>JAKWIX010000325.1:17488259-19888259 GCA_027704785.1 Solanum chmielewskii
TGGATTTCACCCAAACCACTAAAGATGACTCTGAGTTGTGGCGAACCACGAAACCACCCTTTTAGAGAGTCTTTAACTCGGACATCCGAACGGCAAACTATGAACCTCTTTTACTAACTCATTCTTATCATCAACCACATGAGTACACTACCCATGGACACTCTACTCAAGGAATCTGTTACCACATTAGCTTTTCCAGGATAGTAAAGGACAACTCATGTCATAGTCCTTTAAAAGTTCCAAACCATCTTCTTGAAGTAGTTTCAAATATTTTTGATAAATACGTATTGTAGACTCTTGTGATCGGTGAATACATCAACATGCCCCATAGAGATAATGTCTCCAAATTTTTCAATGCAAATACCACCGACGCAAGCTCCAGTCATAAGTTGGGCAATTTTTCCATGTGGCTTGAGTTGGCTAGAGGCATACACTATGACTTTCCCATGTTTCATGAGCAACACATCCTAGACCCACTCGGAGGCATTACAATAAACCACAAACCTTCGGTAACCTCCACTAATGCCAATCACGGAGTGGAGGTAAGTCTATTTTCAATAATTTGAAATTCTTTTCACATGATTCTGACCATTTGAATTTGGACTTCTTTTGGGCTAAGGACATTAAAGGAGATGCGATAGATGAAAAATCTCTGAAGAAACCTCCAATCGTAAACCAGCCAAACCAAGAAAACATTCGATGTTAATAGTACTCAAAGATCTAATCCAACTTTTGACTTCTTTCATGTTTCTTGGATCAACCTCTTCCCTTCACTAAACCATTTGACCTAGTAAAAGGGAACCGATCTCAAACCAAACCTCAACACTTCATGAACTTAGTAAAAAGTTAGTTATCCTTGAGAACTTGCAAAAACTATCCTCAAGTCTCTCATATGATCATTCTCACTCCTAGACTATATTAAAAATGTCATTAATGAAGACAATCATAAAAAAATCAAGATACTTCGAAAAACTCGATTCATAAGGTCCATGAATGCCGGCGGGCATTTTTTAGAACAAAGACGACTCACTAGGAATTCAAAGTGACCATATATTGTTTTTACTGCCATTTTCAAAATATCAACCTCCCTTAATTTAAGTTTATAATAACCCGACCCTCAATTCAACCTTGTAATTAACTCTGTTCTTGGAGTTAATCAAACAAGTCATCAAATCCTAGCAAGCGGTTACTTATTCTTTATAGTGACTTTTTTCAATGATGATAGTTGATACACATTCTCAAAGACTCATAATTCTTATTCACAAATAATATCAGGGCACCCCAAGGTGTATATGCTTGGTTTAATGAAACCCTATTCTAGGAAATCCTTTAGTTGAGACATTAGTTCTTTCAGCTCGGCCGACGCCACCAAAAAAATAAGGATTGAAATAGGGTGTGTATCCGGCAATAATCTCTATGCCGATTCAATCTCCCTTTCGAGAAGAATTACGGGAAGTTCATCGGGAAGACCTCAGAAAATTCCCTCACTACGGGTACTGAATCTATGGGAGGGACCTCGAATTCAAGGTCCTAAATCTTACTAACTTATGTGGTAGACAACCCCTTTGCAATCAATTTGCACGCCTTTGGAAATGAAGTTATCTTAACGCCTAGGATTTTTAGTTTCCTCCCTTCCACTCAAAAATGGGTACCTTTGGAAATTCAAATTTGACTAACCCTTGTCCTACAATCAAGTCATATATCCCACAAGTACACCCTAGAATTTAGATTATCCTTGCGAAGTCACACGGCTAATGAGACTTCAAGAAGTCTCATTTAAGTCGTCTCGTATCATTTCATTTCATAATAACATAACTAAAATGAGTAAAAATTTAAACTATCTTCACACACAAAGAACTCTTTCGTAAACAATACGGAAGCAGAAGACTTTTGTTAAAACATTAGAAAACTGACTGTACAAAATCATTGAACCATCTCGACTTTAGAATTACAATACCTGGGACTAAATCCCATAGAAGACTAAAAATGAAGACTTAAGACATAAGGAACTTGTGGATATTGTCCTTGAATCGATGAGGACTCACCTATACTTCATCTTCAACCCTTAGAAACCTATCCATCTTTTTATGGCACATCAAGATTCCATTTCCCTAGACTTTAGTCAAAAATTAAAAGAAGGAGTTAGAACATTAGATGTACTAAGTATGGAAGCCACGCAAAAACCAATGAAAAAGGGACATTTACTAATAAGTATGCTTTCATGAATTTCGATTAAAACATCATTTCTATAATTATAAGAACAACATTTACAACTTAGAAAACATAAGAAATCATTTAGGCAAAAGTCACATTTTTTAGCAAACATTATAGTGAAGTCATTTCACTGTACAGTGAGCTTAATTCACTGTTACAGTGAAGTTCCTTCACTTCAATTTAAATAAACCCCCCTTAGCATGTAATCTTCTCACTAAAAGCTATCCTAAGATTCAACCTAAGTCACAAAAAAGAGACCGCCCATACACCCTCTCTAGATGTGCCTAAACTCCCTCAAGATTACTTATAATAAGTAACATACACACTTAAGAGCACTAACTTAAAACATGAGATTCTCCTATCAAGGTGACTCTAAGGTTCACTTGAGTGAGTTGTGAAGCGACCACCCATATAATACCTTACACACAGACTTAAGAGATCTATAGACTCCCTAGATGGAGTCATTCTCATTTATTAACCATTAGCATATAGGTGATATGACATTCTCCTTCCAAAGGCTATCAAAAGAAAAACATACTTAAGTACCAACAAGATACGTCTACAGTCACCTCTTCAAGATTACCTAAATAATCCATATATTTGCTAAGGCTTAGATCATGTCCACATAATCAACCAACTTCCCTAACTAAAGTCATTCTTAAGACTTATCTAGGTAAGATAAGAAATGAGCATTCTTATGCCCCCTTCACACCTTAACTAGAAAACCCTTAATTACTCTAGATAAGTACTAACTTCATTTTAAAATCTTTCTTAACTTAAGTTCATTACATTCATAGTTCATTAAGAGGCATTCAACACATCGAGGACATTCAAGTAATGGTCTCAGACAAGACCTAGGGACTCTAACTAACACCTTCAAAGCCTATTGTACAATCTCTAGATAATGTCCCATACCACTACCTAAACTTCATAGGAAGAGCTTTCGTTGATCATGCATAGTCTTTACGTGTATATGTGCATCACCCATACTTAGTACGAGTGTGTACTAACCCTATACTATTACTATTTATAGACGCAGGTCGAGAGCAGCAGATTGAAGACTCATTGAAGCGGTTTGGATTAGCGATCTTCAGACTTTGGTACAAAGTGAATTTCCCATTCGGGAGGAATACCAGGAAGGTCATTAGGGAAGACCTCCGGAAATTTATACTCACTACGGGTACCGACGCGATGGGAGGAATTTGGAGTCTAGATCTTGGATTCATACTAAATAATATAGACAAGTGTGCGATCATTTTGCATGCTTTTAGACAAGATAATATACGACCTCTAGGAACAGATTTTTTTTCCCTTTCCACTCAACAACGGGTCCATTTGGGAAGTGAAACCACCTCACCACTCTTTTCCTACAATCAATTGATGCAAAACATGCATGCAACCAATCCATACCAAAATAATATCAAAATCAAGCATATATGTGAGTTCTACCAGATCAACATAAGAAACTCTATTGGGAAACATTGTAGAATAATTTATATACACCCTTTGGCACCAACCGCACTCACCCACCAAAATAGACACTTTAACAGGTACATGCAAAATATCCGGGTAAAATTTCAAAAACCTTTTAGCTAATAGAGGTGTACAAATGATAAGTAGAGCACCGGGATCAAGTAAGCCATATACATCAAGAGAGAAAAAAAACTTTCAACATACCGGTCACCCACATCGGAAGAGGTCTCTTGCTCACCCCTAGAGAGGAGAGCATAGAAGCGCTTCTTGGGAGCATCAACTAAACCACTTGGTTGAGCTTGACAACTACCCTTGTCTTAACTCTTTATGTTTGGAAAATCTCTCATCTTGTGACTACTCTTTCCATAACTAAAGCAATTATCCGTCTCCCTAAGGTAATCACCATAGTGTTTTTTACCATACTTTCCACAAGTTGGCTTCTCAATTGGTGAATTAGTACCTTTTCCTTTCTTGAATTTAGGGTTAGACACCATATCACCACTAGCTCTTAGGAATTTGGAAAGGACTTGATTAGAAACCTGCTTCTTAAATCTAGGCTTGTCTTGTATTTCAAGCCAATTCTTTGAAGAACTTCCATCAAATGACCTTGCTCTCTTAGAATCTCTACTTTTTCGCTTAGCCCTTGCCTCCTCAACTCTTCTTGCATACACCATAAGACGGGAAATGTTCATGTTGTCATGTAGTATGGCTGATTGGCACTCCTCTTGTAATTCCTCCAACACCCCCATCACAAAACTACTCATTTGGTCTCTTGGATCGGAGACCAAAGAATGAGCATATATTGACAGCTTAATGAATTCCAATGACTACTCATGGCCACTCTTTCCTCCTTTGTGAAGAATGATGAACTCCATAACTTTCTCCTCCCTCACCACCCTAGGAAAGAACCGATCTATAAAAGCCTCCTTAAATATCTCCCAAGTCATCGGACTACCCCTCAACGACCTATTATACCATTGCACATACCAAGTTTGATCCACATCCTTGAGTTGGTATGTGGACAACTCAGCCTTCTCCCTTGAAGACACCCCCATAGCATATAGTATCTTGCAGACCTCATCAATGAATTCTTGAGGGTCTTCATCAACCTTACACCCATAGAAAGTAGAAGGGTTTATTAGAGAGAAGTCCCTTAGACGGGAAGCCATAGTAGTGACTTGTTATAAGGACGTGGAACAACATCCCGAATGCTTGGGTCGTCATATCTTGGGCTTGACATATGGAGGCTTGTTCTTGAGTAGTCATAGCTTGGGCCATTTGGTCAAGAATATCCCTCATCTCAGCCTCTGTCATAGGAAGAGGGTTAGCCAGGGCTTGCTCCATATTAATATTTTCCTCAAGTGGAGGAACTTGGTCATAATGGGGAGGAGCTCCCGCATTAGCAACTTCCATCTCCAGTCTTCGAGCAACATTCTTTAGAGTGTTCATCTCCCTATAAGCACAACAATAGGATTAGATGAAAAAGCTAACCATAAGTATACTTTATTAGCAGGATATATGATTTCTAAGAAAGGGAGCGATTCCTAAGCATCATATAGGTTCCTATTCATAAGTGTGGAGAACTTCACAATTATGAATATAAACCTACATAAACGTGGTAGAGAGAGAGACATAACTCAATGATATTAAACCTCCTGCTCTGATTCCAAGTTTGTCACATCTGAGTTTACCCCCTAGACGTAACCGGCGTCGTCTTTCTTTTCAAAGACTATGACTAGCCTCTAAGTCTAATGTCATTACATTCATAGGTTGAAAAATGCGGAAAAATTTAAAACTTTCATTATCACCACTTGGAGGTTTACATAAACCTTTACATACACATAATATATATTCATATCGAGTATACATCGACCCTTCGTATAAGAAGGTTACATAGACTTCTACTTTTATTGACTTCTACTTTTATTTCACATACATATATATAAAATATATAAATAGCCTCAATGATTGTCTCATCTCATACTATCTAAAAGAATATCACAATTGGGCATAACCCTCACATCAATTCAACAAGACCATGTATAGGTTATACGAAAATACAATATTCAATTAAAAAAAAAGGAATGATAGAGTCAATAATCTCATAACAAAATTCGTAAGCTAGAGTATGGCATTGCCCTCGAAAGCTGAGGACCTACCCTACATTGATGAAGGAAGAATCCAAGCCTTCAACAATGTCTCCTTCCAAACTCTTCAACGACCGAACCCTAAAATTCATAGGAAAAGGAAAGAAAATGAGGTTAGTACTCCACATGTAATAAGTATGGGATCTTATGCACATACACAAGCAAGACATGCTTAAAAGGACTTTTTATCAAAACATGCAAAATTTACCCCTTTTTGGGACTTAATACAATGTCAAGTAAGTCATATCAACCAACCAAACATTCTTACTATCTCACAAGTAATACTTATCCCAACATACTTGAAATCATGATTTACTACAACCCTAACATCAAGGAATGATATCACAAGAATGAATAAGAGTCAAACATATCATAATAAGCAAGACAACTACTCACAAGTCCTTATCAAGTCAACAAGTGCAATGAACAAGAAAAGCCCAATAACCTTACTCAATCAAGTATCCTCAACAAGAAAAAATGACCAATGTCCAACCTACATATCACGGCATTTAGGTTTAGGTTTCATCATATATTAACATTACAACCCAGGGCATATTCATAAATGAACTAATCAACATATAGTATCAACAATGTGCTTGGTCATCATATATACATCATATATTATCATATCATAAACATATATAAGAACCTCCTCCTAAGACTCCCCTCAAGGCTAACTAGTGCAATGTTTAGGTAGAGTTATGGGACTCTACCTAAACTAAGCTATACCTGATATACCGTGGTTTCACGGTATAATTAATACTTTTTCCTTAAGTTTAGTGTGTCTGAAAGCCTTTTTTGTGCTAATTTTGATATAAGTTTCTCTTTGTTTTGCAGGAAATCTGTCCAAAGCTTAATGCGGAGATTTTGAGCGAAAAATGCAGAAGAGACCACCTACGAAGCTTATGACGGTCCGTCGTGCCTGTGACGGTCCGTAGGTGGAAGCGTAGAGAAGCTGCTGAAGGAAGATGGGGAAGTCTGGCCAAGTGTGGGATTACGAAGCTTGTGACGGTCCGTCATGGTTATGACGGTCCGTCCTGCAGGTTCGTCGTGAAGATTAGAGAAGTGATCCCAGTAAAATTCCAAGAGTTGAAGTGTTTTAAAACGAGACCCTCGACATACCGTTGTGCCTATGACGGTCCGTCACACTTGCCGTCGAGGGGAATAAAGAAAGCAGCAGAAGAAATTGCACCAAGTATGGGACGACGGAGTCCACGACGGTCCGTCGCGTGGTCCGTCGACCCAGCCGCGTTTTGGCAGATTTCCATTAATTAGAATCCTTGTTTAATTAGGTTTTTATTTTTTTATAAATAGTTCGAAAAACCTCGTTTTGAGGTTAGACTCTGTGAGGTAAAACATCATATTATTAGACTTTGTGTTTGAGTGTTTGATTTTGAGAGATTCTTACAAGTGATTTTTGGTGATTAATCAAGCAAATTTTTGGACTTTATTCTTTCTCATTGAAGTAAGTACATGAATTCTTGTTTAACATATTTGAATATTGTGTTTATGGCTATGAGGAACTAAACTCCATAACTAGGGTTGTGGGAACCATAGGCAAATAATGAGATAAACCCTAGCTAAAATAACAATTCTAGAATAGTGTCTTGCATGTATTAATAATTCTTTCGCTTAAAAGTCTTTTTAACGGATGATCAACGTTAGAACTCGCCTTAATGCTACTTGCCGGACCAAGGAGGTAGATAATAGGAAAAGAATTATTAACATAGCTTTAGTATATACTATCTAATAGGCTAGTATTGATTGGTACGAGGTAATAACTTAGTCAAATATCGAATACGATGCTTAATATGAGGTAAAGATAAGGGTTAGGAAAGCAACACACGCAGCCGGACCAAGGTGCGGAGTGAGATTTTCTAGATGCCGGACCAAGGATTTAGAAATACATAACTTATCACTTTGCATGCAAGATACTAGGAAAGAATTGTTATAGTTAGAATTATCAAGTTATGAACCTGTGGGGAACACATAAACCCTAGTTACTTTGATTAATTGATTAAAACCCAACATTAAAAGCTGTTAAGTGTCTTTTTCAAGTTCGTTAGTATTTTTACTCATTAGGAAATACAAACCCCCCTTTTTATGCTTTTACTTTCTAAGGAAGTCACCAACCGAACAATAGTAACAACAAGTTGAAATTAAGTCTAGACTATTTTCCTCGTGGGAACGATCCCAACCTCACTAGTTGGGTTATTTACTTGACGCGACCGCTTTACTTCTCATTTGAGAAGTAAGTTTGAGCGTATCAAATTTTGGCGCCGTTGCCGGGGATTTTAGCATTTAGATTAACTTGAACTTATTACTAAAGTTTAGCTGATATTTTCTTGATTTTACTCGGTTTTATTGTTTTTGATTTCCTTTCAGAACTATCCTCCTTGTATGCCAAATACACGGAGAGGAAGAGAACCCTTATTTCCCTACGATCACGAGCTAGAGCGTACACTGCGCAATATGAATCGAAACTTGGGAATAAATGATGAGGATCCAAACCAGAACATCCCAAATCCAGTGGATGTTCATGGTCAGATGTTACCCGACACTCCGGGTGAACACCAACAGGGGACAAAATCCCGTTCCACGGCCCCAAGCATACTACAGAGGGTATGATAACATCGCAGACTTGGATGGGCCACTTGTCTTGCCCCCTCTACCCACAGGGTACACCTTTGTGGTAACTAGTAGCCTGATGCAAATGCTCACTGCCAGAGGTTTGTTTTCAGGGCTACCTTCTGAGGATCCACATGCCCATATAGCTAAGGTAAGGGCAGTGTGTAAAAGTTGTGTGGGGAGGCCTGATTTGGATCTAGATGTAATAGGTCTCAGAGTGTTTCCTCTCTCACTGACGGGAGAGGCTGCTATGTGGTTTACTGAGCTCCCATACAACTCCATCTTCACTTGGAAAAACTACGGGATGTCTTCTTAGCACGCTACCATCCGGTCTCCAAGAAATTAAACCACAATGACAGGGTGAATAACTTTGTGGCACTACCAGGAGAGTCAGTTAGTAGTTCTTGGGATAGATTCACCTCATTCTTGAGAAGTGTTCCAAATCACCATATTGATGATGAGTCACTGAAGGAATACTTCTATCAGGGACATGATGATAACAATAAAGCGGTGTTGGACACTATAGCAGGTGGATCTTATAGAGAATGCTCTTATGCTGAGATTGCTGAGAAATTAGAGAAAATCTCCCGTAACAACAAAGCTTGGAGTACTAGGAAGTCCGATACAGGGAGAAACACCTTTGCAATGCAGTCCACTCACAACCCAGCCACAGATGATATTCGTAAAGAAATGGCTCAGATGAGAACTGAGCTTGGGTTGTTACTAAAACATGTCATTGGGGGTGCAGAAAAGATTAATGCAGTCAACTACTTGGCTAAACCACCACCTCCAATCGATGAGTGTTATTATGAGGAGGATTCCTATGCAGTAAATGAACATATGGGGGGTTTCCGACCAAGTGCCCAAGGCTCTAATCAGGAGAATTGGCGCCAAGGTCAAGGGAACCAAGGTCGGAACTATGGTAACTACAATTGTGAGGGTCATTATGTCCGAAATGGAAACTACAATTGCGACAACAACTTCAACAGGGGTAACTATGGTAATAGAAATGACAGGAATGGACCCTATGTTCCTCCTCAAAATCGTGCAGTTACTCGTAGGGATGGTGGAGGTAGTATGTCGCGAGTTGATGATATGTTGCAGAAAATGATGAGGAGGTTCGATGCTAGTGATGAGCACAATAAAGAATTGAGGAATGATTTAGCGGGTATTGGGCAAAAATTTGATACACATGCAATATCGATTAAGCAACTTAAGTGACAATTGGCCCAATTATCTGCAACTGTGAACACACGGCAACCGGGCACTCTTCCTAGCAACACTGTCCAAAATCCAAAAAATGATGGACATCGTATGGAAATTACTACTCGCGGTGGCAAGCAAACCATTGACCCACCTATGCCTTCTAATGAGAATGAGGTGACAAAAGACACTGATAAAGTGGTAAATGTTGATGCTAATTTAGAGGATAACAGTGTAGAAGATGCTGAAGTGCCTAAAAAGGTAACTCCCATGCCTAGGCCACCACCCCCATTTCCTCAAAGATTAGTGAAAAAGACTCAGGATGGCAAATATCGGCGTTTTATAACAATGTTGAAACAACTTTCTATCAATGTCCCTTTGGTAGAAGCTTTAGAACAAATGCCCGGTTATGCCAAGTTTATGAAAGATTTGGTCATAAATAAAAGATCGGTTACTTTTGAGGATGATGATAGAATGCAGCATTGTAGTGCTATTGCTACAAGATCCCGGGTGCATTCACTATTCCTTGTACAATCGGGCTATTACATTTTGCGAAAGCATTATGTGATCTGGGGGCAAGCATAAATCTCATGCCCCTCTCAATTTACAAGAAGTTGGGTTTGGGTGACCCAAAGCCCACTGCGATGCGGCTACTGATGGCTGATCGAACAGTAAAACGGCCCATAGGGATACTTCATGATGTGCTACTAAAAGTGGAGTGATTCATCTTTCCTGCCGATTTTGTTATTCTTGATTGTGAGGTTGATTTTGAAGTGCCTATTATCCTTGGGAGGCCTTTCCTAGCTACGAGAAGAGCCTTAGTAGACATGGAAAAGGGCAGATGAAATTTCGGTTGAACAGTGAGGAAGTGACCTTTAATATTTGTAGGTCCATGAGGCAAAGTGGTGAGCTCCAATCGGCATCTGCTATATCCTGCAACATGGGTGAGACATTTGAGATACAAATAGAAGAACGTCTAGGTGTCGAAGCATTAGCGGCAGTGATAATGAACTTTGATAGCGATTGCATTGAAGAGTATGAGTCATTAGTCGCGGCTCTTGACCGAGGTAATGTTCGGTTTAAACCGAAGAAATTTGAGCTTGATATGAAGAATCGCGAGTCCCCACCCGCTAAACCATCTATAGAGGAAGCTCCAAAAGTTGAATTAAAAGCCCTCCCACATCATCTTAGGTATGAATTCTTAGGAAATGGTGACACTTTACCGGTAATCATTGCATCAGACCTGGATGAACAACAGGTTCAGAGTTTGGTGAAGGTACTAAAAAGGTTCAAAAGAGCTATTGGGTGGACCATTGCGGACATTATTAGGATCCCTCCTGGTATTTGCTCTCATAAAATCCAACTCATGCCTGATCATAAGCCGAGTATTGAGCACCAGAGACGCTTGAATCCTCCTATGCAAGAGGTTGTGAAGAAGGAAATAATCAAGTGGTTGGATGCTGGAGTAATCTATCCAATCGCCGATAGTAGTTGGGAATGACTGTGGTCTCCAACAAATAAAATGAACTTGTTCCAATGAGACCGGTTACTGGATGGAGGGTGTGTATGGATTACCGTAAACTGAACCCATGGACTGAAAAAGACCATTTTCCTATGCCCTTCATGGATCAGATGTTGGATAGACTTGCCGGAAAAGGGTGGTATTGTTTTCTTGATGGGTATTCGGGGTATAATCAGATTTCTATTGCCCCAAAAGATCAAGAGAAGACCACTTTCACTTGTCCATATGGGACTTTTGCGTTCAGAAGAATGTCGTTGGTTGTGCAATGAACCCGCAACCTTTAGAGATGTATGATGTCAATATTTTCTGACATGGTGGAGGATACTATAGAGGTTTTTATGGATGATTTTTCTGTGGTTGGTGATTCATTCGAGCGGTGCTTGACCAATTTATCTGAGGTTCTTAAGAGATGTGAAGACTGCAATTTGGTACTAAACTGGGAAAAGTGTCATTTCATGGTGAAAGAGGGTATTGTGTTGGGTCATCGCATTTCAGAAAAGGGCATAGAGGTTGATCGAGCTAAAGTTGAGGTAATAGAGAGACTTCCCCCCCCCCCCCCCGATCTCTGTGAAAGGTGTGAGAAGCTTTCTTGGGCATGCAGGTTTTTTACCTGAGATTCATCAAAGACTTTTCAAAGATTGCACACCCATTGTGCAAATTGCTGGAGAAAGAATGTAAATTTTGTTTTGATGAATCCTGTCTTAAAGAATTCGGTGAGCTAAAAGAAAAGTTAGTGTCTGTGCCTATCATTATTTCTCCGGATTGGAACAGTCCATTTGTGGTAATGTGCGATGCTAGTGGGGTGGCTCTTGGTGTAGTATTGGGACAGAGAAGAAACAAAATCTTTCACCCAATTTACTATGCTAGTAAAGCCCTAAATAAAGCTCAGAAGAACTACACAATGACTGAGCAAGAACTCCTCGCAGTAGTCTTTGCTTTTGAGAAATTCCGCTCCAATTTGCTAGGTACTAGAGTTATAGTGCATATTGACCATTCAGCATTGAGATATTTGATGGCGAAAAAGGATGCGAAACCAAGGCTGATTCGTTGGGTATTACTGCTCCAAGAATTTGACTTTGAAGTGCTGGATAGAAAAGGGACTGAAAATCAAGTTGCTGATCATTTGTCTCGACTAGAGGATGAAGCTATGAGAGAGTTAGGGAATAAGACAGACATTGATGATACTTTCCCCGATGAACATGTATTGGCTGCTTCACAAGACTTGATTCCATGGTTCGCAGATTTTACGAACTATCTGGCTAGTGATATTGTTCCATCAGACTTGTCCTCTCACCAAAGGAAAAAGTTCATGTACGATGTGAAGAAGTTCTTTTGGGATGAACCATACTTGTATAGGAGTTGTGCCGACGGGCTTATTCGGCGTTGTGTGCCAGAATGTGAAATGTTGAGTGTGTTGGAGGCATGCCATTCTTCACCCGTTGGCGGACATCACAGTGGTATCCGAACCGCTCACAAGATATTGCAATGTGGTTACTATTGGCCAACTCTTCATCAAGATGCTCATGGGTTTGCTAAAGCATGTGACAAATGTCAACGAGATGGTGGTATTTCAAGAAAGCAAGAGCTCCCTCTAAACCCCATTCTTGTGATTGAGTTATTTGATGTTTGGGGTATTGACTTTATGGGCTCTTTCGTGAGTTCTCATGGGATGAAGTACATTCTAGTAGCAGTTTGATTATGTATCTAAATGGGTCGAAGCCATATCCCTCGCAAACAATGAAGGGAAGAGTGTCACTGCATTCTTTAAAAAGAATATATTCTCCCGTTTTGGCACCCCAAGGGCCATTATTAGTGATGGGGGCTCCCACTTCTGCAACAGATTGTTCAAGGGGTTATTGGAGAAATACAGGGTTCGCCATAATGTGGCCACTCCTTACCACACTCAAACTAGTGGGCAAGTTGAAGTATCGAATCGGGAGATCAAACAGATATTGTCCAAAACAGTGAATGCTAGTAGAACGGATTGGTCAAGGAGGCTTGATGATGCTCTTTGGGCCTACCGGACAGCTTATAAGACTCCCATAGGTATGTCTCCATACCAACTTGTATATGGGAAAACATGTCATCTTCCGGTTGATTTAGAGCATAAAGCCATGTGGGCTATGAAGAAGTTAAAAATGGATTGGAGCGAAGCTGCAGAGCAACGGTTAAATGGGTTGAATGAACTTGATGAATTTCTCTTGAAAGCCTATGAAATCTCAGACCTATATAAAGAAAAGATGAAGAGGTATCATGACAACAAAATTGAAAAATGAGAGTTTATGGTCGGGGATTTAGTGCTTCTATTCATATCCAGATTGCGTTTGTTCCCAGGCAAACTCATGTCCAAATGGACTGGTCCTTACACGGTTACCCAACTATTCCCTTATGGAGCAGTTGAGTTGGAAACTAAGGAGGGTGTGCTGTTCAAGGTGAATGGACAGCACATAAAAATCTATCTCGGGCATGCTAAATCGGCGAATGAAGTGATCGAGGCATACCATCTTGATGAAATCTGAGTAATCAAGTGGCCCCAGTCGTGCCGCGACATTAAATCAAGCGCTTGTTGGGAGGCAACCCAATACTTATCGTCTTTTTTTAATAATGGTAGCATTTTTTCTATTGATGGGTTTTAAATTTGCAGGCACATCACCAGGAAATTCTGCAGAAAACTACTCCGCAGTAGCCACTAACGGATACAACGACGGACCGTTGCGCATGCAACGGACCGTCATATGCATCCGTCACCCCAGGTACGTATTTCTGTCATTTTGAATATTAGGGCACACACGACGGAACCTACGACGGCTCATCACAAATGCGACGGACCGTCGTTGGGGAACCGTCGCGTGATTAATTAATTCTACCCGACCCGACCTGGCTGGACCCTTTTCAAAATCTGACCGTTTATACTCCCCCCTTCCATATTTCACCCCATTACTTCCTTATTCCCCTCATCTCCCCACTCTTTTCAACTTCCACACTTCCCCTCACTAATCATTGCTCCCAAAATCCTCCTAAGCCTTATACTTATCATCCACTAGTCGGTGTTGCTGCTGTAGGTGTCTACCTTGCCAACAGAATCATTCTCCGTTTGTTTTCTTTTCCATTTCCAAGGTATGTGTCTCTACATTTATACTTATTTATCTTGAATTTTGGTTGAGTAGTTAGTATTAGCTTAGTTCTTAGTCGTATACTGTTTCCTTTATATGCTTATGTCTAAACCTAGTCTCAAAATGTTCGAATGTGCCATGTTGATAACCCTAGGCATAGGTGATGTTGCATTGGTAGTTTCCTAGGTTGTTGGGATAGACACATATAGGTCCACAACGCCACAAGACCATGTGGGTTCATCAGGAATGCATCTGGTACCCCCAGTTCTAACACTACTGCTCAGAACGAGACCCTGATGACGGACTGTCGCACACACGACGGACCGTCGTAGGGTTCGTTGCACAAGACCTTGCACCCCTGCCCAACGACGCCTGTGACGGACCGTTGTCTTCACGACGGTCCGTCCTGCACAACTATTCTGGTTGTCAGAGACCCTGTTTCTAAGGGTCTCTCAAAATTTTCTAAGTGTCCTATGACGGACCGTCATACCCACGACGGTCCGTCCTGCACGACCGTCATGATGGTCAGAGACCCCTCTGATAAGGGTCTCCCAACATTTTCTAAGTGTCCTACGATGGACTCTTACGACGGTCCGTCCTGCACGATCGTCATGATGGTCAGAGACCCCTCTGATAATGGTCTCCCAACACTTTCTAAGTGTCCTACGACGGACTCTTAAGACGGACCGTCGTACCAACGACGGTCCGTCCTGCTTAACCGTCATGATGGTCAGAGACCCCTCCTTCAGGGTTCTTTCTATATACATAGACTAAGTACAACACGACGGACCTCATGACGGTCCGTCATATCCACGACGAGCCATCATCTAGCCCGTCGTGTGATACATTTTCACTATCACTAACACACTATTTTAAATATTTTATGTTGTATGGGCTTGCCTGTCTTGTTTGACACTACTCGTACTAATAGGATCCTTTGCAGGTACTATCTACTATGGCACCCAAGCAAGACCGAGCCTACGCACGTGGGCGATCAAAGTCTGTTACCCCGTCTGTACGCTTGATCATCGGCTTTGATGATGAGCGGGACCCTGAATATGTGCCCCCAGGCACTTCCGCACCTCCCCGTGCTGCACATGCCCCCAGAGCCACACCCAAGACGGTGGCGTCCGGCGTAGTCACTGCCTCCCAGTCTGATGAGGAGCGCACACTGACCAGCACACCCTCTGGATCAGCCACAAATGAGGAAGGAGCGTCTGGCTCCTTAGGAGTATCCTGGTCCGAGGAAGCTTCAGGCTCTGCTGAGGTTCCCGCACCCGCCACTGCTGCAGCTTCGGCCTCGTCTGATGAGGCTGACAGTTCAGACTCTACATCCGGCGCACCAGCCCAGGTCCCCACCCCAGCCTCTGACCAGCCAAATCGGTGGTGCGTCGAAGTCCAATTTCAAGTTTACTCCTACGCCAAATTCCTGACTGATAAAGGAGTAATGACTCGGACACTCACCTTGGAGCGGCGGGTACTTACAGGGAGTCTCCCATCGATGCCGAAGATCCACAACCTATTCACCAGGCATCGCTTAGAGTGGACAACCCGTCCGTTGGGACGATACAGCGAGGAAGTGGTCCGAGAGTTCTACGCATCCTACGTAGGGACTCTCCGATCACAGATCGATAGGCGGGCTACTCCCGCTAAACAGGCCCCACTGGAGTAGGTTCGAGTCCGGGGCGTGCAGGTTGACATTTCCCTGCCAGCTATCCGCTGCTTCTTATACGGCGAGAGTGCAGATACTACGCGGACTCCCCACACTGCCAAGTTTGACTATCGCTGGCAAATAGTGAAGGATGGCCAGTTCTTGCGCGAGCAGGCACTGAGAGAGACCACCTAGAGGTGGATGGCCCTGGACCTATCAGTCGACGGAGAGGGTGCCGATTGGGTCACTGAGCCGAAGGGGGCCATCAAGAAGGCCAACCTCACGTTCGTCGCAAAGTTCTTGTGGCTGCTCGTCCGTCACTGCCTTTCCCCCACAGCTGCTGATAACATCGTCACTTGGGATCGAGCAGTGTTGATAGCGGCGATGATAGCCGAATTCGAGGTCGACTTTGCATGGCTTCTCTAGGCAGTCATGCACGAGAGGGCATTCAAGGTCACTACTACCTACCCCTTCCCGTGTATGATTTTTGCCCTTTGCAGGACCGCAGGTGTGCCCATATGGCACATAGATCAGTTGAAGACCCCGCAGGGCACCGTTGACGTCGGCCTCATCAGAGACGAGGCCAATAAGTTGGCCCCACGTAGAGGGCCCCGTCCAGAGCTGCCACCACTTGCTGATGATCTTGTAGATACGGTGGCCCAGGCCCGCACTGCTACACAGGCGTCCACTGACACTACCCCGTTCGAGTCTATCCCGGGTAGTAGCCCAGCCCCGAGCTCCTCTCGCACAGCCCTTCTACCGTTACTGGCCCCGCTTGCTAGGGTCCAGAAACTGGAGGCACAAATGGCCACCCTTCTGCATCATATCCAGCCGTGGATGCAGAAGTCTATTACTGAGTCTGAAGTGCGTATGGAGAGGAAGATGCAGCGGAAGATTGCTGAGGTTCACAAGCGCCTAGATGCATTTGAGTTGAGAGTGTTAGCCCGCCCAGCCCCTCCTGTAGATGTGTCGACTCTTCAGGCTGCAGTCGACAGTCTTCGTGCAGACATCGACAAGATCCTAGAGGCGAGAGTGCCGGAGCCTGTCGAGCCTTTTGAGGACACTGTATTGGCGGCCCTGTTTGCTACTTCAGAAATTCCCCCACCTTCCCCTCGAGAGAGTGCCAAGAGGCGTAGGGGTCGATCAGAGGATGAGGCGCGAGCAAGGAAGAAGGAGCGCCGAGAGATGGAGGCCGCGAGGAGAGCCTCACTTGCTGAGGTGGAGGCACACCAAATTAGAGCATCACAGATAGCGGCTGGGGCGTCTAGCTCCCGCACTGTAGAGACAGCAGGAGGCACTACTGATTGTGCGGTTGTTGCTGAGGACATCACTGAGGGTGTCCAGATTGCTGAGGACACCACTGAGGGTGTCCATATTGTAGCGGATGTGGGTTCTGGGAAACCGGACCCACCAGCTTGCTGATCGACGGCGCTATGCGCCACAAGTTTGCTTCACCTACCCCTCTAATCTTTGGATTTTTTTATGCATTGGGGACAATTGCATGTTTTTTTTGTTGGGGGTGGGGTAAATGGAAAGTGAGTGTTAGGGTGAAGTCTGAGTAGCCCAACTCACTATCCTCTTTTGGGGTTTTCTTGCCTGTGTTCTTTTTCCCCAAAAGACTGATTACTTTTTCTGTTGAACCGGCACGTTATATCTTATGTACATAGTTTAACTCTGAAGCATGATGGCTAAAATGATATCCCGATAAAACTGGAAAATGTTGCATGAATAGGCGTAGTAACTGATAATTGTGTGGCTCTAAACATGAAATAAAGTTACACCATTGCATTACCCTAAATCTTCAAGTCAAACTAGGTGTCTGATAATCTGGTATAGTGATGAGATGTCAAGCGAGTGTGAGGAAAGTTGAATAGTCCACTACTGGTACTGAGCTAGAACGTGCCTGGTTAGTCCTGCTAAAAGTAAGATGTAACAGACAATCAGGAAAGGATCATAGGACCTTATTCAATATAGCCCATTTCTAGCCTAAATAAAAGAAACCAAATGAAAGTTATCCTTCTTTGATCCAAATAATTTGAGCTTAAAATTAGACCTTTCTTTTTCACCCCAACTGATCTTTTCTGGGAACAATATGTTGGCCCTGGTCCCTCCTTGGACATATGCACCTCAGCTTATGCCAAAAGCATAAGTTGAGGGTGGCTAATGCATAAACAACCTTCGTTATGGCCCTGACCCGACTTTTGGTATTGTGTACCTTGACTCATGGCAAAGCCATGAGTTGAGGGTGGCTGTTTTGAGGAATGCTCTGGAAAGTGGGGTTGAAAGAACAAAGAGAGAGAAAGAATAAAAGTAAAGTGACTCAAGAACTCTTTGAAAGAAAAGGAAAGAAAAAGAGAAATATTCAAGAATTACAAAACAAGAAAAGAAAAGAGTTACTTACACAAATGAAGAAAGAAGGGAAACAGCAAGGTGAAAGAATAGGAGAAACTGGGCGAGATAAAGTGATAGAAAGTGGAAGGGTTAGCTGATATGTCAAGGAGGGCAAAAAGACACTAAAGTATACCTAAATATACCCTACCTGACTCTGAGCCTACGTTACAAGCTAAAAAAGTCCTATCGTGATCCTAAGGGTTGTATAGCGAACTTAAGGCAGTGAAAATAAGGGTAAGCTTATGGCAATAGGTATGAATGAGGGTGACTTTGTTCTGAGAGTGAGTGTTGAAATGTAATCCTTATACTAAAACTGAAATTATTGTGTGAAAAATGAGGATTTTGTTCAAAAGTAAGGACACTAGTTGCAATATCGGAATTGTTAGCACCACGGTGAGAAATTGAAGAGGATAGGTGTTAGTGTATGGTGAGTCTGTGTCATGTTCGAATCCCACAAAATTCAAGCCTAATAGTTATAGCATGCACAGATTTGATGAGATTAATCGGGATTGATAGCCAAATGATTGCAAAGGATAAAACATGAATACTATAGTATAAAGATTGTGTAGTGAGTCTTAGTGCGTCGCTTGAGGACAAACAACGAATTTAAGTTGAGGGTGTTGATATACCGTGGTTTCACGGTATAATTAATACTTTTTCCTTAAGTTTAGTGTGTCCGAAAGCCTTTTTTGTGCTAATTTGATATAAGTTTCTCTTTGTTTTGCAGGAAATCTGTCCAAAGCTGAATGCGGAGATTTTGAGCGAAAAATGCAGAAGAGACCACCTACGGAGCTTATGACGGTCCGTCGTGCCTGTGACGGTCCGTAGGTGGCAGCGTAGAGAAGCTGCTGAAGGAAGATGGGGAAGTCTGACCAAGTGTGGGATTACGAAGCTTGTGACGGTCCGTCATGGTTATGACGGTCCGTCCTAAAGGTTCGTCGTGAAGATCAGAGAAGTGATCCCAGTACCCAAATTCCAAGAGTTGAAGTATTTTGAAATGACACCCTAGACGGACCGTTGTGCCTATGACGGTCCATCACACTTGCCGTCGAGGGGAATGAAGAATGTAGCAGAAGAAATTGCACCAAGTATGGGACGACGGAGTCCACGACGGTCCGTCATGATCACAACGGTCCGTCGCGTGGTCCGTCGACCCAGCCGCGTTTTGGCAGATTTCCAGTAATTAGAACCCTTGTTTAATTAGGTTTTTTATTTTTTTATAAATAGTTCAAAAAACCTCGTTTTTGAGGTTAGACTCTGTGAGATAAAACATCGTATTATTAGACTTTGTGTTTGAGTGTTTGATTTTGAGAGATTCTTACAAGTGATTTTTGGTGACTAATCAAGCAAATTTTCGGACTTTATTCTTTCTCATTGAAGTAAGTACATGAATTCTTGTTTAACATATTTGAATATTGTGTTTATGGCTATGAGGAACTAAACTCCATAACTAGGGTTGTGGGAACCATAGGCAAATAATGAGATAAACCCTAGCTAAAATAACAATTCTAGAATAGTGTCTTGCATGTATTACTAATTCTTTTGCTTAGAAGTCTTTTTAACGGATGATCAATGTTAGAACTCGCCTTAATGCTACTTGCCGGACCAAGGAGGTAGATAATAGGAAAAGAATTATTAACATAGCTTTAGTATATACTATCTAATAGGCTAGTATTGATTGGTACGAGGTAATAACTTAGTCAAATATCGAATACGATGCTTAATATGAGGTAACGATAAGGGTTAGGAAAGCAACACACGCAGCCGGACCAAGGTGCGGAGTGAGATTTTCTAGATGCCGGACCAAGGATTTAGAAATACATATTTTATCACTTTGCATGCAAGATACTAGGAAAGAATTGTTATAGTTAGAATTATCAAGTTATGAACCTGTGGGGAACACGTAAACCCTAGTTACTTTGATTAATTGATTAAAACCCAACATTAAAAGCTGTTAAGTGTCTCTTTCAAGTTCGTTAGTTATTTTTGCTCATTAGGAAATACAAACCCCCCTTTTTATGCTTTTACTTTCTAAGGAAGTCATCAACCGAACAATAGTAATAACAAGTTGAAGTTAAGTCTAGACTATTTTCCTCGTGGGAACGATCCCAACCTCACTAGTTGGGTTATTTACTTGACGCGACCGCTTTACTTCTCATTTGAGAAGTAAGTTTGAGCGTATCAATACCCCTTAGGTTTTCCAAGTTAGAGTTCAAGTCCTTTAATTCGTTTTACCTTTTGGGAACATCTTGAACTAATCGACATAGACTATATGAGATAGTGTGGAATCCGGTGTCATAAAACCCTACACCGAAAGAAGTCAGACTACTTGCCAAGGTAGTACCAAAACATGAAACATAGCAACTAAGTGGATCCACTAGCTAGTATTCCTATGGGGCAACATAGTTTAAGAACTAGGAGATTTAGTTGGAACCCTTTTTATGCGTCATGAATTATAGTCCCCAATCTCAAGAGTAATGTAGTGTTCCTACCTTCCCTATATGGGAAGGGACACTCCTCTATGTAGTTCACTCGGTGCTAAGCTAGAGTCCCTTTTTGAAATGTCTTTAAGCCTTTAATTATCAATCATAGCTTAATTTAGGCCATAGGGTCTACGCCTTGTATACTCATCATCATCAATAGCTCAATTGTATGATTATAAGTTCTTTCATCACAATTCATATAACTGAGGTTAACACATTAGCATTTCATAGCATATTAAGGCACATTGATAGTTTTCACCATCCTTATATCACAAACACCTTAATAAACCTCACAACATAGTCAAGACATTTGAATTCAACATCATACCACCCTATAATCCTACTATAAGGCATACTCCAATGTAATATCATGACTTAACATCAATTAATCACAATTGGAAATAAAGATAGAGATTCTAAGACTTACCAAGTCTTCCTCATAGTCTATCATCAAGGTCTTACCATCAACCAATAACTCAACCCAATTTGGGGAGTAACATCATCACACAATGATAAACAATAAGATAAATAGGCCAATTGCATCTCTATAACACAATTCAACTTTAGATCACAACTTGAGGCAAGATACATAGGCTAAGTTCACCTTTACAATTCATAATATAAACCACATCTCAAGAACTAGCATGATAGTCCTATAATTCATCTTAATATAATCATAATAACACCAAAGCATAGTAATTTAATCAACAACCAACTCAACTGAATGATCACAATACAATATAGGTCAAGATCACTACCTTGGTTAGGATGAAGGATCATATTCTTCAATTTAGACCAAACCATCAACAATTACCATAAACAAGTTTAATTACATGTTAATATACTCAATATAACCTAGATAAATCATCAACTCCTCAATTCACAACTTCAATTTCGTAATTCAATGAAACCCATTAGAAAACTCAACTTTTTGAAATCTATTTTGAAGGGACCCTTTGAGGAAAGAGTCCCAAAGGTGAATAGAACTCATACCTTAACGTTTTGTCAAAAATATGATGGTGAATTCGTCCTGTTCCATCCCCCAAACCCTAGTCCTTGCTACTCTTCAATGGTGAGTTCATGTAGAGAGAGAAATAAGAGAGAAGGAAGAGAGTTTATTTGAGAATTGTGTTTAGATTAATGAGGGTTGGGAGTATTTATATTGGGACTTAATAAACTTAATTAGTCTTCATTTATTCCCCAACTAACCCCTAAACCATTTAATTAATTAAATAAGACCAATTTTAATCAGGCAGAAAACTCGAACCTCACATACGAAACCCCGATCGATGGACTATCTGTGAGTACACGAACAGCCCCCCTCTCCTCTGTCTTGCACTCCATTGTCTTGGTCAGTGACTTTGCAGGTGAGGGCTTCCTCTAAATTGTCTAAGTGTGGGACGATGGTGGCGTCGATGCCCCGTCGATCTACACACGGACCGTAGCTTGCACCTCTACACTTCGTCGACGAGTTCAGAGGCTGTGCGGGTCAAGGGGAATTCTCCACCAGCCTAAGTTTGGTACTACGGTGGCATCGACGCCCCGTCGATTCACACACGGGTCGTCTTATGTCCCGTCGATGCACACTGCCAGGCAGTATTGCTTCAAGCTACAAGAGTCCTCCTCAAGGGCCCTTGGTTGGTCCTTGGAGAGTCGTACCAGGACGTTTCAACAATGAAACAACTCAAACACATATTAGCTACCTTTCCACCAATTTTTGTACATTTCTGACTCCTAAAAATTAGTCAAATAGGTTAAGGCACAATAACATTCTTGTGACCAACTTTCAAGACGTCATGGACGTTCTTGAATACCTTGGTTCTTAAACACCTTGAATGACCTAAATTCATTTAAATTGAGTTAGAAACAGTGCTTAGACCTTGTTACACAAATGTTAAGCTTCATGGCACGTCTAGAATTTTCGAAGTGTTATAATAAGAGGTAGGTTGAAAACAACCTAGAGTCTAAATTGTACTTATGATTTTATACATATATATATATATATATATATATATATATATATATATATATATAAAGTGAGGTTTCTAGCATATGATGTGCTATGAAAAGTTTAAATTTTCCGTTAAATTTACTATGACAATGCGATGAACGATAACTATGGGCTCGTATAAGACCTCCGAGAGGTAAAATACGTCATGTTACTTCTAGGGTGTGCTCCCCGGACGTGACAATATGTTGACATAAATCAATGGGTACATGCTTTCAATAGGAATGTTTGAAAGATAAAGATGACTAGGCTTAGCTTTAGGTGAAAGTAAATTCCTTCTCTGGCAACTTATCCCATATCAAATGGGTTCCTCTCGGACACCCACTCGTCTAATGAAGAACAGTTTATGTCTTACCCACACCCTTTCTTTTGATGAAGAGTGATAGGATATGGGGCTATGGCTCACCCTCTCGGGCTGAGCCTTTTATTGCCCCACTCCTTAGGTCATCAGTCTGGCGGTTTTGGTTTCGCGACCTCTCTCTCGAGCAAGCCAAAATCGCATGGATGGTTTTGTTTTTGTAACTACAAACTCATTAAATTAATCCACAATCACTAGGTGAAATCACCATAAATGCATCTAATCATATCAGCAAGAAATACCCAATAATAAGATCAACACATATTCGCTAAATCACACCCCAAGAATGAGGGCTTTTAGCCACAAATCAAGCAATAATCAAATACACCTAAAATATTAAACCTTAATATGAACAAAGGAAGAATAACAAAGAAGACCATTTCCAATTTGAGGAAGAAGAGCTAAATTTTTCAAGTCTTCCACAAAACCCTCTCCAAACATGAGAGAAAATACAAAAATTAAATTTCTAAAAGTGAAAATTGATAATAGTGTTCAGACGGTTTAAAAATAATAATTAAGTCTAGTATTTATAGCTTTCAAATTAAGTGTTGGCGAATTCATTCAGCGAGGTTAGTCGTAAATCGCCAAGTGGTTCGGCGATTCACCCTTCTTCTTGTTCATCGTCGTTTATGTTTTGCCTTCATCGTCTATGCGTATTGTAACATTGGGTGGAATAACTTTTCTTATGGAATTATTCGACAAAGCACCGACTGCTCCTTTTCATCGCCTTCTGAATCCACTTCTTTCAAGGCTTCGCTTGCTGGAAAAAGGGTCAAATGCATCCCTTCGGCAGATCGTCAAGTGTGTTTTGCGATGCTTAGGCTTCAACTTCAGCTCTTTTCATCCTTTTCATTCCCGTTTTGCGACTAAGTCTCCATCTTACACTAAAACTTCAAATACCTAAAATTTAAGAGTTTTCATTAAATATTGAGATAGAATGAGAATTTGAGGACACAATTTCTATTAAAATAAGGTCCTAAATGAGTTCAATTTGTTGACTCATCACTAAACATAATAAAAATTATGAAATCACTATCATGGAAGAATTTCGCAACACGGAGATGCTTTTAAAATATTTCTCCAAAATTTAATTTTGAGACAATGAAGTTCGCGTCCTAACCGTGACGCGGAGCTATTTTTTGTTCACTGAGGGAACTTCGCAGTCCGGGTACCTGTTTCTTGTCCGACTTTTTCCTCTTCATTTTCCAACCCCAATTCGCCTAAACTCGACTATTGTTCTCATTCTGATTACCAACATATGTACTCAAGAAAATAACTCAAAACAACTCTAAAACTCAACTTAAAGATCTCAGAAACTCCACAATTCAGCCCAATTCAAAAACTGACATTCAAATTCAAGAATGCATGTTAAGAACAACAACATTCAATCTCTTTTAGGTCAAATTTTACTGAACTAAACATGTTTGGCGCGTGGGGGAACGAACCCAACGCTATGAATGACTCACATACTTTGTAAGATAAATTCCTCGGAGAAATCCACCAAAAAATCGCACAATCTTGGGAAATCTTGAGTTTTTCCTCTCCTTTCTCCTCTTTTCTCTTTTCTCCAATCTCTAGCGTCAATTTTCAATTGAGTAAACTGATCTTATTCTGATTTGACCCTTAATTAATTCAGTAAAATGAATTAAATTTATTGTGTAAGGAAAATACTACTTGACCCTTCAAAAATCCGAATTAACTTTCCTTAATCGCACAACCTAACTTTCAAAGGGCATAACTCACTCATACAAATTCAAAATTGCGTAAATTCAACGGTGTTGAAAGATTATTCCAAGAGTTTTCTAACCATATCTGAAAGTATACCCAACCTATTCAGATATGGAAGTTATGACCGTTTGAAGTTGACCAAAAACTTCACTTTTTCTAACATTAACAAATTTTAAGATTTACATTATTTTCAAAATGACTATTTCTCATTCTAAGCTTCTTTCTTATTATTTAAATTTGCGAAATGTTACAATTATACTTTTTCACAAGGCATTTCGCATAGATAAAATATTTCACCGTTGACAAAAATTAAATAATAAACTATTATAAATTAAAAATTAAAGTATTATTATCCCCAAAAAATTATAAAATTATTTTTCTTACAATCGACATGCCTCCCCCCTCCCCAACCCCACCACCACATTCTTCTCTTCCATCCTTTTACATTTTTAAAATTTCATTTATAAAATATTCCTAAAAATATCATACTTCACTCTCTACCCCTCCCTCCCCCAAACCACCCACTCATTCCCCCCCCACCCCACCCCCCTCCAAAAAAAAATTGATATTATTCTATTTTAAAATAAAAAATCTTCTACCCCATCCTATTCATCCATCTACTCCTATTTTTTTTTTTTTACTTTTTTTTTTGTATTGGATATGCGCATATATTTTTTTCAACTTGTGCATTGAATATAACACAAATAATTTTTTTTAAAAAAAATCTCGCTGTGACAAGTAAAACTTACTTCCCTAAAAAGGCATGTATATATAACGAAAAACCAGAAAAATAAATGAAAGTTGAAGATTAGGTGGATTGGGATAGAATTATTTTATTTTTAAAAAAAGTAATAATATCTAAATTATTATTTGGAAAGGGGGGGGGGGGGGATGAAGTAAAACATTGTAAAATACTGAAATGTAAGCAAAATAAAGGTAAAAAATGTGGAGGGGTGGGGATTACGGTAAGAGAAAGTGATGGAGTGAGGTACATTTTATTTTATATATAAAAAAATATTTTTTATAGTACAATAATTCTTTAATCTTTAATTTAATAATTTATTTATTTATTGTCGTTGTATAATATGTTGTGATATTTTTTTTTTTAGTAAAAGTGAGAGGGTAAGTATACCCAACATGAAGAAAGTGTAATAAAAGAGAGATGTGAGTTTCTTAAACTAATAAATGATAGTTTAAATATGAAATTTAGTACTTTAATAGTTTAACTATAAAACTGGAAAAAAAATATGTGTTTTGACATTTTATGTCATAATTTTATATCAAACTGTTAACAAAGATATTTTTATTCAATTTAATCACATTTTAATTTTTCTGGAAGAGAGGGGACTAAAATGTACTAATTGGAGATATGTAATTGTATATAATAGTGTTTTGCGGCCCTTATCGTCTTGTTTGTGGAGTGAGAGTGAGTGGGTATGGAGCTTCATTTTGCAGGCGCATCGTATTTGATGAAAGAAGGTATAAAACGGCGAGGTTTGATTATCAAATCATCAAGCAGTAGTACTTCACAAGGGCTGCAGAAATGTTCAAAGAATAACCTTTCTCGTATACTTAGAACAGAAGCCGCCATTAGAGGTATCTACAGGAAAGCCAACTCAGAAAAATACACTAATCTTTGGCCCAAGGCCGTTCTGAAGGCTCTCGATGATGCTATTAGGGACAATCGCTGGGACTCTGCTCTTAAGGTTCCATTCCGAATGAATTAACTGTTTTTTTCATTCTTCTCGTGAATTTCTAGGACTACCGCACTATTATAGAGCTTAAACACTCAATTCATTTCTCATGATTTAACCTTCCTTGTGTCTCCAGTATTTTAGATTCTGATTCATGTCAGAAAATTTCAAGCAGTGCTCTTACCTATTGCTCTTTTAGCAACAGGAATGCTCGATGTGACTGGGCAATTGTCTGATGAACCATTCTACTGTTTCAACAACGTGAACATACAGAAATTAATAATATAGCAAATATTATAACATGCAGATAAAGATGCAATGCAATTTATTCTTTCTCAATTCCTAGTAATACATAACTAATCTTACCTCTGTATCCCTAATTTTCATTCAGCTCCGATGATTTAGATTGTCCATAAATTTCCTTCTCTGTTGCTTCCTTGTATCAACTCGTAAGTGTCCGTCATAATTCTTGTTCTTATATCTGGACATCCCCTCAATCTTCATGGCAGTCACAATGCCTTCGTATCACTGTTGTTAATTAATCTATACCTGTGCAGCAAGGGCTATGGCCTAAAATATTACTGTCAGATACTGTCTTCTTTGTCACAAAATCAGCTAAGTTTCTCTTTCAAATAGTACAATTTGTCATCTTTCTTCATGCCTTTTAGTGAATTGATGCCTTCTAATTAATTGGTACAAATTTCTAAAAGATAGTCTTCAAACCCCTTCATTGCAAGACTTTCATTATTCTTCTGCTTATACACTTGACCACATGCTCGACTAGAATGTAGTGGAGGCTAGAAAAATGGGTGAACTATTGTGTTTTTAAGATTCAATATTTTAATTCTAAACATGAAGTCGTAATTAGTGTTTCTTTCCTTTTGGGTTGCATTGTTTTCATTTATGAATCTTCCATTGCATACACGTGTCAAAGTCTATGTCCCAATAGTTTGGACCAAGGCTTAGTTGATTTGACTCACCCAGAAGCCTACATAGTTGTTACTGTGTTCCAAATAAAACTGTTGAACTCTTATTTGTTGCTTTAACAATTTTTCTGACAGAATGTTCTTCCTCCTAGATTTTCGACCTTCTTCGCAAGCAACATTGGTATGAGCCAAGATGCCATACATATGCTAAGCTTTTGGTAATGCTCGGCAAGTGCAAGCAGCCAAGTCAAGCTAACTTGCTTTTTGAGATTATGCTAGCGGATGGGCTTCAACCAACAGTAGATGTTTATACTGCACTTGTAAATGCATATGGTCTTAGTGGCCTCCTTGATGAGGCTCTGCGAACTATTGATGATATGAAATCAGTTAGTAATTGCAAGCCTGATGTGTATACTTACTCGATCCTAATTAAATGCTGCACTAAAGTTCGTCGTTTTGATATGATTGAATACATTTTGGCTGAGATGGTGTATTTGGGAATTGAATGTAGTTCTGTGACATACAATACCATAATTGATGGCTATGGTAAAGCTAAGCTATTTGAGCAGATGGAATGCTCCTTGACCGATATGATAGAAAATGAGACTGCCTTTCCAGATGTTTTCACCTTGAATTCAGTAATTGGGTCCTATGGCAGCTGTGGGAAGCTTGAGGAAATGGAGAAGTGGTTTGAAGAATTTCAGGTAATGGGAATAAAGCCAGATGTTATGACATTTAACATTCTAATCAAGTCATATGGAAGAGCTGGCATGTACCAGAAAATGGAGTGTGTACTTGATTTCATGAGGAATTGGTTCTATTCTCCAACAGTTGTGACTTACAATATCATCATTGAGACATTGGGGAAAGCTTGCCTCATTAAGAACATGGAACAGTTTTTCCTACAGATGAAGCATGAAGGGGTGAAGCCAAGTTCATTCACTTATTGCTCTCTTGTCAGTGCGTATAGTAGAGCTGCACTTATGGAAAATGTTGATTCAATCATGAGGCAAGTTGAGAATTCAGATGTAGTTCTAGATACTCCTTTTTTCAATTGCATCATCAGTGCTTACGGTCAAGTTGGTGATATAGAGAGGATGGTGGCATTGTTCTTGGAAATGAAGGTCAGAAAATGTAAACCAGACTACATCACATTTTCTACCATGATTCAGGCGTACAATTCACAAGGAATGACTGAAGCTGCAATGGACTTGAAGACAAAAATGATTACTTCTTGTGGTACTTGTACTATTTAGCCTCTGTTTCTCCTGTCCATGTCATTTTGCTTCATAAAGTATGAATCCTTTCAGACTAAAGTTTGTATCATAAATTCAGCTATTTAGGTTAGCTCTATGATATTTCTAGCTAAGTGCAGATGATAATAAAAGGAAGTAGTATTTGCTAATAAATCAGCTTTTATTTTTCGCTGTCATATGTACCAAGTTATCATTTAAGGAACTGCTTGATATCTGACACTTTGTTGTTACATTTTATTAGAATCAAATGAATTGATCAGCAGCTAGTACAATCTATCTGCTACCGAAGGGAACCGTTCACTTGGAATTCTGTTCATCAATCTCAATGTTGTGAAAGTGGGCAGAGTGTTATCTGCATGTGAGCTTGTAAGTCTATTTTCTCTTTCACTGCCTTTGAGAATCCATCTTCACTCATTGATTGGCCTAAAACTAAAAGGCTTTCAAGCAATCAAAGTGATGAGCCAAGCTGAAGGGCTTTTATGAACTCAAACATCTTGCTTTTGGTTTGTAAGACTGAAGAGTTAAACTTATTTTAAGATGCAAATAAGTTCCTCTCTTTTTGTTTTTTGGATGTGAAATATTGTTGCTCTTGCTAATTCTCTCTTTATATATACACATATCGATTTAGTTACTTAATGATAAATGTCATATATATTTGAGTTTGGGTACTTCATTGTAACAATGATATCTGTTTGTGTAGAAGGATGATATAGAAATCCGTTAATCAAATGGCATGGATCCAAGGAAAAGAACATTGTGAGTCTACTTGCAGCAATGTGATTTCTCTTACATATTTCTGTGAACTTTCGACGGCCTTAACCCACAACTAGAGAGATTTGCAGTTTTCAAAAGCTCTTGTTAGTTGTCAGGGAATAGTTTGGTTTAACTTCTCTGAGTAGCTTTCCTGTTTGTTTGCCTATGTATGTTATTTCTTGATTTCTTTTTTTCTTGTATTGGCATATGTATCTACAGATAAGAGAGGGAGGGAGCAGTTAAAGTTCTTCTGCTTACTATGTTCACGGAACAGCCAAACGTGCTGTGATGTCTGTAGTTACAACCTGTGGGTTCATATTCAGTTGAAAACCTCAGTTATGCTTGGGTGAATGAAGATTTTATCAGTAGTGGGTGATTACGATGAATAATTAACTCCTCGGTTACATTGAGGGTCTACACTATTTCAGCTGCCACTGTGGGGTTGTCTACTGCAGTACTAATAGTCATGCAGCAAGGCCTTTTTTTTTTACTAACCAGAGCTGACTCAACCATACATATGGGTTTTGAACAGGTCAGTGATTTAACAGGACTGACTTCTTTCGAAAGAGCAAAGCCATGGGAAAGATGGAGCATTATTAGGACACTTGCTGATTCTTCCTTCTAAGTCGGTTTGTTTTACCTCTTACTGGTTGCAAGTCTTGAGCAACAGATATATAGAGCAATATAGTGTAAGATAGTTTTACCATTTTTCAGACCCTCGCCATTTCACTTGTTACTGTTGAAATGAATTACAGCATTATGTTTGATATACTACTTGAGCAGCGGGTGAACATCACTTATTTTACTTTGCTTTCTTAGAAGTGGATTAAAATGTCCAGACACCGTTTGACTTTCTGTAGAGCTGCAATCGCCAAACGACCTGTGGATGGACCTTATTACAACACATATGTACAACCACTCCAATTTGTATATTGTAATTGGAGAAGTTCTTCTACTTCAAGCTTTTAACAGTGTCCTTCAAACTGACCTCTAGAAGAGTGAAATTGATGCCTAAGCTGTTTCCCCATTCTAAGACCGGAAAGGTGGCACCATAGGCAGCAGCTCCTCTTTATACCTACATGCCACATTCAAGAATTTGAGATACCAAAATTCTCAAGATAGTAGATAACTTATACAAGTTAAATTAAGCTATAATGAATGAAAATGCAGAGTCAGTTTCTTATATAATTTGAAGACTTCAATTTCTAGGTTATCAATATCTTTCAGGTTTATTTACTTTAGATTCACCAAATTACACATTTGTTACTTGTGAGCGTATATCTGAATTGTATGTAGAGTTAGTGAGTTATAAGAAAAAAAAATTATTTTATGCTCACCAAGATAAAAAATGTTATAGTTTAGTGGATATTACATGTTAAATAACTCAAAAATATCAACGACTTACTTTCCAGGGATGCTGAGTTTGTTTTTTTTTTCACAAATTGGGTCTTGTGCTTTTTCTATAGGAATTTTTCACATATGGCTAAGAGAAATTTTCAAATTACGCTCAATAAATATTGTTTCATTCGTTATGGTGACTAACATTTGTATATCTTGAATTTTTTATTAAAAATTATACAAATTCCTTCATTTAAATAAATAATAAAAAAGCGGTAGTTTGAGTTAAAAAAAGGAAAATAATCCCATAAAGTAAGATAATTCATAATTGTATTTAACTATAATTTATTCTCTAAAATGACTTCTTCGACAAGAAGAACACCATAATAATATATGTATTTGAAAATTCTCTTCCATTCATTTATAGATTATATGTATTTGTATACAAACATGTATTATTATTGAGTGGATGAATTGTATATATATCCTATATAGATATAACATTTACATTTTTACATTATCAGAAAGGGGAATAGCACAAACGTCTCCGTCAACGCGTGTGCTTCCCAGAATTTTTACAATAGCTTGAGGACTTTTTTGGTCCTTTGTTCTTATTTTATAGCTTCTAATACTGCAACTATTATGACTTTTTGAAATTTTCTGACACAATTAACCTTTGATTTCATCATCTGTTGGGCCTACTAATACTTACTATGGGTCTCATCCAACACTTCCCTTCATTTCTCTCTTTATTACTTTTTTTTTGTTGTAAAAAGATGTTATTTTCTCTGATTCAATTTATATAATTATATGAAATTTGAAAATATACATAAGTTATCTTTGATCATAATTTTTTTATTAAAAGATTTAAAAATATTTTAACTTGATCGAAATTGTTGTTACTACACCAAACTTTATGAAAGACTTGTTACCCCCAGAACTATTTAATAATGTATTTTAAAGTTATATATGTTGTCATACCTTTTACACTAAATTTTTCATGCATTTTTTTAAAAATTGATTATTGATTATTGTAATAGTACTTTTTATGTAGTTTATCAATATATAAATTTCATTTTTAAAAATTGAAGATGTCATGCAAATTCTCGATCAAACTTAATTGTTTGACTTTTGAAAAACATAATGTGTCACATAAATTGGACAAAAAAAGTAACTAATTTTACTTGAAAATTCAAAACTAATATTACGTTATATTTTGAATTTTTTAAAAAATAACTTATAGTTTTTTTGTTAGCTCACTTTTAAAATAACATTATACTCAAATATAAATATTATTCACATATTGTAAAGGAAACTTAAATAGATATCCTCTATTAAGAAAATATTTATTATTGATAGCAATAACATATACTATTTTATGGGACACTTATAATACATTTTAGAGAGATAAATTTTATTTATAGAAAATACATTTATCATACATTTTTACACCTATATTATATTTATAATACATTTTTAATATATGGTAGAAAGAAAAATTTATAAACAGAAATGATACAAATTTTATTTTTGGATACTACATTTAAAAGTATTTTTTGATAATAAGTTTATAAAGTTTGGACCAACTAATTTATGAAGATTTTTATGATGAAAAATAGGGAAGCTTACACAAATATACTATACTAAAAAATTATTTACCATTTATATTAATGATACTTTTTTTCACTTGATCACTTTTAATTCATTTATAATACAAGTTTAATACTTATTACAAAGAATAATTTATTATTCACATATAATACAAGTATTAATTATGAATAAGACATTTATCACACATTTCAATATACTTACAATACAATGTGTCAAATTTTTACCAAATAAACATAATATATTTCAAAAACAATTATAATACTTATTTATTACATACATAGTTCACTTTTAATATTTATTGTAAATTTAACATAGTATTGCTATAAATGGTAATAAATATAAAGTTAAAATCAATAATTATTTATTAAAATATATCAATTCATGTGATAATTCCTAAAAAAATTAATATCTTAAATATTTCACATTTATTATTGTGTGCACGGGCTATCTTTTACTATGTATATAAAACATTATTCGTATAACGTTGTACGTGTGGAAAATTCTTGAAATGCTTCATTGAGTAGAAATCTAACATCCTAAAATATTATGTCCAAGAATATGTTGGTATAAACATATAATATACAATTATTTGTATATGTATTTAAATCATTAAAATGGATAGATAAACTGTTGTATATAAATGTTGAAAATTATATGTTGAATTCGTATAAGGTATTGTGGATGATAATATACATGAAAATGAAATATTCAAAATAAAAAAAAAAAAAATAGAACCAAGTAACAATAATTCAATTTGTATACACACAAGTACATACCGATAATTACAATATAAGAAGGAAATATAGAGGTACAGAAATATATAAAAATTAATATATACTAATAAGATTTGTACAAATATCTGATATTCTTCAAATTCGTTTGTTCTATTAAATCAGAGACGACATCATCGTTGGTTTTGGTCTCATGTTATTAGAATAATTTTCTTCACTTGGATCTAAACTCTTTATTTGATAATTTGTTGCATAATGATTTGATTGTTTCTGTGCTTGGATCTGAATCCCTGATTCAATCTCCCTTCAATTGATCTTTATTTTGCGAGTGACTCCGCAACACTTTTTTTTCGTCGCTAGCAACTCCATGTGCCACAATCATTAACCAAATTGACATTCCTAAAGTAGACTGTATGAGTCGCGTAATTCTGAAAATGAAGATTCAAAATGTAATTTTATAAAATAGTTAGGCAAAAAAAGTTGTACACAAACCAAAAAAAACAAAATAAAGAAAAAAAGTTTAAATGTTTGGGCAGTTACTGCCAAGTGTTGGAAAATAGTTAAAACATATTGAAACAGATTGTGAAGTTTTTTATAAATTCATTTATACATTGTAATTTTTATATATAAGATTTGTATTTGTATAATTTTAGTGTATAGGATGAAAATATATGTATTTGTATTTGTACATGTATATAGACTTTTCTCTCGTTTTATACAAATACAAACACAATTTTATACATTTGTATACAGAATGACTAATTGTATACCAGAAGTGACTTATTGTGTACCCAACCAGATGACAAAGATGGGATGCTTGCAAACTACAAATAAAAAAAAACTATGACTATAACATTTAATTTGGATTAATAATTTGTTATTTTATATAATTTTTCAAACATAAAACTATGATAGGTTAGGCCCAAAATGTTCAACCATAGGACATGTATAAGGGGAAAGGATTTCCTAATTGTGTCTCCCATTTTTTTCCGCTCAAATCTTTTAGACATCTGGATAATGTTGTAGCTGGCATATAGTAGAAATCTTTGCATGTTCTTTCTGTTTCTCTAGGTTCAACACGTGTGTTCCTCTATTTAATGCGTCTTTTGGATCAACTTTCAAAAGTAAGTATCTCACCTCTTCTTTTTTGTTCTTTTCTTAAGATCGATTCTGACATTCATTTCTCCCTCTTTGGCATTAGCTCTGTTCTTCGGCATATGGGATTGCGCTATGTCCTGCAGGTCTGAAGAGGGAATCCACCATATGAAATTGTATTTGTACTATGTGCAATCTTCTTTTAATCCTTCGTGTTTTCCTCCTTCCTTTCCAATTTATCTCTGACCTTGTGTGTTACGATCCAAAAATGGACGTAATGTCACTTGTCTATCCTCACTAAGTCATGTGTTGTGCCCCAATCACACACACAAGTGTACATGGCCATTCAAGTATTAAAGCGACTCTTATAAAGAGCTTGATATCGTACCTACTGAGACTTACAATTAGAATAACTTAATTTTTCCAATAATTTTAGCTAAACACAAGTATTATCAAGATTTCAAGAGTGTCTTTTTTATAATCTAAAAGGTGAACAAAATGAAACAAGTGGGATTCAATTCCAAGATTGTCAAACAATGATTGGGTAAAGCCAGGGCTGCAACTCTTATCAAGATTCATGAAATTTATATTATTTTAATGGATGTTATTTAACTGTTGAATCAATGATCACATGATGAAATGTATGATTATGGTTTCCCGACCTCGAATCGCCTACAATAAATTACAACATAACTACATCATTGAGCGGGGATAGGTTAGACCAAGTATCGATTACAATTTCCTCCTCTATAGTGACCAAGCATGGTTTCTAGGTATATCTCTATCCTAGATACAAACTAAACCCTAAATTTTTAGAGGAAATCATGGTCCTTATATCCCCCTTTCTATCCTTATATTCCTCTTCCGAGTTCAATTCACACAATTTGTTTATTTCAATCGTGATCAGGCACGAAATACAAAAAATAAAAACATAAGAAAGAGTTATATGATAATGGATGTTAATCCATGAAAACTCAATAAATTACAATCATCATGTAGCCACAACCCTAGAACTAGGGTATTTATCTACTCATAGCAATAGTTTCGATCAAGCAATGTTTGATTATCATGAAGAGATTGAAATTAAAAGAGTTTAGAGTTTAGGAAAGAGCCCTTAAAAATGATGAAATTGCTCTCCAAGTTGTCGATCTTCAATACCTAGAAAAAGAATCCTTACTAAAATAAAACATGATCCTATATATTATAAAGTCGAATCGGCCTTAGTTTTGTTTCTTACTTTTTGTTGCTTTAATTTTCATCTTGAATCCTTTCACACTTCTCGGTGCCCATTTTAGTGCTCGTTTCTTCATTTAAGCTCACCTACACCACTAGTTAAATAGGTTATCATATTCCCTAATGCACCATATTGAATTTCCTTATTACATTCACAACTTTTTCTTTTCTTCAACCTCCTCTTTCTACATAGTTTTCCACCAGTACTACCAACCTCACCTTTATTTCTCACTCACCCCTTTATTTTTATAGATTTTTTTGACACTCACCAATAGGCACCCCTGACTTAGAGATTTCTCTCGAGTTAAGGAGTGCATTGTCCTTGTAAGGACCGGGGCCGTTATTAAGGTATTCTCCAAGTTAGCCACCTTTAAGTTAGGCTTTAACTTTAGTAAAAGTGTACAATATCCTAAGGACCAGAGCCAATATTATATTTAAACTAACAGGGCATCATTTACTACTACCTCTTTTCTCTCTTACCCACAAACCAAACATTTCCACCATATTTCCTTTTTCACTGTTTTCACTTCTCTTCTCCTCTTATATTAGAGCATTAGGGACTTAGGATAAAAACTAATGATATCATCAATAAAAGGAATTCGACTTAATTTCGTGGGTTAGAAAAAAATCAAGGCTCAATGGGGCTCTACTAGGGATATTATTTCTGAAAAAGGCTGATTTTCAACACAATTCAAAGAAGCCCTATTATCCACTATTAAACAAGACATCACTTTTATTTCATTTCAATAACATGCCAGAAAAGTTCTAGGCTCAGATGTATTACATTGATACTACAAAAACTCACTGCTCATGAAACAAGTTCTCCTAAAAGATGGATCAATCACATCAACACAATCAGTTCATGAACAAGGTTTAATTTAAGCTTAAGTTGCAATCATTATAGTCAAATAGACAAGTTCGAATGCAAAAATTTATAGATCAACTTTGAATCATGCTTTCAAATTTTAGCTTCAGCACATAACAACCTAAGACTCAACGACAAAATTTCCCTTAAGATGACGTCATCCATCTATCATTGGGAAATTCGACTTAACTAAGACTACTTACTCAATCCTAAAAAAGACAAAATCTTTTTTGTATTTCATACGGTTCAAAGGGACTTTCCTTGGCCAAAGAACCAAAAACAACCTCCAAGGAACCCAAAATAAAACAAAAAAGTATAGAGAAGAATCTAACAATGTTAAAAATTTATAAAGACCAAATATGTTTTGCACCCTTAGCCAACACTTAAACATTAGCATTATCCCCAATGCTTCACAAATATTTGAACAATACAAGTGGTAAGGTGAAAACAATCCCTGATCAATCCTCCAATCACATCACCCCCTTGGGCCTAATCACAAGCCTGAGCGGGGTATACCTCTTTATCAAAATCAGACTCTATGTCCAGCTAGTACATATCGCTCCTTATCAGTCTAAATTCATCATCAACCGATTCACGATACTTAGGACCAATGCCAAGTAGGGCCTTGGCGTGGGCATTCAGTGGATATGCCTATAAACATCTCCCAACAGTATGTTAGTGGAGGCATGACAACCATTATGATGGCACACATCTCTAAGTCATACATCCTGGCCATAATCAACTCATCACATCTATGTCGCTTCGCTCAACAATGATAACAGTTGGCCCAAACTCAGTGTCGGTACCCTTGGTCCTAGTAATGCCATCGGTGTTGGGAATAAGGGTGACATGTAATCCACATTTTTTTCTGAACACCTGCAACATGACATAACTTGGTAATCATATAACCAAAAGCATACTCCGACCTTTTTGAAATCGAGCCTTTCGCATCGCCAATATTAGGACGACCCTAATTTTCAACTCTATAGCCATCATCATGCATAGACCAAGAAAACCCTGTAATGGGTAATATCCGTGCAGTGGAGTCCCGGTATCAAACAGTGCATTACAATCTTTAACCAAACTCGAGCCTCACTAAGCATGTGGGCATAGAGGAAGATTCATGTTTTCACTTACCACTATGCTTATTCCATTTTACCATGGATTGTGGAACGCATAATTTATGTCGAATAAATCTGTAGGGTAGTCATATGTTTAGCCCTTAAGAACCAAAGGATATGTGTCCTGCGACATGCCTAATATGTCATTGATCATCATGGGTATGATAGGCACTTTGACGTTCGCACAATAAGAAAATGAGATGTTGCATAGGGCGCCCAGTTGGCATAAAACTCGCATACCATGTGTAGGTTTCACTATCTCGGCTCTGCGAGATAAAATCCATTTGTAACTCCTTGATCCGCCTCATTATCTGTGGGAAATCCGCACGCCTGAGAAATATGTATTTGCGGTGTGCTTCTTCCACCACACTTCTTCTTTCTTAACCACAACATTCACCCTAAACCGCCTGGTTTGGCCCCTGGGAACTGCAAGTGCGGAGGGTACATTCTTACCACTTCGAACACGCTTCTTATGGCGCAAAGTGGCAACCTCATTACTGGGTTTTCAGGAGCTTGACATGATTTCCTGAAAAAAAAAATTAAATTCAGACCCAACAACTACTCAAATAGTGGCAACATGGGTGGTGCGCAAATTAAACAACAACCTATTTATTTCAAGTCATTATCTAGCCTAGGTACTCACACATCCCACAGTCATATGCACATAAATAATTAGCATTGACAAACATTAGCCGTGACATGGACTTTCTACTCAGACATAGAATTTCCCCTAACATCATTAACCATTAATATTGTGGAACCATCAATATCGACTAATATCACGCTAGCTCATTCACCTATGCTAATATGCAACAAGACTCAACACTGTCCAACACTTGGAAGTTCCATTTCAAAAGCGAAACTACATCATACTAATAGGGCAAGAACAATGGACAACATCCACAACTGTGTAAACAAGGAAAATTTCTACTCAAGTAAGTACAAATGCCGCTTAGTAATTCATAAACAAGCACTTTCAAGCAAACCCAACCCACATAGGTTGACCGAATTCGGTCACAAACCTATTTGACCCCCCATAGTGTGTTCATCCAACCCTCAAATAAATAAGATAGTAGTCCCCACCCGTTCACATTACTGCAAATCTAGAGAATATATAGAAAATGCATACTTGAGATGTAGAGGGAGATCAAGATTGAGAAAGAGAGCTAGATGAAGTTGGCTTCGCCTTAAGAATTGACTCGCAAAATTTTGCAAGGGGAGAAGGTAAGGGAAAATATTGCAATGAGAGGAGAGAATAATAGGGATTTTCAATGAAATTAGGGTTAAAATAGGAACCGAGTCGGGTTATTTCACTTTAAAATGGGTAGAACCTATTTTTTTTAATGAAAATAAAGACTGACTTACGTAGGAAACGATGTGGTGCCTTCATGGACCCATATGCCTCAAGAACTTAATTAATTCCAAAAGGAAATAAAAAATAGTCTTCAGGCTCAGCGACGCAGCCCATTTATGGAGATTCCTTCTCGTTAATATAAACAAACATACCGTCGAACAGAAATTTGGTGATCCTCCACCGGTATGCGAGATGGTCATGAGCCGTTCTGCCTTGAGTTGGAAAATTGATTCCAAAGGACAAAAAAATCAAACACCTCTCCATGACGCGCCCTAGGTGTCAAATCCTGATTTCTGCATATTTAAAGCTCAAAACCATTAGTTCAAACATGATGGGTTGCCTCCCATCCAACACCTTAGTTTTTGTGGCGGCAAGACTCATATTTTTGTATTTTCATGGATATATATATATTTTTACTAATTCATATGAATTGAAATAATAAAACAAAAGAATCGAAATCCTAACTATTACAAGGGGTCACGGGTTGCCTCCCATGCAACGCCTCATTTACGTCGCGGCGCAACCCCATCTCATGACTCAGTTATCATTCAATGTGATCGCTTCAATCTCACGATCAACATCATTTCCAAAGTATGGTTCACACGTTGCCCATTCACAAGGAAAGTATATCTCTTCTCCTTGTTCCGTTGCTCCAAAGCACCATGTTGGGTCATCATCACAACTTCAAATAGACCATTCCACTTATATCGACGCATTCCAAGGAACAACTTCAATCGTGAATTATATAGCAGCACTAATTGATAAGGTTCAAGGTGCGTGAAATAATATGCTTGTCATGCCACCTCTTGGTCTTTTTTTAAAGCTTAGTATTCTCATAGGCGTGAAGCCTAGAATCTTCTTACTCATGAGATACATTATCCTTTTGTTACCAGCTAACACAACATCCAAATTCATCTTTTTAATTGCCCAGTATGCTTTATGCTCCAATTTCGCGGGAGATGATAGGTTTTTCCAAACATTAATCGATAAGAAGAATCTCCTATCGTCATCTTGTATACAGTTTGTTATGCCCACAAAGCATCATCTAACTAGTCAGCCCAATATTTACTTTGGGCATTCACAGTCTTTTGGAGATATTCTTTACTTCTCTATTAGACACTTCCACCTGTCCACTAGTTTAAGGATGATAAGCTTTATCTATCTAGTGTCTTACCCTATATTTGGCCAATAAATTTTACACTGAACTATTAATTAAGTGTTTACCTAAATCATTGATCATGGCCTTTGGAGTTCCGAACCTGCTAAAGATGTGTTTTCAAATGAATTTCACTACCACCTTTGCATCATTGGATGTTAATGCAACTGCCTCCACCCACTTGGACACATAGTCCGATTCGACTAGGATATATTGTTTACTACAGGATGATGTGAATGGTCATATGAAGTCTATCCACAAAACATCAATGATCTCAAATTCAAGTATGTTGCTCAACGGAAACTCATGCCTTCTAGAAATGATGCCCATCCTTGGCACTGATCACAACCCTTTACAAACATCACATCATCTTTAAAAATAGTAGGCCAAAAGAAACCAAATTGCAATACATTTTGTGCAGTGTGTTCTCCCTTGTGGTGTCCACCATATGGTGAAGTGTGACAACTCTCCAGCATTTGTGTCACCTCCTATTCAGCTACACACCTTCGCACTATCTGATCATGTCCTTTCTTAAATAAGAAGGGTGCATCCCATACATAAAAGTGTGCATCATTCTTCATCCTCTGCTTTTGATGTGTTGAGGCCCCACGTGGAAATAATTAACTCACCAGAAAATTAACAATGTCATCATACCAAGGAACTTGAGAAAGGTCCAAGGCAAGCAATTATTCATTAGGGAACTCTTCACGACTTTATCCTTCATTCTTCACATCAAATGGGTCCTCCAATATCAATATGGAATTATGATCAACTATATGGTTCTCAGTTCCCTTCCTATCTTTTATATCTAGATCAAACTCTTGCAAGAGCAAAATCCACCTAATCAGCCTCGGCTTGGCATCCTTTTTGTTAATCAACTACCAAATTGCAGCATGATCAATGTAAACTACAACATTAGTTCAAACCAAGTATGACCTAAACATATCAAATGCAAGCACCAATGCCAACATCTCTTTCTTTGTGACGGTATAATCTGATTGAGTTGCATCAAGTTCCTTGATGACATGGTAGATGGAATGAAACATCTTATATTTTCTCTTTCCACGCACTTCCCCAACCGTTGTATCAATGTCATCATACATTATCTCGAATAGAAGTTCCCAGTTCAGAGCTCTCACGACCCGAGAGCACCCCCAATCGTAACCGGTGTATTCGACCTCGAAGAGGTCTTATAGAAGCCAATAATATTAGTTATAGCATGTATCACAGAATAAAATGTGAATTTTTTTATAAAATTTTAGTTTGGAAGTTCAGCTTCATTTCATATATGAAAATAAAATCTATACTTGTCTCGCAATACCATCTAGACATTTGAATTAAGACTTTGGGACTTATCCCTTACATCAATAAGAAGTCTAGAAATAAGAAAGGACAACAATGTCTTTGTAAAAAATAAAATGAACTAAAAAGCTAGACATAGGGTCTTGTCCTCGGACATGAGGGCTCACCAACTTGGAGAAACAATTCTGAGTATCTTGAGAAGTGACCTAGAATTTTCAAAGGCCCGAATCTTCATTGTTTGGGAAAGGGGAAGAAAATATGGGTTTGTACAATAAACATACAATGTTTGACTACTATGCATAAAAACCATTGAAACATGCATAAAAGTACATTTTAATTAAAACATGATTTTAATCAAGTAAACCCAATATGCACATAAGGTAAGTCATAAGCCAAACAAACATAATATCAACCCAACATATAATCAACTCAAGAAACACTAGTGCAATGCACAAGATAGGATCCCAAAACCCAATCAAAAGCTAAGCATCAACTTTAAGCCACCTACTACATACATACTTCATAACATCATGTTCATCATAAACATCTCATAAGGTGAAACCAACCATATTCATACATTCATATATAGCTCGTAATACATAATCCATAATCAACATAATCATAACAGAACACTACTACAACCATCTCTTAGAATCGCACACATGCAATGTGTAGGAGAAGTCTCATAACCTCTCGTTCACTATGTAGAAACCCTTAAGAAAGCCCTACTGAGAGTTCATAACATTTTATTCATTCATTCATTTAATTTTTCATTTAGGGAATGGTTACAATAGTCTACATAGACCATGTGAGCTACATGGAACCCGATGTTCTACTCCCACACAGTAAAGATAGGGTCTCCATTTGCCTAAGGTGGAACGTTTCACACGTAAGCTATCTAGGTTGATCCTCTAAGCTATCATACTATGTGGGAACATTGTTTAGGGACAAGGATATTGCTACTAGAAACCCGCACTTCCTAAATTTAAAAGGTTTCCATCTCATGAGGTTTTAGTACAATGGGGAACTAGACTTTCTAGACGTAAAAGTTTCCACCTCACTTTCATGTTATCGCGGTGCAAAGACTTTATTCACTTTAATATTCATCATTAGTCATTACATAAGCTTTCATTAACCTTTATAAGACACTCATGTAAAAATCTTACCATAATATCATGCTTTACTTGAAGTTTGGCTTTGTAACTTTTGGTGAAAAGCATGAGGTCGCAAAAGGAACTTGGAGACTCGTCGAAAGTATTTTTATCGCCCTTTATTTTCATCCCTTTATCTTAAATTGCACTGTAACTTTTGGCGTGATAATCCTTACTGGCTGAAATATGTCGGCGATCCATCGAAAGGCATTCCTATCACCGACTTGCCAGATGTTTTTGAGAATATAAGAGCCAATCCGTTTGGTGAGCCCAATCTAGCTCACAAAAGTGATTCAGCATCTCGCCAGCTTGATCGGCGAGTCTTTATTAAATTATTTTCCAACGGTTTTCATAGAAATATTTCTAACTTGTCCTTGATATTTTGCGGACATGATCAAGACAAAAATATTGACATGCCACTTAGAAAAGAGTATGGTGTATCACAATAAATAAATGAACGGGAGTCAAATTCTCCAAAGAAGGGAAGACAAGAGCTTTCAACAACCGACTAAAGTTAGGGAAAGAAGCCCATCTATGATAGGGTGACTACTGATTCCAAGGCTATTTTATCTGACCCTGAGGACGACCAACCCTTACAATGTTGGAGGGCTGAGATCTGGGAGAGATCTCGTCCTAACTCTACTAGGGCCCCTCCAGCTCCCACACCAACCAACTCAATATAAATTCCGGCACCTTCTGTGGCTCATGTATTCCCTCCTCCTACGCTTCTTAAAAGGTTGAAGGGTGATGGTTTAAGAACCATCTTGAAGAGAAGCTGTTGTCGATATGATGCATTAACGACAACTATTCTAGTGTGAGGGATATTCGACATTGGCAGGGATTTCATATTTTCACCAGGCCCTGCAGCCCCTTTATTCCTTCATGGGTCTAGGAATTCTATGATGCATATGGTGCATTAGTACCAAAGAGTAAGAAGAAGGTCGACAGGTTTAGACCAGTGTAGTTGGTTATGATACGAGGTGTGGAAGTTGGGTGCTGCAGTGATATCATTAGTCCACCTCTTGAGAGAGAAACGAGGTTTGAGAAAGACTATAAGGTCTTGATGATAGCCAAGTTTGTGGATGATTTGAAGGGTTGGCTTTCTCCATTTCTCTCTTAAATAACCCCAGATGGATGGATGCAAAAGTCCATATCGAGAAAGGGATTTGAATATAGCTTCCCTATACTAGGTTGGATTTATCAACATCTCTATCATGCCTTATGAGAATGAAACCATCCTCTGTTATGGCAGTTTGTTTAGGGTCTATCTTGGGGTACAGGTGACTCAAACTAGGGTTCATTATTTAGAAAGAGATGGCCATGAGAGACAAGAAGAGGCAAACTTCTCCTCCATTCCCTGTACTGATCACGAAGTTTTGCTGGCGTTCTGGAGTCTTGAGGGATCCGACTAGAGATACAGAGGTCATCCATCTTCCTCCACTAACACCCATAACATTGAGTTCCTGTACACTCAAGAGGAGGCTGACTAGAGGAGGGCAACCATGGTGGACACGTCCCTAGAGGTGGACATTGATTCGATGTATGTAAAGCCTTTTTTACTTACTTTGGCCTCTAGGCCTTCAGGGACTTCTGCCTGTCTTTCCCCCTTCACAAGCCTCATGTGCGTCTTTCTCGTCCCAGCCGGCCAAGATTACTCGGGTGATGATCTTGACGATGGGGCATCTGGCCCATTCTGCTAACATGAGGGCAACAAGTATTAAGATATCCATCTCGTGGATGATTGATAGTGCCATTATGGTTGCACTAATAACCCTATGGGCCTCTATTGATGATATGCCTACTAGATTCGCTGCTTGTGAGGGCAGAAAGGGGGAGACCTTTGAGGTTACAACTTTAAAAGTGAGGTAGTAGACTTGAAGAAGGACGTACACTATGTAAAGGATACCTACTTCACTTCATTGTTTGAAGCTGCAGATGATTTGGATGTTTCGGAATCTTCAAAGATTCCTCTGGTTACCATATTATATGTCCATAGGAATGGAGCAGTAGTTAATAAGTTTGAGGCTCAGACCAATGAGTAGATGATAGAGATTAGAGAGGAGAGAATATATGTGTTATGACCCTTAAAATGAAATAGGATGAAATAGATCCTCACATGAGTTTTATGAGTTAATAACTTTTTGATAAGGTGAGAAACGTCTTTTAATAGTTTTTTGAAGAGTTTTGAAGATAAACGTCAAGGGATGACCAAGACGTCTGGAGACTAGTCTTGTTGTGTGCTAGCGTGTCCTAGTATGTTTTCCTTATTTTCTATGTTTTTTCAAGTCTTAAAATAGTTGAGGTGACCCTACTGTCTTAATAAAAATGTGTAGGTCAAAACTTCCGGGTAGACTCCCCAAGGACCAATCAAAGGGTCCTTGAGAAGGACCCAAGCTTTGGAAAAGAGGCTGTCAAGGCAGCGTGTAGGCAACCCATTTTTGGAGGTACTGGCGCGTCACGCAGCCTAAACTCAAAAGTAAAAAAGTTTCCTTGTGACACAGAAATGTCATGAACCATCCTGTCTCAAATTAAATTCTAGAACAAGATTTGGAAGTACATTCGCAATGCGCATCCATGTCCCAAATTTGGTCGCGTCGTTCAAAAGTCGTGTTAGACGTTTCTATAAATCCAATTAAGTGTATGGGTGTTTTGGTTATTTGAGGGTTTTTTATTTTATGGTATTTTGTGTTGGTTAAAACACGTAAGCCTAGAATTAGAATTCATACTTTAAAACTAAACTCCTCCCTCCCAAAGTGTAGTCTCTCAAAACTCCATTGGAGGTCAAGCTCAAGCTCAACATCAAGCTAGAAGATGGAGTTTCAACTAATTTCTTCTTCATTTTCTTGGGTATTCAATCAGTAAGGTATGGTAACTCTTTATTCTTGAATAACCTTTTATTCAAGGAGTTCTATCAAAGATTTTCAAAGAGTTTCTATGATCAAATTTCCCAAATTTCCATCTAAACATGGGTTCATTGTCAAATGGCTTTCAAAGTCATTCGAATGATAAATAAATAATGAATTAGTGTTTTTATGATGATTTCCTATGGAATTTATCAAAAAACCCATGATCCTTCTATTTTTCGTAATTGGCCTATAATGTGGGTCTTTGTGAATATGATTCCATGTTAATGAGTTGAACTCGAATTAAATTACATTATTAGTTTCTATTGTTATATATATCTATTGAACATGAATTGTTGAGGATTTATCTATGATGAACATGGCTTGGAGAATTGGTAAGTTGACCTAACTTCTTATCGATAGTATTGGAATTGATGTTGTATGGTTTGGTCCACTTATGCTGGTGGTGTTTACTCATTGTCTCTCTATACATGTTGTTCTCATGTTCTTTAAGGCAATATATGTTAAGTGAATTTTTATTATGATGATCATGAATATGAAGGTTATATATGTAGGTCCTCAATGTTAGTATCATGATTAGGGTGTATGTATAACGTGAAGTATAATGTGAATAAGGATGTTAGGTTAAGGTATGGTCTACATGCTTAGTTGTGATGTGTACTATTGTAGAATGATTCCTTACCTGTATAACCTTATACAAATATGTTATTCTTTACATGTTAGGATTTGTCTATTCAAATGTTGAATGTGCTCTTTTCTTCTATGATGAAATGTGAGTGTGGTCTATAGTCAATAAATGCTCTATATGTGAGTTATTCATGGCTTGGGGATATTGTAAATGTTTTGTGAGACTTTGAAGGGTGGTTTACCCAATACCAATATTGTTGCTATCATGTCATTATGAGACCAACATGTACACACACACCTTGCATAACTATGAGTATGATATTTTAGGGTGTTAATTGAAAGGATATTTATCATATGCACCTTAATATCTTATTATGCATGAAAAGTATATGACTAATGAAGTATGAACATGTGTTGTATAAAGGTATTTATGTGAAAGGCTCTCTCCTATATATACACACACATTAGTGTATGAATGAAGGATGTAATTGATAATCTAGTGAATAAAAGTGTATTGACAGGTTTCCTCAATTGTACTCTGAACTAGACTATGTTTTAAATGTTATCAATATGTGAAAGGACATTCTCACATGATGTTGGTTTTGATGAAAGGAAATTCTCATCATATACCCTATGATCTATGTACATGTTATATAAGGGGTTAATCCTCTATGGCCTATCTTATGATCTAATGTTTAAAAAAGACTTAAAGGCTCTTTAAAAGGGAAGTTAGATTGGCAACGAGTGAACTTGACAATGAGAGGTATTCCTTCACAAAGGAAGGGAGGTTCACAAAATTTTCTCATGAGGTGGAAACTACAATAAGAATTAGCATAAAAAAGGTTTCTAGTAGCAACCTCAAGTTTCTTAACTATGTGCCCCATAGGAACCTTAGCTAGTGGATCCACCTAGATGCTATATGATGTTGATGTCACTTAGTGAAAAGGCTATTTAATAAATCTTAAAGTTATTTTTAGTATATCATTCCTTGATTCATTTTAGGTTCTTAGGTCAACCTAGAATCCATCTATGTGAGAGAACTTGTTTCCCCTAGCTTGTTCATGTTTAAGTGTAAAAGAGAAAGAAAACATCATCAAAATCTCCTCATAATGACTTCACCCCCAAATCCCTAGGAACAATGGCATACAATCCCTACGATTCAATTATCACCTCCAATCTATCATGATCCATGTCCAATTACAAGTTAGTTCATTTAATTAGATCATTAGAAGGTAAATCTAGTCATACTTGATCACACAGGTTCAATTCCAACTTTAAAAGTCAAGATCATCCTTGATCAATTAGGCCTAGTTGTATTCATATATAATTGATTCAATCATGATTAAATAGTATACAATACAATTGAATTAAGAAAACCAACTTATAACCTTCATCTTGCCTCTAATAGCCTAAAATCACTACGATCACCTTCAATATCAAATGCTGCTATTCACCACGAAAACCTCATGAAAAAATCACATAATAATCATATAAACATAATTGAATGCTACCCACTAGATTGGGATCACAATCAAGCCTTACCCACAATATAATTAGAACCCTCTCAAAAATGGGGTTCTTAGGATTCACAATTGAGGAAAACTAGGGGAACTCGATTAATGGAAGAATTTATGTATAAATAATCTTAACATACGTAGGATTATAGTCTTGATTCCTTGGTTAATTTCATCCTAAGAGCTGCCTCCAATTTTACTTTTTTCTTGTATGGTGTTCTTGAGAGAATTTTTGAGAGGGAGAAGACATGATTTGGGAGTCTACGGTCTAAATGGTTCTTTAATGGTTTAGATACTCTTAAATATTTAAACCACATAAAATAAAGGCCCATGCATTTATTTGGACGTGGGAGGAATTTACAAGAATACCCCACCCTTGGCCGAATCTCTGCAGAAAATGTAGGCTCAAACGACGCCCTAGAAGCGATGAACCGTCGATGGAACGACGACACCGTCCTACAGTTCCATTGTTTGTGATAGAGAGTAAAATTTTGGGGGCTCAACTCCCACGTCTAAGTTTGGAGTGACTCCACTAATCGAGCGGACATAGGTTGAACGACGGAGCGTCGATCATAGGTTGTCAAGTGACACTGCTAAGGAAGTGGGCTGTCTACTTCTGGGTCCTCCTCAAGGACCCTTTGGGTGTTCCTTGGGGAGTTGTGCCCGAATGTTTCAACCCTAAAGGCATCCTTCTAGGTATTAGGAACCTTCCCTCTCAATTTAAGCTGTAAACACTATTTAAAACATCATGAAACATACTAAGGCACACAAACACGTCTCAAGGCTAACTTTTAAACGTCTTGGACATTTCATCTCCAAACTCTATACACTGCAACTTAACACTATAATTAACCATTTTCAGACCTTACAAGCTCATGAAACATAGTTAGGCTCTATCTTAACATAATTTATTTTGGGGTCCTTACAATATCTCCCACTTGGGAAACATTCGTCCTTGAATTACACCCTACTAAACACTTCTCTAAAGGACCAACTCTGGACTAGCAGCTCACTTGACATGCATTATACCTAGATCAAGGAAACAATTGAAAACTAAGCTAATCATAACTACATATAGTTCATATTGAGACCTTATGAAAAGGCTCTTTATCCCCTACTTGGGAATAAGCCACACATGTCTTTCTAACATTAATTCATCATTATTATATAACATCACAATCAACAAGGAAAAATCAAATCATAATATATTCTATAAATTTTCATAAATCACTAAAGAATCACATACCGGAAAGGGACATAAGGAGATCATTCGGGATCATCCTTGGATCGGAGAGCATAGAACCTATTCTTTCCTTGAGGAACATCTTCCATTTTATTAGAAGCAACTTGCTTTCCTTTTCTCATATTCAACTTTGCCTTAGGGCAATCCTTCATCACGTGAGCACACTCACCACATCCATAACAACCGTCTCTACTGTCAAACACCTACCCTCATGTTTCTTACCACACATAGGGCAAGTAGGTTGGGAATTCTCATTGGTCTTACCTTGAGGTCTAGGGTTAGACACCATCTCATCCTAATACTTAGAAGCATTAGAATGACCTAGTCCTAGAAACTTTTCACGACCGGGGAGCACCCCAGCACCGCTGAGGCAACATGGCGTACTCGACCTCGCGGAGGTCTTATACAAGCCAATAGTCATCATTCATCACAATTTCATAGGAAATTTAGTGGAAAATTTAAAACTTTCAAAGCACATCATATGCTAGAACACCACTTGCATGATATATAAAAATCTCATAATACATATTTAGACTCTAAGTCTCTTTTGCCATCCTAAACTCATTATCTTTAGAATAGTATAGGGACACGACCCTTCACAACATAAAATAATAACTAAGCTACTAAATTACTTTTAATAAAACATAAAATAGGAAATCCTTAAACTTAAGGATCCCTTTCCCTGAATTTGGGGAAGATATCCAATTCCTTCACTATAAGAGACATCCTATAGCCATCACCACCTATAGATTTTGTAAAAAGATGAAGAAGAATGATATTAGTACAAGAATGCACTAAGTATGACAGCCATGCAAAAAGACGCATTTAAATAGGACATTTGGTTAGAAAACCATATAGAGAATACAAGCCTTAATATATACTTCATAAATCAACATGACAACTATAGTTAACTACAATCATACAAAGTAGGACCTTCATCATGTAGTCACTAAGACCCACATTGTGCATATAAGGTATGACCTCGTCATATAGACTCAATAGGACTCATACCATGCATATTACCAAAACAAGTAGAAAAAACTACAATGTCATGCATAATGAACATAAACATATACACAACATATAAAACACCTTCCTAGAACTCCCCTCAATATCTACTTGTGCAATGCATAGGTTAGTTTATTACTCTCACCTGTCCTAAGTAACTTCACTTAGGTTATCCTAGTTAAGGTTCATTACATCACTTCCATTGTTTATTTTACTTTAGAAAAATCCTAGCCTTGACCTAAAATAAGACCATGTAAGCCAAACATGGAATCCGGTGATATGGAACCTTACACCGAAGAGAGGTTCTCTACATGCCAAGGTAGAACATTAATATCATGCTAGCATATTAGGTGATATCACTTGCTAGATCCTATGGGGGCAACATAGTTATGGAAACCCTTTTTATGCCAATTGGACATTATAGTTATCCACCTTGTGAAGATTATTGTGAACAAGCCTTCCTTTTAGGAAGCGACACCCCTCATCATCAAATTCACTCAGTCCTAAGCTAAGTTCTCTTTATTGAAAAGTATTTATTAACTTTAATTCATAAAAATGGCTTAGGAGATTAACATAAGCTTAGTTCAAAGGTTATAGATGAGAATGTCCATTCATCAACCTAAATCATGTGAGTAAGCCTTTCACATGGACATATAATATTATAACACAATCTGGTTTAGAGTACAATTGAGATTACCTTTCGAGAGACCCCTCTTTACTTGATTTGTCATACATACTTAATTATATGCACTCATATGTATGTATTTGTACTTACATGGGAATAGCTTTAACATAAACCCAATTAGATACTACACATGTGCATAGCTCATCATATCATATACTTTCATGTTGATAGCCTAATCATGCATTCATATTAATATACATAGAGTAATCAAACTAGGAACTATTTTATCAAGGTAGAGATGTGCAATGTATAGGCAAAGTCTCATACCCTTGCCTACACTAGTACACTTAACAAGTCATCCTAGTTAAGATACATATAATACTTCAATGACATATACTTAACATGCATAGTAGTAGACATTGGTGCATTTGAGAACTCTTTCATTGGACATCATGAATCTATACTACTTATATACATGCATGAGGTGTGTGTGTACATTAGACAACATGATCACATAATGAATATCAACACAAAATTAAGGCACCCACTGTCTTAAGATCACAATAAACATTCATGCATAGACCACACACCACTTTATAACTTAGGAGACAAGACATGATTAACATTGTATCCAAGAATCCTAACATTAGTTAAGATCAAACATTTATATAGAGGTACATAGGTAGGGGTAATTTACCATTATCACTTCATCAATGGAAGCACATAGACCAAACCTAACCTTAACAACTTCATTAAAATGTAAAAGACATAATCAACACCTAGCACATGATATTTGGTTGGAAGACTAGGCATAATACTTCATAGATGTGATCATTATAACCACACATCATAACTTACAACTTTCCTTCAAGAACATGATCAAAACATTAAAATAATAACAAGAAGGTAAACACTGCCACCATAAGTGGATCATACCACACAATGCCATTCAAGGCCAATTCAACTATCACTTCTATATAAATTATATAATTCACCTATGGTCTATTTATGACGTGGGTTGAATTTCCTATTCACCCCTTAAGTGAAAAGCACTCAGCAGTTGCAAGTTGCATTGACGGAGGCAAGGAACAAGCCGTCGATTAACTGATGCGCCGTCCTGCTGCTCCGTCGATGGTGATTAAGGCTCCCATCATGGGGTTTTGAGATCACACTACTAAGTGTTGAGCAACTCCCCCAATCTACGGGCGTCGATCCATGCAAGATCTATTGACTGAGGCTCGTTGTTTGGATATTGCCAAGGTAGTGTCTAGGCATTGTTTGGATCCTCTCAAGGACCTCTTGAGTGGTCCTTTGGGAGTCGTTCCTGGACTTTTCAGACCTAATTACGATTATAAACATGTTAAGGACTTTCACTATCAATTTGAGCATCAAAAAACATGTAAAAAATACCAAGGCATGCTAGAAAACACAATCACGTCCAAGGACTAACTTTCGAACGTCTTTGATGTTCTTGGACGTTTGACCTCCAAATCACTTCAGATCAATTATATATACTATAAAACATTTAATCAACAAATTATTAACCATTTTAGGCACATGTGAGGCTCTATAAACAATAGTTCATTTTGAGGGTCCTTACAATATCCCCCACTTGGGAACATTCATCCTCGAATGACACTTGAGACATTTTAAAACACTTTAAAGGAGTCAATGAACCACAGATAAAATCACAAGATTCAAAAAAATCTTCAAAAAAAAGTCAATGCACCAACTCACAAGGAACACCAACTTCAAATCATTTTGAACTCAATGCACACAAGCAAGCAAAAAAAATTATTGACTCAATTTTTAATGCACCAAAGACATAGGCTCTTGTCATGTTAATAAGAGGAACATCCTTCTTATAATAATAACATGGTATTTACATTTCATTTAATTAAAAGCTCATTATTAAACAACCTTTAAGTCACACATAGGCAGATTCAACATTACTAAAGGAGCAACAAGCAACTCACACTAGATGTACATAGGTCATGAGTAATGTAGGTCAACATATATTTCTTATACTTTGGACATGATACCTTTAAGTTCTTACTTAAAATCTTCATGTTTAGTCATGTTTAAGGAGGAATTTCCTTCTGGTTAACATAATCACATGTTATCATAGGATTCATATACAAGCAATGCACAAAGGTCAATTCATTTTAATGATAAATTCTCAACTTTTAATCAAAGAATGCTCATATTTCCTTCCTAATGAAATCCAAATGGTAACTCAAACCACACACATCACAACAAAGGGAAGTCATTTCACAAAATTTCAATTACTAGCATGTAAATAGTGTTCATAAGCATGCATCAATTAGGGAAATTCTTGCAATTTATAGGCACACATCAAGAGCACTAGCTAAACATACCAACACCTCTTAAGAGTAGCCTACATTAAAACATCTCAAGTCATAAAAGTCACATTTTTAAACGGCTCATCATTTATTAGTTAAATGAGACTCAATTTCTCATTGATGGCTTAAAACACCACAAATTAAAAGTCACATCAAACATGCTCCTTAAATTATCTCATGAAGTTAAATGCACAACTGACATATCATGATGCACAATCAACATGAGAATACATGAATTTGATTAAAAATCCTTTTCATGCAATTTATACTGTTCTAAACATGCTTAATATAGTATCCATTAAGGCATACATAACATATTGAGAACATGCAACTTATACCTTTACGCAAGACTCCTATCATGAACAAGCTACTAGGAACCCTTTGGTTTCAAGATCAAGTAAGAATAGAAGGACAAGAAAGGGATAACTACAAACTTACTACTCACATCATCATCCACCTCTTAGGGTAAACCCATTTAAGAGAAACTTGTCTCAACCTTAAGAGAACCTTAGCTTACTAACCTTAGCAACTAAGAACATCATCCCTCCCTTAGGATCCAAGATCAGGCACACCCTTCATCAACATCACCTAAAAGGGATTTTCAACTTAAAGAAGTTCAATGGAACTTAACATAAAAACATCAAGGGTATTCAAAACCATACCATCTAGGAACATTATCTCCCACTTGGGAAAAGCCTAATCACATCATGCCCTTAAACAACAAGGTCAAGCAAAGTCAAGACCAAGTTATATATTCCTCACATAAAAAGGTTTAATATCATTAAGGGGTTTCCACTTCCAATCTCATATCAAAGAGTCTGCTAACTCAATCATCAAGGGTAATACCTCAAGAATAATCATTTCTCAAAGATCAACACCTAAAGGAAATCCATAACATTCAAATTAGGTCATACTACCCAACCAACATAGGTCTCAACTATAACATAAATGCCAAAGGTCATGAAAACCTTAAGGAAATCAATAGAGGAAACTTAGCCATAAAGGCCTCTTTCTTTTGTTTTAACACCAGGGCAAGGTAACTTCTAGGTCATTTCAACCCACATCATCACCTTTGGAAGAAACTTCCAAAGGAAAACACCTACGTACAACTTAAGCACTTCAGCAATGGTCATACTTAAGATCAACCAAAAAAGGTAACTAACTACTTTAAAGTAGGTCAACAGGTGTAAGGGATACATACTACCCTCTAGGTCAACCTTAGGCAAAATATAATTCCAACCTATGGAACAAAACTCTTTGCTTCCCCTTTTCCCCACTCTTAGAATAGGTTTGTATAAGAAACCATTAACTAGTCATAAGGGTTCTCCCATTACTAGCATACTTCACAATCCCCATACAAGGTAAGCACACTACCCGTCACTTTTAGGATCAAGCCTATACCAGAAACTCCAATCCATACAAGGCAACTATGAAGAACAACACATATACAAAGGCAGCATTGACCCATTAAACATGTATAAAGGCAACATACATATTTATCTATTTACCAAATTTCCTCAAAGAATTGCAAAGCTAAGCCATAACATTCGATTATAATCAGTCAAAACCATATAGAAACTTATCATCCCAAAAGGAAACTCATTTTAACCATAACAACTTTTAACAAGGTATAACCATATGATATCATAACTTCTCACATAACACATTATTCCTCATAAATCACATATATAACCATAAATGGAATCACATCAAACAACCCAATATTCACCTTCACACATGCTCATCAATCCATAAACCAAGTAAGCATAAAAACTCACCTTTTCTCCCTCAAGCATAGAGATACCATCTCATCCAAGCAATTATATCTAAAAGACCACCGGACAAGAAAACATAAGAGAGAGATCATATAGAGTTAAGTTCTATGGAACAACATGAGAATAGTGAAGAAAGGAAACTCTATCGTCTTATAGCTTCTCACTCATAGACGTGTCGCGACTCACCACCGATGAATGAGACTCTACTAGATGTGGCAATATGAGACTTTTTACCCAAAAACCACTTTTTATAACCTCATGCTTTGATACCATGTTTGTCACCATCGGGGAGCACCCCCTAGAAGTAGCATAGCGTACTTGACCTCTCTATGGTCTTATACAAGCCCAAAGTCATCATTCATCGCGTCATAAGAAATTAAAAAACATATCATATGCTAGAATGTCACTTCCATTATATATAGAAATCTCATAATACATAATTATACTCTAAGTCTCTTTTTCCATGTTAGACTCAACATCATTAGAATAGAATAGGGACACAACCCTTTACAACATAAAATAATAACTGAGCTATCACATAACGTTGAACAAGACATAACATAGGAAATCCTTGAAATTAAGGATCCCTTTCCTTGAACTTGGGGAAGCTATCCATGTTCTTCACTTTAAGATACATCCTCTAGCCATCACCACCTACACTTTGTATAAAAAGATGACGAAGAATGGTATTAGTACAAGAATGCACTAAGTAGGACAACCCTGAAAAAACACGCATTTAAAGAGGACATATGGTTAGAAAACCATACATTTTGCATTTTAGTAAAACTTCGTAAAACTTTAATACAATAAGTACAACATAGCTGATATACTTTTCATAGGCATGGACACTATTCATAACATCATATAAAACCACATAATCAATTTAAATCTCATTTTGCATTTCATAACATATTCTTACCTTTTACCTTAAGTCTTTAATCCCTAGGTAACCCTCAAGTGATACTTAGTGCAATGTATGAATAGTGTCCCATTGCACCATCCACACTCAAGCGTCAACTTAAGGCCACCAAGGTGAACATTCACATAACCTTCATTAACACAAAACACATACACATATACATAGAGGCATAATATATCATGATAATACAAACTTCAAAGAAATCTCAACCTAATTCATGAACCTTATATATGACTTATCACAAGACATCATGTAAGTCAACACTACCAATAACAACACAAGAGGCAATAGTCAACAATAACATACTTGGATTTCATTTCATAAAGAAGTCATAGACTTTACTCAAAATTCAAGTCTAAGTCTACTAGTTCAATGTATATGTGAAGTCCCAAAACCTCTAATATACTTAGTAAACCCATAGCGAGAGACAATCCTTAACATATACTTCATACGTCAACGTAACAACTATATTGAACTACATGCATACCAAGTATGACTTGCATCATATAGTCACTAAGACAAACATTGTGCATAAATGGTAAGACCTCATCGTATAGACTCAATACGAATTATTCCATGCATATTACCATAAAAAGTAGACAAAACTATAATTTCATGCATAAGAAACATAAACATATACACATATATATAGAACACCTTTCTAGAATTCCCCTCAAGCGGTACCTCTGCAATGCATAGGTTAGTTCATTTCTCTCACCTGTCCTAAGCTACTTCCCTTAGATTATCCTAGTTAGGGTTCATTAAATTACTTCAATTGTACATTTTTCTTAAGATAAATACTAGCCTTAACCGACAATAAGACCATCTAAGCCAAACATGGAATCTGGTGATATGGAACCTCGCATTGAAGGGATGTGCTCTACTTGCCATGGTAGAACATTAACATCATGCTAGCATATTAGGTGATATTAATTGCTAAATTTTATGGGGGAAACATTGTTATGGAAACTTTTAGGTATATATGGAAACCCTCTTTATGCCAATTGGGCATTATAGTCATTCACTTCGTGAACAATATGAAGAAAAAGCCTTCTTTTTTGGAAGGGGCACCCCTCATCAGTAAGTTCACTCGGTGCTAAGCTAAGTTCCCTTTATTGAAAAGTCTTTATTAACTTTACTTCATAAAAATTTCCTTAGGAGATTAACTCCTCATATTCTTAGATCATAGGTTATAGATAAGAATGTACTTTCATCAACCTAAATCATGTGAGGAAACCTTTCACATAGACATAGTATATTCAAGCACAATCTTGTTTATAGTACAATTGAGGATACCTTACAAGAGACCACCTATTTACTTGATCATCACACATGCTTCATTATATGTACTCATGTGTGTGTATGTGTTTGTGTACTTACATGAGAAAACCTTTCACATAAACACATTTAGATACTACACATATGCATACCTTATCGTATCATACACTTGCATGTTTATATCTTAATCATGCATTCATATTCATATGCATAGAGTAAACACCCTAGGAACTGTTCTATCAAAGTTGACATGTGCAATGTATAGGCAAAGTCCCATACCCTTGCCTACATTAGTATACCTATCAATTCATCCTTGTTAAGATGCATATCATACTTCAAGGACATATATTTTACATACATAGTAGTAGACATTAGTGCATATGGACACCATGAACCTACACTATTTATAGACATGCATGAGGTGTGTGTGTACATTGGATGATAGGATCACATAATGAATATCAATATAATATTGAGGCAGCCACCCTGTTAAGATTACAATACACATTCATTCATATAACATACACCACTTTATAAAATATGAGACAAGACATCATCAACATTGTATCCAAGACTCGTAGCATTGGTTAAGATCACACATTCATATAGGGGCACATAGGTAGGGTAATTCACCATTATCACTTCATCAATGGCATCACATAGCCCAAACCTAACCCTAAATACTTCATTCAAATGTAGAAGACACCATCAACACCTAACTCATGATTACTAGTTTGAAAGACTAGGCACAATACTTTATACATGTCATCATCATAACTCACAACTTTCCTCCAAGGACATGATCAACACATCTAAAGAATAACAAGAAGGTAAACACCGCCACCATAAGTGAAACATACCAAACAATGCCATTCAAGGACAATTCAAGTGTCAATTCTATAGAAAAGTAGAGAAAGTAGGGTAATCTCACCAATCCACCAAGTGTTGATCATCATGAGCACTTATCAATAATTCACCATCAATATGAATACAAAATAGTAGCAATAGACGATTTAACACAGTAGAATCATAATGTAATTAAAATAAAGTCAAGATTACAATGGCCACATCATAGGCTAATTTGGGAATTGAGAAGTATTGACACTCAATTTTTACCATCCCCTACGATAATTAATTTTCGAGCTTCCTCGATCTCAAACAATCTAAAATAATTATTTTTTATAAAATATTGAGGAAATTCAAGCTTGCAAATTATTTTAAATTATTTTGGTCACATTTTTATTTTTAAGCAATATATATACGTTTTTATATAGTTTTGTACATATTTAATTATTTTATAAATATTTTGAAAAGCATTTCAGAAGATTTTAATTTCTAGTAAGTATTTTGGCTAAATTAGTTCGTTTTAAATTATGGTTGTAATTTACAACCATCATTTTATAATTAAGTCAATTATTTTATGTTCTCAAAAAATCGAGAAGCTTTTAAAGTGATTACATTAGTTCGTCTTGTTTTAATTTTTTATAAATTCGGAATCTAATCCGATTTGGCTGAATTAATAATTCATTTTAGTCATTTTAAAGACCAATTGTGGGCCTTCATAAATCTTAAATTTTTTTGCTCAGCAGTCCACGTCTCCCTGGCCCATTTCGTATTTCTACCTCTAAATAATAGACCCGGCCTAATGTCTTTTGAAATTTTCAGATTTGTAAAACCCAACCCATTAATCCAATAATACCCGACCCCCTACTCCGTTTTTTCTTCCTTGCGAAGGACCAGAAATGTGAAACCCAGCGTGTCAATAACAACACACGACGTAGAACCTAACGACGTTCGTTTCTAAGCGCCAATCTGACCGAAATTGATTATCAATGTTTCCTCCTTCACTCCCGTATCATCCCCTTACAGTGCTTTTGGCTACAACAGGATGGAGATTCCTCCTTTGCAGCCACGTGTTTGTCCTTGCGACCTTAGGATGAAGATGCGTAGCACGAAATGATTTCAAACAAATTCGAGCCGTCGACTCCCCTATTTCTCTTATAGAATGGAACAAAATCTGGGGAAAAGGGAGTTTCCCCGGAAGAGGAAAGGAATTCAATTTTTGATTTCATGATGGGCTTTTAACGCGAGTCGGATCCATTTTCCCCAAAAGTTCTCAACCATAATTTCACTGCTATTAAAACTTGTTTTTTTTTTCGATGGGGTATTTTTTTTTGAGCTATGAATTTTTCTCTTAGCCAGAAAGTTGGAGAGATTTTTGTTAAGTTATAGAGAGTTACAGATTAAAAAAAGAGGGGAAAAGTTTGGGTTTGCAAATTTTTTTGAGTAGGAATTTTTGAGCAATAGAATGAAAGAAGAGAAAAATTCTAAGGAAATATTAGCTAGAAAATATTTAGTAGAAAAAGATAAATGTATTAGTGTACAAAGATGATATTCTGTTCTGATCTTTAGGCCGATCATTTGCATCAGAGTTTTCTGTGGTGAAGTTCGCTACTCGCTTCTGCTCGTGCTGTCTCCGGTTGCTGCCCCGAAGGAGGTGAACTTTTTTCCTTAAATCTCAACGTGCTTAAAATATTATTCTGCTTGTTTCTTTGAATTACTTTTTTCATTGCTTGATTTAACACTACTGCGTGACAAGATTTTTTCTTTGGTATGGTTTGTATGAGTGTTAACTTAGTCTATTTTTCTCCCCTTTTTATTAGTTCTCATGGTCGTATAAACTATGAATATGTCTGGTTTAGTAGCTCAAAATTTATTGCACTTTTCACTTGTTTTAGTCCATTTTCATCATCATAAATATGTGAAAGGATGTGGTTTTCAATGATAGCTTTACACCTCAAATTGGATGAATAAATTAAAGTATCTAATTTTGAGTTTACTCGATATTTACTGTTGTTGTTGTTGCTTTCTTTGCCTTTTTTTTAAAAAAAATAAAAGGTTGAATGCACTCTAAAATTTACCTTTCTGTTTGTGTGTCTCTAAAACAGTGGTCTTGCTTTCTGATTCAATGTGTTGGTCCTTATCGTATGTGTGTTCCTTTTCCAGATGTCATCTCTTTTCCCTCTGCCTTATTTTGCCTAATACCCTTGTCTTACTTACTGTGTATTTCAAGTTCTCTGTCGTATTTTATATTTTATTTGGTTCATAGGTCCGTCAACATTCAGTAACGAAGTGTAGTGTATGAGTCTCTTCCCTGTACTTGTTATCACTTTATCAATGTGGTTCTCGGGTCCTTACATGTTATACTTTTATTGGTTTGTGTCTTTGACTTTGTTGTGAGCGGAGAATATACGATAGAGTCCATTGGTCTCAACTTTGGATATGTTTAGCTTCTATCAAGGTGGCAAATATTGTTTTGAGGAAAAATGGTGCTTGTTTTCGCTTTAGCATTTAAGAATCATTGTTTGTGTAGCGGTAATTTGTTTCTCTTGTAATATTATTACACATTTTAGCCCATTGGCAACATGTTTATCCCCTTAATGGACTCTAGACTTGGATTTAGTGTTGACTTTAGTTACTGTGTTTATTCAACTTTGTTTTCATTGATTCCCATCCATTTTGATTATTTGTTTCCTACTCTAGCCCATGATTGTCCTTTCCTTTCCTATTTAATTTTTCATCTCATTTAGGGCTTAGTTTTAAAAGGTGTGCTTGTGTCATTAAGTGTCTAGCGTGCATTAAATTTCTGTTTGATTTCTTCCTATTTTATGGTCTATTTTGTTGGATTAGATGTTTTTTCTGTATCTTTAGTGCATTTGGTATGGATTAGCATTACTTTGTTAGAAATAACTGTGATTCATTCGATCTGCAAAGTGGGCAAAAAATATTGTGTTTTTTTTTATTTGTTATTTTTTTATTTTACTTTGGAAGCAGTAGCATAAATAGTCCAGTTTAAGTCATCAACATGGGTTGTTTCTCCTTAAGAGTTCGTAGTCCTTTCTTCGAAACACCTTTGACGAATTTAATTGTGCTTATTTAATGTGCATCAGTTTAAGAGTTCGCTGAATTAATTTATATTATGCTAACTCTTCTGTTTTCTTCATTTGGGTGCATGTGACATTAATCTGGCTCCACCTGAATGCCTCCCTTTACACTTAAAAAGGGCCACGAAGCCCCCAAAATCCTCTTATAGAGTCACCTTTTCCCGAGATTAAGATTATTCATATGTTTCGAGGTTGGAAGGATTTAAAAAGGCTGAAAAGTTGAAGATTATGGGTCGAGAAACCCAAATTTATTTTCTGAAATGTTGTATTTTGTCATTTTTGGGCTTAAGCCATGGTCGTATTTTCATTTATTAATTATTGTGTAATTAGTTTAAGACAGGTACAAATTGAAATGGACCAAGATCCCAAAACAAAATGGGTCCAAAAACGGGTCTTGACGGACAAAAACTTAATTTTGACCCAACTCTCTCTCTCTCTCCCCAATCTCTTTTACTTTACTGCATTTATTTTCATAGTTGCCAATATATGTCGTTGGTTCTAGAGTTAAAAAACATCAAATTTCCGAAATGCGCTTCATTTTTTTAACGATATAACGAAAATTGATCGTTTTCTAAATAACTCTAGAAATGAAAATTTTGCTAATTAAATATTTCACTTTAGACAGAAATATGATACTTCAAGAATCTTAAATAATGGAAACAAGTCAAAAATCATTCTAAGCCAAGCAAGTTAGTTGTCAGAATCATATTAACAGATATTTTAGGTTCTTTAAACCCCTTCCTAAAATATAAATATGAATCTCCGAACCCCCTCAAAAATCTTTCAATTTGGATATCCTGTTTTAGTCAATTGGAAGAAAAGTTTTCTTAATTTTTATTAAAAATTAAGAAGCGATTCTAAAAAGTCAAAAATTTACAAAAAACATACAAAAATACGTATTTCACGAATAAACAAGAAAGATCATGGGTTCATCAATAAATTGGATTAAAAATCATCCTTAAAACATTAGCTAATCAACAAATCATCATAAGCCTGCTTTTGAAATCGTTTTGAGAAGAAACCCATAAATAGGTTGAAGATAGTAAATTTGATCATAGAACCTCTTTGAAAAGATTTGACGAAACTCCTCAGATGGATGGATGACTAAGGATGAAGGTTAAACATACATTATTATATCAGAAATTCACGAAAACTTGAAGACTAAACCATCACAATCCAGTAACCAAGCTATTCTTGAGCTTCATCTGCAACGGATGTTTCTAGAGAGGTTTTATTTTAAGAGGGGAAGTCCAATTTTGAAGAATGAATTCTATTTGGGGTTTTGTTCTATTTAGGACGTGGGGTGAATTTCCTAATTCACCCCTTAAGTGGAAAACACGTAGGCAGCAATTGAAGGCTCCATCGACGGAGGCAAAGAAAAGGCTGTTGATTGACTGATGCGCCGTCCTGCGACTCTATCGATGGTGACTTAGACTCTGATCTTGGGACTGAACTCAAACGTGTAAGTGTTGCCCCCAATCGACGGGGCTTCAATCCATGCATGTTCCATTGATTGAGGCTCGTTGTTTGGCCACTGCCAAAGTAGTGACTAGGCAGCGTTTGGGTCCTCCTCAAGGACCCCTTGGGTGGTCCTTTGGGAGTCGTGCCCAGACTTTTTGAACCTAATCATGATCATAAACATGTTGAGGAGTTTCCCTATCAATTTGAGAATAAAAATACATATAAAATATACCAAGGCACGCTAGAACACACAAGCACGTACAAGGGCTAACTTTCAAATGTCTCAGACGTTCTTTGACGTTTGACCTCCAAATAAATTATAATAATTTTAAATTCTATAAAACATTTAATTAATACATTATTAACCTTTTTAGGCACATGTGAGGCTCTAGACACCTTAGTTCATTTTGAGGGTCCTTACAAAACTTTTGTTGATTCTTAGAACGACCATGTCCCTCGAACTCCTCATTGTCGATCCTACTTCTCTTTTTTCTCATTCTTTAGCTTGGAATCTTCTATTTATTGAGAAAACACCATGGGTCGGGAGATATCCATTTCATCAACAAGCATTTCTAATATCATTTCATCAACAAGCATTGTTATACGACACTCTTCCTCCACTAGTTCCGACACCCCCATCATGAACTTATTAATCAAGTCTCTAGGGTTTTGTACCAATCTTGGAGCATACTTAGAAAACAGAGTGAAACTAAAATCGTACTCCTTAATGGTCAAATTGCCTTGCTTGAGGTTTATTAATTCCCCAACTTAGCCTCCCTCAATTCCTTAGGAAAGAGCCTATCAAGGAAAGCCGACTTAAAAGTATCCCACTCTATGGGACCCGCCCTTTCAAGCCTTGAATCTTTCCATTGTTCGTACCGCACTTGTGCCACATCTTTCAATTGGTAAGCGGATAGCTCCACTTTGTCCCTAGAAGTCAATCCCATTATAGAAAGAGTGTTGTAAACCTCATTCATTAACCCATTTGGATCTTTCTCCATCTTCGAACCAAAAAATTCTAGAGAGTTAATACTCAAAAAGTCCCTAATACTATAGGAACCCATTACACCTGTAGGGGTTTCCAAACCTCTCTATTTGCTTGGGCCATTAAGGCTTGATCCAACAAGTTCATAGAAGTTCTATACTCCTCTAGAGTGACAGTCCCCACTTGTGAATCATTAGGAACTTGAGTAGGAGCTTGACCTCCTTGGGGTGGAACCTCTTGATTCTCAATGCCATCTCCTTCTAGAATTATCCCTAGTTTTAGCCATTGCCTAGACAAAATCAAAGGTAAACATTAGAAAAGGGCCTAGTAGAGCCAAACTCTATTGCACGACTTGAAGAATGAATAAGTAGAACATTCCTAGGCATCCCATAACCTCCTACTCATAGATATGTTGCGAATAACACCAATGAATAAGACTATACTAAATGTTGTTTTGAGACGTCCTCAGACCGTTTCATAACCTTATGCCCTGATACCAAGTTTTTCACAACCGGTTAACACCCACTAGAAGTAACAGAACGTACTTGACCTCTCGGAGGTCTTGTACAAGCCTTTGAATATCTTTCATTGCATATATATATGAAAAGTACACCGAATTAAATCTTTTTCTCAAAAACATAATGTGGAATTAATTTTATAAAATTAAAGTCTTTCTAACATATGTTTAAAAAACCATCTATGACAACATGAATATCAATGTCTTGGGACGCAGCCCACAAAACTCTAAACATAGTAAAGAACATAAAGGAACATAGGGCTGGTGACCTCTGATGCTATGATGACTCACCAATCTTCAACTCTTGAAAGCCTTGGAAACTCTACCTCCAAAGCAACTCAATCTTCTCAAGACCCTACATTGGATTAGAATGTAGAAAAAATATGCGTTAGTACGAAATGTGCCAAGTATGGAAATTATCATACCAAACATAAAATATCTCAAAGGGTTAGTACAAAATAGACATAAACATAAGAGATAGAGGCATAAGCATAAAATGAATATCGTTAGCATAACAAATCATCATAAAGCACATGTAAGAGTTCATAATTAACTCATTATCCTTCTTACTCAAATGGACTTCTCCAAAATCCACCTCCAAGTATACTTGTGCAAGCCTAAGGTGGAATCCCATACTACTACCAAAGCTAAGTACCTCTTTTCGGTCATTCTTGATCATAATCCACTTTCATAATTAAGATTTAGGCTCACCATACCATATGAGCACTATGACCCTAGGCCACCTCAAAGCACACTTGTGCAATGCATGTGAGGCTTCCTATTCTACCTCACACACTAAGCATATCGTGAAGTTACCCTATTCTATTTCATGTCATTTTAGGAGTCTCTAGTAGACCTATTTCATATTCATAAGGAACTAACATATCAGTAAATCATGCGATAAATGGAAACTATAGCACTGCCTAAGCTAATCATACATCATATAAGTGTCATGTCATAGGTAGATTCAAGTCATACTTGTGCCATGTATAGATGGCATCCCATATTACCATCCATACTAAGTACTTTTCTAGACCAACCTAATCAAAGCTAGCTTATCTTGCATCCTGGCCTATTAAGCTCAACGTACTATCATAATAGACCTACTACCATGGAAAACATCTCAACATACCAACCAAGCTAACGAAGGAAGGAATCAAGAGTACCATCCTAACCACGATGCAACCAATCATATAGATGCAAGCTAACCATAGGGGAGCATGAATCCTCAACCCTATGCTTCCATGGGAAACCTATATCAAGCTATTACAAGAAATGCACCTTGCATAAAAATCAAGCTAACATGAAATGTACCTTGCATGCAAGTCAATCTAACATTAAGAGAGTATATACCTTTCCCCTAAAGCTACCATGAAATGGTTTTAGCCTAACCAAGTCAAGATATCATAAAGGCACTGTAGTCATGCTACTTCATTCTATTCTTAGGAGATCTTTATTACTCAACTTCAAGCAACAATAGGAACCACTATCCCCAAGCTACCATGATCAACCATCCTTGTAACACATGATCAAGCTAAACATAAGAGATCTTGCTTCCTCCATCCCTAGCTACCATGATATTCATCATCTCAAGCTACCATGAGACCTAACATATCTAGCTATCACACATTTTCTTATCTTAACAAGTCAATTATACAAGAATAGGCTACTCAATTCAACTTCAAGCTATTCATAGTATATCATGCTTTGATTCATTTTAGGATCTTAGGTCAACCTACAATCCATCTATGTGATAGAACTTGTTTCCCCTAGCTTGTTCATGTCGAAGTGTAAAAAACAAAGAAAACATCATAACAATGTCATCATAATGACTTAACCCCTAAATCCCTAGAAACAATGTCATATAATCCATAGAATCGATTATCACCTTCAATCTATCATGATCCATTTCCAATTACAAGTTAATTAATTCAATTAGATCATTAGAAGGTAAATTTAGTCATACTTAATCACATACATTTGATTCCAACTTTAAAATTCAAGATCTTCATTGATCAATTAGGTATAGTTCAATTCATATCTAGGTGATTCAATCATGACCAAATAGTATAAAATATAATTAAATTAAGAAGATAAACTCATCTTGCCTCTAATGGCCTAAAATCACCATGATGACCATCATCATAAAATACTACAATTCACCATGAAATCACAATGCAATCACAACAATCTTTAGATTGGGTTCTTTGGATTCACAATTGAGGAAAACTAGGGGGACCCATGAATAGAAGAATCTATGAATGAATAATATTCACATACCTTAGATTAGATTCATAATCCTAACTTTATTCCTTGGTGAATTTCTTCCTAATAGATTCCTCCAATTTCTCTTTTTCTTCTATGGTGTTTTTGAAAATATTTTGGAGAGGGAGAAGATTTGATTTGGGAGTCTAGGGTTTAAATGTGTCTTTTACGGTTTTGATACCCTTAAATACCGAAAATCACCTAAAATAACCACCCATGCATTTATTTGGATGTGGGAGGAATTTACCGAAATGCCCCACCCTTGGCTCTCTGCAGAAATTGCAGGCTCTAACGACGCCCTGCTGCGACAGATCATCGATGCAATGATGACACCATCCTGCAGGTCCTTTATTTGTGACAAAGAGTCACATTTTGGGGTATCAACTACCACGTCAAAGTATTGAATGACATCCCTAATCGATGGGGTGTAGCTTGAACGACGGAGAGTCGTTTGTAGGTCGTTAAGTTACACTGCCAAGGCAGTATACTGCCTATTTTTGGATCCTCCTCAAGGACCCTTTGGATGGTTCTTGGGGAGTTTTTCCCATTCCTTTCAACCCTAGTATGTATTAGGAACCTTTTCTCTCAATGTGAGTTCCAAACATTACTTAAAACCTCCCGAAACATACTAAGGCACACAAGAACATCTCAGTGATAACTTTCGAACGTCTTGGACGTTTCATCTCCAAAATCTTCCAAATTCTATAAACATACTCTTAACACTATAATTAAACATTTTAAATGAAACACATATTAGGATCTATCTTGACCTATGTCATTTTGGGGTCCTTACACATATAACGTATGAGCTATGTACATGTTATATAAGGGGTTATTCCCCTAGGTCCTATCTTATTAACAACTTTTTAAGATATAATTGAAGGATCTATTAAAATGAAAGTTAGCTTAGCAACTAGTGAAATTGACAATGAGAGGTGTTCCTTCACAAAGGATAGGAGGTTCACCCAATGTTCTCAGGAGATGCAAACTACAATGCGAATTAGTGTAATAAGGGTTTCTAGTAGCAAGCTCAAAGTTCCTTAATTATGTTCCCCTATAGGAACCTTATATAGTGGATCCACCTATATTATACATGATTTTGATGTCCTAACTTGGCAAGTACGATACCCTCTTTACGGAGTCAGGAATTGACACTAGATTCCATGCTTAACTCATGGTCTATGTCGGTTATGGATAAGTTTTTCAAATTTATAATGAACAAATGGAAGTAAGAATATTAAAACTAACTAGTACTACCTAAGATACGCTACTAAGTGTGTGTAAGTAAATATGATTTTACCTATACATTGCACAAGTAGATCTTAAAAGGAATTCTAGGGTGATATATATACACACACACACACACACAACTTATGAATGGCATTATAGTTTTAACATACTCATTATAATTATAGGCATAATGTGGTCTCATTTGATATCTATGATAATGGTCTCACTTAGCATGCATAATGTTGGTATATATATATATATATATATATATATATATATATATATATATATATATATATATATATATATATATATACATCTTATGTATGGCATTATATTATAATGATGATCATAATGTAGTTCATTTGACATATATGATTATGGTCTCACATAGTATGCATGACGTTGGCTATACTAGTAATGTTGATGTATGAAGTAAATGGAAATGCATGTGATCTCCTTGTTGGTTTACTTAGATTGGGGTTATGAATAAGGTCTTATGATGTATTGATGAAATAAACTCTAACTATGCAATGTTGACTATGGTTTCATTATGGTGATATTTATAGTATGAAATTTTACGTTGTCTTGAGATGCCCATAAAGACAAAATGGATTATGACTATGATGTGATAAATGAATGGGTTCTTATATGAGGTCTATGAAGTATTGTGGTCTTATGTCTATGGTTAAATGCACATGTTGTATCTTATTGAATATGATGTCTCTAGTCTAGGATGACTTCATAGGAATACTTGATGTGAATAGTCTTATGGGATGCTACTTGCACATTGCACTATTGTGAGTTGGGGTTGTCTTAGATTATGGTTCTTATTTGAAGTCTATGTTTTATGATATGCTATGTCCTTATGAATGCATGTGCTTGAAGTGATGAAGATTGTATGAATGTTCACCCTTGGTGACCTTAAAGTGATACTTTGGGATGAATGGTGGAATGGGACACTACTCATGCATTGCACTAAGTATTACTTAAGGGTTTCTTTTCGCAAAGGAGTTAATCTAAAAAGGAAAGGTAATGTATTGAGGATATTGAAAGTGTCTTAGATATGATAAATGGATTCATGTGTTGTTGTCAGTGGTATTACATGTCTGTGTGATGTATGTGAACCAAATTGTCCTTGTTGTATCAAATTCTTTAAAAGTTTCTCTTAAAATACATGATGCGATGGTTTCTAACTAATTTTTCTCTCTAAAAGTATGTTTTTGCATGGTTATCATACTACTGTATTCTTGTACTAATACCATTCTTCATCTTTTTTACATAAAGTGTAGGTGGTGATGGCTAACGGATCTTTCCTAGAAGAAAGAGCTTGGATTACTACTCCCAAGTTCGAGTGTGTCCTTAATGATTCAAGGAACTCCATGTCAAGCGTTAAATTAAGTTCATGTAATAATATAGAAATATACTTTTGTATTTTTAAGGGTCGTGTCCCTATTTTAATTATGTCATGTATAATATGGAAAGAGGAGACTTAGTATACTAACTATGTACTAATGGTTCTAAATAAAATGATGTTTAGCTTTGAGTTATGGTATGAAGAAGTTAGAAATTTTTCTACAATTTTATGTCTATGCAATGAAAGATGTCTAAGGGCTTGTATAAAACCTTCGGAAGGTCATGTACGTTGTGTTACTTTTAGGGGGTACTCCCAAGTTGTGACAAAGGTTTCCCCAAAACCAATTTTGTTGCTATTATGTCATTATGAGACCACTATGTACACACCCACCCCTTGCATAATTATACATATGATATATTAGGGTGTTAATTGAAATGATAATTCTCATATGCACCTTTATATCTTATTATGCATGAAAAATATATGAATAATGAAGTATGAACATGTGTTCTCTAAAATATATGAAAGGATTTCTCATATGTATACACAGACACATTAATGTATGAATGAAAGATGTTAATGATAATCTAGTGAATGAGAGTCTATTGAAAGGTTTCCTCAATGGTACTCTAAACTAGACTATGTTATACATGTTATGACCATGTGAAATGACATTCTCACATGATGTTGGTTTTGATGAAAGGATATTCTCATCATATAACCTATGAGCTATCTACATATTATATAAGGGGTTAATCATCTAGGGCCTATCTTATGATCTAATGTTTAAAAAAGACTTAAAGGATATTTAAAAGGGAAGTTAGCTTGGCAACGACTGCACTTGACAATGAGAGGTGTTCCTTCACAAAGGAAGGGAGGTTCACCCGATGTTCTCATAAGGTGGAAAGTACAATACGAATTAGCTTAAAGAGAGTTTCTAGTAGCAGCTTCCTAGTTCCTTAACTATGTTCCCCCATAGTAACCTTAGCTAGTGGAATCACCTATATGCTATATGATGTTGCTGTCCTACCTTGGCAAGTAAGATGCCTTCTTTTCGGTGTGAGCCGTTGACACCAAATTCCATGTTTAGCTCACATGGTCTTTGTCGGTTATGGCAAAGTTTCCCAAATCTAAAATGAAAAAATTTGAAGTAAAAAGATGAACAATAACTAGGACTACCTAAGATATGTTACTTAGTGTAGGTAATGTAATGGGATTTTACCTATACATTGAACAAGTAGATCTTAAAGGGAATGCTAGGGTGAGTTCTTTATATATATATATATATGTATATATATATATATATATATCTTATGCATGACATGATAGTGTTAACATACTTGTTATACTGATATGCATGATATAGTCTCTTTTGATACATATGATGTCAGTCTCACCTAGTATGAATGATGTTGGCTATACTTGTCATGATGATGTATGAAGTAAATGACAATGCTTTACGTTGTATGAATGAGGTTATGGGGATTCACATATACATTGCACTAGTAGACTTAGAATGGGTTATGAGTAAGGTCTTATGATGTATTGATGAAATAAACTCTAAATATGCAGTGTTGACTATTGTTTCATTATAGTTGCACTAGTAGACTTAGAATGGGTTATGAGTAAGGTCTTATGATGTATTGATGAAATAAACTCTAAATATGCAATGTTGACTATTGTTTCATTATAGTGATATATATAGTATGAACTTGTATGTTATCTTTAGATTTCCATAATGACTAGCGGATTATGAATATAATGTGATAAATGATGGGTTATTATATGCGGTATATGAAGTATGTTTGCCTTATGTCTAAGGTTCAATATGTATGTTGTACCTTATTGAGTATGATGTGCCTAGTATCGGATGACTTCATAGGATCGCTTGGTGTGAATAATATTATAGGATGCTACTTGCACATTGAACTAGTGTGAATTGGGGTTGTCTTGGGTTATGGTTCTTATGTGAAGGTTATGTTTTACGATATGCTATATCCTTATTAATCCATGTGCTTGAAGTGATGAAGGTTGTATGAATGTTCACCCTTGGTGACCTTACGGTTATACTTTGGTATGAATGAATTAATGTGACACTAATCGTGCATTGCACTTGTATTACATAAGGATTGCTTTAGGTAAAGGATTTAAGGTAAAAGTGAAATATAATGGATTGAAGATATTGAAAATGTCTTAAATATGATAAATGGTTTCATGTGTTGTTGTGAGTGGTATTCCATGTCTATATGACGTATGTTAACCATATTGTGATTATTGTATCAAATGCTTATGAAATTTCCCTTAAAAGACATGATACATGGTTTCTAACTAAATGAAGAGCTTTAATTACTATTCCCAAGTTCTATTGTTTCCTTAATGATTCAAGGACCTTGATGTCAAGAGTTAAATTAAGTTCATGTTATAGTATTGAAATATTCTTTTGTATTGCTAACGTTGTGTCCCTATTCTATTGATGTTGTTTCTAAGAAGTCAATACAAGACTTAGTGTCCTAACTATGTACTATTGGTTTTAAATAAAATAATGTTTAGTCTTGTGTTACGATACGAAAAATTTTTAAATTTTCTGCTATTTTATGTCTATGTGATGAAAGATGGTTAAAGGCTTGTATAAGACCTCCAAAAGGTCAAGTACTTTAAGTTACTTCTACAGGGTACTCCCCTGTTGTGACAAACATAGTATCAGAGCATGAGGTCATAAAATGGTCTTAGGGTTCAAAGTCTCATAATGCCATGTCTAGTAGAGTCTTGTTCATCGGTACGAGTCGTGACACATCTATGGTCGAGAGATTAAAGGATGTAGAAGTTTCACTTTGTTCATTAGTCTAGTGTCATTCCATAGAGGTTAACCATATATGATCTCTCTCTTATTTCTCTTGTTCGGTGTCCCTCTAGATGTAATTGCTTCAAAAGGTGATGTCTTATGGCTTAAGGAAGAAAAAGGTGAGGTTTAATTCTTATTATGGTTTTCTGAACTCATGAGTATGAAGGTGTAATTGGAGGATATTGTTGTGATGCCAATTATGGCTATATGTGACCTGTTAGACTTATGGAATTATATTGGGAAGTTGCGTTGTGATGTAGTTACAAAATGATCAGAGTTGTTATGGTTGAATGAAATCCTTTCTGGGATGATGGGTTTGTCTTTTTTTGCAATGATAGTAGGAAGTTATGGTGTAGACTTGAGGAGTTTTCAAGGAATGTGGCAAATTTTAATGGTTGAAAGTTTCCCATTTTATATGTACAGTGCTTCATAGTTGTCTTTGTGAGGGTGGGAGTCTTTGTATACTCCTAAGAAGGAAAGATAGTATGTTTACCTTGTAAGATAATTGTGAAGTTATGCTAGTTAAAAGGAGAATCCGTATAACTAATTGATTATTTCCCACAAGAAACTATCCTAAGTGTTGAAAAAGGGAAGAAGGGGTTTATTCCATAAGTTGGGATTATGCTTTTCTCTAAGGTTAACTTAGAGGGATGTATGTACCCCTTAGTTCAAAGGGAGAAGAATAGAATTGATGTTGACCAACTTTAAAAAGGTTAGTTGTCTTTTAAGATTGATCTTAAGTGTTGTCATTAAAAGAGAGTGCTTACATAATACAAACTTACCAAGGCGTGGTTGGTTGGAGGATTCCCCCAAAAGTGATTTTAAGGGTTCAAATGGTCTAGAAGTTGCCTTGCTCTAATTTTGGAAGAAAAGAAAGAGTTTCCTTGGACAAGACCCTTCTAAGTTCCCCTAATAATTTACCTAGGGAAGATGGTTACCGTAAGTCCCTAGAAATGTGATAGTGAATCTTAAAAGTCCCAACATGTGTTTTATGCTTTATTAAAATTCGGGATTTCTATAGTGTTAAATTGTAAGGAGATTCTCTAAGGTCTATAGATGAGCTACCTGATGTGATGAACCTTGTAGGATTATATCAAGAAATACCTACCTTTTTATGACTTAGTAGTAGAATTTTATGAAATTTTGAGTTACCCTTGGTATTCATGGAGTAGTTAAGGCGTCATGTTGGTTAATAGTATAACCCTAATTGATTTTATGAGTTTCCTTTAGGTGATGGACTTGGAGGAATAGTGGTGCTTGAGTGGTGCTTGTTGATATTGAATTGGTGAACTCCTTTGTTATGAGGGTAGGAGTGAAAACCTCAATGGTGTAAGGTCATATTAGATGAGGAGTATAGAGGTTTAGTCTTTACATTCCTCGACCTTGGGATTTTAAGGGTATGATATGATGAAGAACTGATTAAGCTCACCCAAAGTAGGGTATAGTGTCCCTAGATGTTAATGTTTTGAGTGTGTTTACTTTTCCTACAGTGAGCTTCCTTGAACTTATCCATGTTGAGAATCACCTTTGAGTGATGGATATAATGTTGAGTGACATGGATACTCATTTTTTTGGATTCCCTTAAATTCTCACTTAATGGAGTGTAGTGAAGATTTAGTGAGAAATGGTACCTACTTTAGAGTACTATGAGATGATGTTAAGAAGGGTTTGCAAAAACTTGATCCCAAGAGGGGGATATTCTGCTTGAATAGTAAGGTTGGTAAGTTAAAGTTCTCTTGGAATAGATAAGTTGTTCTTACATAGCTTTACCCTAAGTGGGGCATGATGAGTTGAGTATTAAGGTTGTTGATATCCCTATATTTTCCTTTCATTCTTACTCAACGTTGAGACCAAGGAGTTCCTAGTAGCTTGTTCATGTCTTGGAGTATTGCGTATGAGTATAAGTTGTATTTTCTTCATATGTTATGCATGTCATAGTGATACTATATTACACATGATTTGAAATATTTTTATTACATGCAAATGGATTTTTGGCAAATTACATGTTTCTCATATTGTTATGCATCTTAATATGGTGATTGAACACTTTACTTGATGAGATGGTCCGATGAACATTCTTGATTTCACTTTTGATGCAAGGGTATTTTGGCCCCATATTGAGGTGATTAGCTTTTTAAAATGAGAAAATATAAGTTCTATTTGAGAATATGTGATTTTGTCATTCGGGAAGTGGTAATGTAGACTCACTTTTGAGAAGTTTTGGTTTATCTAGACAATATTATTGATGTTTGCCTATAAATAGTAATAATTTTCCTAATTGAGGCATATTCGTGAAAACTAGTAATATGCTAGAAACTGAAATTTTGTGAAATAACTTCCTATTGTTTTGATGTTATTGGTGTGATCTACAATTTTGACTTCATGAGTAAGGAGGTATGTTTATGCTTTTGTTAGAAGTTTAGAATTTCTCCTTAAATGAATTGACCTTTCTAAAATACTTGCATATGATCTTTATGGTGGAATGTGAGTATGTTAAGGAGAAGGAAATTCCTCCTTGAACATAATCAAACATGTTAATGTCATGTTCGTCTTCATTGCTTATGGTTTATGTGCATTTAGTATGATCTACTTATTTGCGTTATGAGTTATAATGTTGATGCCCAAACAGATAGAGCAACTAAGTATACAAGACCCCTTATATACTTCCCTCTCTAGCTTACTTTGTTTTGACTTGTAGGTATTATTTTGTTTGCATTTGAAGAAAAATGATTTTATTTGTGGTAGGGTGAGGCCCACATTTTGTGACTCTCTTGTTAGATTATACATTGCGTTTTTACCTATAATTGTGTTTATATTTTATGTGTGCATGATTGAGCTAGTGGCTTCTTGTTTTTAAATTGCAAATGATTTTTGAACCTTTGTGAAAAAATTGTGCCACCTCTTTAGAGTTTGTATGTGGCTGTTCTTTTGCAAATTTGAGTCTCGGAATTGATCAATACCGGTGCCTTGAATAGTGCTCATAATCAAACAAAAATGAATATGCCGCTACGAAGAGGCCAAATAAAGTTGCGTACACAATATGTGAAGTATTTGCATCTCGTTGTGACTAGCCAATTATCAAATTGAGTATCTTGTGATGAGCACTACACACTAGATAAAGTGTGGAGTCTTGTTTGAGATTGGTGTCAATACCTTGTGTCATGAGCTTACTGTGAAACATGTGTGATCACACCAAGAACTTACTCGTTGGTCTGGTTGACTAAGTGATGCAATCTCTTGATATAATATTAGGAAACTTTGAAGAGTGAAACAATCTGACATGACACATCTTTTGCGCCCAACCTTGTGAGTGTGTGATCCTTGCTTGAACACCCTTCGAGCCTTGACCTTTATTTGGAAGGCACGTGATTAAATTTTTACCTTTCCTGATCTACTACACATATTCCTCATGAATTATGTTTAGTTTGAATACACAACTTAGCGCAAAAGCCTAAGTTGGGGGTGTGGTGAAAAGAGAAGTTAAATGGACAAGTGCAAAGAAGTCCCCATTTACCCAAGATTTTTGAAAAAATGGAACCCCTCTACACAAAAAGAGGAGATACGAGAAAAATGAAAATACAAAAGAATGAAAAAGTTGTGGTACAAAGTTGTCATAGTACAAAGGAAATGGGGTTTCCAATAGCCCATGGGAAGTAAATAATGAGATAATTTGTTGTTCAAAGGAAATGGGGTTTCGAATAGGAATAAAATGATAAATAAAAGGAAACAAAGTGTTGTTCATGCCATATTTCATGAGGATTACAACCACTTATTCTAAATGATCATACCCTTGTACTCAGCCACGCTACACGCCTTGAGAAGACTGTTGATTAGAAGTTATTGGCAAACCTATGGGTGAATTCATGTACGGTGTTCATACTTTTGAGTGTGAGAGTTGCATTTTATTTCTATGTTTTAAATTGTGAACCATTGTGTGTGATTATGAAATTATTCTTTTTGTTAGGGCATTTCAATACCTTTGCTCATCTTTAACTTGCATTTGAAACAAGTATTATTAATTTGAGAATTTTTGTAATGGTGAGTCACAACTTGAATCTTTGAGTGCACAATTCATCCTTGCATGATTAAGTTGAGTCTTGTCATGTGCATTCACGATTGAGTCTTGTGTAGCACAACTTGAGACATACTTTTTGAATTAGTGAACTAGAGTTTTACTTGAGGACATACAAAAGTTTATGTTGGGATGTTGTTGAGTCCACAATTTGGACTCATTTCGGGCATTATTTTAATTGATTTAGTGTCCTCTAATTCATATTTTGTTCTAATAACTGATATAATTCTTTAATTTTTAGGTATTTTGATTGAGGAACAAATCATAAACACTATTGACCAAAAATGAACAAGGCAACTGAAAGAACAAAGAAAAAAAGGCCTTAGGATAATATAAACCATTGGGTGAATCATCGAATAAATATGGTCTTGCATAATATTTCAATGTGCTAGGCCTTGAAGAAGAAAATCAAGCCGGTAATATAAAAGGCGGACTCCGAGTTGCCAAATAATTCTACGACGCAGTGCCATATCACCCAAATTTTCAAAACTTAAAGATGTTGAAGGCCAAAGAAATAAGGCGATGGTAATGACCAAAGGCCGGATCGCGGAGTCGATCGCAATCCCAACTTATTGGGATGAATGGCACATTCATTACACATTTTTAGAGACTTTAAGTACATTTTTTAAATTCTTTGTGGGGGATCCATCATTCAATATTAGAGTTTCATTTTGATTTTTAAGTGTAGATACAATATTTCCATAGTGTTAAAGATTTGAAGATTTCCATTATGGAGAAATTTGAAGTGGTATTGAAGATTCTTCATCTTAGACCTTTGCAAAGATGAAATTAATCTTACCCAGTTGGCGGAAACAAAATATGATAACGATTTCTATATTTTTATGATGTCTAGCAAAAACCCCAATTCTTGGGGTATGATTATGTGATTATGAGTTATTTAATTGTTGGGTATTGTGAATTCATAGTTTATATTCTTTTTAAAAGTGATTTCATTTAGTAAGTGTGGCTTATTCTAAAGGTTTGTAGTTGCAGATGCAACGCTACCTTTATATTTTTGGCCTGCTCAGAAGATGTTTTAAAACCAACATTACTGATTTGATGGTATGTGTGTATTGGGTCGCCATGGGTTCATCCCGAGAGAGTGAATTCTAAACCATTTTCGGCACATTCAGATTTAGAGAGTGAGTGGATTATCATTAGAAGACACTTTGTAGAGTTTTGCAATTGACAACAAAGACGTTTGGAAACTAGCCTTGTGTGTGGCGTTAGTGTGTCCTTCTATGTGTATGTATTTTTTGTTGTTGTTTGGAGTCTATAATCAGTATGGATGACCTTAGAACCTATACGGGAATGTTTAGGGTCAGAACCTCCGGTTACGACTCCCCAAGGACCGCGTCGGGGACTCTACTATATCAAAATTTATTTTCGAAACTCTTGTGGGAATAGCTCTGATCGCGGACTTGTTTCTCGATGATAACTCTGAAAATTTAAGTCAAGTTTGACTTGTCTAAAATGGTCCAATTGATGTAGGGGTGTTTTGGTTATTTTGGCAGTGTATTATATATTTGTTTTAGGTCATCGTACAAAAAACCCATTACTCAATGAGAATCCAAAAATTTTACGTGCTCTCCCTTCTCTCTAATTTATCTCTCTAAGTTTAATGCTCCATTGGTGAACTTTAATCTCAAAGGAATAAGACAAAATTATTCAAGTTTCTAACCCTAATTTCATGGGCTTTCTTCATTTAGGGTATGGCAGTTCATTCTTGACTCCAATTTCATTCAAGGAGCCCATTTAAAGGTTTTCCAAAAAGGGTTTCAAACTCCAAATTCTTCTATTTTGAATTTTACATCTTAAATTTTTAATGAGTATAAATTAGGTGAGGTCATAAGGAATCGAACCCGCGACCTCACCCGTGAAAAGCACAAAAAAGGTGAATAAAGAAATGGGGCTGAGAGGGTTTGAACATGGGTACTCCAGGCTGGAAATTAATATATGAAATTAAGAATTGAGAGGGGTGGGGTTCAAACCCACAACCTCTCAATAAGAACTTAAGGAATAATGAAAAGAAAATCAATGTGAGGCGTGGGAATCGAACCCTCGACCTCAAGCCAGTAGAGAAGTGTAAGAGAAGATGAAAATAAAGAAATGTAATTAATTTGCTACCGGATACAAATCCCATATCGATTCCTCCTTATCGGATGGCTCCGGCTAGTTGAAGGAGTTGAAGGCTCAACTCACGGATTTACTAGATAAGGGTTTTATAAGTCCTAGTATTTCTCCGTGGGGTGCTCCAGTTTTGCTTGTGAAGAAGAGAGATGGGTCCTTAAGTATTGATTACCGCCAACTCAACAACGTTACCATTAAGAGTAAGTACCCTCTCTCTCGGATTGACGATTTGTTTGATTTACTCCATGGGGCGAGTTATTTTTCAAAAATTGACTTGAGATTGGGGTATCACCAACTTTGGGTGAGAGGTGAGGATATACCAAAGACGGCCTTTCGGACTAGGTATTGGCATTATGAGTTCTTGGTCATGTCCTTCAGTCTCACTAATGCTTCAGCGACATTTATGGACCTAATGAATAGAGTATTTCGAAATTACCTAGATTCATTGTCATTGTCTTCATTGACAATATCTTGTTATATTCAAAGAATGAGGATGATCATATGCGTGATTTGAGGGTAGTGTTGCAAACCCTTAAAGAACATTAATTGTATGCCAAATATAGTAAGTGTGAGTTTTGGTTGAGGTCGGTGAAATTTCTTGGGCACATCATCTCTAGTAAGGGAGTTGAGGTAGACCCCAGGAAAACAGAAGCGGTGAAAAATTGGCCTAGACCATTGACTTCGAGTGATATTAGAAGCTTCTTGGGTTTAGCGGGTTACTATAGAAGTTTTGTGGATGGTTTCGCGTCCAATGTGTCTCTTTTGACTATTTTGACTCAAAAGAGTAAGAAGTTTGAGTTGTAGGAGGCATGTGAGAAAAGTATCCAATTGTTGAAAGATAGGTTACTTCCGCTCTGGTGTTGACCTTACCAGAGGGCATAAAGGGTTTTGTGGTGTATTGTAACGCATTTCGAGTGTGTTTGGGGTGTGTGCTTATGCAACATGGGAAGGTGATAGGTTATGCCTCTAGGAAACTAAAGGTAAATAAGATAAATTACCACACTAATGACCTTGAATTAGTGGCCGTGGTGTTTACTTTGAAAATTTGGAGGCATTACTTGAATGGGGTTCATGTTGATGTTTTTACCGATCATAAGAGTCTCCAATATCTGTTTACCCAAAAGGAGTTGAATTTCCGACAAAGAAGGTGGCTAGAGTTGTTCAAAGATTCTGATATGAGTGTCATTTATCACCCCGACAAGGCTAATGTAGTTGCGGTGCCCTAAGTCGTATGACTATGGGTAGTGTATCCCATCTTGATTAAGCAAAAAAGGACCTAGGAAAGGAAGTACATAGGTCGGTAGGTTGGAGATGAGGTTGGAGAGTTCTCCGATGGGGGTGCTATAGTTCATCATAACTCCGAGTCAACTTTAATGGTTGAGGTGAAGTCCAAACAACACCTTGATTTAGCCTTAATGGAGTTGAAAGAATCGGTTCTCATCAAGTTCAATAAATCATTCTTTTTAGGGGGGGGGATGGTGTGTTAAGGTACCAAGGGAGATTATATGTTCCCTATGTAGATGGGTTAAGGGATCGAATCTTAGAAGAAGCACATAAGTCCCGCTACTTAATTCATCCGGGGTCGACAAAAATGTAACATGACCTAAGGGAGATATATTGGTGGGAAGGTCTAAAAAGGGACATAGATGAGTTTGTCGCTAAGTGTCCTAATTGTCAACAAGTTAAGCCTGAACACCTAAAGCCGAGTGGCTTACTAAAAGATATCAAAATTCCTACTTGGAAATGGGAAGACATCAATATGGACTTTCTAGTAGGTTTACCTTTGACCCAACAATACATTGTAGTAGGTTTACCTCAGACCCAAAAGTCTTATGATTCTATATGGGTGGTTGTGGATCGATTGACTAAGTCTGCTCGCTTTATTCCCATCAAGTGTTCATATTTTGCGGAGGATTATGCAAGAATATTCCTAGATGAGATTGTGTGCCGCCATTCCATTCCGTTATCCATCATATCGGATAGGGGTGCACATTTCACATCTAGATTTTGGAGGTCATTCCAAAAAGGGTTAGGTACTACGGTGAAGTTGAGCACCGTTTTTCATCCCTAAACGGATGGTCAAGCGGAGCGTACGATACAAACCCTTGAAGATATTCTAATCCATCATTGATTTTAAAGGGAGTTGGGATAAATATTTATCTTTGCTGGAGTTTGCCTACAATAATAGTTTTCATTCATCCATTTCTATCGCTCCCTATGAAGCTTTGTATGGTAGGAGGTGTAGGTCTCCTATTAGATGGGTTTGAAGTGGGTGAACCATCACTTCTTGGTCCCGAGTTGATTTATAAGACTTTGGAAAAGATTCATATCATAAGGAACTGGTTGCAAACAACCTATAGTCGGCAAAAGTCTTATGCCTTTCATAATAGAAGGGATTTAGAGTTTGAAGAAGGTGATAAGGTGTATTTGAAAATTTCACCAATGAAAGGAGTGGTTATATTTATCACGAAGGGGAAATTGAGTCCTTGTTATGTGGGTTTCTATGAAATCTCGCAAAGGGTTGGTAAAGTTGCCTATGAATTGAAACTTCCTAGTGAATTGGCTTCGGGTTCATCCGATTTTCCATGTTTCTATGTTGAAAAAGTGTATCGGTGATCCCGAGTCCATTTTTCCTAATAAGGGTCGTGGTTTCAAGGATAACCTCTCTTATGAAGAAGTTCTGATTAAAATTTTTTATTGGCAAGTCAAGAAGTTTAGGAATAAAGAGGTGGTTTTCGTAAAGGTGTTATGGAAAAATCATTTAGTTAAGGGTGCAACATGGGAGGCCGAGGCCGACATGAAGTCCCATTACCCTCATCTTTTTGAGAATTATGGTTAGTCATTATTTTTAATAAAATAAATATGACTAGAAATTGAATCGCTTGATTTTTGGGTGAAGTTTTGCACATTATGCATTTTCGAAAAACTTACAGGGAAGTTACAGTAGTATTTCTCTTAAAAACTTTAAATTTTACTTTTTGCTTGTTTTGAGTTATGTTGTGCATTTTGATATGGTGAGTCTTTATGAAATGATAGGTAGTATGTTGTTAAGTTGAACCTTGTGCTAATTGACTAATAAATTTATGTTTAGCTAATAAGTGTTGTGAGAAGGAAATGCCTCATGATGAAGTGTTTTCAGCCTTATGTATGGTAATATGAGTTTTTATATTTGCCTTGTTGAAATAACATGACTTATGTGCTATGATATGGTTATTTTTTTGGGCTGGTAGTCTTGAGTCTATCCCTCCTATTGAAAAGAATTTTTGTGTCATTCGGGGACGAATGTTCCTAAGGAGGGGACAATGTAACACTTCGGAAATTCTAGACATGTTTTTAAGCTTAAAATTTCTGTAACAAGGTCTAATCACTGTCTCTAAGTCAATTCAAATTATTTAGGTCATTTAAGGTGTTTAAGAACCAAGGCATTCAAGAACGTCCATAACGCCCGAAAAGTTGCTTAACCTGAGTGTTAGTGTGCCTTTGCCTATTTGACTAACTTTTAGGAATCACAAATGTACGAAAATTGGTGTAAAGGTAGCTAATAGGCGTTTGAGTTATTTCATGGATGAAACGTCCGGGAAAGACTTCCCAAGGACCAACCAAGGGCCCTTGAGGAGGAACCTTGTAGTTTGATGCAACACTGCTCGGCTGTATGCATCGATGGGACAAAAGACAGGCCCATGTGTGGATCGACAAGGCATCGACGCCACCGTCGTCCCACACATAGGCTGGTGGAGAAGGACCCTTCACTTGCACAGCCTGTGAACTCATCGACGGAGTGCAAAGAAACTGGCTACGGTCCTTGTGTGGATCGACAGGGCGTCGATGCCACGTCGTCCCACACTTAGAAAATTTGAAAGAAGCCCTCACTTGCACAGTCTCTGACCAAGATGACTGAGTATAGGAGGGGGGGGACTGTCCGTCAATTTATAGATAGCCCGTAGATCAGGGTTTCGTCTATGAGGGTCGAGTTTTCTTCCTAATTTAAGTTAGTTTTATTTAATTAATTAAGTGATTTAGGGGTTAGATGGTGATCAAAGGGAAACTAATTAAGTTGATTAAGTCCCAAAAAAATACTCCCAACCCTCATTAATCTAAACACAACTTTGAAATAAACTCTCTTCCTTCTCTCTTATTTCTCTCTCTACCTGAACTCACCATTGAAGACTAGCAAGGACTAGGGTTTGGGGGATGGAACGGGATGAATTCACCATAAAATTATTTACAAAAAATTAAGGTATGGGTTCTATTCCCCTTTGAGACTCTTTTCTCAAAGGGTTCCTTCAAAATAGATTTCCAAAACATGAGTTTTCTTATGGGTTTCGTTAAATTACGAAATTGAAGTTGTTTTTTTGTTTTTCTAGGTTATATGGAGTAGATGAACATGTAGTTCAACTTGTTTATGGTAATTGTTTATGGTTTGCATAAATTTAAGAATATGATCCTTTATCCCTAACCCTAGGTAGTGATCTTGACCTATATTGTATTGTGATCATTCAATTGAGTTGGTTGTTGATTAAATTACTATCTTATGGTGTTATTATGATTAAATTAAGATGAATTATAGGCCTATCATGCTAGTATTTCGATGTGGTTTATGTTAGGAATTGTAAAGTTGAAATTAGCCAATGTATCTTGTGTCAAGTTGTGATCTAAAGTTAAATTGTGTTATAGAGATGCAATTTGCCTTGTTATCTTATTGGTTATCATTGTGTGATGATGTTACTCCCCAAATTGGGTTGAGTTGTGGGTATATGGTAAGACCTTAATGATATAGTATGAGTAAGACTTGGTATGTCTTAGAATTCTATCTTTATATCCAATTTTGATTAATTGTTGTTAAGTCATGATATTACATTGCAGTATGACTTATACTAGGATTATAGGGTGGTACGATGTTGAATTGAAATATATTGACTATGTTGTGTTGTTGATTAAGGTGTATGTGATATAAAGATGGTGAAAACTATCAATGTGCCTTAATATTCTATGAAATGCTAATGTGTTAACCTCACCTATATGAATCATTATAAAAGAAATTATAATCATACAATTATTATTGAGATATTGATGACGATGATGAGTATACAAGGGGTAGACCCTATTGCCTAAATTAATCTATGGTTGATAATTAAAGGCTTAAATACATTTTAAAAAGGAACTCTAGCTTTGCACCGAGATGAACTAGATAGAGGAGTGTCCCTTCCCACCTAGGGAAGGTAGGAACACTACATTACTCATGAGATTGGAGATTATAATGCATGGCGCATAAAGAGGGTCCCAACTAAATATCCTAGGTCTTGAACTATGTTGCCCTATAGGAATACTAGCTAGTGGATCCACGTAGTTGCTATGTTTCATGTTTTGGTACTACCTTGGCAAGTAGTGCGCCTTCTTTCAGTGTAGGGTTTTATGACACCGGATTCAACACTAGCTCATATGGTCTATGTTGATTAGTTTAAGATGTTCCCAAAAGGTAAAACGAATTAAAGGACTTGAACTATAACTTGGACAACCTAAGGGGTGTAGCTTAGTTTAGGTAGGGGTATGGGACTCTACCTAAATATTGCACTAGTTAGCCTTGAGGGGAGTCTTAGAAGGAGGTTCTTATATATGTTTATGTTATGATAATATATGATGTATATATGATGATCGGGCACATTTTAATACTATATGTTGATTAGTTCATTTATGAATATGCCTTGGGTTGTAATGTTAATATATGATGAAATGTAAACCAAAATGCCATGATATGTAAGGTTGGGCATTGGTCATGTTTTCTTGTTGAGGATACTTGAGTGAGTAAGGTTATTGGGCTTTGCTTGGTCATTTTACTTGTTGACTTGATAAGGACTTGTGAGTACTTGTCTTGCTTATTATGATATGTTTGACTCTTATTCATTCTTGTGATATCATTCCTTGATCTTTGGGTTGTAGTAAATCATGGTTTCAAGTATGTTGGGACAAGTATTACTTGTTGAGATAGTAAGCATGTTTTGTTCGTTGATATGACTTACTTGACTTTGAATTAGGTCCCAAAAGGGGGTAAATTTGGCATGTTGATAAAAAGTCCTTTTTAGCATGTCTTGCTTGTTTATATGCATAAGATCCCACACTTAGTACATGCGGAATAATAACCCCATTTTCTTCCCTTTTCCCAAATATTTTATGTTCTGGTCGTTGAAGTGTTTGGAAGGCGACATTGTTAAAGGCTTGAATTCTTCCTTTCATCCAAGTAGGGTAGGTCCTCAACATTCGAGGGCAATGTCATACTCTAGCTTACAGATTTTGTGATGAGCTTATTAACTCTATCATTCCTTTCCTCTTTAATTGAATATTATGCTTTCGTATGATCTATATATGGTCTTGCCCATATTGTAATATTCGTTTCGATGGTATGAGATGAGAAAATCGTTGAGACTATTTCTATATTTTATGTATATGTGCAACAAAAGTAGAAGTGTATGTAACGTTCCTATACGAAGGGTCTATGTTACTCGATATGAATATATATTATGTGTATGTAGAGGTGTATGTAAACCTTCAGGTGGTGATAATGAAAGTTTTAAATTTTTCTGCATTTTCAACCAATGAATGTAATGACATGAGACTAAGAGGCTAGTCTAAGTCTTTAAAAAAGACGCGCCAGTTACATCTAAGGGGTAAAACTGGATGTGACACTTATCACCCAAACTTTCTCAATATCCTCATAGACAATCTCGGGACCAAGGAGTGAAGATTCACAAACCTCAAACCACCCAATCGAAGATCTACATCTTATACCGTAGAGTGCTTCAGCTGGTGCCATGGAAATACTTGTATGGTAACTATTCTTATAAGAGAACTCAATTAACGGTAGGTGATTGTCCCGGCATCTCTTGAAGTCTATTACACAATCTCTTAACATATCTTCAAGGGTTTGAATGGTACGCCCCGCTTGACAATCCTTTTAAGGATTAAAAGCGGTGCTATGTTTCAGTTAAGTATCCAAAATGTTTTGAAAATACCTCAAAAAAATGAGAAGTGAATTGGTCACCTCTAGCCAAAATGATGGACAAAGGGACCCCGTGTAGGCTCAAATCCTCATTAATGTATATTCTAGCATATTCTTCCGCCGAATAAGTAGACTTGATGTGGGATAAAGTGGGTAGATTTCTTCAACCTATCCAAAATAATCCATATTGATTCATTTTTCCTGGGTTTGAGGCAACCCACTAACAAAGCCCACATTGATGTCCTCCCACTTCCACGTAGGAACCTCTATTACTTGGGTCAAACCTATGATACCTCTAAAACAGCATAGGTGAAACTAGATCCTAACATAATTATCATGAGGTTCTAAGGTCCTAAAAGGGTTTATAATGTTGTAATGAGGCAGTATCAAGAATTTAGGAATTGGAAGTAAAACATCAAGGGATGACCAAGACATTCAACGACTAGTCACCTATGTACCTTACGTGTATATATGTGCTTAAATGTGTGTGTCATGAATTTCAAACCTACCCTTTGAAGAACCACCTTCATAAGACCTTGCCCTTTTTGCAGCTCTATTCTTTTTCCTTAGCCTACTCTCTTTCACTTGTTGAGCATGCACCATCAAGTGAGAAATGTGCTACACCCTCAAAATGAGCTAGGTTGAACTAGATCCTAACATGTTGGTTATGAGTTAATTAATTCCTAAAATGACTAATTATTGTGTTTAAAGGGAATTTCTAAACTTTGGAAGTGTTGGAGGTCAAACGTCTAAGAACGTCCAATAACGTAAGATACTTTTACGTTAAAATGTGCTTCTGTGTTTTTGTGGGTCTTGGAATGTTTTATGTGTTGTATGGAGTTCAAATTGATGTGACTGGTACATAACATGTATACAAGAGTATTTGAGGTGGAAGCATCTGTGCGAAACTCCCCAAGGACTAACTAGAGGGTCCTTGAGGAGGACCAAGCCTTGAGAGAGAAACTGCCCAAGGGAGCAACAATTTAGTCATTGAGGGAACCACTCTACGTCGTGGACTTGGTCCACAAAATAAAAAAGTTTGTCTGCGTCATGGAGACAAATTGGTCCCACTGTTTTAGAATTTATTTTAAAAAATCATGCTATAGCAGCTCTGCGTCTTGAACTTCTTTCCCAAGCAAAGTTTTGAAATTTTAAGTTGAGTTTGACTTGGTTAAAAGTTCCAATAAATGTAGGGTATTTTGGGGACTAATTATAGGAGTTTATTAAACCTATTTAAACCCCAATTCACCCTTTAAATCAAAACCATCGAGTCCAAAGCAAAACCTCTCCATTTCTTCTTTACAAAAACCTCCGTTGAAGAAGTTTTGAAGTTTTCCTCCATCAATTTGTGGGATTTTATTGACAATTAACGTATGGTGGTTCCTCCTTGATTCTTATTTCTTAAAGGAGTCAATTCCAATGATTTTCAAGGATGATCCAAAACATGAAATATTTTAAATTTAATTCTAACCATGGGTTCTTGCATAAAACGATTTGAAACAATGATTATGATTGAATTAGTGTTAATTGAATTATTTTACATCAAAATTCCTATGAACCCATGCAAATCATGAAATCTTATTTTTGGCTCTAACATGGGGGATTTAATCATGGCTTAATGTTATTGAATTCATATGTAGATTGTATTGGGCTATTGTATGTATGAATTATGTTAGAATTGTATATAGGCTGTCCTAATTTGATGATTTTAATATTGGGTCTTGTTGGATCATTGTATATTACAAGTATTCGACTGAATTGGAAACGATGGGTACTGGTAAGAGCCTTAGTGTATTGGATTGGTTGAATTGACAATGGATTAGAATTGTTGAGATTGAATTGATGGTATGTTTAACCTAACATTCTCTATATTGTGCAATATAGGTGTTTCAGTTGAGATGTTTTGTATGGTCCACTTATGGTGGTGGAGATTACAATCTATACTTGTGAATAATGTGTCCTCGTCGGCGTTACTTTATGAATTATGATGTTTTCATCGTATATCTTTGATATGTGATCATTGGGAAGGTCTATATGAGTTATGTGTATATATGAAGTCAAGTATGTGTTCTTCTAATTGTATATATGTGATCATGATAGGTTATAGTGATGCCTCAAATGTGCATACTTTATTTTGAAGTGTGAATCTTCCATGTTGACTATATGAACATTGTGATTACTTATGTTGATGATTCTATAGAAGTGTGTAGGGTGACTAGAAAGTTTGCTTAGTTTTCCCTATGTGCTTCTTGAATGATATGCAATATGTGAAAATGTAAAGCATATGTGTCTTGTTTAGGTAGACTTGTGTTCCTTACTTGATACATGAATAATATGGATATGCAACCTTGACATAGTAGGCTAAAAGACCTTTGTTATGAATTAATATGTGTGAAGGAAATGTGACCTTGAACATAAAAAAGAAGGTCAGTTATGTGGCACCTTCAACCTAGATGGAAGGTCATGATATCATTGAAGTCGAAAGCCGTAATATTATCCCTCTCGTGTGAATTATGGACATAGGGTTGGCTGGAACGTCATGAAATCATCCTTAGGGAATTCATTGAGCTATATTAATAATCATCATATGATACCTCATCATATTCTCTTTTATTAAATTACTGTATGAGAACAAAGGCTAGCATCGAGTAGGTATGCATCGGGAGTAACTCTATTTAAAGATGAGAATGGAGTACAAAGAACCCCTTGATATTCCTTAACCGTGTTCCTACATGGTATGTGTCCTAGTTTTACCATTGGAAAGAAGAACACCATCCATCGGAGTAGGGTAGACTCAAGATTCCATGCATAGCTAGTATAATTTATGTCGTTTATTCCCTATTCTCAGCATGTGGGATACATGATAGTGATTGATAAGTACTATAAAGTTTAGGTAGTGGAATGGGATTCTATCTAGACATTGCATGAGTAGGCTTTGAAGATGTTAGTATGTAGTTTCCCTAGGTCCTCTCCAAGACCATTACGTGAAAGTCCTTAATTTTTGAATGTATCTTAAATGGTCTAATGAACATAATGACTTAAGTAAAGGTATGTCAATGAAAAAGGTATCTAACTACAGTAGCTTTAAGGACTTCTTAGGTAGGCTTGGAGAGGGTATATGGGTGTTCTCTTTATGACTTCCTTAGGTGAGTCTTAGAGTACTTCTAGGTAGGGATTTTAATTAATGGAATGGGAATAATCTTATCTTAGGTAGTCTATAGGATCTCTTTGGTGAGTGTGTAGGGATTGTATGAGCGGTCGCTTCATAACTCACTCAAGTGAGCCTTAGAATCACCTTTGTTAGAAGTTTCTCATGCTTATGTGTTTTGAAGTGTTTTTGATGTTATGTTGTGGAATGTACTTATATATGGTGTTCGTGTTATATGTGGTTCGTATACTTATATTATGAAGTTCTATTCAAAAAGAGCATGTTTTATAAAAAGGTCTGTTTATCATGATTTTATGCAATGCACCATTCTTAGTACATTCTAATGTACTAATTTCATAGATTTTGTCTATGTCTAAAGGTGTAGTTGGCGTTTGAGAAGAGTACGTTAAGTAGAAGCTTGGATTAGTATTAATTCAAGTAAAGTTGGGGTATTTCCTCACTTGATACGAGGACATTACTATATTTAGATTTCTTTGATTAAAAGCATTGTAATAGACTTATCTATTACTATATTGTATTGTATGGGACGTGTCCCAAGATATTCGTGTGTCAAATATGGAAACATTGAGACTAAGCCTTTCCTTATAATTTTCTATGAAAGTTATTTTGAAGTTCTATTCGATTGTGTGACTTAGAGTTTCCTTATGATTTTCTATGCAAGTTATTTTGAAGTTTATTTCTATTGTGTGAAAAGTTTTCATCCAAGATTACTTTTCATACATGTACGCAATGGATGACGTTAAAGGTCTTGTACAAGACCTCTGAGAGGTCAAGTACGCCGTGTTACAATCCTATCTTCTAGGGTGTACTCTTGGGTCATGACAATCTTGGTATTAAAGCATAGGTTATGGAAGTAGTCTTAGAAATTTAAAGTCTCAATAAGCCACGTCTAGTAGAGTCATGTTCATCAGTGTGAGTTGCGACACATCTACGAGGGAGAGGCTATAGGACGATAGAGTTTCCCTTTCTTCATCACTCTTGTGTCTTTCTGTAGAGTCAAAAGTTAATAGTGTCCTGTCATAACCGCAAGCACCCCCTGATGCAACCGACATCTTCGTCCTCTCAGGGGACTCATACAAGCCCTTAGTGTTTGTCATAACATGTCATTAGTTAAAAATGCAGAAAAATTAAAAACTTTTTCATACTATATGAAACGTACTTGGACTTCATGCTTAACATGTATTGAGGTATACTTAGACCTCTCACATAAAAAAATACTTATGCTTCTCTTTTAACAACATGATAACATACATACGATATTCCAAAACTTGTCTCACATAAAAACCATCTAAAGAGTATGAGTTGGACTTAGCTGATAAAATGTCAATACGCCATATAGTCCTTACTACAATGAAATCCAAAGAACATAATAAAACAGAATAAAGAGTATTCCTAAAACTACTAATGTCTTCATAATCGAGAATAATGAAAAGATAGAATCCCTAAACATGAGGACCTACCAGCACTTGGAGAAAGAGTCCATGATTCTTCAATCTACCTTCTTAATCTTCAATGGCCGGACCCTACATTTGTAGTAGTATAATGTACGGGGTTTGTATGACACATGTACTAAGTAAGAGTGTATGCACATAAATAATTAATGACATGCATGAAAAAGACCATTTCTTTAGGAAGTATGCTAAGTCATTTAAAAGCCTTTAATGCACATATAAGAGAGCATATACACGATAAGGATCACAATAACATAAAGCATGATCATAACCAAAGACATAATATCATAGAATATTATTAATATTTCATATTCCATAGTGCATATGAAATAAACATATAAAACACTTACCAATAATATCATACTAAATCTACAAGTGCAATGACCATATGAAGCCTCATAACCCCACATAATCAAGTAGACAAGATAGGAGACCATAAGTAAAGCTTTGATTCATAAAACTTATATTATAGATAGTCATCACCATATATAGCAATATGGACAAATAATATGTTCATCAACATAACAAACATCATGATAGTAACATCATATATCAAAAGATTTATACATTTCATTTATCATATTACACAAGAACAATCTCCTAGGACTCGCCTTAGATTCAACTTGTGCAATGTCTAGGTAGAGTCCATACCCCTACCAATACTAAGTAGACTCCTTGAGTTACCCTAATCATTGTCCATTTAATTTTCTTTCCATTTTACTTAAGAGAACAATCACATTAAAAGAATTGGACCATGTGAGCTAAATATGGATTCCAGTGTCATGAAACCCCAGACTGAAATAAGGTGGTCTACTGTCCAAAGTAGAACCAAAGCATGAACATCGCATTCTAGGTGGATCCACTAGCTAGTATTCCTATTGTGGAAACATAGTTCAAGAACTAGGAGATGTAGTAGAGACCTATAGTTCCACATTACATGGAAGCCTCTATCTCATCAGAGTCGTTTTGAACCTACCTTCCAACTAGGGAAGGGAGACCTCTCATAACTATTTCAATCGGTGCTAAGCTAAAGTCCCTTGTTGAACGAAGTTTAGATTATAATTTATTCATGAATCTTATCATAAATAATACGAGCTTAACTCCTTGTATAAACATGAGCATAATATGTTTAGAATTAGGATGATAATTTCCTTTCATCACAACCCTTCATTTGTGAGATTAACATGTCATAACCATAGTGTGTAAGGCATACAAGATAAACATAATCAACTTCCATTATCATATCCTTACCATGATCCCACATTCAATAAATTCATAGACAAACATATATACATAGAATAATCATACATATTTTTATTGCATAGCAACATCATTTATAGCCTAACATAAACATAATAGATTACTCACAACTTTAGAAGACTTATCTATTGCTTCCAAGAATCTTCATCAAGAACTTACTTTCAATTTAAAACAATCATCCAAAAACATAATGAAATACTCAATAACATAATCAATACCAACCCTTAAAGTCATATACAAGACCAATTCTTAGTTAAGGATAAAGGAAATGGTCATTAAAGAATTCATTCAAGCTATATTTCCAATCACAAAGTTTATATGTAATCAATTGATAGATATAAACCAATCAAAACCATTATCTAGAGAAAGTACATGCTTCACAAAAAAATTGAACATTACAAACAAATTACCTAAAAATACATGTTTAATTAACCATAAAAATCCTTATTTTTCATCATTATTCGTAAATCTTCTGTTAAAAAGAAAAACCATTTTGTAGAGTAATAACCCAAGGAGTTAAAATCATGAAAAGCATCTTTCAAAGGACCTCTTGGGGAAAAGAATTTTAAGAGTGAAGAACACATATCGTATTGATTAATATTCCACCAATTTCGAATGAAAATCATGAAGTCTTCATCTTCTTCCTTAAAAGTTTCTTATTCTTTAATGGAGTTTGAAAAAGAGAGATCCTGAGAGAGATGAGAGGGATTTTTTTCAATCTGATTTGAAGTGCGTGAAAATAGTCTAAAACTGACCTAAAACATTATAAACTCGTCCCCTAAACTACCCAAAAAATCCCTTTGTTAAATGGGTATTTTCGTGAAGTAAAATTGACTTAAAAATTGACGCATACGAAACTGGATAGTTGCGCACGGTCGCGGGGTCAATTTCACATTTATTTTGAAAATCTTAGTTGACACAGAGAGCTTCATGGTGTCTGTGCATCGCGAAAAGAATTTTTGGCCTCCACGTGTTGACTGAGCGTCTCGCAGCATCCCTCATTTTCTGGCTGCACGGAGGCTGCTTTGGCAGCCTGCTCACCCATGTTTGGGTTTTCCTCAAGGACCCATTTAGCTGTCCATGGGGAGTCGTTACCAGAAGTCTGGACCCTTTGTACTGCATACTTACTATTTAAAATATTTTTAGAAGTTTCGGACTTCATTTGACACTCCAATACCTTGACAAAACATAGGGACGTCTACTACTTCAAAACTAGATAGATTCTGGACTCAAAGTCTTTCTTGTAATTTTGGATCTAAACATTTCTAAATGAGTTTACTACTTTAATATAGGTCTGGAAATATCATTTTTGTCGTTATTCAATCGGTGAAGATCTAGTCTAAGTCATGGAAATTCCAGAGCATTACATTATACCCCTATAGGAACATTCGTCCCCGAATGATACTAAAGTCTTTTGGAGGATAAGGATAGACTCAATACTAGAAGCCCAACCAATCAATAACATATAATCATAATGAGTCAAAACTCATAGGAGTACTTCACAACTCCTTTAAACACATACAACAACATTACACATAGAAACTCAATTCATGATGCACAACATATAAGAGCTTCAACATTTCATGACTCATAATGATGAATTTCCTTCTCAACACAAACATGAGCTCAAAATACATCAAAGAGTTACCATGTTATCATTCCCCTCAAGACAGCAAAAAAACAGCAAAATCTCAAGAGGACCTCATGCATACACATATCATATGAGTGAAATAAAAGAATATGAAGGAATTTTCTTAAAACTTAAGTTTGTACAACTTTTACCGAAACATGCACCTATTTAGAATACAAATCAATTTCATATTAGTCATTATTATATCTTTTAAGAGGAATGAATAACCTCAAGGAGTAAAAATATGAGGGTAGAGGTACTTCATGCCGGCTTCGGCCTCCCATGTTGAACCCTCAACAAAATCATTCCTCCATAGAACTTTTATGGAAGCAACCTCTTTGTTCCTCAACTTCTTCACTTGGCGATCAAGGTTCTTACCCGAAACCTCTTCATAGAAGAGTTTCTCATCGACCGTCTAATCTTTCAATAGGAAAAATAGAAACCGGGTTGCCTATGAATTTCTTGAGCTTAGAAACTGAAAAACTAGATGAACCGAAGCTAGTTCACTTGGTAGTTCAGATCATAGGCAACCTTTCAAACCCGTTGTAAAACCTCATAAGTACCAACATATGGAGGACTTAACTTCCCCTTCTTACTAAACCTCATAACTCTTTCATATGTGAAATATTCAAATATACGTGAACACCTATTTCAAACTCAGGATCTCTTCTTCTATTGTTGGTATAGGACTTTTTCTGACTATACGATACTTTCAATCTATCTCTTATGACTAAAACTTTCTATAGCCTCATAGATAATCTTAGGACCAAGGAGTGAGGACTCACCAACCTCAAACCATCAAATAGGAGACTACATTTTCTACCATAAAGAGCTCCAAATGTTTCCATGGAGATGCTCAAATGGTAACTATTGTTGTAGGAGAACTCAATCAATGGTCGGTGATCATCCCAACTTCCTTTGAAATCAATAACACAGCTCTTAACAAATATTCAAGGATATGAAAGGTACATTCTACTTGATCATCCATCTGAGGATGAAAAATGGTGCTAAGTTTCACTTGAGTACCTAAACCCTTTTTGAAGGCTTTCCAAAAATGAGAAGTGAATGAGGCATCCTGTCCAAATGATGGACAAAGGAATCCCACGAAGACGAAAAATCTCATTAATGTAGATTCTTGCATAATCTTGGACTATATAAGTAGACCTATTGTGAATAAATTCAGCATATTTAGTCAACCTATCCGCAATAACCCATATGGAATCATTTTGCCTCCGGGTTCGAGGAAACCCAACAACAAAGTCCATATTGATGGCTTTCCACTTAAAAGTAGGAACATCCTTTATTTGGTCTAAACCACCCTATTTTAGATGCCCGGCTTCAACTTCTTGACAATTTGGACACTTAGCTACAAACTCCGCTATGTCCTTTTTTAAACCATCCCACCAATTGACCTCCCAAAGGTCATGATACTTTTTGGTGGCAAAATGATGAATAGAATAACGGGAACCATGGGCTTCTTCTAGAATTTGATTTCTCAAATTCTTAAAATTCATTACACGTAATCTCCCTTTGTAGCTAAGAACAATATTCCCCCTTGAGAGAATGATTCATTTAGCTTACCAAGTACCTATTCCTTCAAACCCATCTATAGAGGATCAAGATGTTGCTTAGACTTCACCTGAACCACTAATGATGAGTCAGAGTTATGATGGACCATAAAACCACCAATTGGAGAATCTTATAACCGCACACCTAAAAGAGACAACCTATGAACATCTTTCATAATTTCTTTCTTCACTTCTTCCACATGAGACACACTACCCATAGTCATACGACTCAATGAATCCGCAACCACATTGGCCTTGCCGGGGTGATAAAGGACACTCATGTCGTAATCTTTCAAAAGCTTTAACCATGTCGGAGATTCAACTCCTTTTGTGTGAACATATATTGAAGAATTTTATGGTCAGTAAACATATCCACATGAACACCATACAAATAATGTCTCCATATTTTCAAGGCAAAATCTACAACAACTAACTCAAGGTTATGAATTAGATAATTCTTCTCATAAACTTTGAGTTCCCTTGAAGCATAAGTTATAATCTTTCCATTTTGAATGAAGACATATACCAAGACAACTCGGGAAGCATCAAAATACACCACGAAGACTTCATTACCTTCTGGTAAGGTCAACACTAGAACGGAGGTAAGTTTATCTTTCAACTCTTGAAAACCTTTTCCACAAACTTCTGAACCCTCAAACTTCATCTTCTTTTTGGTAAAAATTATCAAAGGATAATTTATGGATTAAAATCCACCAATAAACCTTCTACAGTACCCGGCTAGACCCAAGAAACTCCTTATATCGGTGGGACTCAAAGGTCTAGTGAAATTTTTGACCGCATCCATATTCTTCGGATCAACCTCTAAACCCTCACTAGAGATAAGATGGCCCAAAAACGTAAATGACCTAAACAAAAATTCACACTATCTAAATTTTGCATAAAGATGGTGTTCTTTGAGGACTTGCAAAGCCAACCTCAAATGACTCTCATGCTCATTTTAATTTTTGGAGTATATCAAAATATCATCAATGAACACAATCACAAATGAGTGGAGGTAATCTTGGAAAACACTATTCATTAGGTCCATGAACAAAATAAAGAAATTTGTTGACCCAAAAGACATAACTAGAAATTGATAGTGACCATATCTAGTTTCAAAAGCTATTTTGGGAACACCTTCACCTCTCACCCTATGTTGGTGATATCCCGACCTTAAGTCAATTTTGGAAAAGTAGCTAGCACCTTGTTGTTGATCAAAAAGGTCATCAATTTGAGGGAGATGATACTTGTTCATTATGGTACCTTATTGAGTTGGCGATGATCAATGCACATTTTAAGGGACCCATCCTTGTTCTTCACAAAGAAGACTGGAGCAACCCATGGAGAAATATTAGTTTTTATGAAACCCTTGTCTCGTAAATATTTAAGTAGGAGCTTCAACTATTTCAATTTAGCTGGAGTCATCTAATATGGGGGAATTGAAATGGGTTTCGTATCCCGCAACAAGACAATGCCAAACTGAATTTCGTGTTCAGGAGGAACTCCTTGAAGGTCATTAGGAAAAACCTCTAGGAATTCCGTCACTACAGGGAGTGACTCAATAGAAGGATTTTCACATCCTAGATCTTTAACCCTCACTACATGGTGTGGACAACCCTTGGATATCATCCTATAAGCCTTCAAGCAAGAAATAATTTGACCCCTTGGCATAGAATTTCACCCTTTCAACTCTAAAATGGGTTCATTTGGGAATTGAAACTTCACTACCCTAGTTCTACAATCTATGGAAGCAAAACAATTATGAAGCCAGTACATACCCAAGATGATATCAAAATCAAACATATCAAGTTCTACAAAGTAAACAAGAGTTACTCTATCGGGCTGAATTACATGACATCCCCTATAGACTATTTTTGTAACCATGGAGTCATCCATTGGGGTACAAACCAAAAAAGGTTCAATTAAAACATAGGGAAGTACATTAGACTTCCTAGCTACCAAAGGTGTAACAAAAGAAAGGGTAGCACCTAGATCAAGAAAAGATTAAACATTAATAGAGAAGACCTGTAACATACTAGTCACAACATCGTGGGAGCTCTCTTGTTCACCCCTACCCTTGAGTGCATAAAAATGCTTCCTTTTTGGATCTTTGGAGCTAGGACCTTTTGATTGAGCTTGGCTACTACCCTTTCCTTGACTCCTCACATTAGGAAAATCTTTCACAATTTTATACAATCATAACAATTATTAGTTCCAACAATGCATTCACCCACATATTTCTTACCACACTAACAAGAAGTTGGTCTTTTTCTTTGTGGATCAACATTTATCCCTTTTTGAGGTTTACGATTAGACACCCTATCAATGGAAGTCTTGAAGACATTTCAAGAAACGTTGTTTTAAAACTTCTTCTTGAACTTAGGCTTGTCTTGAATGTCAAGCCTAATCTTGGAAGAACCACTTTCAAAAGATCTTTCCTTCTTATCTTCCCTATTCCTCTTCCTTATATGACTCTCCTCTACTTGTTGAGAATGAACCATCAAACTAGAAAGATCCATATTGTCATGAAGTATAGCTACATGATATTCTTATTCAACCTCTTCCAACACACCCGTTACATAACGAATCATTTCATCCCTAGCATTGGAAAACAAAGAGGAAGAATATTTGGACAGCTTAATGAACTTTAAGGAGTATTTCTTAAAACTCATACCTCCTTGACGATGGTTGATGAACTCCTCAACCTTAGCTTCTCTTTGCTCCCTTTGAAAGAATCTGTCCAGAAAGGCCTTTTCGAAGGTCTCCCAAGTCACGGGACGACCTCCTAAAGCCATACTATCTTCCATTGATTGTACAATGTCTTAACCACATCCTTGAGTTGAAAGACAACAAGCTCAACCTTTTCTGTATTACTCACCCCCATTGCAAACAAGATCTTATAGACCTTATCAAGGAAATCATGGGGGTTTTCATCAACCTTTCATTCAAAGAAAATAGGAGGATTCATCCTCGTAAAATCCCTCTGATGGATAGCCATAGTACTTGCATGTTGGTTCTCTCGATGAACAACCTCCTTTTTAGCTTGTGCTGTAATTGCTTGATCTTGAGTGGTGATCGCTTGGTCCATTTGGAATAGGGCTTCCCTCAATAAAGTAGCCTAAACAAGGAACCATAACCTGTGTCCAACTTCACATAATATATCCTTTAGATATGCATTTCATCTTATTTTAAAAATATAACCCAAAACATACTCATAAGTGAACTAATCAAAGTTTAGGATCAACAATGTGCAAGTTCATCATATACATATCATAAATAATCATAACATCAACAAATATAAGATCAACTTCCTAAGACTCCCCTCAAGGCTAACTAGTGCAATGCTTAGGTAGAGTCCCATACCCTTACCAAGACTAAGCTAGACCCCTTATGTAATAATAGTTAGAGTTCAATCCTTTAATTAATTATACCTTTGGGGAACATCTTTCCCTAACCGAATAGACCACATGAGCTAGTGTGGAATCCGGTGTCATAAAATCCTAGACCAAAAGAAGGCGGACTACTTGTCAAGGCAGTAACAAAATATAAAATATAGCAATTAGGTGGATCCACTAAATAGTATTCCTATGAGGGAAACATAGTTCATGAACTAGGAGATATAGTTGGGACAGTCTTTATGCTCCATGCATTATAGTCTCCAATCTCAAGAGTAATTTAGTGCACCTACCTTCCTTACGTGGAAGGGACATTCCTCAATCTAGTTTGCTCTGTATTGAGGTAGACTTCCTTTTTGAAATGTCTTTAAGCCTTTAATTATCAATCATAGCTTAGTTTAGGTCATATGTTCTACCCCTTGTATAATCATCATCACCAACAGCTCAATAAGAATTGTATGATCATAAATTATGTCACACAATTCATATAAATGAGGTTAACATATTACATATAACTTCATAATAATGAACATTGGTATACATAGCATCCTTATAACATTTGCATGTTAATCAACCTCACAACCATAATCAAGACATTTCAATTCAACATCATGCCACCCTATCAGTCCTAAATAAGGCATATTCCAACACAATCCTCATGACTTAATCACAATTAACCATAAGTTGAAATAAGGAATTGGGATTACAAGACTTACAAAGTATCCTTCATAGTTCATCATAAGGATCTTACTATAAACCCATAACTCAACCTAATTAGGTCCTCACATCAAGATAATTCAATAACCAACATGATAATAAGTTTAGAAGAATCACTATACCATAATTCAATACTAACTCAAAACATAAGACAATATACTTAGGTCAATTCTCATAACCTAAATGACTTCTCAAGAACTAGTATGTAAGAATAAAATTCGCCCTAATTTTTTTGTGATTGATGAACAACATCATCTAATAGTGATTTAACCAGTAATCAAGTCAATTGAATCAATCTCAACCTAATTTACGTCAAGATCAAACATAGGGTTAAGGGTTAAGGATCACATTCTTAAATTTGGCCCAAACCATCACAATTGATCATAATAAAGTTAAAATACATGAAAGCTATCCATTATAACCTAATGGAATCATAAACAACTTAGTTCATAACAACAAATTTATAATTGAGTGAAACCCACTTGAAAACTAAACCTTTTGAAATACTTTGAAGGAGCCCTTTGAGGAAAGAATTCTCAAAGTTGAATTAGATTTCATACCTTAACATTTGATAAATATTTGATGGTGAAATAGTCCCTTTATATCCCCTAGAACATACCCCTAGCTTGTCTTCAATGGTGTCTTCCAATAGAGAGAGAAATAAGAGAGAAGGAAGAGAGTTTATTTTGTGAATTGTGTTTAGATTAATGAGGGTTGGGGTATTCATATGGAGAGTTAATTAACTTATTTAGACTTCCTTAAAACCCCTAATTAACCACCTAACCCCTTAAACAATTAAATGGACCAACATTAAAAACATGCAAGAAAACTTAACCCTAAAAGATGAAACCCCGTTGATGGGTCGTCCTTGAGTAGACGGCTGTCCCCTCCCCCCGCATCCTGCACACTTGTCGTTTTTGTCAGACACTTGTGCAGGACAATGCTCCATAAATATGGATAAGTGTGGTAAGACGGTGGTCATCAATGCCCCGTTGATCCACACACGAGCTGTTGATGGCTTCTCGTGGTTGCACACTGCCTGGGCAGTGTTGCTTCCTACGTGCTAGGATCATCCTCAAGGGCTCTTGGTTTTTTTTGCGGAGTCTTACCTGAACGTTTCGACCGCGAATCATCTTTAACACATGTTATACACCCTTGCACCTAATACTATGGATTTTTTGACATCTAAAAGCTCGTCAACTAGACTTATGCATATTATAGTACCCCTTAGAACTAGTTTCTTAATGTCATGGACGTTCTTGGACGTTTTTGTTCTTAAACTTCCTAAATGACCTATAATCATTGAAATAAGTCTTAAAACAGTGTCTAGACCCCATGACACCTATGTTAGGCTTTAACACTCGTCTTGGATTTTTGAAATGTTACATTATCCACCCTTAGGAACATTCGTTCTCGAATGACACTGAAATTCTTTTGAAGGAACGAATAGACTCAAGACTAGTAGCCTAACCAATCAACAATATCAAATCAATATAAATCATATAATTTCAATAAGGCAATTTTACAACTCTAATTATCACACATAAGGCTCAAACACTTTATCATGAGACATTTCCTTCTCACAACAAATATGAGCTCAACATAAATTACATGAGTCAATTAGCACAAAGTTAAAGTAATCAATAGGACACATATTTTTTCACTAAGACTCACCATGTCAAAATGCACAACATAACTCAAACAAACCAAAAGGCAAAATTTCAAGTTCAAACGTACTACTTCACTGTAATTCCTTGTAATGCAACCCAAAATGCACATTTTTGCAAGACTTCACCAAAAATCATGACACTTCAATTGTAGTCTTATTATATTATTAAAAATAATGACTAACCATAATTGTCAAAAAGATGAGGGTAACGGGACTTCATGTCGATCTTGGCCTCCCATGTTGCATCATCAACTAGGTGATTATTCTATAACACCTTTACGGAAACCACCATATTATTCCTTAACTTCTTGACTTGCCTTTCAATAATTTGAATTGGAACTTCACTATAAGAGAGGTTATCCTTGACACCAAGACATTCAATAAGAAGAATGGACTCGGGATCAGTGACACACTTCTTCAACATAGAAACATGCAAAACCGGATGAAAAGAAGCTATTTCACTAGGGAGTTTCAATTCATAGGAAACCTTACCAACTCTTTGCAAGATTTCATAGGGACCCACAAAACGAGGACTCAACCTCCCCTTCTTGCCAAATCCAACCACCCCTTTCATTGGTGAAATTTTTTAATACACTTTATCACCTTCTTAAACCAAATCCCTTCTCCTATGATCGGCAAAAGACTTGCCGACTATAGGCCGTTCGCAACCGGTTCCTTATGATATGAAATTTCTCTAATGTCTTATAAATCAAATCGGCACCAAGAAGAGAATTCTTACCTACTTTAAACCATCCTGTAGGAGACCTACACTTCCTACCATAAACGGTTTCATAGCGAGTTATGGAGATGGATGAATGAAAGCTATTATTATAAGAAAACTCCACCAACGGCAAATGCTTATCTCGATTCCCTTTAAAATCAATAATGACAGCCCTAAGTATATCCTCAAGGATTTGAATAGTGAGTTCCGCTTGACCATCCCTTTCGAGATGAAAAGCGGTACTCAATTTAACCATAGTACCCAACCCTTTTTGGAGTGACCTCCAAAAACCTAGATGTGAATTGTGCACACCGATCCAATATGATGGATAACTGAATACCATGGTGAAACACAATATCATCTATGAAGATCCTAGCATAATCTTCCGCTGGATAAGTAGACTTGACTGGAAAAAAGTGAGCTGACCTATTAAACCATCCACAACTACCCACATAGAATCATATGACTTTTGAGTCTTTTGCAATTTGGACACTTAGCGACAAACTCTGTTATGTTTTTCTTCAAATCTTCCCAACAATATATCTCCCTTAGTTCATGGTACATTTTCTTCGAACAGGGATGAATGAGTTGCAGGAACCATGGGCTTCCTCAAGGATCCGGTCACTCAACCCATTTACATTGGGACCACGTAGTCTCCCTTGAAACATTAAAACACTATCCCCCCTAGGGAGAATGTCTTGTTAACCTTTCCAAGGATAGATTCTTTGAACTCCATCAATGATTTATCAAGGTGTTGTTTGGACTTCACCTCAACAGCTAATAAGGACTCGGAGTTGTTTCTAACCATGAAATCACCATCCGAAGAATCTTCCAACCTCACCCCCAACATAGATAACCTATATACATCCTTTACTAGGTATTTCTTGGCTTCCTTGATGTTGGATACAGTACCCATAGTCATACGACTTAGGGCATCCGCATTAGACTTTCTGGAGTGACAGAGGATATTCATATCGTAATTTTTCAACAACTCTAACCACCTTCTTTGCCGGAGGTTCAACTCCTTTTTGGTAAACACATATTGGAGACTCTTATGGTCGGTAAAGACATCAACATGAACCTCATACAAGTAATGCCTCCATATTTTTAAGGCAAACACCACGGCAGCTAACTCAATAAGGAGGTTCAAAATTAGTAGAAATAGATACACGAAGTAGCCAAAGGGGGTTTGGCATCTTCTATATAAACATAAAATATTATTTTAACTATGTATAAATTGTATAATTTTCCGTCCAAGGGGGTTCGAACCCCCTTGCAACAAAGTGGCTCCGCCCTGGATATCACCTTCTCATGTTGCATAAACACACACCCTAAACCCTGATGGGATGACTCACAATACACAACAAACCCCTTTGTACCCTCCGGTAAAGTCAACCGTAGCGGAAGTAAGCCAATCTTTAAACAATTGGAATATTTTCTCACATGTCTCCGATCACTTAAATTTCTTACACTTTAGGGTCAAAGTAGTCAAGGAGATGCAATGCACGCAAAACCATCCACGAACCTCCAATAATAACCCGCTATACCCAAGAAACGCCTAATGTCGATAGGAGTCAATGGTCTAGGCCAATTTTTCAATGACTCTATTTTCCTTGGTCTACCTCAGCTCCTGCACTATAGATGATGTGCCCAAGAAATGATACCGACCTCAACCAACACTCACACTTGCTATATTTGGAAAGCAATTGATGTTCCTTAAGGTTTTGCAATACCACCCTAAAATTTCCCCTATGATCACCTTCATTCTTCGAATATACCAAGATTTTATCAATGAAGACAATTACAAATGAATCTAGGTAATTTCGAAACACCCTATTAATTAGGTCCATAAATGCTGCCAGAGCATTAGTGAGACCATAAGACATTACCAAGAACTCACAGTGCCAATACCTAGTCCGGAAGGCCGCCTTTGTTACACCCTCACCTCTCACCCTATGTTGGTGATACCCCAATCTCAAGTCAATTTTTTAAAAGTAGCTCGCCCCTTGGAGTTTCTCAAAAAAGTGGTCAATCTGAGGTAGAAGATACTTATTCTTAATTGTGACCTTGTTGAGTTGGCGGTAATCAATATAAATTCTCGAGGACCCATCCTTCTTCTTTAAAAACAACACCGGAGAACCCCATGGAGAAATGCTAGGCCTTATAAAGCCTTTGTCTAGTAAATTATTGAGTTAAACCTTCAAATCCTTCAATTCTGCCGGAGCCATTTGATAAGGAGGATTCATTTCCGGTAGAAAATATATATCAAAATCAATTTCCCATTCGGGAGAAGTATGTCACGCCCCTCAAGTACACACTAGAAGTTACAACATCCTTGTGTCGCCACATGGGAAATAAGACTTCAAGAAGTTTCACCTAAGCCACTCGTATCATTCATTGCATAATAAACATACTCAAATGAGTAAACTTAAAAACTTTCTTTACACCCGAAGAACTCTTTCATATTCAATACACAACCAAAATACTTTCATTAAAAACATTAAAACTTTACAAAGTCTCATTGAAGTATCCAAAATTTTTAGTTTACAATTCTTGGGTCTAAGCCCATAAAAGACAAAAAAATAAAGACTAAGACATAAGGAAACATGTTTGGATGTTGTCCTTGAATTGATGTGGACTTACCAATACTTCATCCTCAACCCTTAGAAACCTATCCATCCTCCATGACACATCAAGACATCCAATTCCCTAGACTTTAGACAAAAAGGGAAAAGAAGGGGTTAGCACAATAGATGTACTAAGTATGGAAGCCACGAAAAAACCATGAAAAGGGACATTTAGTAAATAACATGATTTTCATGAATTTTAATAAAACAACATACTATAAGCAAAAGAACAACATTTAAGAACTTAGAAACACATAAGGAATCATTTAAGCAAATAGTCACATTTTTAGGAACAGTTTCCAGTGAACTACTTCAGTGTACAGTGAACTTCTCCATTGTTATAGTGAAGTTTCTCAACTTTGCTTCAAACATATTCTATCATATAATCCTCTCACTAAAAGCTATCCTAAAACTACCTTAAGTAAGACAAAGAGAGACCACCCATACACCCTCTCTAGTCACACCTAAATGATCTTTAAGACCACCCATAATGAGACCAACATAAATTTACAAGACATCAAACTTATGAACATGAGATCCTCCTATGAAAGGTTATTCTAAGGTTCACTTGAGTGAGTTGTGAAACGATCACCTATAGAATCCCTTACACACACACTTAAGAGTTCCTATAGACTACCTAAGATAGCATCATTCTCAATTTATACATTAGCATACATATAATGACATTCTCCCTTACAAAGGTTGTCTAAGGATTTACTTAAGTAAATCAAGAAGATAACGTCCATAATGACCTCTCCAAGATTACCTAAGTAATCCTTAAGAATACCTAGGTTTGGATCATGTGTACATAATAAACTATCTTCCCTAACTAAATTCATTCTTAAGACTTATCTAGGTAAGATAAAAAGTGACCATTCCGATGCCCCCTTCACACCTTAACTAGACAACCCTTAAGTACTCTAAATAACTACTTACTCATTTTAACAAAATTTTTTAACTTAAGTCTTTATATTCATTAGTTCATTTAAGATTCGTTATCACATAAAGACATTAAAGTAATGGTCTTGGACAAGACCTAGGGACTCCAACTAACACCTTCAAAGCCTATTGTGCAATGTCTAGATAGAGTCCCACGCCACCACCTAAACTTTATAGAACTTCTCTAATTCTAGTAAGTATCCCATATGATGAGAATAGGCAATAACCAACACAGACCATGGTAGAAAAGCATGGAATCCAGAGTTCTAACCTAGTTCGTTGAGAGTGTTTTACTGGCCAATGGTAGAACTTTGACACATCCCATGTAGGCAGATTGTTAAGGAACATAAAAGGCGTGGTTTGTATTCTAGTCTCAAACTTTAACTTGAAATTCTTCCCTTACCATACTCACTCGGTGCTAGCCTTTATTCTCATAGAGTAATTTTCATTAAAGGTTTTATATAAAGGAGTTCCATATCAAGTTCATAACCCAATGACATTCACCCTACCAAAGAGGTCCTCTAGGGCTACCTTTCAATGACGACAAGAAGCTCATCATGACTTTTCGAAGGATTGATATGATGCCGTTCCAGCCAATCAACAAGTCTATCATTTGTTTACTTGAAGGATACCATTACGACTTTCGACTTCAAAATTCATTACTCACCACTAGGTTCAAGGTTTCACATAATAACAATATTAAAGGTCACATGTCATTCATACATTCAAGATTAAGAAGCTTTGGCGTCCTAAGTCAAGACATCTCATATTCATATTCATACATACATCAAGTAAGGGACACAAGTCAACCAAGACAATACACAACATACTTCACTTAAACACATATTATATGTCTTTCTTATGTCACATAGTAATGACCATTACCATCTTTAAGTCATCCTATACATTTTCATATCATCATCAATATAACCATTATAGACTCATATAGTCAAGTAGGAAGAACCATGCATCAACTCTAAGACTACACATAGAAGCACATAGTCATAGTATACATGATTTCTTAACATACATAGAAAGAACACGTATTTTCACATTACTTCACATATAGATAGATATGATCCAACAAGGCCATGACATATTGCATAGAATAACGCCGAAAAGGCCACATGAATTCACATAGCACCACCACCATTAGTGGAAATTTCCAACCACAACAGAACTGAAGTCTAATTAACATATAATAAAAGGAAATTAGGGCAGCATACCCCCAATTCGTTTTAGCACTTCGATTTCAAGGATAAATCATACAATTTGATATCATAAGGACCTTACCCATGTCCATAACTAATAAATCAATGCAGTCTCAACCATGATCAATGAATTTAGATCAATTCACTACATATTCATCAATCTTATACAACCTAGATATCAATTTACTACAATTATCACATCAATAAATAACCCTTAGCAAACTACACTAGAATTCATAAGCCTTAAGCTAATATAAATTCAATAAACTTAATATTCAATAGATCTAAGAATACAAAATACTCAATTGATCAAATTTAAGCAGCCTATAAACAAATTAATCATTATCTATAAATAAATCAAAAAGACCATAACAATCTACACATGAATTAATCAATATCAAAGCATGATCACATAACCCATATTTTAGTAAAATTAAGAGATTCGTGAAGGTCAAGGGTTCATTGAGAATTTCATTGGAAATATCAACTATACATCAATATTATCAAAATAATAATGTTTGAAAACCTTTCATGCAAGAACCAACAACTTAGAGTGGAAATTGGACCTTTTAATCTTTTTTGAAATCTTTTAAAATCATTTTTGAAGTTGTCACTAAGGTGATAGAAAGTCTTAGATGAAGAACTCTCATACCTTTTTATAAGAACCCAATAATAATTGAAGTAGAAACTCTATTGAAAAATCATCTTGAAGATCCATTTTCACCTTGAACTCTCATGGAGGTTTTTTGAAGAAACTTTAGGAGGGAATGTTCTTTAAATTAGGTGTTAGGGTATAAATCAGAGATTAATGACTTATATACTCTTGAAATACCGATAAAAACTCAAAAAAACCGTCCAAAGTCTTATTAGGGCGTGGGGTGAATTTTCCAATTCACCCCTTGAACTAACTGCGAACTACATGCAGAGACAGTACCATCGACGACCCCTCCCTTGACCAATGCACTGTCCTGTATGTCCGTGGTCTGGGACTGAGGCTTGTTTTTGGTCCCTCTTCTCCCATGACTATGTTTCAAATGATTAGACCTAACCAACGGGTCATCGACTGACCCACTGGGCGTCAATTGCCATCCGTTGGTTGGGCTGTCTTGGACAGTCGTGGCACCAACTTTCGGTCCTTCCTCAAGAACCCTTGGATGATCATTGGGGATGTTTTTCCGGACATTTACAACCCAAACATGATTTTATATGAATTTATGACATCTCCAATTAATTTCATCAAAAACAAATACGTAAAACTTGAGAAAACATGCATGGACACACAAGGTCGTTTCAAGGCAAACCTTTCGAATTTCATGGACATTCTTGGACGTTTGACCTCCAAACATCACGAAACTTGACACACTTCCTAAATTCACCGTGATAAAACATTTAAGGACCTTATAACCTCATTAATCACACATAAACATATAACCACATATGAGGCATATAAGTGACTTACTTGACGAATGTCTTGGTCGTCCCTTGATGTTTGACTTCCAATGCACCTAAACTCTTAGACACTGCCTCAAACCCACATTATAAAACATTTTATGAACGTATACCATCATGACAACATTGTTAGGCTCTAGCTTCACCTATGTAATTTTTGGGGTCTTGCAGAATACCGGGAAGATCTTTAGGAAAGACCTCTGGAAATTCAGTCACTACGGGGACCGACTAAATGGGAGGAATTTCGGAGTCTAAATATTGTATTCTTACTTGTGAAATAGACAACCATTTGAGATTATTTTTCATGTTTTTAGACAAGATATAATACGACCTCTAGGAATAGAATTTCCCCCCTTCCGCTTAACAACGGGTTCATTTGGAACCAATAGAGGCAAAACATTCAAGCAACAAATCCATACCCAATATAATGTCAAAGTAAAGCATATCAAGTTCTACTAAGTCAACATAAGAAACTCTATTGGGCAACATTATAGGAAAATTTTTATACGCTCTTTTTACAACAACCGAGTAACCCATCGGAGTAGACACTATAAAAGATTCATGCAAAGTGTCAGTAAAAATGTCAAACTTTTTAGCTACAAGAGGTATAAAAAATGATAAAGTATCACCGGGATCAAGTAAGGCATATGCATCAATAGACAAGACTTTCAAAATACCGGGCACCACGTCGGGAGAAGTCTCTTGCTCAACACTAGAGCGGAGATCATCGAAGATGTTCTTCTTTAGAGAATCACTAGAACCACTTGCTTGAGCTTGACCACTACCCTTGTCTTGAACCCTCACAATAGGGCAATCTCTAACTTTGTGCCCACTTTTACCACGACCAAAACAATTGTCCATCCCATTGAGGCAATCACCATAGTGCTTCTTGCCACACTTTCCACAAGTTGGCTTATCTACTGGTGAATTACTACTTTTTCACTTCTTGAACATAGGGTTAGACACCCTATAACCACTAGACTTTGGGAACTTGGAAGGAAGTTAACTTGAAACCTGCTTCTTAAACCTAGGCTTGTCTTGTATCTCAAGCCTATTCTTGTAAGAACCTCCATCAGAAGATCTTTCCCTCTTAGCATCACTACTCTTCCTCATAGCCCTTGCCTCTTCAACATTTTTGCATGCACCATAAGAACAGAAATTTTCATTTTGTCATGCAACATAGACGAATAACACTCCTCTTGCAAATCATCCGACACCCCCAGCACAAAGCGGCTAATTTCATCTCTAGGATCGGAAACCAAAAAAAGAGCATATTTTGACAATTTAGTGAATTTGAAAGAGTATTCATGAACACTCATACATCCTTGGCGAAGGTTTATGAACTCTATCACTTTAGCCTCCCTCATCTCCCTAGTAAAAATCGATTAAGAAAATCCTTCTAGAAGATCTCCCAAGTCAAAGGACCACCGATCAATGGACTATTATCGCTCCATTGCACAAAACATGCTTGAACCACATCCTTGAGTTGATAAGTGGCCCAGTCGGCCTTATCACTCTTGGAAAACCCCATAGGCAAAAGTATATTAGTGACTTCATCGATGAATTCTTGGGGTCTTCCTCAACCACCTTAGACATGTAGAAGGTAGGAGAGTTCTTTCGAGTGAAGTCCCTTAGACGGGAAGCCATAGTAGGGACTTGCTAATGAGGACGGGGTACAAGCTCCCGGTTGGCTTGGGTCATCATATCTTGGGCTTGAACCCTTGTGGATTGATCCAATTGAATGAGTGAATCCCTTATATATTCATCTGTCAATTGTGGGAGATTCACCGGATCTTGATCCATATAGCATATTGTTCAAATGCAGGAACTTGTTATCCACAGGGAAGAGCTCCCGCATTGGGAATTTCCTCTTCAAGTCTTTGTGCTGCATTCCTTCGAGTCTTCATCCTTCCTATAAGCACAACAATAGGATTAGATGCAAAAGCACACCATAAGGATACTCTAATGATACTATATAAGATTACCAAGAAAGAGAGGGATTCCTAGGCATCACATAGATTCCTATTAATAAGTGTGGCGCGCTTCAAAATTATGAATACTAATTGACAAAGATATGGTAGAGAGATAAATAACTCAAGGAAATTCAACATCATGCTTTGATACCAAGTTTGTCAAATCCGGGTTTACCCGTCGTCTTCCTCTTTGAGGACTAAGATTAGCCTCTTAGTCTCATGTCATTACATTCCTAGATTGAAAATGCCAAAAAAAAAAAAATTTCATTACATCTACTTGGAGGTTTACATAGACCTGTACATACTCATAATATATACGTAATGAGTATACATAGACCCTTCGTATAAGATTGTTACATCGCCTTCTACTTTTATTGCACACACATACACACACATACACATATATACATATATATATATATATGCACATATATATACATATACATACATACATATGTATGTATGTATATATAAGATAGAAAAATAGTCTCAAAGATTGTCTTATCTCATACCAACTAAATGATCATAGCAATTTGGGCATAGCCCTACATCAATGTAAACAAGCCACATATAGGCTTATACAAATCGTACTCAATTGAAAGTATAATGAACATAAGAGTCTTAGAAAAACAAAGAAAATCCATAGGCAAGATATTGTCATAGCCTTCGAAAAGTGAGGATCTACCCAATTGGATGATAGAAAATATCCAAGTTGGTACACCCGAATTCTGGAATTCGAATGCAACCGGCGTCGTTAACCTCCAGAGGTCGCATACAAGCCTCTTCTTAGCTTTCATCATAATCTTATATTTGAATTTGCGGAAAATTTAGAACTTTTAAAACATAGTGAAGTATACATAGACTTCATAAGATTACTATATAGAATAATATTTTAATGAGCTCTAACTAAACAACCACTTACAATCGATTAACCAATTCAATGACGAAATCAATATATCATAATAGTTTTCCAAATGGACTTAATACAAAGCTTTGAATAAAAGTCTGAAATGAAACGTTAGGACAACATGCACTAGCTATGTCTAAAGTACTAAGCTAGAATGACAGGTGTAGAATTCTCAAACAGAGGCCACCGTCGGTTGTTAAAGTAGTCTGCCAAGGCGTCCCTATTCACCCATCGCAAAGTCCCACATGACTAAACCCTTCAATGGTGCGTCAACAAGCCCACGAGCCGTCGACTGCTCCGTCGTCTGGGGCCTGCCTGGGACTGCTTTGGCAACAGTTTTGGGTCCTTCCTCAAAGACCCTTAGATGGTCCTTGGGGATAATTTCCTAGACGTTTCCAACACAAATATGAACATCTATAAGTTTAGGACCTATCACATGAGTTTCATAAAAAATAAACACGTAAAACTCGACAAAACATACATAGACTCACAAGGTCCTTTCAAGGCTAACCTTTAGAATATCATGGACATTCTTGTATGTTTGACCTCCAAGCTTCACGAAACTTTTCATATTGAATCTAAACACCATATAAAATCATTTAAGAACAAAATAAGATTATGTATCACACACAAACACATAAAACCACATATGAGGCACTTAGTTGACTTAGTCATCGAACATCTTGGTCGTCCCTTGACGTTTAACTTCCAATGCACCTAAACTCTTAGCTACTGCCTCTTACCCATATTATAAACCAAGATAGGACCTTATATCACCATTTCAACCACATTAGGCTCTATCTTTACCTAATTCATTTTTGGGGTCTTACAATCTCCAACGTTTGGACAGTACTCGTCCTCGAATGACACTTGTCAGTCTGCAAACACTTCCAAGACTAAGGATTCAATTAGAAACTCATAAACATTCCATATAACAAACAATAAAAAAGAACACATCAATTTCAAATAATAAAGAGAATCACGACACAATAAGAAACTAGAAAATATTCTATAACTCATCATGTTATTAAACTCACATGTTTCATTCCTAATAGCAAAATCTCATTTTATATTCAATATCATACTTATATACATCACTTATGACAACATTACAACAATTTTAGACCAACGAATCAATTAGTCAAATTTCCAAAAAAATTCACCGTGAACTGGCAGTGAGCATTATAATTATTTGAGCAAATTTTTTAAAAAGCAATTTCTAGGAAATTCATGATAAAGACATGCTAATATGCAAGGTAACATCATGTAAACATCATTTACAAGATAATCATGTCTTCATAAAATACACAATGCAAGTAGTTAATGAAATTCAATTTCAACAAAACTTCAATCAAACATGCATATCATAAGGAGAAAGTTAGGAACTCATCTTCCACAAAAGACTCCTTTACCACCAAGTTACCAAGAACTCTTTGGTTTAGGCTTGAATAAACATATTTTGAAAGTTTAAGGGCACCTCACTCCCAACAAACATTACCCTTCTCTGTACTCCCCTACTTAGGAGAAACCCATTCTAATGTCAACATAACATTTACTATAAGGAACTCTCTCAAGGCACCTTAAACCATTCTAATACTTTCTCACCCAAGTCTATCTTATGGATACTAATGGCTCTCAAAGGTCTCATTATTTAACCACTACATCCCCCTTACTAGGAGAACTCACCTTTATTCCTTCAAATCCCATCACCTCCCTTCCTATGGATGGGTTCTTAACAACTTCAAACTATCTTAACAACCACTCGTTCACATTCTCACACTATATCATACCATTCTTTCCAACTTCACTACCCTTCAAAAGGTAAACAAGACAATCTAAGGTCAAAACCATCATCTATCACACCTCATCTAACAAGTCACATCTCATTTTTTCCCTCTCCCTCAACCCAAACTACATAAAGTCACCCTCTAGTGACCAACATATAAGGAAAACAAGGGAAAGACACCATACACAAAGCTCTTAGGCACGATTAGATGAATGAAGAAGTGAAACTTTTCCAGCACCCAAGATCCTCCTATTTATAATGGGGCACGCTTCGCGTTGTAAACAAGACTCTACTAGATGTAGTTCATGACACAACTAAGACATTCTCAAACCTTATGCGCTGATTCCAAGTTTGTCACATCCCACAAGTACACCCTAGAAGTTAGAGTATCCTTGCGATGTCAAACGACAAATGAGACTTCAAGAAGTCTCATCTAAGCCTCTTGTGAACACCTAATTTTTTACCACAACATAATATTTTTTACTCTTATTTAAAAAGGGTTATATTTAAAATAAAATAAAATAATAATAATAAATTGTAAATTAATAAAAATTATAAGATCAATTATACTTTAATAAAAAAATAGATAAATAGAAGTTGGGAATTTATGTTATTTGTTAATTATCTAGTCTAAAAATAATAATAATATAGAAAATATCATGAAAAAATATATAAAAAGAAAAGAAAAGAGTAGTCCTAAAGATTTCAAATTTGTTTTACCTTATCATAATTATCCCCAACTTTATAACTTATTTTACTAAAAAATCTCATCCCATTTTTTTCTCTCTCTTTTGGACATTCCTTTTAAAAAAAACCTTTACACATTTTTTTATTTTATTTTATTATTATTATTTTTTTATTTTATATCCTTATCTCAACCCCAATTTTGTCAACTAATTTTCAAATTAAATCCTAATGTCACTCTATTACGTTCCTTTTATTTAGCACCAGATTCTCACCCAAAAAATATTATATAACCCATGTTCAGTTGAAAAAAAGAGACTAACAAAGACACAGAGAAATATAGAGAACACACAGAGGCGTATTGAAATAAAGAGAGATATTGAGCAAACACAAAGAGAAGAAAAGTGAGTTATTCTTTTGAGAATTAGGTTAGAGTTAGAGGTTTTTCTCTTGGTTTGAAATTCGTGGATAACAACTTGTACAAAATTTCGCAGCGAGGTAAATATAAATTATTGCGTGATTTAAATAATATTACTTGTATAAAAATTTGATTCCAGTAGTATGAAATTCTTCAAATCGCATGCATTATATTTATTATTGTTACATTATTATTATTGTTATTATATGCTCTTTAGATGCAATTTGTAATTTTATTTGCTTCATGATATTGAATTGTTAAATTTGAATAGATTAGCATATCTTTTCCTCTAGTTTTCCATTCAGAAGATTTTGTTGAATTTATTGTGGAGTTTTTAGATTAGGATATAAACTAAAATATAAGTGATTAGCGATACAAAAAAGTTAAGTGTAATATGTTTTAGTGTTTTTAATGCATTATTTGAATTAAAAATTGTCTTAAGAATAACATAAGATGCTTATCTAATGCAGATTACTAAAATTTATTATTAAGATAATATATGAATATTATTTAGAGTTATAATAAAAGGAAAATAATGAAGTTGGAAAAAATTGAGATAACACAAGAAAAAAAACAATATTATGTATAAAAAATACAAAAAAGAACGATGATAAAAAATGATTTAAAAAAAAAGAGAAAACAACAATGTAACAAAAAAAGATAATAAACAAGAAATATTTAAAAAAAATAGAATAAAAATAAAGAAAAGATAAAAAGATAAATAAATAGAATGTTTTTTTCTTTCAAAATAATATATATATATATATATATATATATATATATATATATATATATATATATATAATGATTAAAAACGTAAAAAAAAAAAATTAAAAGCAAACAAATAATAAAAAAAAAAGAGATGCGTGCAAACAAAAAGAGAAGAAAAAAAAGGAAGAGTAATAAAAAAAGGCAGAAAAGAAAAGAACAACTAAAATAATAATAATAATAACAATAATAATAATAATAATGAAACAAAAGATTAAAAAAACATAACAAAAAAACTAGAAAACAGAAAGAGAATGAAAAAAAAAAATTAAAAAAATTAAGAGAAAGAATCAGAGTGAAAAAATATATTAAATAGAAAAACGTAAAACATACAAATATTAAAAGCAAACAAAAAATATACAAAAAAAAACATGAAAAATGAAAAAAAATAAAGAAAAAAAGAAAGAGAAACAGATTTTACAGAAATAAAAAATAAAATAAAAATTAAAATTTAAAAAGAAAACAAAAACGTACAAAGAAAGGAAAAGGAAAAAAGAAAGAAAAAAGGGACAATTTTGTTTCATAAAAAAAGATATTCTTAATCTATTTAAGATTTCTTGATAAAACTAACTTCAAATCTTATAAAATTTTATTTTCTTATTTTAAATATGAAATAAATAAATAAATATATAATCCTAAATTAACTTGAACTCTAAATATAGCCTTCCTACACAAACTCTAATTCTTAGAAACTATATATCTATATGTATTCTACCTATAATAACATTAAAAATTAAAAACATAAAAATATAAGCAAAAAAATAATATATACAGATGTTCAACTTTAAAAATACACAACACATAAATAAATAGATAAATGAAGACCCTTTAAAATAAATAAGCCAGTTTCAAATAAGTTTAGAATAAATCTGAGGATAAATAACAATTTTATTATTAAGTTAAATAATACAATGTCCAAAAATTAAGTTAAGTCATACTAAAGTAAATAAAGCGTCCGTGCCAGAACCACGGGACTCAAGTGGTGCCTAACACCTTTTCCTCGATCAACAGAATTCCTTACCCGAATTTCTAGTTCACAGACCAATAAAATAGAGTCAAATTTCCTTTTGAATAGAGATTTAAACAAGGTGACTCGGAAAACCAAAACTCAATTTCAAGTGGCGACTCTAAATAATAATTATCCCTTTTCAAAATGTCACTTTAATTGGAAAAACTCTTTTTCTTTCAAACAATGAAAATAAAAAATATTGAGAAAAAAAAGGGTGTGACAGATGGCGACTCCGCTGGGGATTATTGTCTTAATGTGCTAATTGCATATTTATTGTTATTTTAATATTATTTGAATGGTATATAAATTGTTTTCCTGCACACAACTATGAGTATTCATTAATATAATTATGGGAAATGCGATTGCGCACCCCAACTTTGTAAAGATAGCCAGTGGATCTTCGGTCCACGGTGAATGATATTTAGTCACACCATTTAAGGATGGGGAGCACCCATGCACAAAGCCGGAAAGCGCTACTACCAGTACGTTGCTACTCCCTGAGTCTAGTAGTCCGCTCGTTTAATAGCCAGTCTAGATATCTTACCTTTGTAAAATTGAAATTTTAAGACATATATCCTTACCAGGTTCTGATTTATTTGCATCATGTGCATGTAACTTAGCGAGATTTGGCATAGGGGCCCAATCTGACTAGGACATATATCTTTTTGTAAGACCATCATATGCATTTTAGTGCTACTTGTTGCATCATGTGAAGACTGTAACAAAATGTTGACCGGCTTTACGATAATTGACTGAAGAAATAAATATCTATGTTCTACCTATTTTAAACCAATGATTCAAAATAAACAAATATACACATATATATACATACACACCTAATCCTCAATTTTATTTTCACTTTTATTAAAATAATACAGAAATAATAAATATTATGAGATTAATAACCTGAATCAATTATCACTTTTTTTTTAAAATCAAAATTGTCTCTTTATCTGGTCATTCTTTTCAAAAACAACCTGAATCAATGATCACTTTAGATATTCCGAATTATTTTTTTAACTACTCTAATAAATAATTCTGAATTATCAAAATTTCACAATAAAATTTGATTTTAAAAATCCCAATTTTCTTTTTCTCAATAAGGTAATCATGAGATCGATGAGGTGTGATAAAAGACCAAGGGATGAACTAGTCGAAATGGTCAATGATCCCCCAAAGTTTATGATCACAGATAAAACCCCACAATTACTAATGGATTGGTGGAATGATATGCATGAATTTAGGCGGACTGAGATATTCAAACATCTTGGTTTCCTTACAGATATCATGAGATTTAGTCCTGACAGAGGTTTGATCGAGGCTTTTATTCCGTTTTGGGATTCCACAAATAATGTGTTTCGATTAAGTGATTTTGAGTTGACACCTACATTAGAAGAATTGGGTGGTTTCACAGGATTTGGCCAGGATCTTCGAACTAAAACACGGATAGCCCCTAGAAGTGTCAGCACAGGTAAATTTCTCGAACAGATGCACATCATCCATCCTCATAAGGAGTGTTTTGATAATTGGTTTGTTTCTTTGGAATTCTCGTACTCAAGATATGGAAAGAAGGAAGGATATTCAAGCTATGGGAAAAAACTTAAAAATGGACAACACCTCCTTACTTGGGAAAAACATAGACAAGAAGCATTCATGGTAGCATTCTTGGGAGCTATGATTTTTCCAAGGAATGATAAAAAAATCGATATTCGTCTGTCATGAATAGTCACTGTTATGATAAAGAAAAGAAAATTCACTATATTGCCGATGATGTTGACTGATATTTATCGTGTTTTGAATAAATGTAGAGAGGGGGAGATATTTTCGAAGGTTGTAGCATTTTATTGCAAATGTGGTTTTTAGAGCACCTATATCGCCATCGTTTTGCGACATATTTCAAATCTAATTGGATGAATTATATTTTGAGCCACCCCAAAAGGATGAAAGAATTAGGAGACAAATTGCTAAAAGGTGTCAAAGCATGGAGAATTTATCTTCTTAAATTGACTGCATCTAGAACTACATGGAACTGTCATCTTCCTATCATCCATTTGTCGTTCTGACAGGCCTTCGCGGGTTCCAACCATACATACCCCTCCGAGTTCTACACCAACTATGAAAAAAATAAATTTTACCTAAAGCCAAGGATACACCGAATTTTGTGTGGGAGGTAGTATTTGAAGATACAGATCGAGAATCAAAAACTCAAAAAATTTGGGGTGGTAGTGGAACTATAAGTTCGAAAGCTATGGTTGATGATCGTGTTGAAGGAGAAGTTGACCCCTTATACCTCCATTGGTTCTTTGATCAAGCCCCTCTCAAACTAATGCCCGAGGGATCAGCGCGAGAAATCATAGATGGAGAAGTGGAAATTGAAGTAAGAATCAAGCAGGCCCGACTCGAGGTGTAATGAAATTATAGGTCTAGTCTATATATCCTAATCAATGACCTAAAACTGTAAAAGAAGAGTTGGCTCGACGTGAAGCAATATTCGAGGAAATAGTTACATTGATTGAAAAAGGGTTGAAAAAAGCATCTATCTACTATTAGAATCCTACATGAAGATTTGGGCATTGTCACAGATGCTACAGAGCAACAGGAGGAAGAATATAAGAAAGAAAAGACCCTCTTAATACATGTGCAATCTAGGTTACAAAATTAATTAAAGGCCTCTATGGGACGAGAAAGGGACATCGCAAACCGTTTCATATTGTACCAAGCAGAAGTGGCGACCGAAAGAAATCAATGGATGGAAGAGCGTGAAGAATTTCATAACCAAATTGAAGAGCTTCAAGCACATGAAGAGCATCTGAGTGATGCAGTTTTCAATACTGAAGATGGTAGCAGAAATGTCACGAGAATATGAAGGAGGCGAAAGGACAAGTGCTTCAGTTGACAGAGAGCTTGATTGATGTTTAAGGTGGTCATCTCCATCGAAGTGATGAGAGCCTGGGTCGAGAGGCGCATGCATTAGCCCCACATCTGCCGAAAGCTTTGTTCAAGGTCTACTCTAGTCTGGGGAGCAATTGATGATCAAGAAATGTCGGAGATTGATTTTATTATTATTAATTCTTTTTCATTTTTTTAGTTCGTCAAAATTTGTTTTATCCTAAGTACTTTAATGTTTTTATTTTCGTACTTTTTATTTGAATGGTATTTCCAAGTTAAACAAATGTCGTATTTTTCTTTTGAAAGAAATTTATCCACATGAATTACGTAATGATCTGATTCATATTCAAACATTATTCGTAGGCAACCTTTAATAGGTTCAATCAAAATGCATTGAATTTATTCAAGTAAGTAAAGTAGGGGACCAAATGACATAAGCAAGTCGTCCAAAGCCGGGATGAAACATAAAGTCTTCCAAAACACATTATAGACATATGAAAACTAGGTGCATAAGATACAACGTGAATTTAATATCCTCAATATGTTGAATCCTAACACATGTTTTTAATATATATGAGAATTTAGAGAGTTTAAAAGGAGGTTGGTTTGTGAGGAGAGTTGGCATTTCATCAATATAACACAAGATCAAAATGGAAAGAAAAAATGACGTGTAAAGATGGAACAGAGTCGGATAATGAAGAGGCACAAACCCAAATTGTTGTGCAAGAATCGGTACCTATAGAAGAGGTAAAAATATTAAGACAACAGATGACGGAAACGTACGAAGCTTGGAAGAATGGGCTAGCTCCTCCGCCTTCAATTCGATAATATTTTAATGCGAATATGTCATTCCCCATCCAAGTCTCAACAAGTGACCCGGTTTATCCACCTGGGTTTGGACCCTACATTAACACATCTAATACTGCCGGAACTTCCTCAGTAACCCGTTAAAACCATCAATGATGAATAATTAACTTTTCATGCCTACTGTCCAAACTAATACAATTCGTCAACCGATGCTAGTACAAAAATCCAATGATGACCCTATACTCAAAGATCAATACGGCCAAGGTCATGCCCCTAAATAAACTTTCAATGTTCCTAACTCTTACCACCACCAATACAGTTCTCCCGTTGAAGTTGAGAAAAATATTAAGAATAAGGAACATGAAGAAATTGCAAGAAACATGAGGAGTTTGGAACAAAACATAAGGAATATGCAAGGTCTGGAAGGACACAAAAGTGTCTCATTTAAGGACTTATGCATCTTTCCAGATGTTCACTTGCCTCAAGGGTTCAAAACTCCAATGTTTGATAAATATAATGGTCATGGCGATCCAGTGGATCATTTGAGAAGATTCTATAATCGGTTGAGAGGATCAGGAGGAAAAGAAAAACTTCTTATGGCTTACTTTGGAGAGAGTTTAACGGGCGTAGCATCAGAATGGTTTATAGATCAGGACATTTCTCATTGGCACATTTGGGATGATATGGCACAAGAATTTGTCCAACAAATTCAATACAATATCGATATTATTCGTGATCGCATTTCCCTAGATAATATGAAAAAAAAGCCATCAGAAAGTTTTAGGGAATATGCCATAATATGGAGGGAGCAGGCGGCTAGAGTCAAACTGCCGATGAAATACTATGATTTAATTGATGTTTTTCTTTAGGCTCAAGAAACTGACTACTTTCATTATTTTCTTGCCTCAATGGGCACGCCTTTTCGCCGAAGAGATTAAGATCGGAGAAATGGTAGAGAATGGCATAAAGTCGGGTAAGATTGTGAGTCAAGAAGCTATTAGAGCTACCTCACAAGCAATACAAAGTGGATCCGGTAATTTTACCAATTAAAAAAAGAAGGAGGAAGGGTCCATGACGGCATCTGGATCAAGAGGTGTTCAAATAGGCATGAACAATCCTTATGGTCAAGTCCAACAAGAACAATATAATTCTCCTCAGCATTATTACTCGTACCAATATGTAGTTCTCAATACTCAGGCATATGTTTGGCCTTTTTCGCGCCAACAATGGCGGGGGCCTGCCCCACAAGTTTCTAGCCCACAACAACAAAATTTCCAGGCGCCATACAATCCATGTCCCTGGACAAACTATACGAGAGAACAAGGTCAAAAATAAAATTTTACCCCAATTGGAGAATCGTACACCAGTTTGTTACGGAAATTGATACAATTTAGACTGGTTGAACCTGTCAATCCGTACGTTGTCAATCCAAATGCAAAAGGTTTTGATCTGACTGTTATGCGATTATCACGCCAACGCTCTAGGTCATAAAACAGAGAATTGTTGGACTCTAAAAAGAGTCATTGAGAAGTTAATTGAGGATAAGGTAATCGAGGTACGCAATGAGGAAGAACCGGATGTCACCAATAACCCACTCCCTGCTCATAATAATGAGCGTGTTGTCGGGATCGTTGACATTTTTGAAGATTATGAGCAAATAAGTAGAACAAATTGGAAAGCAAGGTTTCAAGAGAAGAGTCTAGTATGGTTTTAGAACCCATACAGAGGGCACCGATAATTGTTGAAGGTAGGCGTTCGAATTCACGGAACTCGAGGAAGCTAATGTTTTATGTCTTTGAGTCAATAAAAAGAGGAGATGTACCGTTGAATGGAACAAAATGCTACGTTCCTGGTAAATTTTCAACATTTGATCAAAATCAAAAAAGTATGAAAGAGCCAGTTGTGATACAAATTGCAGCATAACTTCCTATCACAAACACCAAGGTCGTTCAGTGGAACTACAACAAAGTCGTCGTTACTCACAAGGGAAAGGATATTGTCGAAGAAACAAATGAAACAAGAGGCTTAACTCATTTCGGTAGATGTTATGCCCCGGAAGAATTAAATAGGGACAAACAAATCAAAGAACATCAGTTGCCGATGAAAAAACCAGTCATTAAGGAAGATGCTGAAGAGTTTCTGAAAAATATGAAAGCTCAAGATTATTCTGTTATAGATCAGTTGAGGAAAATGCCTGCTCAAATCTCTTTATTGTCATTACTCATACATTATAAAGAAAATCGTGAAGTGTTGACCAGAATTTTAAATGAGGCACATATATAAGAAAATATTACAGTAGGTCACTTAAAAAGATGGTCAATTGAATTTTTGAGGTTGATAGAATCACTTTAACTGATGATGAATTGCCCTTGGAAGGATCTGGACATAATAGGGCTGTACATTAAACTGTGAAATGTGAAGAACACTATATGAAGAGAGTCATGGTCGATGGAGAATCAGGTGTAGACATATGCCCTCTTTCCACTCTTTAAAGCTTGAAAATGAACACTGATTGGATTCGTACAAACAATGTTTGTGTACGGATATTTGATGGTGCAAAACGGGATAATATTAGTGAAATATACTTAATTGTTACAATTAGACCAGCGGAGTTCGGAATCAATTTCCAAGTTATTGACATGGACACGTCTTACAATCTGCTTTTGGGTAGGCCATAGATCCACATTGCTAGAGCTGTGCCATCTACTCTACACCAAGTGGTCAAGTTTTAACATGAAAAATGAGAAATCATTGTCCATGGTGAAGATGATCTCCAAATCACCCGAGATCCTTCAATACCAAGCATTGAGGCTAAAAGATGTTGTGAATCCCTCAACAATCAGGCTTTGGATATAATAACGGTTAATCAGTTTTTATAAGGAAATTCTATCCTCCAACCTCGTTTGTCCTCTACATAAGTCATGGTGGTGGCCCAAATTGTACAAAACAGCTATGAACCCGGAAAGGGGTTACATTTATTGTTGCAAGGAATTGTGAATCCTATCAGTCCAATGGGTAATCAAGATACATTCTGTTTGGGTTTTAATCCAACTAGATTTGATAGAAAATGGGCAAAAGATCGTAAAAAAAATGCTTGGAATCTGTCGAAGCCGATCCCTTATATTGCTCAATCTTTCATTAAATCTCAAGGTTAACCGTGTCCAGACTTACCTATCCAAAATGATTTGGATAAAATGTGTCATGGTATCAAGGAAATGTTTTTTGAGGTAAATATGACTCAGAGGGGTGAGGGCACTAGTCATATAGATGTGCAGTTTATCGGCCCGAATGTCCAACTCAATAACTGGAAAGCCACTCCTCTCCCTACAAAAAAGGAGTCATGGTAGTTTTATTTTGCTGTTTTTATTTTATTTTCTTGGATTATTCTCAGGTTTGTAATTCAAACATTCTAGTTGTTTCACTTTATTTTTAACCCTTCTATCCTTTCCCATTCAATGCAATAAAGTTCTAGTCATCTTCTTTTTTCCTACTCTTTCTAATGTTTGTCATCTTATTTTCATTTCAGTTACATTAACTTTAATAATATGACATGCATGCGGAGTTTACAGTTAGATCCTAAAAAGTTGTCTGATCTCACAACAATGAATCCTAAGTCTAGGGAATATGATGAAGATGAAGCTGGTGAATAAATTAAAAGGGGTTTGGATCAATTTTAAAATAAGCGGTGTTTAATTTGGGAACCCCCGAAGAAGATAAGCATTCATGTCGATTGAACTACTCGAGATGACATAATTCAAGTTTTAATGGAATTCAAAGATGTCTTTGCTTGGTCATACGATGACATGTCGGGGTTAAGTGCTGATTTGGTAGTTCACAAACTTCCCATACATCCTGATTTTTCACCTGTCCAACAAAAGCAGAGAAAATTTAAGGCAGATATGAGCAATAAAATCAAAGAGGAAATCATGAATCAACTGAATGCAAAAGTGATCAGGGTCGTCCAATACACTACTTGGTTGGCCAATGTTGTGCCAGTAACAAAAAAGGATGGAAACATCAGAGTTTGTGTTGATTATCAAGATTTAAACAAAGCAAGTCCAGAAGAAAATTTTCCACTACCCAACATTCATATCTTGGTTGACAATTGTGCTAAACACGAGATTCAATATTTCTTGGACTGCTATGCCGGATATCACCAAATTCTAATGGATGAAAAAGATGCAGAAAAAACTGCGTCACTACCCCGTGGGGTACATATTGTTATAGGGTCATGCCATTTGGTCTAAAATATGTAGGGGCAACCTACATGAGAGCTATGACTACAATATTCCATGACATGATGCATAAAGAAGTTGAGGTATATGTCGATGATGTCATCACTAAGTCTAGAACGCAAATTGACCATGTGCGTGATCTAATAAAATTTTTCGAAAGGTTGAGAAAGTACAATCTCAAGCTTAATCCGGCTAAATGTGCATTTGGAGTTCCATCTGGTAAGCTTTTGGGTTTTATAGTTAGCCGAAGAGGCATTGAATTAGACCCCTCCAAGATAAAGTCCATTCGAGAATTTCCACCTCCAAAAAGCATAATAGAAGTCATGAGTTTTCTGGGAAGGTTAAACTATATCAGCCGATTTATCGCTCAACTCACTACTATATGCTAGCCGATATTTAAGTTATTGAAAAACGATGCTGCTATTAAATGGACAAGTGAGTGTCAAAAGGCTTTTGACAAAATTAAGGAATATTTAGAAAATCCTCCAGTACTGGTCCCCCCAAGAGCTTGGTAGGCCTTTGTTTTTGTACCTCTCGATAATTGATAATTCCTTTGGTTGCGTTCTAGGACAACATGACGTCACGGGGAAAAAGGAACAAGCCATCTATTCCTTGATAAAAAAATTTCACATCCTATGAGGCAAAGTACACTCTATTAGAAAAAACATGTTGTGCTTTAACTTGGGTCGCCCAAAAATTGAAGCACTATTTTTTGTCCCACACCACTTACCTCATATCTCGAATAGATCCTCTGAAATATATTTTTCAAAAAGCCATGCCAACGGATAGGTTGACAAAATGACATATTTTGCTTACCGAATTTTATTTTCTGTAGGTTACTCTCACCGCCATGAAAACACAAGCATTGGTCGATCATCTAGCAGAGAATACGATTTATGATGAATACAAACCCTTAAAGAAATACTTACCTGATGAAGAGATCAACTCTATCGAGGAAGAAATTCCTGATAATGACCCCGTATGGAAATTCTATTTTGATGGGAATGTCAACAAAAACGGAGTGGGAATTGGGGCAGTTCTTATCTCACCGAGCTGTTGTCATTATCCTGTCACAGCACGACTTCGATTCTTTTCTACCAACAACACAATATAATACGAAGCTTGCATCATGGGTTTGAATATGGCAATAAATCTTGATATACATGAGCTCTTAGTCTTGGGGGATTCCGACTTGCTCATTCGACAAGCTCGAGACCTTAAGATCATACCGTACAAACAATGTTTAGAAGATCTTATCAAAAAATTCAAGTCCATTGAATTTAGATATATTCCCAGGTTTCACAATGAGTTGGATGATGCTTTAGCACCCTAGCATAGATGCTTCCATGCCCGGGTAATACCTACATTGACCTGTTGGAAATCCAAGTTAAGGATCAACATGGTTATTGCAATATAATTGCGGTAGAGGCAGATGGTGAGCCTTGGTATCACGACATCAAACAGTTTATAAAAGCTAGAGAATATCCACTGCATGCTGATATAGATAAAAAAAACTATTAGGCGACTCGCCAATGGGTTCCTCTTAAATGGCGATATCTTATATAAAAGGACACCGGATTTGAATTTATTATGATGTGTGAATAATCAGGAGGCCAAAATAATTATGAATAAGGTACACACAGGGGTATGTGGCCCACACATGAATGGTTACATCCTAGCAGAAAAGATTATTCGGGCAGGGTACTATTGGTTGACCATGGAGTGAGATTGCTTCAAATTTGTTCGCAAGTGCCATCAGTGCCAAATTCATAGCAACTTGATTCACTCACCCCCTTTAGAGTTGCATCGTATGTCTGCTCCATGGCCTTTTGTTACATAGGGAATAGACGTTATTGGGCCAATAGAGACAAAAGCATCTAACGGTCATTGGTTTATTTTAGTTGCCATCGATTACTTTACTAAATGGGTAAGCTGTCACATTCAAATCAGTTACCAAGAAAGAGTTGGTGGACTTCGTTCATTCCAACATCATATGTCGTTTTGGGGCTGTTGAAGCTTCGAATATGAACATCAAGAAGATTCTTAGGAAAATGGTGCAAGGATCTAGACACTGGCATGAGAAATTACCCTTCGCTATCATGGGATATAGCACGACTGTTCGTACGTCAGTCAGTGCAACTCCTTACTTATTGGTTTATGAAACTGAGGCTGTCATACCCGCAGAAGTTGAAATCCCTTCTCTTTGAACGATTGTTGAAGCAGAAATCGAGGATACAAAATGCGTTAAATCGAGGTTAGAACAATTAGAAATGATAGAAGAAAAATGATTGCCATCAATTTGTTTTGGTCAATTATATCAGCAGAGGATGGCTCGGTCATATAATAAGAAAGTATGCCCAAGGAATTTTGAAATGGGTCAACTTGTTGTGAAACGTATCCTTCCCCACCAAGACGAGGCCAAGGGAAAGTTTGCTCCAAATTCGCAAGGCCCTTATGTTATTGAGTAAGTGTTATCCAAAGGAGCTTTGCAATTGGGATATGGAGGGAAAGGCAATTGACACAATTGTCAATGCAAATTCGATCAAGAGATACTACATTTAGCGCTCCTTCTCATTTTTATGAAGAGAAGATAAAAATGTATCCTCTTTTATCTCAAACACCACTAGTCTGGTGCTTTTTTTTGAAAAAATTTTAAAAAAAAATTTAAAAAAATTAAGCAAAAAAAATTAATTTAAAAAAAACGAAAAAAATGAAAAAAAACACGAAAAGTTCATTGAACTACGTTTGACCTGACGTAGGCAGCCCTTCATTAGGGTTCGATCTAATCACTCAATAAAAAGATAATCATGTTCTTCAGTTCTCTAAAGGTTGAGACATTATGTTGGCGAACTATGGGAGAAAATGAAGAAGAGAGTGTTGTGAGTGAAAACTCTTACGGGCACTATAAGACGATGGTTAGTTGAGTGACAAAGATTAGAATGTCTTATTGGTGAAAAATCATGAATGGCGCTACTGATCGAATGATGACATTTTGTTTTGACATGAGCGCAATCATGTTAAAACACAAGGTTCGACTGAAAGGTGCAACATTGTCAACTCGAAAAAGATCAAACATTCGGTCCAATTGCATGTCATCTTACAAAGTTGTCACGTACTTTTAGTTAAGATTCTTTTCACTCATTTAAACATTTTCTAATTCATCTACTACTTCTTAAAACACAATTTTTCCTTCATAACCCTTTCATTAGTGTCATTTGTGCTTGTGTTTCTTTGAGTTTTTATTTTTCTTTCCCAGCATCAACTCGTGTCAAGTGATAAAATAGAATTAAATCAGTAAAATTGACTACAGTATTTCTAGTTGAATGTTTGGGACATGAACCATATTGTCTAGGGCTGTTAACCTTTCGAGAAAATAACTATCATAAATCGATACCGTGTGAAAATATATAAAGCAAAAGAGTCACTTGGAAACGAATAAACAACACAACATGCACAAAATGGTAATGAGTTAGAATGTCCACGAAAAGTGTTTCAAGGAAAGATAAGGACTGTTTTTAAAACATCTGCAAGACATTCGCACAATCATCAATAGGATGAATCTTCCAAGCGGGGTGGATCCAGAAGTCAAGCTTTACAAGATACTTAAAGTCACGAACCAACCACCATGTAGAAAAATTAACAATACATTTCTTTGACTTAAAACAGGTATAAGGCAGAATCCTGTAAATTGTTTGCGAGAGACAAACGTCACGAAGGTAAGTTCTTGAATCTTTACTTTTTATATAATATTTGTGATAAATAATAATTACAATAAAAATGATTTTTAATAGAATCTGGGGCATTTTATTTTATTTTTAGTTTGTTCAATGTACAAATAAAAATAAAATAAAATAACGATGAATAATAATATTAATAACGATAATAATATAAGTGAAAAGAAGAAATGTATGTACACACACACACACACACACACACATATATATATATAAATATATATAAAATCATGTCTTCCTAGTGCACAATAACCCGCATTTTACTTTTCATGTCTTCACCGAGCACAATAACCCCTAGTTGCATATAGGGAACAATAACCCCTATCATTTTTTTATGTCTTCACAGGGTACAATAACCCCTGGTTGCATATAGGGCACAATAACCCCAATCCTATTTTTCATGTCTTCACAGGAACAATAACCCCTGGCTTGCATATAGGGCTCAATAACCCCTATCCTATTTTTCATTTCTTCACAGCGCACAATAACCCCTGGTTGCATATAGGGAACAATAACCCCTAACCTATTTTTCATGTCTTCACAGGGCACAATAACCCTTGGATTGCATGTAGGGCACAATAACCCCTATAATTTTTTTATGTCTTCACAGGGCACAATAATCCCTGGTTGCATAAAGCGCACAGTAACCCCTATTTTATTTTTATGTCTTTAGAGGGCACAATAACCCCTGGATTGCATATAGGGCACCATAACCCCTATCATTTTTTTTCATGTCTTCACAGGGCACAATAACCCCTGGTTGCATATAGGGCACAATAACCCCTATCATCATTTTTATGTCTTCACAGGGCACAATAACCCCTGGTTGCATATAGGGACAATAACCCCATTTTATTTTTCATGTCTTTAGAGGGCACAATAAACGCTTGATTGCATATACGGTACAATAACCCGTATCATTTTTCTTCATAGGGCACAATAACCCCTGGTTGCATATATGACACAATAACCCTATTTTATTTTTCATGTCTTAAGTGGGCACAATAACATCTGGGTTTCATATAGGGCACAACGTGCCCTTTTTTATTTTTCATGTCTTCATAGGGCACAATAACCCCTGATTGCAATTTGTGTACAAAACTCCCTTTTGTCTTTTTTTTTACATTCTATAATAGGCTATAAAAATATTATATTTATTATTAGTATAGAATTTTATAGTTTTCATCAATAACTGACAAAATTTTCTAGTGCAAACTAGGTAGAAAATTTTGTTTTGTGTGCAGGTTTCTACATAGTACACACATTTGTAGTTCAAAAACAAGAGAATTCATCCTTTCAAGAAAATAAGTTTTCAAGAAGATCATGCGGAAGAACGTCAGTTGCTGAAGTCAAGTCATGAAGTTTCAAGTCTTAAACTCAGATGTCCAGAGTGGAATTTGGAATTGATGAACCTACCAAATAGGGTGAAGCGATATCTACGAATTCAAATGAAGACTTAGCACTATCGGAGCAGATAAGATTTCAAACATTTCCTTCTGCATTTAGTTTTTTGTATGTAATAGCTGGAGTTACTAACTGAAATCTCGACGAAACCTCACTCCACTACCTAACTCATTGGAACTACGCCTGACTCTTTATCATCAACTTAGGATAGGTAGTATTTAAAAAGACAGGACACAGTCAAACCTCTTCTCTATTATATTTTTTCACATAAATATTTCAGTAAAAAAATTAGTCACATTGTTCACGTCTTTGCATGAAAACACTTCATGTTTTCAAGCAAAGAGGGGCTTACTGTGAACACCTAATTTTTTACCAAAATATAATATATTTTACTCCAATTTAAAAAGGGTTACATATAAAATAAAATAAAATAATAATAATAAATTGTAAATTAATAAAAATTATAAGATCAATTATAGTTTAATAAAAAACATTGATAAATAGAAGTTTCGAATTTAAGTTATTTTTTATTTAAGTTATGTTTAATTATCGAATCTAAAAATAATAATAATATAGAAAATATTATGAAAAAATATAGAAAAAGAAAAGAAAAGAGGAGCCCTAAAGATTTCAAATTTCTTTGACCTTATCCTAATTATTCCCAACTTTCTAACTTATGTTACTGAATAATCTCTTCCCATTTTTTTAATTTTATTTTGTTATTATTATTTATTTATTTTATATCCTTATCTCAACCCCAATTTTCTCAACTAATTTTCAAATTAAATCCTAATCCTACTCTATTACGTTCCTTTTAAGTAGCACCAGATTCTTACCCAAAAAATATTATATCACCCATGTTCAGTTGAAAAAAAGAGACATAGAAAGATACATAGAAATATAGAGAACACACAGAGGCGGATTGAAATACATGAGATATTGAGCAAACACAAAGTTAAGAAAAGTAAGTTATTTTTTTGAGGATTAGGTTAGAGTTAGAGGTTTTGCTCTTGGTTCCAAATTTGTTGATAACAACTTATATTTATGGTACGAAATTTCACAGCGAGGTAATTATAAATTCTCGCGTGATTTAAATAATATTACTTGTATAAAAATTTGATTCCAGTAGCATGAAATTCTTCAAATTGCATGCATTATATTTATTATTGTTACGTTATTATAATTGTCATTATATGCTCTTTAGATGCAATTTGTAATTTATATCGCTTCATGATATTGAATTGTTAAATTTGAATAGATTAGCATATCTTTTCCTTTAGTTTTCCATTCAGATGATTTTGTTGAATTTATTGTAGACTTTTTAGATTAGGATATAAACTAAAATTTTATTGATTAGCGATTTAAAAAAAGTTAAATTTAATATGTTTTAGTGTTTTTAATACATTATATGAATTAAAAATTTTCTTTAGAATAACATAAAATGTTTATGCAATTCGTATTACTAAAATTTATTATTAAGATAACATATGAATATTATTTAGAGTTATAATAAAAGGAAAACAATGAAGAAGGAAAAAAATGAGATAACACAAGAAAAAAAAATATGCATAAAAAAATACAAAAAAGAACGATGAAAAAAAATGATTAAAAAAAAAGAGAAAACAACAATTTTACAAAAAAAAATTAAACAGAATATTAAAACAAGAAATATTTAAACAAAAAATAGAATAAAAATCAAGAAAAGATAAAACGATAAATAAATAGAATGTTTTTTTTTGTTTCGAAAAATATATATATATATAATGACTAAAAACGTAAAAAAAATAAAAATTTAAAAGCAAACAAAAAACAAAACAAAAAGAGATGCGTGCAAAAAAAAAAAGAGAAGAAAAAAAAGGAAGATTAATAAAAAAACGTAGAAAAGAAAAGAACAACCAAAATAATAATAACAATAATAATAATAATAATAATAATAATAATAATGAAACAAAATAAAAAAAAAAACATAACAAAAAAAAAACTAGAAAACAGAAAGAGAATGTAAAAAAAATAAAAAAAAAATAAAGAGAAAGAATCTGAATGAAAAAATAAATAAATAGAAAAACGTAAAAAATACAAAAATTAAAAGCAAACAAATAATATACAAAAAAAAGAGAAAAAAAAACGTGAAAAAATGAAAAAAAAAGAAAAAAAGAAAGAGGAACAGATTTTAAAGAAAAAAATTAAAAGAATAAACAATTTAAAAATAAAACAAAAACGTACAAATAAAGGAAAAAGAAAAAAAAGAAAAAAAGGGACAATTTTGTTTCCTAAAAAAAAAGATATTCTTAATCTCATTAGGATTTCTTGATAAAACTAACTTCGAATCTTATAAAAGTTTATTTTATTATTTTAAATCTGAAATAAATAAATAAATATATAATTCTAAATTAACTTGAACTCTAAATATCTCCTTCCTACACAAACTATTATTCTTAGAAACTAGATATCTATATATATTCTACCTATAATAACATTAAAAATTTAAAACATACAAATATAAAAAGAAAAAAATATATATACGGATGTTCAACTTTAAAATTACACTACAAAAAAAATAAAAATAAGGACCCTTTAAAATAAATAATTCAGTTTCAAATAAGTTTAGAATAAATCTGAGGATAAATAACAATTTTATTATTAAATTAAATAATACAATGTCCAAAAATTAAGTTAAGTCATACTAAAGTCAATAAAGCAACCGTGCCAGAACCACGAGACTCGAGGGTGTCTAACACCTTCCCCTTGGTCAACAGGATTCCTTACCGGAATTTCTAGTCGCAGACCAATAAAATAGAGTCAAATTTTCTTTTGAATAGATATTTAAACATGGTGACTTGGAAAACCAAAACTCAATTTCAAGTGACGACTCTAAATAGTAATTATCCATTTTCAAAACGTCACTTTAAATGAAAAATCTGTTTTTCTTTCAAACAATGAAAACAAAAAATATTGAGAAAAAAAAGGGGCGTGACACCTCTCATATCATTTATTTCATAATAACATAACTAAAATGAGCAACAATCTAAAAGTTTCTTCACACACGAAGAACACTTTCATAAACAATACGCAAGCAGAAGACTTTTGTTTAAAACATCAGAACCATACAACATCTCATTGAACCATCTAGACTTAAGAGTTTACTACACTTGGGACTAATCCGATACAATACATAAAATTAAGACATAAGACATAAAGGAACATGTGGCTATTGTCCTCGAATGGATGAGGACTCACGATTACTTCATCTTCAATCCTTAGAAACCTACCCATCATTCATGGCACATCAAGATTCAATTTCCCTACAGTTTAGTCAAAATCTAAAAGAAGGATTAGCACATTAGATGTATGGAAGTCATGCAAAAACCATGAAAAAGAAAATTTTTGTAATAAACATGCTTTTCATGAATTTTGATTAAAACATCATACTATAATCATAAGAACAACATTTAACAACATGAAAACAAATAAGAAATCATTTAGCCAAAAAGTCACATATGTTTAGCAAACATTACAATGACGTCACTTTACTGTACATTGAGCTCAGTTCACTATTATAGTGAAGTTCCTTCACTTCACTTTAAACCCCCCTTTAGCTTGTAATCTTGTCACTCAAAGCTATCCTAAGATTCACTTAAGTTAGACAAAAAGAGATCATACATACACCCTCTCTAGATGTGCCTAATTGACCCTCAAGATTACATAACATACACACTTAAGAGACATTACCATAAGAACATGAGATTCTCCTACCAAGGTGAGTCTAAGGTTCACTTGAGCGATTTGTGAAGCAACCGCCAATACAATCCCTTACACACACACTTAGGAGATCCTATAGTATCATTCTGGAAAATCATACGTTCAATGAAGAGCCAATAGGTTCTTAAGAATGTGTATCAAGGGTAAATAGTCACATCCCAATGCCCAATATTTAAAAAGATTGGGTATATTAGAAAATTATGGTCATAGTAGAACATGTTGGCTTAGAGAGTGTTAGCCGAATTTTCAAGTATGTATGAGTTTGTGTAATAAATGTACCTGAAATGAAGACCCTAAGCTAGTAAAAAAGTCATCTATACAAATCACATGAACTACTAGGGATCCAAGAGTCAAGCCTAGTACCATAACACATGACCATTTAAAAGATGTAAATTAAACAGTGCCAAAGGACATAGTGAGGATCCTTGGGACAATAAGAAAAAATTCCAAAATGTACCATAAACAGTAGTTAGTTAGGAAAGTGCAACCAACCCATGTTAAATCACGTGTGCAAGACATGTGAAGAAGCTGCCAAAGGAGGGGACCACCCTAACCGAGTTTGGTAAGGGTAGTTAGGGGGGAAAACATGCACAAGGGACCAGTTCATGTGGGCCTAGCATCCCTACCAATCTAGACTCTAACCTACTGACCTAAATAACTAAATAACCTAGGACTTATAAAATATGACCCATTAGTGAGCCCAGACAACCTAGGACTGAAACCGGGTTGACACTAACCTAGTACTAGTTAAAGAGACAACCTAGTACCCAACCTAGGATGGTCCAAAAGGTTAGTTATAGTCCTAAAAACTTAGGGGTACATTATTAATTCCTATAGGTTACCTAATTAATTATTTTAGCAAATTAATTAATTAATTTAAAAAGGTTAAAGCCGAAATTAAAAAAGAAAATTTTCAGATATCGGATAAAACAAGAAAGGGAAAACCTAGTACCTAACCTAGGATTGTCCAAAGAGTTAGTTAAGATCCTAACGATTTAAGGGTACTTTAGTAATTACCCTAGTATACTTAATTAATTAATTTAGAAACTTAATTAATTAATTTAAAGGGGAAAAACTGAAATTAAAAAGCAATATCAAGATTTTGGTTAGAACAAGAAAAAGACAACCTAGTATCTAACCTAGGATGGTTCAAAGGATTATTTATGGTTATAACGACTTAAGGGTACTTTATTAATTATACTAGGTCACTAAATTAATTAAATTAAAGGGTCAAACAATTTTTTTTACGCTAATCTAGTTTAACTCAAGAAACATCCTAGTACTTAACGTAGGATGGTCTAGAAGGGTTAAATTTTGTTCTAATGATTTTGGGCACTTTAATAGTTACTATAGGTACCTTAATTAATTAAATTATCCATTTAATTGAATAATATTATGGGGTAAAACGAAATTCTTAAGAAAAATTTCAGAATGGCCAAGTATTGTGTTTTCCTTACTCTAGTCAATCGAGGAGGGGCTTTTTAGTAATTAGTTAATTTACTTATTAAACCCTAATTTGCATGAGTCAATATAAGTTGTTAAACCTAATAATCACGTTCAAACTTATAGTCAAAAAGTACGCAAAAAATTAATCAACGAACGCAAGAAAACGGCAGAAAATTTATCGATTTCCCTAGGACGATTTCAAGGTTTCTTCAATATTTTTTTCAAGGTGGTCTTCGTAGATTAATTTATACATAAGGTATGGATTTCTCTCCTGGACATCTCTTTCCAAGATAACTTTCTTTCCGACGATTCAAAGATCTTTAAAACTAGTGTTCTCGTAAATCCTTTGTCCCTTGTATGGTATTCGATTCAATAATGAATAGGTTAGATATCATGTTGTTGGTATGTGGTGTTGGATGATATTATTTTTAAATTTCTTGAATTATGAATGTCAATTAACCTATGAAGTTGTGATCGTATAAAAATAATTGATTAAAATGTGAATCATGAATTGACATGCGTTAGTTATACCCGTAATTGTTTTAAGTTTTGATGTGTTTGTACGAATGTTGCATTTATGTTATTGTGACGTTATGAAGGTTATAAATTCATCAAATATTAATATGATGTTTTCCAATATGCCTAAAAATGTTACCCTAAAGTCATGAACCAAGATTGGTTAAGATAATGATACTATGTTAAGATGTGTCCGAAACTGTTATGTATGAACATGATTTTGGTTTGTTGTGCATACCTACTGTAAATGTAACTTGTTGATGATCTTGTGGTCATTAAATGGTCATATTGTGCTGTTCAAGATGTTTAAAAATGTTATGCCTAAAGTTATATTATAAGGTTGGCTAAAAAGATCTCCATGAAATAACAATTTCAGTGATTGTTTGGCATATACCAATAAAATGGCCAAGAATACATTCTCAAAAAGGGATGCATGAAAATTGCTATAATATTATGTTAAATAATTGAAACATTGGCAAATGAATAATATACATAGCAAATCAAGCATGAATGAATGTAAAATTGGCCTATGCCAACAAAGATGGTTATGTAATCTATACCCAAATGTTTATGCCAATACTAATCATATGTCAATTATTTGTAGTACGAGTACCAAATATATTATAAGCACTTCTAGTATAATTCAATGAATCCATAACCAAGGGCATACCATTCATTTAGAAAACTCCCAACATGCACTAGAATAATGAACTATGAACATATGTAAGTCATTGAAAAAAGTGCTGACTAACCATAAACGATGATATGAATCTACTACACTAAGTAAGTAAGTAACGTGAGTTATAACATAATTAAAGGAGTGTAAACTAAGTAAATGACCTAAATGGGGTGTTAAAGGAAGTGAGACAAGTCTCACTTACACCTAAGCTACTATGTTAAAATAATACTCACGTATGAAGGTGTTATAATGTGTGAGCCAGTCTCATTAACACCAAAGGATGATATGCAATGAAAATTAACATTTTATCAATGTAATGTAACGAGACCAGTTAGCAATAGAGTAAGTAAATCTCAATCAAGAAGAAAGCCTCCATAATGCTGGAGTGAACACTAAAAGATAAAGAAGAAATGAACATTCACGTAATGAGGTGAGTCATTATGTTAGTATATGATGTTAATGAAAATGGTGATAAAATGATAAGAGGCTAAGATGAATGGTGAGACAAGCCTCAACGAAGCCTAAGTAAAGGTCACTAAAAGTACTCACCCAAGAAAGTGTTGAATATAAAGCAACAAGTCTCAATCATACTCTATATGTAAGTGTAAGGACATTCACACTTGCCATTAATGATGAGATGAGAAATCGTCTAATGAGAAATGATTCCCTAATTCTAGAAGCCAGCACCCATGAAGAATGAGTTGAATTTAATTAAACTTTATACTGAACACCAATAGGCTAGCTATGAGCGGTGATGCCTTCCTTCGAGAAGGGCGGAGATTTACGTAACTCTCATGAGATGAGCTGTTCGGCATGCCGGGTATGAGTCTCCTTATATATCCTAGTCTTTGAACCTATACTGCCAATATATGGATCTAGCAGGGTTCGACTACTATATACGCTAGCATGTTCGGGTCACTTTGGCCGGTGATTCCACTTTTTTTTGTGTGGGGCAGACACTAGATTTCATGATGCTCAAATGATCTATGTAATTTAAGGTTAAAATTCTCAAAGAAAGAATGAGGTCAGCCTCAAAGTATGGATAATAATGAAATGAACGATACTGAAGGTGTTTGTGCAAGACAATTAGGAGGTAAAATCAGATTCAAGTGATGACATTAGGTCATTCTTGGGCATTGAACTTCATGATCTCGATGAGAGTCTTAAACTTCATCCTAAGTATAGCTGGTGTTTACATCAGCCTACGAATGAATGAAATGAATAATGTGAAGTACTAATGAACAAATGAAGTAGACTATGTGTTTGCAAAAGAAGCTCTCAGGTTGAGGTCCTATATGCTGGGCCCTCTCTTGAGATGTCTTATTTTACATAAACCATTCCAAAGTATCATTTATATGAAATTTATAATATATAAAATATTTAATTAAGAAAATTAATGGCCTGATCAATAGAGAATTGCTTATTATAGGTAATGAATATATAGTGTAAAGAATGACTCACTATAAGGTAGGAAATCATTTCTTAGTCCTTGGATTACTTACATCAATTCATTATGGGTATGGAACTATATTGAATCATTGCATTTGTAAGTAAAACATAGTACCTAAATAATTATTGAACAACACAACAACAAGAAGAAAAATACTGAAAAATAATCTAAGTGTACAAAGAGGAGCTCTCGGCCTAGGAGGATCAAAAATCTCAAATCTTCGCCCTAGTTGTTTTAAAATTATGTTGATTATACTAATGTATTGTTATCATATAGAAAATTATTTGTGTGTTAGAATGCATTAAAATACATCATATTTATACCATGATTCGCAACTAACAATTTTGGAAAGTCTAGTGACTAAGCTTTCCAGAAATAGCATGTTGTTTAGGAAGAACTTCTTTGATCATGCATAGCCTTACGTGTATGTGTTCATTCACTAATACTTAGTACAAATGGTGTAATAACCCCAGTTATTTACTATTTTATAAATGCAGGTTAAGGGACAAATTAATGACTTCCGCAATGGTTTGGACATCAGCGTTTCTCCAGACCATTTGGTAGATCCTCTTGATTTCGAGGAAGCTACAGTTTTAGTCTAGCCTTAGTTTTTTAAAAAGTTAGTTCATGTTGTCCCTAGCATTTCTTTCGTACTTCCTTTTTGATGCTTTTGCAGTATGGTCGTGTTTGGAAAAATTATTTATGATATATTCTTATTTAGTATGGAACTAATTTTTATGATATATGGTTGTTACATTTATATTGAGCTTAGTGTATGATGAATTCATGAAATAACTTTATGAATTCTATGGATGCTTCATACATTTAAAAGTTTAAAATTTTCTGCAAAAATTAAACATATGAATGTGGTAAATGCAAAATGAGGCTTGTCTGCGATCTCTGAGAGGTCAATGACGCCGGTTGCGATTCGTATTCCAGAATTCGGGTCGTGACAAACTTGGTATCAAAGCATGAGGTTTAAGTACCTAGGATCTAAATCTCAGTACAAACACGTTACGTAGTTTCTAGCTTATGGTTGTGAAGCGCACAACAATCATGAGTTAGAGACTATGCGATGATAGTAAATTCTCCCTTCCTATACTGTTGATCGTTGTATCTAGAGCTTTGACACTTTGTGTCAATATGAGTATCTAACTTCCTTATTGTGTGAATGCGTCGAAGAATAAACACATTAAATAGGATGTACAAATGGTCTAAGGCACCAGGCTCAATATTTGGCCTTCCCAGGAAGGGGCCATAATGGAAATGCCCAACATGGACAAAAGACGTGTGGTGAGTGTGGGTGTTCGCATGAAGGTAAATGCATGGTAGGAAATACTGTGTGAGTACAAATGAAGAGGATAAGGATAATTTGGATGCATAACAACTCAAGGATATGTCTAAGGTAAGAATATACTTCATAAGTGTTATGCTACAATAGACTATAGCAACAGGGTAGTAAGGTTTCAGTTTTCAAATGAGTTAGAGTTGAGATAGAAAGGGCGTGGTTCAAATCGAACAAGCCAAATAGTTTCAAATATTAAGGCTAAATAGATGTTATCTAAGGGGATAAGAGTCAATGAGAACCATTTTTACAAAGAGTTTTCCATTGAAATTTTAGATCGCCAAGTGAAACGATTTAGGAACAAGGAGGTTGGCTCCGTGAGAGTATTATGGGGGAACCACCTTTTTGAGGGAGAAACATGGGAGGCGGAGGATTATATGAGATGCTGTTACCCTCACTTGTTCAGTTCTTGAGGTTAGATACACTCTTCCTAAGTGTGGTTTATGTTAAGAAACTCTAAGTTTAAGTGCTTTGGTGGATTCGATGTGGTAAGTCCCTAATCGTACGTCTTACAATAGCACTACGTTATTTAAAATGAAGTTATGTTGCATTTTATGTTTCTGTTTTGTGTAGCATAGGCATGTTTTCTGTGTAGCATAATCTGTGATGTGCATTAAGTTAAGTGTGAGTGACAACGAAATTCCTCAATCTCAAATATGAAGCTTCAGACAAGCTTGAAAGATATACATCATCCAAATAAGTTTGAATCAGATATTCACAAAAAATAAACGTTTAAATATGACAAAGTAACTTTCGAAAGTCACCTCTTTGTTTAAATGATGTGTAAGTGTCATTCGGCGATGACTATTCCTAAGGGGGTGATAATGTAACATTCCGGTAAATCATATGTTTAATTAAAATCCCAATAGGTTCTTAAGAATGTATATCACTTGTAAATAGGAATCCCAATGCCCAATATTTAGAAAAATATTGGGCATATTAGAAAATTATGGGCATACAAGAATATGTTGGCTTAGAGAGTGTTAGCAAAATTTTGAATTTTCTATGTGTTTGTGTAATGAATATACCTGAAATGTAGACCCTAATATAATTAAAAGGTCAACTATACAAATAAAATGAACTACTAGGCATCCAAGTATCAAGCCTAGTACCATAACACATGACAACTTAAACGGATCATGTAGATTAAACAGTGCCCAAGGACATAGTGAGGATCCTTGGGACAATAAGTAAAAATTTGAAAATAAACCATAAATAATAGTTAGTTAGAAAAGTGCAACCAACCCATGTGCAAGCACATGGGCAAGACATGTGAAGAAGCTGCCAAAGGAAGGGATCACCCTAACCGAATTCGGTTAGGGTAGTTAGGGGGAAAAATGTGCATAAGGGACCACTTCATGTGTGGAATAACCTACCTAACAATTATAGATTCTAAAATATTTACCTAACTAACTAAATAACCTAGGACTTATCGAATTGGACCCATTAGTGCGCCCGACAATCTCGGTCAAAAATCGGGTTGACACTAACCTAGTACTAGTTAAAGAGACAACCTATTACCTAACCTAGGATTGTCCAAAAGCTTTGTTCTGGTCCTAACAACTTAGGGGTACTTTGTTAATTCCCCTATGTTAATTAATTATATAATTTAGCAAAATAAATTATTAATTTAAAAAGGCTAAAGCCAAAAATAAAAAGAAAATTTTTAGATTTCAGGTAAGACAAGAAAGGGAAAACCTAGTACCAAATGTAGGATGGTACAAAGAGTTAGTTACGATCCTAAAGTCTTAAGGGTAATTTAGTAATTAACCTAGGATACTTATTTAACTAATTTATCAACTTATTTAATTAATTTAAAGAGGCAAAATAGAAATTACAAATCAATATTAAGATTTCGGTAAAAACAAGAAAAAGACAACCTAGTATCTAATCTAGGATGGTTCAAAGGATCAGTTATGGTTATAACGACTTAATGGTACTTTATTAATTACCCTAGGTCACTTAATTAAATTATCCATTGAATTAATTAAATTGAAGGGGTCAAACCAAAATTTTTACTCTAACCTAGTACAACTCAAGAAACATCCTAGTACTTAACCTAGGATGGTCCAAAAGTGTTAAAATTTGTTCCAATGATTTAGGGGCCCTTAAATAGTTACTTTAGTTACCTTAATGAATTAATTAGACATTTAATTAATTAATATAAAGGGGGAAAATGAAATTCTTAGGAAAAATTTCAGATTTGACAAAGTATTGTTTTTCCTAGTTGTAGTCAATCTAGGAGGGGCTTTTTAGCAATTAGTTAATTAATTTATTTAATTAACTTATCAAAACCTAATTTAAATGAGTCAATATCAGTTCTTAAACCAAAAAATTACATTCAAATTCATAGACAAAAAGGACGCAAAAATCGTAAGCAACGAACCCAAGAAAAAAAGGCAAAAAAAATTATGGATTTCTCTATGGCTAACAAGGTTTCTTCGATGTTTCATTCAAGGTGTTATTCGTATATTACATTCTACATAAGGTATGTGTTTCAATACTTTACTTCTTTATCCAAGAGAACTTTCTTTCCAACTATCCAAAGATCTTTAAAACTTGGCTTGTTCCCGTGTTCTTGTCGAACTCCTTTGTCCCTAGTATCCTTTTCGATTCCATGTTGAATAGGTTAGATATCATGTTGTTTTGTATGTGGTGTTGTCTTATCTTATTTGTAATGTTCTTAAATTATGAATTTTGATTAACCTATGAAGTTGTGATCCTATTAAGTTATGTGCTTAAAACGTGAATCATGAATCGACGATATGTTAGTTAAACCTGTAATTGTTTTAAGTGTTGATGTGTTTGTACAAATGTTACATTCCAGTTATTATAACGTTATGAAGGTGTTACATTCATCAAGTATTAGTATTATGTTTTCCAATATGCCTTAAAAACATTACCCTAAAGTCATGGACAAAGATTGGTTACGATAATTAATACTATGTTTAGAAGTGTCCGAAACTGTTATGTATGAAGATGATTATGGTTAGTTGTGCATACCCACTGTAAATGTGTCTTGTTGATGATGTTTTGTTTGTTAAATGATCATCTTATGTTGTTAAAAATGTTTAAAAATGTTATGCCTAAAGTTGTGTTATAAGATTGGCTAAAACGATCTTTATGAAATCATAATATGAGTGATTGTTTGGCTTATACCAATAAAATGGCTGACAATACATCGTCAAAAAGGGATGCATGCAAATTGCTATATTATTATGTTGAATAATTAAAATATGGGATAGTGAATAATATGCATATAAAACCAAGAATGAAAGAATGTATAATTCGCCTATGCAAACAAAGATGGTTAGGTAATCTATACCCAAATGTTTATGCAAATACTAATCATATGTCAATCTTGTGTAGTACGAGTACAATATATATTATAAGCACTTCTAATGTAATTCAATGAATCCATAACAAAGGGCATGCCATTTATTAGGACAACTCCCAACATGCTCTAGAATAATGAACTATGAACACATGTAACTCATTGAAAGAAGTGCACATCGTCCATAAACGATGTTATGAATCTACTACACTAAGTAAGTAAGTAACGTGAGTTATAAAATAATTAAAGGGTTCTAAAGTATGTAAGTGATCAGAATAGGTTGTTAAAGAAAGTGAGACAAGTCTCACTTATACCTAATCTACTATGTTAAAAGAATACTCACGTATGAAGGTGCTAAAATGTGTGAGACAGTCTCATTAACACCAAAGGATTACATGAAAGGAAAATTCACATTTCATCAATGTAAAGTAAGGATGACCAATCATTAATAGACTAAGTAAATCTCAATTTAGAAGAAATCCTCCATAATGCTTGAGTCAACACTAAAAGATAAAGAAGAAATGAACATTCACGTAATGAGGTTAGAAGTTATGTTAATATATGATGCTAATGAGAATGGTGAAAACATGATAAGAGGCTAAGATGAATGGTAAGACAAGTCTCAACCAAGCCTAAGTAAAGGTCACTAAAACTACTCACCTATGAGAGTGTGAATATCAAGAGACAAATCTTAATCATATTCCATATGTAAGAGTAAGGAAAATTCACACTTTATACTAATTATGAGATGGAAAATCATCAAATGAGCAATGATACCTCATTGTAGAAGCCAGCTTCTGTGATTTATGATTTTAATGTAAAGGAACTTTATTGTGAACACGGATAGGCTAGCTATGAGAGGTGATGCCTTCCTTTGGGAAGGGCGGAGGTTCACGTAACTCTCATGAGATTAGATTGTCCAGCATGCTAGGAATAGGTCTCCTTATATCTCATAGTCTTTGAACCTATACTACCACTATAGGGATATAACAGGGTTTTACTCCCTATACACACTAGCATGTTCGGGTCACTTTGGCCGGTGATTCTACCTCTTTTTGGTGTGGGGCATACACTAGATTTCATGATGCTCACCTGATCTATGTCGGTTAAGCTTAAAGTTTCCAAATAAAGAATGAGTCCAACCTCAAAGTATGAAAGATAATAAAATGAATGATATCGAAGGTGTTTGTGCAAGTCAATCAGGAGGTGATATCAGATTCAAGTAATGACATTATGTCATTCTTGGTCATTGCACTTCATGATCCCAATGAGAGTCTTAAATTTAATCCTACGTATAGCTGGTGTTTACATCAGCCTACGAATGAATGAAATGAATAATGTGAAGTACGAATGAGCGAATGAAGCAGACTTTGTGTTTGCTAAAGAAGGCCCTGGGGTTGAGGTCCCATATGTTAGGCCCTTACTTGAGATGTCTTATGGTACATCAACGATTCCAAAGTCTCGTGTATATGAAATGTATAGTATAAAAAACATTAAATTAATGAAATTAATGGCATGATCAATAGAGAATTGCATATGAAAGTTAATCAATATATAGTGTAAAGAATGACTCACTATAAGGTAGGGAAATCATTCCTTAGTCCTTGGATTACTTACATAGATTAATTGTGGGTATGTGAATACAATGAATCATTGCAATTGTAACTAAAACATAGGACCAAAAGAATTATTGAACTACACAACAACAAGAAGAAAAGGACTGAAAAATTATCTAAGTGTACAAAGAGGAGCTCTTGGCCTAAGATGATAAAAAAATATTAAATCTTCGCCCGATTTGTTCTAAAATTATGTTAATTATACTAATTTCTTGTAATCATATAGAAAATCAGTTGTGTTCTTCGAATGCATTAAAATACATCATATTCATACCACAATTCACAACTAACAATTTTGGAAAGTTTAGTAATTAAGCTTTCTAGAAATAGAATGTTGTTTAGGAAGAGCTTTCATTGATCATGCATTGCCTTATCTGTATGTGTGCTTACACCCATACATAGTACAAGTGGTGTACTAACCCTTACTATTTACTTTTTTATAGATGCAGGTTAATAAAAAAATTGACGACTCTTCCAATGGTTGGGACATCATCTTTTCTCCAGACCATTTGGTAGGTCCTCTTGATTTTGAGGATGCTAAAGTTTTGGTCTAGACTTAGTTTTATAAATATTTAGTGGATTTTGTCCGTAGAGTTTCTTTCGTACTTTCATTTTGAAGCTTTTCTAATAAGGCCGTGTTTGGCAAACGTATTTATGATATATTTTTATTGTATTTTGAATTGATTCTTATGATAGATGGTTGTTACATTTATGTTGAGCTTAGTATATAATGAATTCATGAAATAAACATATTAAGTCTATGTATACTTCATATCTTTAAAAGTTTAAAATTTTTCGCTAAAATTAACCATATGAATGTAACATGAGGCTTGTCTGCAACCTCTGAGAGGTAAACGACGCCGGTTGCGAATTGAATTCCAGAATCCGGGTCGTGACAAACTTGTTATCAAGCATGAGGTTAAATTACATAGGATCAAAAGCTCAACACAACCACATTGCGTAGTTTCTAGCTTAAGGATGTGAAGCACACCACATTCATGACTTAAAGACTACATGATGATAAGAATGTCTCTCTTCTTCTACTCTTTATTGTTATATCTAGAGCTTTGAAACATTGTGTCAATATAAGTATCTAACTTCCTTCTTGTTTGAATGCGTAGAGGAATACACACAAAAATTGGGAAGGCCAAGTAGTCTAAGGCGACAGGCTCAAGATCTGGCCTTCCCAGGAAGGGGCCATAATGGAAATGCCCAACATGGACGAAAGACGTGTGGTGAATGTGGTTGTTCTAATGTATGTGAATGCATGGTAATGTCTACAATCCTGCTATGAGTATTGATGAGGAGTAAAATGATATGTTGGGTAATACCAACTCAAGAATATGGCTTAGACATGGATTTTCTTCATAAGTATTATGTTATAATAGACTATAGAAACGGGGTAGTAAGGCTTCTTTTTCCAATAAGTTGGGATAAAATTAGAATGGCGTGGTTCAAATCAAACAGGCCAAGTCAGATGCCCTGCCTCAGCCAATACTGTAGCCGAACTCCCACAAAAGAAACCGGTTCTATGCGTTGAAAGGAAGAGAGGAACAAGAGAAGTCCACGGATGTGGATAATGGTAACTTTCTAGTGTTCTCCTTTCCTGTTTATGCATTATTGGATCGAGGATCTACCTTTAACTCCTTTTGTGCCTAATCAGTTTGACTTACTTCCTGAGATCTTACATGAACCATTTCTGGTTAGTACTCCCATAGGAGACAGTGTTAATGTCGAAAAGGTATGTAGAAAAGTAGATGGCATAGTGGCAAGTCCCTTTGAAATTAACTTGGGAATCATTAGGTTAAAATCTTAAGGCCAACAAGATGTTATCTGGGAGGTTAGATATACTTTTCCTAAGTCTGGTTTTGCTTAAGAATCTCCAAATTTTAGTGCAATAATAGACTTGATGTTGTAAGTCCATAATCGTATGTGTAATAATTGCACTATGTGAGTTAAAATTAATTCATGTTGCTGCTTTTGTATAGCTTATTATGTGATTGTATGTTGCATGAGTATGATGTGAATTAAGTTTAAGTATTATTGAGAAGTAAGTTCCTCGATTTTCAATAAGAAGCTTCAGATAAGCTTTGAGTAGGTGCATTATTCAAAGTAAGTCTTGAATTAGACATTCACGAAGATAAAGTTCAAGCATGCTTAAGAGATTTCCAAAAATTTCCCTCTTAAGTTTAAAATGATGTGTAGTGTCATTCGGGGACGAGTGTTCCTTATTTTATGATTTGCTTAATTCAATTGGTGTTGGTTTATAATAGTATTGAGTCATTTTAGTTCATAAAATAGCTAACCTATTTGATTGCTTGTGTAGGTGATCTTAAATGAAGAAACAAAAAACCAAAATGGGCACCGTTAAGTGTGAAAGGATTCAAGCCGAAAAGCAGCACCAAAGGAAGGAACGAAAATAATTCCTTAGGTGTAGCCGTATTCTCTCTGCGTCGTGGAGATGGAATTTTATATTTGTTTGTAAAGATGAACTTTGAGGCAAATTGATCTGTGCACTTGCCTCTTTGCGAAGAAGAGTGTTATGCGACGAAATGAATCTTATGCCTCCACATCGCGCCCTTGGTAGCCATATTTGGCTGTTTTGACTTATGTATAAATAGGTTCATATTTTATTTCATTAAGGATTTTTTTTAGATTTTGAAGAAGGAAGACTTGGATAGCTATTTCATTAATTTTAGGGTTCTAGCATTAACTTTTTTAATTTTGATATAACAATACTCCCCCGCTTGGAAACATTCATCCTCGAATGACACTTGCTACTCTTTAGGAACTATCAACGGATAAGAAACTCAAGACTAGAAGAACATAACTATAACACACAATACACAATACACCTGTATAGGAGAATCACCATTTTCACACAATTAAGAGATTCAAAGCACAACAAAATGATACAAACTTATCTACAACTCCTCATGCAATAAGACTCACATTCTTCATTTCATATAGGAGGAACTACTTATGCACACATTATCATGATCATATACATAAACTCCATTCATATTATGACCGTTTTTCATGAAAGAACAAATTATTCAAAATTTCCTATTCTTTACAGTGAAGTGCTAAACCTTACAACGAAACATGCTCAAATATTCATAATATTCAACTCTAAGCAACATATGAAGAAAACATGACAATATTATAGAACCATATAAACTTAATTTACAACATAATCATAAGTTAATGAAATGCACATTGAAAGGAATCAACGAAATTATGTTTCAACTAGACTCCCGAAAAAAATGCAACATGCAATATGCTATTATGACATTTTATCTCTCAAGCTATAATAAAATAGAAGATAAGAGACAAAAAATCACAACTCCACTACTCGTCATACTCCCCCACTTAGAAGAAATCCATAACTACACAGAAGAGAAATTATAACTTACCGAAATCATCATCATCAGCCGAATTTGTTCCTTTTGCTCGGAGAGCATAAAAGCGCTTCCACTTTGAAGCACCACCTTTCGGAGAACTAGGAGAATCTTTCTTGTCCTTTCTTCCTATAGATGAAATAGTAGTACAATCCCTCACTGTATGACCATACTTACCACAACAAAAGCAACTACGGTACCAACTAAACATTTCCCAAAGTCCTTCTTCCCACAAGTAACACAAGTAGGCTTACAACCTTGAGAACAAAAACTCTCCTCATTCTTGACCTTAGGAGCACTAGGTCCGTCTTGGTTTGGAGCAGTCTTCTTGAACGTAGGTTGGTTTTGCTCAATGGATCCACTCCTCTTCAAATTCCTTGAGATCCTACTAAGTTTGAACTCTTAAATAGATTGAGCATACACCAATAAACTAGACAAATTCATCCCATTATGGAGCATGTCCGTACGTTTCACAATTTGCATGTACCCCCTACAAGTTAGGGGCTACCTTGAATCGGGACAAAGCGTACTAAACCCTTTAGGGTCTTGCACAAGCCCTTTAACTATCATTTATTTCCACATTCCGAGATATTACATGTTTAATGAAGAGCCCAATAGGTATTTAGGAATTCGTATTTAGAATACATAGGCATTCCAATGCCCAATATTGAGAAATATTGGGCATAGTATAGAAAATTGGCTAAGGGTTATTAGACAATTTCTATATAAAACCAAATAAGAAAAATATTGGCTGAAAGGGTGTTCGCCAATTTTTCCATGTATTAATGAGCTTGTTTAATAAATGTACTTGCAATGAAGGCCCTAACCTAAAAACATAAATTTTCAAAAATTTACACAAAAGGTGCTAGACATCAATGTGTAAAGCCTAGGCACCATAGCACATGACCACAACCACATTGGCATGTAGATTACGCAGTGCACAATAAGTGAACATTCCAAATGAAACATCAATAATAGTTAGTTAGGAAAGTACAGTCAACACATTTGCAAGCACATGTGGAGAAATGGCAAGGAGGGGACCATCCTAACCAAATTGGGTTAGGATAGTTAGGGGGCAGGTGTGCAGAATGGTTCCACCATGTAGGGACTAGCTCTCGAACAAAATCTAGACTAAAACTAATTGACCTACCAAACTAACTAACTTAGGACAAACAAAAATAAATTATCTTGTACACCCAACAACCTCAAATTTAGTTAGGTGGCACTAACCTAGTAAATAGTTAAAGAGACAACCTAATACTAAACCTAGAATGGTTCAAAAGGGTTAGTTATGCTCATAAAGACTTAGGGGTACTCTACTAATTATCCTAGGTCCCTTAATTAGTTAAATTAAAAAATTAATTATTTAATAAAAATTTCCAAATTTTGCAGAGACCCTAGCCAATTTCCAGATTTTTGGTTAAGCCAGTTGTTTTCCAATTTTTATTTAATCTATTTTTAGTAATTAACTTATTAATTTACTTAAGTATCCTAAGTTGAGTGATTCAATATCAGTGCCTAAGACATAGACTCACGTTCAAACACTAAGAAATACACAATGCAAAATAGTAAACAAACGAAAGAAAAATAGAAAAGTTTGTCTCGATTTCTCTTAGGTGATTTCAAGGTTTACTTCAAGGTTTTGTGCAAGGTGATATTCGTAGATTTAATTATACATAATGTATGGGTTTTCTCTCATGGAATTCTTTCTCCAAGAAACTTTTCAAATGTTTCAATTCATGAATTCCCAAAACTACGATTGTTCCTCAATGATATTGTTGAATGCCCATCTCCCTAGTACTCCTTGTTTTCGATTCATTAAGTATATAAAAGTAATCTTGAACATGTTGTTGGTATGTGGTTCTTACTTATCATTAAGTATAGGCTCGTGATTAGTTAATGACAAATGAGGCATATATATTTGATTCATACGATTAGGGTATTAGTTATATGAAATAAAGAATGATGTAATGCTTAATTGTGTTCGAGAATATGAAGTGTGTTAAAAGTCGATTATGAAGTTTGCTACTGTTGAATTTGACTTGATGCCTATTGAGGGGATAATTAAAATTCATTTATGGGATTAACTGATGTAAGTAGTGATAAAATAATAAAAGTTGTTTAAGTGAAAGTTTGGTTTATGCAAATAAAATGGCTAGCAATGTCTTGCCCTAAAAGTTGAATGATATTGGCTCACAATATTGCTTTCAAAGAATGATGGGAAGATTGGCCAATGGTTAATATATTCCAAATTAAGCATGACTAAAGTAACTTTGAATTCATAACCAAGGGTATGTCAATCATTGGGACAAGTACAAACATAACCTTTCCAAATGAACTATGAACATAGTTACTACATTGAACAAAGTTCTTAACGTTTATTAAGAATGGTATAAAGTTACCAAAATACATGACATGAATTAAGGTGAGTAATGAAATAATTAAAAGTCTTTAAATTATGAACGTTACCAGAATGGGGTGTTAGAAAAAGTGAGACAAGTCTCACTTACACCTAAGACAACTATGTTAAAGATACTCAAAAAAGATGGTGTTAATAATCGTGAGACACGTCTCATTATAACAAAGATGATAATGTAAGGTTAAATTTCACAATTAATCAAGAAAATAAAGGGATGACTGGTTATCCAAAGAGTTAAGTAAATTTCATAACTAGAAGCATGTTTGAGTCAACTCTATAAGATGTAAAGAAAAAGAAGTTGAGCAAAGAACCGATGGACTAGAAATGAGCTTGTTCCTGCACAATTAAGCCTCATGAGAAAACTCTACCACCAAGGTTGATAAGTATTCTCCGTGTGTCTCCTAGTCTTCGAACTATGTTGCAAGCATAGGAACTAACCAGTGGATTCCACCTAAGCGAGCTAGGTATGATGCAGTCTCACTCTAGCCGGTGAGTCCACCTCTTTTCGGTGTATGGAAGACACCATATTTCATGTTTAGATCACATGATATATTTCAGTTTAAATGGTCAAAAAAAGTATTTGGTTAACTCTAGTCATATCCACCTCTTTTCGGTGTGGGGAGAACACTAAAATTGGTTTCACTTTAGTCGGTGAACTACCCCTTTTCGGTGTGGGCCAGACAACGGATTTCATGTTAGCTCATATGATCTAGATTCACTTTGATTGGTGAATCACCCATTTTTGGTGTGGGGCAGACACTTGATTGCATGTTATCTCGCATGATCTTAATTCTAAAGATGTCCTTAAGAAAGCAAGAAAGAAAGAAGAAGAGATGTCTGTTCAAAGTAAGCTAAATAGGTCTTTAAGAATGCGTATTGGGTATACATAGGCATTCCAATGCCCAATATTGAGAAATATTTTGCATAGTATAGAAAATTGGATAAGGGATATTAGCCAATTTCTATATAACACTCAAATAAGCAAAATATTGGGAATATTAGAAAATTTTGGCTTGAGAAGTGTTAGCCAAATTATCAAAGTATTAATGAGCTTGTTTAAGAAATGTACCTGCAATCAAGACCTTAAGCTAAAAACATAGATTTTACAACATTTACACAATAGGTTCTAGGAATTCATGAGTCAAGCGTAGGAACAATAACACATGACCACATAAAATGGGAGTGTAGATTAAGTAGTGCCCGAGAACATAGTGAGGATGCTTGGGATAAAAAGTAATTATTACAAATGAACCATCAAGAATATTTAGTTAGGAAAGTACAAGAATCACATGTGCAAACACATATTGAGAAATAAGCAAGGAGGGGACCACCCTAACTGAATTCGGTAGGGTAGTTAGGGGGAAGGCATGCACAAGGGTTCCACCATGTGTGCCCTAGCTCTCTAACTAACTCTTGAATCTAATTAACTGACCTAACAAACTAACCTAGTGAAAAAAATATCTAGTACACCCAATAACATAAGAATTAAACTAAAATATAATGGGGTGACACTAACCTAGTAACTAGTTAAAGAGACAATCTAATACCTAACCTAGGATGGTCCAAAAGGGTTAGTTATGGTCCCAATGACTTAGGGGTACATTATGAATTAACCTAGGTCCCGTAATTAATATAATTAAAAAGTTAATTAATTAATAAAAATTTCTTAATTTGGCCGAGACTATACACAGTTTCATGTTTTTGGTTAAGTCATGTGATTTCCCAGTTTTAGTCAATCTTGGAGGGCCTTTTTAGTAATCAACTAATTATTTTATATAATTTACTTAACTAGACTTAATTTAATGGTTCAATATAAGTTCCTTGACTTATTCTCGAGTTCAAACACTAAGAAATAACGCAAAACACTACATGAACGAAAGAAACATAGAAAAGTTTCTCGTGATTTCTCTTAGGCTATTTCAAAGTTTTCTTCAAGGTTTCGTGCAAGGTGATCTTCGTAGATTTAATTCTACCTATGGTATGGGTTTTCTCTCATTGAATTATATCTCCAAGATACTTTTCAAACGTTTGAATTCATGTATTTCGAAACTAGGGTTGTTCCCCAATGATATTGTTGAACGTCCATCTCCCTAGTTATCGTTGTTTATAATTCTTTAAATATATAGATGTAATCGTGAACATGTTGTTGGTATGTGGTTCTAAATGATCATTAAGTATAGGTTCTTGATCAGTTACTGATTAATGAGGCATATTTATACTTGATTAATATGATTAGGGTATTAGTTATATGAAATAAAGAATGATGTAATGCTTAATTGTGTTCGAGAATATGAAGTTTGTTAAAAGTCGATTATGAAGTTAGATACTGTTGAATTCGACATGATGCCTATTGAGGGGATCATTATAATACATTTATGGTGTTAATTGATGTGGTTAGTGATAACATAATGAATGTTGTTTAAGTGAAAGTTTTGTTTATGCCAATAAAATGGCTAACAATGTCTTGCCCAAAAAATTGAATGAAATTGACTTACAATGTTGCATTCAAAGTATGATGGAAAGATTGGCTAATTGTCAATGTAAACACAATTAAGCATGACTAACGTAACTTTGAATTCATAACCAAGGGTATTTCAATCATTGGGACAAGTCCCAACATATCCTTTCTAAAATGATATGAACATAGTAACTATATTGAACAAAGTTCTTAACGTTTATAAAGAATGACATAAAGCTACAAAAATACATGAAATGAATTAAGTTGAGTAATTACATAATTGATAGTCTTTAAATTATTAAAGTGACAAGAATGGGGTGTCAAAGGAGGTGAAACAAGTCTCACTTACACCTAAGACAACTATGTTAAATATACTTACAAAAGGTTGTGTTAATAATCGTGAGAAAAATCACATTAAAACCAAGATGAAAATTTAATGGTAAATTTCACATTTCATCAAGTAAAGAGTAAAGAAAGGGATGACCGGTTATCCAAAGATTTAAGTAAACCTCATAAATAGAAGCAAGCTTCTATAATGTTTGAGTCAACTCTAAAAGATGTTAAGAAAAAGAGGTTGAGCAAAGCACCGATAGACTAGCAATGAGCTTGTGCTAGCACATTTAAGCCTCATCAGATATGTCTACCACTAAGGTGGATAAGTGTTCTCCGTATGTCTCCTAGTCTTCCAACTATGCTGCCAGCATAGGAACTAAGTTGTGGATTCTACCTAAGTGAACTAGGAATGATGCGATTTCACTTTGGCCGGTGATTCTGTATTTTTTAATTGTAGGGAAGACACCATATTTCATGTTTAGATCACATGATCTATGTCGGTTAAATTTTCAAAGAAAGTATTCAGTTCACATTAGCCATGAACCACCTATTTTCGGTGTGGGGATAATACTAAACTTGGTTTAAGTTTAGCCGGTGATCCACCCCTTTTTTGGTGTGGGGCAGACATTAGATTTCATGTTAGCTCACATGATCAAGATTCACTTTGATCGGTGAATTACCACTTTTTTCGGTGTGGGGAAGACATTGGATTTCATGTTCGCTCGCATGATCTAATTATAAAAATGTCCTTAAGAAATAAAGAAAGAAAGAATAATAGATTGCATGTTCAGAAAATAATGTGCATAGCCAATAATGACTTCTTTCGTCATGAAAATTGGCATAGCCAAATAAGATTTGCTTATAATGACTTCTAATATTCTACCAATAAAGGAGAGTAAAATGTATAGGCAAATCAATGCCCCATAATCTCCATAATATGAAAATGATGAAATAAGTGGCCTAGCCAATAAAGATTGGAATACAAAGATTCTATGCCCAATCTAACAAGAATGGAAAAAATAACTTGTTGTAAGGATAGCCAAATCATTTCCATAGTCTTTTGGATTGCTTACTTTATTCAATATAGGTATGGGAATACAATTAATAATTGCACTTGTAAGTAAAACATAGGATCTCAGGATATCATTGAATTACACTACACCAAGAAGAAAAAGACTGGAAAAAATACTAAGTATCTAAAAGGGAGCTCTCGGGTTAGGAGGTATGGGAATACAATAAATCATTGAACTTGTAAGTAAAACATAGGATCTAAGGATATAATTCAATAACACAACAACAAGAAGAAAAAGACTGGAAAAAAAACTTAGTATCAAAAAGGGAGCTCTCGGGTTAGGGAGTATCAAATTTAAAAAATTTCGCTCGCGTTTTTCTAAAATTAGTTTCATGATTATATGGTCTTGTGTTCATATAGAAAATGATTTGTGTGCCTTGAAAGCATAAAAATATGTCATATTCATACCAAAATTCACAAAGAACGAATTAGGAAAGTCTAGTGATGTCACTTTCATGAAATGTCATGTGGTTATAGGAAGATCTTTCCTTGATCATGAATAGTTCTGATGTGTATGTGTGCATACACCCATACTTAGTACATGTGTATAGTAACCCTATACTATTATTATCTTAATAGGTGTAGGTCAGAGAGAAGGTTGAAGACTCATCAAAGCAGTTTGGATTAGCGATCTCAAGACTTTAGTAGGTCCTCTAGAGTTCAAGGATGCGACATTTATCTTTCTAGCCTAGCACTTTAGACATAGCAAGTGGATGTTTTCCCTAGAATTTATTCTGGATGTTTTATTTGAAGCTTCGTAGAAAGTCGTTTTGGCAATCTATTATGTTATATATTGATCTTTCCATTTGAATCGTTTCATAAATTATACATGATTGTTTAGTCTTTGAGATCATTAGAATATTATTCTATGTAATGATCATACGAAGTCTATGTATACATCATTATGTTTTAAAATTTCTAAATTTTCCACAAATTTAACTGTATGATTGTGATGAAAGCTAAGAAGAGGCTTGTCTACGACCTCTGAGAGGTTAAATGTCTGTTGCATTCGGATTCCACAATCCTTGTGTGACATTTCATTGCATAAGACATGAAAAGTAGTGCAAAATTTAAAACTTTTTATGACATTTAATATAAAAAGGAATTCTTACATATATACTGGTAAAATCACGTCGTCACAAGCCAAACTTAAAGACACGACATAATATCTTAGGGACAGGACCCTTTACATTTTAAAGCTATACATAATAATTCTTTGAATAAAGAAACCATGAAAATAGGAACTATGCCCTCGGATATATGAGAATATACTTTGTCTTGAGAGAATCTTTCTCAAGCTACGCCTTCTAGACTTCAACTTTCTTCCAAAACCAATACTTATAGTGTATAGAAAAGTATGGGGTTGGTACAAATAATGTACTAAGTATGGCAAATGCAAAAACATGCAAAAATGAAAATTTTAGGATAAATACACTTTCATGCCAAATAAGTAAAACCATCACGAATATTGAAGTAAAACAACATAAGAATCATCATATAACACATAGAGAAGGATTCCAAAAATTTTAACAAAAATTAACATTTTACAGTAAGCTTTCCAAAATTACAGTGAACAATTTTGAACATTACAGTGAACTGATTCATTCCCAAAATTGTGAACTTCTAAGGTCAAGCCAAGAGAGAGTGAACTCATTTCTATAGTAGTTTCCCCAAAACTAGGTTATTCTAAAACTCACCAAGGTAAGACATAAAGGAGAAACCCATACACCTCCTTCAATACACACCTAGGTGATTCCAAAGACTACCCATTATAGGATTTCTTTGCTCGGGGGAACAAGTCCCCGCTCAATGACAAGACATTAGAATAACACTCAAACACTTCACATAAGATACACCAAGACTTCCCTTTGGAAATCCCTACTTAGTGCAATGAGTAGATTGTGTCCCATTCCACCTCCTACCCTAATTAGTACAAACTTTTAGAAGACTTAGATCATTCAATTCACATAAGACACACCAAGACATCCCTTTCGAAATGCCTACTTAGTGCAATGAATAGATAGCGTCTCATTCCACCACTTTCCTAAGTAGTACACTCTTTTTGAAGACTTAGTACTTGCATTAATTTTTTAGGTGTTATCTTAAATGACATAGACCATGAGATCTAGACATGGAATCTTTATATTAATCCTTACCAGATGAGCGATCCTCAAATGCCTAGACTATGGTCATTCTCCTAGCTTTTACATGTATTTCCCAATATATATACCTATGTCGTTGCATAGTTAAGGGATAAGGAGATTGCTACTAAGTAACTCATTCTCTATTAACGAGGATTACTCATCTCAAGAGGTAAATTTGAATACAACATCACAACTCAAGAAGTGTAACCACCCCTTTTTCATATCTTCTCAATTCTAAGCATAATTATCCTAAAATTCTCAATATTATATATAGTATATGTTATGGATTACTAGTGAACACGACACATCAACTCACAAAGTGAATTCATCCTTTGACCTATCTTAGAAAGCTCTTAGGATGTAGTGAGATTGCTAGTAAACACTTCATCTCAACTCACGAAGAGTGTTCACCCAAAAAATCCTCTTTTCACTTAATGTAGCTTCATTCATTCATTCCAGCGTGAGTGTGTGTACATGTGAATACACCTTGCACATAAGCGTCATTTCATTTACATTCAATCTATACATGCTTAGACCTTTATTCATCATGTCTTACACACTAGCATGCTCAACATATGCACTTACTTCATTTAGGCATAATCTAAGAGAAACATGAAATTCAAAATTCATAATACACAATACAAGAAACATATTCATTATAACTTCATTGCATAAATTATGCCTTCAAAGACACACTTACAATACATACCATGCATATCAAAATTCATCGTAACGCCCCAAAATGAACTAAGGTGAACTAGAGCCTTGTGAGGTGTTTCTTGAGTTAATTTTTGTTTTAAAATGATATAATTTTAGTTTTTTTAGGCAGTGTAAATTTTAGTTAAGTTTAAATGTGAAACGTAGAAGAACGTCCATGACGTTCGGAAGATATGCCTTAGAAAGTGTTCTTGCGTCTTGTTGTGTTTGAATGAGTTTCACGTATTCGTTTTTCTTGAAATTTATGTGGGTTGTTACTAAGACCTATAGGAATTAGTTTAATGGTTTTATGTCTTGGCACGACCCCACTTAGTACACACAAGGGGCCCTAGATGAAGAGCACAATACTTGGACGAAACTGCGAAGAACACTACTCAATCGACGAGGCAGTCTACTGGGCGTAAGCGCATCGATTCCCCGTCGACTAGGGGGGAATCCTCCCATACTTAGTGTCAAGTATATACCATCCCTTTATGCATCCTCTGAATCCATTGACCCCCAGCAGGACGGAACGTCGACCCATTAACGACCAGTAGCTTGGGTCGTCGATTGGCTACTTTGAAAAGTTATTGAAGTTGCTGCGAACTTGGGGTGTTTATTGTAAATTCACCAAAAGTATTCTTTAACCCTAGGTGAATATTTTTAGTGTTTTTAAGTTATATTAAGTTATTTTTAATCGCTAGACCTAGAACAGACCCCTACGTTAAAATATTCAAACTTCCTCTCTAAAGAAAACTTTCTCAATGTCACCATTAAGGATAAGACTCAAGGAGTGCAAGAAGGTGTAGTTTGGACGTGTATCTTCAAAAAAATTAGTGGGTTTCCTTCTCTTTTTGGTACCGTATGTATCCTTGAACCCTCTTGCATTCAAAGAGTCATTTCCAAAAGATTTCAAAAAGGGTTTTTAAAGCTCTATTACCTTCTATCTTTGATTTCAAACCTGGGTCTTCTTTTTTAAGTGTTATAATGATTAAAATATGTTTATTATTGAATTAATTGATTATTTTTATGTTGAAAACCTACAGAAATTGTGTATAGGCATATTTTAAACTTTTAGCTTAAGAAATGGGTTAAATGAGCATGTTTGGGTAAGGTAGGAACTTCTGTTTTCTTATGTTGATTATTTGGATTAGCTACTGCCTTGAGTGCCTTATAATGATGAAATATCGAGAAATTGATTATAGTGGATGATGGCTTGGTTAAATTGTGAGGTACCTATATTGTATAGTTCTTATAAAGAATTTCTCTTGAGTGGTATGGCACACCTTCTTGGTGGCGATGTTTATTTCATGAACTTTATAATACCTAGTCTGTTTTGTGAGTGTGGATTTGAATGACTAGTACATGAAATAATGTGAATTTGAAGATAAGTATTGTCTTGTGTTTTTGGTGAAGTTGAATAGTATGTTTGGCTTAGATTATGCCTAAGTAAAATATATGACTTTGTGAGGCATTTCAAGTGTGTAAGTTGATGAGCGTAGGTCTAAAGCATGTATAAAAATTAATATTAATGAAATAATGATTATATGCAAGATGTGCTCACAAGTACTCACACACACTTAAATGAATGTATGAAGTTAAATTGAGTAAATAGAGGAGTTTTGAGGTTACCACCCTTCGTGAGTTTATATGAACTGTTTAGTAGCAAACTCACTACATCCTAAGAGCTTTCTAAGTTAGGTCGGCAGATAATAGCCTTCGTGAGTTGACATGTAGTGTTCACTATCTATCTTTAACGTGTAGTTTAAAGTGTTTAGAATCCGTGGGGTAATGTCTCGCACCAAAAGGATATGAAGAAGAGGTGGTTTAACTTCATGAGTTGAGATGTTGTATTCCAATATACCTCTATAGATAAGTACTCGACGTGAGTAGATAATTAGTTACTTAGTAGTAATCTCCTTATTCTTTAACTATGCGCTCGCATAGGTGTAGCTATTGGGAAAACCATGTAAAAACTTAAAAAATGACCTTAGTCTAGGCAAAAGAGGATCCCTCATCAGATAGGGGTTAATGCCATGATTCTATGTCTAGCTCTCATGGTCTATGTTGGTTAAGTTAGCCCCCAGAAAAGAGTTGATTGAAATAAGTATTCTATAAGACATTACTACTTATGGTAGATGATGGTATGGGACGCTATCTACTCATTGTACTAGGTAGGACCTTTCAAAATACACTTTGTACCAAACCGTCTAAAAGAATGTACTACTTAGGGTAGTTGGTTGTATGGGACACTATCTACTCATTGCACTAAGTAGGCATTCTAAAAGGGAAGACTTTTGTGGTGTTATTGAGTGTCTTTTAATGTCTTGCCATTGATTGGGGTGCTTGTTTCTCCTGAGTTTAGTAAGCCGAAAAGGGTAGTCTTGAGGGTTTCTTTGGTGTATATTGAAGGAGGATTATGCATACTTCCTTCATGTCTTAACTTAGTGAGTCTTAGAATAATCCTGAGGTAGGGAAACTCTTATGGAAGATGAGTTCACTTTCTCTTTCGCTTAGCCTTGGAAGTTCACTCATTTATAAAAAAGGATAGCTCATTTAATTTCTCAAGTTGAATTCATTGTAAATTCTTGAAATGCTTCAGTGTAATGGCTTAAATTTTTTCACTCTAAATGGGCATCTATTTACTGTAATGTTTTGGAAGTTTACTGTAAATGGTCTCTTTTTGTTTAAAATTTTGGGAACTCTTATCTAAGTGTTAAATGATGGTTGTTATGATGGTTTGTTCCTAAATTCATGAATGTTATACTTAAATTGCATGAAATGTTATTTTACTAAAATTTTCCGTTTTGGATGTTTTACATATGCAATACTTAGTACATTTTTTGTAATAACTCCATACTTATCTAAACTCTATAAGTATAGGTTGAAGACATTTTGGAATATTCGACGGTGAAGCTTCGGAAATTCACTCTCTCAAGAATTTGTATGTCCTCATATATTCGGGGACATAGTCTATTGTTGCCTAGGCTTATTATTATGAATTAATATGTATTTGATTTCAATGTAAAGGGTCGTGTCCCTAAGATATTATATGTTGTGTCTTATGTTTTGCTTGTGACGATGACATTTCTAAAATATTTATGAAAGGTTTCCTTTTTATTAATGAAAAGTTTTAATTCCACATTTCTTTTCATGTCTTATGTAATGAATGCTAGTAAAAAGGGCTTGTCCAAGACCCCAAATGGTCAAGTATGACCGGTCACGAAATGAGGATTCCTCCTAACTTCTAGGGGTTGCTTTCGATTCAGGACAAACATGGTATCAAAGCATAAGATTATGGGAAATAGTTTAAGATCTAGAAAGATTTACAAGCCCAATCTTGTAGTATCTTGGTCGTTGGTGAGAGTCGCGACACATCCATGGACAAGATTCTATAGGATGATAGAAGTTGCACTTTCTTCTCTATTCTAATGTCGTGCCATAGATTTGAGTCATATAAGGTGTCTTTTCTGAACCGCTTCAATTTGTGATTATAGGACATGAATACGAGGAGATCAACCGCTAGAATGGAGGAGTGAATTGTAGGTAATGAGAGGATTCGTCCCCGTGTAGATCAAGTTTTTATTGTTGGTCTACAGGAAGAGAATGAGGAGGTCCCCCTTAGTAACCTGAAGTGCCTCCGGAACCTCATGTGCCTGCTATTCTTAAAGCTCCTTTTGTTGAAGGAGATATGAATAATGTGGATTTGAGGGCTGCCCTAATGAACTTGACCCGACACATGACGGCTCAAGCTCATGTTGTCAACAATCATTTTGTTGCGCAAGCTAAAAAGGGATTTGGACCCCTAACTAATGCTAGTACTACTGCTTCTAGAATTCAGAATTTCATGAGGATGAATCCTCCCACATTCCATGGCACTAGGGTGGATGAAGATCGACAAGGTTTCGTAGATGATGTTTTCAATGTGGTAGATGCTATGGGTGTGACCCCTAGGGGGAAAGCGGAGTTAGCCACTCACCAACTCAAAGATGTGTCTCAAGTGTGGTTCGAGCAATGGAGGGTTGATAGACCCTTAGAAATAGGTATGGTTGATTGGGAGAAATTCAAAGAGGCTTTCCAAGATTGGTTCTTTACTCTAGATTGGAGGGAGAAGAAGATGGTTCAATTCATGAACCTTCATCAAGGAGGAATTAGTGTGCAAGAGTACTCTCTCAAATTCACCCAACGCTCAAAGTATGCCCAAGAATGGTATCCAACCCTAGGTCTAGGATGAATAAATTTGTGATGGGAGTTTCTAGCTGGGTGGAGAAAGATTTCCGGACGGCAATGCGTCTTAATGACATGGATCTCTCTAGGCTCATGGTATATGAACAACAAATTGAGGAGTACAAAATAAGATAGATAAGGCAAGAGGGTAAGAGGCCTAGGTCGGATGATTTTAGTCACCAAAAGCCTAAGAAGTGGTTCTATCACCAAGTGTCTTCCATGGGAAACACGGAGAGGGATCCAACCCAAAATTCCTAAGGTGGTCGATATTTTTTTTAGAGGACTAGGTGCTCTACTTGTGGGAAGCAACATTTGGGTAGATGTCTTGTTGGAATGGATAGTTGTTTTGTATGTGGTAATAAGGTACACAAGATGAGAGATTTCCCTAACATCAAAGAAAGGGGGAAATAGGTCAATCAAGATTACCTAGATCCTAATGCTCCAAAGAACCCTTCCTAAGGGATGGGAGAAAAGAAGGATAATTAATCTGGGTTTGATGATCTTGGTAAGTCTTAACTCTTTATGATTGTTTTTTTTATGATATGAGATGAGTTCATTTGGTCTTATAGTTCATATGATCATGTCATCTAGATTACTTGCTCAAAGAATGGAATTTTGAAAATCTTGAGAATGTTGGGTCATGTTACAGTGAACCTCACTGTAAATGTTTTGCATTTTGGAAAAAAAAATAGCTTGTCTAGAATTGAAGTTTCAATGTGCTCAAAAGTGTTGTATATGTGCATGTTTAATCTTGTAGAAGGTAGTTCCATCATAGGAGAAGGTTAAGAGTGAATTTTGAAAATTTTGAAGTTTGAATGAGTTGCCTATGTTGCTAATTGTTTGAAAGTGTGAAATGATTCTCCTTGCTAGTTGGTGCTTTTATTTTGAGTGTTTTGATCAATGTTTTTATGTGTTATGTGATTCAAAGTGAGTCCTTGTTGTTATCGAAGTTTAAGTGTCATTCGAGGATAAAAGAACTACGGTGAATTAGACCCTCCAGAGTCTTTCTTGAGCTATTTTTTGTTTTAAAATGAGTTAATTTAGTGTTCTTAGAAAGTGCACAATGTTTTTTAATTTTAAAGGACAAACGTCCAAGAACATCCAGAACGTTCGCAAGATATCCCTTAGAAAGTGTTCATGCGTCTTGTTGTGTTTGAGTGATGTTACGTGTTCATTTTTCTTTAAACTTATGTGGGATGTTCCTAAGACCTAGACGACTTTTTGTAAGGGTATAAAGTATGGGCACGACCCGACCTAGGTTCGACAACAATCCCTTGAGAAAGAGCACAAGACTTTAACAAACTGCCAAGAACAATACTCAATCGACGAGGCAGTCTACTACGTGTAGGCCCATCGATGACCCCTCGACTTGAGGGAAGTCCCCTACTTAGTGTTAAGTCCATACCCTCCCTTTATGCATTAACTGAAGCAATCGACGCCCAACAGGATGGGCCGTCGACCCATCGACGCCCGGTAGCTTGGGTCATCAATTGGCTACTTCCAAAAGATGCTGAAAATGCTGCGAACTCGGGGTGTTTTGTGTAAATTCACTCCAAGTATTTTATATCCCTATGTGAATAATTTTAGTGTTTTTAAGTTATATTAAGTTAGTTTTAAACCCTAGACCTAGACAAGACCCCTCACTTCAAATATTCAAACTCCCTCTCTAAAGAAAACTCTCTCAATGTCACCATTAGAGCTAAGACTCAACGAGGGAAAGAAGGATGCTTTAGAAGTATATCTTCACCAAATTAGTAGGATTCCTTATCTCTTAGTTATGGTTTCCATCCTTGAACCTTCTTTTATTCAAGGAGTCATTTCCAAAAGATTTGAAAAAGGGTTTTCAAAACTCTATTTCCTTCTATCTTTGATTTTAAGCATAGGACTTCTTGTAAAAGTGTTCTAATGATTTAACTATGTTTATTATTTGATGTATTTATGATTTTAATGTTAAAAACCTAATGAACTTTTGTATATGCAAATGTTAAACTTTTAGCTTAAGAAATTGGTTAAATGAGCATGTTTGGATAAGGAATGAACTTGGGTTTTCTTATGTTGAATATTTGGTTTAGCTTCTTCCATAAGGGCCTTATTATGATGGAATATTGAGAAATTGATTAAAGTGGATGATGGCTTGGTTAAATAGTAAGTTGCCAATATTGTATAGTTGTTATGATGAATTTCTCTTGAGTGGTATGGTCCACCTTCTTGGTGGCGGTGTTTATTTTCTTAACTTTATATTATTTAGTATGTTTTTTGAGTGTGGATTTGAAGTCCTAGTAAATTAAATGATGTGAATTTGAAGATAAGTCTGTCTTGTGTTTTTGTTGAAGTTGAACAGTTTGTTTGTCATAGATTATGCATAAGTAAAATATATAACTTTGCGATGAATGTCAAGTGCGTACATTTATGAATGTAGGTCTAAAGCATGTATAGAAATCAATATTAATGAAATGATGTTTATATGCAATATGTGCTCACAAGAACTCACACACACTTACACTGATGTACAAAGTTAAATTGAGTAAATAGAGGAGTTTTGAGGTTAACACTCTTCGTGAGTTGAGATGAAGTGTTTAGTAGCAACCTCACTTTATCCTAAGAGCTCTCGAAGATAGGTTACTGGATGAATGACCTCCGTGATTTGAGATGTTGTGTTCACTAACTATCCTTAACCTATAGTTTAAAGTGTTTAGAATCTGTGAGGGTTATGTCTAGAACCGATAGGATATGAAGAAGAGGTGTTACACTTCGTGAGTTTAGATGTTGTATTCCAATGTACCTTTTGAGATGTGTACTCCTCGTGACTAGAGAATGAGTTACTTACTTGCAATCTCCTTATCCCTCAACTATGCGTCTGCATAGGTTTAGCTATTGGGAAAGCCATGTAAAACCAAAAAAAAATGAACTTACTCTAGGAAAGTGAAAATCCCTCATCCCATAGGGGTTAATGTCGGGATTGCATATCTATCTCTCATGGTTTATGTCGGTTAAGTTAACCCCCCATACACGAATTGATTATGCTATGATATTCATGAATGCAGGTGTATATTGTTATGGGATTTTGATTCATGTATAAATTATGGTTAATTGGTTTATAGGCTATTTCAATTTGATCAATTGAGTATAGAATATTCTTAGATCTATTGAATGTTACACTTACTAAATTGATATTGACTTAATGCTTATAATTTCTAATTTAATTTTCTATGGGCTACCTAATGATGCAATAATTATATTCAATTGATATCTAGGTTGTATTAGATTTATGAGTATGCAATCAAGTAACCTAACTTCATTAATTATTGATATAATTGTATTGAGTTTTTTGCTATAGACTTGGGTAAGGGGCATATGGTATTGAATTAGATGATTTTGCTTGTGAAACGAAGTTGTAAGAAGGAGTGGGGTATGAGGGCCCAATTCCATTAATTTGATGTTAATTAGACTTCAATTGTTTTGTGATTGGTATGGTCCACTTATGGTGGGCTGCTATGTGAATTGATGTGGCCTTGTCTGCGTTACTTTATGCAATATGAAGATCATGGTCTTGTCGGAACTACTTGAAGTATTCAGATGATTTACATAGTTGTTTTATGTGAATTATGATTATATATATCTATTTTTGAAGAAATGTGAAAGTATGTGTTCTTTCTATGTATGTTACGAAATCATGTAAACCACGACTATGTTATTGTATGTGTAGTCTTAGGGTTGATGCATGGTTGTTCCTACTTGGCAATATGAGTCTATAATAGTTATGTTGATGATGATATGGCAGTGTGTAGGATGACTTAAATATGGTAATCGTTATTCCTTTGTGCTTATAGAATAACTAGTAATATGTGTTAAGGTGAAGTATGTGGTGTCTTGTCTTGTTTTACTTGTGTCCCTTACTTGATGCTTGTATGGGTATGAATATGTGATGTATTGATTTAGTATGCTTAAATCTCTTAGTCTTGAATGTATAATTAATATGCGACCTTGAATGATTTTAAAAGGGCCTTTTATGTGAAAGCGTGAACCTAGTGGTAAGGTTATGTATGTTGAAGTTGAAAGCCATAATGGTATCCTTAAAGTAAAGTAATGATGGACTTAAGGTGAATTGTCTGGAATATAATCATATTAGTCCTTAGGAATGTCATAATAAGCTTCTTGCCTCCATAGGATGGTAGCCCTAAGAGGTCCTCTTGGGTAGGGTAAATATAATTGGGTTATGGACTTGTTATGGGACCCTTTTCTGTGAGCCTTTAACGTGAATTACTCTATGGGAATGAAGGCTATCACTGAGTGAGTAAGGAAAGGGAAAGTAGTTATATATAAGTATGACACTAGTTTACAAAGCATGCCCTTTATATTCCTTAACCATGTGCATACATCGGATGTGTCCTAGTTCTACCCTTGGAAAGTAGAACACCCTCATCAGATTAGGTTAGAACTCCAGATTCCATGTCTTGCTATCATGCTCTATGTCAGTTGTTTCCTATTCTCATCATATGGGATACTTACTAGCACTAGAGAAGTTCTATGAAATTAAGGTGGTAGTATGAGAGGCTATCTAGACATTCCACAATAGGTTTTGAAAGTTTTAGTGAGAGTCCCTATGTCTTGTTCAAGACCATTACTTGAATGTCATTTATTTGTTGAATGCCTCTTAATGAACTAGTAAATGTAATGATTTAAATTAGGAAAGCATGTTAAACTGAAGTACACTTATCTAGAGTAATTAAGGGTTGTCTAGTAAAGGTGTGAAGGGGACATAGGAATGATCACTTCTTATCTTGCCTATATGAGTCTTAAGAATAACTCTAATTAGGGAATTTTATTGATAATGTGAACTTGATCTAACAGTTAAATATTCTTAAGTATTATTGAGGTAATCTTAAAGAGGTCACTTTGGATATTATCTTCTTGATTTACTTAAGTAAGTATTTTGATAGACTTTGGAAGGAGAATGTCATATCACCTATATGTTAATGTGTCAAATGAGAATTATTTTATCTTAGGGAGTCTATAGGATCTCTTAAGTGTATGTGTAAGGGATTGTATGGGAGGTCACTTCACAACTCACTCAAGTGAACCTTAGAGTCACCTTGGTAGAAAAATCTCATTTTTTTCTTATGTTGAAATCTCTTAAGTGTGTATGTGACGCATTATATGTAATCTCGAGGGTCGTTTAGGCACATCTAGGGAGGGTATATGGGTAGTATCTATTTGTGTTACTTAAGTGAATCTTAGGATAGCTTTGAGTGAGAAGATTACATGCTAAAGGGTGTTTAAAGTGAGGTGAAGGAACTTCACTGTAACAGTAAATTGAGTTCACTGTATAGTGAAGTGACTTCACTATAATTTTTGCTGAAAATTTGACTTTGTATTAAAGGATTTATTATGTGTTTCTATGTTGCTAAATGTTGTTCTTATTATTATAGTATGATGTTTTAATCGAAATTCATGAAAATCATGTTATATACTAAATGTCCCTTTTTAATGGTTTTTGTATGGCTTCCATACTTAGTAAATCTAATTTGCTAACCCCTTCTTTTTCTTTTTGACTAAAGTGTAGGGAAATGGAATCTTGATGTTCCATGAAGGATGGATAGGTTTCTAAGGGTTGAAGATGAAGTATTAGTGAGTTCTCATCGATTCGAGGACAATATCCACATGTTCCTTTATGTCTCAAGTCTTTATTTTATGTCTTGTATGGGATTAATCAAAACTGCTGTAAACTCCATATTTTAAATGGTTCAGGTAGATTGTTGTAAATATTTAATGTTTTAAATGTATGTCTTCCGCTTGCAAATTGTTTTTGAAAGAGTTCTTCATTTTGAAGAAACTTGTAAATTTTTACTAATTTTAGAATGTTTATTATTAAATGAATGTTATGAAAAGCATAGACTAGACTTCTTAATGTCTCATTTTTCGTGTGCCGACACAAGGATGTCCTAACTTCTAAGGTGTACTTGCGGGTCGTGACAGAGATGGTATCATAGCATAAGGTTTAGGGAGTGTCTTAGTTGTCGTATGAACCACATATAGTAGAGTCTTTCTTATAATGTGAAGCGCGCCACATTATAAATAGTAGGGTATTCAGTTGTAGGAAAATTTCACTGCTTCATTCATCTAATCCTGCCTAAGATCTTTGTATATGGTGTGTTTCCCTTGTTTCCCTTATGTGTTGGTCCCTTGAAGGTGACTTTATGATGTTTGGGTTGAGAGAGATAAAAGATGAGATGTGACTGATGAGATGAGGTGTGATAGATGATGGTTTTTACCTTAGATTTGTTTTGTTACCTTTTAAAGGGTAGTTAAGTTTGAAAGAATGGTAAGTTATATTGTTAGAGAACGTGAAGGAGTGGTTGCTAAGATAGTTTGATGTTGTTAAGACCCCAACCATAGGAAGTGGCGTGAAGAGATTAAGAAGAGTAAAGGTGAGTTCTCCTAGTAAGGGGGATGTAGTGAATAGATAATGAGACCTTTGACTGTCTTTATCCATGAAGTAGACTTTGGTGAGAATGTATTAGTAAGGTTTAAGGTGCCTTGAGGGATTACTTCCTTGTATTGAATGTTATGTTGATCTTAGAATAGGTTTATCCTAAGTGGTGGAGTATGGTTGTTTGGAGTGAAGTATCTTAAATTTTCTTTATAGGTTTATTCAAGCCTAAACCGAAGAGTTACTAATAACTTGAGTATTCTAGGAGTCCTTGTGGAAAGTGAATTCCTATATTCTCTTTATGATGTGCATATTTGATTGAAGTTTTGTTGAAATTGAATTTCATTAACTTCTTGCATTGAGTATTTTATGGATCCATGATTATGTTGTAAAATATGTTTATATGATGTTACCTTGAATATTAGCATGACAATAACAACAATTGCCTAGAAATTGCAATTTGAAATATCATCACAAATCACTGTAATGCACACTTCCACTTTAATGTATTATTTTTTCTAAATTTGACTAATTGATTCTTTTGTCCAAAATTATTGTAGTGTGGTTAGAACTTATTTATATAAGTATGATATTGAATATAAAATGAGTTTTTATTATTTGGAATGAAGCATTTCAATTTCTTATCATAATGAGTTGTAGAATCTAATGTAGTCTCTTGTTGTTTCATGATTCTCCTAATTATGTGAAATTTATGTGTTCTTCTTGAAAGTGTGTTATGTGTAATTTTTTGAGTTTTCAATTGAGTCCCTATTCTTGGAAGTGTTTGGAGAGTGGCAAGTTGAATTCGAGGACGAATTTTGTCCAAGTGGGGGAGATTGTACGACCCCAAAAATCACTTAGGTGAAGATAGAGCCTAAAGTGTATGTAATTATGTTGTATGGTCCTAATTTGGGGTATAATATGGGTTATAGACATAAGCTATGATTTTAGGTGCATGAGAAGTAAAACGTCAACGGAAGACCAAGACGTTCGACGACTAAGTGACCCGTGTGCCTCATATGTGGTTGTATGTGTTTAGGTGTTATGAATGAGCTTATATGGTCCTTAAATGATTTATTATGGTGTTTAAAGTTAGAGCGTCCAGTTTCGTGAAGTTTGGAGGTCAAACGTACAAGAACGTTCATGATGTTTGAAAGGTTTGCCTTGAAACGACCTTGTGTGTGTATGTATGTTTCATCGAGTTTTACGAGTAATTTTTTATAAAAATCATGTGGTAGGTCCTAAACCCGTATACTAACATATTGGGGTGGAAACTTCCGAGTACAACTCCACTTAGGACCATCAAAGGGGCCCTAAGGGAAGACCCAGACTTAGATACCAACACTGCCAGGCAGTGGCCAAACGACGGACCGGGCGACGGCCAGTGAACTAAGATGGACCATCGATGGGTATCGTCTTCTGGTACATGTAGACTGCAGGTTGGGGAACCTTTTAAGTGAACGATGATACCCCATTGACGCGACGTGGCCTGACCAATGGTCCGTCGATGGTGCTGAAAAGTTGGCAGTTTTTCTGTTAAGACTTGGGGTTTTTGGGATGTTCACCCAAGCATTAAAAAATGTGGGGACGGTTGTTTTAGATGTTTAGGGGTATTTTAAGAGTATATAAATGATTAAATATCATTTAAACCCTATCATCTAAATCAAAACCCCTTCCCTCCTAAAGTTTCTCTAAAAACCTCCATTAGAGTTCAAAGTTAAGATGGAGCTTGAAAATGGTTCTTCAACGGAGTTTCTTCTTTAACTATATTTGGATTCATCAAATAATGTTGGTATATCTTCATCTAAGTCTTTATATAATCTTAGATCCAATTTCTAAGATGATTTTCAAAGGTTTAAAAAAAGATGAAAAAAGTCCAATTTCTACTCTATGTTTTGGGTCCTTGCATAAATGGTTTCCAAACGTTTATATATGATTAAATTTATGTATAATTTATTTTTTCCACTGAAATTATCCATGAACCCTTGATCTTCTCAAATGTCTAAATTTCACTATAATATTGGTGAATTGATTACGCTTTGATATTCATGAATTTATGTGTAAATTGTTATGGGATTTTGATTCATGTATATATTATGGTTAATTGTTTTATAGTCTGTTTCAATTTGATCAATTGAGTATTGAATATTCTTAGATATATTGAATGTTAGACATTGCATTTATATTGACTTAATGCTTATGATTTCTAATGTATTTCTCTATGGGTTACCTAATGATGAAATAATTATATTCAATTGATTTCTAGGTTGTATTAGATTAATGAGTATGTTATGAATTGACCTAGTCTCATTTATTATTGTTACAATTTTATCGAGTTGTTGGTTATGGCCTTGGGTAAGGGCCTTATGATATCGAATTGGATGATTTAGCTTTGAAATAAAAGTGGTAAGATGGAGTGTGTTATGATACCCTAATTCTTTTTTTAATGTTAATTAGACTTCAATTATGTTGTGATTGGAATCTTCCACTTATGGTTGGGTGCTATATGTATTGATGTTACCTTGTCGGCATTACTTTATGCAATATGATGATCATGGACTTGTCGTCACTTCTTGAAGTATTAAGATAATTTTATTAGTTGTTTTAGGTGAGGTATGAGTAGATCTATCTATTTATGAATCAATGTGAAAGTATACGTTCTTTCTATTTATGTTAGGAAATCATGTAAACCACGACTATGTGCTTGTATGTGTAGTCTTAGGGTTGATGCATGCTTGTTTTTACATGGCTATAAGTGTCTAAAATTGTTATGTTGATGATGATATGGAAGTGTATAGGATCACTTAAATATGAGAATGGTTATTCCTATTTGCTTATAGAATGACTAGTACTATGTCTTAAGATGAAGTATGTGGTGTCTTGTCTTGGTTGACTTGTGTCCCTTACTTGATGCTTCTAAGGGTATACATACGTGATGTCTTGACATAGGATTCTTAATTCTCTTAGTTTTGAATGGATAATTAATATGTGACCTTCAATGAACCTAGTTGTAATGTAATGTATGTTGAAGTTGAAAGCCGTAATGGTATCCTTCAAGTAAAGGAATGATGGACTTAAGGTTAATTGTCTGGAACGACATCATATTAATCCTTAGGAAAGTCATAATGAGATTCTTGTCGCCATTGGAAGGTATCCCTAAGAGGTCCTCATTGGTTGGGTAAATGTAATTGTGTTATGAACTTGTTATGGAACCCTCTTATGTGAACCTTTAACGTTAATTACTCGATGAGAATGAAGGCTAGCACCGAGTTAGTATGAAAAGGGGAAGTAGTTTTTGTTAAGTATGCGACTAGATTACAAAGCATGCCTTTCATATTCCTTAACCATGTGCCTACATGGGATGTGTCCTACATCTACCCTTGGAAAGTAGAACAACCTTATTGGAGTACGTTAGAACTCCAAACTCCATGTCTTTCTATCATCCTCTATGTCGGTTATTGCCTATTCTCATTATATGGTATACTTATTAGCATTAGAGAAGCTCTATAAAGTTTAGGTGGTGGTATGAGACGCTATCTAGACATTGCACAATAGGCTCTGAAGCTGGTAGTGAGAGTCTTTATGTCTTGTTCTAGACCATTTTTTGAATGTTGTTTATCTATTCAATGTCTCTTAATTAACTAGTGAATGTAATGATTTAAGTTAAGAAAGTATGTTAGAATGAAGTAGTACTTATTTAGGGTAATTAAGGGTTGTCTAGTTAAGGTGTGAAGGAGGCATAGGAATGCTCACTTCTTATCTTACCTATATAAGTCTTAAGAATGACTCTAGTTAGGGATGTTGGTTGATTATGTGGACATGATCTAAGCCTAAGGTAATCTCAAGGATTATTTAGGTAATCTTAAAGAGGTCACTATGGACGTTATCTTCTTGATTTACTTACGTAATATCACTTATATGTTAATGTGTTAAATAAGAGTGATTCTATCTTAGGGAGTCTATAGGATCTCCTAAGTGTGTGTGTAAGGAATTTTATGGGAGGTCGCTTCAGAACTCACTCAAGTGAACCTTAGAGTCACCTTGGTAGGAAAATTTCATGTTCTTATGTTGATATCTCTTAAGTGTGTATGTCACTTTTTATAAGTAATTTTGAGGGTCTTTTCGGCACATCTAGAGTGGGTGTATAGGTGGTATCTCTTTGTGTGACTTAGGTGAATTTTACGATAGCTTTGAGTGAGAAGATTACATGCTAAAGGGTATTTAAAGTGAAGTGAAGGAACTTCAATGTAATAGTGAATTGAGTTCACTGTACAGTGAAGTGACTTCACTGTAATGTTCGCTAAAAATGTGACCTTTTGTTAAATGATTTTTTATGTGTTTCTAAGTTGTTGAATATTGTTCTTATGACTATAGTATGATGTTTTAATCAAAATTCATGAAAATAATGTTATATACTAAATGTATATTTTTCATGGTTTTTGCATGGCTTCTAAATTTAGTACATCTAATGTGCTAACCCTTTCTTTTACTTTTTGAATAAAGTGTAGGGAAATGGAATTCCGCTAGTGTATTGCTTATGAAAAAATTGTTTGTATAGTAAAGAAAGTTTTGAGCTTTTACTCGTTTTAGAATGTTTATCATGAAATGAATGATACACGAGGCATAGATGATACTTCTTGAAGTCTCATTTTTCGTGTGACGACAGAAGGATGTCCTAACTTCTAGAGTGTACTGGCGGGTCGTGACATATGCTCTTAGGTACCAATAGTGATTATCTATACCGAATGTTGAGGTTTTAAGAAATCAAATTCTATAAAAAGCCTATGGTTCGCATTATTCTATTCATACGGGTGCCACCAAAATGTATCATGGCCTTACGGAGGTCTATTGGTTGGATGGTTTTAAATGGTACGTAGTTGATGTTGTTGCTAAGTGTCCAAGTTGTCAACAAGTTCAAGTTGGGCATCTAAAACGGTGTAGGAAGTCATCTATATGAACTTTTATGTTGGGTTGCCTCGAACCCGGAGGCATAATGATTCCATATGGGTTATTGTGGATAGGTTTACCAAAGCTGCCCACTTTATTCCTGTTAGGTCTCCTTATACAGCCAAAGATTATAGAAGCATCTACATTAATGAGATTGTGAGTCTTTATGGGATTTCTTTGTCCATTATTTCAGATAGGGGTGCGTATTCACTTTTTGTATTTGAAGGGCCTTTAAAAATGGTTTAGGTACTCAAGTGAAACTTAGCACCGCGTTTCATCCTAATACAGATTGTCAAGCGGATCATACCATTCAGACCGTTGAAAATCTATTAAGAGCATGTGTTATTGATTTCAAAGGAAGTTGGAATGATCACCTACCATTGATTAAGTTCTCTTACAACAATAGTTACCATTCGAGCATCTCCTTGGCAACTTTTGAGGCTCTATATTGTAGAATATGTAGGTCTCTTGTTGGATGTTTTGAGCTTGGTGAAATCTCACTCTTTGCTCCTGTAATTATCTATGTATCTTTAGAGAAAGTGTGAGTCATTAGAGATAGATTGAAGGAATCATATGGTCAGCAAAAGTAGAATGCCGACAATACAATAAAATATTTTAAGTTTTAAATAGGTGATCACGTCTATTTTAAAATTTCACCTATGAAAGGGGTGATGAGGCGTGGTAGGAAAAGGAAGTTAGGTTCTACAAAAGGTTTGAAAGGTTGCCTATGAACTAAAACTACATAGTGAACTACCTTCGGTTCATCCGGTGTTTCATGTTTCTAATCTCAAGAAATTAATAGACAACCCGATGTCTATTCAGCCTATTGAAGGTTTAGAGCTGGTTGACAAACTCTTCTATGAAGACATTTTGGTTAAGATCCTTGATCACCATGTCAAGAAGTTGAGGAACAAAGAGGTTGCCTCCGTAAAAGTGATATGGAGGAACCATCTTGTTTAGGGTTCAACATGGGAGGCCAAAGTCGACATGAAGTCCCGCAACCCTCATCCTTTTACTCCTTCACGTTATACATTCCTCTTAAAAGAGACAATAATGACTAATATTAAATTTACTTGTTTTCTGAATAGGTGCATGTTTCGGTAAAAGATGTACCAAATTTAGTTTTAAGCAAATGTCTTCATACTCTATTCTTTCACTTATATAAAATGTGTATGCATGAGGTCTTCTTGAGACTTTGCTGTTTTTTTTGTGTCTTGCAGAGAATGATAGCATGGTTACTGTTTGATGTATTTTAAGATCATGTTGATGTTGAGAAGGAAATTCCTCATTATGTTTCATAAAATGTTGATGCTCATATATGTTGTGCATCATGAATTGAGTTTCTATGTGTTATGTTGTGGTATCTGATGAAAGTAGTTGCGAAGTATTCTTATGAGATGTTACTCAATATGATTATATGTTGTTGATTGGTTGGGCTGCTAGTATCGAGTCTATCATTACCCTCCAAAAGACTTTAGTGTCATTCGGGGACAAATGTTCCTATAGGGGGGATAATGTAACGCTCTGGAATTTCCATGACTTCAACTAGAGCTTCACCGATTGAATAATGACTAAAATGATGTTTCTAGACCTAAATTAATGCATTAGACTCAATTAGAAAAGGTTAGAGTCAAAATGACAAAAAAAGACCTTGATGTCTGGAAACTAGCTAGTTTTGAACTAATAGATGTCCCTAAGTTGGTGAAGGTTTCAAAGTGGCAAGTAAAGTCTGAAACTTGTAAAAATACTTTTAATAGGTAGTATGAAGTAAAAATGTCGAAACATACGGTAACGACTCTCCAAGGACCGCCCGAAGGTTCCTTGAGGAGAACCCAAACATGGGTGAGCGGGCTGCCAAACAGCCTCCGCGCAGCCAGAAAATAAGGGCTACTGCGCGACGCACATCTAATACGTGGAGGCCCAATAGTTGCCTCGCAACGGGGAGCCTCCACAAGGATCTTTGTCTCAACTCGAATTTTAGAAAATAAATGTGAAATTGACCACGCGACGTGCATTAACTTCCTCGATTCGTCCGCGTAGTTTTTAAGTCAATTTTACATTACAAAAAGACTCATTTAAGTGAGGGATATTTTGGGTATTTTATAGGACGAGTTTATAACGAATTTAGGTAAGTTTTAGACCACTTTCACTAACTTCAAAGCAGATTAACAAAATCCCTCTCATCTCTCTCAAGAACTCTCTCTTTTCAAACTCCATTGAAGAACAAGAAAAGCTTAAAGAAGAAGACGAAGACTTCAAGATTTTCATTTGAAATTCCTGGAATATTTGTCAATAAGGTATGTGCTCTAACTCTTCAAATTTTTTTCTTCAAGAGTTCCTTTCAAGGATGATTTTCAAGAATACAACTCGTAGGGTTTTTACTCTACAAAACAAGTTTTCTTCCTAACTCATGATTTATGACTAATGCTGAAAAATTATGATTTTCTATGGTTAATAAAGTATATATTGTTGGTTAATTGGTTTGTAATGTTTGATTTTTGTGTGAAGCATATTCCTTCTTTAAATAATGGTTTTGATCGGGTTTTATCTATCACTTGATAACATGAAACATGGGATTTGAACAATAGCTTGAATAAATTCTATAATGACCCTTTCCCTTATCCTTAACTAGGAATTGATCTTGTATATGAATTTAAGGGTTGGTATTGTTTATGCTATTGAGTATCTCATTATGATGTTGGATTATTGTTTTTAATTGAACGTAAGTTCTTGAAAACGGTTGTTTGGAAGCAATAGGTAAGTCTTCTAAAGTAGTGAGCCCTCTAAAATGTTTGTGTTAGACTATAAATGATGTTGTTATGCAATTGAAGTATGTATAATGTTGATATGTATATATGTTGGGATATGAATATGTTAAATATGGGATCATGGTAAGGATGATAATGCAAGTTGATTATGTTTATCTTGTACACCGTACACACTATGATTATGAGATATTTATCTCACAAATGAAAGGTTGTGATGAAAGGAAATTCTCATCCTGAACCTATATGGCTTCTGATCATGTCTATACGAAGAGTTAAGTTACTATAAATTATTATAAGATTAATCAATAAATGATAATCTAAAGTTTTTTCAACAAGGGACTTTAGATTAGAACCGAGTGAACTAGCTATGAGAGATGTGCCTTCCCTAGTTGGAACGTTGGTTCACAACAACTCTGATGATATAGAGATGCCATATAATGGTGAACTATGAGTCTCTAATATATCTCCAGTTCTTGAACTATGTTTCCACCATAGGAATACTAGATAGTTGATCTACCTAGAATGATATGTTCATGTTCTGGTTCTACTTATGCCGGTAGACAACCTTCTTTCCGTGTGGGGTTTCATGATACCAGATTCAATCTTTATCTCACACGGTCTAATTTTGGTAAAAGCAATTATTCCCTCAAGTAAAATGAAGGATAAGTAAATGGACATTGACTAGGGTAACTCGAGGAGTCTACATAGCATAGGGAGGGGTATGGGACTCTACCTAGATATTGCACAAGTTGACTCTAAGGGGAGCCCTAAGAGATTGTTCTTATCTACTAAGATAAAATGAAATGCATAAAGCTTATGAAATATGATGTTTGTTATGTTGATGAACATGTTATTGGTCTATATTGTTATAGGTGGTTATGACTACATATAATATAAGTTGTATGAAGCAAAGATTTACTTATGCTCTCTTATCTTGTTTACTTGATTATGTGGGGTTATGGGGCTCATATGATCATTGCACTTATAGATTTGGTATGGTATTATTGGTAAGTGTTTTTTATGTTATGTTGATATGCACTATTGAACATGAAATATTAATATGATTCTATGATGTTATGTCTTTGGTTTTGATCATGTTTTATGTTATTGTGATCCTTATCTTATATATGTTCTCTTGTATGTTCATTAAAGGCTATCTAATTACTTAGCATACATTCTTTCAGGACTCGAAAGTATCCCATAAAAGTTAGGAGGAACTATTATTTTGTGGTCGGGCGTACTTGACCCTTTAGGGTCTTGTACAAGCCCTTGAACAAGCATTCATTACATAAGACATGAAAAGTAGTGTAGAGTTAAAAATAATTTAATAAAAAGGAAATCTTTCGTAAATACTTAAGAAATATTATTGTTACAAGCCAAAATTAAAGACACGCATAATTAACTTAGGGACACGACCCTTTACATATAAATGAAATACATAATAAGTCTTAACATAAAAAAACTAAGAAGATAGGAATTATGCCCTCAAATATATGAAAACACATTTTACCTTGAGAGGAACTTTCCCAAGCTTCACCTTCTACACTTCAACCTTCAAAACGCTTCCAACCTATACTTATAATATAGAAAAGTATGGGGTTTGTATAAATAATGTACTAAGTATGGCATATGCAAAAACATGCGAAAAGGGAAATTTTAGTAAACTAACATTTCATGCAAAATTAAGTAAAATATTCATTAATTTAGAAACAAACAACATAAGGAACATCATTTAACACTTAAAGGACTATTTCCATAATTTTTGAACTAAAGGAACACTTCACAGTAACTTCCGTTTAAAATTACAGTGAACAAATTAATCATTTACAGTGAAACCATTTGAACATTAACAATAAATAATTTAAAGCATTCACAATGTATTCAACTTGAGAAATTACAATGAACTATTCTATTCTAAACGAGTGACTTCCAAGGCCACGAGAAAAAGAAAGTGAACTCACTTACCTTACCTCAAGATTATCTTAAGACTCTTTAAGGTAAGACATTAAGGAAGTATTCATATGCCTCCTTAATACACACCAAAGCAATCCTCAAGAATACCCCTTTTGGATTACTCAACTCGGGAGAAACAAGTCCCTCAATCAATGGCAAGACATTAAAAGACACCCAAAAAACCGCCAAAGTCTTCCCTTTCGGATTGCCTACTTAGTGCAATGAGTAGATGGCATCCCATATCACCACCTACCCTAAGTAGCACATTGTTACAGAAGGTTTGGCACCAAGTCTATCTTTTCGGAAGGTCCTACATAGTGAAATGGATAGATAGAGTCCTGTACAACCACCTATTCTAAGTAGTAGGTTCTTTTAAAAGACATAGTTCATTCAACTTAAATAAGTCTCACCCAGACTCCCTTTTCGGATTTCCAACCTAGTGATATGGATAAATTTTGTCTCATTCAACTGCCTAGCCTATGTAGAATACTCCTTTAGACGACTTAACACGTTCGTTTCTTTTGTGGGAATTAGCTTAACCCACATATACCATAAGAGTTAGACATGGAATCCCGATATTAACCCCTATCGAATGGGGGATCCTCACATTCTTAGAATGAGGTCATTCTCTTAGCATTTACATGGCTTTCCCAATAGCTACACCTATGAGGGCGCATAGTTAAGGGATAAGGAGATCGCTACTAAGTACCTCATTCTCTACTAACAAGGAGTTGTCATCTCAAGAGGTACATGGGAATACAACATCTCAAATCACAAAGTGTAATCCACCTCTCCTTCATATCATCTCGGTGCTAGGCATAACTTCCCACGAATTCTCAACATTATAGACTATAGGTTAAGGATAACTAACGAACACCAAATCTCAACTCACGAAGGGCATTCATCTTCCAACCTATATTATAAAGCTCATGGGATGTAGTAGGGTAGGTACTAAACATTTCATCTGAACTCACAAAGAGTGTTCACCCCAAAACTCCACTTTTGGACTTAACTTAGCTTCATTCATTCATTCAAGTGGGAGTGTGTGTGAACAAGTCAGCACACCTTGCACATAATGTTCATTTCATTTACATTTATCTCTTACTGCTTATACATTAATTCATCACATCACACACTTTACATGCTTCATATAATCATATAAGTCCTTTATACGTTATCCTTAACATACTTCTTTTAAAAAGTTTCATAAAGCAATTAACAAGAATAATTTCTTTTAAGAATACTGTCTAAACTATTTCACATAATATATTAATTAGTCACACTTAACAAGAATAGCATATTTATTATCTTAATTCACATAACAAGCCTTCATTCACAATAAACTAGTACATTACATTCATACGATTCATACAAACACCGCCTCCAAGAAGATGGACCATACCACTCAAGAGCATTTCGAAATTGAAACTAAACAATATAAATAACTTAACCTTTAATACATGCTTCATCATTTATAACATTTTATTAAATAATTCATCATAAATTATCCCTTTGGGCAGTAGCTAAACAGCAATGACAACTACAAGAAATCAAAGCTCAATAACAATCAATTCATGCTCATATAACTCATTTATTAAGCCAACCTTAGATGAAAATCTTTAAAATGATTTCATTGATGTTTGAATCTTAAAATCATGAACTAAAAATATAAATACCATTATAAATTCATTAGAAATATTTTCATGCAAGAACTCTATTTAGATTTGTAGATAGTAGAAACTAGGGTTGAAAACCACTTTTAAATTAGTTTGAAGGGACTCCTCGAATGAAAGAGAGTTAAAGGATGGATACCATACCTCACATAGAATAAATACAAAAGATTTTTTATGGAGAAACGACCACCAACATCCCTCCTGGCACTTCTTAACTTGTAGCTTCCACAGAGACTTTGAGAGATAATTTTCTAAGAGAGAGGGGTTTTGGGTTTTAGGAAGAAGTGTCTAAAATAATGTCTTAGGATTTAGAACACTTGAATATACCTAATAAACAATAAAAATAACGTCCTAGGGTCATAAAATACTTGTGGTGAATTTACCAAACACCCCAAGCAAAGGTAGTCCACTTTAGAGCTTTTTGGGCAGTCTCACCAATGGACAGTTTGTCAAGAGACGGGCCATTGGTGTGGTATCGTTGGTTGATACTTAGCTCCCATTTCTATACTTCCCAATCCCAACTTTCATATCCAATTGACGCCCTAGGTCGATGGGCTATTGGTGTACCAACGGATCATCGTTAGGGTTGTCGTTTGGTCACTGCTTTGGCAGCTTGGTCCAAGTCTTGGTACCTTCATCTAGGGCCCCTTTTCTGTCCTATGTAAGGTAGTTCCCATACGTTAAACCCCTAAACTAATTCTCCTAGGTCTTAGGAACATCCCACCTTAGTTTTAAAAACAGAACACGTAAAACACCCTCAAACACGATATGATGCAAGAACACTTTCTAAGGCACACCTTCCGAACGTCATGGATGTTTCAGAGTTTTTACCTCAAAACTTAACCAAAATTCACACACTAGCTAATGGTACTAAAGTAAATAATTTTAACTTTAAATTAACTCAAGAAACACATACGAGCTCTAGTTCACCTTACTTCATTTAGGGGCGTTACACATTCTTAAGAAATGGTCCTTTTCAGCCATGTCCTTTAATGTGTCTATACTCATACTTAGTAAATATAAAACACTAACCCCTTACTTTATATTACAAAAAATGTAGGGTCCAGCCAATGAAGATTATGAAGGTCGATTAAAGAAGTTTTGAAGTCCTTCTCCAAGTGTTGGTAGGTTTTGATGTTTTGGGATGATATCTTTTCATTATTATAGCTTTTGAAGACATAAGTAGTTTTAAGATATTATTTATTCAATTTTATTATGTTAATTGGATTTCGTTATAGTAAAGTCTATATGGCGTATTGACATTTTATCGGCTAAGTCCAACTCATACTCTTTTGATGTTTGTTATGTGAGACAAGTTTTAGAATATCGTATGTATGTTATGATGTTAAAAGAGAAACCTATGCAAGCTTATATGCGAGAGGTTTAAGTATACTCCAATAAATGTTAGGCATGAAGTATAAGTACATTTCATATAATATGTACAATTTTTTTATTTTTCTACTTGTCTGAGTCTTCTAAGTTGACGATGATGTCGGTCGCATCTTGGGGGTGCTCTTCGGATGTGACAAACTTGGTATCGGAGCATGAGGTTTAATATACTTAGGATAAATGTATCACTAAACCACATTATATAGTTGTAACATTTCAAAAATCCAAGACTAGTCTTAATGCCTAACATAGGTTTCATGGGGTCTAGGGAATTTTGTAAGTCCTATTTTGATGAATATAGGTCATTTAGGAAGTTTAGGTGCCAAAACGTACAAAAACGTCGATGACATTATAAACTAGTTCTAAGAGGTACTAGTGTCCCTAAGCCTATTCGATGAGCTTTTAGAAGTCTGAAATCCATAAAATTAGATGGAAGGGTGTATAGCATGTGTTGATGAATATCCGTGGTCTAAACGTCCCGGTACGACTCACCAAAGACCAACCAAGGGTCCTTTTGGATGACCCAAGCACGTCGGAGGCAACACTTCCTAGGCAGTGTGAAACCACAAGAAGCCATCAACAACTCATGTGCGGATCGATGGGATGTCGATGCCCAACGTCGTCCAACACTTATCCATATTTATTGAGACCTCACCTGCACAATTCTCTGACAAAAACGATGAGTGTCCAAGACGGAAAGGGTGGGCACTCTTCAACTCACAGACGGCCCATCGACGGGGTTCCAGTTGTGAGGGTTATGTTTTCCTGAATGTTTTTAATGTTGGTTCATTTAACTAGTTAATGGGTTAGGTGTTTAATTAGGGGTTATAGGGTGTGTAACTAAGTTAATTGACCCCCATATAAAGAGCCCAACCTTCATTAATCTAAACAGAAGTCACAAAATAAACTCTTTTCGTTCTCTCTTCTTTCTCTCTCTATTGGAAGACACCATTGAAGACAAGCTAGGGCTAGGTTTTGGGGGCTGGAAAGGTATGATTTCACCATCAAATAGTCATCAAACGTTAAGGTATGATATCTAATTCACCTTTGAGACCTCTCTACTCAAATGGGTCCTTCAAAGTATTTTAAAAAGTTGAGTTTTCAAGTGGGTTTCAGTCAATTACGAATTTGATGTTGTGAACTGAGATGTTTATGGTTTATATATAATACAATCGATAGATTAACATGTATTTTAACTTTATTATGATCAATAGTAACACTTTGTTCAAATTAAAGAATATAGTCCTAACCCATAACCGTAGGTTTGATGTTGATGTGAATTCGGTTGAGATTGATTGAATTGACTTGATAATTGGTTAAATACCTATGTTATGATGTTCTAATATTAATCATGAAAAAATTAGGGTGAATTGTTGTCTTTCATACTAGTTCTTGAGAAGTGATCTAGGTTATGAAAATTGACCAAAGTATCTTTTCTTAAGTTATGAGTTAGTATTGAATTATTGTGTAGTGATTCTTCTAACTTTATTATCGTGTTGGTTATTGAATTATGTTGATGATATGACCTAGGTGGGTTGTGTTATGGGTTGATGATAAGACCCTTATGATGAACTATTAAGAAGACTTGGTAAGTCTTGTAAACCCTACTCCTTACTTCATCTTTTGGTTAATCGTGATTAAGTCATGATGACTGTGTTGAAATGTGCCTTATTTAGGACTGATAGGGTGGAATGATGTTAAATTTAAATATCTTGATTATGGTTGTGAGGTTGATTAAGATGTAAATGCCATAAGGATATTAATGTTTACCAACGTTCTTTATTATGAAGTTATATGTAATGTGTTAACCTCACCTATATGAATTGTGATGAAAGGATTTATGCTCATAAAATTCTTATTTAGTTAGTGATGATGATGATTATACAAGTGGTAGACCCTATGACCTAAACTAAGATATGATTGATAATTAAAGGCTTAAAGACATTTCAAAAAGGAAGTCTAGCTCACTACCGAGTGACCTAGATTGAGGAATGTCCCTTCCACATAGGGAATGTAGGAGCACTAAATTACTCTTGAGATTGGAGACTATAATTCATGGAGCATAAAGATTGTCCCAACTATATCTTCTTGTTGTTAAACTATGTTGCCCTCATAGGAATACTATTTAGTGGATCAACGTAATTGCTATATTTTATGTTTTATTACTGCCTTCACAAGTAGTCCGCCTTCTTTCGGTGTATGGTTTTATAACATTGGATTCCACACTAGCTTATGTGGTCTATTTCCGTTAGGGAAAGATGTTACCAAAAGGTAAAATGAATTGACGGATTGAAATCTAACTATGATAACCGCATGGATCTATATTAGTCTAGGTAGGGGTATGTGACTCTACCTAAGCAGTGTACTAGTTATCCTTGAGGGGACTCTTAGGATGATGTTATTATATATGTTTATGTTATAATTATATGAGATATTTATATGATAAACTTGCACATAGTTTATACTAAATGTTGATTAGTTCACTTATGAGTATGTGTTGGGTCATATTGTTAAAGTAGGATTAAATGTATATCTAAAGATTATATTATGTGAAGTTATATATTGGTTATTGTTTCTTTTGGAGGCTACTTGATTGAGTAAGGTTATGGGGCTTTGCTTAGTCATTGAACTTTTTTACTAGATGAGGATTCACTAGTAGTTGCCTTGCTTATCATGATATGGTTAACTCTTATTCATGAAGGTAATATTATTCCTTAATTATAGTGTTGTAGTAGGTTATGGGTTCAAGTATGTTGAGATGCATATTACTTGTTTTGAGTTAGTAAGCATGGTTTGTTATTTTGTATGACTTGGTTGATTGTGTATAAGATTCTTATAGGGGTAAACTCACATTGTTTGAAAAAATTTCCCTTTGTAGCATGTTTAGCTCTTACAGGTGCATATGGTCTCATACATAGTACAAGTGGCGCACTAAACCCATTTTCTTCCTTTTTCCCAAACATTTTAGGTTTTGGTCGTTGAATGCTCATTTTAGATGACTTGAAGAAGGCTTGTGTAACATTCAAGAAAATGTACTCGTCTAGTTAAGGGCCTATAAAGTTTTAAGAATAGGTAGTGGGGGTACATAGGAATATCAATGTACAATATTGAGTAATATTAGGCATATTAGAAAATATTGGCTTAAGGGTGTTATCCAATTTCTATATATACACAAGGGTGTATATTAAAAAATTGGGTTGTCTAAGAAATGTACATGGAATGAAAACCCTAAGCTAAAAATACACATATTAATTCTCAACCCAATACATGAGGTGCTACGCATCCAAGTGTTAGTCAGGAATGTACAAGTAACACAAGTGAAAGCACATGTGAAACCGGCCAGGGGGGAGGGACCACACAACCACCCTAACCGAATTCGGTTAGGGTAGTTAGGGGCAGGCGTGCGCACGGGTCTATCCATGTGTTCCCAAACTCCCTAACAAAATATCGACTCTAAATAAGTTACCTAACTAACTAACTAACCTAGGACCAATAAAAAATAACTATCTAAGGGACCCAAAAACCTATGACCTAGTCGGGTGACATTAAACCGTGTAACCAACAAAAAGACAACCTAGTACCTAACCTAGGATAGTCCAAAAGGGTTAGTTATGGTCTTAATGACTTAGGGGTGCTTTTTTACTTAACCTAGGTCCCTTAATTAATTTAATTAGAAACTTAATTAATTCATGAAAATTCACAAGCTAGGCCGAGACCCTTAGGAAAATTTTAGATTTGACTAAGTCAAATGCTCTCCTATTTTTTAGTCAACTTAGGAGGAGAGTTTTAGTAATTAACTAATTAATTTATTTAATTAACTTAATTATCCTAATTTAAATTAGTCAATATAAGTTCCTAAGACTTTGACTAACGTTCAAATACTAGAAAACTCATGACTCAAAATAGTACGCACTCGTGAAAAAAAAGTGAGCAAAATGTAGAAAAACAGAAAAGTTCTCTCATGTGATTTCAATGTATTCTTCAAGGTGTTCGTGCAAGGTGATCTTCGTATATTCAATTCTACATAAGGTATGGGTTTTGTCTCTTTGTTTCCTTTCCCCAAGAGTCTTTTCAAACTTTTTGAAATAAAGAGATCTCAAACTAAGGTTGTTCCAAATGAAACTTTTGAATGTTCATCTCCCTAGTTCTCCCTATTTTTGACTTCTAGTAGTATATATAATAAAAAATCTCGAGCATGTTGTTGGTATGTGGTGATAACTGATCATTACGTGTACGTTTCTATGATTTAATAATGTCAAATAAGACCTATAGGTTAGATCAATATTATTAATGACCAATTGTGTTCGAGAAGATGAAATTGTTTTTAGTTTTTTATGAAATTCAATTTACTGTTGAAAGGGATTAAGAATAAAATATTTATCTTTGTGTTCACAGTAGATATGTTGTAAGTGTTTGGAATGCAATATTTCCAAGAAAAAAATTAATGTGAATCAAAGCAAATTTATGAATCTCCAATGCCAAATAAACTTTATAGCTTGGCCAATCTAACAATGAATTGTTCTTTTAAGCTAATAAAATGCAAAAAGTTTGATTCTTAAGATAATGAGATTAGTATAGTATATACATAAAGTTAAGGGATTGGATAGTGATAATATCTTGACAAGTGTTTAGTGAAAGTTTTGTTTATGCCAATAAATTGGCTAGTAATATTATTTCCAAAATATGATATAAAGTTGGCTAATGACTAAGTCACACCAATCGTACATGGACAACATAAATTATAATGTTACTTGTGAGGACAAATACATAATAAATACTAAGCATGACCAATGTAACTCAATGAAACTCATAACAAAAGGTATGCCAATGATTGGGACAAGTCCCAACATACCCTATATGAATGAAATAGTGAATATTAGCACATTTAATAAAGTTTAAAACGTTCATAAAGAGTGGTATATAGTTATCAAATGTCATTGAACAAGATAAGGTGAGTAATGACATAATTAGAAGTTAAGAATTATTAAAGTGACCTAAACAATTATCCAAAAGATACTCAAATAAGAGGGTGTTAGAATTCGTGAGACAAGTCTCACTCACACTATAATGATAATGTATGACTTAAGTTCACATTCATCAAGCAAAGAAAGGGATGACCGGTTATCCAAAAAGTTAAGTAAACTTCATAACTAAAAGCAAGCTTCCATAATGTTTGAGTCAACTCTAAAAGATGTAAAGAAAAAGGAGTTGAGAAAAGTACCGATAGACTAGCAATGAGCTAGTGCCAACACATGTAAGCCTCATGAGATGAGTCTACCACCAAGTTGGATAAGTAGTATATGTTTTTCTCCTAGTCTTTGAACTATGTTGCCATCATAGGAACTAGCTATTGGATTCCACCTAAGAGAGCTAGGTATGATGCAGTTTCACTTTGGCCCGTGAAACCACCCCTTGTTGGTGTGGGGCAGACACTGGATTTCATGTTTAGCTCACATGATCTTTGTCAGTTCAATGATGAAAGAAAGTACTCGGTTCACTTTAGCCTTAAACCATATATTTTTGTTGTGGGGAAGACATTGAACATTGTTTAACTTTAACCGCTGAACCACCCCTTTTCGGTCTGGTGAAGACACTGGATTTCATGTTTAGATCACATGATCTAGGTTAACTTTGATCGGTGAACCACCCCTTTTCGGTGTGGGGCATACATTACATTTCATGTTAGTTCGCATGATCTTAATGCTAAAGATTTCTTCAAGAAAGTAAGAAAGAAACAAGATCAAATGTAAGTTCAAAGTGAGCTTAGAAATCTAGAGTCTAAGTATGTCAAATCATTTGTGATTGATAAGAATGAAGTTTTAACAAGTTATTGGCAAATCAATATATACGCTCCAATATCTTCACGTTATGCAAATGACAAAATAAGGGGCATAGCCAAATAATAGTTGGCTTATAATGACTTCTTATATTATGCCAATAAAGGGGAGTAAAACATAATGTCTAATCAATGACCCATAATCTCCATAATATGAAAATGATGAAGTAAGTGGCCTAGCCAATAAAGATTGGCTTATATATATTTCATGCCCAACTCAACATGAATGGAAAGAGTAATTTGTATTATGGGTAGCCAAATCATTTCCCTAGTATTTTGGATTACTTGCTCGATTTATTGTAGGTATGAGACTATAATGAGTCATTGCACTTGTAAGTAATACATAAGATTAATGAGATCATTTAACTACACAAAAAGAAGAAGAAAAAGACTTAAAAATAAACTAAGTATTGGGGGAAGAGATCTTTAAGGAGCCAATTTCAAACTTTTTGTTCGAGTTGTTCTAAAATTATGTTCATCATTTTAAGGTCTTATGTTAATATACAAAATTATTTGTATGTTTTGAATGCATGAAAATATGTCATGCTCATACCATAATTCACAAATAACAAATTTAGAAAGTCTAGTGATTTCACTTTCTAAAATTGCATGTTGTTAGAGAAGGTAGTTCTAAATTTTTTCTTATTGGTGTTCGAGAGAAACCTATTTGATTCCAAGTAAATTGTTCACCTGAGAGTTTATACCCACTTAAGTCTAGCTTATTTACTCATTTACATCTATTAACTATTAATTGAAATTACCCATTTGTCTACCTTAGTCCATAATCCGATCATATCCCAAGAAACCATCTTTATATTTGTTACTTTTGATTTATTTGCTAAAATAGTTGATAAATACAATTAAAAAAACTCTAATATTTGACTCTTGTGTAACCCCAAACTTGAAATATGCTTTTATTCGTAAATGTTTTTAGCTATGATTAATTTGACTATATTAAAATTTGGTCATCGATTCTCAAATATGTACTACTCTTTGTGGGAATAATTCCAATCCATATGGTTGGGTGATATACAAGCTAATGATCTATAGACCTTAGAATTGGATAAAATGTCTTAATACATGAAATCAAAGACAGTCTTGTCTCTAGCCAAAAATGCATACCTAGGAGGGCTGGTGATGCTTTTAACTCAAGATTGGGTGATTTTTCTATGGAAGGGTTGGGTGGAGCACTCAATCCACGATATAAAGGCTCCTAGTGATCTCTCGGTGTACCTACAGTTGCCAGATAAAGAAATTGTAGCATTTCATGCGCCTCAACATCCCCATAGATATAATCTCCTAATAGCACTCGCTCTAACATGTCCTTTGAATAATAAATAATGAGCCTGTTTCTCAATATCAATAACTATTAGTGCAGACAACTCTTTATGTACTTCTGGTAGCTTTAATTCCTTGCACACATCGATCATCTCCACATTTTCATATTCTCACATAGTGAGTTGCTTAACTCTACATCAATAGTCATCCTGTACAAAATAAAGATTTGACAAAAATGAATAGGACTTCAATATCTGGCTAAAAATTCAGCTCTACAAAGTTTATGAGGAATATCAAAAATCCCACTTACAATAAAACATTCTCCACAATACCCTCAGGACGATCAACAAATCTATCACCCAACTATAAGATGATGGTAGTGGGTTTAGTACTACGCAACCACAATTTTTTTATACAACAAAGTGGGCATCAAAGTTACGTTGGCTCTTAAATCACACAATCCTCACGCATGGATGCCCTACCCTATACAGATCTCAACCATAAAGCTACCCAGTTCTTTCAGTTTGGTGGGAAACTTATATTAGATTTGAGAGCTGCACTCTTCATTTAGTGGAACAATCTCACGTTCAGCCAACCTTCTTTTCTTTTCCTCAATATCCTTCACATATTTAGCATACCTGAGTATACCCTGCAAAATATCTACCACTGGAAAATTTATATGAACTTGATTCAAAACAGAGAGAAACTTACCAAAACATTTATCCTTCTCTTGTTTGTTGTAATTTTAAGGGAATTGAGGAGATAGTTTCACTATGGGTTGCACTCTATATTATCATGCAACAACATCACTCTCCTTGGTTTCACTCTCTTTACTCACAGAAACACCATTTCATTTTAAGAGCTAACTCCTAAAACTACAAACCACTGTGTGTACCTACCGTATTTACCTACTTGACATTTAGATAGTGTTTGCCAACAACCCTCTTTGAGGTCGTGAGCTTAAGGTAGTAGCAAACTGCCCAAATTATTTCTCCTAATTCTGTAGCTAGCTGATTATTTCTCACATCAGCAACTAATTGAGCTTGATCAACCATAATATTTTTCAACATCTTTTCCATGCTCATGTTATAGGACTACTTGTTTGGATGCTGCCGTTTAGCTTGTGGTTAACACCCATGTGCATTTTCTCGGATCTATACTGATTTTGTCCTTGGGCCTGATTTTGATTACCTCCCTATGTGAAATTTGGATGGTTAAGCTAACTAAGATTGAAAGAATTTTCATCATTATGTTGGCCTCCTCCACGTTGTGAATTTCCTACAAAATTCAAAGAATCCTAATTCGCACCACATACCTTTTATCTACGATTACCAACCCCATAGATTTTATAAAAAGTTTGTGGTTGTTGGAACACATTCACCTGAGCGGGTTATTTTTCCAATCATAGATTTCTTAAGTGGGTGTTCATCATGTTAGGAATCACAAAAATCTATGCATTTATGGAAGTCACTACATCTACTTCTAGCATACCTGCAGTTTTTTGTATCCTAGGTTTCGCTCCTCCTATGTTACAATAAGGGTTACCATGTGAGATCTTATTCAGCAAGGTAAAAAAATCAACATAAGTCTTATGCAAAGTCTTTTAACCTGCAACTTAATTAAGTAAAGTTTTGGTGTTAGGGTGTAATCCTTCAATGAAGGTATGACCAACACCTCGTTAGATTGATAATGTGGAAAACTCATTAACATCATCATTAGTTTGATCCTGTTTAAAGATTGGTACAATTCTCCCCTCCTTTCTGTTTTGAAATTCAAGTGCTGCTCCTTAACATTGTTGTATTCCAGATGGGAAAAATCTGATAAGGAACTTCTATGCAAGATCGTCCAAGAGGTAATAAAGTTAAAGGGATCATAATTTAACCATCTTGTTGCTTCCCCAAGAAGAGCAAAAAGAATTAGAGTGAGCCTCACATAATCCACATTTACTCCAGCTAGAGTGTAAGTATCATTAATCTGGAGGAAATTCTATATATAGATTGTTGGATCCTCGTGAGACAGCCCACTGAACTGCCCATTAGTGTGAAATAGCTTCACCATACTCTGCTTCAGTTCAAACCTCCCACTAGCTTCAGGTTTTGAATGGAAGATTTCATATTTGTGGTACGTCCGATTGTAACGTCATATACTTTCATCTCAGCCACTACCGGAAGTTCCTCTTGCTCAACTCTTGCTACTGGAGATGTTTGTTCACTATAAAAAAGAGGGACTGGGTAAGTGAGTCTTCTTTGCTTTATCGAGTATTGAAAAAATCTTTTTGGTTCAGCTAGGGTCTCTACTAATGCTTGATCGTCTTCAAGTTTGGACTTTCAATATTAACTACAAAATAAATTTCTAAGATCAACTTGTCAACACTTTCTTTTGTACTTCAGAAATTAGAAAAATAAAGTACTTCTTAATTCTAAATTTCTCCTACAGCGGTGCAAAACCCTTGTCGTGTCCAAATCGCACAAGTCAGTGTTCGTGAACGTTCAAATATGAAGTGTCTCTTGAAAAGAGTCAGATATCGTACCCACATAGACTTACAATTAGAATAACTTAATTGTTCCAATACTTTCAGCTAAATGCAAGTGTTATTAAGATTTCAACAGTGATTTATTTTATAATTTAAAAGTTCAATTTATTGTATTTAAATGGATGCTTAATAACTATCGAATAATTGATCACATGGTTAAATGTATGATTATGGTCTTACAATCTTTAATCGTCTACAATAAATGAAAACCTAACTAAATTGTTGAGTGAGGATATGTTGGACCAAGTAATGTGAATTACTATTTCTTTCGATATAGTGACCAAACATGGTTTCTATGTAAACCCCTACCATAGATACAAATTAACCCTAATTATCTAAGAGAAATTCATGATCTTTATATCCCACGTTTAGAATGACCCAAAAGTACCCCCTAAAAGAAATAGCACTCTCAAGTTGCCACACGATGTACTTGACTTCATGGAGGTCTTGCACAAGCCTCTTACCTATCATTCATAACATAAGTATGAAAAGTAGTGCGAAACTAAAACTTTTGACAACAATATATATAAAATAACTATTTAATAAAAGACTAAGGAACAAGTCTCATCGTCGCAAGCGAACTTAAAGACACATCTTCAATATCTTAGGTCATGGCCCTTTACATTGAATGAAATATAAGTAAGTCTTATACAAAGTTTTAAAGAAAAAATTAAAGAAACATAGACTGTGTCCTCAAATATATGAGTACATACCAATCTTGAGAGAGTCGACTTCCCAAGTTTTGCCCTCATACAAATCTCCACTTGTCTTCAACCTATACTTATAGAGATATAGAATAGTATGAGGTTAGTACAAACATTATACTAAGTATGGAATTATGCAAAAAACATGCAAAATGGGACATTTTAGTTGAAACATACTAGTCATGCTATTTTGATAAAAACCTTCCTGAATCAAGTCACAAAACATCAGATAAATAATAATTTAACACATAATGTAAAACATCCATTTTCTTGCACAAAATCGAACTTACAGTAAACCCATTTTAACATATCAACTGTTTATATCCCAAGTAATCCTAAGACTCTTCTTGGTAAAACTTGAAGATAGCGCCCATACAACCTCTTCCATACATACCCAAGTGATCCTCAGGAATACCAAAGATAATCATGCTTCATTTAATTTATTAATCAACATTCAATGACAAATACGCTAGAGGAAAATACATGCATTTATGAAACTTCACATAAAGACCATTCTCCAAGACAACCCTAAAGTTACACTTAGTGCAATGTGAAAGTAGCATCCTATACTGCTACTCCAACCTTAGCGCTCCTTGAGACTTCCCTTAAACTAGGCACATCACAATCATCATATGCATATCTTTTTTATGATACAAGACATAATAATAACATGCTTTCTTAACATTAGACCTAAAGTCACATTACTTCATTTACATCATATAATGACCCATTCATACATTTTCATATAAGGACACACCAAGAATCCCTCCAAATGTCTACATGTGCTATGGATAGATAGCGTCCAATTCCACCACCTAGCCAAAGTAGTACACCTTAAGAACACTCAGTTCAATTACATTCATTTGTAGGGGCTAGTTTTAACTTATATAGACCATGAGAACTATACATGGAATCCCGATGTTAACTCCTACCAGATGAGAGATCCCTACTTGCCTAATGTAGGGTCTCCTTAGCCTCTACATGGATATCCACTAGATATACCTATGCGGGCGCATAGTTAAGGGATAAGAAGATTGCTACTAACTGACAGATTCTCCACTGACGAGGAGCACTCATTTGAATAGATATGTTTGATACAACATCTCTACTCACGAAGTGTACACACCCCTTGTTAAAATCCTCTTGATGAAAAGTATAACCCCCACACGGAGTTTTAGACATTCATATTATATAGGTTAAGGGATAACTATTTAGTACGACATCACAACTACCGTAGAGTATGTATCCCTAGAGGTTTCTTTGAATAAAACATCTCAACTCACAAAGGGTATCAAACCTCCAACCTATCTTTGAAAGCTCTTGGGAATAGTGAGGTTGCTACTAAAAACTTTATCTCAACTCACAAAGAGTCTTCACCCTAAAATCTCCCTTTGCATTACTAGAGTTCTTTAAGAATAGTACTGAATGGTCTAGAAACTTCATCTCTACTCATGAAGAATGTATATCTTACAATCCACCATTTCATTCATAAATTCATTCATACATTCAAAGTGCGTGTGTGTGAGTACATGTGAGCACACCTTTCACATAATCACCATAATCCATAACCTTGTCTTCTAGACATGATCATACCCACATTTATCACAATTCACAACTATCATGCTTCACATATACATAATTTTCATTTAGACCTAACTTCTTCACGATACACATTTTCAACATCCTAAAACATATCATGCATGTACATTAAAAGAATCACATTACTTCACATACTATGCCTTCAAGGACATACTCATAATACACATACTTATAAATGTTCATATATTTAAAATAAACACCTCAACCAAAAGGTGGACCATACCATATATTTAAAATAAACACCTCAACCAAAAGGTGGACCATACCACTCAAGATTACTTCAATAAAAACTAATCAAGATTAAACAATTTACCATTCATCAAAGCCTTTATCACCTTTTCTCAATATTTCATAAAATCAACATAAATAAGCATAATAAGGCAGTAAATATTCAACATACAACATAAAGAAACACCACTCTAACATTATCTAAACATGACACAAAACCCACTCCATAAGCAAAAAGTTTAAAATATTTATGAGCATGGGTTCATTGGGTTTTGATTTTAAAAATTATCAACTAGCATTGAGAATAACATATTAAATTCATCAAAATGTTTTCATGCAAAAACCCATGGTTGTGTTTAATGGAGTTCAAATTGTTTTTAGAGGTTATTAACATGTATAAAAGATTATTTGGGTTGGAAACGTCTGAAAAGAATTTCCCATGGAGCAACCAAAGGGTCCTTGAGGAGGATCAAGCGTTTAGCGAGCAAGCTGCCAAAGGAATCAACAAATTAGACATTGAGGAAACCAATCCGTGTCGAGGACTTGGTCCACAAAAATCCAAAAGTATCTCCATGTTCCGGACACAAGGAGGACTCAAATTTTTCAGAATTTATTTTCAAAAATCATGCGGGAGAAGCTCTGCGTAGCGGACTTGTTTCGCGATGAAATGTCCAAAAATTCATGTTTAGTTTTAGTTGGTTTAAAGTTCCTATAAGTGCAAGGGTCGTTTGGGTATTTAGTTGACTTATTATAGGCGGTTATTGAACCTTTGAAGCCCAAATTCATTCTTCAAATCAAAACTGTTAAGTATATAACAAAACCTCTCCAATCATTCTCTCCAAAAGCGTCTATTGATGAAGCCTTCAAGCTCCAAGGAAGAAGACTGATTTTCCATGTTTTTCTCCATCAATTTAATTGTATTTTATTTACAATTAAATTATGGGGATTCATACTTGAATCCTCTTTCTTTAAGGAGTAAAATGCAATTATTTGTAAAGAGGATCCAAAACATGAAATCTTCTAAATTGAATTCTAGCTATGGGTTCTTGCATAAAAAGATATGAAACAATAATTATGATTGAATTAGTGTTAATTGAATGATTTTCCATCTAAATTCCTATGAACCCATGCAAATCATGAAATCCTAATTTTGGCTCTAATGTGAGTGATTTGATCATGGCTTGATCTTATTGAATTCATATGTTTATTGTATTAGGCTATTTATATATGAGTTATGTTGATGTTCCTATAGAAGTGTGTAGGGTAACTAGCAATTGTAGTTTGTTATCCCAATGTGCTTCTTAAATGATATGCAATATGTTAAAATGTAAAGCATGTGTGTCTTGTTTTTGTATACTTGTGTCCCTTACTTGATACATGAGAAATATTGATATGGAAACTTGACATAGTCGTCTAAATCACCTTTGTCATAAATGAATATGTGTTAAGTAAATGTGACCTTGAACATATAAAAGATGGTCATTTATGTGGAACCTTCAACCTAGATGGACAATTATTATATTCTCGAAGTTGAAAGAGGTAATGGTATCCTTCTTGTGTTAATGATGGACTTAGGGTTTGTTGGATGGAATGACATGTAATAGTCCTTAGGAAAGTCATTAATTTATCTTAATAACCATTGCAGACAACCTTAGTGGACCCTTTGGTAATGTGTAATATGATTTGATTATGAACAAGATATTGTACCTCTTTATATGCTCCTTTATTGAATTACTCTATGAAAAGAAATGCTATCACCGAGTGAGTATGATTGGGGACTATCTCTATTTAAAGATGAGAATGGAGTACAAAGAAACCCTTGATATTTCTAAAGGATATGCCTACAAGGGATGTTTCGTAGTTCTACCATTTGCAAGTAGATCACCCTCCATTAAAGTAGGGTGGACTCCAAATTCGATGCCTGTGTAGTATGGTCTATGTCAGTTATTGCGTATTCTAATCATATGATATGCATGCTAGTTTTGAATAAGTACTATGAAATTTAGGTAGTGGAATGGAACTCTATAAAGACAATGCACAAGTAGGCTTTGAGATGTTAGTGTATAGGTTCCCTAGTTCTTCTCCAAGACTATTATGTGAAAGTCCATAATTGTTGAATGTTCTTAAGTGAACTCATGAACATAAAGACTTACGTAAAGGTATGTTAATGAAAATATATCTAACTATAGTAGCTTTAAGGGTTACTTAGGTAGGCTTAGAGAGGGTGTATGGGCGTTCTCTTCATGTCTTACTTACTGTGTCTTAAAGTAATTCTAGGTGGGGAATTTAATTATTGGAATGATATTAATCTTATATTAGGTAGTGTGTAGGATATATTTGGTGTGTGTGAAGTTATTGTATGGGTGGGGGCTTCATAACTCACTCAAGTGAGCCTTAGAATCACCTTTGGTAGGAGGGCCTCATTGTAACACTTTAAAAATCCAAGAAAAGTCTTAAAGCCTAACATAGGTGACATGGGTGTATAAACTCTGATTAATACCTTTTTAATGAATATAGGTCAGTTAGGAAGTTTAGGAACTAAAACGCCAAAGAACGTCCATGATCTTAGGAAACTAGTTCTAGGGGGTATTAGCGTGCCTTAGCCTATTTGACTAGCTTTTAGGAGTTGAAAATCCATAATATTAGGTTGAAGAGTGTATAGAAAGTGTCAAAGATTATTCGTAGTCAAAACATCCAGGTACGAATCCACAAGGACCAACCAAGTGTCCTTGAGGAGGACCCTAGCACATAGCAAGCAGCACTACCTAGGCAGTGTGCAACCACAAGAGGCAACAACGGATCTTGTGTGGATCAACGAGGCGTTGATGCCAACTGTCGTCCCACACTTATCCAAAATGTTGGAGGCCATCATATGAACTATTTTGAACTCAAGGACGGTTGTGCAGCACAGAAGGGCATAGTGACCATCGACTCACAGACGGCCCGTCGTTTGGTGTCTCGACTATGAGGGTCTATTTTCTTGCACAACATAAGTTTGTTTCATTTGATTAGTTACGGGGTTATGTGATTAATTATGAGTTTATGGGAATATAAATAAGTTAATTAATCCTAATATAAAGACCCGAACCCTCATTAACTTAAACACAACACACAAGATAAATTCACTTCCTTCTCTCTTCTTTCTCTCTCTATTAAAAGTAACTATTGAAGACTATCTAGGGAAGGGATTTTTGGATTTTAAAGGGGTCAATTTACCATCAAATCATCATCAAATGTTAAGGTATGATATCTAATTCACCTTTGATACCTCTTTCCTCAAAGTGCTCCTTCAAAGTAATTTTAAAAGTTGAGTTTTCAAGAGGGTTTTAGTCGATTACGAATTTGATGTTGTGAACTGAGATGTTTATGGTTTTTATAGAATATAATGGATATATTAACATGTATTTTAATTTTATTATGATCAACTGTAACGGTTTGGTTCAAATTGAAAAATATGGTCCTTAACCCATAACACTAGGTTTGATCTGGATGTGAATTCGGTTGAGATTGATTGAATTGACTTTATAATTAATTAAATCCCTATGATATGAATTTTTTACATTAATCATGATCATATTAGGGTGAATTTTAATCTTGTCTTAAGCTTACAATTAGTATTGTTTTATGGTGTAATAATTCTTCTAACCATATTTCCATGTTCATAATTGAATTAAATTGATGTGATGACCTTGTTGGGTTGAGTTATTTTTTGATGGTAAGACCTTTAGGATGAACTATGATGGAGACATGGTAGGTCTTGTAATCTCTATTCCTTACTTCAACTTGTGGTTATTTGTAATTAAGCCACGATGATTGTGTTAAAGTATGCCTTATTTAGGATTGATAAGGTGGTATGACGTTGAATTTAAATGCCTTGATTATGTTTGTGAGGTTGATTAAGATGTAAGTGCTATAAGGATGGTGATGTATACCAATTTGCCTTATTATGAAGTGATATCTATTGTGATAACCTCACCAATATGAATTGTGATGAATGACTTTATACTCATACAATTCTTATTGAGTTATTGATGATGATGATTGTACAAGGGATAGACCGTACGACCTAAAATAAGTGATGATTGATAATAAGGACTAAAAGACATTTCAATAAAGGTAGTTAGATTAGTACCGAGTGAACTTGACAAAGGAAGGTGATGACTTCCCAAAGAGGAAGATCACCCTATAGTTTTACATGAGATGTTGACTTCCCAAATAGGAATACTCATCCAATAGAATCCCATGAGAGGCGGGCACAACTACCAAGTGGTATGAATAGGGAATATACTATCTGCTAGTTCTTGAGCTATGTTGCCCCCATAGAAAGACTAGCTGGTGGATCCATCTAGCAAGCTATGTTTATGTTTGGTTTTACTTTGGCCGGTAGACCAGCTGTTTAACAACACCAGATTCCACACTTAGGCCTTGTGGTTTATGTCAATTAAGGCAAGTTTTTCCTAAACTAAAATGAAGGAATGAAGTATAAACTAACTAGAGTTACTTGAGAGTTTTAACTTATCCCAGGTAGGGGTATGTGACTCTACTTATGCCTTGCACTAGTTGGCCTTGATGAAGTCTTTAGGAATTTTATATTATATATGCATATGATAATGAAGTATATGATAAGAACATGTTGATTCTATACTATAAAAGATATTATATGATGATGATTATCCTCTTGAACATGAAATCGGGGTGTAATATTAAAATATGATGTTAAGTATCCTTAAAGGTTATATTATGTTAAGTTGGACATTGGTTACAGTTTCTTGTTGAGCCTAGTTGATGGAGTAAGGTTATGGGGCTTTGCTTGGTCATTGCGCTTGTTTACTTGATGAAGATTCATTGAATAGTTGTCTTGCTTATAATGATATAATTAACTCTTATGCATGCGCGTGATGTTATTCCTTGATGATAGGGGTGTAGTAGATTGTGGGTTCATGTATGTTGGTATATATATTACTTGTTTGGGTTAGTAAGCATGTTTGGTTTATTGATATTACTTCTTAACTATGCATGAAACTTTTAAAAGGGTAAAATGGCATGTTTTGACTAAATGTCCCTTCTTAGCATGTTTTTTTTTATATGTACATATTGTCTCATACGTAGTAGAAATCGTGTAATAACCCTATTTTATTCCTTTTCCCCAAAGATTTTAGGTTCGTGTTGTTGAAGTCTCATTTCAAACGACTTGAAGAAGGCTTGGATATTCTCTATTATCCAAGTGGGTAGGTCCTCACTTTTCCAGGGCAATGCGAATATCATGCTTATGAATTTCCTTCGTTTTTCTATGACTTTTATGTTCATTCCATTTTCATTTGAGTACGACTTGTATAAGCCTATATGTGGCTTCTTTACATATCATGTAGGGCTATGCCCAAGTTGTCATGATCGTTTATATGCTATGAGATGAGACAATCTTTGAGATTATTTTCTATCTTAAATATATATATGTGCAATGAATGTAGAAGGCTATGTAACCTTCATATACAAAGGGTCTATGTGTACTCGATATGTATATATTATTGGTATACAGAGGTCTATGTAAATATCCAAGTAGATGTAACAAAAGATCTAATTTTTCTGCATAATAAACCTATGAATGTAATGATGTGAGGCTAAGAGGCTAGTATTAGTCCTAAATGAGGACGATGACACCGGTTTTCTATCAAGGGGGTAAACCCACATGTGACAAAATTGGTATCAGAGCATGCGGCTGGATACCATTGAGTTATGTCTCTCTCTCTACCACGTCTATGTAGCTTTGTATTCATAATTGTGAAGCGTGCCACACTTATGAATAGGAATCTATGTGATGCCTCGGAATCACTGTCTTTCTTGGAAATCTTATATCGTGCCATTAGAATATACTTATTGTGTGATTTTGCATCTAATCCTATTTTTGTGTTTATAATAAGAATGAACACTAAAAAGAATGCAGCTCGGAGACTTGAAGAGGTGATTGACAATGCGGGAGCTCCTCTCTATGGCGAACAAGTTCATCCACTTAAAGAAGATGATAATATGGAGAAAGCTCCGTCGCATACCCTACCATTGACGGATGAGGATATAAGGGGTGACTTGATTCAATTGGATCAAGCCACCACGCTTCAAGCCCAAGCTATGACAGCTTAAGCGAATCGGGCCCCATCAACAACTCACTACTATGGCTTCCCGTCTAAGGGACTTTACTCGAATGAACCCTCCTACCTTCTATGGGTAAAAGTATGATGAAGACCCCCGAGAATTTGTCGATGACGTCTCTAAGATACTTTTTAGCTATGTGATTTTCCCCAAGTGTGAAGGCCGAGTTGTCCATCTACAAACTAAAGGACATGCCTAAAGCATAGTTTGTGCAATGGAGGGATAATAGGCCATAGAGGGGTTGTCCGTTGACTTTGGAGATCATTAAGTGGCTTTTATGGATCGGTTCTATTCTAGGGAAATGAGGGAGGAAAAAGTGGTGGAGTTCATTAACCTTCGTAAAGGAAGAAGGAGTGTTCACGAATACTCCTTTGAATTCATTAAAGTGTGAAAATATGCTCCTTCCTTTGTTTTCGGTCCTAGAGATCAAATGATCGATTTTGTAACGGGAGTTTTGGAGGACGTACAAGAGGAGTGGCATTCGCGCATGGTACATGACAAAATGAATATTTCTCGTGTTATGGTACATACGAGAATGTTTGAGGAGGCAAGGTCTAAGGGGAATAGTAGAGATGCTAATAGGGCAAGATCATTTTACGATGCTGCTACAAGGAATAGGCATGATATCCATGAAAAGTCTAGATTCAAGAAAAGGTTCCCTAATAAAGTTCCATCAAAATTTTCTACGGCTCATGATAATAAGGTTCCTAAGCCAATAGCCTAAAAGGGAAGTAGTAGGAACTCCCCAAATTAGAAACCCAAATGTGTAGAGTGTGGAAAGGGTCATTTTGATGAGTTAATGGTTGGAACATGAAATTTATTTGGTTGTGTAAAGAGTGTTCAGAAGGTAAGAGATTGTCCTAATTTAAAGGGTCAAGAGAAGGGTGCCCAAGCTCAAGCAAAAGGTTCGAGTGATGCTCCCATGAAGAAAAACTTCTATTCCCTCCGCTCTAGGGGTGAGCAAGAGACTTGTATTGACGTGGTGATCGGTATGTTGAAAGCCTTACTACATATGTGTATGCTTTACTTGATCTGGGTGCAGATCGTCATTTGTTACACCTCTTGTAGCTAAAAAGTTTGACAGTTTACGCGATATTGTTCATGAACCTTTTATAGTGTCTATACTAGTGAATTAGTTGATTGTTGCAAAAAAGGTTTGTAGATATTTTCCTATCATGTTGCCCAATAGAGTTTCTCATGTTGATCTAGTAGAACTTGATATTCTTGATTTCGCTATTATATTGGGTATGGATTGGATGCATGCATATTTTTCCTCTTTTGATTGTAGGACACGAGTAGTGATATTTAACTTTCCAAATCAACCCGTAGTGGAGTGGAAGGGCAGAAATTTTATTACTAGATATCGTATCATATCTTGTCTAAACGCATGCAAAATGATCTCAAAAAGGTGTCTATATCACATAGTAATTGTCTTAGACTTAGACATCGAAATTTCTCACATTGAGTTGGTCCCTGTAGTGAGTGAATTTTCAGAAGTATTCTCTAATGACCTTCCTGGAATTCCTCCCGAATGGGAAATTGAATTTATTATCAGTTTGCTACTGGCAATGAATCCTATTTCAATTCCTCCTTACCGGATGGCTCCGACAGAATTGAATGCTCAACTCCACGATTTTCTAGATAAGTGATTTATAGGTCTTAGTATTTTGTCTTTGGTTGCTCCGATATTGTTTGTAAAGAAGAAGGATGGTTCCTTGACAATGTTTACTTACTACCGCAAACTCAACAAGGTCACCATTAAGAATAAGTACCCTCTCCCACGGATTGGTGACTAGTTTGAGAAACTACAAGGGGAGAGCTACTTTTCAAAAAATAGACTTGAGGTCGGGGTATCACCAAATTAGGGTGAGAGGTAAGGATGTACCAAAAATGACCTTCCGAACTAGATATGGGCACTACGAGTTCTTTTAATGTCTTTAGGTCTCACTAATAGAACGGAGGCATTTATTGACCTAATGAATAGGGTTTTTCAAAATTACCTAGGTTAATTTTGTCACTGTCTTTATTGATGACATCTTAGTATATTCGAAGAATAAGGGTGATCATAGGGGTCATTTGGGGGTGGTACTGCAAATCCTTAAGGAACATCAACTATATTCCATATATATCAAGTGTGAGTTTTTTTTGAGGTCAACATTTCTTGGGCAAATCATCTCTAGTGAGGGAGTTGAGGTAGACCTAAGGAAAATGTAGGCGGTGAAGAATTGACCTAGACATTGAATCCAACTGAGATTAGGAGTTTCTTGGGTCTAGCGGGTTATTACCGGAGTTCGTTGATGGTTTTGCATCCATTGTATCTCCCCTGACTACTTTGACCCAAAAGTGCAAGAAATTTGATTGATCAGAGGCATGCAAGAAAAGCTTCCAATTGTTGAAAGATAGGCTTACTTTCGCTGTAGTGTTTACCTTACATGAGTGTATAAAGGGGTTTGTTGTGTATTGTGATACATCCTGTGTGGGTTTACGGTGTGTGCTTATGGAAATCTAGAAAGTGATAGCCTATGCTGTAGGAAACATAAGGTAAATGAGAGAATCTAACCCACTCATGAACTTGAGTTAGCGGCCATGATGTTTTCGTTAAAAATTTAGAGGCAATACTTGTATTGTGTACATGTTGATTTCTTTACCGACCATAAGATTATCCGATATGTGTTTACCCAATAGGAGTTGAACCTCCGACAATGAATGTTGTTACAGTTGATAAAAGATTAAGATATGAGTGTCCTTTATCACTCCGACAAGGCTAATGTGGTGGCGGAGGCCCTAAGTCATATGACTATGGGTAGTGTATCCCACATCAATTAAGCCAAGAAAGACCTAGAGAAGGAAGTTCATAGGTAGACTAGGTTGGGGGTGAGGTTCTAAGGTTCTCCGATAGTGGTGTTGTGGTCCATCATTACTCTGAGCCATCATTAGTGGTTGAGGTGATGTCCAAACAACACCTTAATCAACCATTAATGAAGTTGAAGCAATCAGTTATCGCCATGTTAAATGAGTCATTCTTTTTAGGGGGGATGGTGTGTAAAGGTACCAAGGGAGATTGTGTGTTCTCGATGTAGATGGGTTGAGGGACCGGATCCTAGAAGAAGCACATGGGTCCCGCTAATATATTCATCTGGGTTTGATGAAAATTTACCATAAGTTAAAGGAGATATATTGGTGGGTAGGTTTGACGAAGGACATAGCAGGGTTTGTTGTTCAGTGTAAAAATTTCCAACAAGTAAAAGTCGAACATCAAAAGTCGGGTGGTTTAGTACAAGATTTCCAAATTCCTAATTGCAAATGAACAGACATCAATATGGACTTTATAATGGGTTTACCTCAGACTCATAAGTCATATGATTCCATATGGGTAGTTGTGGATAGGTTTACTTAGTCCCCACTCTTTATTCCCATCAAGTCTACTTATTGGCGGAAGATTATCCTAGGATCTTCATAGATGAGATTGTGTGTCGCCATGGTATTATTTTATCAATCATATCAGATCGGGGTGCCACAATTAACATCTATGTTTTAGGCGGTCGTTCCAAAAATGGTTGGGTACTAAGGTGAAGTTGAGTACCACTTTTCATCCCCAAACATATGGTCAAGATAAATACAATATTCAAACATTTGCGGATATGCTTAGGGATTGCATAATTTATTTTAAAGGGAATTGTAATAAACATTTTCCTTTGGTTGAGTTTACTTATAATAATAGTTTTCATTCATCCATCACCATGGCTCTCTATAAATTCTTGTATTGTAGGACGTGTAGGTCTCCTACTGGGTTGTTTGAAGTGGTTGAGCCTTCACTTTTTGGTCCACATTTGATTTATAAGAACTTAGAGAAGGTTCATCTCATTAAAAAGATGTAACAAACGACCTATTGTTAGCAAAAGTCTTATGATGATCATAGGAGAATGGTTTTGGAGATTGAAGAAGGTGATAAGGTGTATTTGAAAATTTCATCAATGTTAGGGGTGGTTAGATTTGGCAAGAAGGGGAAGTTTAGTCCTCGTTATGTGTGTCCCTATGAAATTTTGCAAAGGGATGTTAAGGTGTCCTATGAATTTAATTTCCCTAGTGCATTGGTTTCGGTTCATCCGGTTTTCCATGTTTCTATATTGAAAAAGTGTATCGCTGATTCTGAGTCCATTCATTTAATTGATGGTCTTGGTATCAAGGACAACCTCTCTTATGAGGAGGTTCCGATTCAAATTCTTGATAGGCAAGTCAAGAAGTTAACGAATAAAGTGGTTTTTTCCGTATAGGTGTTATGTAAGAATCACCTCGTTGAGGGTGAAACATGGGAGGCCCAGATCGATATGAAGTCCCGTTAGCCTCATCTTTTTGATAATTATGTTATTTATACTTTTTAATAATATAAATATGACTATAAATTAAACTTTCATGATTTTTGGTTAATTTTACAAAAATATGCATTTTGGGATTGCATTACAAAATTTGACTTATCAGTTTGTTTGAGTTATGTTTTGCATTTTCACATGGTGAGTATTAGTGAAAAGTTATGTGACCTATTGATAAGTTGATCTTTGTGCTACTTCACTTATGTAATACATGAGATCTCATGTGTGTTGTGAGAAGGAAATACCTCATGATGAAGTGTTTGAGACTTATGTGTGATAAATGGAGTTCTGAAATAGCTTTGATGAAAAGATATGATTTATGATGATGTTGTTAGGTATTGTTGTTGGTTGGGATTCTAGTATTGAGTCTATCCCTCATTCAAAAGAACTTAGTGTCATTCGAAGACAAATGTTCCTAAGGGGGTGATAATTTCACAATTCGAAAATCCAAGACGAGTCTTAAAGACTAAAATAGGTGCAATGGGGGTCTAAACACTGTTTTAAGACCTATCGTAATGAATATAGGTCTTTAGGAGCTTCAGGAACCAAAATGCCCAAGAAAGTTCATGACGTTTGGAAACTAGTTCTAAGGTGTTCTGTCATGCCTTAGACTATTTGAATAGCTTTTAGGAGTAAGAATCTTAGAAACTAGGTGGAAGGGTGTATAATAAGTGTTAAATATGATTCGTGGTAGAAACGTCTGGGTACGTGGTACATCCGGGTATACCCCTAGACATAACCGACTGCTTTGTCCTCTTTAAGGAATAAGACTAGCCCCTTAGTCTCATTTCATAACATTCATAGGTTAAAATTGCAGAAAAATTTAAAACATTCCATTACATCTACTTGGAGGTTTACATAGACCTCTACATACACATAATATAGTCATATCGATTATACATAGACCCTTCGTATAGAAATGTTTCATAGATTTCTACTTTGATTTCACATTATTATATAGAAAATACAATAGTCATAAAAGTCGTCTCTTCTCATACCTTCTATTCGGAGTGTATCAAATTTGGGCATAGACCTTACTTCAATCCAACAAGACCACATATAGGTCATACAAAAGTATAGTGCTCAATCGAAAAAGGAAAAAATGAAAGAGTCTTTAAGCTCATACCAAGTCCATAAGTTTGATAGTGGCATTGACCTTGAAAGTTGAGGACCTATCCAACCTAGATGAAATGAAGAATCAAAGCCTTGAACAATATCTGTTTCTATACTCTTCAACGACCATGTCACGACGCAAAGCGAGTTGTGAGTGACTCTCACACTTACACCTCTAGGTGAGAGAACCAACAAATTTAATCCAACTTACAAACTACAACCATAATTCGGAAGCTCAAATATCTTACTAAATATCTTTTCCCAAAACCTTAAAGTCATCACAGCAAGGACATCTAATCTCCAATTATTGAGTCTAAGAATATCAAATACACAAAAATAACAGAATAAAATGGTATTTGTCCGAAAGTATAGGACATCATGTCATGACCGAAAGAATCCAACACGAGCTTGAATGAATAGCTCACTCTGGAACTTGATATACGGGATGCTAGCTAGAGCTGAGGGAAATCTTAAGTCATAGGAACACTCGATAGATTTAATAAAAGGAAAACAAAGAAAAACACAAGTAGGACTCAGTACGGGGGCAACATGTACTGAGTAGGTATCATCGGCCAACCCAAAATAGGAACTACTATAAAATAAATAATAGTTTTAACTCAACCATAGAACTTAACAGGTGATAAACAACAATCAACATGAACAAGTGTCAACCACATTAAAGTAAGCTTGTAATAAGTCAATGTATCAAGATAACACATGAGGACTCATGCCTCCAAATCAAACCATTTTGGGAGTTGAGTTCTTTAAGATTGAGTATTTTCAATTAATTCAATGTGTTTTTCCTTTAATATTACCGTGTCGGAACATGACACTCCGATCCAAGAATAATGTGTCGGAACGTGAAACTCCGATCCAAGAATATCGTGTCAAAACGTGACACTCCGATCCAAAAATACTATGTCGGACGTGACACTCCAATCCAAGAATATCATTAATTTATCATTTAATATCACCATTCTTCCATTCGTTAATAATATTTCATTGAGCCTTCTTTATTCAAGGCATCACTTCAAATAGAGATGGTTTAAGATTATACATTCCACGTTATCGGGATTTCATACCAATCACAAAAAAACACATGACCAAACCACACAATCACACAATCAAGTACATAGAAAACTTCACAATATCATTCAATGCATATGAGTCACTTTTAAGAGTTTACTATCAAATATCATAAACCATAACCTACCTCCACCGAAGAACCAAAGTTAAGCAAGCTACTTCTTTAATACTTTTCTCTTCCTCAATGTCTCGGAACGTTTTCAATCTATCAAGTATATATGCACAATTTATAAGCTATCGAGTCTGTAAACACTCATACTATTTTATGTCCATTCTAAACCTAAAAACTCACCTAATTTATAATCACTTTTTCTAACGTTCAAACCTAAAGATAAGTCTTAATTCCTCTAATTAGCATAACTATAATGGAATTTAAATAAAACAATACAACTATATTTAATTACCTATCTTAATATGTTAAAATATAATTTATAATGTGAGAACAAAATATGAACATATAAAGAGGAAGCCACTGGTCAAAAAACAAGTGGCATGCGAACAAACAACAATACAAACTACATGACCTGTATATATTGAATATGCAGAACTTACAATATTATTTTATTGCCATTAGCCAATTTTCACTAACCATTGTCAAAATATTAATTTCCTCACTTCTATACAAAATCTCACTCAAGCAATAAATCATATTCTTACAACTTGTGGCCACACTTTCGCACTTTATAATTTTCATACTTCACTAATATTATCCATACAATTAATGCACTAAGAAGAATTGGAGTGAAATAATTCTCACCTGAAGCCGCCTTCACATATTCTTGTACAACCATGCGTCACTTTTTTTTATTATTTTTTTTCTCTATTGATTATTGTTACCCTAATTATTATATGACTAATTATAAAAGTGGTAAAAGGAACCCACTATTAATTATAATGTTATCTTCTTTAACCATCAACTACATAAATTATTACAACTGTCCCATTATTTTTATAATTATAATTACAAATATTCAAAAATACCCATTTAGAATCGATCTAAAATTATTTTATGAAATAAAATGCTCTATTGCTCTAATTGAACCAAATGGGTCGTTACAGACTAGAGCCTAAAATGTTGGGGAAAAGGTAAGATAATAGGGTTAGTACTCCATATGTACTAAGTATGAGAGCATATGCACATATAATGTCAAAATTAAACAAGCTAAAAAGGGACTTTTACTAAAAACATGCAATTTTACATGTTTAAAGGTCTCATGCATAATCAAGCAAATCATACAAATCAACAAAACATTCTTACTAGTTCAAACAAGTAATATGTACCCCAAAATACTTGAACCCATAATTTAGTTCAACCCTAACATCAAGGAATAACATCACAAATATGGTTAAGGGTTAATCACAGTAATTGTATCAACACAACTACTCATGAATCGTGATCAAATCAACGAGTGCAATGACCAAGAAAAGCCCAATAACCCTACTCAATCGAGTGATCTGAACAAGAAACCATTACCAATGTCCAATTTCACATAATATAACATTTGGATATACATTTTACCTTATCATAACAATGTAACCTAACAATTAGGCATAAATGAACTAATAAACATATATTATATACAATGTGCAAACTTATCATGTACATATCATATAGAATTATAACATAAACATATATAAGAACATCCTCCTAAGAATCCCCTCAAGGCTAGTACAATGCTTAGGTAGAGTCTCATACCCCTACATAGACTAATCTAGCCCCATAGGTTATCCTAGTTAGAGTACAAGTCCTTTATCCATTTTACCTTCTTGGGATTATCTTTCCCTAACCGACATAGACCAAATGAGATAGTGTGGAATCTGATGCAGAAGACCCTACACCAAAAGAAGGTGGACTACTTGCCAATGTAGTACCAACACATGAAAGATAGCAACTACGTGTATCCACTAACTAGTATTCATTTGGGGGTAACATATTTGAAGAACTAGAAGATATGGTTGGGAACCTCTTTATGCACCATGCATTATAGTCTCCAATCTGAAGAGTAATTTAGTGTTCCTACCTTCCTAATGTAGGGAGGTACACTCTTCAATTTGAATCACTCGGTGCTAAGCCAAAGTCCCTTTTTTGAAATGTCTTTAATCCATTAATTATTAATCATAACATATTTTATGTTATAAGGTCTAAATTTTGTATAATCATCATAATGAATAGCTCAATAAAAATTGTATGAGTGTAAGTCCTTTCATCACAATTCATATAGGTGATGTTAACACATTGTATAACATTTCATAATAAGGCACATTGGTATACATCACCACCTTTATAACAATTACATATGCAAAATCTCACAACAAAAATCAAGAAATTTTAATTCAACATCATACCAACCTATCAATCCTAATACAACACATTCTATAATATAATATCATGACTTAACCATAATTACTCAGAATTGGAAGTAAAGATAGAGATTCTAAGACTTACAATGTCTGCCGCATAGTTCATCATCAAGCACTTACAATCAACCCATAAGTCAATCAAACTATGTGATTAAGATCATCACACAATGATAACCAAAGATATAACAAGCACAATTGGATCTCTTTGACACAATTCAACACTAGATCATAGCATAAGACAAGATACATAAGCCAATTTCACAATATACTTCATGCCATAAATCATATGTGAAGATCTAGAATAATATGCCTATTATACATATTAATTTATTCATAATAACACAATAGGATTGTAATCTAATCAATAACAAAGTCAATTGAATGATCACAATACAATATAGGTCAAGATTACAACCTAGGGTTAGGGGTTGAGGATCATGTTCTTAGATTCATTCCAAACCATCAAAAATTATCAAAATGAAGTTACAATAAATGTTAATCTACTAAATATAACCTAAAAAAACCATGAAAAACTCAATTTATAACTTTAATTCCGTAATTGGATGAAACCCATAAAAAAAATCAACTTTTGAAATATAAGTAGAAGGAACCCTTTGAGGAGACAATCTCAAAGCTAAATAAGATCTCATACCTTAACATTTGATAACAATTTTATGGTGAATTCTCCCCTTTCCTAGCACCTAAACCCTTCTCCTTGTTGGTCTTCAATGGTGAGTTCATGTAGAGAAGAAAAGAAGAGAGAAGGAAGAGAGTTTGTATTTGGGAGTTTAAGTTAGTTTATTAGTATACCTTTAATATATAACTAACCCCTAAAAAACTTGATTATTAATTAAATAATATTAAAAATGTATAGGAAAATCACCCCCTCACAGTAGGAGCCACGCGGACGGGCCGTCTGTGAGTCTACACACCTACCCCCCTCTTATCCTACACTTCATCAATGAGTTCAAAGACTGGGCAGGTGTGGGGCTTCCCCATTTTGTCTAAGTGTGGGACGACAATGGCATCGACGCCCTACGTGTCCACACGTGAGGTGTTGACTGCCTCGTTGATGCACACTGCTTCAGGCATTGTTGCCTCAACCTGAGGGGTCCTCCTCAAGAGCCCTTCGTTGGTCCTTGGGAAGTCGTACCCAAACGTTTCGACCATGAAACAACTCAAAAACCTAATATCTATATTTTTACAAATTTTCATTCATTTCGTACTCCTAAAATCTAATAAAAAAGGCTAAAGAACGGTAGTACCTCTTTGAACAACCTTCTGAACGTCATGAAAGTTTTAGTTCTTCAACTTTCTGGATGACCTAAATTTATTAAAATGGACTCAAAACATTACTTAGACCTTATGATACCTATTTTAGGCTTTACGACATGTATTGGATTTTCAAAGTGTTTCATTATCCCCCCTCCTTTTAGGAACATTCGTCCCTGAATGACACTAAAATTGTTTTGAAGGAAGGACTAGACTCAAGACTACAAGCCCAACCAAACAACAATATCAAATCAACTTAATTCATTTCATTTCATCAAGCCAAATTCTAAAACTCCAAATACCACATACAAGGCTCAAAACACTTCATCATAAGGTATTTCCTTCTCACAACCTACATGAGCTCCACATACATTACACAAGTCACTTAGCATAAAATTCGACTTTTAAATATGCTATATAAAATTTCATAAATACTCACCATATAAAAATGCACAACATAAATAAAAAAAAAACAAAAGGCAAAATTCCAAGTTCAAAGCACCTATTTCACTGTATCCTCATTGTCAAGTAAACTTCAAAATACACATTTTTGCAAACTTCACCAAAAATAATGAAACTTCAATGCCTAGTCATATTTATATCATTAAAAGGAATAACTAACCTCAATTATAAAAAATATAAGGGTAATGGGACTTCATGTCGGCCTTGGCCTCCCATGTTGCACCCTTAACTAGGTGATTTTTCCATAACACCTTTACTGGAACAACCTTTTTATTCCTTAACATCTTGACTTGCTTATCAAGAATTTGTATAGGAATTTCCTCATATGAGCGGTTATCCTTTACAACAAGACCCTCAATAAGAACGGACTCAGGATCACCTACACAATTCTTCAACATAGAAACATGCAAAACTAGATGAACCGAAGCCAATTAACTAGGGAGTTCTAACACATAGGCCACCTTACCAACCCTTTGCAAAATATACCATTCTTGCTAAATCTAACCACCCCTTTCATTGGTGAAATTTTTAAATTCACCTTGTTGCCTTTTCAAACTCCAAATATATTCTCCTATGTTCAACATAAGACTTTTTCGGACTATTGGCCTTTTGCAACTGGTTCATTATGATATGAACCTTCTCCAAGGTCTTATAAGCCAAATCGGGACCAAAAATTGAAGGCTCACCCACTTCACATAACCCTATAGGAGACCTACACCTCCTACCATATAAGTCTTCGTAGAGAGCCATGGAGATGCATGAATGAAAACTATTATTATAAGCAAACTCCACCAAAGGAAAATGTTTAATACATTTCCCTTTAAAATCAATTATCCAAGCCCTAAGCATATCCTCAAGGGTTTGAATAGTGCATTCAGCTTGACTATATGTTTGGGGATGAAAAGCGGTACTCAACTTCACCTTAGTACCCAACCCTTTTTGGAACGACATCCAAATCCTAGATGTGAATTTTTGCACCCCTATCTGATATGATGGATATATGAATACCTTGGCGACACACAATCTCATCTATTGAACATCCTAGAATAATCTTCCGTCGAATAAGTAGACTTGATGGGAATAAACCGAGCGGACATAGTCAACATATCAACGACCACTCATATAGAATTGTATGACTTTTCATTCCGACGTAAAACCACTACAAAGTCCATACAAACGTCTTCCAACTTCAAAGTTGGAATTTGGATCTCTTGTAGTAAGCCACCCGACTTTTGATGTTCGGCCTTTACCTGTTTGCAATTTTGGTACTTAGTAACAAACTCAACTATGTCCCTCTTCAAACCTTCCAACCAATATATCTCCCGTAGGTAATGATACATTTTCGTCAAACCCGGAAGTATGGAGTAGCGGGACCCATGGGCTTTTTCAAGGATCCCATCCCTCAACCCATATACATCGGGAACACGCAAATTCAGTTTGTACTTTAACACACTATCCCCCTAATGAGAATAACTCATTTACTTTCCAAGACCCGATTCTTTCAACTCCATTAATTTCTGATAAAGATGTTGTTTGGAATTCACCTCAACCACTAAAGATTACTCGGAGTTATGATGCACTATAACACCCATTCGGAGAACTTTACAGCCTCACCCCTAGCCTAGCAAGCCTATGAACTTCCTTTGCTAGGTTTTTCTTTGCTTCATTAACGTGGGATACACTACCGATACTCATACGACTTGGGCATCCGCAACCACATTAGCCTTGTAGGGGAGATAGAGGACATTCTATCATAATCTTTCAACAAGTCTAACCACCTTCTTTGTCGTAGGTGCAACTATTTTTGAGTAAACAAACACATATTCGAGACTCTTATAGTCAGTAAACACATCAACATGAACCCCATGTAAGTAATGCCTCCATATAGAATAGTTTCTCTCATGCTCCTTAAGTTGACTAGATCCATAGGGTATCACCTTCCTATGTTGCATCAGCACACACCCTAAACCCACATGTGATGCATCACAATACTTAAAAAACCCCATCGTACCTTCAGATAAAGTCAATACCAGAGAATAAGTAAGCCTATCTTTCAACAATTGAAAACTCTTCCACAGACTCCGACCACTAAAACTTCTTACACTATTGAGTCAAAGTTGTCAAGTGATATGCAATGGACACAAAACCATCCACCGAAATCAAATAATAACCCGCTATACCCAAGAAACATATAATGTCGGTTGGATTCAATGTTCTAGGCAAATTTTTCAGCGTCTCCATTTTCGTTGGGTCTACCTCTACTCCCTCACTAGAGATGATGTGCCCAAGAAATGTAACCGACCATAACAAAAACTCGCACATACTACATTTGGCATACAATCAATGTTCCTTAAGGGTTTGCAATACTACCCTCAAATGACCCATATAATTACCCTCATTCTTGGAATATACCAAGATGTCGTCAATGAAGACGATAACAAATGCATCTAGGTAATTTCGAAACACCATATTCATTAGGTGAATATAAGCCAGTGGAGCATTAGTGAGACCGAATGACATTACCAAGAACTCGTAGTGCCCATACCGAGTCTGAAAGGCCGTATTTTTTACATACACCCCTCTCACCCTAAGTTTGGGATACACCGACGTCAAGTCTATCTTTGAAAAGTAACTAGCCCCATGGAATTGATCAAACAAGTCATCAATCCAAGGGAGATGGTACTTATTCTTGATGGTGACCTTGTTAAGTTGATGATAGTAAATACACGTTCTCAATGACTCATCTTACTTCTTTACAAATAACACCGGAGAACCCCACGACGCAATGTTAGGCCTTATAAAGCCCTTTATCTAGCAAATCCTTGAGTTGTACCTTATACTCCTTCAATTCGGTCAGAGCCATCCTATTATGAGGAATTGAAATGGGATTTGTTTCCGGTAGCAAGTAAATGCCAAAGTTCATTTCCCGTTCAAGAGAAATATCGGGAAATTCATGAGGAAAGACCTCCGAAAACTCACTCACTACAGGTAGCGACTCAATGGTATGAATTTCAGAGTCTAAATCTTGGACTCTTACAATGTGATATAGACAAACCTTTGAAATCATTTTGCATGCTTTTAGACAAGAAATAATATAACCTCTAAGAATTAAATTTCCCCCCTTCCACTAAACAACGGGTTCATTTGGGAAGTTAAACCTCACCACACTTGTCCTATGATAAATGGAGGCAAAATATGCATGCAGCAAATACAGACCCAATATAATATCAAAATCAAACATATCAAGTTCTACTAGATCAACATGAGAAACTCTATTGTGCAACATTATAGGACAATTTTTGTACACTCTTTTTGCAACAACCAATGCACCCACCGGAGTAGACACTATAAAATGTTCCTGCAAATTGCCGGGCAAAATTTCAAACTTTGTAGCTACAAGAGGTGTAACAGAAAATAAAGTAGCACCAAGATCAAGTAAGGCAAAAGCATAAATAGAGAAAACTTTCAACATACAGGTCACAACATTGGGAGAAATCTCTTGCTCACCCATAGAGTTGAGGGCATAGAAGCGGTTCTTCTTTTGAGCATAACTAGAACCATATGATTTAGCTTTAACACTACGCCTGTCGTGACCCCTCACATTTGGGAAATACCTAACCTTGTTCCCACTTTTACCACAACCAAAACAATTGTCTATCCTTTTAAGGCAATCGCCATAGTGCTTCCTGCCGCACTTTCCACAAGTTGGTTTCTCAGTTGGTGAATTATTACCTCTTCCCTTCTTGAACTTAGTGTTAGACACCCTAACACAACTAGCCTTTGGGAACTTTGTAGGAAGTTATCTTGAAACACGCTTATTAAACCAAGGCTTGTCTTGTATCTCAAGCCTATTATTTGAAGAACTCCCATCAAATGATCTTGCCTTCTTAGCATCCTTACTTTCTCCTATCCCTTGACTCTTCCACATGCTTGGCATGCACTGTAAGATGAGATATAATCATATTGTCATTTAACAAAAAGGAATGACAGTACTCTTGCAAATAATCCGACACCTCCATCACAAATTGGCTTGTTTCATATCTAGGATTTGAAACCGAAGGAGGAACATATTTTGACATTTTAGTGAATTTTAATGTGTTTAGATGAACACTTATGCCTCCTTGCCGAAGTTTGATTAAATCCACCACTTTGGCCTCCCTCATTACCCTACGAAAAAAATGATAAAGTAATTCCTTCTTGAATATCTCCTAAGTCACCGTGCCACCCCGAAGAGGCCTATTATCCCTCTATTGCACACACTAAGTTTGGCCACATTCTTGAGTTGGTATGTTCCCAACTCGGACTTTTCACTCGTGGACAACCCCATTGCAAAAAATATATCATAGACCTCATTAATTAATTCTTGGGGTCATCATCAACCTTAGACCCGTAAAAGATAGGAGGGTTCATTAGAGTTAATCCACTTAGACGGGAAGCCATAGTAGTGACTTATTGATAATGACGGGACACAACCTCCCCATTTGCTTGAGCCTTCATAGCTTGAGCATGAGTCATGGCTGCTTGTGCTTGAGTAGTGATAACTTGATCAATTTAGAGAAGAGCAGTCTTTATATTATCATCCGTCAAAGGAGGAGGATTTAATGGTGTATGCTCCATGTTAGCATCTTCATCATGTAGTGGAGCTTGATCACCATGGGCAGGAGCTCCCGCATTAGTAATTTTCTTGTCAAGTCTCCTTGCCGAATTCCTTCGAGTCTTCATGCTCCTTTTAAGAACAACAATAGTATTGGATGCAAAAACACACCATAAGTACACTCTAATAGCACGATATAAGATTTCCAATAAGAGAGAGATTCCTAGGCATCACATAGATTCCTATTCATATGTGTGGCGCGCTTTGCAATTATGAATAAAAACCTACATAGACCAGGTAGAGAGAGAGAGACGTAACTCAATAACATTCAACCTCATGCTCTGATACAAAGTTTTTCACATTCGAGTTTACCCCCTAGATGTAACTGCCATCATCTTCCTCTTTAAGGACTATGACTAGCCTCTTAGTCTCATATCATAATATGGTCGTATCGAGTATACATAAACCCTTCGTATAGGAAGGTTACATAACCTTCTACTTTTATTGAACATTATTATATAGAAAATACCATAGTCATAAAAGTCATCTTATCTCATACCATCTATTCGGAGTGTATCAAATGTGGGCATAGCCCTTACATCAATCCAACAAAACAACATATAGGTCATACAGAAATAAAGTACTCAATCGAAAAGGAAATAAATTGAAGAGTCTGTAATCTCATAACAAGTCCATAAGCTAGATAGTGGAATTTCCCTCGGAAGTTGAGCACCTACCTACTTGGATGAAATGAAGAATCCAAGCGCTTATTATCACCTTACAAACTCTTCTACGATCGCAACCTAAAATTTTTGGGAAAAGGGAAGAAAATGGGGTTAGTACTCCACATTTACTATGTATGAGACCATATGCACATATAATTTCAAAACATTCTAAAAAGGGACTTTTTCGTCAAAACATGCCATTTTACAAGTTTAAAGGTCTTATGCATAACAAAGCAAGTTCTACAAATCAACTAAACATGCTTACTAGCTCAAACAAGTAATATGTACCCCAACATACTTTAACCCATAATTTAATTCAACCCTACCATCAAGGAATAAAATAACAATTATGATTAAGGGTGAATCTCAATAATTAAAGCAAGACAACAACTCATGAATCCTTGACCAACAAGTGCAATGACGAAGTAAAGCCCCATAAACCTACTCAATAAAGTGACCTAAACAAGAAAACATAACCAATGTCCAACTTCACATAATATAATATTTTTATATGCATTTCACCTTATCATAACAATGTAACGTAACACATGTTCATAAGTTAACTAATAAACATATTGTATCAACAATGTTCAAACTTATCATGTGCATATCATATAGCATTATAACATAAACATTTATAAGAACATCCTAATGAGTCTCCCCTTAAGGCTAAGTATTGTAATGCTTAGGTAGAGTCCCATAGACCTACCTAAACTAAGCTAGACCCCTTAGGTTATCCTAGTTAGAGTTCAAGTCCATTTATCAGTTTTACCTTTTTGGGAACATCTTGCCCTAACCGACGTAGACCACATGAGATAGTAAAGAATCCTGTGTCATAAAATCCCACACAAAAACAAGGTGGACTATTTTCCAATGTAGTCCCAAAACATGAAGCATATTAACTACGTGGATACACTAACTAGTATTCCTATGGGGGCGACATAGTTTAAGAACAAGGAGATATATTTGGGACCCTCTTTATGCACCATGAATTATAGTCTCCATTCTCAAGAGTAATTTACTGTTCCTACCTTCCCTATGTGGGAAGGGACACTCCTCAATCTAGTTCACTCGGTGCTAAGCCAGAGTCCCTTTTTGAAATGTGTTTAAGCCTTTAATTATTAATCATTGTATAGATTAGGTCATAGGGTCTAACCCTTGTCTAATCATCATCATGAATATCTTAATAAAAATTGTATGAGCGTAAGTCCTTTCATCACAATTCATATAGTTGAGGTTAACACATTGCATAAATTTCATAACAAGTCACATTGATATACATCACCACCCTTATAACCTTTACATGTTAATAACCTCACATAAAAGTAAATACATATCAAATCAACATCATACAACCCTATTAATCCTAATACAAGGCATACTCAAATATAATATCATGACTTAAACACGATTAATCACAATTGGAAGTAAATATAGAAATTATAAGACTAACCAAGTCTTTCTCATAGTTCATCATCAAGGTCTTACCATCAAACCATAACTCAACCGAACTAGGGGAGTAATATCATCACACAACGACAAACAATGAGATAACAAGTACAATTGAATCTCTAAGACACAATTCAATATCTGATCATAACTTAAGACAATATAGATAAGCCAATTTCACAATATACTTCATGCCCTAAATCACATATCAAGAACTAGTATAATAGGCCTACAATACATCCTAATTTATTTATAATAACCCCCTAGGATAGTAATTTAATCTATAATCAATTTATTTGAGTGATCACAACATAATACAGGTCAAGATTACAACCTAGGGTTGGGGGTTGAGGATCATGTTATTCTATTCATACCAAACCATAAACAATTAACACAATAACGTTAAAACACATGTTCTTCTAGTAAATATAACATAAAAACCATTAACAAATCTATTCATAACTTCAATTTCTTAATTGGTTGAAACCCATAAGAAAACTCAACTTTTGAAATTCATTTAGAAGGAACCCTTTGATGAAAGAGTTTCAATGGTGAATTGGATCACATTCCGTGTCATTTGAAAACAATTTGATGGTGAATTATCCCTTTTACATCCCCAAAATCCATCCCCTTCCATGTCTTCAACAGTGAGTTTAAGTAGAGTGAAAGAGAAGAGAGAAGAAATAGAGTTTGTATTGAGAGATTTGATTAGATTAATTGGGGTAGGGGGTTCAATATAGGAGTTTATGTTTGTAATTAGTCTCCCCTTAATCCCTTAATAACCCCTAAATTACTTAAATTAATTAATAAATTAACTTTACATTTAAAATATGCAGGAAAATCATCACCTCACAGACAGAACCCCACGGGTGGGCCGTCTGTTAGTCTACGGACCTACCCCCCTATCGTCCTGACTCCGTCGATAAGTTCAGAGACTATGCAGGCGAGGGGCCTCCCCATTTTGTATATGTTTAGGACGATAGTGGCATCGATTCCCTTTACACACATGGGCCGTTGACTGCTTCGTCGATGCACACTACTTAAGGCAGTGTTTCCTCAACCTGCAGGGGTCCTCCTCAAGGGCCCTTGATTTGTCCTTGGGGAGCCGTACCCGGATATTTCGACCATGAAATAACGCAAACACCTATTATCTACCTTTTTTATACCAATTTTCATACATTATCGACTCCTTAGAGCTAGTAAAATAGGCTAAGGCACGATAGTACCTCTTTGAACCAACTTCTGGACGTCATAAATGTTCTTGGACATTTTGGTTCTTAAACTTTCTAAATGACCTAAACTTATTAGAATGGACTTAAAATAGTACTTAGACTTAATGAAACCTATGTTAGGATTTACGACACGTCTTGAATTTTTAAAGTGTTATAGTACGACTCACTAAGGACCAACCAAGGTCCCTTGAGGAGGACCCTAGCACGTATGAGGAAACACTACTTGTTCATTGTGAAACCTATAAAGGGCAACGACGACTTGTGTGTGGATCGATGGGCCGTCGATGTCAATTGCTGTCCCACACATAGAAAAATATTGGAGGCCCTCAGATGCACAGTTTCTGAACTCAATGACGGTTGTGCAGCATTGAAGGGAACAGTGACCATCAACTCATAGACAAACTGTTGTTCGAGGTCTTGTCTGTGAGGGTCGAGTTTCCTGCACAATTTAAGTTACTTTTATTTAATTATTTAGAGGTTTAGGTCATTAACTATTTTCTTAAGGGAATGTAATTAAGTTGATTATGACCCAATATAAAGACCCCAACCCTCATTAACTTAAACACAACTCAAAAGATAAACTCTCTTCCTTCTCTCTTCTTTCTCTCTCTATTGGAAGACACCATTGAAGACGACCTAGGGAAGGGATTTGGGAGCAGTAAAGGGGCGAATTTACCATCAAATATTCATTAAACGTTAACGTATGGGATCTAAGTCACCTTTGAGACTTCTTTCGTCAAATGTCTCCTTCAATGTATTTCAAAAAGTTAATTTTCAAGTGGGTTTCATTCAATTATGAATTTGATATTATGAACTGAGTTGTTTATGGTTTCTTTAGAATATAATGGATAGATTAACATGTATTTTAACTTGATTTTTATCAATTGTAATGGTTTGGTTCAAATTGAAGAATATGGTTCTTAACCCTTAACCCTAGGTTTGATCTTGATATTAATTAGGTTGAGATTGATTTAATTAACTTGATTATTGGTTAAATCCAATGAGATGATGTTATTACATTAATCATGAACAAATTAGGGTGAATGTTGTCTTTCAAACAAGTTCTTGAGAAATGATCTAGGTTATGAGAATTGACCTAAGTATCTTGTCTTAAGCTTTGAGTTAGTATAGAATTATAGTGTAGTAATTCTTCTAACCTTATTAAAATATTGATTATATAAATAACAACAAAATCCTAGGACTCTCCTCAAGGCGAACTTGTGCAATTTATAAGTAGAGTCCCATACCCCTACCCAAACTAAGTAAAACCCCTTAATGTACCAATCCCAAAGTCTAAGTCGTGTTTTAGAGCCTAAAATGACTATCTAAAGGTTGTGTCACTGTTTTAAGGTAAAAAACAGTGTATATAATTAAATTAGGAAGTTTTGGGAAATAAAACGTTAAATAACGTCAATGACGTCTGAAAACTAATTCAATGAGGTCTAGTGTGCCTTAGCCTATTTGAATATGTTTAAGAGTTGGAAAATTATTGAATTTTGTGAAAAGGTGTGTAAAAAGTATTAGAGTTAGTGTATAGTTGAAACTTTGAGGTACGACTCCCCAAGGACCAATCAAGGTCCCTTGAGGAGGACCCTTGCATTTTAACAAAAAGCTGCCAAAAAGCAGTTTCACAAACACATTCAAACGACGAACCGTGAGCTAATCCACGGGGCCTCAATGGAAACTGTCGATGGTCACTTACCAAATCCATTGGAGTCCTGTTTTGAAAAGTCTCTTACCAAAAAAATGGACCAACAGGATGGTTGTTCCCTTGGACGAAAAATTGACCGTAGACGTGGTCTCTTCTATCGAATCCACTGTTTTGCTGCACGTTTTCAAGTTGGTTAAATTAATTAATTTTTTGGTTAGTTAATTATTTATTGTTTTAGTGAGGTCTTATTATTCTAGTTAATGACCTATATGAATGCCATAATCTAGTTAACCTAACCTAAGCCCTTGTTATTCCCGAAATAAAATTACTCTTCCTTTTCTCTCCCAAAGAAGAACACCATTGATGACTAAGAAAAAAAATGTAAGTCATAGGTCTGCTAAATGGTCGTGTTTATCCATCAAAATTCATGAATAAATAAGGTATGAGATTCCTTTCACCTTTTGGTATCTCTTTTCCCAAAGTTTTCCTTCAAATTGATTTCAAAAAGATAAAATTCTAGTGGGTTTTCTTCCAATAAGAAATTGATCTTGTGAATTGCTTAGTTAATGATTTTTTTAGATATTATGAGAATATAAACATGTATTATAAATAAATTATGTTACTTCTTTATGTATTGGTCTAGATTGTAGAAGATGACCTTTTCCCCTTAACCCTAGGTTTTGATCTTGAATTTACTTGAGTAGTATTGGTACATTTGACTTATTTAATGTGTGAATTAATATCATATGCCGTTATTATGTCAATTTATGAATAGATTTAATTAAACTGTAACCCTATTATGTTATTTCTTGTGTAATTGATCTAGGTTGTGAAGTTGATCATGAACTTAACATAAGTCTCTTATCTTATGCTTGAACTAGTGATGGAATGTGATGTAGTGATTCAATTGACGTCATTATTATGTTGATTAGAATAATGTTATGGTACTATAAATATTGTTGGGTTTGATTGAGTATGGTTGATGGTAATACCTTTATGATTGTTTTTGAAGAAGATTGGAGTCAGTTGTATGATGTCAACTCTTTACTTCAATTATGGTAACTTGTTAATATGTGATTATGTTGTAGTGAAGTATACCTTAAATTAAGATTGATAGGGTTGGTATGATGTTGAATTGAAATGTCTTGACTATGGTTTATGAGATGTTGGCTAAGATAAATAATCTATGTGCCTTATCATGAATGATAATGTAAATGTGCTAACCACACATGTATGAATTGCAATGAAAGGAAAATATTCATGAAATTATAATTAAGATATGATGATGATGATTATATAAGGGATAGACCTTACGACCTACATTAAGCTATGATGATTAATAAAGACTTAAAGATATTTTAAAAAGGGTCTCTAACTTAGAAACGAGTGAATTAGAGTGAGGAGTGTCCCTTCCCACTAACATACTCATGATTGGAGACTATAATGCATCTATCATAAAGAGGGTCCCAATAATATCTCCTAGTTCTTAAATTGCATCAATCATAAAGAGTGTCCCAATATATCTCCTAGTTCATAAACTATGTTTCCCCCATAGGAATACTAGCTAGTGGATCCACATAGTTTTTATGTTCATGTTTTGATATTACTTTTGCAAGTAGTCCACCTTCTTTCAGTGTAGGATTACATGACACCAAATTTCACACTAGCTCTTCTGGTCTATGTCAGTTAAAGAAAGATGTTTCTAAAGGTAAAAGGAAATATTAAATGAACTCTAATAAGGATAACTTAATGGGTATAACTTAGTCTAGGTAGGGGTTGGACGCTACCTATACATTTTATTAGTACGCCTTGAAGGGAGTCTTAGGAGGATGTTCTTATGTATGTATATTATTATAAATGTAAATGAGATGTATATTATGATCTTACATGTTAATAGTATCTAATGATGTTGAATTTACTTATGAATGTATGTTTGGTCTACATTGCTAATGTATGATGTTATGTACTCTTAATGATATGATATGTGAAGTTGGACATTGATTATGGTTCTTGTTAGGCTTAATTGATTGAGGAATGTTATGGGGCTTTGCTTAGTCATTTCACTAGTTGACTTGATGAGGGTTCTTGAGTAATAGTCTTGCTTTGGTTATGTTATAATGTTCTCTTATTCATGCTTGTTGAAGTTATATTTTCTTATAGATTTGTCTTGATTATGCGTTCAAGTATTTTGGTTTGTATGATTTACTTGGATATACTAGTGTTGTTGGTCTTGTGATGCAGATGGCCTTGACTTGATAAATATGCATTAATGACTTGTATTGGTTCTTGATGGTGGATAAAGCTTTCCAAATGATAAATAGCATGCTATAATTATATGTCCCTTTTTGGCATGATTTCATGATGTGTGCATATGGTCTCATACTTAGTACAAGTGGTGTACCAACCCTCTATTATCCCTGTTCCCTATCATTTAAGGTTCTGATGATTGAAGGGCTTTTAAAACGACTTAAGGAATACTTCAAAATTCTCACTCATTCAAGTTGGGTAGGTCCTCACTTTTCAATGGCAATTCCACTATCAAGTTATTGATGTAGTTCTTTTTATAAGACTTCTAGTTTTTTCCTTATTCATTTGAGTACTAAAGATTATATATATATATATATATATATATATATATATATATATATATATATATATATATATATATGTATATATATGTAATAAAAGTAGAAGAATATGCAATATTCTTATACAAATGGCCTATGTATACTCTATATAAATACAATATGTGTATGCGAGAGGTCTATGTAAACCTCAAGATTGATATAGAAAAGTTTTAAATTTTCTGCATTTTTAACATATGAATGTATTAATATCTTTAGAGGACAACAACGCCAGTTACGTGTAGGTGGTGCTCCAAGGATGTGACAAACTTTGTATCACACTGAGTTTAATATCTGTAGAGTCGATGTCTCACTCAACCACATTTACAAATACTTGTGAAGTGTGCCACCCTTATGAATAGAAAACTACGTGATGTCTCACTTTCTTGGAAATCCAATATCGTGCCTATACAGTCTTTGCTCTAAGTTCCCTTAGCATATAATCCTTTTATTGTTATTATAGGTAATTAATTCTCAAAGAACATCCGGTCATGGACTTGATGTAGAGATTTCCAATGCGGGAGTTTCTATCGGTGGCAATCAAGTCCCTTTTATTGAAGAAGAGTCTAATGATGACCAAGCTCCGGTCAATCCTCCACCTATGATTGATGGCTCCATAAGGTCAGCCTTCTTCCAAATGGCCCAAGCCAATATTACTGAAGCACAAGCCGTCACTACTTAAGAACAATCCATGATGGCCCAAGCTATTGGGAGGTGGTACCCCTAGCAAACCAACTTTTTGGCACCATGGCCTACCGTTTGAGAGATTTAACTATAATTAATCCCTCTACTTTATATGGGTACAATGTTTAGGAATACGCCCATCAGTTCATTGACGAAATATACAAGATTCTCTATGCTATGGGGTTGGCTACTAGTGAGAAAGCCTAGTTTTACACTTATCAACTCAAAGATGTAGCCAAAAATAGGTATTTTCAATGGAGATACAATAGGCATTTAAGGGTAAGACATGTGACTTGGGAGATCTTCAAGAAGGCTTTTCTTGATCCATTATTTCCTTGAGTGAAGAGGGAATCCAAAGTGTAAGAACTCATCAACCTTCATCAAATAGGTATGAGTGTACTAGACTACTCTTTCAAATTTACTAGATTGTCAAAGTATGCTCCTTCTTTGGATGAGTTGCTTTATGATGGGAGTGTCGGACGACTTGAAAGTTGAATTTTTTTCGTCTATGATACATTATAATATGAACAGTTATATCTCATGGTTCATGTGAAACAAGTGAAAGAGACAAGGATTAAGAGGAAGAGTAGAAATGCCAAAAAGGAAAGGTCTTATGATGGTGGTTCTTCTAAGGGTAGGCGTAATTTCAAAGACAAGCCTACGTTCAAGAAGAGGTTTTATAATAAAGTTCCTTCAAAATTTACGAAGGCTCATTATTATAGGGTGTCTAACACTATGTCTCAAGAGGCAAGGGGTACTAGTGAACCAACCATGAAGCAAACTTGTGGAAAGTGTGATAAGAAGTAGTATGGTGATTGGCTCATAGGGGCGGACAATTGCTTTGTTTTTGGCAAGAGTGGACACAAGTTCAGGGATTTCCCTAATGTAAAGGGTCAAGACAAGGGTTGTGGTCAAGCTCAAGGAAGTTGTTCTAATGATGCTCCAAAAAAGATTCACTTTTATAGTTCTGTTTTACAGGTGAGCAAAAATTTTCTCCTGAGGTGGTTACTGGTATGTTGAAAGTCTTTTCTATTTAGTTATATTCTTTACTTAATCCCGGTTTTTGTTTATTTCTCCCCTAGAAGCTAAAAAGTTTTACGTCTTACCCGATATCTTGAGTGAAACTTTCTTGGTGTCTACCTCATTGAGTGATTCTGTTGTTCCAAAAGAGTGTATAAAAATTTTCCTATAATTTTTCCTAATAGAGTTACTCATGTTGAACTAATAGAACTTAATATGTTTGATTTTGATGTAATTTTGGTTACGAATTGGTTGCATGTTTGTGTTGGTTCAATAGGTTTTAGTATAAGGTTTGTGAAGTGTAACTTTTAAAATTGGCCCATTTTAGAGTGAAAGAGGGGAAATTCAATTCCTAAAGGTTGTATCATTTCTTTTTTGAAAGCTTGTAATATGATCTCTAAAAGGTGTTTATCCCATATAGGAAGAGTCCAAGATTTAGACTCCAAAATTCCTCCCATTAAGTCGGTACCCGTATTTAGGGAATTTCTGGAGGTCTTTCCTAATGATCTTCCGGGTACTCCACCCAAACGAAAAATTTTATTTTGGTATCGACTTACTACCAAATACAAATCCCATTTCAATACAAACTTATCGGATGGCTCCGATCGAATTGAATGAGTTGAAGGCTCAACTCAAGGATTTACTAGAAAAGGATTTTATTCGACCTAGTATTTCTCCATGGGGTGCTCCGGTATTCATAAAAAAGAAGGATGGGTCCCTTAGAATATGTATCGATTGCCGTCAACAAAACAAAGTCGCAATCAAGAACAAGTATCCACACTCTCGAATTGATGATTTAGTTTATCAACTCCATGGTGTGAGTTACGTTTCCAACATTGCCTTCAGATTGAGATATCACCAACTTAGGGTGAGAGGTGATGATATTCCCAAGACGTAATTTCAAAAAAAATATGGTCACTATGAATTTTAGTAATGTTCTTTGGACTCAGTAATGCTCCGGCGGCGTTTATGGACCTAATGAATAGGGTGTTTCATTGTTACCTAGATTCAGTTGTCATTGATTTCATTTATGACATCTTGTTAATTAAAAAATGAGGGTGAACGCATGGACCATTTGAAAGTGGTGTTGCAACTGCTTACGTATCACTAATTGTATGCCAAGTATAGAAAATGTGAGTCTTGGTTGAGGTCGGTAGCATTTCTTGGTCATACTATCTCTAGTGAAGGTGTAGATATTGATCCAAAGAGGACCAAAGTGGAGAAAAATTGACCTAGACCTTAGGCTCCTATTGATAATAGGAGTTTCTTAGGCCTAGCCGGTTATTATAAAAAGTTTGTCGATGGATTTGGGTCTCTTGCTTCTCCCTTGACAACCTTGATTCAGAAGAATGTGAAATTTGAGTGGTAAGAGGCATGTGAAAAGATCTTCGAAATGTTAACAGATAGGCTTACTTCTGCTCCAGTATTCAACCTATTGGAGGGTACTAAGGGTTTCATGGTATATTGTGATGCATCCGGAGTCGGTTTGGGGTGTGTTCTTATACATCATGGAAAAGTTATAGCCTATGCTTCTGGGTAACTCAATTTTCATGAGAAGAATTATCCGACTCATGACCTTGATTTAGAGGTCATAGTATTTCCCATGAAAATATGGAGGCATTACCTTTATAGGTTTCATGTTGATGTTTATACTGACCATAAAAGTCTTCAATATGTATTCACTCAACAGGAGTTGAATCCTTTGTAAAGGATATGGTTAGAGTTGTTTATAGACTATGACATGCTTCTTCTTTATCACCCCGTTAAGGCTAATATGGTGGCAGATGCTCTAAGTTGATTGTCTATGGAAAGTGTGTCCCATGTTTAAGAATCCAAGAGAAACCTAGTGAAAGAGGTTCATTGCTTTACTTGTTTAGGGGTTCGAATTGAAAGTTATCCAAATGGTGGTATGGTGGTACATCATAACTCCGAGTCATCTTTGGTTGTTGATGGGAAGTCTAAGCAACACCTTGATTCATTATTCATAGAGTTGAAACAATCGATTCTTGGAAAGATGAATGAGTCATTCTCCCAAGGGGGATGGTGTTCTTAGGTACCACGGGAGATTGTGTGTGACTAATGTGGATTAATTGAGGAGTAGTATCCTTGAGAAAGATCATGTAGCAAGTTCTTCTATTGATCTGAGCTCTACAATGATGTACCATGACCTTAGAGAACTGTTTTAGTTGGATGGCTTAAAAAGGGATATTGAAGCATTTGTTGCAAAGTGTCCCAACTGCAAACAAGCGACATCGGAGCACCAAAATCCTACTGGTATTCTACAATAAATACTAATTCATACTTTGATGTGGGAGGATGTTAACATGGATTTTGTAGTAGGTTTGTCTTGAACTCGAAAGCGATATGACTCTATATGGGTTGTAGTGGATAGAATGATCAAATCCGCGCACTCTATTCATGTTTAGTCAACTTATACAATGTAAGATTATGAATATATCTATATTGACAAGATAGTAAGTATTCATGGAGTTCCTTTGTCCATCATATTGGATAGCAGTGCTCAATTTATATTAAGGTTGTGGAGATCATTTCAAAGAGGTTTGGGTACTCGAGTGAAGATAAGCACCGATTTTCATCCTCAAATGGATGGTTAAGCGGAACGTACTATTAAAACTCTTAAATATATGCTTAGAGCTTGTATCATTTATTTTAAGGGAAATTAGGATGAAAATTTGCCTTTAGTAGTGTTTGCCTATAGTAATAGTTTTCATTCATTCATATCTATGAATCGTTATGAAACTTTGGATGCCAAGAGGTGTAGATCTTCTATTGGGTAGATTGAAGGTTGTGAGTCTTCAATTCTTTGTCCCGATTTGATCTATAACTCTTTGGAGAAAGTTCATATCATACGTAACCGGTTGCAAACAGCCTATTGTGTGCAAAAGTCTTGTGCCGATCATAGGAGAAGGTATTTCGAATTTGAACATGGTTATAAAGTATACCAGAAAAAATTTCCTATGAAAGGGGTGGTTAGATTTGGCCAGAAAGTGAAGTTGAGTACTCGTTATGTGGGTCCCTATGAAATCTTACAAAAGGATGGTAAGGTTTCTTGTGAATTGAAACTCCCTAGTGAACTATCTTAAGTTCATCCGATTTTCCCTGTTTCAATGCTTAACAAGGGTATCAGTGATGCTGAGTCTATTCTTCCTATTGAGGGTCATGGTATGCAAGAGAACCACCTTATGAGGAGGTGTCGGTAGAAATCCTTGATCGACATTTGAAGAGGTTTAGGAAAAAAGAGCTGGCATCCGTAAAAGTGTTATGGAGAAGCCACCTAGTTGGGGAGCAACATAGGAGGCCAAGGCCAACATGAAATCCCATTTTCCTCATCTATTTCCCAATAAAGGTTAGTTGTTCTTATTAATAATGTAAACAATGACTAAATTTGATTTTTTTTAATTTTTGGTTAGGTTTTGCAAAAAAACCATGTTACAGTGAAATTACAGTGAAGTATGGCCATAGACTTTATATGGTGAGTATTTATAAAATGATATTGAGCATGTTGATAGTTTTATTTTTGTCATAATTGACTCCTAAATTGCATGTTGATCTGATGTTGTGTATGTACTCCTATGTTTAGGAGTTAATGGCATAAATTGGTTCATAAGTTTCAAGTATATGAGGTTTTGGTAGGAGCATGGACACTTAGGACCCTTTTGGTAGGAGTTATTAATCAAAATAGTCCATGAATTAAAATTTAGTCCAACAAAAACATTGTTTAGTTATTTATTTAACCTAATACATGGATTACTTAATACCTTATTCAAGGTCTTATCTAATCCCTAGAAAAAAGAGGGATAACTAATCCAAAGTTTAACAATCATTGGATTAGACCCCAAAATGACTAAACTATTATCAAATTTTTTTCCTAATATATATTATTTGTAAGTTAATGCTCAATTTCGATTTATATGATCATATTTATAAACCCTCCAAATTTGTTCCATGAAATTTGATGATTTCACACATTAATATTTTTTTCTCCGTGTTTGATTTGTTATATTGGGTTGTTTTTTTTTGTTTTTAAAAATGTAGTTCATCGCTTGATAATTTGAACTATATTTATAAAAAAATAAGATTTGATTATTTGATATATTAATATAGCCTTAAATATACCTTATGCTCCAGGTTATATTAAACAAACAAATTAGAAATATAACGTTCTACGAAAGATCTCTATGGTGGCATATTACACCTCAAAATTAATAATAATTTTTAATAAATATATTTTTGTATTTAACATGAAAAATTAAATGGAATATAAAATCTCCTAATAAATCAAGGTTATAGTAGGAAATAAACTTTTTCTAGAATTTAAACAAAACATAAGATTAAATGGCAAACAACAAACAAAATACTTGATAAAAGCTAATCCCCACCATTAGTAGTCACTGCATTATTCATCTTTGTACCAAATGATCACTTAGGCACAAATTGGAAGCTAAATAGAGTAAAAGAGATGAAAATGCAAAGGTGCGCATTGCCAAGCACACTTCGTGATCCACTGTTTAGTAAAATTTTGTATTCTATTACCCCAAGTGAGCCCTGAAGGAAGTAGATCTAAAGGAGACAAAAAGGAGTATTCGGCGCATTATTGATCTTTTCTGCAATGCAGAAGATTTTCGCCCTTTGTTCCAGAACACATACGCAAGTAAGGTAATATTAAAGCAATGATAAATTAAATGAAGGGTGATTCACTGAATCAAGACTAACTGCACCGAAAAGATTTGCCAGCTTAATTCTGGAGCATATAAATATTGAACTCTTTATTATTAAAACAAAAAATAAGAGAGTCAAACAATTAAACTTGTTATTTTATTTTAGAAACTTTGTTCTTATGTTTCTCTCAAGATTGGGGAGGGTTTTTATGGAAGCTTGAAGAAATAAGTTCTTCTTTCAATTCTTGAAGTGGATCTTCTCCATTTACCTTCCTTTCCTACTTAAATTTTTATTCTCTAAACCCACTAGATTCCTTTATCAGCTTAAGTATATTTGATTGTTGCTTGATGTGTGACTAAAAAATCTAATTCTTGGGGTGTGATTTAGCAATTACGGATTTATTAATTTGTTTGTTATGTTTTTGTTGTAGCTTAGATTGAATTTTAATGGTGATTTGACATAGTGATTGTGGTTTTATCATATGGGTTTGTATTTAAAACTATAGAACCACCTAAGTGTTTTTGTCTTTCTTGAGAGAGAGGTCGTGAAACTAAGACTACTAGAATGATCTCTAAAGGAGTGGGTTAGCATAAGGTTCATCCCGAGAGGGTGAGCCTTAGTCCAATATACCAACATTCCCATCATAAACCGAGTGTGGATAAGGCATAGGTTGGATAATTTAGAAACGAGTTGATTTCAAGAGGAACCCATTTCATATGTTGTATGTTTGTTGAGAGGGTACCTTCTTTCACCTAAAGCTTAGCCTAGTCATCATTGTCTTGAAAAATTATCTATTTAATGCATGTACCCACAACTTTTATCTTCACACATAGAGATCACAACCCATGAACTCTCTCAAATACTTGTTTCTTAATTATTTTTTGTATTTTACTACTGTGACATACAAATCTTGATATTTGACACTTTGGTGCCACAAACTGAATTTAATTTGTTTTAATATTTGTGAATTTCTTAAACTACCACTATTTAGACTATAATTCTAAGTAGATACTACTTTCACTACCACTCTGTTGGGACACGACGACAACCTTGGTTGAGTTATTAAACTAGATTCGATTTCTAGACACTCAAACTGTAGGCTAGTGTCGTTGATAACGAGATATAAAAAAGCAATGAATCAATGCTATGTGCATTACGACTATGTTTGGATATTATGACTTGGTGATGTTATTATTCGGGTGTTTGATGGACTATATATGATCTATTTATGACCAATGTTTTCCAACTATTGTGAAGAATGATGTTCAAAAGTACATAGAACATGATTTCAACAAAATGTGGCTTTTAAGAATGATTTGTTGATATTATACATGGCATCAATACTTATTACTTTTGTGTTAATCCCTTCTTCAGTATTTTCCACAATGTGTAGGGTTTTGAGATGTTATGTCTTGTACTTGGAAGATGGGTTTCTAATTATAATTATGAATGAAGATTTGGGGAGTCCTCATACTTTCAAGGATGAACCTACCTTGTTCACATACGTCTTTAAATAATGAAGGGTCATGTCCCTAAGTAGTATCACAAAGAGATTTAAGTATAAATCTTATAGATGGTTAAGATATAGTGCCATATATACTCCTATTTTTATTAAGTGTTTTATTGTAAAGAATTCTAAATTTTACTCTATTTTTCATATAATTTAATGTTCATGAAATTCTAAGGGCTTGTATATGACTTCTTCAATGTCAAGCATGCTGTGTTATGACTAGGGGGTGTTCTCGGGGTGTGAATTTTTCCTTAAGGGAAGCCTTGGGGTTAGGATTTAGTGTCCTCATCAAGTACCCCTATGGTGTTCCTTAGGGAGTAGTATCTTCACGTTTAACTCATAAAGCCCTCAATAACAGCACGGGACAACATTTATCCACTTCAAACCTCATTATAAACTCACACATTAACTAGTTATTCTGTATTTTCACAAATTCATTTTACGGATCGCTACATTATCCCCCACATAAAAATATTCATCCTCGAATGACACTTTCAACATATTTAGGGGTAAACACTTTGAACATATTATGGGGATAACACTTCGAAGCCCCCATGCATGAAAAATAATAAACAGTTGCAAAAAACAATGATGAAACATCACTAAACATCAATAAGCTCAATGCAACATAAGAATGTTAGAAGTAAAACTACAAACTCATTATTCACCGAAACTTTAACATTTAACATTTAAACTGAAAAATTTCCTTCTCCAACTCATATCATGTTTATTACAATATCATTAAGAACATTACAGAATTACTTTCAAAATCAGATGTAGGCATGTTAAACAATAAACTCATGAAGCATATACACAACTCATACTAAATGCATATAAACAAGAGGAACATAATTCATATAAACTCATTTTATCATTCAAACATAAACTCAATAAGAACATGCATAATATAACAAGACCATGGGAACACATATCACACATTGAAAAAACATACAAGGAACTCTTGATCTCATGCTTGAATAAGAATATAACGAAAGTGATAATAATAACAAAAAACTCAACAACCTCACTATTAAACATGCCATCCCCCACTTAAAAGAAAAACAAACCAGTCCATCATGAAAACAACATACGAACCTCAATAAAACATTCACAACCACAAATAGATATTCCTTACCGTTACCTTCATACGAATTAGCTCCTTTGTCCTTGTTATATTGAAGTATTTTCAAACGGTATTTCTTTGGAGCATTAGTATTTCGTCCATCAGAACAAAACTTTTTTATCGTCTCTTCTATTTGATGAGAGTGATGGGAAATCTCTCATCTTATGACCCTTCTTTCATCATCCAAAGAATTCTTCAATGTTGGGAAGGAACTTACCCTCATCTTGGTTCACACACTTGAAAATCTAGGCCTCTGATAAAAAGAACAACTTCTATTGCATCCTTGAAGTTTAGGGTTAGACACCCTATCATTGTTGACCATTGAATTCTTGATCGTAGAACCTCATTTTGGACCTTTGTTGACTTTGTTCATCGTTTCTACCCCTCTTAATCTCTTTATTCATCCTCTCATGTCTGGACTCCTCAATAAATTGCACATATACAACAAGTCTAGCAATATTCATTTCTTCATGGAAAATCAGTGTACGTCACTCTTCCTCAACTGTGTTGGATACAGCGGTCCCAAACCTACTCATATCATCTCTAGGGTTAGACACCAAAGATTGAGCATACTTAGGCACAGGGTAACCTTCAAGGAATAGTCCTCCACGCTAATGATATGATGTCTAAGGTTTATTAAATAGTCCACAAAACCTCCCTCTTCTCACGAGAAAAGTATTTACTAAGGAAAGATCCACTAAACTCCTCCCATTCTATAGGACAGAATTCTAAAGGCCTATTGCTTCCATTGAGTGAAACAAACTTGGGAGACGTTATTCAATTATTACAAACCTAACTCCGTTTCTCTCTAGAAATTAATCCCATAGCATTGACTATATTATACACTTCATCTAATAATTCTTTTTATACTCTTAGACTTTAGAACCAAGGAAAACTGTAGGATTTATCCTCACAAAGTCTCTAATCCTTGAGGCCATTGTACTATCATTAGTATTCATGTTAGGCCAACAATTCTATTAACTTGAGTTGTCATGGCTTGGGCTAAGGTTACAACAGGCAACCTAATATCTTCATTGGTCTAAGGTGGAGCATCCACAAGAACATTCTTGCCTTGAGGATCTTTACCTCCTTGAAGACCTTGGTGAGGAACCGCTTCATTTAGATTTTCCTCTAACACTCTTCCTTCAGTATTCCATCTTGTATTCATATCTTATAAAATCCAAGAGAAGGATTACTAAAAGGACACTTATAGAGATAAAATCTAAGGAAAAACTTCAAGAATATAAAATAAGTTATAATTCCTAAAGTCCTATTGACTCTCACTAATAGATGTATCACAAATAACAGCGATGAACAAGACTCTACTAGATGTGTCTTGTGGGACATCAATCGTAAGACCATTCCTAAGATCTTGTAATTTGATAAAATATTTGTCACGACACGAGTGTACGCGCATAAGCGACAAGGAGTAGTCGACCCCCAAGGGGTCTTGTACAAGCCTCATAAAATTCATTACATTAGATACTTAGAAATAGTGTGGAACTAACTTTTTCTGCTCTAAATCCAACAATGAAAGCATTTGAAGCAAGCCAAAATCTATCATATAAAATTCCATATGAACAATACTTGAAACAATATATGGTCACAACCCTTTACAATAGAAAATACTATCATTGTCTATTACATCAAAATAAATTAAATATCAAAGATTTTGACCTCAAATCCATGGGGACATCCCAAATGTTGGAAGAATATCAATGCAAGATTCAAGAGGTAAGATAATTGAATACCAATACCTACACTTCATAAAGGTAAATAAAACAAGGGTTAGCACAATTAATTACTATGTATGATAGCCAAGGAAAAACATGCTTAAAAAAAATATTGTTTGAAAATCAATCTATATGCCATTTTGATAAAACTTTAATGAACATTAGCATAAGAGGCATTATGTAAGATACAACAAACATTCAAATCATATTTTCACATTTGACCATAATCAACATAGAAAACATTATTTTAACCTTAAGTAACCCTCAAGAGATACCTTGTGCAATATATGGATAGTGTCACATACCAAATCCACACTAAGGTACCTCCATAAGGTCTCCAAAAGTGAACATAACATTCATCCGTTCTATCTTTATATGATAAAGAATATAAGATACATACACATTAATAAGTCACATCATCATATTAAGACGAACATCTAAGACAACTCTAAGTCATACTTGTGCAATGTGCAATAGCATCCCATACTACTACTCACACTATGAAATCCTCTGAAGTCTCCATAAAAAAGACAAATTGATATACAATATGTCATAAGAATGAAGTAACTCCTAATACAATCCAATTGTAGAATGCATTCGCACATTAAAAATATAAGCATAAGTCCCATTATTCATTTTCTATATAACATTAAGAGCATCTTTATTAATTAGACATTAGATCAAAATTCTTCATTAGCATCATGATAAAAGCACATTCATTACTCTTAAAATTATAAAGGAACACACAAGAAGTTCTCTCAATGCCTATTTTTGCAATGCATAGATGTTGTGTCATACCACCACCTACACTAAGTAGTAAATTCTTTAAAAGCCATAGTTCCTTAACATTCTTTGTAGGGATAAGCCTGAAATGACATAGACCATGTGATCAATTCATAGAATCTTGATATCACCCTTAATAGATAAGAGATTCTTATTTTCCTAAGGATTATTATTTTTAGCTTTAGTAGATACACTAGCTAGACTATTGTTGGCACACATTTAAGGTATAGAAATATTTCTACTAGATTCCACGCTCAACTTAGGGATTAGCATCCATCTCAAGTTGTTGCTACTAGATACCCCGCCTCAACTAACAGATGAATATACACTTGGATTCATATCAACTTGGTGCTTATCATTATTCCCCATAAATTACTTAACTTTCATTACATTATTTCATTATTGAATAAAAAGTTGTTGCTATACACCCCAACTCAACTCATGGATAAGTATCCTCATCAAACAAAATAATCACTAAAATGGAATATGAGGATTGTTACTAGGAACTCCACCTTAACCCCCGGAAGAGCATCCATCCCACCCCAATATTAATTCATTGTAAAGCTCATATATTCAAAGATGAGAATAGTCTTTCATCAAAGAATCCCATTATTGGGAGGAATTTCTTTTACAACATTTCATTTTCATTCATTAGAGTACAATTTAGAGTAGACTTTCAATAAGTAATTCATTTTTAACAAAATCATCAAACATCATTCATTATTCATTCATTAGTGTGTTTGAACATGTGTGGATAATCTTTCACGTGATGATCATCATTCATATAATTTCATTCTAAACATCTCAACCATTGAAGTGGATCATAATTCATACGTAGTAATAACACACACATATACTTTTCTTCAAGCATACATAGTAATTAAACACCTCCACCGTTGAAGTAGTTAAATAGCTCAAGCATAATTCTACTACAACAAGTATTTTTGTCATATCTTGTTCTTTCAATGCCATCATCTCAAATCATTAACTCACAAATTATTTACCATACATAAGGCATATATAATTATAAAATCAATAACCCAAAGCAATTTAGAAATATTCCATTCATGAGCTTTCAGAATTATCAAACTCACTTCATAAAGGCACAAGTTACGAATTGAGAGAAATCATGGGCTCATAGATTATTTTAATCGTAATTCATCAATTAAATAATAATAAAATAATAATTTGTCATTATAGACCATTTGATAATGTGTGATGAAATAACCTATGAGATTGAGTAAATCCATAGATTTTTCATAACTTGAAATCGGGAATCACCTCCTCGAATAAGGAGATAACAAGGATCAATACTACCATAGATTGATATTGATTCCACACTAAAATCCATTGAAAATAATGATGATTTGACCTTGAGAGATTTAAGTCTTCACCTCCAATGGATGTTTCTAGAGAGAGATTTCTTGAGGTAGGGGAGGTATTGGTTTGTGGTTTTGAAATAATTAAGTCTAAAATAGATTTTAATATTTTGAGTGCTCTAGCAAAAGTTTAATTAACCTTCAATAATTTTTCTAACTTAACTCAGCTTAATTTTTTTACCAAACAATACTTGCCTTGGTTTAACCAAGACAACAAACTAGATGAAACGACGCTCCTTACCTAAGGACCATAGGTAGGGTGGCAGACCATTATTTAAAAGCATAGTTTTATAATGCAAGGTTTTTTTGGCGGCTATGACTTACGGGGCATCAATTGACCTACTGGGTGTAGATGCCCATCTGTAGGTCTCACATTTGGACAACTTATTTCATTATAGGGCAACCTTGGGGTTAGGATTTAGGGTCCTCTACAAGGACCCCTACAGTGGTCCTTGGGGAGTCCTACCTTGATGTTTAACCACTAAACCCATCAAATATAGCTCAGGAAAACATCAAATCACCTCAAACATAAAATAAAATTCACACGCTCAATATTTACTCTGTAGCTTTGATTTATTCATTTACAAGTTTTTACCAAAGTAGTACTTATTATTGATGGGACAATGTGGTCTTATCCATGCATTGCACAAGTATGACTTGAGGTTACCTATAATTTTTTTTATCTTATATGATATATGTTTAGGTTGATTGTGCTATGGTTTCCTTCATTGTTATGATGGGCAAAAGGTGAGAGATTCTCTTGTCTACGTAAAATATGCTAAGGCTGAGATCTAAAGGTTGTATGTATGATTATGATTACCTAAAAGAGATATTTAGTGTGTGTTCGATTATAGGGTCACATTCATGCAGTGCGAAAATATTATTTTAGGTTACTTGAGATGTTTTTCTTTTATGATATGAAGGACTAAGGGTTTACAATTTCTAATAGTATTCATATGTTGGATATTATGCCTATGACTATGTCCTAGTCTCGTATGTTCATAGTTTATGTTTTATAAAGCAACTCTTATGATTATGGAATATATGTTATGTCCATTGGCCCTTATTTTATTGTCTTATTATGTTATTCTAGCTATCTTATTCCATAAGTTTTTTTCTAACATATAATATTGCCTACATTCTTATTAAATGAAAGGTCCGACGATATGGAGTTCCATTTTGGTTGCCAGGTTTGTAGTAGAGCAAGGAGTTGAAGAGTTGTTGAGTCTTTATAGAATCAAGGATGTGATAACTTTTCCTTTATGTCATTTTTTATCTTTCAAACTTTTGTTTGGGCTACGTCTAAAAGAGTTACTCAAATTGTATTAGATTGTTTTGGAGAATGTGTTGCTTAGTTTTATATGGACATCGCTTGTGAGCATGGTTTCAATGCTAAGGGAGTCGCTCGTCAAGATCTGGGAGCCTGGGTTGTGTGCTAAAGGCGTCGCTCCTCAATCTCTAGGAGCCTGGGTAGCTTGCTTAGGTTATCGCTCCTGAAGCTCCAGGAGCCTGGTTGGCGAAATTAAGGCATCGCGCCTCAAGCTCCAGGAGCTCGGGTGGCACCCTCAGGCTTTAGTAGCCATCGTGGAACTGTTAACGCATCCTGCCTTATGCTCTAACAGCCTAATTGGCGCACTCAAGCACTCGCACCTCAATCCCCGGGAGCCTAATTGACAAACATAATGTTTCGCGCCTCAAGCTCTAGGAACTCAGGTGGAGCGCAAAGGGAGTCGCGCCGTATGTTTCAATGGGCTGGGGGGGGGGGAGCTTAAGGCTCTACCCCTTAAGATCCTGGAGCTTGGGTGCTACGCTTAGGGCATCGAATCTCAGGCTCCAGAAGCCTGGGTGGCGCGTTTAGGGTGTCGTGCCTCAAGGTTGGTAGCTAAGCAGCTCACTAATGATATTTTCCATCAACCTCTGAGAGCCTGGGTTACGCGATCAAGGCGTCGGTCATCAAGCTCCAGGTAGAGCACTCAGGGCATCGTGCCTCAAGTTCCAAGGTGTCGGGTGGCGCGCTTAGTGTGTCACTCGTAAAGATCCAAGAGCATGGTCGGTGCACTTATGGTATCATGTCTAAAGATCCAGGAGCCCCGGTGGTGCCCTCAGGCTCCAGTAACCTGGGTGGAACTCTCAAAGCATCATGCCTCAAGCTCCAAAAGCCTCGTTCGATCACGCAAGGCATAGCACCTTAAGCATCAGGAGCCTAATTGACGCATTCAAGGTTTCACCCCTCAAGTTCTAAGATCTCGGGTGGCACGCCAAGGGTGTCTTAAGATGAGTGTCTTTCAAGGCGCTACGCCTCAAGAACCTGGAGCCTAGGTAGAACGCTTAGGGAATCTTGCCTCAAGATATGATAGCCTTGGTGGTGTGCTTAGGGCGTCCTATGTCAACCTCTAAGAGCCTGGGTGTCGCACTCAAGATGTCGCACCTCAAGGTCCAGGAGACTTGGTGGCGCGCTACGTGTATCTTTCCTCTAGCTCGGGGAGCCTGGGTGGCTAGCTTAGGGCATCATGCCTTAAGATCCACTAGCCTTGTGGTTCACTTAGAGCGTCATACATAAAGTTCGTGAAGCCTTGGTGTCGTGCTTCAAGCTTTGAGATCCTTGCTGTTGCGAATCAAGATCTAGTGTCCCGGTAGAGCGCTCAAGGCATTGCGCGTGAAGATCTGGGGGGTCGGTTTGCACATTTTGGGCGTCAAAGCTTAGTCTCCAGAAGCCTGAGTGGCATTCCCAGTGCAATACGACTTATGTTCCGAAATCGTGGGTGGCGCGCTCAGGACATTAACCCTCAAGCTCTGGTAGCCTTGTTGGCGCGGTAACGACGTCGCTCCTCAAACTCCAAGATCCTGGGTGTCGCTTAAGCCGTTGCTTCTATGGCTTAAGGAGAATCGGTGGCACGCTCAGGGCGTCGTGTCTCAAGTTCTAGGGCGATGGATGGAGCTAAAGGCAGTACGCCTCAATCTTCATGAGCCTGGGTGAAGCATTCAAGTAGTCATGTCTCAAGATCTTCTAGCCTGGGTTGAGCTATCATCGCATCGTACCTCATGCTCCAATATCCTGGGTGGCGCGCACATGGTGTCACTCCTCAAGTATCGGGGTCTGGGGTCGCTCAGGGCGCTGCGCCCCACGCTTAGGGAATCGTGACTTAAGCTCAATAGCCTAGGTGTCATGCTTACGGCGCCATGCCTTAAGCTCATGGATCCTGGGGATGCTCAAGGTGCTGTACTTGTAGATATATTTGACTATGTGGCGCGATCAGGTGTCATGCCCCAAGCTCGGGACACTAGGTGACGCGCTTAGGGCTTCGTACCTCATGCTCTAGGAGCTTGGGTTGCATGCTCTGGGCATCGTGCCTCAAGGTTGAGGATCCTAGATAGCGCGCTCAAGGCATCGCGCCTTAGGATCTAGGTGCAAGTGTTGTGCGCTATTGGCATTATGCATCAAACTCTAGGAGCATGGTTAGTTCTCAGGGTGTCACTCCTCAAGTTCCAGGTGCCTGGTTGGTGAGCTAAGGTCATCGTCCCTAAAGCTATGTAGCCCTATTGGCGTGCTCAGGTCAGTACGTCACAAGCTCCGGTTGCCTAGATGGTGCGCTTATGGAATCATGCCTCAAGCACCAGTATCTTTGGTGGCGTGCTCAGGGCGTCACCCCTCAAGATCATGTAGCCTTGTTGGTGCGCTCAAGGCGTCTCTGTTTAATCTCTGAGAACCTGGGTAACGCCCTCTGGGTGGCGCGCCTGAAGCTTCGGGAACCTGGTTGACGCGTTCAAAGCAATGAGATTCAAGATTTGGGAGACGTGGTGGCTAGCTCAGGGTGTCGCACTTCAAGCTCTGAGAGCTAGGGTCACTCAATGCGTTGTGCTTCAAGATGTAAGAGAAGGAGCAGCACGCTTAATAAATCGCAGCTTAATCTCTCATAGCGTTGTTTGTGTGATCAGGGTGTCACGCCAAAAGCTCTAAGAGCCTGGGTGGTGCGTTAAAGGCGTCGCACCTCATACTCTTGAAACCTGTTGGCACTCTTGGCATCGCAACTCAAGCTCTGGGATCCTTGTTGGCGCGCTCAAGGCGTCGGTGTGCTTCAAACTATAAGAGCCTAACCTGCGCGCTGAGAGCATCGTCCCTCAAGCTCCCGGATCCTTATTTGCGTGCTCATGGTGTCGTGCCACAAACTGTAGGAGCCTGGGTGGTGTGTTCATAGAGTCGCTCCTCATGCTCTTGGAACCTATTTAAACGCTTGGCATTGTCCCTCAAGCTCAAAGATCATCGGTGGCGCTCTTAGGTAATCGTGCCTTAAGATCTAAAATGCTTGGTGGCGCACTCAAGGAATCTTCCCTCATGCTCCGGGAGCCTTGTTCGAGCGTTCAAGGATTCGCGCCTCAAGATCTTGGATCTTGATTTCGCTTAAGTTCCAGGGTGCTAGCGAGCTCAAGGTGTTGCGCCTCACGCTTCAGGTGCAAGGATGGCATTCTCTGGGCATTGCGCCTCAAGCTCCAGGAGCTTGGTTAGCGCTTCGGGGGTCGCGCCTCAAGCTCAGGAAACAAGGTTTGCGCGCTCCAGATGACTCTCCTCAAACTTCAGAATCTCGGGTGGAGCGCTTAGGGCATCGTGCCTCATGTTCCGGCAGCCTAATTTTTGCGCTCAGGGCATCATTCTTCAAGCTCAAGGAGCCTGGTTGGTGCTCTCAAGGCGTCGCGCCACAAGCTCTAGGAGCCCTGTTGGAGCGCATAAGGCGTCACACTTCAAGATGCAGGAACCAGGGTGGCGATCAATGCGCTATACCTCAATCTTTGGGGGGTTGAATGGCGCTCAAGGCAATGAGGGTGAGGCTGTAGGAGCCTGGGTGGTGCGCTCAAGGAGTTGTACATCAAGCTCCTATAGCCTAGGTTGGGTGCTTATGGCATCGTCGCTCAAGCTCAAGCATCCTCGTTCGCTTGTTTAGGGCATTGAGACACAATCTACAGGAGCATGGGTGGCGCGCTCATTATATTTTGCCTCAAGCTCCAGGACCCTGGGTAGAAGGCTCAAGGCATCGCGCCTCAAGCGCCACTACCCTGGGTTGCTCGCCGAAGGCTTCCTGCCTCAAGTTTGTGAGTGTGGGTGGCACACTGAAGCCATCATAGCTCAATCTCTAAGATTCTGGTTTGCGCGCTAAGGCGTCACACACAAATTCCTAGAGTCTGGTTGGCGCGCTCAAGGCATCGTGCCTCAAGCGCTGCGAGCTTAGGTGGCACACAAGGCGTTGCGCCTCGCAATCTAGGGGGCGCTCATGGCGTTGCTCTTCAAGCTCAAGGAGCATGGGTGGCTCGCTCAGGGAGTCTTGAATCAACTTCTTGTAGCCTATGTTATGAGCTCAGGGCATCATCCCTCAAACTCCAAAAGCCATAGTTGGAAGGCTCCGGGTGTCCCATCACATGTTTTGGGAGCCTGGGTTACATGCTTATGGCATCACAAATCAATCTTTGGTATTAAGGGTGGCGCTCTCAAGGACTGTCTCCTCACGCTAAGGATTCATGGTTGGCACGATCAAGGTGTCGCGCCTCAACGTCCAATTGCCTGGGTGGCGCTCAAGGCGCCACGCCTCATGCTCGTGGAGCATGGGTGGTGCATTTAAGAAGTCTTGCATCAAGATCTTGTAGCATGGGTGTCATGCTTAGGGCATCGTCCCTCAAGCTCTAAAAGCTTGGTTGGCATGCTCAGGGCATCGCGTGACAAGCTATGAGAGCCTAGATGGTGTGCTTATTGCATCACGCCTCAATCTTTGGGACCCTAAGTTGCATGCTCAAGGCGTCTCGCCTCAAGCTTCGGGAGCCTGGTAGGCGCACTCAAGGCGCTGCGCCTCAACGTCCAGTAGACTGGGTGGTACGCTCAATGAGTGAGACCTCAAGCTCCTGGAGTCTTGTTGGTGCGCTCAGGGCGTCCTTCCTCAAGTTCTTGGAGCCTTTTTTGGGTGCTAAAGGCGTCTTTCCTTCAGCTAAAAATATTTGGGTGGCGCACTTGGGGCGTGGAGCCTCAAAATCCATGAGATTTAGTGGCGCACATAGGGCTTCAAGCCTCAATCTCCGCGAACCTAGGGGTGCTCAAGGCGCTGCGCCTCTAGCTCCTATCGCCTGGGTGGCACGCTCAGGGTGTCACGTCTCAAGATCTGGGACACTAGGAGACGCGCTCAGGGCATCATACCTCAAGTTTAGGGAGCATGGTTGGTGTACTCAGGGCATGGTCCCTCAAGCTCTGGAAACCTAGTTTTGGCTCTTAGGATATCGCCCATCAAGATCCAGGAGCCTTGTTGGAGTGCTTTCAGCGTCACGTCACAAGCTTCGGGAGCCTGGATTGTGCACTCATGCCGTCACGTTTCAAACTTTTGGAACAGGCTCCCGAAGCTTGAGGCGAGACGCATTGAGCAGGCCATGTAGGAGACATACACATAACATAAGTCACACCAACATATTAACACAATCATCTAAGACAACTCTAAGTCATACTTATGCAACGTGCTAGTAGCATCCCATACGACTACTAACACTAAGAAATTCTTTAAAGTTACCATACAAAATGCACATTAATATATAGTAAGTAATAACAAGGAAGTAACTAATAATACAATCAGAGTATAGCATGCATCTTCACATTAAAAATATTAGCATTACTCCCAATCTTTATTAACTTCATTCAATTAAGATCACCTACCTTCATTAGACATTCTATAAATATAATTCATTATCATCACATTCATTACAATTAATAATATTAATGGACACACCACAAACTCCCTCTCAAAGCGTATAAATGTAATGCATTGATGGTCTCCCTTACAACCACTCACATTATTTAGTGCATTCTTAAGAAACCATAGTTCATTAAATTTCTTAATTGGGTAAGCCTTAATCGACATAGACCATGTGAGCAATTCATCGGATACCGAAGTCACCCTATCTTTATAACGAATTCCTACATGCCTTAGGTAGGACTATTGTTCTTAGCTTAGTTGGATTCACTATCTAGACCTATATGGGCACATAATATGGGATAGGGAGATTTCTTCTAGATACCCCACCTCAACTCATGGATAAGCACCCATCTCAAGAGGTGCTTACTTGATAGCAAACCTCAACTCACGGATGAGAATCCACATGGATTCATATCCACTTGGTATTAAAAATTATTCCCCATAAAGTAGTTAACATTCATTACATTATTTCAGTATCGAATAAAAGTTTGTTACTACATACCTCACCTTAAATAATGAATGGATACATCTCAAATCAAGGATTCACTAAAACGGAATATAGGGATTGTTTATAGAGATTCTGCCTTACCTTCAGGATGAGCTTCCATGCCAACCCAATATTCATTCATTGGAAAGCTCATAGATTCAAAGATGAGAATAGAAATTCACTTAAGAATGCATTTACTAAGAGAAATTCCTTTCACGGCCAGGCATTATCATTTATTAAAGTACAATTTAGAACAAACTTTGAATAAGTGCTTCATCATAAAAGCAATCATAAAACTTCATTCATTATTCAAGCATTAGTGTGTGTAATCAAGTGAGAATAACAATTCACATAATCATCATCATTCATAAAAAAATATATATAAACATGATCATAATTCATAGATAGTAATTACACACATATAATATATTTCATATGCATACACACTAATTAAATATCTCCACCATTCAAGTAGATAAATAGCTCAAGCACAATTCTACTACAACAAGGAATTTTGACACGTAACGACCCACAAAATAAACTAGTTAAAATAGGGAATCACATGAGAATTATATTTTTAAATTCTTTAAAAGGTGAGAAAAATATTATAAATGTTGGCTTAAAGAGATTTAAGGTAAAACAGCAAAGGACGACTTAGAAGTTCGAAATCTAGTTGTTTGTGTGCTAATGTGACTCTGCAAGTTGGTAGTGTTTTTAAGTGTTGTTTGGAGTTTAAAATTATAGGAGGGTACCCTAGTATAAATATAGTCGTGTTTAGGGTTGAATATACGAGGTATGAATCCCTAAGGAACTACCTTCGAGTCATTGTGGAGGACCCTAAGGTTGGTAAAAATACTGCCAAGGCAGTGTCAAATGACAACTAGGATCGACGCCTCGTAGAATAGTCGACGCCCCATCGATAGAGGCATATCGCCAGTCTTAAGCGTGGGAGATAATCCCTAAAATTCGAAAGTATAAGTTACAAGTGATGGAGTAATATGATGGCACATCAACCAGATGACGCCCTGTCCTTTGCAACTATCATTTCGACCTTCAACTTACTATGTAGACACGACAAAGCTAAGGGGTTGGGAAATTCACGCCATCAACCAATAAATTAGTGAAAGGTTATTTTAGTTTATTTAGGGTATTTTAAGTTGGTTAATGCCATAAAACCCCAAATAGGATTTTCTAACGACCCGCACGTACACACTAGAAGAAAGAAGAACTCTTTATAAACCACAAGGTGTTCATGAGCTCTTGTAAAAGCCTCTTAGCTATCATTTATTACATAAGATATGAAATGTACGGAGAAATTTAAACTTTTCACAACAATAATAATAAGAAACATCTTTTATAAAATACTATGGAATAAGTCATATTGTCACAAAACAACTTAAAGATACATATTAAACATATTAAGGTCACGACCCTTTACATTTAAAAAAGATTCATAATAAGTCTTATGCAAGTCTTAAAGTAGAACAAAAGAAACACGGACTATGTCCTGAAATATATGATTATATACCAAGTATTTAGAGAGTAAACTTCCCAAGCTTTGCCTTCTAAGAACCTAAACTTGCCTTCAACTTATACTTATATAAAAAGAAAAAGTATAAACATTATATTGAGTATGGCATTAGGCAAATTAATGTAATAGAGGATATTTTTGTTGAAACATACATGTTGTGCTATTTTCTAAAAACTTTGCATCATATAATTCACCATGCATCATATGGAGTACACTCCCATTTATTTCAATATATAGTGACATTTATAATTAACCATTTATAATATAAACCTCCCTACCCAAATTTATACTAAGACTCACTTATGTAAGACATTAAGAGGCTGCAACATCTTAAATACGTACCTAAGTGACCCTTCAGGCTACCAAGGATAAACATAGTTTATTACAACTCTACTACTCAACATTAAATACTAACGACACTAGAGGAAACAAATATATACTTAGGAAAATCACAGAAAGAACCGTCCCCAAATAAAACCCCCAAGTTACACATTGTGGTATGTGAAAGTACCATCCATTATACTACATTCACCCTAGTGACCCCTATGAATTCTTCTAGAATAGGTACCTATGATTCATCATATACATATCTTTCATCATTAACTATAGGTTTTAGTGTTACGTACTAGTACCACATCTCAACTATTAAAGATTAATTCTAGAGGTTACTTTTGAGTACCACATCTCAACTCCTGAAGTGTATCAAACATCAATTCTATCTTAGAAAGATCTTAGATTTAGTGAGATACTACTAAACACTTCATCTCAACTATCTGAGAGTTTTGACTTCAAAATACCCCTTTTCATAGCTAGAATTCTTTAGGAATAGTAGGGTTGCTCTTAGAAACCTCAGTTCTACTCAAGATGAGTGTCTACTTTACACTCCCCCTTTTTCATTCATAAAAATCGTCCAAGCATTTCAAAGTGTGTGTGTGAGTGCATGTGATGACACCTTTTACATAATCACCGTGCACACGCGCGCGCGCGTGTGTGCGCACACACGCACGCGCGCGCGCACACACATATTCCCAGTAAACTTAACCACCAAAGGTTGACCATACCACTCAAGATCATTACAACGGAGACAAAAGTAGAAAAAAAAACATACTCTTTATAAAACTTTTACAACCTTTTGTCAAGACTCCTGCTAAGAGTCAAGAAATTGAAGATTGAAACACTTATTGAAAAGTCATTGAAATTGCTTGTTTAATGGAAGACTGTTAAAGAATGAACTACCATAACTTAGTGTATGAATTCCACGAATTTGGTGAAGAAAACATCCAAAACGTTCATTTCTATTCCTTCCTTGAATTATAGCTTCTATGGAGTTTGACAAAGTTCTTTCTTGAGGAAGGGGTTTACATATTTTTTTTTTAAAAAAATATAACCTTGATCTAGGATTACAAACTAACTTAAAATACCCGAAAGACCCTTAAGAAACCTGCAAAGCTTCATAAACGACTTGGAGTGAATTTACTATAACACCCCAAGTTTGGCAAATTGTTAGAAGCTTTTGCATGCCACCATTGTCGCCCATCAACGATTGACCCTCGATGGATCGATGCCCGTTGATGAGGGCTCGTGGTTTGAGTCGTCAACTCCCAAAACCTGTAGACTTGCAAGTCCCATCGACCGACCTAGTCGATGAGCTTTCGATCGGTCGACAGGCCGTCGTTTGGTTAGTTGGTTGGCAAAGTCTTTGGCTATTTTTTCCTAACAGTTATGGTCCCCGTCAAGGTCCCCTCATGGGTCCTAGATGGATTTGTATTCGATCTTTAAACCCCAAAACACATTCATCTAGTTCTTTGGGTCCTCCACCATCAATTTAAACCCCAAACAACTTAAGAAACATGCCAAGGAACACAAAAACACATACAAGCACATAGACGCTTAATCATCGGACGTTTTGGTCGTCCCTTGACGTTTGACTTCCAAACTTCCAAAAAATACATCAAACACTATAATACGCTATTTTAACACATTATTAGATCATTAAACACATGTTAATATCTAGTTAGATCTATTTCATTTTTAGGATTGCTACATTATCCCCCACATACAAAAAAATTTGTCCTCGAATGACGCTAAACACTTTCCAGAACATCAAGGACTCAACCAACAGCTTACAACACATGTAATTATTCTTACAATCTTTCATATTCAATACCAAAAACATAAAAGGAACACCAATTTCATATCATTTAGAATTTTTCAAGAAACACAAGGAAATTTGGAACTATTTCCAAAAATTCAAGAGCACACATAATTCATTTTCATTTCATAAATGAAGGAACTACCTTCTCCAATATTAGACATGCTTATCACACCATTTGAAAGATCAACATGAAATAACATTCAAGCAAAAGATTGGCACATATAGATAACAACTTTGAAGCAATTAAGAAAATATAATAGGCTACACATTTGCATGAGAAATATAGATTAAGCACAAATCTAAGGATGTAAATATGATGCCACCAAGAGCATTCAACTCATCATATCGACGATACTCATATCATAAAGAAATATGAAACTCATTCTAATATGTAAGACTCCATAGCATAACAAAAATACTAACGATTTTTGTCTCAAGCTTGAGTAAGAATTGAAGGAAACGACAAGTATACCAACTACCTTACTACTCAACTCATCATCCCCAAATAAGGGTAAAACCATCTAAGTCAAATCAAAACAATCTTAAGGAGATTATGACTTACCAAGTCCTTCACTTTGAATTCGCTCATACTCTAGCTTGAAGTGCATAGAAAGGATTCTTCTATGGAGCATTAGGATCCAGACCACCATGAGGATCTTATTTTACCTCTTTCCCTTTTCCCTTGAGTTTAGATCAATATCTCATCTTATGAACCCTATTACCATATCCAAATTAACAATCCATACTGGCAAGACATCTACCCTTGTGGTTCTTCCACCAAGTTGCAGTTTTAGGTATCTCAAAAGCATAACCACCTCCTCGAGCATTTTTTTTCAAAACCATGTCCTTGTTCCCCGTGGAAGAATCTTTTTTATAGAACCTCTACTTAGACTTAGGTTGACTTGGTTCTTCCATTGTAGGCCTCTTCAATCCCTATAAATCTTCCTAAGCTTGGATACCTCAATTTTTTGACCATTTAGCATAAGCTTTGAGATATTTATATCATTATTGTGCATTGTTGTAAGACACTTTTCTTGTACCACGAAACACACTCTAATCACAAATTTATTCATCCTATACCTAGAATTCACTACATGATTGAGGTGTACCTACAAAGTTGGGTGAATTTGAGAAAATAATCCTTCACACTCATCCCCCCTTGATGAAAGTTCATGAATTATACCAACTTTCTCTCCCTCAACTCTAAGTGGAAAAACCTACAAAAAATCTATTTTGAAAAGTTCCAAATCTACCGTACCTTCCCTTAGGGGTCTCCCTTCGCTCAATTGTTGGATACACATTTGAGACACATCGTTTAGTTGATAAGTAGCTAGTTTTGTGTTCTCTGTTGGAGTCACACCTATACCATCAACTATTATGAACACCTAATCTCTGAGGCCTTTTATATCTTCATTAACCATAGTTCCATGGAAAGTAAGATGGTTCATCCTCATGAAATCCTGAATTATAGAAGTGGGAGTACTTGTATTGGGTTGAGGTCTAACTCCAAGGATAGCGTGGAAAATCACATAACTAGTAATTACATGATCTTGAGTATTCATGAGATCGATCAAAACTATAAGAGTAGTCTTTAGCACCGTCTTAATCATATCCCCTTCAACATAGGAAGCTTCAAGACCTTGGGGCATTGGAGTCAATTGGGGTACTTCTGTTTTTTGAGGTTCTCGCGGGGAACCACGCCATTCACATCCTCTTGGTCATGTAAAGGAACTTGCTGATCCTTGGGATAAATTATCTCATTAGCTACTCGTCCCTTCTCCCTTCTAGCGGGCGTCTTCCTCGTAATCAAGTCCTATAAAAATAAGAGAGGAGGTTGAGAATGACCTTAATAGACCTCAACTCTATTGCACGACATTAGAGTAATGAAGGAAGTGATACTTCTATCTCCTTATAGACGATCTCTCATGGATGTGTCGCGACTCACACCAATGAACAAGACTCTAGTAGATGTGGCTTGTGAGACTATGGACCCTAAACTATTTTCCAAAACCTTATGCTTTGTAATGACCTGTAAGTACAACCTAGAAGAAAGGAGCACTCTAGAGTCGTCACAAGGCGTACTTGACCCTTCGGACGTGTTGTACAAGCCTCGTGGCAATCATTCATTACATAAGATATGAAAAGTAGTGCAGAATTAAAGCTTTGCACAACAATAATAATAAGAAACTTATTTTATAAAATACTAAGTAATAAATCTCATTGTCACAGCCAACTTAAAGAGACATCTTAAAAATCTTTTTTGCGCATGACCCTTTTTATTAAAAGAAAATACATACTAAATCTTATACAAGTCATAAAGAAGAACTAAAGAAACATACACTATGTCCCTTAATATATGAGGACACACCAAGTGTTTAGAGTGTCAATTTTCCAAGCTTCGCCTTCTAAGAACCTTCAGTTGCCTTCAACTTATACTTGTAGATTATAGAAAAGTATGGTGTGTAAGACCCCCAAAATGAGTTAGGGTAATAGAGACTACAATATTCTTCATAAAGAACTTAAGTCCTAAAATGGATTATAGTATGATATTGAGGCAGTGTGTAATGTTTGAGGTGATTAGGAAGTCAAAGGTCAAGGGACGACCAAGACGTTTGAGGACTAGTCACCTATGTGTCTCATGCATCTATACATGCTTATATTTGTATTCTATGATCTTGTGAAGTCGTAAAATGAGTTATAATGATTTTTATAGGCAGTATATGGATTTTTACGAAGTTTGGTTGTCAAACATCCAAGAACATCTAAGACGTTTGAAAGTTAGCCCTTGATATATGTAAGAAAGTCTTGATAGAGCCTAGCATGTTTGAACGTGTTTTATATGTGAATGTTGGGTGAAACTTGCATTAAAGGTACTTGAATTATCAATGTGCATATATTCACATTGGAAAATTTCCGGTATGACTTCTCAAAGGCCATGCAAAAGGTCCTACAAGAAGGACCCAAGGGTCGAGACACTTCCTTGGCAGTGTCATTCGACGAGCCAAAATTATGCCCCGTGGCTGGATTGATGCCCCGTCTATGGGGAGGCATCGATGGGCACTTATTTTTGGATAAGTCTTGGCCACATGACAGCCTCAGACCTAATAGATGGAGGGAGAAGAACAACTTGTTGATGGACCAATACCCCGTCATTTGATCTGTCGATGTAAGCTGGTGCATCACTGCCTAGCGACTGCTCATTAAAGGGGTGAATTGGAATTTCACCTCACGTACTAAATTGAGACTACTTGATTTATTTAGCTATTTTTGGGTGTAAATAAGTGATCAATAATTTGATCAACTCATTCCCAATAAAATTCACTCCAAATCAACTTTCCTTTCAAAACCTATTCTCCCTAGAAACCTCCAGTGTTGGTGAAGCTTAAGAAAAATATGGAGATTTTATTTCCATGAATAATTCATCACGTTTTAGAGGTTTTCTACTAGATAAAGTTATGGTGATCATTAATCTCTTGTTATCCTTCCATGAAGAGAGTTAATCTCAAGTTTCAAAAGAGATTTCATAATCAAACTTCTTCTTAAATCTAGCCATGCATTCCTTTGAAAAACATTTTAACGTCTTAATCATGATGAATTGAAGTTAATGTATTGGTTTTAACATCAATTTCAATCCAATTTCATGATAAACCAATGTCCCTTCATAAAATTGATTTAGCCCTTGGTTGTGTATTGTGATTGTGGCTTATTAATGGTTGCATTGCCCTACCAGGCAACATCTACCGACACAAGCTCGATCAGGAGAAAGGGAGGATCCAATTCTCTTACGTTGAATTGTGTATATCCACTGTTATTTACGTGTATTGATGATGAATTTATGATGAAGTATCCATATGGAGCAATGTATAAAGATTTGAGCATGCTTAGTCTAGTTATTAATGAGATCACCGTAACATTGGTTCTCAATTGTATAGAAGTGGAATTTGGTTATGTTAAGAGTCTCCTTGCTATTGTTTTAGGTTAATGTCATTATTGAATTGAAAATATAAATTTTTATTATCAAATTAAAGAAGTCTTACTGGAATTGATCTAGGTTTTTCTAGTCTATGGATTGATAATGTTTATGTACATGATATGATCTAAGTTCTAAATTAGATGAATAACTACTTATACTTGATTTATATTTATTTATTTACCGAACTAAATGTATATTATTGATGCATGATGACTGATAAGATAAATTAGTTAAGTTACTTGATGATCTATAATTCTCTACTATCTATCATAGATGTAACATAGTGTATTAGATGTAAGCATGATCTTTTAACGACTTGTAGATGGTTTCTTTTATGATTTAATTAAAAACATATACTTCCCTATAAATGAATTGTTTATTAAAACGTGTACTGGTCAATGATGATCAAAGGTTGATGAATTGGTAAGAATGGCTCATCCCTCTACTTTTTTATTTTTGGGAGTGATGAAGCTTTGTATGGCATTGTGTGGTATGGTCAACTTATGATGGCGGTGTTTACTCTATTTGAATTATATATTTTTTGACCATGGTTTTGAAGGAAAATTGATGAAGATATGAATGAGTGGTAATGATAATCACCTTATGTGGAACTTGTGCCTAGTGTTCTACTTTAGTTGTGAATCTAGGTTATGTTATTGTTGTAATGAGCAGCTAAATGGTTATGTAAGATCATATTTAGGTACTGCCATTAATTAAGTGTGAAGGATTGATAACCCCTACACATGTATCCCAATATTAATGTGTTAGTCTTAAAGTGTAATATGAAGTTAACTTGTCTTCTATGCTATGGTGTGTTGTGTGGTCTATGCTTTAATGTTTACTGTTGTCCTAATGGGGTGGCTGCCTCAATATGTTATTGACTGACATTATGCGATTATGTTGACCATTGTGCACACACCCTCACTTTACAAGCATGCTTGCAAGTAGTATAAGTCATGATGTAAAAATGAAAGGAAGTCATCATATTCACTAGTGTCTACTATAATGCATTTTAATATTATGTCTATCAAAGTACTATATGTCTTTCCTTAACTAGGATTACTTGATAGGTTTACTACTATTGACAAGTTTATGGAACCTTGCCTATGCATTGCACATGTGTACCTTGATAGGATTATTCCTAGTTTTAGTTTCTATGTGTATGAACATGTCTGACCTTAATGTTTTATCTGAAAGGTTTGCTTATTTATATGTATACAGACACATGAATGCTGATCTAGTCAATAGAAGGGTCTTGCTGCTCAAGTGTATCCTAAACTAGATAGTGCTAATGATATATGTTAAGTTCATGTGAATGTGTTTCTCACATGATTTAGGGTAATGAACTTTAAATTAAGACCTATTAGCCAAGCATATGAAGGAATTACTCTACCAAGCCTATGTTTTCAAAAGAAATGATAATAATGGTTTTTATTAAAAGGAACTTAGTTATCACCGAGTGAACTTGTATTTGCATGTGTTACCCTTCCCAATATAGGATGGAAGGTCTACAATAAATATCATGAATAGGATAACCACAAATCCTCAATAAGCATAAATAGGTTTACTATAAGTGAATAATCATAATGCCCCATCTTGGCATAAAGAGAGTTTTCACATGTACCTCTAAGTTCCATAACTATGCTTGCCACATAGGATCTATCAAGTGAATTCACTTAGTATGCTTGCATGAGTTAACGTCCTACCTTGGATAGGTAAGAAAACCTCTACTGGTGCAAGGCTCTACATCACAAAATACCATGTTAAGCAACAATGGTCTTAGTATAGGTTATTGATATAGTTTTCTTGAAGTAAAATAGACAGAGGAAGTAAATGACTAGGACCCTAACTAGGATGACATAAGGGAAGTTACGTAGGATAGCTGGAATTAATTAACTCATCTAGACATTGCACAAGTACATCCCTAGGATTTCCTAGGGATGTGGCCGAATGTGTATGATTATGCTTATGTCTTTATGCATGACATTGTAGTAATTGTCTACTCGTTATGTATATGTGTATGGTATAAGTCTAAATGATGTGAAATTTTTACTATATGCATAATTTAGGTCTTAATGACTATATGATAAAGGTCTTGCCTAGCTTTTACGAAATTGATTGTACTTGCCATGTTGATGTATGAAGTGTTACGAGCTTCACATGTACATTACACTAGTAGACTAAGCTTTAGGACATGAGTACGTTCTTAAAATTATTTGGGTGATGTAAAGCAAAACTATATGCAAATTGATGTTGCTTACTGTAATGTCGTATGACCTTGACTTGAATGTGACTTGTAAGGTGTTATACTTCTATGAGGATATGTGTTGGGCTATGTAGGTTGTATGTATGCTTTGTTTGTTACTTTAAGGTGATGCATTAAAGGGTTATTTAGGAGGTTAATGAGTTAAATGAAAACGATTCACTGTAATGTGAAGGGAGCTCATTGTAATGTGACCCTAAATGTGACGTAAATTCAATTTGTGATTTTATACGATGTTTTGTTTTTAGAGTATGTCTATTTGAAGATTATAAATTATATAAATGCCATTGTATAAAGGTTGTATGAAGATTTATGGAAAAAGGCATGTAGTATGATTTCAAGAAAATGTCCCTTTTAAATGCATCCATTTGCATGGCTTCCATACTTAGTGCATTCTTGTAATAATCCCATTCTTTCTACGTGGATACTTAAAGGATGCCTCTATGAATGAGGATCTTCATATGTGATTCCCAAGGTCAAGGAAAGAAATCCTTAAGTCCAAGGATTTCATAATGTTTAGCTTACATTAAAGTCTTATGAATTGTGTAGTTATGTATTATGTTATAAGAGTCGTGTCCCTATTGTACTCTTATGATATTATGTATAGGATGACAAAGATACTTAAGGTCAAAATATGTACTTTTGATAATTTATATATATATATATATATGTGAGATAAAGTTTCTAGCGTATGAGGTGCTACAAAAAGTTTTAAATTTTCAGCGAAATTAGGTATCATAATGTGATGAATGATAGCTATGGGCATGTATAAGACATCCGAGAGGTCAAGTAAACCATATTATTTCTAGGGGTTCTCCATGAATGTGACAAACGTGGTACGAGAGAATGAGGTTTTGAAAAATTGTTTAGGGTCCATGAAGTTTCATATTGCCACATTTAGTTTCTTGTATCATTGGTGGTGAGTCGCGAAATATCAAATTGTATGGAAGGCTATATGAAGATAGAGTTACCCTTCTTCATCATTCTAATATTGTGCCATAGAACTTAACTCTATATGATCTCTCTCTTATGTTATGTTTTCTGGTGGTATCTTAGATGTGATTGCTTGGATGAGATGGTACCTTATATACTTGAGGGAGAAAAGGTGAGTTAATTCTTATATTGGTTTTTTTTTTGACGAGTATGTATGAAGGTTAAGACATGATCCTAGGTGTGAAGATAGTTCGCATGTTTAGGTAGGATAAGTTTGTACAGTTTGGTATCTCATATTGTCATGCGTTTCCCATCAATTGCCTACATGTTGCATTTTTTGAAATTTGACGAATGTTCACTGTAATGCTTGGTATCTTACTATATGATTTTGGGGAAATAAACTACATTGTTCCTTTATAGGATGTTGATGAAATGTTTATATAATTAATTGTATGATAATGATAATCAATTTAAAAAGGAGATTTGCTATTTGGAATGAAGAAGGAGAGTCTTATGGCATGATGAGTCGTAGATTTGTTTCTAACATCTTATTACTATGTAAGTCCCTTGATGTTGTGGAATTGATGTTTCCCCTAGAATTGAGGGAAGTATTCTTATCTTTTTAGGGTGATCATGTGGATTTGATTTAGGTAGAAGTTAACTTACTTTAATTATGAAAGCAAATAAAGAGTCCTTATGGCTAAGTCTCCTTGTTTTTCCCCCTAATTATGTATGACTTGGTGTCGATTGTATTGTTGAAGGACTGATGTTGTTAAATAGTACGATCTAACTTTATAAATAGGGGGATAAATTTCCTAAAATAACAAGTTTTTTAATACGTTGGTGTTCCTATGATAACTTACTGTAATCTCTTCTAAAGTGGTAATCACTTTTAAGCGATGAAAATGAAGGGTGTTAAGTTAAGATGCTCTTAAGGTTGGGTTAAGTTACTCTTAATTGAGTTTAACCTAAGTGGGGGATGGTGATGGAACTAGTAAGGTTGTAGAGACTTTATACTTTGACCTTCTATTTTTACTTGAGCTTTGAGCTAATGAATTCTTAGTAAGCTTGTTCATGAATAGAGTTTTACATAAAGTATGATCTGCGTGAAATTTTTATGTTTGGTGTGCATTGATTGACATTACTTTAGGATATTTTCCTGATTCCAAAATGCATGAAGGGAATTTTTTTTATAAAAATCCATGTTTTCTCATGTGTATTGTGCATTATAACATACTAATTATGAATTTGACCTCAAGAGGTAAGATAAGAAATATGGTTGTAGTTACTTGTGAGGTATAGTTGAGTCTCTTTTAAAATGAAAAGTGTAGAGTCAATTGAAAACAATGTGACTTTAATGATTTTGAAAGCATGATTGTAGACTCACGCTTGAAAATTAAAGAAATGTTAGCTATTGTCCTTGTGTGTGCCTATGAATTGTGCTAATTTCTCCCAAATGATGCTTGGTGTAAAGACTATTGCTATGTTTGAAACTGAATTTGTGTGAAATAACTTCCAATTTGTTGTAATGTTCTTTGTGTGATCTACGATTAGACTTCAAAAAGAACAAAACATGAGCATGCCTTGATTTAAAAATTACGAAGTTCTCAATTTAAAAAGGAAGTGACCTTGTACATTACTTGGGTGTGAACTCATTATATATATACGTGTGTTGAGGAGAACAACATTCCTCCATGGACACCACTAAGCATGGTATGGTTGAGTATGACCATTACGGAACTAGTTCTAACTGTAAAAGATATTTGTTGATTAAATTTACTCAAGTCTATGTGCACTGAAGTATTAGTGCCTAATTGTTTCTTAAAGTTTTTGTTGAAATTTGCCGAAGTATGACTTAATTGAGGTTGAGCGATGACCGCTTAAATAAAATGAATTAATTACCATGTTATAACTAGGAGAATGATGTTCCTCCTATAAACATAATAAGATCTTTTGTGTTTGATACATTAAATTGTGAGTGAATGCATTGAATTCTAAAATGAGTTTAACTTGTGTGTTTTGTATATTGGGTGAATTTAATTCTATGTGATGATGTTATGAATATGACGAAATTCTCTATGATATATTGAAGTACTATTTGTGATTAAAATGTTCAAACTGTCATTAGAGGACAAATGTTACAAAGTAGGGAATATTGTAAAACCCCAAAATTAAACATGTGTGACCTTAATGTGTTATGTAAGAGGTTTTCTCACATATATGTATATACACTTATGATTGATTTTGTAGTCATAGAGGGGCGTTGAAAGATGTTCTCAAGTGTACACTACACTAGATTGTTCTAATGACATATGCTAATTCCATGTGAAAGGGTTTCTCACAACAATTAGGTTGATGAACTTTCATCTCAGACCTTTGAGCCAAGCATATGAGGGGATGACTCTCCTAAGCCTATGTTTTATAAAAAATAGTTAGTAAAGACTTTTGATAAAGGGAACATAGCTTAGAATCGAGTGAACTTGTATATGAGTGTGTGTCCCTTCCCAATGTGGGCAGGAAGGTCTACCATAAATCTCATGAAGTGGATAACAACAATGAAAAAATAGTCATAAAGAGGTATTCCATAAGTGAATAACCATAATTCCCCATCTTGGCATAAAGAGGGCTTTCACTTGTACCTCCAAGTTCCATAACTATGTTATCCACGTAGGAACTATCAAGTTAATTAACGTTTTACCTTGGCTAGGTAAGAAAACCTTCCATTGGTGTAAGGCTCTACAACACCAAATTGTAAGTTTAGCACCCATTGTCTTAATGTCGGTTATAGTTATAGTTTCCCTAAAGTAAAGAACACAATGGAAGTAAATGACTAGGACCCTAACTAGGATTACATAAGGGAGGTTACATAGGATAGGTGGAAGAATTGAACCCGTCTAGACACTGCACAAGTAGCTCCTTAGGATGTCCTAGGGAGGTGGCCTAATGTGTATGATTATGCTTATGTCTTTGCATGACATTGTATTAATTGTGTACTTGTTCTGAAGATGTGCATGCCTAATTCTAAATGATGTAAACCCTTCCTTATATGTATCATTTTGGTCTTTATGACTACATGATGAAGGTCTTGCATATCTTGGACGAAATTGCCTTTACTTGCTATGTTGATGTATGAAGTGTTAAGACTTGTGGTTTCATGATAGGTTTACTATGTGTGTCTGAAGATATGGAGCTTCACATGTACATTGCATTAGTAGACTAATATTGAGGTCATGAGTAAGGTCTTGAAATGATTTATGTGAAGTGAAGTAAAAATATATGCATATTGATGTAGCTTACTGTAATGTCTTATGACCTTCACTTGAATGTGACTTGTAAGATGTTATACTTCTAAGAGGATATATGTTTGCTTATGTAGGTTGTATGTATGCATTGTTCATGAAATTAAGATGATTCATTGCACTGAGTATCAGTAAAGAGTTGCTGAGGAGGTTGATGAGTTAAAAGAAAAGGATAAACTGTAATGTGAAGGGAGAGTGATCCCAAATATTACTTAAATTCTAGATGTAATTTTATATGATGTTTGGTTTTTTGGAATATGTCTATATGAAGTATATGAATTACATCAATGCTATTTTATAAATGTTTTGTTAAGATTTACACCAAAAAGGCATGAAGTTGATTTCAAATAAATGTCCCTTTTAAATGCATGTTTTTGTCTGGTTGCCATACTTACTGCATTCTTGTACTAATCCCATTCTTCTCTACTTTTTCACAAAGTGGAAATTATGGATTCTTAAATGATGTCTATATGATTGAGAAGCTTGATATGTTAATCCCATGCTCAAGGAAAGGAATCTTAAAGTCCAAGGATGTCCTAATCTTTAACTTCATTTAAAGATATACGAATTGTATAGTTATGTATTATGTTACAAAGGTCGTGTCCCTATTGTATTCTTATGATATTGTGTCTAGGATGACAAAGAGCCTCAAGTCCTTTCTAGCATATAATATGCAATGAAAACTTTCAAATTTTCGGTAAATTTACTATGAAAATGCGTTGAATGAAAAATATGAAATTGTATAAGACCTCCGAGACGTAAAGTATGCCACGCTACTTCATGGGTTTCTCCTTGGATGTGACAAACGTTGATTAGAGCATGAGGTTTTTAAAGGTGTTTAGCGTCCAAGAAGTCTCATAATTCCACATCTAGTAGAGTCTCGTTTCATTAGTGGTGAGTCGCGACACATCAAATGGTACGGGAAGATATAGGATGATAGAGTTACCCATCTTTATCATTCTTATATCATGCCATAGAACTTAACTCTATAAGATCTCTCTGTTATGTTTCTTGTCTAGTGGTCTTTAAGATGTTATTGCTTGGATAAGATGGTACCTTTTATACTCGAGGGAGAAATGGTGAGTTAATGCTTATATTGGTTTATGGTTTTGATAAGTATGTGTAAAGGTGAATTTTTACATGTTTTGATGATGTGATTCAAATTATGGATAAAATGAGATTTAAGTGAAATACCATGTTATGCTGAAAAAGTTGTATATCATAATATTAAAGCATGTACAAGTTGTTATATTTAAAATTAGACTCTTTTGGAATGGTATGCTAATATATGTTTTTGCATGATGGTAGCCTAATAGAACGATGAAAGGTTTAATGCTTAGTGACAACCTATGAATCATGAGCCTATGAAATCATAAATGGTTAAAATGTTGCCTCTGTTATGTGTGGAAACCTTTATGATTGCTTTACATGGACTGAAGTTTTTGGTATAGACTTGAACCTAGGTGTGAAGGTAGTATGCATGTTTATGTAAGATGATTTATTAAAGTTTTGTATCTCATTTTGTCATGTTTTTCCCATGAATATCCCAAATGTTGCTTTAGGAAATCGACTAAATTGTTCTTCGATTTGAAGTTGTTGAAATTTCTATATAACTGATTCATATGTACATGATAATGAATGTAAAAAGTAAATTTCCTATTTGTTATGAAGAATGAGAGTCTTATGGCATGATGAGTCGTAGATTTTTTTCTTACTTCCTATCGTGTTGTGAGTTCCTTGATATTGTGGAATTGATATTTCCCCTATAATTGAGGGTAGTATTCTTATCTTTGTAGGGTTATGATGTGGGTTTGATTGACCCAGAAGTTACCTTAATTTAATGTTGAAAGCATAGAAAGAGTCATTATGGCTAAGCCTCCTTTTTGTTTTCCCCTAATAATGTATGACCTTGGTGCGTATTGTATTGATGAAAAACTTATATGGTTAAATAGTATGACTTAACATGATAATTGGGGTATAATTTGCCTAAAATGAAAGGTTTAGAATACATTGGTGCTCCTACATTAACTTCTGTAATCCCTTGTAAAGTGGTAATCACTTTTAAGTTATAAAAATGAAGGGTGTTAGTTAAGATCCTCTTAGATTGGGTTAAGTTACTCTAAATCGGGTTCACCCTAAGTGGGGGATGGTGATGTACGTAGTAATGTTGTAGATACTTTCTACTTTGTCCTTCTATTTTTATTTGAGCTTGAAGCTAATGAATTCTTCGTAAGCTTTTCCATGAATAGAGTTTTACATAAAGTATGAATTACATGAACTTTATATGTTCGATATGTATGAATTAACATTACATTAAGGATATTTTTAAGATTCTAAAATGCATGAAAGGAAATATTGATACAAATCCATGTTTTCTCATGTATATTGTTCATCATAAAATGCTAATTGTGAGTTTGACTTAAAGACATAAGACAATAAACATGGTTGTAGTAACTTGTGAAGTGTAATGTTTTGCCTTATAATGGAAAGTTCAGTCTCTTGAAAAATGAAAAGTTTGAAGTCTCTTAAAAAGTATGTGACATTTATATTAGGAAAGCTTTATTGTAGGCTCACTATTTACATCTGAAGACATTTTATCTACTCTCCTTGTGTGTGCCTAATAATTGTGCTAATTTCTCTAAAATACTGCTTACTATAAAGGCTATTGCTAGGTTAAAAATTGACATTGTTTTAAATAGCTTCCTATTTGTTATAATGTTCTTGGTGTGACCTAACATTTAGACTTCACTAGGAAGATAACATGACAATGCCTTAGTTTCAAAGTTGAGAAGTTCACAGTTTATGAAGGAATTGACCTTTTACTTTACATGAGTGAGAAATCATGATATAATTAAGTGTGTTGAGTAGAAGGACATTATTTCATGGACATAACTAAGCATGGTATTGTGAGTTTGATCTTCAAGGCACTAGGTCTAACTAATTAAGATGTTTGTTGATTCAATTAACTCAAGTCTATGTGCATTGAAGTATGAGTGCCTAATTGTTTGTTGAAGTGCAGTTGAAATCTGCCCAAGTATGACCTAAGAAAGGTTGCGTCATGACCTCTTAAATAAAATTAAGTAATAACCATGCAATAACAAGGACAATATTGTTCCTCCTATAAACATGATAAAACATTTCTGCTTGATGCATTAAAGAGTGGGTGAATCAAAATTTTTGTTCCTTGTATACATTTTATGGTAAAATGAGTTGAAGTTGTGTTCCTTGTAAGCTTGTTTCATTTAATTCTATCTAATGTTGTATGAATATGATGAACTGCTTCATGATGCATCGAAGTCCTTGTTGTGATTAAAGTCTTCTATGTGTCATTCGAGGACGAACGTTCCCAAGGGGGGGGGGGGGATACATTAAGACCCCTTAAATGAGTTTTGTTGTCTAGATACTAACATTTTATTCATATGGTTATAAGGTACTAAAATGTCTTATAGTATGGTATTAAAGTCGTGTGTAGGTTTGAGGTAATTCTGAAGTTAAACGTCAAGGGACGACCAAGTCGTTCGACGACTAATCACCTATGTATCTCTTGTGTCTATACGTGATTGTATTTGTATGCCATGAGCTTTTGAAGTCCTAAACTGATAAATAACGATTTTTGTAGACATAATATGTAGTTTCATTATGTTTGGAGGTCAAACGTCCAAGAATGTCTGAGACGTTCTAAAGTTAGCCATTGAGACGTTCAAGTATGTCTTGATGGGGCTTACCATGTTTTGATGTGTTTTATGCGATATTTTTTTGTGAACTTTCATGAAAGGTCCTTGACTTGTTAATGTTCATATTTAAATTGGAATAGCTCGGGTAGGACTTCTCAAGCGCCACGCAAAAGGGCCTACTAGAAGGACCCAAGGGCTGTTGAGGGACTGCCTTGGCAGTGTCAATTGACGAGCCAAAACGACGCCCCGTTGGTGAAATGACGCCACGTTAATGGAAACTTAGACTTGAAAAGGTTTGACCACATGAAATCCTATGACCCAATCAACGGAGGGCACAAAATGGCCCATTTATGAACCAACACCCTGTTGTTCGGTCCGTCGATGCAGGCTGGTGCATCACTACCTAGCGACTGCTCATTAAATGGGTGAATCGGAATTTTGCCCCACTTCCTAAATTGAACCTACTTGATTTATTTATCTATTTCTGGGTCAATATCAGTGATCAATAATATGATCAACCCATTCCCAATCAAAAATCACAGCAAATACGCATTCCTTCTAAAACCAATTCTCCCTAGAAACCTCCATTATTGGTCAAGCTCAAGAAAATCTTGAAGCTTCGATTTTCATGTATACTTCATCATTTTTTCGAGTTATTACACTTGACAAAGGTATGGTGATAATTCATCTCTAGTTATCCTTTCATCTAGAGATTTAATCTCATGTTTCGAAAAAGATTTCATGATCAAACTTCTTCTTATTCAATCTAGCCATGGGTTCCTTCTCAAAACGTTTTTAATGTCTTAATCATGATGAATAAACGTTAATGTATTAGTTTTAACGTGTCTTTAAATCCGATTGCATTATCAACCCATATCCCTTCCACAAATCAATTTAGCTCTTGTATGGGCATTGTGATCGTGGTATATTAATGGTTGAATTGCTATTATCTTATGTTATATTTTTTATATCCACTTTTATTTACATGTATTGGTGATGAATTTATAATGAAGGATCCATGTGGATGAATGTATGAAGATTTGACCATGCTTAGTCTAGTTATCAATGAGATCACTGTAACATTGGTTCTTAATTGTATAGAAGTGGAATTCAATTACATTGAGAGTCTTGTAGCTAATTTTTTAGGTTAATATCATGATTGAATTGTAAGTATATATCATTTATGATCAAATTCAATAAGGCTTACATGAATTGATCAAGGTTCTTCTATTCTATAGATTGATAATGTCATGTACATGATATGATCTAGGTTCTAGATTAGATGAAGAATGATTTAGACTTGATTTATATCTATTTAGACACTGCCATAAAATGTATATTATTGGTACAAGATTAATTATGAGAAAAACTAGGGAAGTTACTTCATGATCTATAATTCTCTACTTTATACCATATATGTGATATATTGTATTAGATGTTAGCATGATCTTGTCACAACTTGTACATGGGTTATTTTATATTTTAAGTACATATAACTACTTCCCTATACATGAATTTTTAATTAAAAATGTGAAATGATCAATGATGATCAAAGGTTAATGAATTAGTAAGAATGGTTCATCCCTCTACTTTTTTTATATTATTGTTATTGAGGAAGATTTGTGTGGCATTGTGTTGTATGGTCCAATTATGGTGGTTGTGTTTACTTTATTGTCATTATATATGTGTTGACCATGGCCTTGAAGTCAAATTTATGAAGATATGAATGAGTGGTTATGATGATCACCTTATGTGTAACTTGTGCCTAGTATTTTACTTTTGTTATGAATCTAGGTTATGTTACTATTTTTATGAGCATGTAAATGGTTATGTAAGATAATGTGTAGGTTCTTCCAATACTGAAGTGCTAAGTATTGATGATCCTACCCATGAACCCCAATGTGAATTTTTGAATAGCAAATGTTAAGATTCTTAAAGTGTAATATGAAGTTGATTTGTCTCCTATGCTATTGTGTGTTGTGTGGTCTATGCTCGAATTTGTATTGTGGTCCTATGAGGGAGGATGCCTCTGTATTTGTTGATTTTAATTATATAATCATTTTGACCAATTTATACTCACCCTCACTCTACATGAATGTTTACAAGTAGTATAGGTCATGGTGTCCAAATGAAAGGTAGTCATCATATCGACTATTGTCTACTACTATGCATATAAAGATCATGACTATGAATGTATGATATGTTTTCGTTAACTAGGATGACTTGATAGGTGTACCAGTATAGACAAGGATATGTGACCTTGTCTATGCATTGCACATGTGTGCCTTAATAGGATAGTTCCTAGTATTTGTTTCTATGTGTATCAATATGAAAGTATGAACAAGTGTGACCTTAATATGTTATGTGAATGGTTTGGTCACATATATGTATAAACACGAATGAATGATGATATAGTAAATAGAGGGGCCTAGAGAAGTGTGCTCAAGTGTATCCTAAATTAGATTGTGCTAATGATATATGTTATGCCTATGTGAAAGTGTTTCTCTCATGATTTAGGTTTATTAACTTTCATCTATGACCTATTAGCTATGCATATGAGATATGACTCTCCTAAGATTATGTTTAATAAATAAACGATAATAAAGGATTTTAATAAAGGGAACTTATCTTAGCAGCGAGTGAATTTGTATATGAATGTTTGTCCAATTCCAATGTAGGAAGGAAGGACTATCATAAACCACAATGCCTCAATATACATAAATAGTTTTTCCATAAGTGAATTACCATAATTTCCCATCTTTGAATAGAGAAGGTTTTCACATGTACCTCCAAGTTCCATAAATATGCTTGCTACATAGGATCTAGCAAGTGAATTCACTTAGGATGATAGCATGTGTTAATGTTTAACCTTTGCTAGTTAAGAACACCTTTCATTCGTGTAAGCCTCTACAACAACAAATTCCATATTTAGCATCCATGTTCTTAGTGTTCGTTAAGGCTATAGTTTCCCTAATGTAAAATGGACAATGGAAGTAAATTACTAGGGCCCTTACTAGGATGACATAAGAGAGGTTACTTAGGATAGGTTGAAGTAATGAACCCATCAAAACATGGAACAACTATATCCTTAGGAAGTCCTAGGAAGGTGGCCTAATGGGTATGATTATGCTTATGTCTTTAAGCATGACATTGTATTAATTGTCTACTTGTTATGAAGATGTGATGTTATAAGTCTAAAAGATGTGAACTTGTCACTATATGCATAAAGTTGGTATTAGGGACTATATGATGAAGGTCTTTCCAAGCTTTGATGAAATAATCTTTACTTGCTATGTTGATGTTTGAAGTGTTAACGCTTGTGGTCTCATGATTGGTTTACAAAGTATGTATGTAGTTATGGGGATTTACATTCACATTGCACTAGTAGACTAAGATTGACGTCATGAGTAAGGTCTTAAAATGGTTTATGTAAAGGAATCCTTGAGTCCACCACACGATTTTAGGTCTACGACAACATTAAATCTTGACAACGCTTATAAAGTGTTGCATAAAATACTTTCGGGAACACTTTTAAAGTGTAGCCAATGATTTTGACTTTTAGCTACATTAGTTTTAGCAACACTTCTAAAGTATACTCTTTAATGGGATAAACTAAACATTATAAGTGTTGTTATAGTTGGCAGCAACTATTTACATGAATGGCCACACTTTTAGAGTATGTTATTTTTATAATTGAAAATACAACACATTAAAAATGTGGCCTTAGTGTTTTCATTAACATTTTATATTCCCTACAACATTTTAACATTTAAGTTTGATTTCCCTCCCATTTTTATTTGGCCAAAAAATAAAACACTAAAGAAAAATTAAAAATAATAAAACATTAAATAAAAAAAAGGCAACATTTCCTTAAACTTCAGATGAAGCTTTCATTTTCAGCTGAAGAACACCATTTGCATGAACTGAAGAAGGATCGAAAAACGGAAGAAATCAATTTGTACTACAATTGTCGTCAGATTTCTGTCAAACTCAACTGAAGAACACAATTTTAGGTGAAGAATCGAAGAGCACTGCGATTTCTCTGAACATGAACTGAAGAAGACGATTTTCCTCTCATCTTCGTTGTTCAACATTGGAGAGCTGAAGAAGACAATTTTTTTTCAAAGATTTCTGGGTAAACTTCTATTTTATCAGATTTCCTTTTGAAAATTGAAAGAAAATGCTTCACACATCAACTTGCCTCATGTCTTAAAGCATTAGGTTGTTGGAATATAGTTTATCAGGTAAGAGATTTTACCTTCAAATGTCTAAATTATATGTTTAAGATTTTGATATTCTTGTGTGTCAGTCAAAAATTTATGTTAGGGTTTTTACGTTCTTGTGTTGTTTATATGAATTTTATTGATTTGGGAGTTTAGTTTATAGTTGTATTAGGTATAAATGGGCATACGTAAACTTGGTTTTTATAGGAACCAGAGATCTTATTAATTTACTGGAATTTGTAGAGTTCTGTTTTAGAAACACCTGTTAAATTTTTTTTAGTTTGCTATGATTTTTGTTTTGAGATTTGATTCTAAAACATGGTTCTCTTCTTTTTTGAACTGTGATTTGCTCAGAATGCACAAAAAAGAGTTGCAGCGTATGCTCTCCATCTCTTGTTTCCAGATCTCCTAGTTCACATGCCAATTACTGAACCATATGCATCACTTATTTTGCAGTGGGAGGAAGGTCATTTTTCTAACTTCACGTGAAGTCAAATGTTTGATATTGGTATTACATTAAGCATTTTGATAACTCAATTTTATACTTCACCCTGATCAAATTGGTCTCTTGTAACCATAGAGCCCATAATTGTTTATCTAATCTTTTAATGCAAACTTAACATTGATAAAAAATTTTTTGTCTTTTTGAGTTCATAGTTTGATCACCTAAAGCTTGGTTTGTCTAGTGCATTTTCAAGTATAGATAGTAACTTTAGCTAATTCAATCATTTTTGCCATAAGTATAGATATTAACTCTATTTGCTGAAAATCTGTCAAAACACGCCTGGGTGGACGAACCTCGCGACAGGACGTCGTGGTCACGACGAGCCGTCGTGGACCTCGCGACTGGCCGCCGTGGACCTCGCGACGGGCCGTCGTAGTCATAAGTGGCCGTCGTGGTCATGACGGGTCGTGGTCATGACAGGCCATGGTCATGACGGGCCGTGGTCATTACGAGCTGTCGTGGTCATCCGTTGTTGTCATGATGGGCCGTCGTGGACTCCGTCCTCCCATACTTGCATGTTTCTTCTGCTACTTCTCTGATCTTCATGACCAACAAGCAGGACGGACCTTCATGGCTACGACGGTCCGTCACGCTTTTCGTTACAGCTGAAATTTCAAATTGATTAATTGTTAAATTTCTTAATTTTGTGTTCTTTCTTGATGGAACAGATTTGTTTACCAGAGGAATTAATATTTAAGCAGTTAACGTTGTTATCAATTCAGATTTTCCTAAGAACTCAAAAACGTACATGCACAGGGTATTTATAACAGATCTTTGATCTTGCTTGTTGACTTATATATTGTTTTTGCTATTTCATCATTGGTAATTTATTGTTAGTGTCTTTGGTTTTAATTGAGATAAGGTTTTGTTTCTCTTGACCACTATTCATCTTGCTTGTTTTGTATGGTTGAAGTGTAGTTTTGCTACGTTAGATTTAGTTTCCTTTTTTGATTGTGTGGAATATATTAACTACACAAGGAAACTAATCTAATTTTCGTTAATTTTTGCTGCTGCTGTAATCTACAATCTTAACCTGTCCCTCTTTAGCTGTTGTTAATGTATTTGGTTTAAATTGAGCTAAGGTCTTGCTTCTTTTGTTTCACTGTTTTTTTGGCAGTTGTATAGAACATTGGCATGGTATGGAATCTGCAATCCGCATATTTGTTGTTAATGTTTTCTGTAACTGCTGCTTCTCTATATAAATATTTCTATCAGGAAAGTCTATATCTTTCTTATTATATAGAATATCCATGTTATAACCATAACTTTTGACATCCTAGTAGAAGGCATGCTTCCACAACTACAAACAAATAAACAAATAATTATAAAGAGAATCTAATTGTTTGTGTCTCCTAATTATTTCCTTTTTTCTTTAGTGTTCGTGTTAGTTTGCGTGCATCATGGTTATTGTATAACACCAAATATTTTATATTGTTTGTTATGAAGTTTGAACCCTAATGTAATTATTCATTGTTGTTGAACTCATTTGGAATTCTACATACCTAAGGGAAGATCATATACTTTGAACATCAAAAGACAAGTAGGCATCTATTTTGAACATCAAAAGATGCAATCTAATTTTCTGTAACCGCTGGATTTCTTTCCTCTCTATATTGTTGCAATCTGAACTTCTTACCTCTTCTATATAACTACCAATATCTTATTTGTGTAGGGAAATGGAGGTGATCAAATTTGAAGTGGATGATGAAGAGTTTTTGAACTATTGTAAAAGTTTAAATACATATTTGATTTATTGTGTACACATTTAGAATATTAATGCATAAGTATGGGTATGTACACAACACATACTATCTTTTGGTTGTACATGAAATATTTCTCAAAATTTATTTGAAATATATAGCTTTTATTCAATGCTTAATTAGTTCATTTTGTGTTTTATGTCACTTGTATGTATGTAAATATATTATATATATTTGTTCTAGGTAGATTAAAAGTTACCTTTTGTAAGTGTTGCTCTAGATAGATAAAAAGTTACACCTTGAAAGTGTTGCAATAGATGACCAATAAAAGGCAACACTTTTTAAGTGTGACCAATAATTCTTAAAAGGCAACATTTTGAAGTGTAGTCAAAAAAAAATAGGTGTTGCTAATGCATGTCTTCAAAGCGTGCTCTTATACCTATTTGGCTACGCTTTATAAGTGTAGCAAAAGATGACAACATTTAAAAAGTGTTGCCTAATGTTAAAGGTTACGATTCTTTTGGGCAGCCCTAAAAAGTGTTGCTGAATGTCCAAAAGTGCAGCCTTTTATCAAAGGCCACACTTTTTGCTAGTTTAGGCTACAGTTACGTGGTGTTGTTGTAGGCCAAAAATGTTGTAGTGGTCTAAGGATGTCGTCATGTTTAACTTAAATTAAAGTCTTATGAATTGTATTGTTATGTATTATGTTATAAAGGGTGTGTCCCTATTTTACTCTTACTATATTGTGTCTAGGATGGAAAAGAGCCTTAAGGCCTAATATGTACATATAATATTATATATATATATATATATATATATATATATATATATATATATATATGAGATAAAGTTTCTAGTATATGATATCCTATGAAAAGTTACAAATTTTAACCTAAATTTACTATGACAATTCGATGAATGATAACAATGGGTTTGTATAAGGCCTTCGAGAGGTCAAGTACGCCATGTTACTTCTAGGGGGTGCCCCCGGATGTGACATGGGTTTAGTATAAACATTGTACTAAGTATGGAATTATGCAAAAACACATATAATAGAGTGCGTGTTAATAAATGTGAGCACACATTTCACATAATCACCATATTCATAACTTGACTTCGAAACACTGTCATACTTTCATTAATCATAATTCACACAATAACATGCTTCACATATACACATACTTTATTAAGACATACTTTCTACAGTATATACAATTCCAAGTTCCTTAAACATATCAACATGAACTACATAATCCTCATTTTACTTCACATATGATACCTTTAAGTCCATACTCACAATACACATATATATACATACATATATTCATATACTCCAAGTAAACACCGCCACCAAAGTTAGACCATACCAATTAAGATCATTAAAATGGAAACTAAACAAGATAGAAAAACTTTCCCTTCATCAAAGCTTTAATTAACTTTTCTCAATATTTCACCAAAACAACGTAATAAAGAAAGATTATATCGTAGCTTATTCAAAATACAACATAGAAACTCAACAATAATTTTACCTAGAAAAATACAACAAACCCACTTCATAAGCCAAAACTTGGTAATTGCATAAACATGAGTTCATTGAGGTTTTGAGATTTAAATCATCAACAAACACTAAAAACAACATATTGCAATCATAAAAATGTTTTCATGTAATGTGACCCATGGTTTGATTCAAAGATAGAAGAAGTTGGAGTTTTAAATCCTTTTGGACATTTCTTTGGAATGTCTCCTTGAATGAAAGAAGGTTCAAGGATGAACTAGCATTCATTAATGTGAAAAATTCCACAAAAGTTTGGTGAAGAAAACGTCAAAAACCCTCACTTCTAGTGGTTCCTTGAGTTCTAGCTTCTTGAGGGAGGGGTTATGATATTTGAAATATTAAGTCTAACCTTTGTCTAGGAGTATAAACTAACTTAATATACCCTTAAGACCCTAATACAATCTTCCAAGCCTCAGAAAAGACTTGGGGTGAACTTACTTAAACACCGAAACCTTTGTCAATTCTTGGCAACTTTTACAGGACACAATTGACGCCCATCCAACATGGACGTTTGATGGATCAACACACTATTGTTGAAGGCTCATGGCTTGGTTATGCATCTCCAAATACCTTCATACTTGTAGGTCCAGTGGTTGATGAGTGTTCAATTGGTCGAGTGGTTGTAGTTTGGTTTGTTGTTTGCGCAGCTTCTGTATAACAGGTGGAGTCCTCCTCTTGGGCCCCTCGTGGGTCTTACTGTAACGACCCGCAAGTACACTCTACAAGTTAGAGCACAATTAAGTCGCCACATGGCATATTCGACCTCTCAAAGGTCTCATATAAGCCCTTAGACATCATTCATTGCATAAACATATATGAAAAGTAGAGCATAATTAAAACACTTCACAAACCTTGTCTTAAAATATCTTTTATAGAAAGCATAGGATATTGTTAAGTCTAATAGTTACCATCTTAGACACACCAATAAATTGTGTTACATCCAACACAATAGAGGACATCACTATGTTTAGAGACAGCCTATACACCTTGTTCAACCACACCTAAATAATCCTTATTAATATCTAAGAAAAGATTATTCCCTTTTCAATATTTAACTCAACACCTAAGGCTACTCTAAGATTCACTCTAGTAAAGTATGAAGAGACGGCCCATACACCCTCTTCAAGTCTACTTAAGCAACCCTTAAAGATACCATAGATAGTATTCTCTTATTCAACCTTCAGTAAATCAAGTCATATTAATTCATTAAGTCAACTAAGGTTCATTTAAGCATTTAGAAGTCTTCACTTAATGGTCGTGGAAATAAATAGGGAACCTACACCCTAGCACCTTCAATGTCAACTTGTGCCATGTCTAGATAACATCCAATTCCACTACCTTAATGTCGTAGAACCTATCGAACTCTAGAATATATCCCACACGACCACAATAGGCAATAACCGAACTGGACTATACAATCTAGACAAGTATCAAGTAAAGGACACAAGTCTACCAAGACAAGACTAACACATCTTCACATATAAAATATCATTCTATAGGCACATAGGCATAACCAACATTATAGGTCACCCTACTCCTTACTATAATATAATCAATATAACCATAGTTAGTCTCTATAATCAAGTATAAAGAATCATGCATTAACTTTATGACAACGCACACTAAAGGACATAGTCATAGTCTAATATCATCACCTAACATCATCAATAAAAGCACATATATATTAATCTTAATAATAAGTTCATACATATTATCATACTTCAAATAATTCAACTATACAACTCATCATGATATGTCAAGTAATTTCAAACAAGGCCATTATCATTATAATACATAAAGTAACCCCGACGAGGCCACATAATTAAAAAGTAAAACACATAACACCGCTACTATAAGTGGACCATACAAATAACATATTTAAAGACCTACATAACATAAAATAATGGGAATTCACGAAGTTAACAACAAATCCATTCTCACCATTTCAATCCAAAGCTAAATCATCAAATACAATACCTATAGACCCTTACCTACGGCCATGATCATCATTTCAATACATAAATCAGAATACTCAATGAATCTAACTCAATTCAATATAGATATATCAATCTAAGACAGCTTATACATCAATTAAATACAATTCTTACATTATTCAATAATCCATTGAAAACTACACATGAATTCATATGCATAGAGAAAAGATCACTTAACCAATAAAATAGTAATAACAAGGATTTCATTGTTTGCATGGGTTCATACGAATTATTACTTTAAAATTGCATTATCATTAATTCAATCCTAAAACATTGATTCAAAACCTTTTATGAAAGAAGCTATTGCTAGATCCCAAATTGGACAATTCATATTTTTTATCAGATTTTAAAATCATTTGAATTGACTCCTTGAAGAAAGAGATTTCAATGAACAATAACCAAACTATAACGATATATTAATTTTCATTAAAATCCCATAAAATTGATGAAGAAAAACCTTAGAAATCTATCTTCTTCCTTGGAGCTCTATATCTTGAACAATGGAGTTTTGGAGAGTGTGAATGGAGAGGTCTTGTTTTAAATTTAGGATTTTGCTTTAATTGGTGAGTTTAGGGATTTAAAAAGGTCCTATAAATTTCCATAAAGCACCACTAAATTATCCAAAATACCCCTACATTTATTTGACAAATTAACAAACTAAAATTTTACTTAAAAACGATGCAACAAACTCTGGGACTTTACTGCGTGTCGCGGAGGCACGTCCAAATTTTATTTTTCTAAAATTCTTGGATAGAATGGTTTGTAAGAGCCCCGCGTTGAAATGAAATTGTTTTGCCTACTACATGACAGTTGCGTGTCGCGCAACAACATGCAAACTCTTGGATACTTGGCATCTTCGATCGCCCATGTTTGGATCCTTTTAGGCGACCCTTTTGATTGTCCCTGGGCATCGTTTTCGGACGTTTTGTTCCTTTGTATTTCAGGCTAAGCGTAGGAACCCTCGATACTAAATTTCACTTTCAAACCATCTCTCAAATATCACTACAAAACACTACGACACAGTAGTTCAACATCGACTAATTTTTTAACGTCTTTAAAGTTTGACCTCCAAACACTTCTAAACTTTATATACTTCCGAAGAACACTATTATTAAAATTTAATACCTTGAAAAAATCATGACACAATTTTTATGCTCTAGCTCAACCTAGCTCATTTTTAGGGACGTTACAATCTCTCCCACTTGGACCACATTCATCCTCGAATAACACTTGCAACACTTTGAACATTTTTATTTGTTTAGAATCAAAGACTACCAGAGCATAAACATACCACACATACCATACACACATGAAGGAGAAACATAAGTTTTACATACATTAAGAGACTCAAAACACAAAAAGAAGGTTGGAACTGCTTCTACAACTTATCATTCAATAAGGCTCAATTTCTTCAATTCATATAGAAGGTACTTCCTTCTCCATACATTATCATGCTCATATAGAAGGTACTTCCTTCTCCATACATTTCTTCACACCATAACAATTTTTTTTATGAAAGAACAATCTAGTGTAATTTTTTTTAAAAATCTTTACAGTGAATCATGCTCAATTTTTTAAAAACAAATGCATCTCTTAAGCAATTTATGGTGAAACCATGACAATATGAACGATAAAACCATATCAATTCACAATAAAACATAATCGTAACTTCATGAAATGAAAATCACAAGGAATCAATGAAATTCAATTTGAACTAGACTCCTAAACGAAATGCAACATGCAACATCCTAGTATGACATTCTATCTCTCGAGCTTGAATTGAATAGAAGAGAGGATACAACAAATCAACATTCTACTACTCACCATACTCCCCCACATTGAAGGAAATCATATAACTAAAGAGAGAAAATTATAACTTACCATCAGCATCATGATCATCATCAGGTTTAGTTCCTTTTGCTCGAATAGCATTAAAGCGAGCCTTTCCTTTTGGAGCACCACCATCCAGAACATTAGGAGGAATTTTATCGGCCTCTCTTCCCCAAGATGAAATAGTAGGACAATATATTGACTTGTGGTCATCTTTCATAAAACCAAAGCACCCACTAGTAGCAGCTAGACACTTCACAAAGTGCTTTTTCCCACAAGTAGCACAAGTAGGTTTAACCACTTGTGAACAACCACTTCTCTCATAATTGTCCTTAGGAGAACTACAACCATCTTGATTTGGAGACCTCTTCTTAAATTAAGGTTGAACTTATACATCTGTTCTTCTCCTCTTAGCATCTCTACTTCTCCTCCCAAGTTTAGACTCTTCAATAGATTGAGCTTACAACATAGGCCTAAATAGAGTCATGTCACCAAGGAGCATGGTTGTATGAGACTATTCCTTTGAAATATCCGAAATACCGGTCATGAAACTATTCATCTCATCCCTAGGGTTAGACACCAAGGATGGAGAATACTTAGAAAATAAGTTGAAATTTAAGGAGTACTCCTCAACAATCATGCTACCTTGACTATGGTTTATAAATTCCTAAATCTTAGCCTCCCTCTTCTCACGGGGACATTTACTTTTAAGAATACTTCCTTAAACTCCAACTCTAAGGGACCCAATTCGACCGGTATACTACCCTTCCATTTAGTAAACAATACTTTAGAAACATGTTTCAATTAAATATAAATCTAACTCCGTTTTTTCCTTATAAGTCACTCCCATTTCATGCACTTTCTTATACATATTATCCAAGAAATCATGGGGATATTCTCCCACCTTAGAACCAAATAATACAGGAGGATTCATCTTCACAAAGTCCTTCAATCTATAGATCATAGTACTCTCCGTAGCATTCACCCTAGGCCTAACGTCTCTATTTACTTGAGTTGTCATATGTTGGGCTAGGGTAAGGAGAGACTCTAAAATCTCCCCATTATCCATAATTGGGGAAACGACCAGAACCTCATTACCTCTATCCACAATAGGGACCTAATCACCTTGAGGAAATTGTACACCTTATCGCACTTGTCCAGCTCCTCCTCTAGCTCAGGAGGAAGTCCCTCATTTACATCATTCTCCTCAACCCTCCTAGCCAGTGGCCTCCTCGTATTCATCTTTCGAGAAACACAAGGAAAACCATAGGAAAAGGACATTCATAACTTTTTAATCTACGACACGACATAGGTGTAGAAAAGAACGTAAACTCTATCTTCCTATAGCCTCTCGCCCATAGATTTGTCTCAACTCACACCGATGGTCAAGAATCTACTAGACATGGCTTTTGGAGACTTCAATTTCAAAGACTACTTCGTAACCTTATTCTTTGATTCAATGTTTTTGACGACCATAGACTACCCCCTTGAAGTTTGGGCAGTTTTTAATTGAAACATGGCGTACTCGACGTCTCGGAGGTCTTGTACTAGACCTTTTGTACCATTCATTGCGTACATGTACGAAAAGTAGTGTGGAATTAAATCTTTTCACGCGAAATAATAATACTTCAGAATATTTCTTTTGTAGAAAAATATTATGAAAATCTATGTCTCAATGTTTCAATCTTAGACATAAGAATATATATTGGGAAACGTCCCATACGTAATCATATAACAAAAAGCTAAGTCTACTACAATACTTTCAACAAAGAAATTTGAACATAATGATTTCCACGAATTTTGTGAAGACATACAATGTCTATAGTTGAATGATCATTAATACAAGATTCAACTTCTAGACTCCTCTCAAATGCCACCTAAACCTTTAGATATAGACAAAATGTATGGAATTAGTACAAAATACTTGTACTAAGTATGACATAATGCATAAAACAATGAGAAACGGACATTTGTATAAAACATTCCCTTTTTAAGTAAAATATCATAGTATAAATGATAAGAATAACATTTAACACATTAGAAACATATAAGATAGAACATAAGAATTTCATAAAATTTTGAAGAATGTTACAGTTAACTATGTCACCTTAAAGTGACCTAAGTTCATCTTCATAGTAATCTTTTTATTCTTGAAACTCTCTAATCAAAAGTTATCCTAACACAGAATTAAGTGAGACCAAGAGATACTGCCTATACACCCTTTCTAAGACTCACCTCAGTAAGACACTAAGAAACCGCACATACACCCTCTTTAAGCCTACCTAAGAAATCCTCAAAGCTACTCTAGATAAGTACTTTTTCATTATTATTAATATTCTTAAGTCATTATGTTGATTCAGTCATTTCAAAAGCATTCATAGCTTATGGACTTTCACTTAATTGTTATTAAGAAGACCTAGGTCACTCACACACTAACATCTTCTAAGCCTAATCGTGTAATGTCTAGAAAGCATCCAAATATACTACATAAACTTCGTGGTACCTATCAAATACTAGCATGTATCCCATATGATAAGAATAGGGAATAACCGACATAGACCATACTAGCTAGCCATTGAATCTAGAGTGAGAAACCCACTCTGATGAAGGGTGTTCTACTTGCAAAGGGTAGAACTAGGACACATCCCATGTAGGAACATGGTTAACGAATATCAAGGTATTTTAAACACTCTAGTCTCATTCTTAGTAGAGATACATTGTACTCTAGTCTCCTTCTTATGTAGAGCTACAAATCATAACATATTCACTCGGTACTAGCCTTTGTTCTCATAGAGTATGTTCAATAAAACGGATAATAAGAAAAGATACAATCTCATACTCATTACCTAGTAATAATGCATCTAAAAAAGATGGGTACACTAGGGCTGCCACTCAATGATCAATATTGGATAGCTCATTATTAACCTTCTTTCTATATAGAAGGTTTCACATGTTAGTCACGCTTAGCAGGGCAACATCATAGATCTATCTATTCTAGACTTTTATTCAATATTCATCTTCACATCACATACAAGAAAAAGATACATAATCCTACTATCAAGATGCTCTCATAACGTACATGTATCATGTAAGGGACATAAGTCTACAATGTCAAGACACACAAATCTTAACATATAACATATCATTCTATGGGCACATTGGCATAACACACATCGTATGTCACCCTATTAGCTACTATAATATCATCAATATAACCATCATAAGACTGTACAACATAATAGGAAGAATCATGCATTAACTGTAAGAGTACACTCAATAAGAGACATATTCATAGTCAAACAAGATCACCTAACATCATCAATAAAAGCACATATTCATTCATCTTAATCACAAGTGGAATGATATGATTGTACTACACAGAATTCAACTATACAACTCAACATGATATATCAAGTAGCTGCCTACAAGGCCATAATCATTATATACATAAAGTAACGCAAACGAGGCCACATAATTCACAAGTAAAACACATAACACCACCACCATTAGTAGACCATACCGATGAAAACGTAATTCAAGACATAATTTACATAAAATATAAAAGTATTAGGTGTGCGTATCACCAATCTATTCTCAGCACTTCAATCCATAGATAAATCATACAATATAATACAAAAAGACCCTTACGCACGACCATTATCATAAATTTAATACAAAAATCACAATAATCAATGAATCTAAGTCAATTCAATATAGATATATCAATCTAAGACATCCTATTCATCAATTTAATACAATTCTTTCAACATTCAATAAACCATAGTAAACTATACTAGAATTAATAAGCATTGAGACAAGATCACTTAACCCATAAAATAGTCAAAACTAGAATTGTGTGGTTTGCATGGGTTCATAGAAATTAGTACTTTAAAACATCGCATTAACATTAATTCATTCCTAATACATTGATTAAAAAATGTTTTGCAAGAACCCATGGCTAGAGCACAAAATAGGATAATTTATGTTATTAATCATCCTTAAAAATCATTGCAATTGATTCCCTGAAGAAATAGATTTAAAGGATGAATAACCTTATCTTAATTTTGATCCAATTCGCACAATATAAATGAAGAAAAACCTCGGAAATTTATCTTCTTCCTTGAAGCTTCAAATCTTCAACAATGGAGTTTTGGAGAGAGTGAATGGAGATGTTTTGTTTTGAGTTGAGAGTTTTGCTTTAATTGGTAACTTTTAGAGTTTTAATAGGTCCTATAACAGTCCATAATTAATTGCTGAACTACCCAAAAGACCCTTACATTAATTGGCCAAATTAACCAACTCAAATTTGAGTTAAAAACGCTGCAACAAAATCTAGGACATTACTTCGCGTCGCGGAGGCACTTCTAAATTTTATTTTTCAAAAAATTGTGGAAAGAATTGTTAGTTACAGCCTGGAATCTCAAGTAAAAACTTTTTCCTCCTCCGTGGTAGTTGCGCGTCGCGCAACAGCATGCCCATTCTTGGCTGCTTCGCTGGCCAATGTTTGGGTCCTCCTCGGGGACCCTTGTGATGTTCCCCCGGGTGTCGTTCTTGGGCACTTGGACCCTGTGTATGTCAAGATACACATTGGAACTCTTGATTCAGAATTTCACCTTAAAACCATCCCCCAAAACATCAGTACAAAACACTACAACGTACTAGTTCAACTCTGACTAGTTTTCGAACGTCTTGGACATTTGACGTCCAAACACTTCCAAACATTATATTCTGCCTAAGAACACTATTATTAACAATTTTAAGAATTTAAAACTTCATTACACAAGTGTTAGACTATACATAACCCTAGCTCATTTTTAGGGGCATGATAATATTGGTTAGTTAACCTATTTTCCTAGTTTGTAGCATTGGAATTGATGTTATGTGGCATACTACATTTATCGTGGAGGTGTTTAGATTCTTTGTATATTTACATGTTGTGATCATGTCATTGAGGGAAATAGGTGTAGATTAAAGTGATATAATAATAATCATGAATGTGAAGGTTAAATGTGTTGTCGTCAATTCTAGTATCATGATCAAGATATATTGATAATGTGTAGTAAAATGTGAATGTTGATGTTAGGGTAAGGTTTGGTATACTAGGTTGAATATGATGAGGAAAATCGTGGAATGACCCCTTCCCATATGAATCCTATATTAATATGTGATCTTTGCATGTTAGGAGTTCTATTCATGTAACGCGCTAAAATGAACCAAGGTGAACTTGAGCTTCGTGAATGTTTCTTGAGTTCATTTTATGTTAAAACGAGTTATATATAGGTTTTTAGGACGCGTGTGATGTTTGTAGGTCAAATGTTCAAGAATATTTATGATATTCGGAACGTGTGTCTAAGAAAGTGTTTATGTGTTTTAATAAGTTTTACATGTTCGTTTTGTTTGAAATTGGTGTGGGATATTCCTAAGATCTTGAAGACTATGTCTAAGGGTTTAACTTCAAGGTACGACCCCACCTAGTCCCCACAAGGGGCCCTAGAAGAGGATCCCATCTCTTGACAAGAAGCTGCCAAGTAGTGACCAAACGACAGCCAGAAGGGACGAACCATTGGTCAATCGATGGCTCATCGACCATGGGCGTCGACTTTCCCTGCAAGGTTTACAAGACTGCACCACGAAGGAAATATGTCCCCATCTATGGACCCCGACAAATGGGGCGTCGATGGGCAGACGGTCCATCTGCGTGGACTTGTTGATGGTGCCCGTGAAAGCTGCAGTTTTTTGTGCCAAGCCTTTGAGTTTTTTGGTACACTCACCCCAAGTATTTAATGAGATGTGGATGTTTATTTCAGGGTTTATTAGCTATATTAAAGAGTTTCAAACCGTAAGAACTAATTTTAGACTGCATTTCTAAAAACCTAAAATCGCTCTCTTAAAAAACTCTCTTAAGTCACCATGGAACCTAGACAAATGAATGGTTAGAAGGGGATTTTGGTGGTCAAGTTCATGATATAAAATCATTGGGGTTTCTTCTATGTGAGGTATGGAAGTCATCCTTTAACTCTTTTCCATTCAAGTAGCCCTTTGGAAGAGAATTCAAAAATATTTTTCCTATACTTACTTCTTCTATCTTTAACTCTAAGTATGGGTCTTGCATGAAAACATTTCTAAAACTTCAACAAAATGATATTAATGTTTTTTGTGAAATTTTTTCTTAAGAAATGGTTAAATGAGCAAGATATAGTAGTATTTGAGCTTTGGATTCCTTTAATTGTTATTGTTGTTTAGCTACTTCCCTAAGGTCTATATTATGACGATTTATTTAAGGAACTATTATGGGTGATGAAATCATGGGTTAAAGGGTAAGTTGCTTATATTATTTAGCTTAAATTATGAAATGCTCTTGAGTGGTATGGTCCACCTTTGGTGGCGATGTTTACTTAGTATATAAATAAAGGTGAAGCTACTTGTGAAATTTGAATGAGGCCTTGAAGGCATGTTATGTGAAGTAAGATGATAATGATGCATTTGTTGATAAATGTATTTTATGAAGCTTATTATGTGAAGTAGGCTAGAGATCATGCCTAAATGAATTCCATGATTATATGATGTATGTTAAAGTGTGTGATGTGCTAAATGAAGGTCTACGCATGTATAAAAAAATGTAAATGAAAAGATTCTTATGTACAATGTTGTTTAAATGTACACACACACTCACATTGATTAAATGAATTAGGCTAAGTTAAGTAAAAAGGGGAGTTTTTGGGTGAACTCTCAATGTGAGTTGAGATTAAGTTAATAGTAGCAACCTTGATACATCCTAAGATCTTTCTAAAATAGGGTGGAGGATGAATTCCCTTCGTGAGTTGAGATGTGGTGTTCACTAGTTATCCTTAACCTATAGTTTATAATGTTGAGAATCTGTGGGGAGTTATTCCTTGCACCGAGAGGATTTGAAGAACGAGTGGTTACACTTTGTTAGTTGAGAAGTTGTATTCCAATGTACCTCTTGATATGACTACTTCTCATTAGTAGAGAATGAGTTACATAGTAGCAATCTCCTTATACCGTAACTAAATGCCCGTATTGGTTTAGCTATTGGGAAAGACATGTAAAATATAAAAGAAAGACCTCACTCTAGGAAAGTGAGGGGACGCTCCTCCGATAAGGGAACTAATTGGAATCCATGTTCATCTTCCATGGTCTATGTCGGTTGATCAAACTCCCACAAAAGTAATTAAAGTACTAAGATTTCAAAAGAGTGAACTACTTAGGGTAGGTAGTGTATTGAGACGCTGACTATCCATTGCACTAAGTAGGAATTCCGAAAGAGGAGACTTGATGAGTCTTATATTAATTGAATGATCCAAGTCTTCTAAAAAAGTGTACTACTTATGGTAGCTAGTAATATGGGACTCCATCTACTTATTGCACTCTATAGGCGTTCCGAAAGGGAGGTCATGTTGTGTTGTTTGAATGTTCTCCTAATGTTTTTTTCATTGAGTGGGTACTTGTTATCCCGAGGCGAGTAGGCCTAGAAAGTGTAGTCTTGGGGATCACCTAGGTGTGTATTGAAGGAGGTGTATCAGAGTTTTGTTCATGTCATACCATGGTGAGTCTTAGGATAACCTTAGCTAGGGAAACTCCTACAGAAATGAGTTGCTTGACTTTGGCAGTTCACTATTTTGGGATTAAATATGTTCACTGTAATGCTAAGTAATTCACTGTAACATTTTAGGTAGTTCACTGTAACATGGTTCTTTTTGCTAAAATATGGAAAATCCTTCTCGAATTGTTAAATGCTGATTCTTAAGTTGATTTACTTCTATACTCATGACAATATTATTTTTTGGAATTAAATTTTATTTTACTAAAATGTCTCTTTTTGCATGTTTTTGCATATGCCTTACTCAGTACATTACTTGTACTAACCCTATACTTTTTTATACTCTATAAGTATAGGTTTTGAAGCAAGGTTGAAGTTTAGAAGGCAAAGCTTTGGAATGATTTTTCAAGACAAAGTATGTCCTTATATATATGAGGACATAGTTCTTAATTCTATTAGTTTTGTATAAGTTCTTATTATATATTTTCTTCAAATGTAAAGGACTATGTCCATAGGATATTTTGTTGTATCTTTAAGATTGAATTGTGATGACGAGATTTTCTTAGTATTTTATATTAAGCGTCATGAATTTTTTTTAAATTCCGCACTACTTTTCATGCCTTATGTAATGAACGATAGTTAAAAGACTTGTACAAGACTTATAAAAGGTCAAGTACACAATTGTTCCGATAGATGGGTGCTCTCTTCTACTTGAGGGTACTTTCGGGTTGTGTCAATTCGTAATGTTAAATATGTTTTTTTCGCCTATGATGTAATGTGAGTATGTGGTCCATGGTCCCTAACTGCTCTATATGGGATCTGTTTATGACTTGAGGGATATTGTATATGTATTGTGATCCTTGGAGGATGGTTTCCTCAACATCAAGGTTGTATTCTTATGCGATCATGATGCCAATATGAGCATATACACACTTCATGCATTATTATTAGTATGATATGTTTATAGTCTTAATTGAAAGGATAATTCTCATATTCACATTTATCTCTTATCATGCATGAAAAGCATCTGAATAATGAAGTATAAACACTTATTTTACAAAGGCGTTTATGTGAAACGATTTCTCATATATGTACACGCCCACATAAATATATGAGTGCAGGATGTTAATAATAATCAAATGATTACTAGTTTGTCGAAAGGTTCCTCAATTGTACTTTATCTAGACTATGTTATTAATGTTATGCTTATGTGAAAATATATCCTCACATAATGTATGTTCTATGTTGAAAGTTCATTCTCATCATAGAAATCTTTCAGATTTATGTTCTATGTGGTAGAAAATCCCCAAAACCTACTTTATGAACTAATGATAAATAAAGTTTAAATATGCTAAAAAGGCGGTTTTAGCTTACCACCGAGTGGATATGTACAATGAGGAAAAGTCCCCTCTGCTAATGCAATAGGTTGGGTCATCTAAAGTGATATTTATGAGATAGAAGCCTCTCCGCTAATGCAATAGGTTAGGTTTATAGAAGCAATATCACTATCTCATAACTACGTCCCTTCGTAGGTTTTACCTAGTGTATCCACCTAGATAGTCATTATGTAGATTCTACCTTTCCAAGTACAAAACCTTTTTTCAGTGTAGGGTTATATGAAACTGGATTCCATGTAGATCACAAGTCCTATGTCAGTTAAGGCTAAGTATCTCTAAAATTACGAAATGAACTAAAATAACATTATGAATATTAGTCATGATTTCTTGAAGAGCTACTTTGTATAGGCAGGACTATGAACCATACTTATGTGCTGCACAAGTGGACTTTAGGCTACGATTAACTTCCTTTATGAAATAAGGATTTAGGTTCATAAATGTAAATTTAAAGACATGTTAAGGTTGAATTTCCTCATGTTAATATATGAATTGTGATTATGATTACACTTATGGCTTGTATATTAGTTTACATGATATATGAGGGTGTATGAGACTCCATTTTTACATTGCACGAGTTAGCTTGTAAAAGGGTTGTGAGGGTGGTTCACCTACAATATGAACTAAATGGGTTATTACTAAAGATATAGTAAACGAAAGAGTTCTTGTATGATGTTCTGAAGTTAGATGCTTTTATGTCTAATGTTAAACGAAGATTAATTATGACATATGAATATGATATGCCTAGTATAGGACGTATTGTTAGGAACAATTTGTGTGAGTAGTATTATGATATGATACTAGCACATTGCACTAATGTGACTTTGGGGTTGTCCTAAGTGATGATTTTTCTATTAAGGTTATGTCCTATGATGTGTTTATGACTTTATGAATATATGTGGTGGCGTTGATGAATCATATCAATGAAAGACCATCTTGGGTGTGCTTAAGATGATACATTCTACTAGGTATTACTTCAGGGTTGTTTAAGGAAAGAGAATAAGCTAAAAAGGAATGTAATGTGTTATATGCATTTAATGTGCCTCAAAATGTGATAAATGGATTAATGTGTTATTATAAATGGTTTCCATTTGTATGATAATGTATGTGAACCAAATGTTGGCAAAAAGATAGCCAAGGCAGTGTCAAAACAAACCTAAGATTGACGCCGAATGTGAGAGCCTGTGTCACAAACGTTAGAGCAACAGTACGGCGTGTCAATCATTTGATGTCACAAGCGTCATTTGGACCTTCAACGTATTGTCTAGACACTCTAAAAGATGATTTTATTCGAACCTCCATTAGAGACAAGTCTCCAGATCAATCTAGTGGGATGGATTCCAAGTGTTTTGTTCTCCCAATTTTGTGGATTCTCTTGAATTAAGGTATTATAACTCTTGATCCTTAGCTAACCTTTCATCCAAGGAGTTCTATCACTAGTTTTAAAAGGGTTTTATGATCAAAATTCCTAACTTTTAATCGAAACATGCGTTTATTGTAAAACTATTTTCAAAGACATCGTAATGATGACTTCATGTTTATTTAATATTTTTTATGATTATTTCCTATTGAATTTATTTAATAAAACATGATCCTCCTATTTCTAAATTTAGCCTAAAGAGTGGTTCTTGTGATCATTACTAGATATTAATTAAATTATGCTTAGTTTATGATGTATTGTTTAGATAATTCATATCTACATCAATTGATTATGAATTATTGAGTAATGTTATATGATGTTCATTGCTTGAGGTATTGGTGACTTGACCTAATATCATATTCTTTAGCATTGAAATTGATATTTCGTGGCATGGTGCATTTATGGTGGCGGTGTTTATGTTCTTGTCTATCTTTTAATGTTGTGATCGTGTCCTTGAGTGAATTAGGTGTATATAGAATTAATAAGATCATTATAATGAGTATGAAATTTGTATGTGTAGTCCTCACTTCTAATATAATGTGAATTTTGATTTTAGGGTAAGATGTGGTCTACTTGGTTGAATATGTTAGGGACTATTGTTGAATGAACCATTCCCATACGAACCCTATATTAATATGTAATCTTTGAATGTTAGGAGTTCACTTAAAAATGTAGAATATGTTCTTGTCTCCTAGGATATAATGTGAGTGTGTGCTTTGTGGTCCCTAAATTCTTTATATTGGAGTTGTTCTTTACTTGAGGGATATTGTAAATGTATTGTGATAATTGGAGGATGGTTTTCTCAATATCAAAGTTGTACTCATATGTGATCATGAACAATATGAACACAAACACTCCATGTATAACTATTAGTATTATATGTCTATGGTGTTAATTGAAAGGATAATTCCCACATGCACATTTATCTCTTATGACACACGAAAAGTATATGAATAATGAAGTATGAACATGTGTTGTATAAAGGTATTATGTGAAAGGATTTCTCATAAGTGTACACATACACATGAATATATGAGTAGAGGATGTTAATAATTATATAGTGAATACGAGTCTTTTGAAAGGTTTCCTCAATTGTACTCTAATGTTGATTATGTTTTGAATGATATGTTTATTGAAATGACATCCTTACATAATGTAGATTCAAAGATGAAAGTTCATTCTCATCTTAAAAACCTTTGAGATATATGTTGTATAGGAAAGCAAGTCCTTGAACCCTACATTACGAACTAGTAATAAGTAAAGTCTTAAATATGCTAATAAGGTAGTTTAAGCTTACATCTAGTGGATGTATAGAATTAGGAAAATAGCCCTCCGCTAATGCAATAGGTTGGGTCATCTAAAGTGATATTCATTAAGATGAAAGCATCTCAACTAATAAAATAGTTTGGGTTTCTAAAGCAATCTCACTATCCCTTAACTACGTTCCTTCGTAGGTTCTAGCTAGTGGATACACCTATATATCCATTATGTAGACTCTACCTTGGCAAGTAGAACACCTTACTTCAGCGTGAGGTTATATGAATCTAGATTACATGTAGTTCACATCATCTATGTTGATTATGGCTAAGTCTCCATATAGTTACGAAATGAACTAAAATATGATTATGAATATTATTAGTGATTCCTTGAAGAGCTACATAGAATAGGTAGGTCTATTGACCATACTTATGTATTACACAAGTGAACTTAAAAGGAAGATATGATTAAGTTCCTTTATGAAATAAGGATTATGGTTCATGTATGTAAATATAAAGGCATGTTAAGGTTGACTTTACTCATGTCAAGATGTGGATTGTATTTATGCATGTTTAGGTTGACTTTAGTCATGTCAAGATAAAGGCATGTTAAGGTTGACTTTACTCATGTCAAGATGTATGTGGCTGTATAGGACTCCATGTGTACACTGCAAAAGTAAGCTTGTGAAAGGTTTGTTAGGGTGGTTTACCTATGATATGAAATAAATGGGTTATGATGAAAGATTTGGTACATGAAGGAGTTCTTGTATGATGTTATGAAATATGTTGCTCTTATATCTAATTTTAAACAAAGATTAAGTATCACCTGATGAATATGATATGCCTATTCTAGGATGGCTTCATAGAAAGACATGGTGTGAGTAGTATTATGAGTTGCAACTAGCACATTGCACAAGAGTGACTTGGGGTTTTTCTTAGGTGATGGTTCTAATGTGAAGGTTATGTTCAATTATGTGCATATCACATTATGAATATATGTGGTGGCATTTATGAAGAATATCAATGAAAGACCATACTGGGTGACCTTAAGTTGATACATTGCACTAAGCATTACTTGAGGGATGTTTAAGGAAAGGGTATAAGGTAAAAAGGATGGTAATGTGTTGTATGCATTGAATGTTCCTCAAAACGTGATAGATGGCATAATGTGTTTTTATGAATGGATTCCTTTTGTATGGTAATGTATGTGAACTATATTGTTTCATTTATTCATGAAGTTTTACGAAAAAAATTATGCAATGAATAAATCACCTCTTTAAATCATGGTTTTTTCATGGTTATATACTTAGTGCATTTTTATACTAATACTATTCTTCTTCATCTTTATACAAAGTGTGTAGGTGGTGAAGGAAAAGGAACTTTCATAAAGTGAAGAGCTTATATAGATATTTCCCAGGTTGAAGATGGTCCTAATGATTCAAGGATCTTTATATGAAGATTTACATTTAAGTTTATGTAATAGTACTAATTATACTTTTATGATTTTAAGGTTTTTCCCTATTGTACTCTATTGTTGTTGAGTCTATGATGGACAAAAGATACTTAGTGCCTTAAATATGTACTTATGGTTTTTAAACGGGGTCATTCAGTTATTTTATGTTAAGCTATGAAAATTTTTACATTTTTCTCTAATTTCAGACCATGCGATGGATGAATACTAAGAGGCTTGTCGTACACCATTCGAGAGGTTGATGATGTTAGTAACTTGTAGGGGGTGCTCCTTGGTAGTTATGAATTTGGAATTAGACCATAAGGTTTGGGAATGTATTGTAGGTTTCAAATTTGCATAATGCCAATTCAATATTGGTGTGATTCGTGGCACGTCTATGAGCGATAGGTTGAAGGACGATAGAGTTTCACTTTCTTTATTACTCTTGGGTCGTGCCATAGAGATTAACTCTATATGATCTCTCTCTTATTTTTGCTTGTCTATTGGTCTTCTAGATGTGTTTCCTTGTAACGGGTGATGTTACATGGCTTGAGGGAGAAAAAGGTGAGTTTTAATGCTTATTATGGTTTTGTGATTAGAGGAGTACATGTTAAGGTGAATTTGGAATATTTTAGTATGATGCCATTTATGGCTATATGTGGCCATGAGATTTTTTGTATTATGTTTAGAAGTTATATTGTGATGTAACTCTTGCTTGATACGTGTAAGATCCTTAAAAGCACTTAGGCTAACTAGATCCTAACATTATTGTCATGATGTTATAAGTTCCCAAAATTGTTTATAATATGATTATGAGGAAGTGCCTAAACTATTAGGTGAATATTAAGTTAAACGTCAAGTAATGATTAAGACGTTCCACGACTAAGTCACTCATGTGCCTCATGTGAGGTTATGTGCTTATATGTGTATTTAATAAGATTATGAGTTCATTATATGGTTTTTTATAAGTTTTATATGCATTTTGTAAAGTTTCGTGAAATTTTAAGGTCAAACGTCAAAGAACGTCCATGACGTTCGAAATGTTTGCCTTGAAATGACCATGTGTGTATAAGCATTTTTCATCACGTTTTACATGTTCGTTTGGGATGAAATTCATGTGAGAGGTCTTAAACTGATGTAAATCATAATTGGGTTGGAAACGTCTGGGTGAAAGTCCCCAAGGACCATCGAAGGGTCCTTGAGGAAGGACCCTTTTCTTGAGCTAAGGTTGTCTTGGACCAGCCCTAAAACACTAAGGAAAATGTCAGCTCGTTGGCCATTCGACGCCCCGTAGATGAGAGTTTTGGGTCAATACTTATGCTAGGGAGATAATCTCCCAGTGGCAAGTCTCTGAACCCATCGACGGACTGCCAGGACGATCAATTTGTTGACCAATGGTCCATCGATGGGCAGTCATCTGTGAGGCTGTCTTCTGCGCAACATTACGATAATGCCTACGGTATTTTTGGTTTATTAAAAAATCTATTTATTTCCTAAATACATAGATGAATTAATTTTTCAAAAATAAAACCCAAATTCCCTAAGATATTGTCTAGAACTCCATTGAAGCCAAAACTCAAGGAAGAACTTGAGTTGGAGGTTTGAGTGGTGATTCTTCATCAATTTAGTCGAATAACATTATTGAGGTATGGTTTTGATCCTTAAAACTCATTTCTTCAAGGAGCCAATATTTAAAATGATTTGATATGACTTTCTCAAAAGATAAGATTTCGAACTTATGATCTAGCCAATGGTTCTTGCTTAAAATTTTTTGAATCATTTATTTTTTATTGAATTTATGTTAATGAGATGATTTTAACATATATTCTTCATAAACCTATTCAAAACATAATTTCTTCAAATTGGATATATTTTGAGTGTGATGATCTTTCCCTAATGCTTATGAATTCTAGTGTAATTTTCTATGGAGTATTGAATGATGCAATAATAGTATTGAATTAATGTATAGGCTGTATTATATTGATAAACCTATATTATTTTGATCTACATTCTTTGAGTATTGTTATTTATTTATTGAATTAATGATCATGCCCATGGGTAAGGGCCTATTGGTATTGTATTGGGTGATTTAGTTTTTGATTGAAGTGGTTAGAATGGATTGGTGGTACGCTGCCCTAATTCTCTTTATTTTTTGTAATATAGTTCTTCACTGATGTTTTAATTGGTATTGTCCCCTTATGGTGGCAGTGTTATGTCCTCAATTGTGAATCATGTGGCCTCGTCGGCGTTAACTTATGCATTATGATGATCATGGCCTTGTAGGAATTACATAAAGTATTATGATAATTTGTGAAGTTTATTATATGTTGTATGATCATATACACCTACATGCTATGTAATGTGAATGTATATGGTTCTTCTATTGATGTTATTAGGTGACCATGTTAGACTTGGCTATGGCATTGTGTGTGTAGTCTTAGAATTGTTACACAATTCATCCTAATTGCTTATTGAGTCTTCCGAAGGCTATATTTATTACTCCATAGTAGTATAAAGGATGGCCTATAGTTGACTTTGTGGTTCTGATGTGCTTCTTCATATGATATGTTATGTATGGTAAGGGGAAGCGTTAATGTATCTTGTTTAGGTAGACTTAAGTCCCTCTTCTTAATATATGATTTATATGTGAATATGAGATTTCTTGACTTAGTATGATAAAGTATCTTAGTCTTTTATAAATGAATGAATGGTACGTGGCCTTAAACATAGTGAGCAGGTCAAACTATGTGGAACCTTCTATATAGAAAGAAGGTTAATATTGGGCTATCCTCTTAGAAATTGTAGTGAGCCCTAGGGGACCCTCTTTGGTAAAGTATATTATGATTTGGTTATAAAAAATATATGGTACCTCTTCATATGCCCTTTATTATATTATTCTTTGAGAACAAAGGCAAGCACAGAGTGAATATGTTATGCATTGTAACTATACTTGAGAAGAAGACTAGAGTGCAATGTATTCTACTTGATAATAATACTAGAGTGCATAGAATTCCATCATATTCCCTAACCATGTGCCGGCATGGGATGTGTCCATGTTAGACCCTTGGCAAGTAGAACACCCTCTGGATTAGGTTACCACTCCGGATTCCATGATTATCTACCATGGTGTATGTCGGTTTTTTCCTAGTCTCATCACATGAGAAAACTACTTGTGTTTGAGAAGTCTATGAAGTTTAGGAAATGGTATGGGACGCTACGTAGATATTGCACCTTAAGGCTTCAAAGATCTTAGTTAGTGAATGACTAATTCTTCTACAAGACCATTACATGAATGTTCTTATGTGATGAAAATATGTTAAATAAACTAATGAAGTAATGAATTAAGATTTAAAAGCATGTGAATGAATGAACACCTAACGTAGACTAACTCTAAAGATTTCCTAGTTAAATTATGAAAGGGCATAAAGGATGGTCTCTGCATATAATACCTAGGGAGATCTCGAGAATGACTCTAGTTTGTAAGGTTTGTTGAAAATGTAGGAATGTTCGAAACATAGGTTGTCTTTTGGAATATTTAGGTAACCTTTAATAGGGTGTATGGGTTTTCTCTTCTTGGAGTTCTTAAGTAGGTCTTTTGATAGCCTTGGTTAGGAGAATGTCATAATACAGGTTATGTGTTTTTGGTGTCTTGTAAATGGATATGTATTAATATAAGTAGTCATGAGGATCATTTAGGCATGCTTACAGAGGGTGTATGGGACAGTCTCTCTTTGTATAACTGTCACGACCAGAATCTAGACATCAGACGAGACCGGCGTCGTTGACCTCTCAGAGGTCGCAGACAAGCCTATAGACGTCATTCTTACTTCATCTAGGTTAATTTTAGAAGAAAATTTGCACTTTTTGATTTATTATTTCACGATAAACATTTGAAATTTAACATTATAGGCATTCATAAATAAACTATCTAATATAGAGATAATCGAATGAAAGAAACAGTTCATAATTGCATTGAAGGTATTTTTGCCAAAACGGCACCAATACAAAGTCTGAAATGAAAGTGGAAAGAAATACTAGTGGAACATCTTCAACTAGATAAAGCCTACATCTAAGCCAGATAATAACGGTAGACATCCTCGAATGCATGAGGGCCTACCAAGTCCGGATGAATGATCCACGTCCGAATAGCTGCAACATTAACCTTGTAAGCTCTAGCGTCCACCTGTGCCTCCACCTAAAAATATAGAGGTGTATGGGATTAGTACACACTTGGTTTAAGTATGGGTATATGAAAGCACACATCAAGGACATGCATGAGTAAGAATATCTCTTTCCTAACAACATGATTTTTGAAAGTCATGTCCGTGGACTTGCCAAATGGGATTAGGAATGTTAGTGAGCTTCAAAAAATTGGATTAGGAAAGATAGTGAGATTTCTAAATTTTTATTAGGAAAGTTATTCCATGAGAGTTACATGCATCATCATACTTATCATATTGCACATAGAACACAAGATCTTGCACGTAGAACATAACATCTTACATATAGCACATAATATATTGCATATAGCACATAACATTATTCATATCATTCGTTCATATACCATAAGACCTTGGAATAATGTTCTTGACATCAATACATCCCAAAATAAGGGATCAACATATGGGAACTCAACTAGGGAGCCTTCTTTAGAAAACACAGAGTCCGCTTCATTCATTCATACATACTTCATTTCATTAGCCATCTTTATCAAGCACAGAGTCTACTTCTTTCATTCATATGTACATTTCATTTCTTTCATAGGTTAGTGTAATACTTTCTTCATGTTTTATGTGTAATGATGAAGAACGAACTAGTGTCATTACTTTATTCTAGCTCACCTCCTTATCATCCTACCATAACACCTTTGGTATCATTCATTTCATTTGATGCATCATTTGAGGCTGGCATCATTCATTCATTGGGAACTTTAACTTAAACCAATATAGATCATGTCAGCATCATGAAATCCATTGTATCCCCCACACCAAAAACAGGTGGAATCACAGGCCAAAGTTACCCCAAAACATGCTAGCGTACATGGGTATTGAACCCCGCCAAATCCCTATATCGGAAGTATAGGTTCAAAGACTAGGAGATATAAGGATACACATTCCCGGAATGCCGAACAGTCTCATCTCATGAGAGTTACATGAACCTCCACACTACTTGAAAGAAGGCATCACCGCTCATAGCTAGTCTATCGGTGCTAAGTATAAAGTTTCATTACATTCAACTCATATGTCATGGAAGTTGGCTTCTAGTATGAGGACATCATAGTTCAATAGATGATTTCACATATAATAATTAGTAATGAGTGTATATTGATCTCAATACTTTCATTAGAGTGTTCATAGAGTCTGGTCTCTTTTTTATCTTTACACTCTCATAGGTGAGTACGTTTTGGTAACATTTACTTAGGATCATTTGAGATTGCTCCCGTCTTTTACATTATCCTCATATCATGTTGTCACCACATTCATTAACATTAGCACATATGCTCTTCATAATTACTCACCCCTTTTTATGTGAATGTTCATTTAATCATATGTCAATGCACTTGGCCATTTAGTGTGTTTCACACTCTTACTTAACCCTTCTAGGGTTTCATCATTTCATTGTTCATTTAATTATTTCATTGTTCATTTCATCATGTGCCAATTCACTACATTCGGTTAAGTAATTCATATCTTCCTAAGATTATGTGGTACAATACTTATGCATCTTGTATGTATGCCAAGACCTCTATTTCGATCTAATTAGGTAGCATTATTCTTGAATATTTAATTCACGTATGACATATATATCAATACGGAAATTTTTTCAAGGTAACCGGGTTTCGAATCCCTTGGACGACACTTAAATTTTTTTCATTTATTTTATTTTTGTCCACACGGTTTGGGGACCCAAGATCGAGCCTCAACGCCATCATTTTCTTTTAATTCCTTTTATTTATATTTGCCCTTTCTTGTCCGAGGGGTTGTGAAAATCAAACTCCCACAGACCGTTTTTATTTTATTTCTTTTTCCATGACATCTTAAAGTGGACCGTGAGTTTGTGGGATCAAACCCCCAGAACCTCACTCTATTTTTTCATTTAACTCTCCTTTATCTCCTAGAGGTAGTGGGTTTGATTCCCACGCCTCACACTTATTTTCTTTTCATTTTTCCATAAGATTGACCGAGAGGTTGTGGGTTCGAATCCATTCCTCTCATTTCTTATTTTCAAACGTCATTTTCCAGCCAAAAACTATGGTTCGAATCCCTTCACCACATTCCTTTTTATGTCTTTATTTTCATGATTTTTAATCTGGTGAGGTCACGGGTTCAATCCTCCATGACATCACTTGTTTTAATTCACTTTTCACAACATTTTTAACCCTCTTAACTTGACTGAAAGTGATCATTTGAAAATGGAAATCTTGTAGAATTTTCTCAGCATCTTTTCATAAAGTTACACATTAGTTCTTAGGGAATTTCATAGTTCATGTAGATCATTTTAGGTGCATTTTCATGGGTTCGATTAGCCGAGAGATTCTCATTAAATTCAGTTACATAACGTTCATATGAAGATCAGGATTTAGAAAAAAAAAATCACGTAATATCACAACCATAACATTACAATTTTTGAACCTTAACTCGAGAACACCTAGTCACGATCACATTTTTATACACACATGCACAGAATTTGGAAACACATATATTGTCATTCATACAATTTCAAACACACATACATGAACATATTCATCACGAAAATTCAACACACTCCTAATATCTACCAGAAAACATACCCAACCTACAAATCATTGGGAGCTAGTTATAGTGATATGCAACGGGGTATAACCCTAGTTTTTGGATTGAATACATTGAACCTTAAGGGTCTGTTGGGAAAGGAACCAAGAGATAAAAGAACCCATACCTTTTTTACATTCAAACCTCGACTTTATGGACAAAAAGATTCTCCAAACACACGTCCAATACTAAAAGTTCAACACCCCACTCGATGGAAAACCTTGTCTTTGCCTACGTGTTTGATTATGATTTGTTTTTCTTATATTTTCGTGTTAGTTCTTCAATTGTTAAGAACATTGGTAAATTTTCTATTCTTGAAAGTTATTTGGCAAGTAGAAACGTGAATGGGAGAAGAGAGATTGGAAATGAATGTTGAGGAAATACACGTGAGAGAGAGTGAGAGTTTTATTAGGCTTAGTTGTCTAGTTTAGGACGTAGGCAAATAATGTTTTTATTAAATGAAAAAAAAAATGATTTCCCTTTTAATTTATATATGCTAACAAATAATAATCATTAATTAATTACATTAATTTACCATCTTAAATAGAAGCAAATTTAAATCTTTGCTTCCACATAGGTTCGAACTTGTGTGGAGAAGGACTTCACTTTAAGAGCAAATTTTTGGCCCTCTCTCCCCTAAATACCACCGTTTTAATTAAATAATTAATTATATATTTAGGTTAATAATAATACTACCCTTAGCCTATAAAATATCATTTTACCCCTACACCCTCCAAACATAAGATTTCTCCTTTTTAAGTTAGGTAAAGACTCATCCGGTAAAATATTAATATTTGGGATCCCTACATGGCTGGACCAAACCTTTTCTAAGCTCAACAAACTCACAAAGTTAGTTGTCTTGGCTGTTGTAAGGGTTGAGAGCTCTGGTTCAACGAGCATCAACCCGTGTGAACCCATTCAAATCATAGGCATTCTAGACACATTAAGCATTACTTAGTATATCCATTTTAGGGTTGTTACAATTACTTAAATGAGACTTATGATAGCTTCTAGTGGGAAGATTACATGCTAGAAAGTTTCCAATGGGAAGTTGAGAAACTTCACTGTTACAGTGAAGGAATTCATTTTAATAGTGAATTAGCTTACTCTAATGTTTCTCCAAAAATGTGATAAATTGCTTAAGTGTTATATTATCTGTTCTTAATGTTTTAAAGGTTGTTCTTATGCTTCTAATATGATTTTTTAAATGAAAATATGCATATTTAAAATAAATGTCCATTTTCATTATTTTTATGCATTATGTCATACTTAGTACATGTGTTTATACTAATTTCACATATATTTCTATGTCTATAGTGGTTGGTAGGTTAGGAGCATTGGGAAAAACGGCTTGGAATATATCATCATTTCAATTGAAGATGAAGTATGTCCTCTCTTGATTTGGGGGCATAGTTATCTTAATTATATTTATATAGAAGTATTGTAATAGACTAAGTATTTTTATATTTTTATGTATGGGTCGTGACCCAAGTATTATTGTGTCTATGATTTTATGAGATTAAGACTTAGTATTTTCTATGATTTCTAATGAAAGATGGTATTAAAGATTTTATAATGTTTTGTGAAAAGTTTTAATTCCTCACTACTTTTCATTATGTATATGTGATGACCGATAGGAAAGGGCTTGGACAAGACCTATGTGAGTTCAAGTAGGTCGATTCCACTCCAAGAGTGCCATATCTTCTAAGGTGCGGTCTCAGGATGTGACAATAAGGGTTTTTAGGAATAAATGAAATCTTTTTTGGGATGATGAGTTTCCTTATGGTTATGTGCAATGATAGTAGAATTTTATGATATAGGCTTTAAGAGTATTGGAGGAATGTGGCCAATACGGTGAGTTAAAAGTTGCCCTTTTTATGAGAAATGATCCATTGCTTTCCATGTGTGTATTGAAGCTCTTGTGAAGACTTCCTCTTAAGAGGGGAAAAAGAGTCTTCAATACACGAGTTGGGATAGTGTTGTGCTCTAAGGATTGACTTAGAATGTTTGAATGTACCCCTTAGTTTATGGAAAGGAAAATGATAATAGATGCTGACCAACTCTAAAGAGCTTAGCTGTCTTTTTAGATTGATCATAGGTATGATCATTTAAAAAGAGTGCTTAGATGATACCTAGGCATTGTATTTTGGGAAAAATCACACCAAAGGGTGATGATAAGGGCATTATGTATTGGAGAGTTTATTAGGATTACCCCTATTGAGGGATAATGTTCCTATATTATAAGGTTTTTAATGTCCAATAATGCTCCTACATTGAACATCCTTTAAACTTTCCATGATGAGAACAAACTTGGGTGATACAAATGATGTTGAGTCGCATTGATATTCATTTTTGGATACTTTAAATCCACACCTTATGGAATGAAGTGAAGATTTACTGAAGAACAACAATTTTACAGTGGGAATGAGATAATTTTTAAAAGACCTTGACTAAAGCCTAAATCCCAAAAGAGGGATGTTGTAATTTATTAGAAAGGTATGTATGTTAAAGTCCTATTATTTGATATGAGTTTATCGAAGATAGGTTTACACTATGTGGGGGATTATGAGTTGAGTAGTAAGGTTATTGATATCCCTACCTTTTTGTTCTATTCTAACTCAAGCTTGAAACCAATGATTTCCTAGTAGCTTGTCCATGTTATGGAGTCTTGCCTATGTGTATAAGTTGCATTTCTTCATTTTTCATACATGTCTTAGATGAAAAAACGTTATGCATGTTTTAAAAGATTCCTACTCCATGCAAATGGGTTTTGGTAAAGTACGTGATTCTCAAGATGTTTGTCATATCAGGGGTAAACCCCCTAGACGTTTCCATTGTTGTTTCCCTCTTTGAGGATTAAGACTAGCCTCTAAGCTTACATCTTTACATTCATAAGTTAAAAATGCAGAAATATTTAAAAAAATTTATTACTTCTACATGGACGTTTACATAGACTTCTACATACACAAAATATATATTCATAGCGAGACTACACAGACCATTCGTATTGAAAGATTACATAGTCTTCTAATTTTATTTTACATAGTATATATATAAGATAGAAAATATTCTTTAGGAGTGTCTCATCTCATAACCATCTAACAAGATTATAGAAATTTGGGCATACCCTATATATCAACGTAAAAGAGCCACATATAGGCTATACCATCCGTACTCAAATGAAAAGGAAAAGAACATAAGAGTCTTAAAACTAAAACAAATTCATAAGATCAATATTGACATTGCCTTAGGAAAGTGAGGACCTACCCACTTCGATGATTGATCAATTCTAAGTCCTTTTTAATTTCGTCTGAAAGAGACTTCAATGATCATAAACCTAAAATGTTAGGAAAGGGGACAAAATTTGGTTAGTACATCATTTTTGGTAAGCATAAGACCATATGCACATATAAGATCAAATCATTATTAAAAGGGACATTTCATTTAAACATGCTATTTTACCTTTTTAAAGCCTTATGCATAATAAATCCAACTATGCCAATCAACAAGACATATACGTTAAGTCAAAACAAATAACATGTACATAAACATACTTTCAACCAACCCAAATACAATCCTATCATCACGTAATAGAAACACAAGCATGATTAATAGTTCATCATATCATAATAAAGCAAGACAACTACTCATGGATACTCATCAAGCAAACAAGTGCAATGACCAAGCAATTCCCCATAACCTTACCCAATAATGTAACTCAACAATAAGCATCACCTATATCTAACTTCACACAACATAACTTTTAAAAATACATAACATCATACTTTAGCAATACAGACCAAATATATGTTCATAATAATCTTCATCACCATATAATGTCATTGACATATAATACAATCATGTTATCATAATTTGTATTCAGTATCGTATACATACATAATATAAAACCTCTAAGGCTTTCCTCAAGGTAAACTAGTGCAGGACATAGGTACAGTCCTATACCCCTACCTAGGCTAAGTCAAACCTCTCAAGTCAGCCTAGTTTGTTAGTACATTATTACTTCATTTATGTTTAGGGAACAGTTCCCTGAACTAACATAGACCACAAGAGCTAAATTTGGAATCCAGTGTTGTGAAACCTTACACTGATTGAAGGTGATCTACCGGCCAAGGTAGAGTCAACATGATAATAGCATCTAGTTAGATCTAGTAGATAGTATTCATATGGTATCAAACTAGTTTAAGGAACTTGGGCCCTTCTTGGAAACATCACTCTACACGTTATTTGGGACATGGGCCTATCCACCATGTGAGGACCGTAGTGAACCCTACCTTCCCTATTTCGGAAGAGACACCCCCTCACCTACAAAATCACTCGGTGCTAAGGTAGAATCCCTTTTTGACATGTCTTTAATGTCATTATTAATAATCATAGCTTAACATAGGCCATAGGGTCTAACCCTTGTATATTCATCATCATCCTAGCTCAATAATAATTTCATAAGTATAAATCCTTTCTTTACAATTCATATAAGTGAGGTTAGCACATTTACATATACCTTCATAATAAGGCATATTGGTAAATCATTCACCATCCTCATAACATTTACATATTATTCAACACCTCATAAATCACACTCAAAAAATATCCATTCAACATTATTACAACCCTATCAATCCTAATACAAGGCATACTCCCATACAACATCACGACTTAATCATAATTAACCATAATTTAAGGTAAAGAATTGAGATAATAAGACTTACCAATTCTTCTTCATAATCCATCATGATTGTCTTTCCATCAACCGTTAATTAAACTCAATTAGGGTATAGATTAACAATAAACCAATAACCAACATAAATACAAGGCTAATTAAATCACTATATCATAATGCATTACTAGTACATAGCGTACGAAAAGATACTTATGTAAATTCACAACATACTTCATAACATAGATAAATTTCTCAAGAACAAGCATGATAGGACTATAATTAATCCAAATCTATATATGATTAATAAAGAAATATTATCTAGTAGTAATTCAATTAATAAACAATTCAATTTAATAAATATTAAACAATTCATATCAAGATCATTACCAAGGTTAAGGGGTGAAGGTGATCTTCTACAAACTAGACCAAACCATAAAGATATATCATAATCAAGTAATAATAAATGTTAATATATACATATTGTACTAAATAAATCATAAAAAATCAATTCATAACATTGATTTCGAGATTACATGAAATCCACTTGAAAAATCAACTTTTGAAATTTTTTTTAGGAACTGGTTGAGAAAAGAGGTCTCAAAGGTGATTTAGATCCCATAACTAACTAATTTATGAATATTGATGGAGAAAGTTTACTCTTTTCATCCCTTAAACCCTAAATTAGATAAATAATGAATGGAGTTCTTCACTAGAGAGAAAGAACAGAGAAGGAAGATAGTGTTTTTTTGTGAGGTATTATTTATCTAATGGGGTTAAGGTCTTTAAATGGAGAGTTAATTAACATAATTAGGCTTCATTTAACCCCTAAATAATTCCATAAACCCTTAATTAATTAATTTGAATAAATTCAAAACGTGCTGAAAACTCAGCCCTCATAAAACGAGAACTCAACCAACGGTCCGTTTGTGACCCGATGACCAGCGCCACTTCCATCTTTCACATCCGTCGATGAGTTCTGAGATTATTCCAAATGAACCATTATCCTAAATTTCTATGTTTTATTCTATGGATGGCGTCGACAACCCGTCAACAAACCTACGCCCCATCTATTCCCTTTCGTCGGTGCACACGGCCAAGGATGTGTTTGACTCCAATGTGCAAAGGTCGTCATCGAGGGTCCTTGGGGAGTCATACGTGGACGTTTTGACCATGAACCATCATAAACTCATGTTAGACATCCTTCCACCAAATTTCATGAATTTTTGACTCGTAGTATCTCCTTCAACTGGTTTTCGGTCGTCATGGACGTTCTTGAACGGTTTGGTTTCTAGACTCCATAATTGACTTATATTCATTAAAATGGACCTCAAATCAGTGTCTCGACCTTATAAAATATATGTTAGAATCTATAACATGTCATAGATTTTCGATGTGTTACATTATCCACCCCTTAGGAACATTTGTCCCCGAATGACACTTAAAATCTCTTGATGGAAGGAATAGACACAAGACAAGAAGCTCAACCAACAATAATTCAAAACAACATCAACAATATCATTCACACAACGCAATTCAAAAACATCAATTGCCACACATAAGGCTCAACATTACTTTATTAGGAATATCCTTCTTACAAAAGCAAGAGCTCAACATAACATGTATGAGTCAATTACGTCAAAGTTTAACTTACCAAAATTCAACATATATCTTCATAAATACTCACCATATTAAAAGGCAGAACATAACTCAAAATAAGAGAAATGCAATTAATTAGCATACGTTATTGTAAGTCACTATAACAACATTAAAAAAATGCACATCTTGCAACACTTCATAAAAAATCACAAAATTTCAATTTTTAGTCATTATTTTCATTATTAATACGAACTATTACCTTAGTTATCAAATAGATGAGGGTTAAGGGACTTCATATCGGCCTGGGCCTTCCATGTTGAACCCTCTACTATGTGATTATGCTATAACACCTTTACGGAATCCACCTTTTATTCTTCAACTTCTTTACTTGCCTATCAAGGAATTTAACCGGAACTTCCTCATAAGATAGGTTATCCTTCATACCGAGACCCTCAAAAGGAACAATAGGCTCGGGATCACCGATACATTTCTTAAGCATGGAAACATGGAAAATTGGATGAACCAAAGCCAATTAACTAGGAAGTTTAAATTTATAGGAAACCTTACCAACCCTTTTATAGATTTCATAGGGACCCACATTACGAGGAATAAACTTCCCATTCCTGCAAAATCTAACAACCCCTTTCATAGAATAAATTTCCAAATACACCTTATCTTCTTCTCTAAACGCTAAATCCCTTCTCTTATGATTGGCATAAGACATTTGCCGACTATAGCCATTTGCAACAAGGTCTTTATGATGTGAACTTTTTCCAAAGTTCTATAAATCAAATCAGCACCAAGAATCGAAGACTAACAAACTTAAAACCACCCAATAGGAGATCTACACCTCCTACAATACAAGGCTTCATATGGAGACATGGATATGGATAAATGGAAACTATTACTGCAAACAAACTCCTCCAATGGCATGTTTTTATCCCAACATCCCTTGCAGTCGATAACACAAGATCTAACCATATCCTCAAGGTAATGAATAGTATGCTTTGCTTGACCATCCGTTTGGGGATGAAAAGTGGTACTCAACTTCACCTTTGTACGCAACCCTTCTTGGAATGACCTCCAAAACATAGATATGAATTGTGCACCCCTATCTAATATAATGGTTAACGGAATACCATGGAGACACTCAATCTCATCTATAAAGATCTTTGCATAATCATCCACCTTATAAGTAGACTTGACAGGAAGAAAATGAGCGGACTAGGTCAACTTATCGACTACCACCGATATAGAGTCATATTATTTTTGAGACTTAGGCAAACCTAACACTAAATCTATATTTATTTCTATCCACTTCAAAGTAGGAATTTGGATTTCTTGAAGTAGACCACCCGACTTTCAATGTTCGTCTTTCACTTGTTGGAAATTTGGACACTTGGCAACGAACTCTGCTATGTCATTTTTCAAACCTTCGCACTAATACACTTCCCTATGGTCATGGTATATCTTTGTTAACCTCAGATGAATAGAGTAATGGGATCCATGAGGTTACTCTAGAATTTTGTTCCTCAAATCATCTACACAAGGATCACTCAACCTTTCTTGATACCTCAAGACACCATCCCCCCTTACGGAGAATAACTCATTAAACTTTCCAAGAACCGATTCCTTCAACTCCATCAATGGTTTATCAAGTGTTGTTTGGACTTCACCTTATCCACTAAAGATGACTAAGAGTTATGATTGACCATAAAACCAAAATTTGGAGAATCACCAAACTTTACACCCGATCTAGCCAACCTATAAACATATCTAACTAGGTCTTTCTTGTCTTCCTCTACATGCGACACACTACTTATTGTCATATGAGTATAGGCAACCACATTGGCCTTTTTGGGGTGAGAGAGAACACTCATGTCGTAATCTTTCAAAAATTCTAACCACCTTCTTTGTCAGAGATTCAACTCCTTATGAGTAAACACATATAGGAGAATCTTGTGGTCGGTATACACATATTAATTAACATCATACAAGTAATGCATACATATTTTAAAGGCAAATACCACGATCGCTAACTTAAGATCATGAGTCGGATTGTTCATCTAATGCACGCTAAGTTGTCTTGAAGCATTGGCGATTACTTTCCCATTCTGCATAAGCACACATCCCAAACCCACTCGGGGTGCATCACAATACACAATGAAGTCCTCTGTACCATCCAGTAAAATCAACACCGGAGCTGAAGTAAGACTATCTTTCAAAATTTTGATGTTTTCTCACATTCATCTTACCACTCAAACTTCTCACTTTGTTTGGTCAAAGTAGTCAACAAGGAGATGAAATGGATTAAAAAACCATCCATAAACCTCAAATAATAACCCGCTAGACCAAATAAACTCCTAATGTCAGTTGGATTCGATGGTATCGGCCAAATAAGTACTTGCAACACCACTTTTAAATGACTCACGTGTTCACCCTCATTTTTCAAATATATCAAGATGTCGTCAATGAAGAAAATGGCAAATTAATATAGGTAACTTCAAAGAACCCTTTTGATTAGGTTCATAAATACATCCGGACTATCAGTGACACCAAAGGACATTACTAAGAACTCATCGTGACCATATCAAGTCCAAAATTCAATTTCTGGTATATCCTCACCTCTCACCCTAAGTTTGGGACACCCCGATCTCAAGTCAATCTTATAAAAGTAGTCTTCCCTTTGGAGTTTATCGAAGAACTCATCAATCCGAGGGAGAGGATACTTGTTTTCAATAATGACTTTATTGTGTAGGCGATAATCAATTCACATACTAAGGGACCTTCTTTTTAACAAACAAAACCGGAGAACCCATGAAGAAATATTAGGTGTAATGCAGCCTTTGTCTACTAAATCTTTGAGTTGAGCCTTCAACTCTTTCAATTCAGCCGGAGCAAATTAATACAAAAAACAATTTCTCGTTAGGTAGGAATACTGGGAAGATCATTACGAAACACCTTCGGAAATTCACTTACTACGGGGGCCGACTCAATTGGAGGAATTTTGGAGTCTAAATCTTTGACTCTTAGTATATGATATAAATAACCTTAAGAGATCATTTTGCATTTTTTTAGACAAGAGATGATACCACCTCTAGGAATAGAATTTCCCCACTTTATGTCAAAACCATGTTCATTTGGAAAGTTAAACTTCACCACCCTCATTCTACAATAAGAAGAGGAAAAGCAAACATTCAACAAATCCATACCCAGAATGATATAAAAAACAAGCATATAAAGTTCTACTAGTTCAACATAATAAATTCAATTGGGCAATATCAGAGAAAAATTTCTATACACCCATCCGAGTAGACACCATAAAAGGTTCATGCAAGATATCGGGTAAAATGTCAAACTTTTTATCTATAACAGGGGTAACAAATTACAAGGTATCACTGGAATCAAGTAAAGCATATACATCAATGGAGAAGATTTTCAACATACCGGTCACCACATCGGGAGAAGTCTCTATATAACCCCTAGAGAGGAGAGCATAAAAGCGATTTTTTTTAGGAGCATCACTTGAACAACTTGCTTGAGCTTGACCACAACCCTTAGCTTGAAACTTCACGTTAGGTCAATCCTTAATCTTGTACCCACTTTTACCAACACTAAGACACTTGTCCATCCCTATGAGGCAATCACCATAGTGCTTCTTGCCACACTCACCACAAGTTTGCTTCTCACTGGATAACTAGTACCCTTCCCTTTTTGGTGTTAGGGTTTGCAACCCTATTCACCATGAGACTTAGGGAACTTGGATGGAACATTATAACAACACCTCTTTTTGAACCTAGGCTTGCCTTTGATATCAAGTCTACCCTTTGAAGAACCACCATCAAAAGATCATGCCCTCTTGACATCTCTATTCTTCCTCTTAGCCCTTGCTTCTTCTAATTGTCGATCATTAACATTGAGACGAGAAATATTCATATTGTGTTGTAGCATAGCCGAATTACACTCATCTTTGAATGAATCTTACACCCCTGTCACAAAACATCTCATTTAATCCCTAGGATCGGAAACCAAAGAATGAGAATACTTTTACAATTTAGTGAATTTCAAAGTGTTTGCAAGCACACTCATACCCTCTTTACGAAGGTTGATTAACTGCACCACTTTGTCGTCCCTTATCTCCCTAGGAATGAATCGATCGAGAAAAGCCTTCTTGAAGATCTCCTTATTAATCAGTCCACCCCTATGGGGCCTATTGTCCCTCTATTGAACATACTAAGGTTGAGCCACTTCTTCGAGTTAGTAAGTTACCTATTCGACCTTCTCACATGTAGTCAACCCCACCGTATAAATAATCTTGTAAACTTTATTATTTAACATTTAGGTGTCTTATTCAACCTTCGACACATAGAATGTTGGAGGATTCATCCTAGAGTAATTCTTTTGACAGGAGGCCATGGTAGCACCTTATTGATTTTATTGAGGTACAACCTCCCAATTAGATTTGGTCTTCAAGGCTTGGGCTTGAGTAGTGACAATTCGGTCTTGTGAATGATGGTTGTGGCCATTAGGAAGAAAGCGACCCTTATGTTCTCATCCTTCAAAAGAGGAGGATTCTCTTGAGCTTGGTCATCATTAGAATCTTCTTCAAGTGAAGGGACTTCATCAACTCTTGGAGGAACTCCCACATTGGCAATCTCGTCTTCAAGTCTTTATGCCGCATTCCTTCGAGAATTCATTTCCTATAACCAAAATACAAGGTTCTGGTGAAAGAACACAATGAGTATACCGTAGAGGCATAATATTAAATTTCCAGAAAGAGAGTTTCCTAAGCATCTCATAGCTTCCTACCCATAGGTGTGGCGCGCCTCAAACTTAGGAGTAGGAATATACATAGACGTGGTTGAGTGAGACATAGTCATCTAAGATATTCAACATCATGCTCTGATACCATTTTTTTAACATCTGGGAAGCACCCCCAGAGATTACTGATGTCGTCATCCTCTTTGAGAACTAATACTAGCATCTTAGCATATATCACTACATTCGTAGATTAAAAATATATATTCCTAGCGAGTATATATAGAACCTTCCTATAGGAAGATTACATAGTCTTGTACTTTTATTGTACATAATATATATATAATAAAGAACATATTGTATAAGGAGTGTATTTGTATGCTCGTCGTCGAATTGGTAGTTCAGAAATTCATCCTTTTTTAATCTAAATATTTCTTTAATATTATTTATGATATATTTTAGATATTGTATATTTTGGGTTCTTTTGTACACATATAAATTTTCCTCCATTAATTATTCTAATAAATTTATATTTTCCACATATTCTATCAAATATTTTAATGTTCATAGTTCACTTTAATATGAATTTATTTCTAAATCATACTATTGTTTTTTCATAGTCTAAATTTGGTAGGTCTATCATACAATTATTTATTTAACATATCTTCTGGTATAAATATTTTTCCCATATTATTCTTCTTAATTCAATTATTTCTATACCTTGAAGTATATTAAAGATTAAAGTTTCATAGCTTTTTATCATTTCAGCATGTATGTACGTGGGCATGTTTGTTTTTATGTGGGGTTTTTCAATTATTCCTTCCTATCATATTCATAATCAAATAAATTTATATTAGATTATTATGAACTAGATAGTCTATTTATCATGCTTTCCTGTCACTACTAACATCGTACTTTAGCAGATAGTTCCTTCTTATCATTCCCTCAACATTGTTTACTACCCTAAACGGCTTTCCTCGCCTACCGATTTTAACATTAGGATGGCATAGTATATAAGTTTTCTTTCTGTTTCTAGTGTGCTAATAAACTAGAAACTATGATTCATATAATTCTAATACATAATAACTAACATAATGTTATTCAATCATATATATGATATTTAGGAATATGTGAAGTAGTATCACATATTTTTTTAAAAATGTACCTTTGTTTCTTGCGTATTCATGATATCTGAAATATCTGGTTTAATTTAATATTGTTGCTCCATTTAGCTAAATACTGATTTTTTAGTTGAGTGAGTGTTTTAAAAGAATGTTTTATATTTTAGGAATTGTCCATCCTTTATGTTACATATTCCTTCCTTTATATAGAAAGAAATTAGTGAATTTTACTGCACTTACTATTCTCTAAACATATTTTATAACTATCCCTACCATACTATTTTTACCCTTGTCTTTTTAATAATACACCCTACCTACCATACATTACACTTGTCAACATATCTTTAATAATGCACATGCATATTGTCACGACCGGAGTCTAGACCCCAGACAAGACTGGTGTCGTTGACCTCTTGAAGGTCGCAAACAATCCTACATATGTCATACTTGCTTCATCTAGATTTGTTTTAGCGGAAAATTTGAAACTTTTGTTTTCTTATTTCATGCTATACATTTTAAACTCAACATCATGGGCGTTCACAATTAAACCATCTAATATAGAGATAGTCAAATGAAAGAAATAATTCATAATCGCATTAAAAGTATTTTTTCCAAAACTGCACCAATAAAAAGTTTGAAATAAAAGTGGAAAGAAAAACTAGTGGAACATTTCTACTAGCTAAAGCCTACATCTAAGCTAGATTATAATAGTAGACAACCTCGAAAGCATGAGGGACTACCAAGTCTAGATGAAAGCTCCACGTTCAGATAGCTGGAACGTCGTACTATAAGATCTAACGTCCACCTGTGCCTGCACCAAAAAGTAGATGTTTGTATGGAATTAGTACACACTTTACTAAGTATGGGTATATGCAAGCACACACCAAGGACATGCATCAGAAAGAATAATGCTTTCCTAACAACATGATTTATGAAAAGTCAAGTCAGTGGACTTACAAAATTTATATTAGGAAAGTTAATGCACATGCCAAATTTGTATTTGGAAAGTCATGCCATTAGTGTAACATCATCATCAGACTTATCATTTTGCAAGTAGCGCATAACATAATTCACCCATCATATGACATATAGAAAATAATATCTTTCATATTCATTCATATGCCATAAGACCTTGGAATCATGGACTTAACATTGAGATTTTCACGAAATTAGGGCTCAACATATGGGACCTCAACTAGGGAGTCTACTTTAGAAAACACAAAAGTCTGCTTCGTTCATTCATATGTACTCCATTTCATTTCATTCATGGGCCATTGAAAACACCAGCTATACCTAGGATATAGTTTGGGACTTTCATCGGGTTTGCTGTGTAATGATCTGGCATAACCTAATGTCATTACCTAGGTCTAACTCACCTCATGATTATTCTATCCTAACATCATTGGTATCATTTATTTCATTATGTGCTTCATTTGAGTCTGGCGTCATTTATTTATTGGGAACTATAACTTTAACCGACATAGATCATATGAGTATCATGAAATCCAGTGTCTTCCCCACACCAAAAAGAGATGGTATCACCGGCTAAAGTAACCCAAAATCATGCGAGCGAAATGGAAATTTAACCCCACCAGATCCCTACAATGGCAATATAAGTTCAAAGACTAGGAGATGTAAGGAGACCCAAACCAGAAAAGATGGATAGTCTCATCTCATGAGAGTTAATTAAACCTTCTCCCTTCTTGAAAGAAGGTTGATCCGCTCATAGCTAACCTATCAATGCTCAGTATAAAGTTCCATTACATTAAACTCATAAGTCATTGAAGCTGGCTTCTAGTATGAGGACAACATAGATCATTAGATGATTTCTTATCTCATCATTAGTATGAAGTGTGTTAAGCTCAATACTTTCATTAGAGTGTTCATTGAGACTGGTCTCTTCATTATCTTACACTCTGAGTACGTATTGGTAACATTTACTTGGACTCATTTTAGATTGCTCTCATCATATACATTAGCTTCATATCATGTTGTCACCACATACATCATTATTAGCACCTTTAATAGTTCATCACATCATATGCCAATGTACTTGGCCACTTAGTGTATTTTACACTCATACTTACCCTCCTAAGGTTCATCATTTCATTACGTACATCTTATGTTCACTTATTTTTTAACGTATGTTAGACTTATGTGTCTATGCATACATGCCATGGGGCTTCATTCATAGTTCGCTAAATGATTCTTACTTTCCTAAGATTATGTAGTGCAAGACTTTTGTATCTTGTATATACTCCAAGATCTTGACTTTTAATCTGAGTAGATGGCATTATTTTGGAATATTTTACTCACATATGACTTATGTATCAATACGGAAGTTTGAGCAAGGGACCCAAATATCGAGTCGCTTGGATATCATTTATGTTTTTCATTTATTTTTAATATTCATAATATTAGAACTCTAAATTAAATTCCAACCTCTTCATGAAATACATTTCTCTTCATTCACGTCCTGTTCGAAAGTTTGAATCCCCTTAGCACCATTTCCGTTTCCTTATTTCGAAAAAATTAGTAGCTAATATCGAATCCCCTTAGCCCCATTTTCCTTTTCTTTTTCACGAAAGAAGTAGATAGGATTTAATTCCCTTAGCCCCATTTCCCTTATCGTTTTCGCAAAAGCAGTAACTAGGATCGAATCCCGTTAGCTCCTTCATGCTTTTTTCTTTCTTTTTCAGCTTCTTTAAGATGTGAGGTCTTGGGTTCAATTCCCATTGACCTCATTTACTTTATTCTACTTTAAAAACCCAGAATTTGACATTCTTAAAGAGTATACAAATCTGGAAAATTTTAGTCATTCTTCAACTCATTTTTAGGCACATTTTTCATAAGTTTAGTTGGCTAAAAGATGGTAATTTAAAAACACTATATTTCATTTAAATTAACATCACACGGTATACATATTTCACACATAAAATACACCAGAATTTCATGGCTGATACGACTCCAAAAAGTGGGTAAGGCACTGCCAACGTGCTCACACACTCCAATCTTTTCGATCCCACTTTGAATACAATTTTTGTAATTTCCCTCATATAAAAATGTTCACATTTAATATAAATACATCATTTATGCCTATAGAGGCACATAATACTCATCCTACGAATTTGCTTGGGAGCTAGGGACAAGGAGATAAAAAAAAGGGAACAACCTTAGTTTCAGAATGAATCTTTTGAATCGTAAGGGAGCTCTTGGGAAAGGGACCAAGAGAGAAGAAACCAATACCTTTTGATGTTATTCAAGTTTCCAGCTTCTGCCCACAAACTCCTCCAAACCACGCCCAAATTCTCTTCAACATACGCGCCCCTCGACAAAAAACCTCCCTTTGCTTTGACGTTTTTTATTACCTTGATTTTCTTTAAAAAAAATTATGTGTTTTTCAATTGTGAAGAACAATTGTTATTAATATGTTCTTTAGCTTTCTTGTTAGTCATAGCATGAGAGAATGAGATTTGAGAGACGTGGAAAAGATTTGAGAAACGTGAGGGAGTGAGTTATTAGGATTATGAGACTAAATTCAAGACTTAGTAAAAATAGGATTTAATTAAATAAATACAAAACCTGATTTAATTTATTTAATATGTGAAAGGACCATTTTACCCTTAATGAATAGATTTAAATTGATAACTAAATAATCAATTCATTGCTCCTAATGGGGCTCGAACCCGAGTGGCACCCCATTTGCAAAATGGGTCACTCCGGGTAGCCACAATTTGAATTGATCTTTTACATAAATATATTAATTAATTAATTAATTTCTCATGTAAATTACAATATTACCCTTTGCCTGGAAAAGGCCATTTTAACCTTGGACCCTCAAAACCTAAAATTTTGTCTTTTAAGTCCGGTAAAGACTCCTTCGATTAAGTCTTCATTTTCGCAAGCATTACTTGGTCGGTTCCAACCTTCCAAGATTAACTAACTCCCCAAGTTAGTTTACTTAGTTGTGGTAAGGGTTCTGAGGTCTGGTTCTGCACGTATCAATTAGTGTGAACCTTGGTTTAATTGCAAATATTCTTGACACCCTAAGTCTTGATCCTATTCAATTTTAGGGTTGTTACACAAATATAACTAAATTATGTGACTACTACTATTTATTTCAACACTTTTACATATTTACTTTTGGCTTTATGTGTCCAAGCACGTTTTTGTGTTTTATTTTATCTTCATCTTTATCTTCTTGTCATATTCCGTCTTTATCTTTTATCTTCATCTTTATCTTCTTGTCATCTTCCTTATTTATGTCTTATTCAATCTTAACAATTGGGATTATATTATCTTCTCCATTGCATTTTGAACATATAAGATCTTGATATTTGTAACCGATTAGCTAGCAATACCTTTTTAATAATTTTTCCGAAATAAATCAAACTTTAATTGCTCGTGTTGTAGGTCGTTCTTCTCGCTTAAGTAATTAAAAAATCCATCTCTAGACTTTATCCATATTTGCTTTATTTATCTCCCTTAAATTGGAATAAATCATTAACTGATCTCTTACATAGTAGCTCCATATCGATTTTCTGTTTAAATAATTAATTGCTAGTTCTTGTAAAATGGTTTATATACAAATTATTCTCTTATTGGCATAAAAGCTTGGTATCTCACATTTTTGTACCTTTGGTTGTTGTTGAATATTTTCCGGTATTGTCATATCTTTTGTTAATTCTTTCTTTACTACTTGTATCGAAGCTTTTATCTCCTTGTATAATATGTCTTTTGTTGCCTTGTACAATCTTACATAGAATAAATTTCCCTTAGTAACTCTCTTATAAGTAATAAATGCTTTATATATCTCCGACATTCCACTTAGTTCCTCTCCGTCATATGTATATATTGTATTCAGTAATCAATAGTTGTAACATATCCTAACTAAGTTGATGTTAGTTTTTGATTGTGCAATCAGTTTATTATAACGGTTTAATATTTCGGTTAAATAATCCTTGTTGGGTTCTTGTGTTTTAGTAGATCTGTTTTTAAGGTTTAAAAACGTTTGGATTTTTTATAAATTTTCTTTATAGATTCGCGTAAAATGGTTATATGTTCTTTTGTAGGGGCGTAGGCTATCTGCGTATGTAGAAGTTTATGATCCTAAAGTTAATATTTTTTTTCGTGTAACAACCCGTGTAGTCGGTTTAGGCACTAGAATTTTTTATGATAGAAAATACTTTCTGATAGATTTAAGTGGGTGTTTTGGACTATTAATAATTATGATTATGAAATTAGTGGGGTAATTTTAATAATTTACTTAGTTAGTGGTTAAGAAAATAATAGTGAAATAAATAATGGGTCACATTCACGACTATTATAATTAGTTATATAATATTTAGGTGGAAATATTCTGTAGAAGGGAAATAAGGGTTTAGCCAAGAGAAACCATATCTGCAGCAGTCACGAAGCGGTTGTTCAATCATGTAATTAAATTTAGAGTTGAATTTTGAATGTATTAGCATGATTGTGTTAATTATTTTTAGTATAATATTTGAATTGGAAAAGAGGGAGATTCAATAAACGCTAGAAAAATTAGTGTAGTCATATTAACTTTACAGAAACTACTTGTGAGTATTATTATTATTATATATATATACTTGATAGATTGGAAAGGTTCGGAGGCAATAAGGAAAGGAAAGGCATTGGAGAAGTAGTTATTTGACTTCAATTCTTCGGTGGAGGTAGCTTATGGTTTATGCTATCTGATACCAAGTTTGTCACGACCAAAAACGGGTCGTGAATGGCACCCACACTTACCTCCTTAGGTGGGGGAACCAACACATCTAAACCCCAACATATACCAATAGTTCAACTATAAATAATATAAATAATGCGGAAGCACCAAAAGATACTAAGCAACTAATTTAAATAAGTTTCTAAAGTTTAATACTTATCATCCCAAAATCTGATAGTCATCACATCAAGGACATCTAATCTCCAATACTAAGTCTATGAATATCGAATACACAAAATTAAAGAATAAAATGGTATGTGTCCGAAAGTATAGGACATCATGTCGTGACCGAGAGAATCCAACACGAGCTTGCATGGATAGCTCACCCTGTAACTTGATATGCGGGAGGCTGGCTAGAGCTGAGGGAAATCAGAAGTCTTAGGTACACTCGCTGCATTTCATAAAAGGAAAAAAAAAAGAAAACAAGTAGGACTCAGTACGAGGCAACATGTACTAAGTAAGTATCATCGGTCAACCCAAAATAGTAAATAATATACAAAGAATAATAGAATGAACTCAACTATAGCACTTATCATGTTATAAGCAACAAACAAGTGTCAACAAAAATAAAGTAAGCACGTATTAAGTCAACGGTATCAAGATCAGACATGAGGACTTATTTAAATTGGTTACTTAGTATCTTTTGGAGCTTCAGCATTATTTATATTATTTATAGTTGAACTATTGGTATCTGTTGGGGCTTAGATGTGTTGGTTCGCCCACCTAAGGAGGTAAGTGTGGGTGCCATTCACGACCCGTTTTGGGAGATAGGAGAAAAATCAAAGAAAAATAAAATGAGGGGTGTGGGAATCGAACCCACAACCTCTTAGATAGGCGAGGAAGTTAGGAGAAAAATAAATTAAAAATAAAATGAGGTTGTGGGGGATCGATCCCACATCCTCTTGGGCTTCATCGAAGGATACAAGAAAGAAATAGAAAGCAAAACAAAGTGTAGGTGTTGGGCTTCGACCTCAAGTCTACATGCTTAAAAATATTAATAAAAAATTTGATATGAGACTAAGTGTTGCTCAAGGGATTCGAAACCGGGTTCCCTAGCTCAATTCCATATTAATACATAAATCTTACGTGAATAAATATTTAATGAATGCTTCCCATAGGAATTTAACTCAGGACCTACCCAAAAGTATTAATCTAAGATAATGTTGAACATTAAGAGACAAGTGACAATCACAGTCTATATGTAAGTGTAAGGACAATTCACACATAATACGTAAAAAAGAAATGATAAATAATCTAATGAGCGATGACCACCTCATGTGAGAAGAAAGCTTAGATGGTGTATGAGTTTAATGCAAATAGGAACTTTAAACGGAGCACTGATAGTCTATCTATGAGTGCTGATGCCTTATTTCGAGAAGAACGGAGGTTCACGTAATTCTCATGAGATGAAACTATCCACAAAGGTTGTTATGGATCTACCTAAAACTCCTAGTCTTTGAACTATGCTGTCAACATAAGGAACTAGCCATTGGTTTTCCTCCTAAGCAAGAAAGGGATGTTTTGGTTTCACCTTGGCCAGTGACTCCACCTCTTTTCGTTGTAGGGAAGACACTCAATTTCCTGATGCTCACATGATATATGTAGGTTAAAGTTGAAGTTCCACAAACAACGAAAAATGATGAAATGAATGATACCAAAGTGTTTGGATAGGAAAATCAAGACGTGAACTAGAATCAATTAATTACACTAGGTCTTTCTTAGTTATTGAACAGTGAACTCGATGAGAGTCTTTAACAACATCCTATGTATTGTTGGTGTTCACTCCATCCTACGAATAAATAAAGGTAAAGTACATAAGAATAAATAAAGTAGAGTCTGTGTTTGCTTAAGAAAGCTCTCTAGTTGGGGTCCCATATGTTGAGCCCTCATTTTTGGAAGTCTTAATGTTAGTTCAATGATTCCAAGGTCTCACGGCATATGAACGAATGATATGTTATATATGTACGTGCTATATGAAATATGTTATATGCTTTGTGCAATATGAAAAGAATGATGATGCATGTTACTCTCATAGAATGACTTTCCTAATCTGATTTGGAAAGTCTAACTGACTTGGCTTTTCATAATTCATATCGTTAGGGAGAGCTCATCTTAATCATAGATGTCCTTGGTGTGTACTTGCATACACCCATACTTAGTACAATTGTATACTAATCCCATACATTATACTATTTAAGATGAAGGTTCAAGAGGGTGTTGATGACATTCATTGCAGTTCTTCGGATATCAGAACTTTTAATTTCAACTTGGTAGGTCCCCATGCATTCGAGGATGCCTGCCGTTATGTTTCTAGCTTATTAATAGGTTTAGGCTAGTGGATCATGTTCCATTAATATTTATTTCCTATTTTGTTCAGACTTGTGTAATGCTTCCATTGGCAATTGTTACTTATGCAATAAGACCATTTATTTCAATATTGAATAATCCTTTATTAGATGGTTGATACACATGAGTAATGAACTTCTTTATACGCGTATGCATGTTATAACTACGAAGTCTATGTACACTTCAAACAAAACAAAAAGTTTCAAATTTTCAGCTAAAATTAAGCAAACGTATGTAATGATGACATAGGTAGGATTGTCTGCGAGCTCTGAGAGGTCAACGACACCGGTTTTTTCTAGGGTCTAGAAAACAGTCCTGACAAAATTTGTATCAGAGCATTAATTTAAATATCCAAGATATTAGGATCATATCAACCACGCTAAGTAGTTTCCAAGTTTTGGAGTGAAGTGCACCACTATCATGAATTAGAGACTGCATAATGTTTAGGAAAATTTCCCTTCTTCTAATCTTATCATGCCTTATGACATTTTGATTTCTTGGTGTTGAGAGTGTATCTAAAATCAACTCTGGTGTTTCAAAATGGTGCAGAGTTAAAAAAAACAATGAAATACATACACCTCAGGAAAGGCCACCTTGTAGGAAGTGTGCAAAACTGCATGGAGGAGAGAGTATATGATGGGCTGTAACGCTTGTTACAATTGTGGCATACAGGGTCATATGACGAAGGATTGTCCAAATAGGAGAAGTCAAGAAAAAAGGCAAGGACAAAGTTCAGCCTACTGGTTCAAGTGAAGAGGCTTCAAGGAGGCAACAATTCTTCGCACTTAATTCTAGGGGTTCAAGGGAAGGCTCTTCAGGTGATGTCTCGAGTGTGTACCCTTAAGTAGTCTTTCATGTGTTTGACTGTGTATTATTTTATGCACTAGTATGAGGTCAATATATTTTAGTCATAATGTTGCTTGCTGATTTGTGTGACTTATCTGTTTACTAATGTTGTATGATGTGATCAGACTATATTAGGAAAGAGTTTCCCCAGTCTATTTACGTGAAGGTGCTAGTATGTTTCAAATATGTGCATTATCCTGCAAAAATGTGAATCAAATATTCACCAATATTGAATTGCTTATGGATGCATATGTTATATGAATGACTGACTTTTTGTTAGTAAAGAGTAGTTTCATTGGGAAACAGATGTTCGTAAGGAGGTGATAATGTAACATCCCGAAATTGACTATGCTAAATAATTCTTAGCCTACATTGAATGCCTAGATTAGATCGGGTTCACATGGATTGATGCAAGTGGAATCATACCTCTGAACCTATTCATCAGCCAAGACAACCAACTTAGTGATTTATTTGAGCTACGCAAGGTTGGGTGCAGCCATGTAGGGCTCCCAAATATTAAGATTCTCTCGGATGAGTCTTAATCGAACTTGAAAAGGCTTATCTTAAGTTTGAAAGGTCTAAGGGTAAAATGGTGTTTTCCATGCTAAGGGTAGTATTGTAATTACATAAAATATATAATTAAGTAATTAATTAATAAAAATAGTGGAGAATTCGAGCAGGGTTTACCCGAATTGACCGATTATCACAAATTGAGCTACACCCAAGTTTGATACTTGGTGGAAGCAATGATTAAATTGAACTAATTGGTATTTAATGATTAAGTTGAATTAATTGGTATTTGACTTTCTGATTTATGTTGAAATAATATTTATAAAAATAATAAAAATAAATAACTAACAAAGATTCCTAGTTTGACTAAGTCTTCAACTAAAACTCCTATTCCTAAACTTACTCTTATATATGTCCAATCTAATTCTCACGTTTCTCACTCTCATTATCACAATCATCATCAACAAAAGGAACAAAAAAATCAAAGTTCATCACTTGAAGAACCTGCACACAAAAACTCAAAAGAAAAACTAAATTAAAAACAAAAAGCAAAAGTTTTTTTCAAACAGTTTTCGTAATGAGTTTTGTCTGGTCCCTTTACGAAGAGAACCCTAAGATTAAGTCGAATTCTGATCCAAAAACTAGGAATGTTCCCCTTTGCATGACCCTTTCACTAGTTCCCATTGATTATTGTAGGTTGGGTATTTTTTGCAGGTAGAAATTAGGGATATAATATGTTTTTGTGATGATTAAGTTCATGTATGCATGTTAGGATTTACATGATGGTGAAAATGTGTGTAATTTATGTGTAGCCATGTTCTTGGGCATGTTTTGGAGCATGTTAAAGACTTGTGTTTTTTGTACAAGATTACTTGGAAAATATGCCCATAATAATGTACGAAATATCTATCTAATTACCTAAGAAATTTGGTCTCAGCTAGGAAATAAGTGTGATGCCTAGATTTTTAATTTTTTTTAGATGTGAGGTCATTAAGGATTGAACCCAATACCTCACCATATGCAAGATATTACAAATTCAATAATCAAAACGAGTTAAGGGGGATTCGATATTGGGTAAGGCTCAAGTGAAGGAATGAAAGGCGAAAAGAATTCAAAAAATGAGGTATGTGGGGATTGAACGCAAAACCTCTTAAATAAGTGAGGGAGATAGGAGAAAAATGAAAGAAAAATAAAATGAGGGTGTGGGAATCGAACCCACAACCTCTCGTATAGGTGAGGAAGTTAGAAAAATAAAATAAAATGAGGTACTGGGGGATTGATCTCACATCCTCTTGGTAACTATCAAAAGAGAGAGGTAAAGAAAAGAAATGAAAAAGAAGTGTAGGTGTTGGGTTTCGACCTCAAGTCTCAAAGCTGAAAAATATAAATAAAAAATTTAATATTAGACTAAGTGTTGCTCAAGGGATTCGAAACCGGGTTCCCTTTCCCAATTCCTTATTGATATATAAGTCTTACGTTAATAAATATTTAACGAATGTTGCCCATAGGAATCGACCTCGAGAGCTTGGCGTACTTATAAGATGCATAACTCTTGTACCACATAAAATTGGGTAAGTATTTGTTACTTAGACAAATCATGAATGAAGCCTCATGTACTGTACGTATGTATTCATAAGTCAAGTGACTTTTAAAAGTAAATAAACCTAATATATATGTGATGAATTGATGTGACTACACGGGGGGTGATTAACAGTGTGAAACACACTAAAAGGACAATTGCATTTGCATATGACGAAATGAACATTCATGTAATGGGATGAGTAATTATTAAGAGCTTATATGCTAAAGCTAATGAAAACATTGACAACATGATGAGAGTCTAATATGAATGGTGAGGCAAGTCTCAACCAAGTTTACGAAAATGTTACCAAATGTACTCACTTATGGGAGTGTAGAATGATATAGGGTAAAATCTCAAACATACTCCAATTTTTTTATTAAGGATGAATTCATAGTTAAGAAGAAAAGAAAGAGTTACGAAATGATTATAGGCTAGTGCAAGTGAGAGAAGCTGCATCTACACCTAAAAATCAATGTCACTATTTATAATTTCTACGAAAGTATATTTATGCTACACGATGAATAAGCAAAGAAAGAGTGGCTACATGAGCATATGCTTTTACAAGTGAGACAAGTTGTATCTACGCCTACAATCAATGTCCCTCAAAGTAAATTCCAAGAGAAATGTATCTTATACAATGAACAAATAATGATAGGTGAGTAAAGATGAAATTTAAAGATGTTAAGAAAGAACAGGGTGGAATCTCAATAAGAGGCTAGTACATGTGAGACAAGATGTACCTAAACCAATATAAGGTCACCAAAAGTACTCTCCTAAGAGAGTGTTGAACATTAATGACAAGTCTTAATAACACTCTATATGTAATTGTAAGGATAACTCACACTTAATACGTAAATAAGAAATGATAAATCACATAATAAGCTATGACTACCTCATGCTATAAGCAAGCTTTGATGATGTAAGAGTTGAATGTAAATAGGAATTTTAAACGGAGTACCAATAAGCTATCTATGAGTGGTGATGCCTTATTTTTTGAAGGGCGGAGTTTCACGTAATTCTCATGAGATGAGATTGTCCACCTAGGTGGGTATGGGTCTCCCTAAATCTCCTAGTCTTTGAACTATGCTGCCAACATAGGGAACTAGCCAGTGGTTTTCCACCTAAGCGATATAGGGATGTTTTGTTTCACCTTGACTAGTGACTTCACCTCTTTTTGGTGTTGGGAAGACATCGGATTTCGTGATGTTCACATGATCTTTGTCGGTTAAAGTTGAAGTTCCTCAAAGTATGACAGATAATGAAATGAATGATACCAAAGGTGTTTCGATAGGAAAATCAAGAGGTGAACTAGACTAAGTAATGACACTAGTTTATTTTTGGTCATTGCACAGTCAATGTGATGATTGTCTTAAACAACATCCTGGGTGTAGCTGGTGTTCACACAAGCCTACGAACGAATAAAAGTGAAGTACGTTTAAATGAGTAAAGCATACTCTGTGTACTAAAGTAGGATCCCTAGTTGAGGTCCCATATGTTGAGACCTCATTTTGGGAAGTCCTAATGTTAAGTTTGTGATTGCAAGTTATTGCAGCATATGAATGAATGATATGTAATATATATACATGCTATACGAAATATGTTATGTGCTATGTGCAATATGAAAAGAATGATGATGCATGTTACTCTAATAGCATGACTTTCCTAATCTGATTTGGCAAGTTCAATTGACTTGGCTTTCCATAATTCATATTGTTTAGACTGATCTCTTCTTAATCATGCATGTCCTTGGTGTGTGCTTGTATACACCGATACATAGTAAAAGTGTGTACTAATCCCATACATAATACTATTTTAGGTGCAGGTTCAGGAGGGTGTTCAAGACATTCATTGTAGCTGTTCGGACATAAGAGATTTCAATCCAAACGTGGTAGGTCCCCATGCATCCGAGGATGCCTGTCGTTATGTTTTTAACTTATTAATGGGTATAGGATAGTTCAGCATGGTCCACTAGTATTTCAATTTTGAATAATCTTTTATTAGATGATTGATGCACATGAGTAATGATTTTTACTATACGCGTATTCATGCTATAAAAATGAAGTCTATGTACACTTCAAAAAAATAAAAAATTTATAATTTTCCTCTATAATTAACATAACGAATGTAATGATGATAGCCATGTCCGCGACCTCTAAAAGGTCAACGACGCCATTTTTGTCTAGGGTCTAGATCCCAGTCGTGACACCACGTGGGGCTTAGTTTCCTAACTAGTCCTACGCTCTAAGAAAGAGCCTAACTACCTAACTAACCCAGCAATAACAAAAATAAACTAACTACTGCACCCAACAACTTAAGACTTAACCGGGTAACTAACTAAAGAAACATCCTAGTACCTAACCTAGGATGGTCCAAAGAGGTTGTTATGAACCTAGTGACTTAGGGGTACTTTAGTTATTACCCTAGGTAACCTAATTAATTAAATTATAAACTTAATTCTGTAATTAAAAATCAAAGTCAGGGCCTAGACCCTTAGAAAAATTTCGGATTTCGATAAGTCAAATGCTCTCCTCTTTTTCGTCAATTTAGGAGGGGCATTTTGGTAATTAGATAATTAATATATTTAATTTAGTTAATTAGACTATGTTTAATTAGTAAAATTTCTGTTAATAAGACCTAGACTCACGCTTATCAATAGAAAACCTCACGATTGCAAAACAGTAAACAAAGGAAACAAAAAACAATGAACAATTCTACTTAGGGCATTTCAAGGTGATTCGTCAAGGTTTTCATGCAAAGTACAAGGTGATCTTTGTAGATTCAATTCTAAACTAAAGTCTGTGTTTTCTCTCTTGGAATCCTTTATCCAAGAGGCTATTCAAACTTTTTTAATCAAAGAAACAGAAATTAGGGCTGTTACCAATGAAACGAATCTTCGTCTCCCTAGTTCTCCCTATTTCTGATTTTAATGGTATGTATTATACAAAATTCGAGCATCTTATTGGTATGTGGTGCTAACTGATAATTATATATAGGTTTCTTGATTTAATAATGTCAAATGAAACCTATAGGTTAGATACGTATGTTTAGAGTATTATTTACATAAGATAAAGAATGTTTTAATGCCTAATTGTGTTGGAGAAGTTGAAATTTTTATGAGTTGTATATTAAGTTTAGTTTACTGTTAAAACTTTAGAGTATTATATACATGAAGTTAAGTGAATTGGCTCATGATATTGTCATTACCAGTGTTTCGTGAAAGTTTGTTTTATGCCAATAAATTGGCGTAGAATGTTATTTCCAAAAAATGATATAAAATTGGCTAATGAATAAGTTATACCAAATTAAGCATGACCAACATAACTCAATGAATTCATGACCAAGTGTATGCCAATCATTGGGACAAGTCCCAACATACCCTACCAAAATGAACTATGAATATAGTAGTATATTGAATAAGTTTATAACTTTCATAAAGAATTGTATAAGGCTACCAAATGACATTGAGCAAGATAAGGTGTATAACGAAATAACAAAAAGCTTATTAGTTGGGAAAGTTACCAGAATGGGGCGTTAAAGGAAGTTAGACAAGTATAACTTGTACCTGAACGATAATATTAAAGATATTGACATAAAATGGTGTAAGAAATCATGAAACAAGTCTCATTCACACCATAATGATAATGTAAGACTTAAGTTCACATTCATCAAGTAAAGAAAGGGATGACAAGTCATCTATTGAGCTAAGCATACCTCATACTAAAAGTAAGCTTCCGTAATGTATCAGTCAACTGTAAGAAATATAAAGTATACGAAATTTAGAAAACCATCGGTAAACTAGCAATGAGCTTGTGCAATCACATGTAAGCCTCAAAAGATGAGGTTACCACCAAGGTAAATTATAGTCTTCAACATATCCTAGTCTTGGAACTATGTTGCAAGCATAGGAACTAGCAAGAGGATTCCACCCAAGCGAGCTAGGTAGTATTCGATTTCACTTTGGCTGCTGAACCACCCCTATTTTAGTGTGGGGAATTCACTAGATTTCATGTTTAGCTCACATGATCTATTTCAGTTTAATGCTCAAGAAAGTGCTCGGTTCACTTTAGCCGTGAACTACCTTTTTTGGTATGTGGAAGAAACTTAATATGGATTAACTTTAGTCAGCGAACCACCTCTTTTAGGTGTGGGGAAGAAACTGGACACAGTTTGAATTTTGCAGGTGAACTACCTTTTTTCAGTGTGGGGAAGACACTGATTTCATGTTAAATCACATGATCTAAGTTCACTTAAACCGGTGAACCACCTCTTTTAAGTGTGGGGAAGACACTGGATTTCGTGTTAGCTCACATGATCTATTTTAGTAAGAAAGATTTCAACAAGAAAGAAAGTAACATGTTCAAAGTGAAGAACAATTCAAACATGAAGAAATCTAAGTTCAAAGTGAACTAAGTAAGCAAGAGCTTATGAATATCAATCATCAGTGTTTGATAAGAATAAAGTTTTAACAGTTATTGACTTATTCCAATAAAGAGAGTAAATCAAATAATGGTTTTAACCAATAATCTTTATATCATGCAAATGATCAAATAACGGGCATAGAAAACAATCTTTATATCATGGTAATGATCAATTAATTGGTATAACCAAATATATGAATACATGCCCCAAAGATTTATATTATTGAAAAAGAATAAATAATTGACATAGCTAATAAAGATTGGCTTATAAAGACTTCATACCAATTTAAAATGAAGGGAAGAAATAACTTGTGACTAGAGTAGTCAAATCATTTTCATAGTCTTTTGTAATACTTACATGATTTTTTGTAGGTATGGAAATACAATGAATAATACACCAGTAAGTATAACATTGGATCAAAGGATATCATTTAACTACATAACAAAAAGAAGAAAAGACTTAAAAGTAAACTAAGGCATTTAAGAAGAAGCTCTCGGCCTAATGGAGTTAAATTATTATGTTTTTTTGAGATGTTCTAAAATTATGTACATGAATCAAAGGTCATATGTTCATATAGAAAATTAGTGGTGTGATTTGTATGCATGAAAACATGTCATATTTATTGCATGAATAAAAAATTACGAATTAGGAAAGTATAGTGACTTAACTTTCCAGAAACGACATGTTTCTATAAGAAGAGCTTTCCTTGATCATGCATATTCCTTATGTGATTATGTGCATACACCATACTTAATACAAGTGTTGACTAACCCATATACTATTAATATTTTATAGGCACAGGTCCGAGAGTAGATTGAATATTCGTTGAAGCGGTGTTGATTACGGATCTGCAGACTTTGGTAGATCCTCTTGATTTCAATGATTCCTATGTTTATTATTCTAAATTTGGTACATTATACATAGCAAGTGGATGTTGTTCCTAGTATTTAATTTCAAACATTTGTTTAACCGTTTGTATAAAGGCCGGTTTGGAAAACTATTATTAATATTATGTTTGCTTATTTCAATTGTTTAATATATTTATAGATGGTTGTTTAGTTTGAGTTATGTATTATATCATCTTATGAAGTAATTATATGAAGTCTAAGTATACGTCGTTATGTTTTAAAAAGTACTAAATTTACAGCAAATTTAGCTTTATGATTGTGATGAGAGCTAAGAAGAGGCTTGTCTACGACCTTTTACAGGTTAACGATGCATGTCTCATTTGGAGTCTATATTCCGGATGAGACAAACGTGGTATCAGAGTATGATGTTAATTAAATTACCTAGGAACTAATGCTCAAAACAACCACGTTGCATAGTTTCTGGGTTATGGTTGTGAAGGGCACCACAACCCATACTTAGAGACTTAGTGATTTCTAGGAATCTTTCCTTATTCAACTCTTTATGGTGCTGTGAAGAGCTTTGACATTTGTGTTATTCTAGAATATAACTTCCATCTTGTTAGTGCGAAAATGAACACAAGAACAAACACAAGAAGGTTTGGAGAAGCAGCTGCTAGGAGAAATCCGTGTGGTGAGTGTGGCTGTTTGCATGGAGGTGAGTTCTTTGTAGGTACTAATGCCTTCTATGGGTGCGGCAAGAGTGGGCATATAATCAGGGACTACCCACATGTGAAGAATCAGGCCAAGGCAGATACTCAACCTAGGCATAATCCTACTGCTGCAGCCCAGCCTCCCAAGAGTAACATGTTCAGTGCTTTGGAAGGTAGAGAGGAGCATGAGGAGTCAACTGATGTGGTCACTTTTAACTTGCTTGTATTTTTTTCTATTTGTATACATTGTTAGATCCAGGATCCACCTTGTCTTTTTTTACTCCTTTAATAGCTAGTAAATTTGACTTGCTTCCTGAAATCTTGCGTGAACCTTTTCTGGTTAGTACTCCTATAGGTGACCGCAATAGAGCTGAAAGAGTATATAGAGATTGCCCAATAATTATTCATGACAGAGTCACTTATGCTGACTTAATTTAATTAACCATGCTTGACCTTGATATAATTTTTTGTATGAATTGGCTCCATAAATGCTATGCTACCATAGACTATCGAAACAGGTTAGTAAGATTTCAGTTTCCTAATGAGTTATAGCTTGAATAGGAAGGGCGTAGTTAATATCAAATAGGCCAGATAGTTTCCCATCTTAAAGCCAATAAGATGTTGTCTAAGGGGTATTTGTACCATTTAGTCAGAGTCAATGATTTAGAACATGAAGCTCCTTCCAGAGACTTTATGTCCATAAATGTGTGTTTATACTTTCACTATATGAGTTAATATGACTTCATGGTTGCATTCATGTTGCTGTCTTTTTGTAGAGTTTACATGACTTTTGTGTTACATGAGTTGTGATGTGCATTGACTTAAAGTGAGATTGAGAAAAAAGTTCCTCAATCTGAAATGTGAAGCTTCATATAAGATTTGACTTATGTTTATAATTGAGAGTAATATGTGAATCATATATTCACAAAGAGTAAAGATTCAAGCATGTTGATGCGTTTTTCAAAGATACACTCTTTGATTTAAAATAATGTGTAGGGTTATTTGGGGATGAAAGTTCCTAAGTGGGGGATAATGTAACATTCCAAAAAATGTACTTGTCTAGTGAAGGGCCATTTAGGTTTTAAGAATATGTATTTGGGGTACATAGGCATCCCAACGCCCAATATTGAATAATATTGGGTATGTTAGAGAATATTGGCTTTAGGGTGTTAGCCAATTTCTACGTATTTAAAATTTAAATTAAAATACACCTTGATGTTCAATTGCTCCAATCCAAGATTGTTTAGGAATTGTACATGCAATGAAGACCCTAAGCTAAAACGCTTAATTCCTTAACTCACACATTAGGTATGAGGCATCCAAGTGTCAAGCCTAGGTACCGTACCTCGTGATAATTTAAAATGATCATGTAGAATAAGTAGTGCACAAGGAGATATTGAGGGTCCTTGGACAGGGAATGATCAGCCACACATGTGCTAACCGGCCAAGAGACAAGAGACAAGCATAACTAAAATCGGTTAGGGCGGTTAGGGGCAGGCGCACGTTTTTATAAAATTACATGGGGCCTAGAACCCTTACAATTCCTAGGATCTAAATAAGTTACCTAACTATATAAAAAACCTAGGACTAACCGAAATTAACTAACTAGTGGACCCGACAACCTAAGACCTAACCGGGTAACTAACTAAAGAAACATCCTAGTACCTAACCTAGGATTGTCCAAAGAAGTTGTTATGGTCTTAGTGACTTAGGGGTACTTTAGTTATTACACTAGGTAACTTAATTAATTAAATTATAAACTCAATTCTATAATTAAATATCTATGTCACAGCCTAGACCCTTAGAAAAATTTCGGATTTCGCTAAGTCAAATGCTCTCCTCTTTTTAGTCAATTTAGGAGGGGCGTTTTTGTAATTAGCTAATTAATATATTTAATTTAGTTAATTATCCTAAGTTTATTTATTCAATATGCAGTTACTATGATCTAGACTCACGTTTATGAATAGAAAACCTCACGATTGCAAAACAGTAAACAAAAGAAATGAAAAACAGTGAATAATTCTACTTAAGCCATTTCAAGGTGATTCTTCAAGGTTTTCATGCAATGTATAAGGTGATCTTTGTAGATTCAATTCTACACTAAGATATGTGTTTTCTCTCTAGGATTCCTTTCTCTGAGAGGCTATTCAAACTTTTGAATCAAAGAAAATGAAATTAGGGATGTTACCAATGAAACGAATCTTCATCTCCCTAGTTCTCCCTATTTCCGATTTTAATGGTATGTATAGTACAAATCTCGAGCATCTTATTGGTACGTGGTGCTAATTGATCATTATATGTAGGTTTCTTGATTTAATAATGTCAAATGATACCTATAGGTTAGATCCGTATGTTTAGAGTATTATTTACATAAGATAAAGAATGTTGTAATGCCAAATTGTGTTCGAGAAGATGAAATTCTTACGAGTTGTAGATTAAGTTTAGTTTACTGTTAAAAGTTTACTTTCATGATATGATGAGACTAGAATAGTATATCCATGAAGTTAAGTGAATTGGCCAATGATATTCTCATGACCAGTGTTTAGTGAAAGTTTGTTTTAAGCCAATAAATTGGCATACAATGTGATTTCTAATATATGATATGAAATTGGCTAATGAATAAGTTATACCAAATTAAGCATGACAAATGTAACTCAATGAATTCATAACCAAGTGTATGCCAATCATTGGGACAAGTTTCAACATACCCTACCAAAATGAACTATGAATATAGTAGTATATTGAATAAGTTTATAACTTTCATAAAGAATTGTATAAGGCTACCAAATGAGATTGAGCAAGATAAGGTGTGTAAAGAAATAACTAAAAGATTATTAGTTGTGAAATTGACCAGAATGGGGTGTTAAAGGAAGTTAGAGAAGTATCCATTGCACCTGAATGATAATGTTAAAGATATTCACATAAAATGGTCTTAGAAATCATGAGACAAGTCTCACTAACACCATAATGATAATGTAAGAATTAAGTTCACATTAATCAATTGAACAAAGGGATGACAAGTCATCTATTGAGCTAAGCATACCTCATACTAAAATCAACGATCTTCTGCAATCACATGCAAGCCTCATAAGATGAGGTTACCACCAAGGTAGATAAGAGTCTTCAAAATATCCTACTCTTGGAGCTATGTTGCAAGCATAAGAGCTAGCCAGAGGAATCCACCTAAGCGAGCTAGGTAGTATTCGATTTCACTTTGGCTGGTGAACCACCCTTTATTTAGTGTAGGGAAGACACTAGATTTCATGTTTAGCTTACAAGATCTATGTCGGTTTAACGCTCAAGAAAGTATTCGGCTTCACTTTAGTCGTGAACTACCTCTTTTTGGTGTGTGGAAGACACTAAACATGGATTCACTTTACTCAGTGAACAACCTCTTTTCGGTGTGGGGAAGAAACTTGACTCGGTTTCAATTTTGCCGGTGAACTACCTCTTTTCAGTGTGGGGAAAACACTTGATTTCATGTTAAATCAACAAGTAAGCCACCTCATTTAAGTGAGGGGAAGACACTGGATTTCATGTTAGCTCACATTATCTATTTTAGGAATAAAGATTTTCACAAGAAAGTAAGAAAGAAAGAAAGTAACATGTTCAAAGTGAAGAACAATTCAAAGATGAAGAATCTAAGTTCAAAGTGAACTACGTAAGCAAGAGCCTAAGAATATCAATCATCAGTGTTTGATAAGAATGATGTTTTAACAGTTAATGGCGTATGCCAATAAAGAGAGTAAATCAAATAATGGGCATAACCAAATAATCTTTATATCATGCAAATGATCAAATAACGGGCATAGAAAACAATCTTTATATCATGGTAATGATCAAATAATTGGTATTACCAAATATATGAATACATGCCCCAAAAATTTATATTATTCTAAATGAATAAATAATTGGCATAGCTAATAAAGATTGTCTTATAAAGACTTCATGCCAATTTAACATGAAGGGAAGAAATAACTTGTGAGTAGAGTAGTCAAATCATTTTCTTAGTCTTTTGTATTACTTAAATGATTCTTTGTAGGTATGGAAATACAATGAATAATTACACCTGTAGGTTAAACATTGCATCAAAGGATATCATTGAACTACATAACAAAAAGAAGAAAAGACTGCAAAATAAACTAAGGCATTTGATAAGAACCTCTCGGCATAAGGGAGTTAAATTATTATGTTTTTTTGAGTTATTCTAAAATTATGTTCATGATTCCAAGGTCATATGTTCATATAGAAAATATTTTCATGAAAACATGCCATATTCATTGCATGAATCCAAAATTACAAATTAGGAAAGTATAGTGACTTAACTTTCCAGAAACGTCATGTTTCGATAGGAAGAGCTTCCCTTGATCATGCATATTTCTTATGTGATTATGTGCATACACCCATACTTAGTACAAGTGTTGACTAACCCATATACTATTAATATTTTATAGGCGGAGGTCCGATAGTAGATTGAATATTCGTTGAAGTGGTTTTGGTTGCCGATCTGCAGACTTTGGTAGATCATCTTGATTTCAATGATGCCTATGTTTATCATTCTAAATTTTATACATTAGACATATCAAGTGGATGTTTTTCCTGGTATTTAATTTCAAACATTTGTTTAACCGTTTGTATTAAGGTTTGTTAGGAAAACTATTATTAATATTATGTTTGCTTATTTCAATTGTTTAATATATTTATAAATGGTTGTTTAGTTTAAGATATGTAGTATATGATATTTATGAGGTAATTATATGAAGTCTAAGTGCAGTTCGTTATGTTTTAAAAATTTCTAAATTTTCTGCAAATTTAACTGTATGATTGTGATGAAAGCTAAGAAGAGGCTTACCTGCGAACTTTGACAAGTTAACGATGCCGGTCTCATTCGGAATCTAGATTCTGGGTGAGACAAACGTGGTATCAGAGTATGATGTTAATTAAATTACCTAGGAACTAAGGCTCAAAACAACCACGTTGCATAGTTTCTGGGTTATGGTTGTTAAGTGCACCATTACCCATACTTAGAGACTTAGTGATGTTAGGAATCTTCCCTTATTCAACTCTTTATAGTGCTGTGAAGATCTTTGACATTTGTGTTATTATAGAATATAACTTCCTTCTTATTTTTGCAAAAAATGAACACAAGAAGAAATGCCAGAAGGTTTGGAGAAGCAGCTGCTAGGAGAAAGCCGTGTGGTGAGTGTGGCCGTTTGCATGGAGGTGAGTGCTTGGTAGGTTGTAATGCCTGCTATGGGTGCGACAAGAGTGGGCAAATAATCAGGGACTACCCACATGTGAAGAATCCGGCCAAGGCAGATACTAAACCTCGACCTAATCCTACTCCTACAGCCCAGCCTCCCAAGAGGACTTTAGAAGGTAGAGAGGAGCAGGAGGAGTGAACTGATGTGGTCACTGGTAGCTTGCCTTTATTTTTTTCATTTGTATACATTGTTTGATCCAGGATCCACCTTGTTATTTTTACTCATTTAGTAGCTAGTAAATTTCACTTGCTTCCTGAGATCTTGTGTGAACCTTTTCTGGTTAGTAATCACTCCTATAGGTGACAATATTAGAGCTGAAAGAGTATATAGAGATTACCCAATGATTTTTTATGATTGAGTCACTTATGCTGACTTAATTTAATTAACCATTCTTGACCTTGATATAATTTTTGGTATGAATTGGCTCTATAAAAGATATGCTACCATAAACTGTCGAAATAGGATAGGAAGATTTCAGTTTACTAATGAGTTAGAGATGGAATAGGAAGGTCGTAGTTCAGATCCAATAGTCCAAACAGTTTCTCATCTCAAAGCCAATAAGATGTGATCTAAGGGGTATTTATACCACTTTGTCAGAGTCAATGATTTAGAACATAAAGCTCCTTCCATAGACTCTGTGTCCATAAATGTGTGTTTATACTTGCACTATATGAGTTTATATGAGTTCATGGTTGCATTCATGTTGTTGTCTTTGTGTAGATTTTAGATGATTTTTGTGTTGCATGAGTTGTGATGTGCATTGACTTAATGTGAGATTGAAAAGGAAGTTCCTCAATCTGAGATGTGAAGCTTCAGATAAGCTTTGCCTAATGTTCATCATCGAGAGTAATATGTGAATCATATATTCACAAAGAGTAATGTTTCAAGCATGTTGATGTGTTTTTCAAAAATACTGTCTTTGATTTGTAATGATGTGTAGGGTCATTTGGGAACGAAAGTTCCTAAGTGTGGGATAATGTAACATTCCAGAAAATGTACTTGTCTAGTGAAGGGCCATTTAGGTTTTAAGAATATGTATTTGGGGTACATAGGCATCCCAATGCCCAATATTGAGTAATATTGAGCATGCTAGAGAATGTTGGCTTAAAGGTGTTATCCAATTTCTATGTATTAAAAAGTTAACTTAAAATACAGCTTGATGTTCAATTTCTCCAATCCAAGCTTGTTTAGGAATTGTACCTGCAATGAAGACCCTAAGCTAAAACGCTTAATTCCTTAACTCACACATTAGGTACGAGGCATCCAAGTGTCAAGCCTAGGTACTATAGCACATGATCATTTAAAATGATCATGTAGATTAAGCAGTTCCCAGGGACATAGTGAGGGTCCTTGAACAAGGAATGATCGGCCACACATGTGCTAACCGGCCAAGAGGCAAGAGACACGCCTAACTGAATTCAGTTAGGGCAGTTAGGGGCAGTTGCACGTTTGGATGAAACCACATGCGGATTAGATGCCTTACCAATCCTAGGCTCTAAATAAATTACCTAACAATATAAAAAACCTAGGACTAACCAAAATCAACTAACTAGTGCACCCGAAAACATAAGACCTAACCAGGTAACTAACTAAAGAAACATCCTAGTACCTAACCTAGGATGGTCCAAAGAGGTTGTTATGGTCCTAATGACTTAGGGGTACTTTATTTATTACCCTAGGTAACTTAATTAATTAAATTATGAACTTAATTATATAATTAAAAATCAAAGTCAAGGCCTATACCCTTAGAAAAATTTCAGATTTCGCTAAGTCAAATGCTCTTCTCTTTTTAGTCAATTTAGGAGGGGCATTTTTGTAATAACATAATTTATATATTTAATTGAGTTAATTAGACTAAGTTTAATTAATCAATATGAAGTTATTAAGATCTGGGCTCACGCTTATCAATAGAAAACCTCACAATTGAAAAACATTAAACAAAAGAAATGAGAAACAGTGAACAATTCTACTTAGGCCATTTCAAGGTGATTCTTCAAGGTTTTCATGCAAAGTACAAGGTGATCTTTCTAGATTCAATTCTTCACTGAGGTAAGTGTTTTATCTCTTGGATTCCTTTCTCCAAAAGGCTATTCAATATTTTCGAATCAAAGAAAACGAAATTAGGGTTGTTACCAATGAAACGAATCTTCATCTCCCTAGTTCTCCCTGTTTCCGATTATAATGGTATGTATAATACAAATCTCAAGCATATTATTACTATGTGGTCCTAACTGATCATTATATGTAGGTTTCTTGATTTAATAATGTCAAATGATACCTATAGGTTAGATCCGTATGTTTAGAGTATTATTTACATAAGATAAAGAATGTTGTAAAGCCTAATTGTGTTCGAGAAGATGAAATTTTTATGAGTTGTATATTAACCTTAGTTTACTGTTAAAAGTTTACTTTTTTAATATGATGATACTACAATAGTGTATACATGAAGTTAAGTGAATTGGCTCATGATATTCTCATGACCAGTGTTTAGTGAAAGTTTGTTTTATTCCAATAAATTGGCTTACAATGTTATTTCCAAAATATGATATAAAATTGGCTAATGAATAAGTTATACCAAATTAAGAATGACAAATGTAACTCAATGAATTCATAACCAAGTGTATGACAATTATTGGAACATGTTCCAACATGCCCTACCAAAATGAACTATGAATATTGTAGTATATTGAATAAGTTTATAACTTTCATAAAGAATTGTATAAGGCTACAAAATGACATTGAGCAAGGTAAGGTGTGTAACGAAATAACTAAAAGCTTATTAGTTGTGAAATTGACCAGAATGGGGTGTTAAAGGAAGTTAGACAAGTATCCATTGCACCTGAACGATAATGCTAAAGATATTCACATAAAATGGTGTTAGAAATAATGAGACAAGTATCATTTACACCATAATGATAATGTAAGGCTTAAGTTTACATTCACTAAGTAAAGAAACGGATTACAAGTCATCTATTGAGCTAAGCATACCTCATACTAAAAGCAAACTTCCATAGTGTTTCAGTCATTTCTAAAAAATATAAAGTATACGAAACATAGAAAAGCACCGATAGACTAGCAATGAGCTTGTGAATTCACATGTAAGCCTCATAAGATGAGGTTACAACAAACGTAGATAGGAGTATTCAAAATATCCTAGTCTTGTAACTATGTTGCAAGCATAGGAACTAGCCAGAGGATTTCACCTAAGCGAGCTAGGTAATATTAAATTTCACTTTGGCTGGTAAACAACCCTCTTTTCAGTGTGGGGAAGACACTAGATTTCATGTTTAGCTCACATGATCTATGTCGGTTTAATGCTCAAGAATGTATTCGATTTCACTTTAGCTGAGAACTATCTCTTTTGGTGTGTGGAAGACACTAAACATGGATTCACTTATTCATCGAACCACCTGTTTTCGATGTGGGGAAGAAACTGGACTTTGTTTCAATTTTGCCGGTGAACTACCTCTTTTCAGTGTGGGGGCGACACTAGATTTCATGTTTAATCACAAGATTTAACCTTACTTTTTACTGGTGAACCACCTCTTTTAAGTGTGGGGAAGACACTGGATTTCATGTTAGCTCACATGATCTATTTTTGAAAGAAAGATTTCAACAAGAAAGTAAGAAAGAAATAAAGTAACATGTTCAAAGGAAAGAACAATTGAAAGATGAAGAAATCTAAGTTCAAAGTGAACTAAGTAAGCAAGAGCTTAAGAATATCAATCATCAATGTTTGATAAGAAAGAAGTTTTAACAGTTATTGGCTTAAGCCAAAAAAGAGAGTAAATCAAATAATGGGCATAACCAATAATCTTTCTATCATGCAAATAATTAAATAACGGGCATAGAAAATAATCTTTATGTCACGGTAATGATCAAATAATTCTTATAACCAAATATATGAATACATGCCCCTAAAATTTATATTATTCAAAAAGAATAAATAATCAGCATATCTAATAAAGATTGGATTATAAAGACTTCATGCTAATTTAACATGAAGGGAAGAAATAACTTGTGAGTAGAGTAGTCAAATCATTTTCTTAGTATTTTGTATTACTTACGTGATTCTTTGTAGGTATGGAAATACAATGAATAATTACACTTGTAAGTAAAACAATGGATAAAAGGATATCATTGAGCTACATATCAAAAAGAAGAAAATACTGAAAAATAAACTAAGGCATTTCAGAAGAAGCTCTCGGCCTAAGGGAGTTAAATTATTATGTTTTTTTGAGTTGCTCTAAAATTATGTTCATGATTCGAAGGTCATATGTTAATATAGAAAATGAGTTGTGTGATTTGTATGCATGAAAACATGTCATATTCATTGTATGAATAAAAAATTATGAATTGTGAAAGTATAGTGACATCACTTTCAAGAAACAACATGTTTCTATAGGTAGAGCTTTCCTTGATCATGCATAGCCCTTATGTGATTATATGCATACACCTATACTTAGTACAAGAAACGACATGTTGTTATCGGAAGATCTTTTCTTGATAATACATAGTCCTTATGTTTTTATGTGAATACACCCATACTTAGTACAAGTGTCTACTAACCCATATACTATTACTATTTTTAAAGGCGCAGGTCCGATGGAAGATTGAAGATTCGTTGAAGCTTGTATTAGTGCTCTCAAGACTCTCGTAGGTCCTTTTGAGTTCAATGATGCCTACATTTATTATTCTAGATTTAGTACATTATACATAGCTAGTGGATGTTGTTCCTAGCGTTTCATTTCAAACATTTGTTCAAGCATTTGTATTAAGGCTGATTTAGCAAAGTATTATTAACATTATGATTCCTTATTTTAATTGTTTAATCTGTTGAGAGATGGTTGTTTAGTTTGAGCTATAAAGTATCACCCTTATGGGGTAATTATATCAACTCTAAGTATATTTTGTTATGTTTTAAAACGTTTTAAAATTCTCCACAAAGTTAACTGTATGATTGTGATGAAAGCTAAGAGGAGGCTTGTCTGCGACCTTTGAGAAGTTAACGATGGTTGTCTCATGTTGAGTCTAGATTCCGGGTGTGATAACATATGCATTAAGTCAAAGCAAGTAACATGTATATAAGAATTTTTAAAACTAATACAAATACAATTGTACCATCAATTAATAGCATCAAAAGCATGATTAAGAGTTCAACATATCATAATAAATTAAGATAACGACTCAGGGACACTCATAAAGTCAACAAGTGCAATGACAAGGCAAAGCCCCATAACCTTACCCAATCAAATAACTCAACAAGAACCATGAGCGATATCCAACTTCGCATAACATAACTCATAAGGATACATAACATCATATTTTAGAAATATAGACCAGATGCATGTTCATAATAATATCCATCACCATATAATTCCATTTGCATATAATACAATCATGTTATCATCATTTGTATTCATTATCATATACATACATAATATAATCCCTTTTAGGCTTCCATCAAGGCAAACTAGTGCAAGGCATAGGTAGAGCCCCATAACCCTACCTCGGCTAAGTCAAACCTCTCAAGTCACACTAGTTGATTTATACTTTATTACTGTAATTTAGTTTAGGGAACACTTTCCTTAACCAACATAGGCAATAAGAGCTAAATGTGGAATCCGGTGTTGTGTAACCTTACACCGATGGAAGGTGGTCTACCAGCCAAGGTAGATCCTACATGAACATAGCATCTAGGTGGATCCACTAGCAAGTATTCCTATAGGAGAAACATAGTTTAAGGAACATTGGGACGTCATGGAAACATAAATCTATATTGTATTTAGTCATGAGGCTTTCCACCCAGTGAGTACCATATGAACCCTACCTTCCCTATTTGGGAAGGTGTCACCCCCTCACCTACAAGCTAAATCGGTGCTAAGCTTGAGTAACATTAGGACTTCACAGTGAACTAGTTAGTACATTACATTGAATGGCATAGTCCAAGTCATGTGAACCCTTTTCCTTTGAAGTTTCCCTAACCAAGTTATCCTAACACTCCCTAAGTTAAGACAAAAAGGGAGTGCCCACACACCCCCTTCAACGCATACCAACACGAACCTTAAGATGAAAAACAATACGCTAACCACTTAGGAAAATCAAGTCCAGACTCTTTGTTAAACCTGTGCAAAACGTTAATTCATACGGACTTCATGCAAGTACGCTTCTCCAATAGTACTAAACGGTCACACTAAGTTCAATGTGAGAGTATCATCACATACTACCACTCCCACTTAGTGATACGAATGAATTCCCTTGGATTAAGCACTTTACAATATCTTTACAAAAATTACAGTGAATTTTGTAAAACATTAAAGTGAACTAATGATAAACCAAAGATAGTGAACTTCAAAAGTATTCCAAATGAGGAAGTGAGGTGATTTCCGTAGAAGTTTCCTAACCGGGGTTATCCTAAGACTCTCTAAGGTATTACATGAAGGAAATATCTAAATATCTCCTTCAATGCACACCAAAAGGATCCTTAAGACTACCCACCAAAAGCTAACATCACTCTGGAGAACAAGTCACCATTCAAGTCACAAGACATTAGAAGAACACTAAGCAAACCACCAAATACTACCCTTTTGGAATGCCTTATCAGTGCATTTAGTATATAGCGTCCCATAGCACCACTTAATCTAAGTAGTACACTATTTTAGAATGATTGGCACCAAGGTTCCCTTTTCGGAAGGTCCTACTTAGTGCAATGAATATATAGAATCCCATACCACCACCTACCCTAAGTAGTATATCATTTAAGAAAACTTTGTTCATTCATTTATTTTATGGTAGTTAGCTTAACCGACATAGACCATAAGATCTAGAAATGGAATCCTAATATTAACCCCTATCAAATAAGGGATTCTCACTTCCATATATTAAGGTCATACTTTTTAGGATTTACATGGCTTTCCCAATAGCTACACCTATGCGGGCACATAGTTAAGGGATAAAAATATTGCTACTAAGTAACTCATTCTCTACTAATGAGCAGTAATCATCGCAAGAGGTACATAAGAGTACAACATCTCAACTCACGAAGTGTAACTACCCCTTCTTAATATCCTCTTGGTTCTAGGAATAACTGCCCCCCCCCCCTCCCCGGATTCTCAACATTATAAACTATAGGTTAAGGATAACTAATGAACACAAAATCTTAACTCGTGACCTATCTTTGAAGTCTCTTAGCTAGGATGAATTGAAGTTGCTACTAAACACTTCATCTCAACTCACGAATAGTTGTCACTCCAAAACTCCCCTTTTGACTCAATTTAGCTTAATACATTCACTTAAGTGTGTGTGTACACATGTGAGAAAACCTTTCACTTAACTATCATTTCATTCAAATTATCTTGTATTCATAGTTTAGACCTTCATTAATCAAATCACACACTTTACATACTTCACCTAATCATATTCTTCATTTAGGGATAATCTAAACACAACATGCGATTCAAGCTCCATAATACACAATACAAGAAGCATCTTCAAAATCACTTCATTTCACATATTAGGCATTAAAATCCACACTCACAATGAATACTAAATATTATCAAGTTCGTCAAGTAAACACCGCCACCAAGAAGGTGGACCATACTACACAAGAAAATTTTTTAATGAGAATCATCCAATATCAGCAACTCACCATATAACAAAGACATCACAAACCATAACTAATTTCCCAATATTTAATCATAATAAGGCCCTTAGGGGAGTAACTAAATCATAATAACACCACAAGAAAACAAAAGTTCATACCCTACACAAACATGTTCATTTTACCCATTTCTTAAGCTTAAAGTTTGAAATATTCATAGACATGAGTTCATTAGGGTTTTGAAATTAAAATCATAAATTCATACTAGAAAAACACATTTCAATGATTAAAAAACTTTTAAAAGAAGATCCATGCTTAAAATCAATGATACAAAAAAGTAGAGTTTGAAAACACTTTTTGAAATCCTTTGTAAATGACTCCTTAAAAGTAAAAGGTTTAAAGGATGGATACCATACCTCAAATGCAAGTCAACCCAGTAATTTTGGGTAAGAGACACGTCCAAACCATCCCTCCTAGATCTTTTTGCCTTCTAGCTTCCAATGAGACTTGAGAGAGATTTTCTTTAAAAAGAGAGTTTGAAGTTTTGAGTGAGGGGTCTTTTAAAGGTTTAGGACTTAAAAACTAATCTAATATATCTTAAAAACAAAAAAATAATCCTATTAGGGTCATAAAAGACTGGGGGTGAATTTACACTAAACACCCCAAGCTGGCAGTAGGTAAGACATCTTTTGGAGGAAATACCCACGACTCACAAACGATGGGTCTTTTGTCAACAAACTCCTCGTCGATGGGGTTTCCTTTGTTGGGTATGAAACTCTCAAACCCTGCAGATCCGCACATCTTGTCGACGGATCATGTCGATGGGCTATCAATTGGTCCCGTTTATGGACACTGCAACACAGTTTTGGACCAAAGTCTTTGAACCTCGTCTATGGACCCTTATGGGTCCTAGTTGGGGTTGTGACCAAATGTTAAACCCATAAATATCGTCTTCTACGTCTTCGGAATAACCCACATAAATTTCAATTAAAACAAACACATAAAACTCACTCAAAAACATCAAGACATACAAGTACATTCTAAGGAACACCTTTCGAACACCATGAACGTTCTTGGTCGTTTGACCTCAAAACTTAACGAAACTTCACACAATTCCTAAGCACACAAATGTTAATCATTCTAAACATAAAAGTAACTCAAAAATACTCACAAGGCTCTAGTTCACATTTTTTCGTTTCAGGGCATTACATTCTCCCACACTTAGAACAACATTAGCTATGGAATGGCACTAAAACTTCCAGAACACCTAGGAATAACATAGCATCATATAAAACATAACAACATGATCAAAATAGTGAAAATCAAACCACAAACTAGCTAGGATAATCAATTTATGCTTTCAAACATTAGCAACATAACCGATTATTTACAAAACTTCAAAATTTCAAAACTAACTCTTAATCTTCTTTCATGGAGGAACTACCTTTTCCAACATTAAAGATACTTATATACAAAAATTTTACACACATTGGATGTCCAAATCAAGGTAAAGAAATTTTCTTTAAAAATGAGAATTTTTACGTTGAGCATTCATTTTGTTCACTATTAAGCATGTAAAATTTTTTTTAAAAAAAAAAAATTCTGTGAGCAATTTATCAAGATGACATGATTAGATAAGGCATAAAACTATATAAACTCATTTCATAACATAAAAAAATCATAAAGAGTTAAAACTTACCTGGATTATCAACACCATATTAGTTATCCTTCCTAGCTCCCGTCCCATAGGGAGGGTTCTTTGTTAGAGCATTAGAATATAGAGAAGCTTGATTTACCTCTTTCCCTCTTGTATTGATTTTAGGGAAGTCCTTCATCTTCTGAACCTCATTGCCACATGCAAAACAACCATCCATTCCATCAAGACACCTTCCCAAATATTTCCTTCCACAATTAGGGAATCTAGTGCTCTCAAAACTATGGCCATCGTCTTGCGAATTTTGTTTTGGAGCCTTATCTTTGTTTCCCATGGTAGAATATCGCTGATGTAAACTCTTCTAAGGTTTTTGGTGACTACAATAATCCGACCTAGGACTCTTAATCCCTTGCATTATATCCCTAATTTTGGACTCCTCAATTTGTTGTGCATAGACCATTAACCTTGAAATATCCATGTCATTAAGAAGCAATGCTATACGACACTCTCTCTACCAAACTAGACACTCCAACCACAAACCTTTTTTATCCTAGCCCTAGGGTTGGCTACCATGGTTGGGGCATAATTAGAGAGTTCACTGAATTTGAGAGAGTAATCTTCCACACTCATTCCCCCTTGACGAAGGTTTTTTAATTTAAACATCTTCTTCTCCCTCCACTCTATGGGAAAAACTATCTTGGAAAGCCTTTTTGAACTCCTCCAAATAAACCAGTCCTCTTTCCAAGGGTCTATCAACCCTCCATTGCTCAAACAATACTTTAACCACATGTATGAGTTGGTAAGCGGGTAACTCCGCTTTCTCCCTAGGGGTCACACCCATAGCATCTAGCACATTGAAAACATCATCTATGAAACCTTGTGCATCTTCATCCACCTTAGGTCCTTGAAAAGTGGGAGGGTTCATCCTCATGAAATCCCGAATTCTAGCGGCGGGAGTACTAGTAAAAGGTTGGGGTCCAACTCCTTCGTTATCTTGGGCAACAAAATGATGGCTAACGACATGAGCTTGAGCCATCATGAGTGGGGTCAAGTTTATTTGGGCAGCCCTAAACTCCATATTAGTCATATCCCGCTCAACAAAAGGAGCCTGGGGCATAGGGGGCACTCGGGGAACATGAGCTTCTTGAGGTTTCGGAGGCACTTAAGGCTCTTAATGGAGAATGTTTTAATTGTCTTCCTCTAGTCCAACAATAGGAACTTTGTCAACACATGGATGGATCCTCTTATCAGCTACACCTCCCTCATCCCTTCTAGAGGTCAATCTCCTCATTTTCATGTCCTATAAACACAAAGACAAGAGGTTAAGAAAAGACACCGTATATGACTCAACTCTAAGGAACGTCATTACAATAGAGAAGAAAGTGAAACTTCTATTATCCAATAGCCTTTTGTCCATGGATGTGTCGCGACTCATACCAATGTTCAACATACTACAAGATATTGCTTGTGAGACTTTTTTAGAACCTATATTATTTCCTTTAACCTTATGCTCTGATATTTAGTCTTTTACGATCCGAGAGCACTCCCTAAAAGTTAGACTGAACCCTCGGATTATGGAAAAGCGTATTGACCCTTTGGGGTCTTGTACAAGCTCATTAACTATCATTCATTACATATGACATGAAAAGAAGTGTGGAATTAATAAATTTCAAGACATTTAATAATACTAGTCTTTTATAAATATTTAGAGAATCTTATCGTCACAAGCCAACTTAAAGAAATGATATAACATCTTAGGGATACATCCTTTTAACTTAAAAGAAAATATATAATAAGTCTTTAAAAAAAGCACTAAGAAAAGGACTATGCCCTCGAATATATGAGGACATACATTTCCTTGAAAGAAACTTTCCCAGGCTTCGAATTCAAGTCTTCAACCTTGCTTCCAAATTCTATACTTAGATTGTATAGAAAAGTATGGGTTAGTACAATACAATGTACTAGTGTGGCATATGCAAAAACACATAAAAGGGGACATTTAAGTAAAATAACCTTTCATGCCAAATAAGTAAAACATTCAAAATTTAAGAGTATAAATAGTATAAGGATCATCAATTCACACATAAAGTATGACTTTCAGGATTCTAGAAGAAAGGCACATTTTGCAGTGGCAGTAGGATGTTATAGTGAACTATTTAGTACATTCTGTGATTGCCATAGTCTATGTCATTTGATCCATTTTCCTTTGATGTTTCCTTAACAAAGTTATCCTAAGACTCCCTAAGGTACGACAAGAAGGGACAACCTTTACACCACCTTCAAGGCATAACAAAGTGATCCTTAAGACAACCAACCATAGGTGTACCTCGTATGGAAATCAAGTCCACACTATTGGTTAAGCCTGTTCCGAACATTCATTCATACGGACTTCATGTAAGTACCCTTCTCCAATAGTAATTATAGGTCACACATAGTACAATGTGAGAGTAGCATCGGATACCACTAGTCCTACTTTGTGCTCTTAATGGATTCCCTTGGATTAAGAACTTTATAATAACTTAACAAAAATTACAATGAATTATGTAAAATATTACAGTGAACTAAAGAGAACCCAAGGATAGTGAACTTCGAAGGTATTATCGATTAGGAAGTGAGCTCATTTCCTTAGAAGATTCTTAACCGAGGTTATCATAAGGATGTCCAAAGTATGACATGAAGGAAACATCTAAACACCTTCTTCAATGCACACCAAGGGGATCTTTAATAATACCCACCAAAATCTTAATTCACTCGCGAGAATAAGTTACAATTCAAATCACAAGACATAAGAAGAAGACACAATAAACAACCAACGACTTCCCTTTCGGAATTACTACCTAGTACAATGAGTAGATAGCATTTGCTACCACCACCTACCCTAAGTATTAGACTCGTTTAGAAGGTTAAACACCAAGATTTTAGAATTTCTTATTTAGTGCAATGGATAGATAGCGTCTCATACCCCCACTTACACAAAGTAGTACCTTTTTTTAGAAGACATAATTCATAAATTTCTTTTGTGGGAGTTAGATTAATCGACACAGACCATTAGAGGTACACATGGAATCACAATATTAACCCATATCGAATGACGGATCCTAACTTGCCTAGAGTAAGGTCATACATTTTTATCTTTTAAATGGCTTTTCCAATAGCTACGCCTATGCGGGCACATTTTTAAGGGATAAGGAGATTGCTACTAAGTAAATCATTCTCTACGAAAGAGGAGTACTCATCTCAATAGGTATATTGGAATACAACATCTAAACTAACAATGTATAACCACCCCTTCTTCATATTCTCTCGATGATAGCCATAACTACCCATGGATTATAAAAATTATATACTATAGGTAAAGAATAACTAATAAACAAGACATCTCAACTCAAAAAGGGTATTCATGGGCCGACATATCATAGAAAGCTCTTAGGATGAAATGAGATTGCTACTAAACTGGTTCATCTCATCTCACGAAGAGTTCACTCCAAACCCCCCCCCCCCCCCCTTTTACTCAACTTAACTTCATACATTCATTTGAGTGTGTTTGTGTACATGTGAGCACATCTTGTACATAACTATCATTTCATTCACAGTAACTTCTATTCATATTTTAGACCTTCATTCATCAAATCACACACTTTACATTCTTCATATAATCATACACTTCATTTAGGTATAATATAAACACAACATGCAATTCCAAATTCACAATAAACAATACAAGAACCATCCTCAATATAACTTCATTTCACATATTTGGCATCCAGAGCCACACTGACAATACATACTAAATAACATCAACTTCATCAAGTAAACACAGCCACCAAGAAAGTGGACCATACCACTCAAGAATAATTTATAATAAGAATCATACAATATAAACAATTCACCATGTAATCAAAAAATCACCTTCTATAACCAATTTATCATTTTTCTCATCATAATAAGTCCCTTAGGGAGCTAAATCATAATAACGACACAAAAAAAATTAATTCATACCCTACACAAACATGCTCATTTAACACATTTATTAAGCTAAAAGTTTGAAATTTGAATAAACATGGGTTCATTAGGGTTTTGGAATTAAAATAATCAATTCATACTAGAAGAAACGCAAATGAATTATTAAAAAACTTTAATAAGAAGACCCATGCTTAAAATAAAACATAGAAGAAAGTAGAGTTTGAAAACCCTTTTAAAAATCTTTTTAAAATGACTCCTTGAATTGAAGAGGTTTCAAGGATGGATAACATACCACAAATTCAAGAAAACCCACTATTTTGGTGAACATATATGCCCAAACCAGCCCTCCTAGCTCCTCTTTACTTCTAGCTTCAAAAAAGACTTGAGAGAGTTTGTCTTTAGAGAGAGAGCTTGAATTTTTAAGTGAGGGGTCTTGTCTAGGTCTACAAAATTAAACTAATCTAATATAACTATAAATACCTAATTATATCATCCTAGGGTCCTAAAAACTATAGGTGAATTTACACAAAACACCCCAAGCTGGCACTAGGCGATACAGATTATGAAGACAGCATCCACGACTCACAAACGACGGATAGTTTGTCAACCAACGCCCCGTCGATGGGGTTTCATTGGTTGTATCTCAAACTCTCAAAACCTTAAGACCTGAAGGTTCCATCAAAGTACCAAGTCAACGAGCCCTCAATTGGTCAACTAGTTATCGACTCGCCCCGTTGATTGACACTGTGAGGCAGTTTTTTACCAATGTGTTGGGCCTTCCTCTAGGGCCCCTTGAGGGTGATAGTTGGGTTCGTGCCTGAACATTAAACCTATAAACACTGAATTCTACGTATTATAAACATTCCACAAAGTTTTCAATTAAAACGAACACGTAAAACTCACTTAGACACATCAAGACACATAAGTACTTTTTAAGGCACACCTTCCAAACGTCCTGGACGTTTGACCTAAAAACTTAACCAAAATTCACACAATACCAATGAATAGTAATGTACTCATTTTTAACTTGAAATTACATCAATAAATAATCACGAGGCTCTAGGTCACCTTTTTTCGTTTTAGGGCGTTACATTCTCCCCTAATTAGAATAACACTCGCACTCGAATGACATTAAAACATCAAGAACAACTAGGAATAACTTAGAATCACATAACACGTTAAATTCATGCTAAAAAATGTCAAAATCAAACAATCAGTTTGCATAGAGCATCATTTCACACTTTCAAACACTAGTAACAAAAGCAACTCTTTGCAAAACTTCAAAATTTCAAAACTCACCCTTAACCTTCTTGCATTGAGGAACTAGGTTATCAAACATTAAACATTATTATATACAACCTTTTTATGTAAATTGAAACTTCAATGTAAGTTAAAGAATTTTTTCTTCATAAATGTGAATTCTTACAAAGAGCATTCGTTGTATTCATTTTAAATTTTTCAAAAAAAACCATTATTTGACCAATGAATCAAGATGAGATGATCATATGAAGTATAAGACTATATAAACTCATTCCGTAATGTGAAAAAACAATCATAAAGACTAAATACTTAACGGGATTATCAACTCTGCATTAGTTATCCTTCCTAGATATCATGAGGGTTCTTCTTTAGAGAATTACGATCTAGGGAAGCTTGATTGACCTCTTTCCCTCTTTCTTTTATGTTAGGAATTACCTAATATTGTTTAAGTTATTACCACAAGCAAAAAAACCATCCATTCCGTTAAGATACCATAAAAAATGTTGCTTCCGACAAGTAGGGCACCTAATCCTGTCAACAGTATGGCCACCACCTTGGGAATTTTGTTTGGAGCCTTATCTTTGTGTCCCATTAAATAATATTGTTGATTGAAACTCTTCTTAGATTTTTGGTGACTAGAATCATGCGACCTAGGAATCTTACCCTCTTGGCGTATCTCCCTTATTTTTGACTCCTTAATTTCTGTTGCATAGACCATGAACATTGAAATATCCAGGTCATTAAGAAGCATTGCAGTACGAACTCTTTCTCTACCTTAATACACATACCTATCACAAACGTATTCATCCTATCCCTAGGGTTTGATACCATGGGTGGGGAATACTGAGAGAGTAGGGTGAATTTGAGAGAGTCTTGCACACTCATTCCCCCTTGACGAAGGTTCATGAATTTCATGATTTTTTTATCCCTCCACACTATGGGAAAGAAACTATTGAAGAAATCCTCTTTGAATTCATCCCAATCAACCGGTCCTCTTTCTTAGGTTCTCTCAACCCTCCATTGCTCAAACCATACATGAGCCACATGTTTGAGTTAGTAAGCGGCTTACTCCACTTTCTCCCTACAGATCACACCCATAGAATTTACCACTTTCAACACCTCATCAATGAAACCTTGTTTATCTTCATCCACCTTAGGTCCATGAAAAGGTGGACGGTTCATCCTCATGAAATCCCGAATTCTAGAGGCAGGAGTAGTAGCATTAGGTTGGGATCCAACTCTTTGGTTATATTGGGCAACAAAATGATTGCTGACGCCATGAGCTTGAGTCATCATAAGTTGGGTCATGTTCATTTGGGAAACACTCAACTTCATATTAGTCATGTCCCCCTCAAAAAAAGGATCCAGAGGCATAGGGGGAACATCGGTCACTTGATGTTCTTAAAGGGGAAATTATACATTCTCTTTGTATAGGCCAACAATAGGAACTTGCCCAAAACGGTGAGGGATCTTCTCATTAGCTACACCTACCTCCTCTCTTCTAGTGGTTGATCTCCTCAAATTCATGGCCTACAAACACAAAGATAAGAGGTTGAGAAAAGACACCTTATGTGACTCAACGCTAAAGCACGACATTAAAATAGTGAAGAAAGTGAAACATCTGTAATCCTATAGCCTCTTCTCCATGGATGTGTGGCGACTCACACCAATGACCAAATATACTACTATATTTGTATTGTGAGACTTGTTTAGACACTAAACTAATTCCCATAACCTTATGCTCTGATACCAAGTCTATCAAAACCCGAGAGCACCCCCTAGAACTTAGGGAGAATCCTCCAACTGTAGTGAGGCGTACTTGATCCCTTAGGGTTTTGTACAAGCCCTTTAACTATCGTTCATTACATAAGACATGAAAAGTAGTGAAGAATTAAAAAATTTCAAGATATTTAATCAAACTATTCTTTCATAAATATTAAGACAATGTCATCGTCACAATCAAACTTAAAGACATTATATAATATCTTAGTGACGCCAACCTTAACTTTGAAACAAAACACAAAATAAGTCTTTAAATAAAGAACTAAGAAAAGGACTAAGCTCTCAAATATGTGGGACATACTTTTCCTTGAGGGAAACATACCAAGCTTCACCTTATAGTCTTCAACCTTCCTTCCATAACCTATACTTAGACAGTAGAGAGGTATGGGGTTAGTACAAAACAATGTAACAAGTATGGCATATGCAAAATAATGTAAAAGGGGACATTTTAGTAAAATAACCTTTCATGCCAAATAAGCAAATCATTCATGATTTAAGATATTAAATAGTATAAGGATCATCAATTACCATATAAAGAAGGAATTTCTTGACTATTGAAGAAAGGCACATATTACAGTAACATTGGGACTTTTCATTGAACTAGTTAGTACATTATAGTGAATGGCATAGTCAAAGTCATGTAATCCCTTTTACTTCTAAGATTTCCTAAACAAGTTATGCTAAGACTCCTAAGGTAACAAAATAAAGGATCGCATATACATCCCCTGAAAGGCACACCAAAGAGATCCTTAAGACGACCAACCATAGGCTTTCCTTGTATGGAAATCAAGTCCACACTCATGTTTAAACCTATACCAAACATTCAATGATACGGACTTCATATAAGAACCCTTCTCCAATAGTAATTATATGTCACACTAAGTTTAATATTAGAGTAGCATCAAATAATAACACTCCCACTTAGTGCTCCCAATGGATTTCCTTGTATTGAGCACTTTAAATTACAATAATTTAACCAAAATTACAGCGAATTATATAAAACATTACAATAAACTAAAGAGACTCCAAGGATAGTGAACGTCAAAGAAAATGCCAATGAGTAAGTGAGCTTATTTCCTTAGAAGTTTCCTAGCCGAGGTTATCCTAAGAATCTCTAAGGTATGACATGAAAGACACGTCTAAACACTTCCTTCAATGCACAACAAGGGGATCTTTAAGACTACACACCAAAATCGTACTTAAGTAGGGAGAATAATCACTACTCAAATCACAAGACATTAGAGGAACAATAATAAACCACCAACGACTTCCCTTTCGGAATGACTACTTAGTGCAATGAGTAGATAGATCCCATACCAGCACCTACCCTAAGTAGTGCAATCTTTTAGAAGGTTTGGCACCAAGATTCTCCTTTCGGAAGGTCCTAATTAGTGCAATGGATAGATAGCGTCCCATACCACCACCTAACGTAAGTAGTACGTTATTTTAGAAGACTTAGCTCCCCCATTTCTTTATTGGGGGTAAGTTTATGAGAGCTAGACATGGAATCTCGATATTAACCCTTATTGAATGAGGGATCCTCACTTGCCTAGAGTAAGGTCATACTTTTAGCTTTTGGATGGATTTCCCAATTGCTACACCTATGCCGTCACATAGTTAAGTGATAATGATATTACTATTAAGTAACTCATTCTCTACTAACATTGAGTATTCATCTCAAGAGGTACATTGGAACACAACATCTCAACTCATGAAGTGTAACCACCCCTTGTTCATATCCTCTCACTGCTAGGCGTAACTGCTCACAGATTCTCAATATTATAAACTATAGGTTAAGGATAACAAATGAAAAACATATCTCAACTCACGAAGGGTATTCATCCTCCGACCTATCTTAGAAAGCTCCTAGGATGAAATTAGGTTGCTACTAAAAACTTCATCTCAACTCATGAAGGTGTTCATCCAAAAACTCCCTTTTTTACTCAACTTAGCTTCATGCATTTATTTGAGTGTGTGTGTGTACATGTACGCACAACATTCACATAAGAATCATTTCATTCACATTCACTTCTATTCATACTTTAGACCTTCATTCATCAAATCACATATTGTACATGCTTCACATAATCACATTCTTCATTTAGGCATAATCAAAACACAACATGCAATTCAAACTTCATATTACACAATACAAGAACCATCTTCAATATCACTTGATTTTACATATTAGGCCTTCAAAGCCACACTCACAATATATATTAAATAAAATCAAGTTCATCATGTAAACACCGCCACCAAAAAGGTGGACCATAACACTAAACGAAAATTTATAACAAAAGTCATACAATATAAGCAACTCACCATATAACCAATCCATAACCACCTATAACAAATTTCTCAATATTTCATAATAACAAGGCACTTAGGGAAGTAGCTAAATCATAATTATAAAACAAGAAAACCAAAGTTCATACCCTACAAAAACATTCTCATTTAACCCATTTCTTAAGATAAAAGTTTGAAATATACATAAAAATGAGTTCAATTGAGTTTTGTTATTAAAATAATCTATCCATATAATATGAAACATATTTGAATTCTCTGAAAACTTTTACAAGTGTGATCCATTCTTAAAATCAAATATAGAAGAAATGAGAGTTTGAAAACCATTTTTCAAATCTCTTGGAAATGACTCCTTGAATGGAAGAGGGTTAATGTATGGATACCATACCTCAAATGCAATAAAAACCGCTAATTTTGGTTAAGAGACACGTCCAAACCATTTCTCCTAGCTCTTCTTGACTTCTAGCTTTTAAAGTGACTTAAGAGAGTTTGTCTTTAGAGATAGAGTTTTAATTATAAGTGAGGGGTCTTCTATAGGTCTAGGATTTAAAATTAATCATATATAACTTAAAGCCCCAAATAATATTATCCTAGGGTCCTAAATGTGTTGGGGTGAATTTATGTAAAACACCCAAAATGGCAGCAGGGGAGATAACTTTTACAGGCAGCATCCACGACTAACAAACGATGGGCCATTAGTCAACCAATGCCCCATCCATGAAGTTTCATTGGTTGGGTCTGCAACTCTAAAACCCTCTAGATCTAGAGGTCCAATCGAAGGACCAAGTCGACGAGCTGTCGATTGGCCAAAACCTTCTCAACGTCATGGAAATTTGACCTCCAAAATCAACACACTACCTAAGAACACTATTGTAACTCTTTTTAACTTATAATTAACTCAAGAAAAACTCATGAGGCTGTAGGTCACCTTAGTTCATTTTACGGCGTTACAGTTTTATGCTCCAAATTTCACGGCTTCTATTGTATTAAGGTATGGTAACAGTTGATCCTTAGTTAACCTTTCATCTAAGGTGTTCTCTCAATGGTTTTAAATAGGTTTCCCATGATCAAAATTCCTCACATTCAATCCAAGCATGGGTTCATTGTCAAACTAATTTCAATGACATCCTAATGATGAATTGATGTTTATTTAATATTTTTATGATTATTTCCTATGGAATTTATTAAAAACACATGATACTCCTATTCCTCAATTTAGCCTAAAAAGTGGTTCATGTGATCTTTCTTAGATGTTAATTTAATTTTGGTTAATTTATGATGTACTATTTAGTACTATTCATATCCATATTAATTAATTATGGATTGTTGAATAATGGTATATTATAGTCTTTATCATTGGAATTGATGTTTTGTGGCATGGTCCAGTTATGGTGGCAATGATTACATTCTTCAAACATTAAATGTTGTGATCATGGCCTTGAGTGCAATATGTAACACTCTGAATATTCGACACCTAATCTAGAACCTCACATGAGTGTCTAAGGTTTGTAACAATGTTTTATGGTCAATAATATTGTATAAAATTCATTTAGGATGTTTTAGAGTCAAAACCTGAAGGGACGTCCGTGATGTCCAGAGACTAGTAAAAAATGTGCTAGTGCTTTCGTATTTTTCATAAGGTTTTAGGAGTTGGAAATTGATGAATTTGATGAAAAGGTGTCTAACACATATTGGATTTGGCTTAGTGTTACGACCGGCATGTACACCCTAGAAGATAAGGCAACCTTAGGTCCGAACAAGGAATACTTGACTTTTCGAATGTCTTCTACTAACCTCTTAGCTATAATTTACTACATAAGACATCAAAAGTAGTGCCAAATTAAAGATTTTCATCATAAATAATAACATGGAAAATATATTTTATGAATAAGAAAGGATCATGTCATCGTCCCAAGACAAAGTAAAGACACGACATAAATATTTTAGGGGCACAATCCATTACATTGACAAAAAATACATAACAAGTCTTAAACAAAAACTAAAGCAATAAATACTATGCCCTAGATATATGAGGACATTATTAGTCTTGAGAGAGTCATTTCCGAGTTTTGCTTTATAACCTTCAACATTCCTACAACCTATTCTTATAGAGTATAGAAAAGTAAGGGTTAGTACAATCATTGAACTAAGTATGGCATAAGCAAAAACACATGAAAATGGGATATTTTTGTTCAAGTAAGTCTTTTATTCCTTTTTAATACACATTTATGAATGTAGAAGTAAAAAAGCATATTAATCACCAATTAACACATAACATCAGCCTCCATAATTTTAGTACCAAAAATCACATTACAGTGAACTTAATCAACCTTACAGTGAACACATTTCCCGTTGAGGTTTCCCTAACGAATTATTCTAAGACTCACTAAGGTAAGAATTGAAGGAACCGCCTATAAAATTCCTTCAATACCAACCCAAGTGATCCTCAAGACTACCGACTATAGGCTTACCTACCATGGGTAACAATTTCCACACACTATGACAAGACACTAGAAGAATATGCTTGCATTAAAGACTTCACATAGGTGACCTTCTCCAAATGTACTTATAAGTGACACTAAGTATAATGTGAAAGTAACATCCCATACTACTATTCTCACTTAGTTCTTCTTGAGGATTTCATTGGATTAGGTACACAACATTCATCATTCAAGTGTTATCATACTAGACATAACCTTATGCTTTCTTAACATTAAAACTTAACGCACATAAATTCATTTGCATCACATGATAAATCATTCATTCATTTCATATAATGACACACCAAAACTCCCCTTTCAAGTGTCTACTTGTGCAATGGATAAATATAATCCCATAAAACCACCTACCTTACGTAGTACACTCTTTAGGAGACTTAGTTCATTTCATTCTTAGTGGGGGCTAGCTTAACCAACATAGACCATGAAGCTAGATTTGGAATCCTGACATTGACCCCTATCGGATGAGGGATCCCAACTTCCTAGAGTTGGGTCATTCTTTAACTTTTACATGGCTTATCCAATAACAACACCAATGCACGCGCATAGTTAATGGACAAGGAGACTGCTACAAAGTAACTTATTTTCTTACTAACGAGTAGTACTCATCTCAAAAGGCACATTGGATACAAAATATCTACTAACGAAGTGTAACCACCCCTCTTTCAAATCCTCTCAGTGCTAAGTATAACTCCTCACGGAGTCATAATCATTAATTAATAAAGGTCATGGGATAACTATTGGACACCACATCTCAAATCACGAATAGAATAGACCCTTCAACCTACATTATATACATCTTGGGAAATTGTGAGGTTGCTACAAAATACTTCATCTCAACTCACAAAGAGTATTCACCCCAAGCCTCCCCCATTCTCATTCATAATCATTAGTCAATTATTCAAGTATGTGTGTGTGAACACACATTTCATACAATCACCATTTTTATTACATTGATCTCAAGACATGCTTATACTTTCTTTTATCACATTTCACACACTAGCATGCTTAATCATGAACATAGAACATATTCTTCAGTTAGACATAGTATCATGAAGATGCACATTCCAACCTTCTAAGACGTATCATACACAAACACTATAATAATCATTTAACTTCAAATAATATTCCTTCAAGAACACATTCAAAAGGCACACATTAATACAGTATAATCATGAATATCACATAAAACACCGCCACCAAAGGTGGCCAATACCACTCCACAACATTTAACAATAAGAGAAAATAAAAATGACACAACTTACCATTCATCCAAGCTCTCACCACCTATTCACAGTTAGTTCCATAATTCACCACAAAATAGCCATTAGTGAAGTAACTAAATCACAATTTCATCATAAAGAAACCATAACTCAAACATTACACAATCATGTTCGTTTAACCTATTTCTTAAGTTAAAAGTAAGAACTATGTGTAACCATGGGTTCAATGAATTTTTGACTTCAGAATCATAAAGAAATACTAAGAACAACTAATTTTTGTCATTAAATCACTTTCATGCTAAGACCCATGTTTAGAATACAAGATAGAAGAAGTTTGAGTTTGAAAAACCTTTTTTTGAAAATATTTTAAAAGTGGCTCCTTGAATGGAAAAAAGGTCAACGATGACTAACGTATTTTAATATGACTAAATCCATGAGATTTGGTGAAGAAAACGTCCACATCTTTCAAACCTAGCTTAACCTTGAGTTCTATCTTCAATGGAGTTTGGGAAAGCTTTTAGGTGAGAAAAACTTTTGAGCTATTTGAAAATTTATAATTTTGAATCAAGACTTGGATTTTTTGGTTGGGGCAATGAGTGTATAATGACATAACATAAGTATATAACACACCTCCGAAGAATCCAAAACACCCTAAATTGATTCGACCATTTCAGAAAAGTCAAACTTCACATAAATTTACAGAATTATCGTAGGGAAAAAAGTCCGTATCGTCGAGTTTTCCCCACAAGTTCTTGGAAATAAATTTCTATAAAGGCTAGTGCGCGGCATGTCATGTTGCAGACGGGTCAGTGATCAACCTAATAACAAAAGCCTTGCTGCCTTGTGCAGCTTGCTTGGCCAAAGGTGGGGTCCCTTCATGGACCCCTAGGGCGATCCTTGGGGGGCTAGACCACGACGTTTCAAACCTATATACTTAATTTGACCTTTTAAATGTCTTTTTACAAGTTTTAGACTCCATACAACACATAAAAACACCTAAAACATTCTAGGACACACTAGTGCACACACAAAGTTAGTTTATGAATGTCTTGGCCGTCCGTTGATGTTTGATTTCCAAACTTCAGCAATTGACTTCTATTGATAAAATAAATCATTATGAATTATCATTAACTCATGAAACTCATGTAAATATCAACTTTAACCTAATTCATTTCGAGGGTGTAAAACATAGGGTCGAAATGTCTGGGTAAGACTCCTCAGGGACCACCCTAAGCGTCCTTAAGAAGGACCCTTTCATTTTGACCCTAAGCTGTCAAATGGGGTAGTGCAAGCAGTGTCACCTACATTGCCATCGATGGTAAATACGTGAGACAATGGGGCATCGATGCCTCCGTACTTTGTCACTTAGCCACTTTTGGAAAATGTCCAAATGGACAGATGTCTGAAATCATCGAAGGACCGGCAGGACTGTTTATCCCAAGGCTCGTCGACTGACCTACGAACCATACATCATGGTGTCATTGGTAAGGCCTGCAATTCGGTGGTGAGTTTTAATGAGGTAATTTAATTAGTGTGTGTAATTCGGAGGTCGTATAAGTATTAGGGGGTAGTTGGGTCACAATTTAAACTACCCTAATCATAAGCATAACTGAACACCTCCCAATTCCCAAACACAAAATTGCTCTTCCTTCTCTCTTCTTTCTCACTCCAAAAAATAAAAGGTGCATTGGAGAACAAGGGCAAGGTGTTTTGGGCAGCAACAAGTCAATTTTCCTGCATCAATTTTCAACAAATACCAAGGTATGGGAACTCTTCACTTTTAATATTCCATTCCCTAAAGGGTTCTTCCAATATTGATTTTCAAAAAGATGATTTCATATGGGTTTCTTCCTAACACGGATATGATCTTCTAAATTGTATTGTATATGGTTTATTTTTTATATTATGTTTAGATATTGGTTTATTATAATTAAATTATGCTAGTTCTTGATGTTTTGACCTATTTAAGAAATAGATCATGAATTAACCCCATAAACTACTTTTTAATGACTTTTAATGATGCAATTAACTTATTTAATGTGTAATTACTATTGATTGATGTTATTACACTTATTATTTGATGGAAATTGGCTAATTGATTGTAAGCAATGATGATGTCTTTGAAGGATATTTGGTAAGACTTTATTGTCCTAAACCTTAAACTTCAATAATGATGGCTTGTTGACGATAAAATTCAATTTAAGTATGTCTTGTAATTGGGTTGAGTAGGTTTCATATGATTATGTAATTGAAGTTTCTTGATTTTTTGATATTAATATAATTCTTAACATGTAAGGATATATGTTTGTTATGCACTACTTATGTGCCTTACTATAATATGATGATACTAATGTGTGAATATCACATGTAGGGTTGTAATGAAAGTTATTCTCGTGAAATTCCTACTGAGTTAAGGACTATGAATATACAATGATATATTCTCCTATGACGTAACCTTAGCTATGATTGTTAAAGAAAGACATTTAAAAAGGGACTCTAGCTAGCATTGAGTGAACTAATAGTAAAGAGTGTCATTTGCCAAATAAGAAAGGTAGGTTCACTATTGTACTCATAAGATTGGATACTATAATTCACTAAGCATAAATATGGTCCCAAGTACATCTCCTAGTTCTTGAACTATGTTTCCCCCACAGGAATACTAGCTAGTGGATCAACCTAGATGTTATGTTCATGTGTTGGTACTTCTTTGGCAAGTAGTCAACCTTCTTTCGGTCTAGGGTTCCATTGCACCGAATTCAACATTAGCTCATGTGGTCTATGTCGGTTAATGAAAGATGTTCCCAAAAGTAAGATAAAGTAATAAATTGAACTCTAACTAGGAGGTCATAAGGTAGAAGGGAACCATCATAGGTCTAGAAATCCTACACTTTCATTCTACAATCATCCATACACATAAAAGACAATGCTGCCTAAGCCTACTAGGTAAAGATTCTCATATTAATAATGTACATGTTTTAAGTAAGGGACACAAATATATCAAGACGAGTCACACATATATCTCCAAAACATCACTACAATACACTAGACATACTAGTTTAACTGCGACCTGTTTCCGAACATCTTTGAAGTTCATGGACGTTTGACCTCCAATAATTGCAAAACTTTATATGCTGCTTAATAAAACCATTATTAACAATTTTATGACTTTAAAACATCATAAAAAAAGTTGTAGGCTCTAGATAAACCTAGGTCATTTTTAGGCACATTAAAATCTCCTCCACTTAGACAATATACGTCGTCGAATGGCACAGACAACATTTTGAAAATTTTTAGAGTTAAGACTTAAAGACTAGAAGCTCATAGCCCTACCACACTAAATAATATACACATAGATAGGTACAACATCAACTCCACATAACAAAGAGACTCAAAACACTACAAGAAGATACAAACTACTTCTTCAACTCATCATGCAATAAGACTCACATTTTCATTTCATATAGAAGGAACTTCTTTCTCTATATATTATGATGCTCATATACAACAGTTCTAACGACATCATTACCATTTTTGATTAAAAAACAATTTAGTCAAAATTTCTAAATCTTTACAATGAGCACCAGTTTCTTTACAGTGAAACATGCTTAGATTTAAAAAGAATTATAAAATTAAAAATGCATATCTTGAGTAATTTAGGATGGAAGAATGACAATATGATATATAAAACCATATAAATTCAATTTAAAAAATAGTCATAACTTCATGAAATTCACAATGCAAGGAATCAATGAAATTCGATTTAAGCTAGACTCCTACATAAAATGCAACATGCAACATGCTACTATGACACTATATCTCCCAAGCTTTAATTGAATATAAGAGATGAGATAAAGAATGACCATTCTAATACTCACCATACTCCCCCACATAGAAGGAACTCATATAACTAAAGAGATAAAACTATAATTTACCAACATCATAATCGTCATCCGATTTTGTTCCTTTAGCTCAGAGAGCATATAAGTAGTTCCTATTTGGAGCACCACCATCCGGAGAATTAGGAAGAACTTGTATGGCCTCTCTTTCTATATCCGCAATAGTAGGACAATCTCTCACCTTGTGATCAACCTTTCCACAACCAAAGCACCTACTAGTACCGGCTACATACTTCCTAAAGTACTTCTTCCCACAAGTAGTACAAGTAGGCTTAACCACCTGGCAAACATCACCTCTCTCATAATTAGCCTTAAGGGAGCTAAACTATCTTTATTTGCATCCCTCTTCATAAACTTAGCTTGAACATGGTCATCAGTTCTTCCCGTCTCAGCATCTCTACTTCTTCTCCCTTGTTTAGAATCTTCAATGGATTTAGATTACACCATAAGACTATATAGAGCCATGTCACCATGGAGCATGGTTGTACGACATTCTTCCTTTACAGTATCCAAAACACCGGTCAAAAACCTACTCATCTCATCCCTAGGGTTTGACACCAAAGATGGAGCATACTTAGATTATAGGTGAACGTTAAGGAATACTCCTTAACACTCATGCTACCTTGCCTAAGGTATATAAATTCCTCAATCTTAACCTCCATCTTCTAACAGGGGAAGTACCTTTTCAAAAATTCTTCCTTAAACTCTTCCCACTCTAAAGGACCCGATTCAACCGCTCTACTATCCTTCCATTGATTAAACCATACTTGAGAAACATCTTTCAATTGTTACGAAGCTAACTCCGTTTTTTCCCAAGAAGTCACTGCCGTAGAATGCATTTTCTTACACACCTCATACAATTAAGAATGTGGATCTTCTGCTACCATAAAACCAAAGAAGATAGGAGTATACATCTTTACAAAATTCCTCCATCTAGAGGACATAGTAGTTTCTATAGCATTCATCTTAGGGCTAATGTCTCTATTCACTTGAGTTGTCATAGCTTAGGCTAGGGTATAGAGAGCCTCTCTAATCTCCCCATTAGCCATAACATGGGGAATCATCCAAAAATCATTACCTCCTTTCATAATAGGGAGCTGATCAACTTGAGCATCTGGACCACCTTGAGGAACTTTTCCTTGTGGAACTTGTCCAACTCTGCGAGGAAGTCCCTCATGAACATCCTTCTTCTCAACCCTCCTAACCGGTGTCCTCCTCATATTAATCATCCTAGAAACACAAGGAAAATCATAATAAAAGGACACTCATAACTTTTAATCTCTATGGCATGACATAGGAGCAAAAAAGAAGGGAAATTCTATCATCTTATACCCTCTCACTCATAGATGTGTCGCGAATTAGACAAATGAAAAAGACTCTACTAGACGTGGCTTTTTGAAACTTTTTAATTCCTAAGTACTACTTCATCACCTTATAATCTTATATCAATTATGTCACAACCCGAGAGTACCCCCCCGAAATTAGGTCATTATCAAATCGTAACACGGCGTACCTGACCTCTCTAAGGTATTGTACAAGCCCTTTCGTACCATTCATTGTCTTAAACATATATAAAAAGTAGCGCGGATTTAAAACTTTTCACATGAACTAATAATACTTCAAAATATCTCTTTTATAAAAAAATTGTAATGAATGGCTAAGTCTCAATGTTTACATCTTATGCATATGAATATATTGGGATAGGACCAATACTTCATCATGTAGAAAATAGCTAAGCCTATTACAATACATTCAATAAGGAAATGTAAACATCAAGACGTCCTCGAATCTAGTGAGGATATACCAACTCTTTGCTTGAATGAACACTAATCCAAGCTTCCATTCGAGACTCCTCTCAAATGCCACCTACATTTTTAGAGATACACAAAATATACGGAATCAGTACAAACACTTGAACTTAGTATGTCATAATGCTGAAAATCATGTTAAATGATATTTGGTATGAAACATGTTCTTTTTGAAAAACCTTTTAAGAGAAGAATAATAATCACTTATAAGTCAACATATATGCACATAAGTTACATTCCACAATTTAGCATCAACATCACTTCACCCATATAATTGTATACACCTATCACCAAAGGTTTTCCTAAGACTTACTTAAGTAAGACAAGAAAAAACCACCCATTAACCCTCTTCAAGCCTACCTAAAAATCCTTTAGACTACCTAAGAAAAGATTGTTCCCTTTTCCTTCATTTACCCCCAACCTAAGGTTACTAAAAGAGTCACCTAAGTAGGACAATATGAGACCTCCCATACACCCTCTTCAAGATTACCTAATCAACCCTCAAAGATACCCTATATAGAGAACATTCTAGCAAACATACATTAGTTAAAGTTATATTCATTCATTAAGTCAATTGGAAGACAATTAATTAATTAAGGACTTCACATGCTGAACATGAAAAAGCATAGGGAACCTACAATCTAGCATCGTCAAAGCCTACTCGTTCCATGTTTAGATAGCGTCCCATTGAACTTCCTAAATATTGTCGAAATTATTGAATACTAGAATGTATACCACATGATAAAAATAGGAAATAGCAACATAGACCATACTAGCTAGGCATGGAATCCAGAGTCTACCCTACTCTAATTGAGGGTGTTATATTTTCAAAGGTTTGAACTAGAACACATCCCATGTAGGCACGTGGTTAAGGAATATCGAGGTCTTTTATTCACTCTACTCTCATACTAAAGTATAGATACACTTTACTCTATTCTCTTTCTTAAGTAGAGCTACGACTGATAATATACTCACTCGATGCTAGCCTTTTTTATCATAGGGTAAGTTTAATAAAAAAGGAATATCAAAAGGGTTCCATCACTTAGTCATTACCTAGTCATAATGCACCTACAAACGATGTGTCCACTATGGGTGCCACTCAATGATCTATAAGGATAGATCATTTTAACCTTCTTTCTATATAAAAAGTTCCACATATTAGTCATGCTTCGAAGGGCACCATCTTAAGTCTACCGATACTAGAATTCATTCTACATTGATGCATATACATATAAGATAATGGTGCCTAAACCTATTAGGTTAAGATGTTCATATCCATAATATACATGTATTAAGTAAGGAACACTATTCTACCAAGACAAGACACACACATCATCACATATAGCATATCAATCTATTAGCACATAGGCATAACATCATCATCTATAGCTCACCCTACTCCTACTATAATATCATAAATATAATTATGATAACACTCACATAATAAAGTAGGAAAAAGCATGCATCAACTTTAAGACTACACGTACAAGGACATAGGCATAGTCTTACATGATCACCTAACATCATAAATAGAAGAACACATACTATCACTGTAACACTCCGAAACTCTAAGACATTTTCTAGAGCCTAACATAAGAGTACACATATTTAGACACTATTATAATGTCATAATAATATAATATGAGTAATTTACGATGTTTGGAAATCAAAACTTCGAGGAACACCAATGGTGTTTGGTGAACTATTCACATGGACTACTTTGGTGCTTTGATGGTTTTAAAGAAACGTTGATTATTTTATCTTAGTGTGATGATGAGGAAGAAATTAGCAGACAAATAAAGGTCAAAGGAATCAATACCATGTGGGGAGTGACAACCTTCTAGGGGAAGCCAAAGCTATGAGGCCAACTCTTTCCAATAATGGAGGCTACTTCCTCACCCTTCACAAGTATGAACACGGCTCGTGGTTTCAGCCACGGTCAAGGTGGGGGGGGGGTTGCTTAAGAGTCCTTAAGCATGGGGGGAGAGCCTAGGGAAACCCAGATACAATTTACAAGTCACCACGAGCCACTCTATGACTCATGGTGAACTTGACGAAAGGTAAGGGGCTTCCGTGAAAGGACCAAAAGGAAGGTGAGGTTGACAGAAAGGAGGAGCTACTTTCTAAAAGCACAACGGGCCACTTGATGGGCCGTGATGTATCTTCATGGAAGAGGCAAGTTTCCCAATACCAGACCAAACCTTAGAATATATGACACTCTCGAAGTGCAATAGGCGTACTTGACCTCTCGGAGGTCTTATACAAGCCCTTTCATATCATTTGTAGCATATATATAGTGAAAAGTAGTGTGGAATTTAAACTTTTCATAAACATTTTGATAGTCCTTAAAATCACTTTCATATAAAACTCATAGGTAATACTAAGTCTCATTTAATCAAATCTTATACACAAGAATACTTCGGACATGGCCCATACATAATAGAAAGTGGTACTACTAAGCCTAATGAAATACTTCAATAAGATAAATAAAATAGATCTATGCCCTCTAGTCAAATTAGAAAATACTTCAAATTCAATTGAATGACTCTAAGATCCATGTCTTTCTTGCGTATGCTCCTCACCTACAAAGAACCATAGATATAGACAAAGCATGGAATTAGTGCAACCACACTTACTAAGTATGACATAATGCATAAAAATCATGAAACCGGACATTTATTGGAAATATGCATCTTTTAATTTAAATATAATAATATAATCATAAGAACAACATTTGACATATTATAAGCACATAAGAAATTACTTATTCAATTTATTACATTTTTAGGAGGAACATTACTGTGAATTACTTCACTGTACAGTAAACTCCTTCACTAGTACAGTGATGTGATTCTAATTCATATCAGACAGTTCCTAGTATGTAATCTTCTCAATAAAAGCCATTCTAAGAATCACTGAGGAAATACAAGAGAGACCGCCCACACACTCTCTATAAGCATGCCTAAATGATCCTCCAGACTACATATAATGAGACACACACTTACAAGAAACCAAAACACATAACATGTATAATATGACATTATTCTTACCAAGGCTATCAAAAGACATACTTAAGTACACCAAGAACAGAACGCCCATTCCCTCTCTTCGAGGTTACCTGAATAATCGTTAAGACTTCGTATGATAAGATCATGCTTAAAGTATCAACCAACTTCCCTAATTAGAGTCATTTTCAAGACTTCCCTAGATATTACATGAAGAGATAATCCCTTATTCCCCTTTCATCGTTTAAGTAGGAAATACTTAAAGTAACTCTAGATTTGATACCCATTCATTTTCAAGGTTTCTAACATAAGTCACTATTTCATTAATTCATTAAGAGACATTCATTATATAGAGGACATTAAAATGTTTATATTGCTAAATATGAGGATGAATACTTATAATTCCATGTTATGTGAAGTTAGATATTATTCATGATCCTTTGGTTAGATTGCTTGGTCAAGTGGAGTTATCGGGCTTTACTTCACCATTGCACTAGTAGGCTTCAGAAGCGGTTATGAGTAAGGGTTTTTCATAGGTTATAATGTTGTAAACTCATAAACACGCTTTGTGTTTGTAATATCATGATAGAGTTGCATTGGATTTGAATAATAATATGTTAAACACATGTGGACTTGGCTGAACTTGAGTATTTTGCTCTTGTATTTAATATGCTTGTATCATAAGGAATAGATGATTCTTGTCTCATATGTGTCCTTGGGTTGTGCATAAGATTTTTTAAATGAACTTGGCATGGTTTTATCAAATGTCCCCTTTTTAGCACGATTGTTATGCGGTGTGTGAATGCGTTTCACATTTAGTACAAGTGGTGTGCTAACCCCTGTTTCTCCCTTTCCCCTAACATTCTAGGTTTTGGTCGTTGAAGGGTTCGTGACCAATGGGCAAGAAGGCTTGGATCATTTTCCAAAGTGTGGGTATGTCCTCAAGATCCAAGGATGATGCCTTTCTCCGCATTCCACCTATGTCACTTACTATAGTCTAATGAAATTTGTTTCACTCTTATTTTTCGAGACATTGTTGTAAGCTCTAACTGTTATTTTTACATTTGTGTAAGGGCTATGACCATATTGTTATACTCCATTTAAATGGTTTTATATGAGACATCCTATTAAGACTATATTGTGTGCGTTATATATATGTGGGATAAAAGTAGAAGACTAAGTGAACTTCTTATTTAGAGAACTCTAAGTATACTCCCTATGTGTATATTATGTTTAAGAAGGAGGTATGAGTAAACATCATGAAGCAGATTTACTTAAAAAAAAATTATTTTACGCACTTTTTATCTTATGAATACAATGATGAATGCTAAGAGGCTAGTCTTAGTCCTCTCCGAGGACGCCGCCGCCAGTTATGTATGGGGGTGCTCCCCGTATTTATCACAATAATTGTAGATTGAATTGATATGATGGTTATGATGAGTATGATGGTTTTATTATAGAGATCAATTCTATTATTATGATCTATGTGTATTAAGGACTATTGTGGAATGATCCATACCCATATGAACCCCATATGAATATGTGATCTTTGCATGTTAGGAGTGTTTTATCCAAAATATGGAATATAATCTAGTATCCTATGATGTAATGTGAGTATGTGGTCCATGGTTCCTAAATGTTTCATATGGGAGTTGTTCTTGACTAGATGGATATTGTATATGTATTGTGATCCGTAAAGGATGGTTTCCTAAACATCTAGATGGTACACCTATGTCATCATGATTACCAATATGAACATACACTCCATATGAATAAGTATGAGAATTATATTTTTTTGGTTTTAGTTGAAACGATAATTCTCATATTCACCTTTCTCTCTTATTATGCATGAAATATATATATATATATATATATATATATATATATATATATATATATAATGAAGAATGAACATGTGTTATCTAAAGGTTTTTATGTTAAAGGTTTTTTTTTCATATATGTACCCACATACATGAATGTTTGAGTGAACCATGTTAATGATAATCTACTGATTAAGAGTCCTTTGAAATGTTTCCTCAATTGTACTCTAATTTAGACTATGTTATTAATGTTATGAGTATGCCAAAACACATCCTCATAGAATGTAAGTTCTATGATGAAAGTTCATTCCCATCTTAGAAACCTTTGAGCTATATGTTGTATGTGGGAGTTTAATATTAGCACCGAGTGGATATGTACAATGGGTAAAAGACTCCACTAATGCAATAGGTTGTTTATTCTAAAGTGATACTCATGATATGGAATCCTCTTCGCTAATGCAATTTATAGGGCTTATAGAAGCAATATAACTATCCCATAACAATGTTCTCCCATAGGATCTAGCTAGTGGATCAATCTATATAGCTATTATGTATCTTCTACCTTTGCAAGTAGAACACCTTCTTTCAGTGTGAGGTTATATGACACAAGATTCCATGTATCTCTCATTGTCTATGCCAGTTATGGTTAAGTCTCCCTAAAGATAAGAATCAGAATAAGATAATAATATGAATATAAGTCATAATTTTCGTGTACAGCTACTTAGTATATGTAGGACTGTAGACCCTAGTTGTGCATTGTAATAGTGAACTTTAGGGGAATATATGATTAAGTTCCTTTATGAAATAAGGATTATTGATCATTTATGTTAATATGAAGGCATATTAAGGTTGACTTTACTCATGTCAAGATATGAATTGGTATTTTGCATGTGAATTACACTTATGACTTCTAATGGGTTTACTTGATATATGTGGGGATATAAAATTCCATGTGTATGTTGCACAAGTAACCTTGTGAAGGGGTTGTGAGGGTTGTTTACCTATGATATGTACTAAATTGGTTACGATAAAATATGTAGTAAATTAATGAGTTCTTGTATGATGGTATAAAATATGTTTGTCATATATCTAATGTAAAACAAAGATGTTATGACTTGTTGAATATGATATTCTAGTCTAGGGTGACTTCTTAGGAACAGTTGGTGCGATTAGTATTATGGGATTATACTTGCACACTCCATAAGTGTGACTTGGAGGTTATCTTAGGTGATGGTTCTTATGTAAAGGTTACGTCCTATGTTGTGCTTATGACTTTATGAATATATGATGTGGTGTTAATGAAACATATCTATGAAAGATCATCTTGGATGACCTTTACCTGATATATTTTACTAAGTATCTTTAGGATTTTTTAAGGAAAGAAGATAAGGTAAAAAGGTAGGTAATGTGGTAAAGGCATTGAATGTTCCTCAAAATGGCTTAATGTGTAATCATAAATGGCTTCCATGTGTATGATGATGTATGTGAACTATATTGTGCTTATTGTTTCAATATATTCTGAAGTTTTAAGACATGATGTATGATTTTGTAATTAAATGTCCTCTTTAAATAATGTTTTTGAATGGTTTTTGTCACATCCCGGTTGCACCCCCTCGATGTTACTGATGTCGTCGTCCTCGGAGAAGTGTAAGACTAGCCTCTGACTTTACAACGTTACACTCATAGGTTAAAAATGTGGAAAATTTAAAACTTTTCTATCTATCATGATGTTTATATAGACCTCTCAGATACATGTAATATATTCAAATCGAGCATAAAAAGGCCCTTCGTATAAGAGCATTACATAGTCTTCAACTATTATTGCATATAGATATATAATATAATTAACATAGTCTTAAAAGAGTGTCTCATCTCATAACAATCTAAACAAGAGTTTATCAATTGGCCATATCCCATATATCAATGTAATAAAGCCACATATAGGCTATACAATCTTTACTACTCAAATGAAAAGGAAAGAACATAGAAATAGTAAAACTAGCCCAAAATTAAAAAAGTGATATTGCCATTGCCCTCGAAAAGTGAGGACCTACACAACTTAGATGAGTGAGAATTCAAATTCATCTTCCAAGTCGTCTCAAAAGCCCTTCAACGACCGAAACCTAAAATATTGGGGAAAAGGGGATAAAATGGGGTTAGTCCACCACTTGTAATAAGTATTAAACCATATGCACACACAATATATAATCATGCTAAAAAGGGACATTTCATTTTAAAGCATGCTATTTTACATTAGGAAAGCCTTCTACACATTCAAGAATCAATACAAGTCATTTAGGAATAATCATCAAGTCAAGACCATGTTGATCATACTAAGTCTAACCAAACTAATCTTGCATACTAATACACTAGAACATATAATCTAGACAACTTCATCATCAAGTATAACCTCAACAATAAATAAGAGTTCATTACAACATAACTAAGCAAGGCATATTCTCATGACCCTCATTAACTCAACTTGTGCAATGACTTAATATAGCCCATAAACTTAGTCAATCAAGTAAACCTAACAAGAACCATAACCAACATCCTACTTCACATATCATATCATTCAGAGTACAAAACATCATACTTTAGCAATATAGACCAAACATGTATTAACATGTGAATTCAACATAATAAGGTACCATCAACATTTAAGATCATCATATACATATAATTTACATTTATAAGCATATGCATACGTAACAACATCTTCCTAAGATTCCCATTCAATGTTATCTAGTGCAATGTCTAGGTAGAGTCTCATACCCCTACCTAGACTAAGTTAAACCCCTTCAGTCATCCTAGTTACATTTTATTCAATACTTCATTTTACCATTTGGGAACATGTTGCCTTAACCGTCATAGATAAATTATCTAAGGTTGAATCAGGTTCCATGGAACCTTACACCGAAAGAAGGTGGACTACTTTCCAAGGTAATACTAAAATATGAAAATAGTAACTACATGGATCCACTAGCTATTATTCCTTGTGGGAAACATAGTTCAAGAACTAGGATATCTAGTTGGGACCCTATTTCTGCTACATGAATTATAGTCTCCAATCTCAAGAGTATGTTAGTGATCCTACCTTCCCTATATGGGAAGGGACACTCCTAGTTCTAGTTCACTCGGTGCTAAGCTAGAGTCCTTTTTTGAAAAATCTTTAACACCCTTTATAATCATCATAGCTTATGGTAGGTCATTGTGTCTATCTCTTATATAATCCTCATCATTATAGATAAATAAGACTTGCATGAGTATATTCCTTTCATTACAATTCATATATGTGATGTTAACACATTTACATAATCATTCATGTTAAGGTACATTGGTAAGTTATCACCATCATTAGAACATTTACATCGTATCCAACACCTCACAAACCATAGTCAAGACATTCTGATTCAATATCATACCAAGCCTATGAAACTTAATATAAGGTATACTTCAGGGGAAAATGTCTTCTTCTACAAACTAGACCAATTCATCAGTAAGTAGTCTAATGTAGTAATAATTCATTACAATATAATCAATAAAATAAAAAAATCATGAACAAATCAAATTGAAAGTTCAATTTCGAGATTGGAAGAGATCCCATGAAAACTCATCTTTTGAAATTAATTTGAAGGAACCCTTTGGGGAAAGAGACCAAAAGTTTAAAGGAATCCCATACCTTATTATTTTATAATTTTTGATAGAGAATCTTTGATCATTATTAGCCCTAGAATTCCTTAATATTTACTTCTATGGTGTTTCTTCATCATTGAAGAGAGAAAGACGAGAGAAGAAAGAGAATTTGTGTTTTGGGATTTATAAGGGTTAGGTTAGCTGAGATAGGTTTTGGTTATTATATATGTTGTCAACTAACTTAATTAGAATTCTATTAACCCCTAAATAACTAAGTAACCCCCTAATTAGTTAAATTTACCAATAAAAAAACTTGCAGCAAAACCTTTTGTCTCACAGACGAGACCACATCGACGCCATGTTTCTCAATCGATGACCACATGACCTTCTGTCTTGTTGGTCCATCGTTTGGTCAGAAACTGGTTACAATCTAGTCCTTGCAAAATATTCTAAGTATTCATTGGCGGATTCCATCGACGCCCCATCGAAAGAACCATAATATATTGTTGGAAATCGTTTGTGTAGAGTGCCTTGGTATCCTTCGACACAAACTACAAGGGTCTTCTTCAAGGGCCCTTGGTCTGTACTTAGGGAGTCGTACCCGGATTTTTAAACTATGAATTAACTTTAATTACATGTTAGAAACTCTTCCACCAAAATTCATCAATTTCCAACATTGAATATCTAGTCAAATAGGTTAAGCTACGCTAGCACCTTTTGCACTAGTCTCCGAACGCCGTGGATGTTCCTTGACATTTTGACTCCTAAAGTTCCTAAATGACTTATATTCATAAATTTTGACTTTAAAATAGCTTCTATACCCCTAGACACTCATTTTAGTGTCTAATTAGGCCTTGGACTTTCGCGGGGTTACATTATGCCCCCTGAGGAACAATTGTCCCCGATTGACACTTAAATCTTTTGAAAAAGGAAGGAATAGACTCAAAACTAGCAGCCCAAAAAACAACAATACATAAAAACATGAGTTACAACATCAATTATGTCATCTTACATGTAGCAATTCAAAACATTAATCACTACACATAAAACTCAAAATCAAATTATGAGGAATTTCTTTCTAGCAACAACATGAGCTCAACATACCATATATGAGTCAACTATGCAAAAACTCAACTTACCAACATGCTCAAAATCCCTTAATAAAGACTCACCTATTCAAAATGCATAACATATCTCAAAAACAGAAGAATTGCAAATTTTCAAGTCAATATGCACAATTTCATAGTATTTCACTATAACTAGAGCTTTTTTTCCCAGAATTTCACCGAAAATCAAAGCAACTACAAACTTAGTCACTATTTTTTCATTATTACTAAAAACAACGAACCTTCATTATGAAAGAGTTGAGTATAATGTGAATTCATGGCGGCCTCGGCCTCCTATGTTGCTCTCTAAACTAGGTGATTTCTCTATAACACTTTTGAAGGAGGACACCTCTCTGTTCCTCAAGCTCTTCACTTGAAGATCAAGGATTTCAAACGGAACATCCTCATAGAGAGGTTATCCTTCCCACTAAGACCCTGAATAGGGAGGATACAGTGTGATCACAGATACACTTCTTAAGCATAGAAACGGGGAAAATCGGATGAACCGAAGATAGTTCGCTAGGATGTTTTAATTCATATGCAACCTTACCAACCTTTTGCAAGACTTCATACGGACCCACATAAAAAATACTCAACTTCCTTTTCTTGCAAAATCAACAATCCCTTTCATAGGCAAAATTTTTACATACACCTTATCATCATCTTCAAACTCTAAATCTCTTCTCCTATGATCGGCATAAGACCTTTTCCGACTATAGGCTGTTTTCAACTATCTCCTAATTATATGAACTTTCTCAAAAGACTTATAAATCAAATTGGGACCAAAAAGAGAAGACTCGCCAACTTTTAACCACCCAATAGGAGATCTAAACCTCCTACCATACAAAGCATCATAACGAGCCATATATATGGATGAATGAAAACTATTATTATAAGAGAATTCCTCCAAAGATAAATGCTCATCCCAATTTACCTTAAAGTCAATGATACAATCTCTAAGCACATCTTAAAGAGTTTGAATAGTCCGCTCCACTTGATCATCCGTTTGAGGATGAAAAGTGGTTCCTAACATCACTTTAGGACCCAAACCTCTTTGAAATGATATCCAAAATCTCAATTTAAATTGAGCACCCCTATTCGATATGATGGATAAAAAAAACCATGAGGACTCACTATATTGTCAATATAGATTCTTGCATAATCTTCCACTGTATGAGTAGACTTACCGAGAATAAAGTGAGCGGATTTGGTCATTCTATACACTACCACCCATATGGAGACATATTATTTTTCACTTCGAGGAAAACCTAATACGAAATCCATGTTAACATCTTCCCAGTTCAAAGTAGTAATTTGGATTTCTAGTAGTAGACCACTCGAGTTTCGGTGCTCGGCCTTCACTTGTTCGCAGTTGGGACACTTTGCAACAAACTCCACAATATACCGTTTTACTCCATCCTACAAAAATACTTCTCTAAGGCCATGTTACATATTTGTAGAACCCAAATAAAAAGAGTAACGGGCTCGATGAGCTTCCTCAAGCATCTGACTTCTCAAATAATCCACATTAGGCACAACCCAATGTTCCTTGATACCTATTAACACCACACCCCTTGGGAGAATAACTCATTCATCTTTCCAAGAATCATTTCTTTCAACTTCGTCAATAATAGATCAAGGTATTTCTTAGACTTCACCTCAACCACCAAAGATAACTCGGAGTTATGATGTTCCACCATACCACCATTTGGAGAATCTTCAATAAGAACCCCTAAATGAGCCAACCTATAAACATCATTCACTACGTTTCTTCAACATGGGACAAACATCCCACAGACAACCGACTTAGAGCATCTGATACCACTTTAGCCTTGTTGGGGTGGAAAAAAAAACTCATGTCATAGTCTGTCAACAACTCTAATCATCTCCATGTACACATCATCATGAACACCATACAGATAATGCCTCCATATTTTGAAGGGAAATTACATGGCCGTTAACTCAAGGTCATTAGTTGGATAATTCTTCTCATGAACTTTGAGTTACCTAGAAGCATATGCTATAGTATTCAGATGTTTCATAAGAACACACCCCAACCCTATTCGGGATGCATCACAATAAACCACAAAACTCTTTAGTATCCTGCGGTAGGGCCAATACTAGAGAGGAAATAAGACTATCGTTTAATGTTTGGATGCTCTTTTAACATGCCTCTGACCTGTCAAATTTCACATTATTTGAGTCAAGTTGTCAAGGGAAAACGCGAGAGAGTCATCATCGACAATCTTCTATAATTACTTGTTGGACCTAGAAACTCCTAATATCTATAAGATCCAATGGCCTAGGCCAATTTTTCACAGCTTCGGTCTTCTTTGGATCAACCTCAACACATTAAGTGTACATGATATGACCAAGAAACACTACCGACCTCATTAAAAACTCATATTTCCTATATTTAGCAAATAATTAATATTTTATAAGCTTTTGCAACACCAGTATCAAATGATCTATGTGTTCACCCTTATTCTTCGAAAATACAAACATGTCTTAAATGAAGACAATGACAAATGAATCTTGGTAACTTTAAAAAATCCTATTCATTAGGTCTATAAATGTCTCTAGAGCATTAGTGAGACCAAATTATATTACTAAGAATTCATAGTGACATTATCTTATTCGAAATTCCATCTTGGGAATATCTTCACCTCTAATCCTAAGTTGATGATATACCAATCTCAAATATATCCTTGAAAATTAACTCACACCTTGCTGTTGATCAAATAAATCATTAATCCGAGTGAGAGGATACATTATCTTGATTGTGACTTTGTTGAGTTGACGATAATCGATACACATTCTACGGGACCCATCCTTTTTCTTCAAAAACAAAACCCTTTGGTCAAATAGAACCCTTCTCTAGTAAATCTTTTAGTTGAGCCTTCAACTCTTTCAATTCGGTCAGAGCCATTTGATAAGGAGAAATTAAAATGGGATTTGTATCGTGTAGCAATTCGATACAAAAATTAATCTCCCATTCGGAAGGAATACCGAGAAGATCATTAGAAAAGGCCCATAAATTCCCTTATTACGGGGACATACTCAATAGGAAGCATTTTTGAGTCTAAATCATGGACTCTTACTATATGGTATAAACATACTTTAGAGACTATCCTAAAAGCTTTCAAACAAGAAATGATACGACCTCTAGGATCCTCCCCCCCCCCCCCCCTTTACTCTAAAATGGGCTCATTTGGAAAGTTAAACTTCACCACCTTTGTTGTACAATCCGTTGAAGAAAAACACATGCAACCAATCCGTACCCAAAATGACATCAAAATCAAACATATTGAGTTCTACAAGTTAAAAATGAGCAACTCTATTGACCAACATTATTGGAAAATTTCAACACATTCTTTATGCAACAACCGACACACCCACCGGGGTAGATTCCATAAAAGGTTCATTCAAGATATCAGACGAAATGTGATTCTTTTTAGTTATAAGAAGAGTTTCAAATGACAAGGTAGCAATGGAATCATGTCAAGCATACAGATCAATAGAAAAGACTTTCAACAATACCGGTCACCACATTGGGAGAAGTCTCTTGCTAACCTCAAGAATAGAGGGCATAAAACCGATTCTTCTTTGGAGCAACATCAAAACCACTTGCTTGAGCATGACCACTACCCTTTTCTTGACCCATCACATTAGGTAAATCCCTAATTTATGGAAACTCTTTCACCAACCAAAGAAATTGTGAGTCCCAATGAGGCAATCACCATAATGCTTCAAACCACACTTTCCACAAGTTGGCTTCTTAATTGGTGAAGTTGTACCCCCTTCCCTTTTGAGACTTAGGGTTAGAAACCCTATCATCACGAGACTTAGGATACATGGAAGGAACTTGATTAGAGAACCTCTTCTTACACCTAGGCTTCTCTTGTATATCAAGCCAACCCTTTGAAGAACCACCATCAAATGACCTTACCTTTTTTGCATCCTTATTCTTCCCCTTAATCCTTGGCTCTTTAACTTTTTCAGAATGAACCATGAGACAAGAAATTGTCATATTATAATTTAGCATGGAGGAACGATATCCTTCCTTTATGTCATCTGACACTCATGTCATAAAGTGGCTTATTTCATCTTTATGGTCGGAAAATAAAGAAAGAGCATACTTTGATAATTTAGTAGATTTTAAAGAGTAGTCAAAGACTCTTAGTATTGTATGTATCAATGATACGTGGCCTTGAACATAGTGAGAAGGTCAAATAATGTGGAGCACTTAGCCTAGTTGAGAGGTTATGATATCCTTGAAGTCGAAAGTTGTAATGGTATCCTTCCTGTGTGAATGTGGACTTAAGGTTGGTTGGCTGGAATGGGATGAAATCGCCCTTAGGAAAGTCTTTAACATATCCTCTAAACAATTGAAACTAAACCCTAGGGTACCTCTTGTGTAAGGTCAATGTGATTGGGTTATGAACTAGATATGGAACCTCTCTATGTGATCCTTAATATGAAATACTCTATGAAAAAAAAGGCTAGGTCCGAGTGAGTATGGTCTGGGAAGTTTTTCTATATAAGATGACTTTAGAGAACAAACACACCCATCATATTCCTTAACCATGTTCCTACATGGGATGTGTCTAAGTTCTACCATTGGCAAGTAGAACAACCTCATCGGAGTAGGTTACAACTTTGGATTCCATGCTTAGCTACCATGGTCTATGCCAGTAACTAACTATTCACATCATATGGGAAAGCTACTAGTGTTTGAGAAGTCTATGAAGTTTAGGTTGTTGTATGGGACCCTACCTAGACATTGCTCTTTAGGCTTTGAAGATATTAGTTAATTAGACCGTAGGTCTTCTCCAAGACCAATAGTTGAATGTCCTTATGTGATGAATGTCTCTTCATGAAATAATGAAGGATTACCTTATGATTAGAAAGCATGTAAATTAATGTGTACCTAATCTAGAGTAACTTCAAGGATTGCGTTGTAAAAGTGTGAAGGGGGCATGAAAGATGATCTCTTCATCTCTTATCTAGGTACATCTTAAGAATGAATCTAGTTAGGAATGTTTGTTGAAACGTTAGGTCTAACATCACCAAGGACAAACCAAGTGTCCTTGAGGAAGGACTCTTCATAAGAGCAAAAGTTGTCAAAACCAGCCCAACCTACAACTGGCGATTGAAGGCCAGTAAATCAGTCGACATCCCGTAAGTGAGGGGTGCAGGTTGAAACAGAGGATGGTGGACTTGTCCTTCTAACAACCAGCCTCAGACCAGACCACAGACCATCATGATTGTCCATTGGTTTGAAACGGCCCACTTATGGCCTGGCGTAAGTGAATCCTGCAACCTGCGCATCAAAATGTTAAATGCAAGAGTGAATTGTAAATTCACCCAAATTACAAATAATGGTTTGGGAGGTTAATTAGGGGTATATAGGTATTTTAAGTGGGTTTATATGTCCTAAGCACCTAGATAAATTCATTTTTCAAAATCAAAACCCAAATTCTCTGAGAAATTCTCTAAAACTCCGTCGGAGTCAAAGTTTAATGAAGAGCTTGGATTGAAGTTTGATAGGTTATTATTCATAAACTTTAGTTTATTAACATCATTGAGGTATGTTTTCTTCATCCTTGAAACTCTTTTCATCAATGAGATAAACTTCAAAGTAATTTGTAAAGTCTTCTAAAGATAAAATTGTCCAATTTTATGATCTAGCCATGAGTTATTCAATAAAAATTTTTGTATAATTGAATATTGATTAAATTGATGTTAATTATGTTATTCTAAACTAAAATCTGCATGAACCCACCAAAATATAATCTCTTAAAATTTGCTATGTTTTTTATGTTATGATAAATATATATTCAATTGACTTATATTCATTAGGTATTGTGATTTATGTGTTGAAATGATGATCATGGCCATGGGTAAGGGCCTTTTTGTATTGTATTGAATGATTTAGCTATGGATTGAAGTGATGAGAATCGATTGGTGGTACAATGCCCTAATTCTATTTAAACTATGTTAATTAGGTATTGAAATAAGTTGTTATTTGTATGATCCACTTATGATTGCGGTGTTATGTGTTATAGTTGTCAACTATGTGGCCTCGTCAACGTTACATTATATATTATGATGATCATGGCCTTGTAAGAACTAATTGATATATTATAATAATTTTTATAGTTAATTTATGTGAAGTATGATCATATTTATCTACTTTTGATCAAGGTGAAAGGATTTTTTCTTCTATTGATATTTTTAGGTGATCATGTAAGACTATGACTATGTCCTTGTTTGTGTAGTTTTAGAGTTGATGCATTATTCTTCATACTTCATTATATAAGTCTTACGGTGACTATGTTGAAGAATATATAGTAGTATATAGGATGACCTACAGTTGACTTTGTTGTACCTATGTGCTTCTTCATATGATATCTTATATGTGATAAACCCAAGTGTTGATGTGTCTTGTTTAGGTAGACTTATGTCCCTCTTCTAGATACATGAGTGATATGTGAACATGAGATTATTGAATTAGGAAGATAAATCCTCTTAATCATGTATATATTAATGATATGTGGCCTTAAACATAGTGAGAAGGTCAGATTATATGGAGCCCTTAACCTAGTTCAGAGGTTATCATATCCTTGAATTTGAAAGACATAACGTTATTCTTCTTGTGTGAATGGTGGACTTCAGGTTGGTTGGATGGAATGAGATAAAATTATCCATACAAAATTCATTAAGTTATCCTATAAACCATTGAAATGTAACCCTAGGGGACCTCTTTGTTAAGGTGAATATGATTGGGTTATGAACTATATATGGAACCTCTTCATGTGATCCTTTATGTGAAATACCCTTTGAGAACAAAGCTATCACTGAGTGACTATGGTTTGGGAAGTCTCTCTATATAAGTTGACATTAAAGAACAAAGAAACCCATCATATTCCTTTTCCATATGCCTAAATATGATGTGTCCAAAATCTACCATTGGTATGTAGAACACCATCATCAGAGAAGGTTACAACTTTGGATTCCATGCTTAGATATTATTGTCTTTGTCGGTTTCTTCCTATTCTCATCATATGGGATACCTTCTGGATTTTCAGAAGTCTATGAAGTTTAGGTAGTGGTATGGGACGCTACCTAGACATTGCGCCTTTGGGCTTTGAAGATGTTAGTTAGTGAGTATCTAGGTCTTCTCCAAGACCATTACTTCAATGTACTTGTGTGATGAATATATCTTAATGAACTAAAAAAGTAATTACTTATGTTTAGAAAGAATTTAAATGAATAAGTACCTAATCTTGATTAACATAGAGGATTGCCTAGTTCAAGTGTGAAGGGGGCATAAAGGATGATCTCTTCATGTCTTCTATAAGGACGTCTTAAGAATGACTCTTGTTAGGAAATAGGGTTGATAATTTAGGAATGACCTAATCTTAGTAATAATTAAGAAATATTTAGGTAATCTTGATGATGGTGTATGGGAGTTCTCTTTATGAATTACCTAAGTAAGTCTTTTGATAACTTTCGTAAGGAGAATGTCATATTATATGTTATATGTTTTTGTGTCTTGTAAGTGTATTCATCTTATTATGGGTAGTCTCAATAATCATTTAGGTGTGCTTAGAGAGGGTGTATGAGTTTCTCTCTTTGTTCTACTTAAGTGAGTCTTATTATAGCTTTTAGTGAGAGAATTACATGCTAATTGTGTTCATGTAATATTGAAGTATTTTACTATAACATTTACTAGTTTACTGTAATGTTCCTTAAAATGTGAGAAAATGCTTGTTTGATTTCTTATGTGTTTCTCAGGTGCTTAATGTTTTTCTTATTCTTATACAATGATATATAAATATGAAAGAGAATATTTCCATTAAATGTCAGTTATCATGATTTTGTCCTTTAAGCCATACATAGTACCTATGTTTGTACTTATTTCATGCTTTTATCTATCTCTAATGTTATTCATAGGTGAAGGTGATTTTGGGAGTGAAGCTTGGATTATAGTATCATTAAGCAAGTTTACAATATGTCCTCATTTGACACGAGGTCAAAGATGTCTTAGAGTTTCTTTAGTAAAGCATTGTAATAGACATAATAGTACTATATTTTGATTGTATGGGTTGTGTCCCAAGTATATTTAGAGTATAAGATTTGATTAAATGATACTTATTATTTCCTTTGGTTTATAGAGAAGATATTTTGAAAGACTATTCGAATATTTGGTAAAACTTTTAATCCACACAACTTTTAATTTATGTATATGCCATGAATTATGCAAAAGGGTTTGTACAAGACCTTCGAGAGGTCAAGTATAACGGTTTCACTCTGAGAGTGCAATATCTTCTAGGCTAAGCTCTCGTGATGTGACATGATGTATGTTAAGATTGAATTGTGCCATAGTTTCCTTCCTTTTATGATTGATTAAAGGTGAGAGATTTCCTGGTCTATGAGAAATAAGCTAAGGATGAGATCCAAAGACGGTAAGTATGATTATAATGACCTAAAAGGAATAATTAGTGTGGGTGACATTTGGAGTATCATCCACGCATTACACAAGTGTTCTTTGAGGTTACTTTAGTAGTAGTTCACTTATTATTTGAAGGACTAAGATTGACTAATTATAATAGTATGTGTATGACTATCTTGTTTTCTCTTATTCTTGTATTTTATGTTATATAAAGAAAATGTAATGATTATGGCATATATTTATTTTCACTAACCTTTATGTTATTCTACTCTTATGTTTTACAAGATATAATATTTACTAAATTTCTGCAAACACATACTCTTCCCTATGTTCATATCAAATGTAGGATCCGGTGATATTGAGTTCCATTCCCATGGCTAGGTTTCTAGTAGAGCAAGAAGTTCAAGACATGGTGAGTCTTCAAAGAATCGAGGATGTGATAACCTTTCCTTTATGTCTTGAATTTTTGTTTTACACTTTTGTATGGGGCTGCGTCCCGAAGATTTACTCAAGCATGGCCATCCTTAGATAAAAAGACAAGATAGGGTAACTGACCTTTTACAATAGAAGATACTAAAGTCTATCACAAAAGTCTTAAACATAAAATCTAGGAACATAACACCCTGGTCCTCGACATTGGAGGACATACCAAAAATGTCTTTAGAGAACTATAATGGTAAGTTTCACAAGAGAATACTATCACTTTCCAGAGCCTACACTTGTAGTAAAAATAGAAAAAATATGTTTTAGCACACAAAAGTGTACCAAGTATGATAACGATACAAAAACATGGTAAAAGGGGCTTTTGTTTGACAAATATGTTTTTATTCATTTTTTATATAACTTCATAAACATAATAATAGAGGCATGATAATCAACACAACAAAGATATGAGTTCTTTATTACTATATAGACATGCTATACTAGTAGAAATATACAACACAAACATATTCCTTAAGTAAGTCATTTCATCATGTATGAACCCCCATCCAAATTTACCCTAAGACACACCTACATAAGACATGAAGTGGGAGCTCATACTACCTCTTCATACGACAATTATGTATTCCTTAAGGCTATAATAGATAAGGACCTTTGTATATCAACATAACATCCTAAGTAACTCACTATATCATTATAAGGTAGTTGTTCATCATTTATTTTAGACAATAAGTAAACAAACTTTATTATGTCGTTAAGAACACATTCATGGATTTAGAGGACGTCACACATTTGTCATTAGGCTTAGGGATCTCACTTTAGTACCTTCAAAGTCTACTTGTGTCATGGTTAGATAGAATTCCATACTACTACCTACATTGTCACATCGAGGGAGAACCCCCTAGAAGTAACATGGCTTACTTTACCTCTCAGAGGTCTTATACAAGCCCATAGTTATCATTCATCGAATTGTAATAGTAAATTTAGTGGAAAATTTAAAACTTTCTTGGTCACGTCCCGAAAGCACCCCTAGAAGTTAGGGAGAACCCTCGAATCAAGGGAAGGCGTACTTGATCCTTTGGGGTCTCGTACAAGCCCTTTAATTAGCATTCATTACATAAGACATGAAAAGTAGTGCAAAAATTAAAACATTTTACGAATATTTAATAAAAGAAAATTTCATAAATACTACCTAATCTCATCGTCAAAAGCCAAACATACAGAAAAGACAGAATATCTTAGGGACGCGACCCTTTACAATAAAGTAAACTAAACAAGCCTTTTAATAAAACTAAGAAAAGAACTATCATATGAGGACATACATTGCCTTGAGAGAAACTTTCCCAAGCTCTTCTTTCTAGCCTTCAAATCTTCAAAAGCTTCCAACCTATACTTATATAGTATATAAAAGTATGGGGTTAGTACAAAATAATATACTAAGTATATCATATTCAAAAACATGTAAAAGGGGACATTTTAGTAAAATAACTTTTCATGCAATATAAGTAAACAATTCATGAATACAAAGGAAAAACATTATACTAACCATCATTTAAAACTTAGATAAGAATTCCCATCATTTTAAGCCAACATGAAATATTTACAGTAAACATGCCAAAACCTACAGTAAAAGAACACGACATTTAACAGTGAACTCTTTAAGCATTTAACGTAAATCTCTGTGAACATTAACAAGGAATCACTTAAAGCATTCACACTAAATTCAACTTGAGCAATTACCATGAATTATCCTATCCTAAATTAGTGAACTTCCAAGGACAAGCAAAAGAGAAGGTGAACTCATTTTTCATAAAAGTTTTCCTACCTCGAGATTATCCTAAGACTCACTAAGGTAAGACATGAAGGAAGTATGCATTGACTCCTTCAACACACACCAAAGCAATCCTCATGACTACCCTTTTCGGCTTACTCAACTCGAGAGAAACAATCCCCTCAATCAATGGATAGACATTAAAAGACAAACCACCAAAGTAATCCCTTTCGGAATAACTACTTAGTGCAATGAGAAGATAGCATCCCATACCACCACTTATCTCTGTAGTACATTCTTTTAGAATGTTTTGCGCTAAGTCTTCACTTTCGAAAGGTCCTACCTAGTGAAATGAATAGATAGCATCCCATATCACTACCTACTCTAAGTAGTAGGATATTTAAGAATCATTTCTATTGTTGAGGGTTAGCTTGACCAACATAGACCATGAGATCTATACATGGAATCCCGACATGAACCCATATCGGATGAGGGATCCTCACTTTCCTAGAGTAAGGTCATTCGTTTGAGCTTTTACATGGATTGCCCAATGGCTAAACATATGTGGGCGTATATTTAATCGATAAGGAGATTGCTACTAAGTACTTAGTCTCTACTCACGAGGAGTAGTTATCGCAAAAAGTACATTGGAATACAACATGTAAACTTATGAAGTGTAACCACCTCTTCTTCATATCCTCTCAGTTTTAGGTTTAAACCCCCACCTATTCTAAACACTTTAAAATATAGATAAAGGATAGCATCCTCCGACCTATCTTAAAAAGCTCTTAGGATGTAGTGAGGTTTCTACTTAACACTTCATATAAACTTACGAAGAGTGTCCACCTCAACACTCCTCTATTTACTCAATTTAACTTCATACATTCATTTACATTTCTGTGTGTAATTGTGAGCACATCTTGCATATAAGCATCATTTCACTAGCATTAGATTCTATACATGCTTTAGCCCTACATTCGTCAATTTACTCACTTTATATGATTCACAAGCCATATACTTTACCTAGTCATAATCTAAGCCAAAAAGTCTATTCAACTTCACAAAACACAAGACAAGACCTATCTTCAATATCACTTCATTTCATATCCTATGCCTTGAAACCACAATCACAAAACATACTATGTACTATCAAGTTCATCAAATAAACACCACCACCAACAAGGTGGACCATACCATTCAAGAGCAATTTACAATAAGAACTATGCAATATAAGAAAGTCACATTTAACCAAGCCATTGTGAATTATAATAAATTTTTTCAAAATTTCATCATAATAAGTCCCTTAGGGCAGTAGCTAAACCAACATAGCAACAGAAGAAAACCAAGGTTCATACCTTATCCAAACATGCTCAATTAACCCATTTCTTAAGATAAAAGTTTGAAATATGAATATGCATGAATTCAATAGGTTTTGAAATGAAAATCATCAATTAATACAATTATAAACACATTTAAATCATTAGAACACTTTTACAAGAAGGCCCATACTTAAAATCAAAGATAGAAGGAAATATAGATTGAAAACCCTTTTTGAAATCTTTTGCAAAATAGCTCTTTTAATGGAAGAGGGTTCAAGGATGGATACCATAAATCAAAGAGAAGGAAACCCACTAATTTTTCAGGAATATACACGTCAAAACCAGCCCTAATTTCCCTTCTTGAGTCATAGCTTTAATGGTTACTTTGGGAGAGTTTTCTTTAGAGAGGGAGTTTGAATATTTGAGGTGAGGGGTCTTGTCTAGGTCTAGGTCTTAAAACTAACCTAATATAACTTTAAAACACTAAAAATATTTACCAATGGTTATATAAGATTTGGGATGACTTTACACAAAATACCCTAAGTTTGTTGAAAGCTTCAGCAGCTTCTGGGAGGAGTCAATCAACAACCCAAGCTACGCGGCATCACCTGGTCGACGGCCCGTCCTACTGTGCCTCGATGACTTCTGAGGCTTATACATGGGGGACTATACTTCACTCTAAGCATGTAATACTCCCCAAGTCGACGGGGCATCGATGGACCTACGCCTAGTAGACTTCCTTGTTGATTGAGCAATTGTTTTGGTAGTTTTGTCCAGGTCTTGGGCCCTTCAACTAGGGCCTCTTCTGGGTCCTAGATGGGGTATTTCCTAGACGTTAAACCCGTAAACTAAGTTTTCTACTTCATAGGAACACCTCACACCAGTTTCAAGAAAAACAAATAGGTTAAACTCACTCAAACACAACAAGACGCAATAACATATTCTAAGGCACACCTTCCGAACATCATAAACGTTCTTGGATGTTTGACGTCAAAACCTAAAATAACTTCACACACTTACTAATTCCACTAATAAACTCATTTTAGCTTATAATTAACTCAAGAACAACAACGAGCCTCTAGTTCACCTTAGTTTGTTATGGGGCAATACAAGTAGGGTCTTTCGGAAGGTGTTTCTCAATTGTACTCAAAACTAGACTACTCTATGAATATGCTTTGTCCATTTTATAGGATATTCTCACATTATTTAGGTCTTATTATAGGACATTCCCATCATTAACATGTGAGCTATGCATATGAGGGGTTAATCTCCGTAAGTCGTTTTTATGAAGTAATGCAATTAAAGGCTAATCACTAAAGGAAAGTTAGCTTAGCAACGAGTAAACTTGAAAATGAGGGGTGTCCCTTCTTATCAAGAAATGTATGTTCACTAATGTTCTCATTTGGTGGAAACTTTTTAATTACACATCTCCTAGTTAATTAACGATGTTTCACCGATAGGACCTAGCAAGTGGAACAACATGAATACTATCATGATGTTAATGTTCAACCTTGGTAAGAAAAATACCTCTTTTCGGAGTGGGATTCCATGACACCAGATTCAATGTTTATCTCACTTCGTATCATGTCGGTTTAGGCAAAGTTTCCCTAAAGTATAATGAACTATAGAAGTAAGGTGATGAACCCTATCTAGGACTACTTAAGAGAAGTTGCTTAGTGTCGGTGAAAGTATGGAACTTACCTATGCATTGCATAAGTAGCTCTTGAAGGGTGTTGTATATGTTTATGTCCCTTATATTTTACATTTTAGTGTTAGCCTACTTGTATAATAATATGCATGACGTTGGTATTAATTTCTACATGATGAATATCTTACTTGATGTGCATATAGGTGGCGATACTTGTAATGTTGATGTATCAAGTAAATTGTAAGGCTTGTGGTCTCTTTGTGGGTTTACTTAGTATGTGTGAGGTTATGGGGATTTAAATATACATTGTACTAGTAGTCTTATATTGGGATTATGAGTAAGGTATTATAATGAATTTGTTAAATGAAGTTCAAATATGCAATTGCTGACTATTGTTTTATTACGATGGTATTTGTAGTCTTGACTTGCATGTTGGAATGAGTACTATATGTTCTTCATAAATTATTTTTTATGATATTCTATGTTTCTATGATTGTATATGTTGAGTTGATGAAAATTATATGAATGTTCACCTTGGTGACCTTAAGGTGATACTTGAGTGCGGATGGTGGAATGGAACAATATTCATCATTGCACCAAGTGTTACTAAAGGCTTACTTTTGGGTAAACGAGTCAAAGTAAAATAAGATAAAATTATGAAACGTTTAATGTTCCTTAAATGTGAAGTATGGCTTTATGTTTTGTTATGAATAGTGACCATGTCAATATGAAGCATGTGAACTATATGATGCCAGTTGAATAATGTTCATGATGTTTTAGTGAAACACATGATGCATGATTTCTAACTAAATGTCCTCTTTAAATGCATGTTATTGCATGGTTTCTCATACCTAGTGCATTTTTGTACTAATACCATCCTTCTTCATATTTTTACACAAAGTGTGGGTGGTGATGACTAGATGATGTCTCTTATTGTGAAGATCTTTGATAGGTTTTCCCAAGTTCAAAAGGGATTTTTAAGATACAAGGATTTCCTATGTCAAGTTATCGTTCAAAATTATGTAATAGCTTAGATTATTATTTTATTTTCTTAAGGGTCATGTCCCAATTCTAGTCTATTGAAGTTGAGTTTAAGATGCCTAAAGAGACATAGAATGTAACTACTTTTTATGATATTTTAGAATATATGAAGTGATGTTTTAACATATTATGTGCTATGAAATGTTTTATATTTTCTGCTAAGTTTCTATGTCAATTGGATGAATGATGTCTATAGTTTTTATAAGACCTTTGAGAGGTCCAGTACGCTGTGTTACTTCTAGGGGGTGCTCCCCAATCAGTACAAACATGGTATCAGAGCATGTGGTTATAAAAACAGGTTTTAGGGTCAAAAGTCTAATATTGCCATGTCTAGTATATTCTTGTTCATTGGTGGTATTTCATATCACATCTATGAGCTTGAGGCTATACGACGGTAGTGTTTAACTTCTACAATACTATAATATTGTGCTATAGAACATACTATATATGAACTCTCTCTTATGCTAGTGACACCAATATCCCAACACCTTTGCATAGTATCCATAAAACTTGGATTATCTACCCAACAATATAAGAATTTAAAATGCTTAATAGGCTTCAAATCCTTCTTAACTACTTCAAATAATAAAGGACAGTGATCTGAACCAACAGTAGGCAAATGTTCAATAGTACATTGAAGCATATTCTCTAACCGTTGAACATTAACCATGGCCCTATCTAATCTTTTCCAAACTTTTTCTTGAGCATCCCTTTTGTTACACCAAGTAAATGGAATCCCTGTAAAACCTAAATCAGTTAAACCACAAGTTTCAATCACATTAATCAACTCAAAGCTTTTTTTTATATTATAAGGAATTCCCCCAATTTTCTCCTCCATTGAAGTAATCACATTAAAATCCCCAATAATACACCAGGGTATATCCATATTAGAGAAATGCAATAACTTGTCCCATAAATGTCTTCTCAAGTGATCTTTACATTTAACATATATACATGAAACTAAAAACTTCTAATTACAATCTGTTATACTGAATTTTACAGTAACATGCTGCTCAGTGCTCTCAAGAATATTGCCAGTTATGATATTAGACGAAAATACCCAAATTTTACTATTAGAATTGCTATTTGCATAATCCATCTGCAACTGCATCCTCATAGTATCAAGTTGAGAATTTTTAGCAAAAGGTTCTAAAATAACAATCAAAGAAAGATTATACAGTTTTATTTAAAGTTTGAAGTCTTTCTAAGGATTTATTGGTATTAATGCTCCTAGCATTCCAACAAATGGCTTTAAATATTAAAAACCTTCTGATTCAGATCTTGTCATGGGCCCACTAGAGGTTTCAGAAGTACTAGGGAAATGTTGGGAAGCATGTTTGTCTTGTTTCCTACCTCTAGGAGACAAACCTTGTTTAGTAGTAATTTCTTGGATTTCTTGAGACCAAACATTATGATCTGTAGAAACTAATTGAGTATCCTTAGGTTTGTTTTGTTGAGGTTCTTCTTCCTTAGAATCATACATAGACTGGTTATCAGGATCCCACTCATCCTCAGAGATAATAGCCTCATAATCATCATGATCTATATTATCTTTATTTTTTTCTACATTACTTAACATTTATTGTTTCTTTTTAATATAGTCTCTTTTCTTTTTACTCAGTCTAAAACCACATTTATTACTAAGTTTATCTACTAGTTGTCCTGTATCAGGAAGAAATTGTTTTTCAGATTGCTTTTTTAAAGGAATGGATTCATCCAATCTTTGAACATTAATCATTTCTCCCCTCCCTTTGGATATCCCTTCATGCATAGGTATCTCCTGTCCCCCTTCCATACCTGCAACAACTACTCCAACAGTTGTATTACAAGTATTTCTAGTTGTAGGAATCATGCCCTCTTCTGTCTTCAGTATCATGATGATCACTAATTACCAGTTTGTCCTTCCTTTGTTGTGTCATATTTTGTTCCCTGGTACTTCTGATTTCTTCACCTTGTGTCTGTGATTTGTTGTTATGTTGTTGTCTGTTTCCAATTGAAGTAATCATGTGTCCTTGTTCAATTCTTTGTTCTGTCTACCTCTCCCCTTCCTCTACATTTGTTAATGTCCTGTACATCCAAATCTATATATGTATTTTTAGTAGGTATGGAAGATATACCTAGTTGTTCTTGTTGCTGTTGGATTGTTGTTCTATCCATATTGTGTCCACCTTGTTGTTGATTGTTATTCCTTCTCCTCCGAATCTGCCATTCTTGTTGTTGCATGTTTTTTTCATTTTTCTCAGTTTGATACTCATGTTGTTGTATAGATTCCTCTTTGAAATTTGTTTCCCTGTTTTCATAAACCTGCATGTCTTTTTGACTATTAAAGGAAGACTAATTAGGTTGATTTAGTCCAACTATAAATACCCTCAAACCTCATTAACCTAATGACTACTTTAAAAATAAACTCTCTTCCTTCTCTCTTATATCTCTCTCTATATGAACTCACCATTTAAAGCCATAAATATCTAGGGTTAGAGGGCTTGAAAGGGACAAACTCACCATAAATTGTTGACAAATCATTAAGTTATGGGTTCTATTCACCTCTGAGATCCTTTCCTCAAATGGTTCCTTCAAAATAGATTTAAAAATGTTGAGTATTCATATGGGTTTAATTCAATTGCAAAATTAAAGTTATGGATTGAGTTGTTAATGAATTCTTAGGGTTATATTGAGTATATTAACATGTAATTCAACTTGTTTATGATGGACCATTGTATCCACGATGGACCGTCATAGGTTTTATTCCAACACCCCACTATTCATTTTCTCTAAGTGTCCACCAACGGATACGTGCGACTGAACGTCGTTCACACGACGGTACGTCCTGCACAACCATGATGGTTATCAGAGACCCTTGTTCTAAGGGTCTCCAACTTTTTCTATTTGTCTTGTGATGGACATCTACGACAGACCGTCATACCCTCGACGGTTTGTGCTACACAATCATTCTGGTTGTTAGAGACCCTATTCCTAAGGGTCTCTATTTTTTAAAAAGTGTCTTCTGAATGACATCTACGACGGACCGTCATACCCTTGATGGTCCGTCGTGTACAACTATTCTGGTTATAAGAGACCCTATTCCTGAGGGTCTCCATTTTTTTAAAGTGTCCTCCGACGAACATCTACAACGGACCGTCGTTCCCACGATTGTCCGTCCTGCAAAACCGTCATCGTTGTCAAAGACCCTTGTCCTAAGGGTCTCCATTTTTTTCCAAGTTTCTTCTGACGGACATCTTTGATGGATCGTCACACACTTGACAGTCCGTCCTGCAAAACCATCATGATGGTCAAAGACCCCACTCCTAAGGGTCTCCAAACTTTTTCTAAGTGCCCCACGATGGACATCAATGATGGACCATCATTATCACGACGGTCTGTCCTTCTTATCTATCATAATTGTCAGAGACTTTCCTTCAGGGGTTCCCACATACACATAGTTGAAGTAAGACATAAAGGACCCCATGATGGTCCATCATACTAACGACAAGCCGTCACCTGGTCCGTCATGTTTCTCTGTTAGTACAGAGATGTCATTAAAACTTTGCTCTTACGTTTATTTTGTGTAGTTTTTTCTTGTCTTTTTTGCTATTTCTAGTACTAATAATGATTATTTACAGGTACTAGCTCTAATGGAACCGAAAGAAGATCGAGTTTATGTACGTGGGCATTCACAACCTGTCGCCCCATCTGCGCGACTGGTTATCGGCTCTGATGATGAGCATGATCCTGAGTTTGTGCCCCCAGGCACTGCCACTCCTGCACAAGCTGCACGTGCAATCAAAGATACGCCCAAAAAGGTGGGCGTACGGCATAGTCACTACCTCCCAGTCTGATGAGGAGCGCACACTAACCGGCACACCTTCTTGGTCAGCTACATATGAAGAAGGAGCGTCTTGTTCTTTAGGAGTTTCATGGTCGGAGGAAGCCTCCACGTCCTCAAGAAGTCCCTGCACCCGCCACAGCTGCACAGTCTGCCTCGTCAGATGAGACTGGCAGTCCTAATTCCACTCTAGGCTCACCGACTGGTGCTCTCACCCCAGTTGCCGACCAGCCCAACCGGTGGTGTGTCGACGGGCAATACCTAGTGTATTCAGATTCCAAGTTTCTAAATGATATAGGCGTCATGACAAGAACCCTTACACTGGAGAGGCGGGTCCTTACGCGAAGTCTCCCCACCATGCCAAATATCCACAATCTCTTCACAAGACACCGGCTAGAGTGGACAGCTTGTTCTTTAGGCTGCTACAGTAAGGAGTTGGTCTGAGAGTTTTACGCCTCTTATGTGGCTACTCTCTGATCACAGATAGATAGGTGGGCTGCTTCCGCAAAATAGGCCCCACTCGAGCACATCAGAGTACGCGGCATACAGGTTGACATCTCCCTGCCAGCCATCCGCCGGTAACAGTACGGCGAGGATGTTGATGCCAACAGGACCCCTCTCACCACCTAGTTCAACTACCGGTGGGAAATTAAAAAAGATGGTGAATTCTTGCGTGAGCCAACGCTGAGAGAGACCACCAAAAGGTGGATGGCCCTGCACTTGTCTATTGATGGAGAGGGTGCCGACTGGGTGACAGAGTCGAAGGGAGCCATTAAAAAGGATAACTTGACCTTCACAGCTAAGTCTTTATGGTTGATTGTCTTCCACAGCCTTTTCCCCACGGCTGCGGATAATATAGTTACAAGAGATCGCGTAGCTCAGATGGCCACACTTCTTCATTCATTTATTCAAAGTGTGAATGTGTGTACATGTAAGCACACCTTTCACATAATCACCCTTTTCATAAGATTGACTTCAAAACATGCTTGCATCATCATTCATCATATTACACACATTATCAGGCTTAACATAAACATGTTCTTCACTTAAACATAGTATTATCAAGAGAGACATTTAAATTTTTTAAAACATATCATGCATAAACACCATAATCACCATTTCACTTCACATTATATGCCATAAAGGCCACATCCACAATACACACATTTATACAAAATAATCATGAACATCAAGTAAACACCGCCACCAATGGTGGACCATACCACTCAAGAATCATTTCAATCTAAACTAAGCAAGATTGAACAACTTACGCTTCATCAGATATTTCACCACCTTTCATCAATTCCTCCAATAATTTATCATAAAGTAGTCCTTAGGGAAGTAGCTAAATTTGAAAATAACAATAAAGAAAACACAACTTTAAAATTTCCTAATCATGCTCATTAAATCCATTTCATAATATAAAAGATGATAAATAACATAAAAAGGGTTTAATTTGGGTTTTGACAGTCAATAATGATTTAACACTAAAACAACTTCTCTTAATCATTAAAACATTTTCATGCAAATACCCATACATAGAGTCAAGGGATAAAGAAGTTTGAAGTTTGTAGCCCTTTTTGTAATTACTTTAAAGTGACTCCTTGAATTAAAAACGATTCAAGGATGACTACCATACCTAAAATAGAATAAAAACATAAACTTTTTTATCAATAAAACGTCAAAAACCAGCCCTACTAGCAATTCCTTGAGTCTTTGCTTCAATTGAGTGTGAGGGAGTCTTTCTTGAGGGAGGGGTTTTGGGATTTTTAAAATGATGTCTAAAATTAGGTCTTAGTGTTTGAACCCTCTAAAAATACCTAAAAACCCTAAAATATTCATCCATATTTCATAAAAGACTTAGGGTGAATTTACCGAACACCCTAATCCTTGGCATAATTTTTTACAGCTTTACAGGCACAACAAACGACCCTCTAGCGACGGACCTCGACCAGTCAACCCACCTTTGATGGGGGGTCCGTCGTTTTTGTTTGATCCTCCGCATGTGCAAGACTTTTGTACCTTGCAGTTTAATTAACGTCCAAGGTCGATGGGCAGTTGTTTGACCAAAAGTCCATCAGTTGTGGTCGTCGTTTGCCACTACTTTGCAACAACCTGCCAAAGAGATGGGGTCCTCTTCTAGGTCCACTCGTGGTTCCTAGGTGGATTCGTGCCCAGACTTTAAACCCTTATTCATGTTTAAATAGTTCTTAGTAGCCTCCACTCTCAATTACAACCAAAACAAACACGTAACACTTGCAAAAACACATAAGAACACGCATGCACATTCCAAGGCACATCTTCCCAAAGTCATGAACTTTCCTAGACGTTTGACCTCAACTATTACCAAAATTCAGAAACTGCCTCAAACATCATTAGTAAAAAAATTTAACACAAAATTAACTCATGAGACACATGTGATCTCTAGTCCAATCGAGTTCGTTTAAGGGGTGTTACATTCTCCGCCACATGGATCAACATTCATACTAGAATGACACTAAACCCGCTTAACGACATCAAGAACTTAACTAGAAGCATATAACACATATCATCAAGGTGAAAACATCAATATCCAATGCACCAACTTAACAAGGAAAACAATCATTTGTTGGCCACACGGGCAACTTTTGGAACAAATTCCACAATTCAAAACAAACCCTTATTTATTTATTTATGGAGTAACTACCTTCTCCAAAATTATACATGCTCATCTAAATCATTCTTACAATTATTTAAACCATTATTCATAAAAATGTAACTTTGTCAAATCTTGAACTTCTTTACAGTGCACACCAAAACATTAAAAGTGAAACATGCATAAAATTCAATAATTCACCATTAAATAAATGTAACATGAAGTAATGAATACATAATAGACAATACCATATATAATCATCTTATAACATAGACAAAATAACTTTGAAGCAATTAATCAATATTATTAGTGTAACGCCCCAAAACGAACAAAGGTGAACTAGGCCTCGTGAGTGTATCCAGAATTAATTTTGTTTTAAAATGAGTTAATATAGTTTTATTAATAATTCTGTGAAATTTTGTTATGTTTGAAGGTGAAACGTCCATGAATGTCCATGACGTTCGGAAGGTGTGCCTGAGAAAGTGTTCTTGTATCTTGTTGTGTTTGAGTGAGTTTTACGTGATTGTTTTGCTTAATGTCATGTGTTCCTAATACCTAGAAAACTTAGTTTAGGTTTTTAAAATCCGGGAACTACCTCACCTAGGACCCACAAGGGGCCCTAGATGAAGGTCCTAAGACTTGGACAAATCTGCCAAAAATCACTATTCCATAAACGAGGCTCTCTATTGGCCGTAGACTTATCAACGCCCCGTCGACAGGGGGGAGTAGTCCCATACTTAATAGGAAGTCTAAACCCCCCCCCCCATGTATCAGCCTCTGAATTCATCGACGCCAAGCAGGACAAGCCATCAACCAGGCGACTCCACATAGCTTTGGTCGTCGATTGACTCCTCCCAAAACCTGCCGAAGCTTGCTGTAAACTTGGTGTGTTTTGTGTAAATTCATACCATATTTTTAAAACCATAGTTCAATATTTTTAGGGTTTTTAAGTTATATTAAGTTAGTTTTAATCCCTACACCTAGACAAGACCCCTCACTTCAAGTATTCAAACTCCCTCTATCAAGAAAACTCTCTCAAAGTCACCATTGGAGCTAAGACTCAGGGAAGCCAAGGAGGGATGGTTTGGAAGATTGTATTCATAAAATATTAGTGTTTTTCCTTCTATTTGAGGTATGGTATCAAACCATGAACCCTCTTCCATTCAAGGACTCATTTCCAAAAGATTTCAAAAAAGGTTTTCAAACTCTATTTCCTTCTATCTTTGATTTTAAGCATGGGTCGTCTTGTAAAAGTGTTCTAATGATTTAACTATGTTTATTAATGTATTAATTTATTATTTTCATGTTAAAAACCTAATTAACTCATGTATATGCATATTTCAAACTTTTATCTTAACAAATGGGTTAAATGAGCATGTTTGGGTAAGGAATGAACTTTGGTTTTCTTATGTTTTTTTCTGGTTTAGCTACTTCCATAAGGTGCTTATTATGATTAAATATTAAAAAACTTATTATAGTGGATGAAGGTTAGGCTAAAGGATGAGTTTCCTATATTGTATATTTCTTATTATGAATTGCTTTTGAGTGGTATGGTCCACCTTCCTGGTGCCGGTGTTTTTTTGATAAACTTGATATTACTTAGTATGTTTTATGAGTGTGTCTTTGAACGCCTAGCATATGAAATGAAGTTATTTTGAATATAAGTCTTGTCTTGTGTTTTATGAAGTAGAATAGCATGTTTCGCTTAGCTTATGCCTAGGTAAAGTATATGACTTGTGAAGCATGTTAAAGTGTATAAATAAATGAATCTAGGACTAACGCATGTATAGAATCTAATGATACTTAAATGATTCTTATATGCAAGATGTGCTAACAAGTACACACACACATAAATGAATGTGTGGAGATAAATTGAGTAATTAGAGGAGTTTTGAGGTGAATATACTTCGTGAGTTGAGATGAAATGTTTAGTAGCAACTTTACTACATCCTAAGATCTTTATAAGCTAGGTCAGAGGATGAATTCCATTCGTGAGTTGAGATGTGGTGTTCACTAGCTATCCTTAACCTATATTTTAAAGTGAATAGAATATGTGGGGGTTATGTCTAGCATTGAGAGGATATGAAGAAGAGGTGTTTCTGCTTCGTGAGTTGAGATGTTGTATTCCAATGTACCACTTGAGATGAGTATTACTCGTTATTAGGGAATTAGTACTTAGTAGAAATCTCCTTATCCCTTAATTATGCGCCCACATAAGTGTAGCCATTGGCAAATCCATGTAAAAGCTAAAAAGAGTGATCTTACTCTGTGCAAGTGAGGATCCCTCATCCCATAGGGGTTAATGTCAAGAATCCATGTCTAGCTCTCATTGTCTATGTCGATTATGCTAACCCTCCACAGAATAATTGATTGAACTAAGTCTTCTAAAAGAATGTACTACTTAGGGTAGCTGGTGGTATAGGACGCTATCTATTCATTGCATTAGGTAAAACCTTACAAAATGGAACACTTGGTGCCAAACCTTCTAAAAGAATGTACTACTTAGGGTAGATGGTGGTATGGGACGCTATCTACTTATTGCACTAAGTAGTCATTCCAAAATGGAAGACTTTGGTGGTTTTTAGGGTGCCTTTTAATGTCTTGCCATTTATTGAGGGGCTTGTTTCTCCCTAGTTGAGTAAGACAAAAGGATTAGTATTGAGGATTGCTTTGGTGTTTATTGAAGGAGGCATAAGCATATTTCCTTCATGTCTTATCTTAGTGAGTCATAAGATAATTCCGAGGTAGGGAAACTCTTACGGAAAATGAGTTCACTTTTTCTTTCCCTTTGCCTTGGAAGTTCACTCATTTAGTTCACAGTAATGTTAGTTGGAGTTTACTATGTGTTTTGGAAGTTACTGTAGATGGTATCTTTCGGTTTAAAATTATGGAATCTCTTATCTAAGTGTTAAGTGATGATTTTTATGATTTTTTGTTTTTATATTCTTTAATATTTTACTTAAATTGCATGAAATGTTATTTTACAAAAAATTTTGTTTTTGCATATTTTAGCATATGTCATAATTAGTACATTAATTGTACTAACCCCATACTTTTCTCTACCTTATAAGCATAGGTTGAAGACTCTTTGGAAGATTCCAAGGCGAAGCATGGGAAATTCACTCACTCAAGAATTGGTATGTTCTCATATATTCGAGGACATAGTCTATTGTTTACTAGTTTTATTATAAGATTTACTATGTATTTGATTTCAATGTAAAGGTTCGTTTCCCTAAGATATTGTATGTCCTTTCTTAAGTTTTGCTTGTGACGATAATATTTCTTTAGTATTTACGAAAGGTTTTCTTTTTATTAATTTATTCATGAAAAGTTTAAATTCCGTACTAATTTTCATGTCTTATGTAATGATGCTAGTTAAAGGGCTTGTACAAGTCCCCAAAGGGTCAAGTACGCTCGGTCACAAAACGAGGGTTCCTCCTAACATCTAGGGGATACTTTCGGGTCGTCCCAGACTTGGTATCAGACCAAAAGGTTATGGAAAATAGTTTAGGTTCTAATAGTCTCATTAGATAAATCTCGTAGTATCTTGGTCATTGGTGTGAGTCGCGACACATCAATGGACAAGAGGCTATAGGATGATAGAAGCTTCACTTTCTTATCTATTCTGATGTCGTGCCTTGGAGTTGAGTCATATAAGGTGTTTTCTTTTAACCTCTTCTCCTATTGTTTATAGGACATGAATACGAGGACATCAACCGCTAGAAGGGACGAGGGAGGTGTAGGTAATGAGAGGATCCCTCCCCGTGTTGACCAAGTTCCTATTGTTGGCTTAGGGGAAGAGGGAATGAGGAGGTTCCCCTTCAAGTACCTCAAATTCCTCGGGAATCCCAAGAGCCTCAATTGCCTCCTATGCCTCAAGCTCCTTTTGTTGAAGGAGATATGACTAATGCGGAGTTGAGGGGTTCCCTAATGAATTTTACCCAACTCATGACAGCTCAAGCTCATGTAGTCAACAATCACCTTGTTGCCCAAGCTAATTAAGCAGTTGGACCCCAACCAAATTCTATTACTCTCGCTTCTAGAATTCGGGATTTCAAGAGGATGAACCCTCACACTTTCCATGGACCTAAGGTGGATGAAGATCCACAATGTTTCATAGATGAGGTTAGATCTTATGGGTTTGACCACGAGGGAGAAAGCGGACTTAGCCTCTTATCAACTCAAGGATGTGGCTAAAGGATGGTTTGAGAAATGGAGAAGTGAGAGACCCATAGAAAGAGGGCCAGTTGATTGGGAGGAATTCAAAGATGCTTTCCTATATAGGTTATTTCCCCTAGAGTGGAGGGAGAAGAATATGGTTGAATTCATGAGCCTTCATTAAGGTGGGACGAGAATGCAAGAGTACTCTCTGAAATTCACACAAATCTTTAATTATGCCCCAAGCATGGTAGCAAACCCTAGGGTTAGGATGAACAAATTTGTGATCTGAGTTTCTATCTTGGTGGTTAAAGAGTGTCGTACGGCAATGCTTTTTAAAGATATGGATATCTCTAGGCTCAAGGTCTATGCAAAACAAATTGAGGAGTCCAAAATTAGGGAGATAAGGCAAGAGAGTAAGAGGCCAAGGTTTGATGATTCTAGTCAGAAAAATTCTAAGAAGAGATTCTATCACCAAGATTATTCCATGGGAAACAAGGATAGGACTCCACCAAAATTCCCAAGGTGTTGTCCATTCTTTTGAGAGGGCTAGGTGCCCTACTTCTGGGAAGCAATATTAGGGTAGGTGTTTTGCTTGAATGGATGGTTTTTTTGCATGTGGTAATATGATCCATAAGATGAGGGATTTCCCCAACTTCAAAGCAAGAGGGAAAGAGGTCAATCAAGCTTCCTTAGATTCTAATACTCCAAAGAAGAACCCTTCCTATGGGATGGGAGCTAGGAAGTGTAACTAGTCCAGAGTTAATGATCTTGATAAGTCTTAACTCTTTATGATTGTTGTTTATATGATATAAAATGTGTTTATATTGTATATAGTTCGTATGATCAAGTCATCTTGATGAACTTCTTAAAAAATGGATTTTTGAAAATAATTGGTATGCTCAACATGAGCACAGTGAACCTCACTATGAAATTTTTGATTTTTTGAAAATAATTTGTTTGTCTTGAATTGAAGGTTAAATATGTGCAAAAGTATTGTATATGATCATGTTTAATATTGGAGATGGTAGTTCCTCTATAGGAGAAGGTTAAGGGAGAGTTTTTAAAATTTTGAAGTTTGCAAGAGTTGCCTATGTTTCTAAGTGTTTGAAAATCTGAAATGATGCTCCTTGCTATTTGATGCTTTGATTTTGAGTTTTTCATCCTTGATTGTAATGTTCTATGTGATTCTAAGTCACTCCTTGTTCTTGAATTTTTAGTGACAGTGCGAGAGAATGTAACGCCCTAAAATGAACAAACGTTAACTAGAGCCTTGTGAGTGTTTCTTGAGTTAATTTAGTTTTTAAATGAGTTAATTAAGTGTTCTTAGTCTGTGTGATAAGTTTGTTTATGTTTGGAGGTCAAACGTCCATGACGTTTGTAAGGTGTGCCTTAGAAAGTGTTTTTGCGTCGTTGTGTTTGAGTGAGTTTTACGTGTTCGTTTTACTTGAAACATATGTGAGGTGTTGCTAGTACCTAGAAGACTTATTTTAGGGTTTTAAAGTCTGGTAACGACCCCAGCTAGAACCCACAGAGGGCCCTAGATGAAGGGCCCAAGACTTGGACAAAATTGCAAAAAATCACCGCTCCATAAACGAGGCAGTCTACTGGACATAGACCTATCGACGCCCCATCGACTGGGGGGCGTATTACCAAAGTTGGTGGGAAATCTATCCCCCCCCCCCCATGTATCAGCCTCTGAATTCATCGACGCCCAGTAGGACAGGCGCTCGAGCAGGCAACACCCCGTAGCTTGGGTCGTCGATTGACTCCTCCCAAAAGTTGCTGAAGCTTGCTGCCAACTTGGGGTGCTTTGTGTAAATTGAACATATGTATTTTACAACCATAGGTCAATGTTTTTACTGTTTTTATTTTATATTAAGTTAGTTTAAGTCCTAGACCTAGACAAGACCGCTCACTTCATATATTCGAACTCCTTCTCTAAAGAAAACTCTGTCAAAGTCACCATTGGAGCTGAGACTCAAGGAAGGCAAAGAGGTCTGGTTTGGACGTGTGTCTTCTGAAAAAATTAGTGGGTTTCCTTCCCTTTGAGCTATGGTATCCATCCTTGAACCCTCTTCCTTTCAAGGAGTCATTTCCAAAAGATTTCAGAAATGGTTTTCAAACTCTATTTCCTTCTATCTTTGATTTTAAGCATGGGTCTTCTTGTAAAAGTGTTATAAATATTTAAATGTGTTTATTATTGTATGAAATGATTATTTTCATGTTAAAAACCTAATGAACGCATGTATATGCATATTTCAAACTTTTAGCTTAAGATATGGGTTAAATGAGAATGTTTGAGTAAGGTATGAACTTTAGTTTTCTTATGTTGTTGTTGTAGTTCACAGACTAACCTAAGGTCATTATTATGATTAAATATTGAGAAATTGATTATAGGGTATGATGTTTTGGTTAAAGGATAAGTTGCCTATATTGTATAGTTCTTATGATGAATTGTTTTGGAGTTCTATGGTCCACCTTCTTGGTGGCGGTGTTTATTTGATGAACTTCATATTATTTAGTATGTTTTATGAGTCTTGTTTTGAAGTCCAAGTATGTGAAATGAAGTAATGTTGAAGATGTGTCTTGTCTTGTGTTTTGTGAAGTTGAATAGCATGTTTGGCTTAGATTTTGCCTAGGTAAAGTATACAACTTGTGAAGCATGTAAAGTGTGTAAATTGATGAATGTAGGACTAAAGCATGAATAAAATCTAATGTAAGTGAAATGATTCTCATATGCAAGATGTGCTCACAAGTACACACACACTTAAATGATGTATGGAGCTAAATTTAGTAATTAGAGGGGTTTTGAGGTGAACACTCCTCGTGAGTTGAGATGAAGTGTTTCATAGCAACTTCACAACATCCTAAGAGCTTTATAAGCTAGGTCAGAGGATGAATTCCCTTCATGAGTTGACATGTGGTGTTCACTAGCTATCCTTCACCTATTGTTTTAAGTGCTTAGAATCTATGGGGGTTATGTCTAGCACCGAGAGGTTATGAAAAAGAGATGGTTACACTTCGTGTTGAGATGTTGTATTCCAATACACCACTTGAGATTAGTACTCCTCATTAGTAGAGAATGAGTACTTAGTAGCAATCTCCTTATCCCTTAACTATGCGCCCGCATAGGTGTAGCCATTGGGAAAGCCATGTAAAAGCTAAAAAGAATGATTTTACTCTGGGCAAGTGGAGATCCTTCATCCGATAGGGGTTAATATTGGGATTCTATGTCTAGCTCTTATGGTCTATGTAGGTTAAGCTAACCCTCCACAAAAGAACTGATTGAACTAAGTCTTCTAAAAGAACGTACTACATGGGGTAAGTGATGGTATGGGACGCTATCTACTCATTGCACTAGGTAGGACCTTCTGAAAGGGAAGACTTGGTGCCAAACCTTCTAAAAGAATGTACTACTTAGGGTAGGTGGTGGTATGGGGTGCTATCTACTCATTGCACTAAGTAAGCATTCTGAAAGGGAAGACTTTGGTGGTTTGTTAGGTGACTTTAAATATATTGCCATTGATTGAGGGGTTTGTTTCTCCCCAATTGAGTAAGCCACAAGGGGTAGTCTTGATAATTGATTTGGTGTGTATTGAAGGAGTCATATGCGAACTTCCTTCATGTCTTACCTTAGTGAGTCTTAAGATAATCCCAAGGTAGGGAAAATTTTATGGAAAATGAGTTCACTTTGTCTTTCGCTTGGTCTTGGATGTTCGCTCATTTAGAATAGGATAATTCACTGTGAATGCCTTAAATGATTCATTTTTAATGTTAAAATTAGTTCACTGTAATGTTAGTTGGAGTTTACGGTATGATTTGGAAGTTACTGTAAATGGTCTTTTTTGGTTTAAAATTATGGAATCTCTTATCTAATTGTTAAGTGATGATTTTTATGATGTTTTGTTTTTATATTCTTGAATATTTTACTTAAATTGCATGAAATGTGATTTTACTAAAATATCCCTTTTAGCATGTTTTTGCATATGCCATAATTAGTATTTTAATTGTAATAACCCCATACTTTGCATATCTGATATACCGTGGTTTCACGGTATTATTAATACTTTTTCCTTATGTTAAGTGTGTCCAAAAGCCTTTTTGTGCTAATTTTTATGTAAGTTTCACTTTATTTGTAGGAAATCTGTCTAAAAGAATAATGCGGAGGTTTTTGAGCGAGAAATACAAAAAAGTACCACCAATGGAGCTTGTGACGTTCGTCGTGCCCGTGACGTTCCGTAGTTGGCATCGTAGTGCAGTTGCTGATAGAAGATGGGTAATTCTAACCAAGTGTGGGTTTACAGAGTGCGTAACGAACCGTCGTAGCCATGATGGCCCGTCCTGCTGGTTCATCGTGAAATTCAGAGAAGTAGTCCCAGTACCCAAATTCCAAGAGTTTAAGTGTTTTGGAACGGAGACCCTCGACGGACCGTTGTTCCTGTGATGATCCGTCATACCTGCCGTCGAGGGTAATGGAGAGAGCAGCAAAAGAAATTGCACAAGTATGGGACGACGGAGTCCATTACGGTCCGTCATGACCACGATGATCCGTCGTGAGGTCCGTCGACCCAGCCGCGTTTTGACAGATATTCAGCAAGTAGAGTCCTTATTTAATTAGGTTTTTATTTTTTATAAGTAGTTCGAAAAACCTCCTTTTTGAGGTTTGACCCTTGATCATTGTTAGACTCTTGATTATTTTTTAGACCTTTTAGGGGACTCTTGAATATTTTGAGACTCTTGTAATTGATTGTTGGTGATTTTTGTTGATTAATCAAGCGAACTTTCCGATTTTACTCTTTCTCATTGAAGTAAGTACATGAATTCTTATTCCATATATTTGAATATTGTGATTATGAATATGGGTAACTAAAACTCCATAACTAGGGTTGTGGGAAGCATAGGCGAATAATGAGGTAAAAACTAACTAAAATAACAATTCTAGAATAGTGTCTTGCATGTATTGATAATTCTTTCGCTTAGAAGTCTTTTTAACGGATGGCCAACATTAGAACTCGCCTTAATGCGACTTGCCGGACCAAGGAGGTAGATATTAGGAAAAGAATTATCAACATAGATTTAGTGTATACAATCTAATAAGCTAGTATTGATTGGTACGAGGTAATAAATTACTCAAATATCTAATACGATGCTTAATATGAGGTAAAGGTAAGGGTTAGTATAGCAGCACATGTAGCCGGACAAAGGTGCGGAGTGAAATTTTCTAGATTCCGGACCTAGGATTTAGAAATACATAACTTATCACTTTGCATGCAAGATACTAGGAAAGAATTGTTATGGTTAGAATTATCAAGTTATGAACCTGTGGGGAACACGTATGCCCTAGTTAGTTTGATTAATTGATTAAACTCCAACATTCGAAGCTGTTAAGTGTCTCCTTTAATTTTGCTAGTTATTTCCATTTATTCAGAAATAGAAAACCCCCCTTTTATCATTTTTGCTTTCCAAGGAAGTAATTAACTGAACAATAGTAATAATAGTTTGAAGTTAAGTCTAAACTATTTTCCTCGTGGGAACGATCCTCATTAGTTGGGTTATTTACTTGACACGGACGCTTTACTTCTTATTTGAGAAGTAAGTTTAAGCGTATCAAATTTTGGCGACGTTGCCGGGGAAAGTAGCTTTTAGATTAACTTAAACTTATTACTATATTTTAGTTTATATTTTCTTGATTTACTTTGTTTTATTTTTTTGATTCGTGCAGAACCACCCTCCTTGTATGCTAAATACACGAACCCTTGTTTCCCTACGATCACGAATTAGAGCGTACACTAAGCAACATGAATCAAAACTTGGGAATTAATGATGATGATCCAAACAAGAACATCTCAGCTCCGGTTGATGTTCATGGTCAGTTGTTACTCGATGCTCCACGTGAACACCAACAGAGGGGACAAAATCCCGGTCCACTGCCCCAAGAATACTATAGACGCTATGACAGCATAGCGGACTCCAGTGGGCCACTTGTCTTGCCTACTCTACCACCAGGCCACACCTTTGTGGTAACTAGTAGCCTGATGCAAATGCTCACTGCCATAGGTTTGTTTTTAGGGCTACCTTCTAAGGATCCACATGCCCATATAGCTAAGGTAAGGGCAGTGTGTAAAAAATGTGTAGGGAGGCCTGACTTGGACTTTGATGTAATAGGGCTTCGAGTGTTTCCTCTCTCACTGACGGGAGAGGCTACTATATGGTTCATTGCGGTCCTTTACAACTCAATTTTCACTTGGAACCAACTAAGGGACGTTTTCTTAGCACGCTACTACCCGGTCTCCAAGAAACTAAACCACGAAGACAGAGTGAACAACTTTGTGGAACTACTAGGAGAGTCAGTTAGTAGTTCTTGGGATAGATTCAACTCGTTTTTTAGAAGCGTCACAAACCACCGTATAGATGATGATTCACTGTAGGAATACTTCTATTGGGAATAGGATTATAATAATAAAGCGGTGTTGGACACTATAGCAGGTATATCCTATGGGGAGTGTCCTTATGCTGAGATTGCTGAAAAATTAGAGAAAATCTCCCAGAATAATAAAGCTTGCAGTACTAGGAAGACAGATACTGGGAGAAACACCTTCGCAGTGCAGTCCACTCACAACCCAGCCACAGATGAGATTCGTGAAGAAATGGCTCATATGAGAACTGAGCTTGGGTTGGTACTAAAACATATCACTGGGGTAAAGAAAAGATAAATGCAGTTAACTACTTATCTAAACCACCACCACGTAATGATGAATGTTATTATGCGGAGGATTCCGATGCAGTAAATGAGCACACGGGGGGTTTCCGACCGAGTGCCCAAGGATCAAATTAGGATAATTGGCGTCAAGATCAAGGGAACCAAGGTCGGATCTATGGTAACTATAACCATGAGGGTCATTATGTCCGAGATGGAAACTACAACCGCGACAACAACTTTAACAGGGTAACTACGATAAAAGAAATGATAGGAATGGGCCCTATGTCCCTCCTCAAAATCGTGAAGTTACTCCTAGGAATGGTGGAGATAGTATGGCGCGAGTTAAGGATATGTTGCAAAAAATTATGAAGAGGTTCGACGCTAGTGATGAGCACATTAAAGATTTAAGGAGTAATTTAGCAGGTATTGGGAAAAAAGTTGATACACATGCAATATCGATTAAGTAGATCGAGTTTCAAATGGCCCAATTATCTGCGGCTGTGAACACACAGTAACCGTGCATTCTTCCTATCAACACTGTCCAAAATCTGAAAAATGATGCACATTGTATGGCAATCATTACTCGGGGTGGTAAGCAAACCATTGACCCACCTATGTCGTCTAATGTGGAAAAGGTGAGAAAGGATGATGATAAGGTGGTAAAGGGTAGTGGTGAAGAAGAAGATAGCACTGGAAAAAAAAAAGCAGAAATTCCTATGAAGGTAATTCTCATGCCTAGACCACCAGCACTCTTCCCTTAGAGATTAGTGAAAAAAAGACTAAGTTTATAACAATGCTGAAGCATCTTTCTATCAATGTCCCTTTGGTAGAAGCCCTAGAACAAATGCCTGGTTATGCCAAGTTTATGAAAGATCTGGTTACAAAGAAAAGATCGATCACTTTCGAGGATGATGATAGAATGCAGCACTGTAGTGCTATTGCTACAAGATCTCTCGCACAAAAGAAATAAGATCCGAGTGCGTTCACTATTCCTTGTACAGTCGAGCCATTACATTTTACGAAAGCATTATGAGATCTAGGGGCAAACATAAATCTGATGCGCCTCTCGATTTACAAGAAGTACGGTTTGGGTGACCCAAAACCCACTGCGATGAGGCTACTGATGGCTAATCGAATAGTTAAAAGGCCTATAGGGATACTCCACGATGTGCTAGTAAAAGTGGAGTCATTCATATTTCCGGCAGATTTTGTTATTCTTGATTGTGAAGTTGATTTTTAAGTGCCTATTATTCTTGGGAAGCCATTCCTTGCTACAGGTAGAGCCTTAGTTGATATGGAAAAGGGGCAGATGAAATTTCGGTTTAACAATGAAGAAGCGACCTTCAACATTTGTAGGTCCATGAGGCAGAGCGGTGAGCTCCAATTGGGGATTTGGTGCTTTTAGACAGATCTAGGTTGCCTTGTCTTCCGGGTAAGCTCAAGTCCAAACGGACTGGCCCTTATTTGATTACCCAAGTATTCCCTCATGGAGCAGTTGAGTTAAAAACCAAGGAGGGAGTGCGGTTTAAAGTGAATAGAGAACAAATAAAACTCTATTTTGGGCATACTGCATCAGTGAATAAAGTGATACAGGCATACCTTCTTGATGAAGGCTGAGTAATCAAGTGTCCTCAGTCATGCCACGACATTAAATCAGGCGCTTGTTGGGAGGCAACCCAATACTTATAGTTTTTTTTCTTTTTAGTAATGGTAGCATTTTCTACTAATGGGTTTAAACTTTGCAGGCACATCACCAGGAAATTCTGCAGAAAAATTACTCTGTAGCAATCACTGACGGATACAGCGATGGACCATCGCATAAATCTGTCATGCTAGGTATGTCTTTTTGTTATTTTCAAACTAGGGCACATGCGACAGAACCAACAACGTACTGTCACAACTGAGATGGACCGTCGACGGCGAATCATCACATTATTAATGAAGTGTACCTGACCCCACCCCGCTGGGGTTTTTTTTAAAAAAATCAACATTTAAAACCCCCACCCCTTCATTTCACCCCATTCCTTCACACTTTCTCCCATTTCCCTCCCTTTTCAACTTCCAAAATCGTAACCTCTCCCTCTTACAACCGATCATTTTCCCCAAATTCCTAAAATTCATCGTCTACTAGTCGGAGCTGCTGCTGTGAGTCTCGACTTTATCACCAAGTACCTTTCTCTCTTGTTTTTCTAAGATTCTCAAGTATATGTCTCTAATTTCCACTCATTTAGATAACATTTTTGTTTATAAATTGGTATTAGCCTAGTTATTCTTGATATTTCATTCTTAAATAAAATTGTGTCTTACCTAGGTTGAAAATCCTCGAAATTGTCATGTTAAAACCCTAGAAATAGGTGCTTTGGCATTGCTAGTTTACTCGGTATTTGGGTTAGACAAATGTAGGTTAAAACACTACCAACTCAATTTGGGTCATAGGGGATGAATGGGGCATCCCCAGTTCTGTCACTAAGTTACAGAATGAGACCCCGATGACGGACTGTCGTACCCACGATGGACCATCGTTGGGTCTGTTGTAACAGCCCTAACACCCCACTGTCCAATTTTCTCCAAGTGTCAACCAACGGCCACATGCGACGGACTGTCATTCCCATGACGGTTCATCCTTCACAACTATTCAGGTTGTCATAGACCCTATTCATAAGGGTCTCTCACTATTTCCAAGTGTCCTCCAACATAAACATGCGACGGACCGTCATACCAACGATGGTCCGTCCTACTAAATCGTTCTAGTTGTCAGAGACCCTGCTCCTAAGGGTCTCTCTCTATTTTTCTAAGTGTCCTCAAACGAAGAACTACGACAGACCTTCATACCCACGACGGTACGTCCTGCACAACCATTCTGGTTGTCAGAAACCCTATTCATTAGGGTATCTTTCTATTTTTCTAAGTGTCCTCAAACGGACAACTACGACGGGCCGTCATACCAACGACGGTCCATTCTGCATGACCTTTATGGTAGTAAGAGACCCCTCTCCTAAGGGTTTCCATATTTTTTTCAAGTGTCCTCTGACGGACACCTACGACGGACCGTCGTACCTGTGACGGTCCGTCCTGCACATACCGTCATACTTGTCAGAGACTCTCTTACATGGTTCTCCATATAAACAACGTCTAAGTAAGACACGATGGACCCCATAACGGTCTGTCATACTCACGACGAGTCATCACCCGGCCCGTCGTGCGTCACTGTTACTATAGAAATGTCATTACATCTTAACTCTTTTATTTATTTTCTGTGGTTTTTGTTGTCTTGTTTGCTTTTTCTCGTACTAATATTGATTCTTTAAAGGTACTATCTATTATGGGACCAAAACAAGATCGAGTCTACGCACGCGCGCGATAGAAGTCTGTTGCCCCATCTGCTTGCGTGGTCATTGGCTGTGATGATGAGCGTGACCCCGAGTACGTTCCCCAGGCACTTCCACCCATCCCGGATGCATGTGCTACCAGAGCCACATCCAAAAAGGTGGCGTCCGACGTAGTCACTGCCTCCCAGTCTAATGAGTAGCGCACAAAGACCGGCGCACCTTCTTGGTCAGCTACTAATGGAGAAGGAGTGTCTGGCTCCTTTGGATTTTCGCGGTCGGAGAAAGCCTCCGAATCTGCTGAGGTTCCTGCACCCACAACCGCTGCAGAGTCTGTCTCATCTGATGAGGCTGAAAGTTCAGAATCCACACCCAGTTCACCGACTCGTGCTCTCACCCCGGTGACCGACCAGCCTAACCGGTGGTGTGTCGACAGGTAGTATCAAGTCTATTCCGATGCAAAGTTCTAAAATGAAAAAGAAGTCATGACTCGGACACTTAGATTGGAGTAGTGGTCCTTACGGGAACTCTCATGATGATGCTTGAGATCTACAATCTCTTCACGAGACATCGACTGGAAAGGACAGCGCGTCCGTTGGGACGTTATAGTGAAGAGATGGTCCGAGAGTTCTACGCCTCCTACACAGCGACTCTTCGATCACAGATTGATAGGCGGGCTGCCCCCGCCAAATAGGCCCCACTGGAGCAGGTCCGTGTACGTGGCGTTCAGGTTTATATCTCCCTACTTGCCATCCGCCGGTTTCTATACGGCAAGATGTTGATGCTAACCGGACCCCTCTCAATGTCGAGTTTGACTACCCATGGGAGATTGTCAAAGATGGCCAATTTATGCGTGAGCCATCATTGAGAGACACCACTAGGAGGTGGATAGCCTTGCACTTGTCTGTTGATGGAGAGGGTGCTGACTGGGTGACCGAGTCGAAGGGGGGCATCAAGAAGGCTAACCTAACCTTCACGGCGAAATTTTTGTGGTTGACTGTCCGCCACTGCCTTTCCCCCACAGCCGCTTATAATATAGTCACATGGGATCGAGCAGTACTAATGGCGGCGATGATAGCCGAATTTGAGGTGGATTTTGCGTGTCTTTTACAGGCGTTCATATACAAGAGGGATTAAGGTCACAACTACTTACCATTTCCCGTGCATGATGTTTTCTCTATGCAGGTCCGCAGGTGTACCTATATGGCACGTTGATCAGCTCAAGACCGCGCTGGGCACTGTTGGTATTGGTCTCATCAAGGATGAGGCCAATGAGTTGGCTCTACGTAGAGGGCCCCGTCAAGATTTGCCTCCACTTGGTAACAATCTGGATGATACGGTAGCACAGGCCCGCATCGCTACGCAGGCGGCTTCCACTAACACTACCCCAGTAGAGTCTATCCCGAGTAGTAGCCCTACCCCGAGCTGCTCTCGTTCAGACCCTTTCCCTGCTATGGTCCCTCTTTCTAGGATCCAAAAATTAGAGGCACAGATGGCTACACTTCTGCATCACATTCAGCCTTGGATGCAGAAGTCTATTGCTGAGGCAGAAGAGCACTCTGAGTGGAGAATGGTCTAGCACACAGAACGGAATATCGTTGAGGTTCATCAACGCTTGGACGCTTTTGAGGTGCAAGTGTTAGCCCGACCAGCTCTTCAGGTGGATATGTCAATCCTTCAGGCTTCGGTCGACAGTCTTCGGGCAGACATCAACATGGTCTTAGAGGCTAGGGTACCTGGGTCTGAGGCCCCTTCTGCAGAGCCTGGTGAAGACACATTGATGGCGGCCCTATTCGCCACATCAGAGATTCCACCACCTCCCCCTTGAGAGCATGCCAAGAGAAATAGAGGTCGAGAGGAGGATGAAGATCGAGCACGGAAGAAGGAGAGCCGTGAGATGTAGGCTGCGAGGAGAGCCTCGCTTGCTGAGGAGGAGGCACGTCAGATGAGAGCAGGAGAGTTGACTGCTGGGGCGTCTAGCTCCAGAACATTGGAGATAGCGGGAGGCACTTCTGATAGTGTTGTTAATGCTGAGGACACCACTGAGGGTGTCCAGATTACAGAGGTAGTGGGTTCCGGGTAACCGGACCCACCAGCTTGCTGATCGTCGGCGCTTTGCGCCCCAAGTTTGCTTCACCTACCACTCTAGTATTTCAATTTTTTTATGCATTGGGGAAAACTGCATGTCTTTTTGTTGGGGTGGGGTAAATGGAAAGTGAGTGCTAGGGTGTAGTCTGATTAGCCAAATTCACTATCCTCTTTTGGGGTTTTCTTGCCTGTGTTCTTTTTCCCCAAGAGACTGATTACTTTTTCTGTTGAACCGTCATGTCTATATCTTGTCTACATAGTTTAATTCCGAAGCATGATGACTAAAATGATATCCAAATAAAATGGAAAATGATGCATGACTAGGCATAGTAATTTATAAATGTGTGGCTCTAAGCTTGACATAGAGGTACACCAATGCATGACCCTAAGTCTAAAATTCGAACTAGGTGTCTGATAATCTGGTAGAGTAATGAGATGTCAAGTTAGTGTGAGGAAGATTTGGATAGTCCACTATTTGTAATGAGCTAGAACTTGCCTGGTTAGTCCTGCTAAAAGTAAGTTGTAATAGACAGAAAGGATCATAGGTCCTTATTTAATATAGCCCATTTTTAGCCTGAATGAAAGAAAACCAAATTAAATTTATCCTTCTTTGATCCAAATGATTTGATCTTAAACTAGACCTTTCTTTTTCACCCTAACTGATCTTTTCTAAGAATAATGTGTTGGCCCTGGTCCCTCCTTGGACATGTGCACCTCAGCTTATGCAAAAAGCATAAGTTGAGGGTGGCTAATGCAGTAAACAACCCTTTTTATGGCTCTAACTTAACTTTGGATATTGTGTACTTTGACTCATGGCAAAGCCATGAGTTGAGGGTGGTTATTATGAGGAATGCTCTGGAAAGTGGGGTTGAAAGAACAAAGAGAGAGAAAGAACAAAAGTAAAGTGACTCAAGAATTATTTGAAAGAAAAGTAAAGAAAAACAATATACAAGAAATACAAGCAAGAAAAGAAGAGAGTCACTTACACAAATGAAGAAAAAATGGAAAACAACAAGGTGAAAGAATAAGAGGAACTGGGCAAAATAAAATGATAGAAAATGGTATGTTTAGCTGATATGTCAAGGAGGCAAAAAAGTCACTAAAGTATACCTAAATATACCTTACCTAACCCTGAGCTTATGTTACAAGCTAAGAAAGTTCTAACGTGATCCTAAGAGTTGTATAGCGAACTTAAAGCAGTGAAAATAAGGGAAAGCTTATGGAAATATGTATGAATGAGTGTAAATTTGTTTTGAAAGTGAGTGTTGAAAAGTAATCCTGATAATCAAACTGAAATCACTGTGTGAAAAATGAGGATCTTGTTTTGAAGTGAGGACACTAGTTGCAATACCGAAAATATTAGCACCTCGGTGAGAAATTGAAGAGGATAGGTGTTAGTGCATGGTGACTCTGTGTCATGGTCTGATTCCACATAATTTAAGCCTAATAGCGATAGCATGCATAAATATGATTAAATTGATTGGGATTGATAGCCAAATGATAGCGAAGGATAAAACATGGATACTATTGTTCAAAGATTTTGTATTCAGTCATAGTGTGTCGCTTGAGGACAAGCAACGAATTTAAGTTGTGGGTGTTAATATAACGTGATTTCACAGTATTATTAATACTTTTTCCTTAAGTTTAGTGTATCCAAAAGCCTTTTTGTGCTAATTTTTATGTAATTTTTATGTAATTTTCTCTTTATTTGCAGGAAATCTGTCTAAAAGAAGAATGAGGAGGTTTTTGAGCGAGAAATGCAGAAAATTACCACCTACGGAGCTTGTGACGGTTCGTCATACCCGTGACGGTCTGTAGGTGGCATCATAGTGCAGCTGATGAAGTAAGATGGGGAAGTCTGACCAAGTGTGGGGTTACGGAGTGCGTAACGGACCGTCGTAGACATGACGGCCCGTCCTGCTGGTTCGTCATGAAGTTCAGTGAAGTAGTCCAGTACCCAAATTTCAAGAGTTTAAATGTTTTGAAACAGAGACCCTCGACGGACCCTTGTGCCTGTGACGATCCATCATACCTGCCGTCGAGGGTAATGGAGAGAGCAGCAGAAGAAATTGCACATCTATGGGACGACGGAGTCCATTACGGTTTGTCATGACCACGACGATCCGTCACGAGGTCTGTCAATCCAGCCGAGTTTTGACAAATTTCCAGCAAATAGAGTCCTTATTTAATTAGGTTTTTATTTTTTATAAATAGTTTGATAAATCTCATTTTTGAGGACAGACCATTGATCATTGTTAGACTCTTGATTATTTTTTAGACCTTTTGAGAGTCTCTTGAATATTTAGAGACTCTTGTAATTGATTGTTGGTGATTTTTGTTGGTTAATCAAGCTAACTTTCAGATTTTACTCTTTCTCATTGAAGTAAGTACATTAATTCTTAAACCATATATTTGAATATTGTGATTATGTTTATGGGTAACTAAAACTCCATAACTAGGGTTGTGGGAACCATAGGCACATAATGAAAGTAAAAACTAACTAAAATAACAATTCTAGAATAGTGTCTTCTATGTATTAATAATTCTTTCGCTTAGAAGTATTTTTAACGGATGGCTAACATTAGAGCTCGCCTTAATGCTAATTGCTAGACCAAGGAGGTAGATAATAGGAAAAGAATTATCAACATAGATTGTGTGTATACTATCTAATAGGCTGGTATTGACTGGTACGAGGTAATAACTTAGTCAAATATCGAATACGACGCTTAATAGGAGGTAAAGGTAAGGGTTAGTATAGCAACACACGTAGCCGGACCAAGGTGCGGAGTGAAATTTTCAAGATGCCGGACCAAGGATTTAGAAATACATAACTTATCACTTTGCATGCAAGATACTAGGAAAGAATTGTTATAGTTTGAATTATCAAGTTATGAACCTGTGGGGAACACGTAAACCCTAGTTACTTTGATTACTTGATTAAACTCCAACATTCGAAGCTGTTAAGTGTATCCTTTAATTTTTCTAGTTATTTTCATTTATTCAGAAATAGAAAAACCCCCCTTTTATCATTTTTGCTTTCCAAGGAAGTAAGGGACTAAACAATAGTAATAATAGATTGAAGTTAAGTCTAAACTGTTTTCCTCGTGGGAACTATTCCAACCTCATTAGTTGGGTTATTTACTTGACACGACCGCTTTACTTCTTATTTGAGAAGTAAGATTGAGCGTATCAATATCCCTTAACTATGCGCCCGCATAAGTGTAACCGTTGGGAAAGCCATGTAAAATCTAAAAAGAATGATCTTACTCAGGGCTAGCGAGGATCATTCCTCCGATGGGGGTTAATGTTGGGATTTTACGTCAAGATCTCATGATCTATGTAGGTTAAGCTAAGCCTCCACAAAAGAATTTATTGAAGTAAGTCTTCTAAAAGAACGTACTACATAGGGTAGGCGGTGGTATGGAACGCTATCTACTCATTGCACTATGTAGGATCTTTTGAAAGGGAAGACTTGGTGCCAATCCTTCTAAAAGAATGTACTACTTAGGGTAGGTGGTGGTATGGGGCGCTCTCTACTCATTGCACTAAGTAGGCATTCTGAAAGGGAAGAGTTTGGTGGTTTGTTGGGTGCCTTTAAATATATTGCCTTTGATTGAGAGGTTTGTTTCTCCCGAGTTGAGTAAGCCACAAGGGGTAGTCTTTAGAATTGCTTTGGTGTTTATTGAAGGAGACATATGCATACTTCCTTCATGTCTTTCCTTAGTGATTCTTCGGATAATCCCGAGGTAGGGAAACTCTTATGGAAAATGAGTTCACTTTCTCTTTCGCTTGGACTTGGAAGTTCACTCATTTAGAATAGGATAATTCTTTGTGAATACCTTAAATGATTTATTTTTAAAGTTCAAATTAGTTCACTATAATGTTAGTTGGAGTTTACGTTATGTTTTGGAAGTTACTGTAAATGGTCTCTTTTGGTTAAAAATTATGGAATCTCTTATATAAGTGTTAAAACATTATTCTTATGATGTATTGATTTTATATTCTTGAATATTTTACTTAAATTGCATGAAATGTTATTTTACTAAAATGTCCCTTTTACCATGTTTTTGCATATGCCATACTTAGTACATTAACTGTAATAACCCCATACTTTTCTATACCTTATAAATATAGGTTGAAGACTTTTTTGAAGATTCGAAGGCGAAACTTGGGAAATTCACTCTCTCAACAATTGGTATGTCCTTATATATTCGAGGACATAGTATATTGTTTCCTAGATTTATTATTAAGACTTATTATGTATTAGATTTCAATGTAAAGGGTCGTGTGCCTAAGATTTTATATATCTTGTCTTAAGTTTGGCTTGTGAGGATAAGATTTCTTAAATATTTATGAAAAGGTTCCTTTTAATTAATTTATTCATTAAAAGTTTTAATTCCGCATTACTTTTCATGTCTTATGTAATGAATGCTAGCTAAAGGGATTATACAAGACCCCAAAGGGTCAAGTACGCACGGTCACGAAACTAGAGTTCTTCCTAACTTCTCGGGGGTACTTTCGAGTCGTGAAAACTAGATACACCTTAAAATGAGAAATAAAGGTTGACTACCAATATCCCCGTGTAATCATGATATCATCAAGAGCATACAAAACAGAAATACAACTCTTACTAATATGCAAGACACCTAATCATTACAAAACTATAAGGATTTTGTTCTTAATCTTGAATACGAATAAAAGGAAGGATAAAGATATCAAGTATTTTTCCACTCAACTCATTCTCCTCCACTTAGGGTAAAGCCATCTTCATGGTCTCATACTTCAAAGTATCACTACACCTCTCATAAGGTAAGAACTCATACTACCCTAAACTTATGAACATCAAGACTAAACATCAACCATACTAGTTAAGCATAACACCCTCTTCTTTGGATTCAAACTAGGACAAACACTCTTAAAGATCTTCTGATTAAACTCTTAGGCATCACATAACTCAACTCATGGAAATGAAATTCCCTCTTTCTCCTTCCACGCACTAAGGTAGATTCATTTGGAAACAAACATTCTAGGTATATGGATTCCTCCATTTGCTTAGTAGACATAATATCTTTCCTCCTTAGAGTAAACGTACACAAGAACTTCAATCCATTCACAAGCAAAACTATGCCACATAACCCACAGAAGAGGGCAGACATCAACTCTTACCAAACTACCACATTCTCTTCAACACTTCTCAAACTTACACCTTAATACTCTACTATCATTGTACACAACCATAAGATAACTCATTTTTCCCCTAAAAGACATCATTCAACCATTTTAACTCTTACTATTTTTAGAACTTTATCACCATACAAATTCACATCATAATACTTCCAATCTCATAAATCACACATATCCATAAATGGAACACATCATAATCTTCAAATCTCTTCTTCACATGTACTCTTCTAGCCACATAACCATTATATGCATCAAAATTTACATTCCTCCCTCTGAACTTAGAAACATATGCCCTTCCAAGCAATCAATTTAGAAAATCACGATACAAGTGAAAAGAAGATAGAGACCTTATGGAGTTAAGTCATATGGCACGGTACAAGAGTAATGAAGAAAGTTAAACTTCTATCGCCTTATTGCCTCTTACTCATGGGTGTGTCATGAATCAACCCGAAGATTAAGACTCTATAGACATGGTTTGTGAGCCTTTATACGCTAAACTATATCCCATAACTTATTCTCTAATACAAACTTTATCAAGACCGAAAAATACCCCCAACAAGTTAGGCAACCCATAGGTAAGAACAATTAAGTACTTGACCTTACGGAGGTCTTCTACTAGCCATTTTTTATCATTCATTACATAAGACATAAAAATCAGTGCAAAATTAAAACTTTTCACGACATTAATAATGAAAAGGAAATATATTTTATAAAAACTAAAGAGTAGTCTCGGCGTCACAAGCCAACTTAAATCCACATCTTAAATATATTAGAGACATTGCCCTTTTCATTGAAACTAAATATATAATAAGTCTTAAAAGTAGAAATTAAAGAAATAGAACTATGCCCTCGAATATATGAGGACATACTTAGTCTTGAGAGAGTCGATTACCAATCTTGCCTTCTAGTCTTCAACTTGCCTACAACTTATACTTATAGAGTATAAAAAGTACGGGGTTGGTTCAAACAATGTACGAAGTATGGCATATGCAAAATATGCCAAAAGGGACGTTTTGGTAGAAATAAGCTTTCATGCTTATTAAGTAAACTTTCATGAATATAGAAGTGAAATAACACCTAGATCATAATTGAACACATATGATAAAGTTTACGTAATCTTAACCTAAAAAAAGCACATTGCAGTGATCCCATCAAAATATAACAGTGAACTTACTGAATCCCACAATGAACTCATTTGCCGAGATGTTTCCCTAACCAAGGTTATCGTGCGACTCGCAAAGGTAGACATGAAGGAACGCCCATACAATTCCTTCAATATGCACCTTAAGTGATTCTCAAGGCTACCCATTACAGTCTTACTTCGCGTGGGTAACAAGTCCACACTCCTATAACTAAACATTAGAGAAACATACTTGTGTTTAGAACTTCACATAGGTTCCCTTCTCCAAGTGGTCTTGCAAGTTACACAAACTGCAATTTGAGAATAGCATCCCACACTACTTCTCCCACTTTGTGCTCCTTGAGGATTCCATGATATAAGATAGACCACATTAATCATTCATAAACTTCATTATACAAGACAAAATATTAACATGGTTTCTTATCATTAGACATTAAGTCACATAACTCCATTTGCATTACATGCTAGCACATTCACACATTAAATATAAAGACACACAAAGACTCCTCTTTTAAGTGCCTACTTGTGAAAGGATAAATAGCATCTCATACCACCACCTACCCTAAGTAGTACACTCTTTAGGAGACTTAGTTCATTACATTTGTTTGTGTGGGATGGGTTTAACCAAAATACACCATAAGAGCTTGACATGGAATCCCGCAATTAACCCTTATCGGATGAGGGATCCCTACTTGCCTAGGGTAGGGTAATTCTATTAGCCATTACATGGAATCTCCAATATCTACACCTATGCTAGCACATTGTTCAGAAATAAGGAGATTTATTTAAGAAACTCACTCTCTACTCACGACGAGTACTCATCTCAGCAGGTACAACATCTCTACTCACAACGTGTAACCACCTCTTTTTCATATCTTCTCGGTTCTAAGAATAACTCCCCCATAGAGTCTTAAACATTCATTTACTATAGGTTAAGGGATAACTAATTAGCATCACATATCAACTCACGAAGGGTACTTGTCCTTATAGGTTACAATGGAATACCATATCTCAACTCACGAAGGGTATCCAACCTCCAACCTATCTTAGAAAACTATTGGGAATAGTGATGTTGCTACTAAACACTATGTCTCAACTCGCAACAAGTGTTCATCAAAAAACTCCCCTTTTCAATCACATTCTATAACTTCATTCATTCAATTAAACTGTAAGTGTCTGTATATGTGAGCACACCTTTACATAATCACCCTTTTTAAAACATTGACTTCTAAACATGCTTACATCTTCATTCATCATATTACATACACTAGCATGCTTAACATATACATAGTATTCACTTAAACATAGTATCGTCAAGAAACTTATTTCAATCTTCTAAACCTTATCGTTCATAAACACAATAATCACCTTTTCACTTAACATTATATGCCGTAAATGCCACATCCACAATACATACAATTATACAAAATAATCATGAACTTCAAGTAAACACCACCATCAAAGGTGGACCATACCACTCAAGAATCATCTCAATGGAAACTAAGCAAGATGGAACAACTTACACTTCATCCAAGCTTTCACCACCTTTCATCAATACCTCCAATAATTCATCATAAATTATCCCTTATGGGAGTATCTAAATCAAAAAAAAAAACTACAAAGAAAACATAATTGTAACACCTTCTATTCATTATCATTAAACCCATCTCATAAGCTAAAAGTTTATAAAAAAACATAAACATGGTTTCATTTGACTTTTGACATTAATAATAATCTAAAACTAAAAACAACTAATATTAATCATTAAAACATTTTCATGCAAATACCATACTTGATGTCAAGGAATAAAGAAGATTGAAATTTGAAACCCTTTTTGTAATTTCTTTGAAGTGACTTCTTGAATGAAAGAAGGTTCAAGGATGACTACCATACCTTAATGAGAAGAAATATAAAAACTTTTTCTGAATAAAACGTCCACAACCAGCCTCCTAGCAATTCCTTGATTCTTAGCTTCAATCGAGTTTGACAGAGCCTTTCTTGAGGGAAGGGTTTTGGGATTTTGAAAATGAAGTCTAAAATTAGGAATTAGTGTTTGAACCCTCTATAAATACCTAAAATACATTAAAATAATCATCCATGGTTCATAAAAGACATGGGGTGAAATTACCAAACACCCCTAGCCTTGGCAGAATTTTTGACAACTTTACAGGCACAACAAACGACCCTCTAGCGAAGGACCATAGACCACTCGACATCCCTTTGATAGGGGTCCGTCATTTGTGTCTGAGCCTCCCCATGTGCAGGCCTTGCATATCTTGATGTTTCACTTGACGTCCAAGGTCAACAGGCAGTCGTTTGACCAACAGCCCATCCCTTGTTGCCATCGTTTGCCACTGCTTGGCAGCATCCTGCTAAAGAGATGTGGTCCTCTTCTAGGGCCACTCGTGGGTCTTATGGGAAGTCGCACCCATACATTGAACCCCTATACATGGTAATCTAGGTATTAGGAACCTCCACCCTCAATTTCAACCAAAACGAACACACAACACTTGCAAAAACACATAAGATCACACAAGAACATTCCTGGGCACATCTTCCAAACATCATGGACGTTCTTGGACGTTTGACCTCCAAACATTACAAAAATTTAGATACTTCCTAAAAACATCATCATTAAAATTTTAACACAAAATCAACTCATGAGACACATGTGAAGCTATAGTTTAACCTTGTTCGTTTAAGGGGCATTACATTCTCCCCCACTTGGATCAACATTCGACCTCGAATGACACTGAACACTCTTAACGACATCAAGGACTTAACTAGCAGCATATAACACATCACATTAAGGTTAAAACATCCATAGCTAATGCACCAACTTAACATGTAACACAACTATAGATTGATAAGCATTTGATAGCAACACAGGCAACTTTTGGAACAAATTCCACAATTCAAAACACACCCTCATTTCTTCATTTATGGAGGACCTACCTTCTCCAACAGTAGACATGATCATCTAAATCATTCCTAAACATACTGAAACTATTATTCATAAAATGTAATTTTGTAAAATCTTGAACTTCTTTACAGTGAACACCAAAACTTTAACATTAAAACATGCATAAAATTCAATAATTCACCTTTCAAGAAATCTAACATGATGGCATGACAACATAATAGAAAAGACCATATAGACTCATCTTATAACACAAAGAAAACAACTTTGAACCAATTCAAAAATATCGTTAGCTAAACCTTAACGTGAGAGATATATGTTGACTACCATTCTTCCCATGTAATCATGAAATCATCAAGAGCATAAAAAACATTATACCATCAAAGGTACTCATAGCATAAAGAAAAAGAAACTCTTACTACTATGCAAGACTCCTAATCATTACTAAACTACCAAGGATTTTTGTCTCAAGCATGAATACGAATAAAAGGAAGGATACGGGTATCAACTATTTTTCCACTAAAGTCATTCTCCCCCACATCAAGAGCATACAAAACATTATACCATCAAAGGTACTCATAGCATAAAGAGAAATGAAACTCTTACTACTATGCAAGACTCCTAATCATTACTAAACTACCAAGGATTTTGTTCAAAACCATGAATACGAATGAAAGGAAGGATACGGGTATCAACTATTTTTCCACTAAACTCATTCTCCCCCACTATGGTTAAAGTCATCTTCAAGGTCTTCTACTTCAAAGTATCATTACACCTCTGATAAGGTAAAAACTCATACTACCCTTAACTAATGAACATCAAGAGTAAACATCAACCTTACTAGTCAAGCATAACACCCTCCTCATAGGATTTAATCTAGGACAAACACTCTTAAAGATCTTGTCATTCAACTCTTAGGCATCACATAACTCAACTCATGGAAATGAAATTCCCTCTCTCTCCCTTCATCCACTAAGGTAGATTCATTTGGAAACCAACATTCTAGCTATATGGATTCCACCATTTGATAGGTAGGCATAATATCTTTCCTCCTTAGAGTAAACCTACACAAGAACTTCAATCCAATCACAAACACATTTATGAAACATTACCCACACAAAAGGGAAGACCTAAACTCTTACAAAACTACCACATTCTCTTCAACATTTCTCAAACTTACACCTTAAATTTTATACTATCATTGTACACAACGAAAAGATAACTAATTTTTCCCTTAAAGGACTTCATTTAACAATTTTAACTCTTATTATTCTTAGAACTACATCACCATATAATTTCACATCATAATACTTCCAATCTCATAAATCGCACATAGCCATAAATGGCATCACATTACAATGTTAAAAATTCACCTTCACATCTACTCTTCTAGCCACAACACTATTATATGCATCAAAACTCACAGCCCTACCTCATAACTTAGAAACATCTTCCCTTCTAAGCAATCACATCTAGAAGACCACTAGACAAGTGAAAAAAAAGAGAGAACTTATGGAGTTAAGTTTTATGGAACGGTACATAAGTAATGAACTCATGGGTGTGTCACTACTCACACCAATGAACAAGACTCTACGAGACGTGGCTTGTGAGACTTTAGACCCTAACTATTTCCCATAAATTATGCTCTGATACCACCTTTGTGACAACCCAAAAGTACCCCCGAGAACTTTGGGGAACCCATAGGTCAGAACAATTTCGTACTTGACCTTTCGGAGGTCTTGTACTAGCCTTTTGCTGTCACTCATTACATAAGACACGAAAAGTAGTGTGGAATTAAAACTTTTTACGATATTAATAATAAAAAGGAAATATCTTATATAAAAACTAAAGAGTAGTCTTGTCGTCACAAGCCAACTTAAAGAGACATCTTAAATATCTTATAGACACGGCTCTTTACATTGAATAAAATTTATAATAACTCATAACAGTAGAAGCTAAAAAAAAAGGACAATGCCCTCGAATATATGAGGAAATACTTATTCTTGAGAGAGTTGATTCCCAATCATTCCTTCTAGTCTTCAACTTGCCTCCAACCTGTACTTATAAAGTATAGAAAAGTATGGGGTTAGTACAAACAATGTACTAAGTATTTCAAATGCAAACATTCAAAAAAGAACATTTTAGTAGAAATAAGTTTTTAAATTAAATAAATAAAACATTTATGAATATAGAAGTGAAAGAACACAAAGATCCTATTTTAGCACATAGGATAGAACTTACATAATTTTAACCTTCAAAATGCACATTACAATGAACCCATTTAAATATTAGAGTGAACTTAGTAAATATCACAGTGAACTCATTTCCCTATTAGTTTCACTAACCAAGGTTATTCTAGGACTCACAAAGGTAGACATGAAGAAACCGTGCATACAATTCCTTCAATATGCACCTATGTGATTTTCAAGGCTGCCCATTATAGGCTCACTTCGCATGATTAACAAGTACTCACTCCTATAACTAATTTTTAGAGAAACATACTTGTATTTAGAACTTCACATAGCTTCCCTTCTTCAAGTGGACTTGCAAGTTACACAATGTGAAATGTGAGAATATCATCCCATACTACTACTCCCACTTTGTGCTCCTTGAGGATTCCATGAGATTAGATACACCACATTCATCATTCATGAACTTCATTATACAATACATTGTATTAAAATGTTTCATTAATATCAGACATTGTCACATACTCCATTTTCATACTAGCACATTCATACATTTAAGATAAAGACACACAAATACCTTTTCAAGTCCCTACTTGTGCATTGGATAAATATAATCTCATGCCACCACCTACCCTAAGTAGTACACTCTTTAGTAGATTTAGTTTATTACATTCGTTTGCGTGGGAGGGCTATAATAGACATAGACCATGAGATCTAGACAAGGAATCCTTAAATTTACCCCAATCAGATGAGGGATCTTCACTTGCCTAGGCTAGGCTCATCTTTTAGCCTTTACATGGAATCTCCAGTAGCTACATCTACGTGGGCTCATAGTTAAGGGATAATTACATTGATTCTAAATAAATCACTCTCTACTCACGAGGAGTACTTATATCAAAAGGTACATTGGGTACAACATCTCTACTCACAACGTGAAACCACCTCTTCTTCATATCCTCTATGTGTGAAGAATCAATCCTCCACGGAGTCTTAATCATTCATTTACTATATGTCAAGGGATATCTAATTAGCACCACATCTCAACTCACAAAGGGTACTTATCCCTAGAGGTTACATTGGAATACCACATCTCAACTCACAAGGGCATCCAACCTCAAACCTATCTTAGAAAACTCTTGGGAATAGTGAGGTTGCTACTAAACACAACATATCAACTCACAAAGAGTGTTCACCCGAAAACTCTCCTTTTCATTCACATTCTTTAGCTTCATCCATTCATTCAAAGTGTGAGTGTTTTTACTTATGAGCACACCTTTTACATACTCACCCTTTTCATAACATTGACTTCTAAACATGCTTACATCTTCATTCATCATGTTATACACATAAGCATGCTTAACATAAACATATTCTTCACTTACACATAGTATCATCAATAAAGACATTTCAATCTTATAAAACATATCATGCATAAATACCATAATAACCAGTTCACTTCACATTATATGCCGTCAAGGACACATCCACCATACACACATTTATATAAAATAATCATGAACTTCATATAAACAACGTCACCAAAGGTGGACCATTCCACTCAAGAATCATTTCAATGAAAACTAAGCAAGATAGAACAACTTACACTTCATTCAAGCTTTCACCATGTTTCATCAATTCATCCAATAATGCATCATAAAATAGACAATTGGTCGGTATCTAAATAACAAAATAACTATAAAGAAAACATAACTCTAACATTTTCTAATCATTCTCATAAACCCATATCATAAGCTAAAAGTTCATAAAAAGAATAAATATGGTTTTATTTGGGTTTTGACATTAAATCATCATTTAACACAAAAAAAAACTAATTTTAATCAGTAAAACTTTTTCATGAAAAGATCCATACTTACAGTCAAGGAATAAAGAAGTTTGAAGTTTGAAACCCTTTTTGTAATTTCGTTGAAGTGGAACCTGAATGAAAGAAGGTTCAAGGATGAATACCATACCTTAATGAGAAGAAAACCATGAACTTTTGATGAATAAAACGACCACAATTATACCTCCTAGCAATCCCTTGAGTCTTAGCTTTAATCGAGTTTGAGAGACTCTTTCTTGAGGAAGGGATTTAGGGATATTGAAAATGAAGTCTAAAATTAGGTCTTAGTGTTTGAACCCTTTTAAAATACATAAAATACCCTAAAAATAATATATTCTTCATAAAATAATTGGGGTGAATTTACAAAAAAAAACAAGCCTTGGTAGAATTTTTGACAGCTTTAGAGGCACAACCAACGACCCTCTTGCGATGGATTGTCGCCCAGTCGATGCCACTTTAATGGGTTTCCGTCATTTGGGTATGAGCATCTACATTTACAGGTCTTTAATATCTTTAAGGTTCAATCGACGCCACAAGACGAAAGGACATCTTTTGACCAGTGGTCCAAACCGTGTGGCCGTTGTTTGCCACTGCTTAGGTTGAGGGGTAACCAAATAATGAAACCCAATAAATTTTAATCTAAGTTTTAAGAACCTCCACTCTCAATTTCAACCAATACGAATAGGTAAGACTTGCCAAAACACATATGGAAACACAAGCACATTCCAAGGCACATCTTTTGAACGTCATGGACGTTCTTGGACGTTTGACCTCCAAACATTACCAAATTTTATAAACTTCATCAAAGAATCATTATAAAACATTTTTACACAAAATTAACTCAGGAGACACATGTGAAGATCTAGTTCAACCTAGTTTGTTTATGAAGAGTTACCTTTATACATAATAAATGCGAAGTCTAAGTATACTTCATATGCAAAAGTTCTAAATTTTCCACATTTTTTTCTCAACCAATGACATGCTATGATGTATGCAAAGGGAAAGTATAAGGACTCTTCGAGGAAAAGACGCCGGTTGTGTAACTCTAGCCACAAATTTGGGTGGAAATCGTTGTGAATTAGTCCACTTCTTGAAGCTCCAAGGTCCTTTAATGGAGGTTTATAAAAGAGAGAGAAACTAGAGAGAAGTGAGGGCTTTTTTGCGATTTTGAAGTGTAAAGTATTGTTTAATGAGTTAAAATACCTTAATATACCTCAAATAACTTATGTAGACTTACCTTATATTTAAATAACCAAGGGTGGAATTGACCAAACAACCCTTTGATTGGTCGTGTGTTGAACCAGTGTGCAGGCCTCAAATGACGTCCATGGTAGATGATCTTTCAATCCATGAATAGACCGTCCTGCCTACTCGTCGTTTGGATGAGAGAGTTCTCTAATGGAACCAAGGCTCCATAATTCTATGTATTGACTCACGACCTCCATTGACGAGGCGTGAGACCATCGACGGGGAATCATTAGCACTCATCAAGTGCAAGTTGTTTTTGAATTTTTGACCCTAAACATGCACTAATGTATACGCTATGTATTTTTACAAGGTTGAACCTTCATAAGACTCTTCAAACTCCTTAAAAGACCTAAAGGCAAACTAAATTATTTTCACTCGTCTTTGAACGTCATGGTCATTTCTTGAAGTTTGGAATCTAGTACTGCAAAATCAAGTTAATTACAGTTTTAGATCTAGAATCACCATTATCCATTATGTGTGGATCAAGTCTAGGTCATAGAATTTTTAGTTCTTGAGGATTTTACTTAGTATGAGTGAGGAAATGAGACTTCACTCATACATTGAACAAGTCCACTATAAGGGAGGTTATGATTAGGTTTTATAATGTAATACGGAATATGATTTACGAATATGAATATGAATACATGTTAAGGTTGACTTTTCTTATGTCAAGATATGAATTATTATTATTATGCATGTGAATTACACTTATGACTTTTTAATATTTTTGCTTAGTATGTGTGGGGGTATGGCACTCCATGTGTACATTGGATAAGTAAGCTTGTGAAGGGATTGTGAGGGTAGTTTACCTATTATATGAACTAAATGGATTATTACTAAGATGTAAGAATTAGTTCTTATATGAGGTTAATAAAGTATGTTAGTCTTATGAATAATGTTAAATGAATATGTTGTGACTTGTTGAATATGATGTGCCTAGCCTTAGGTGGCCTGCTAAGAGCACTTGGTGTTAGTAGTATTTTGGGATGCTACTTTAACATTGCACTACTGTGACTTTGGGTTTTCTTAGGTGATGGTTCTTATGTGAAGGTTATGTTTATTATGTTCTTATGTCCTTATGAATGTATAGGTTGAAGTGATGAAGGTTGTATGAAAGTTCACCATTGGTGACGTTAAGGTGATACTTTGGTATGAATGGTTGAATGGGAAACTATTCAAGCATTTCACTAAGTATTAATAAAGGGTTGCTTTAGGTAAGGAGTTAATTTTAAAAGGAAGGTAATGCGTTGTAGGTTATGTGCCTCAAATGTGATAATTGACTTTATATGTTCTTGTGAATGGTATTCATGTATATTATGATGTATATGAACTATATTGTGCATATTGTATCAAATTTGCATGAAGTTTCTCTAAAAGAACATGATGCATAGTTTCCAACTAAATGTCCCATTTGATCATGTTTTTCATGGCTATCATACTTAGTGCATTCTTCTACCGAAACCATTCTTCTTCATCTTTTACACCAAGAGTAGGTGGTGGTGGCTAAAGGACATTTCATAGAATGGAGTTCTTGGATTACTATTCCCACGGTTTGGCATGCCCTCAAATGTTCGACATCTATCTGAAATGTTATATTCAAATTCATGTAATAAGCTAGTAGTGTTTCTTTTAGTATGGAAGGGTGTGTCCATGTTATATTGAAGTTGTGTTCACATGGAAAAATGAGACTTAGTATCCCAACATCGTATTAATGGTTTTAAATAAGATAGTTGTCATGATCGGGGAACACCTCCTAGAAGTAACATGGTATACTTGACTTCTCGGAGGTCTTGTACAAGCCCATAGACATCATTCATCACATTGTCATAGGAAATTTAGCAGAATATTTAAAACTTTTCATAGCACATCATATTCTAGAACCATCACTTGTATAAACATAAAATAGGTCATAATACATAGTAAGACTCTAAGTCTCTTTTACGTTTGTAGTTGCAAATACAAAACCACCATGTATTTTTGTCTTGCCCGAGAGAGAGGTCGCGAAACCAAGGCCACTATATTGATTTTCTAAGGAGTGGTTTGACATGAGATTTAGCTCGAGAGGGTGAGCCCTAGAACCATATCCTAACACTTAGCTCGAGAGAGTGAGTGGGGTAAGGCGTATGTTGGCCTTCATACGGCAAGTGGGTGTCTGAGAGAAACCCTTTTTGAAATGGGGTAAGTTTCGAGAGAGAGAGAACTCATTTCCATGTAAAGCTTAGCTTAGTCACTATTATCGTTGACACATTTGTGTCACCCCCTTTTAATATATGTTATTTTTATTCGTAAATCTCCTTAGCTACGACTAATTAGAATGAAATTTTAATTGACTACATATTTTTGAAGCTTCTCCCTTGGGACAGGACCCCGACCCTAGGTTGAGTTACTATATTATTGATGATCGTGGACACTCGAACCGTAGGTTAGTGTCATTTATCATGATAAGAAAAAATCAAAATTGTGCCGCTACCAGGGCGTGGTGTTACTGAAATATGTTATTAAGTTGAGTTTTTGTTCTGTTTAGTGTAGTTTTACTCATTTTACTTTTAGTTTTGTTTTTTGTTTTTAGTTGTTTGTGTATGCAGGTCCTCTAATCATGGCTGAGGGAGTGGGTGGAAATTTGGTTATGGAAGATCATGAATTTGAGGGTGACTTTAAGTTAACTACACTGGTATCTCAAATAAATGACTTGACCACCAAAATCTCTGAGGTTGAGAAAATTTGTTTTGAGGACATGCTTAAAATCATTCTCCAAAAGATAACCAATCAAGAGTGAGTGTTGGACAGAATGAGAGAGAAAATGTAAGTGATAAATAATTGATTATATCTCATTCTAGATTAATCCAGCACATCAGATCACTCTTGATGTATCTTGTGCCTCAGCTCCATCCAAACAATACGTTGGGGTTACCTAGTGACACTAGGTCTAACTCTGATAACAGAGATTCAGGAAGGACCTACATCATGACACGACGTTAATTACGGGTTATTGGAAGGCAACCCAAGCTCTTAAATGTTTTTAGGATTTACTTTTATAAATAATTATTTGTTGATGTTGAAAGATCAATCGAGGAAAGTGTGGAAAATTTTATGCTGGCTAGCAGAAAGTCTATTTTGGGAATCGTTAAACAGACTAGTGCAGATTCGTTATTGGGCTTAATGTAGAAGCAATATAGAGCCTATAAACTCACTGAACATGGGAAGCATCTAGGCACATTGTCAATCAGTTTTGTGATCCCAATGCAAACTGCAATTGTATCCCCAAAAAGTTGAAGATTTTTAAGAAAATGAGAGATAAATGATTACTAGGCGTATAGCCGAGTAGTTTCGCGAGTGCGACTAATGATGCTAAATGGAAAAGAACTGCATGGTTATATAATAGTCAAAGGTCAAAACTTTTGAATTTATTACATTACCTCATTTCAAACTCCTCAAATCAAACCAAAGGTTAGTCTCTAAAAGCTCGAACTTATTTTTGATAATTTTGCACTCTTTTGCATGTCTAATATAAGTATAATTTGACTCTCTAATAGAAATAAGTTGTCATGATGTTGTCTTTAATTCAAATTTTAGTTGCCTAAAATAATTTAATAGTCGAATAGATTGTTGTTTGTGCTATAATTTTATTAAGGTTGTATTGGGGTTTTCTTGATTGTTTTTATATTGGTTGGGTGAAATCTAAATAGCCCAAATTCGTGATAAATAATGAAAATTTCTCAAAGAGATAATTGCTGACAGCATTCTTAAGGGTTTCATTGTTAAATGGTGAAGGTTTGGCAAGATCGGAAAAAGTCAGAGTATTCCGGGATGATGGAAAGCATGGGTCTCGTGTGAATTTTATATATGCATGCTTTGATTTTTTTCTGGTCTAGTAGGGTTGGTTTCATGTAAACTGTAGAAAAATAGGCACGTCAAGCCACACGGCGAACTGAGTCAAACTCATTAAATGTCTGGGTGGATCTCAATGGTAATCGAATGCCCTTACTCCATACCTAAAGCGTTGGTAGATCTGTAATTTTTGGCAGAAAATCTTTCAATCACCGAAACTAGTCGGCACTTTGCCGAGTAGAATGTTAAATCACAAATTTTCCTAGACTTTAAGCTAATCCCTTTGGCGAACTCACTTAGCTCGCCAAAGAGACTTGAAGATTCGCCAACTAGAAAGGCAACCCTTTTTGTAGCACATTTATTGTGCTCGAATATGATTGTTCTTTTTACTAATCACAGACTTTGCATATATGGTACGCACCAGCTTCAACACGCAACCCCAAAATAAAAAGGAAGCACCTGGCATTCTTATTAACAAAGGAGTCTCAAATCCTTCGAAGAGGGGAGGATAATAACTCTAACATGGCAAAGGAAAAAAAACGAAATGTATGTCAAAAAAAGAGTAGTCGTTGAGGCTAATAAAGAGTAGGATGAGTTCGTGGATGATCAACCAATGATTAATTGAAAAAATAGGCTTCGAAAGAGACCTACATTTACATCCACCAAAATTGCATCATCCATAGTTTCTCCTAAGCCATTTCGAGAATCAGCACAAACACCTATAGTGGTCCCCATGCTCATTCCCCATCCACTGCGACTACTAAACATATTCAAGGGTGATGGACAGCGAACCATCATTGAGGAAAAGATCTTGTTTGTAGAGTACCTGTAAAGGAAGTACCTTCATGCCTTGCAAACCATACAGTTCGATGAGTACGAACAATTCACGAGGCCTTGAGGCCCATACATTCTTTCTTGGCTCAGGGAGTTCTACACAATCTAGGAATTATCGGTGCCTTAGAATAAGAAGTAGGCAAGTGAGTTGAGGTCAGTGAGGTTAGTTATAGTCCAACGCTTGGAGGTAGAGTGTTACAGCGAGCACGTCAATGTTGGGATGGGAAGGCGGCTACACTCACTACGCCCTTATGAGAAATTACCCCCTGTTGCATCATTAGACAAGCTAAAGGGGTGGTGGGGTACTATGATTTCTAAAGACACCAAGAGATGGATCGGGATTGGCACTCCTATTGAGAAGATGGATTTGAACATTGTTTCCAGATTCTGGTTTGGTTTTATCAGCGGCACCATCATCCATCCCAAAACGAGGGTTCTTGCACCTCCCTAAGGCTTCTTTCCTTGACTGAATCATATACAGAAGTAGTATCGACTTTGGGTTGCTGATATAACAAGATATGGCCATGAGGGACAAACAGTAGAAAACATCTCTCCCATTTCATGTTATAATCACAGAGTTGTACCGCCGAGCTGGAGTGCCTTTCGACACTACTAGAGATGTTAAGGTTATTAGATTGTCCTCCACTAACATCCACCATATAGATTCCGAATACATGTGCAAGGAGTCTGACAGTAGGAAACAACTATAGCAGATATTTCTCTGGAGATTGATGTTGACTTGTTATCTACATACGCAGCCACACCGACTTACGTCCTTAGACCATCATGTACATTTGTTTCTTCTTATTCTTCATAGGATCCAAGTGCTTCTTCCTCTAGTTAGCCAATCAGGATCTTTCATGCCATGGTCCTAATTATGGGGCGTCTCCCAATCAGCTAAGGCATGGGCGACAAGACTGGAGAGATAATTCCCAGGAATGATATAGAGTGTCATATCTGTTGCACTTGAATGACTTCATGCTCTAACGATGCATTAACTTTGAGGATTACATCTGGTGAGACTAGAGAGGTGAGACCAATTGAGATACCGACTATGAAAGCCAACATCGCATACCAGCGGCATGACGTATATTATCTGAAATGTGTCGATTTCAATGATATAATGAGGATGGTTGAGGATGAAGGTGCCCCTGCAACTTTAGATATTCCGACAACAAACACTGGTATGTACAAAGTGGAGATGCAGTATATAGAGCTTCAGATGCAGAGACTAATGAGGACCAAGCAGCTGAATAGAAGAGAAAAGGAGGAAAGAATTTTCGTCAGTTTGCTTAGTCTGGTGGAAAATATTGTGCAGCAGGTTACTCATACACTAATGGATGCGACACCCACAGCGGCTGCTAGTGGTTCAGGAACTTCTACTCTACTTGAGACCACCACGACAATTGATGCCAAAACATAGACAGTTGACCAAAGTATTCATGTCCCGACAGGAGGGGAGACTGCATAGACAATATCAGTCTTTATCTCTCTCATCTTACTTTTAGTATTGTTACGAGCCAAAACGAGTCGTGATGGCACCCACCCTTAACTATGTAGGTGGATGAAAAAACAAACTAAACCTTAAATTATATTATAAAATAATAATGTGAAAGATAAAAATCTGACTAAATATTGTTTTCCATAACTTGAAGCTCATCACAACAAGGACATCTAATCTCCAATTACTAAGTATAAGAGTATCAAAGACACCAAAATAAATGAAATACAATAATTTGTGCCTGAACACTAAAGACATCATGTATGACCGAGAAAATCCAACCTAAGCTCGAATGAATAGCTCACCCTTGAACCTAATATGCTTAGAGTGGATAGAGATGAGGGTGATTAAAATTCCTTGGTATACTTGATTCACTCCACAAAAAGAAAACAAATAAAAAATCACAAGTAGGGCTCAGTACGGAGAAACATGTACGGAATAGGTATCATTGGTCAACCCCAAATAGAAACAAATATACGGTAAACAATGGTATGAATTTAAAAATGACACTTAACAGGTGGCAAGAAAAAAACAATAGTAACCAGTGATAAGAACAATAAAGTAATAGGCAATCAATCACAATATCAAGAACACAAATGAAGACTCATGCCTCCACACCACGCTCATTTGGGAAATGGGTTCCTTCTGATTGAGTACATTGAATCAATTTAATATATTTTTCTTTTAATATTTCATGTCGGAATGTGCCATTCTGATCCAATTATACTATGTCGGAACATGACACTCCGATCAAATTATATCGTGTTGAAACGTGACACTCTTATCCAATTATACAGTGTCTGAACTTGACACTCCAATCCAATAATACCATAAATTTATCCTTTGTTATTTACCACTTTTCTATTCATTGATAATATTTCATAAAGTCTTCTTTATTCAAGGCATCAATTTGATAAAGAGATTTTCAAATTATAAATCTCATTGTTTGAGGATTTCAGACCAATCAAAAACCACACAATCAAGTACATACGGGACTTAACAATATAAATAAATTCATATCAATCACTATTAAGAGTCTATCCATTAAAAAGAATAAATTTTAACCTACCTCCGCCAACGAACCAAAGTAAATCAAGTTACTGCTCCAATGCTTGTCCTTTCCTCAATGCCTACGAACCTTTCCAATCTATAAAGTATGCATAATTTGTATGTTAACGAGTCTCTAGGCACCCATAATACTATATGTCTAGCCTAGACCTAAAACTCACCCAATTGTATGGTCAGTTTTCTAAAGATCAAGCCTAAGGGTAAATATTATTCCTCCATTTAACATAACATTAATATTATCCATATAATATAAAAATTAATATTAATTTTTCTATCTCAATATACTCAAAAATAATTTATAATATAGTAACACAATAAATAACAAAGATTGAAAGATCGTTGAGGGTTAAAGCCATTGGTCGCCTAATACAGTTGCAACACAATAAAAAAATAAAGGTATAACTTTTTTTTCTCTAAGTCAAACATATACCATATGTAATACTTTTTAATTATTTCCTATTGAGTAAACACCATAACCTATTAACTAGTTAACATCCACATTGTAAAGAGAAATTTTCCAACCCAATCTCTTTTCAACCAAGTACGTATCCAATGTCAATTCTAATGTTACTTGTAAATATAATAGTATAAACCTCACTTTGTTAAATTTATGTTGCATTATTTAATTCCTTTAATAATCATTAGGAAGTCAAAATAATCAAAACATTAATTAATGACCAAAACCTTGTCCCCCAATATCAAAAACATTAACAGTAAATTCCAAAGTCAAACCCTAGAAGTTAGGGTCAATATCGGTTGCAACTGGCGTACTTGACCTCTCGGAGGTCTTGTACAAGCCCTTACATATTGATCATCGCATATACATAGTGAAAAGTAGTGCGGAATTAAAACTTTTCACAAAACATTTCATAAACTTTAAAAACTCTTTCATATAAAATCATAGGAAATACTAGTCTCAATCTCATCAATCTTAAACACGAGAATACTTGGGACACGGCCCATAAACAGTACTAATATAGAAATACTTATTTATTACAATACTTTAAATAAAAACATAAGAAAGACATCTATGTCCTCGAGTCAAATGAGGACATACTTGAACTTCTATTGAAGGATGCTATGGTCCAAGTCTTGCTTCCCAAATGATCCTCACCTACCAATAACTATAGAGATAGATAAAAGAATAGAATTAGTACAACCACATGCACTATGTATGGCATAATGCATAAAAATCATGAAAACGGACATTTATTGGAAATAGGCATATTTTCATTTAAAATTGATAATTTAATCATAAGAACAACATTTATCAACTTAGAAACACATAAGATAACATTTAGAAATTTTTTCACATTTTTTAGGCCACTTAGTAAGCCATATTCACTGTACAGTGAATCAATTCACTGTAACAGTGACTATTTGACCTTCCCTTTTTAACACTTCCTAACATGTAATTATTCCCATCAAATCTATCATAAAACTCACTCAAGCAACACAAAGATAGACTTTCCATACAACCTCCCTAAGCATACATAAATGACCCTCAAGACTTACTTATAATGAGGCACATAAACACTTACAAGACATCATACATGTTAACATGAAATTCTCCTACCAATGGTGATTTTAAGTCTCATTTGAGTAAGTTGTGAAGGGACCGCCCATACAATCCCTTGCACACACACTTAAGGGATCATATAGACTACCTAGGATTATCATTCTTTCTTAACACATCAACATATAAATAATATGACATTCTCTTTTTAAAGGCTATCAAAAGACCTACTTAAGTAAATCAAGAAGATAAAGTCCATGATTTACCTCTTCAAGATTACCTAAGTAATCCTTAAGACTACCAAAGTTTAGATCATGTCGACATAATCAACCATCTTCCCTAACTAGAGTCATCCTTAAGACTTATCTAGGTAAGATAAGAAGTGACCATTCCTATGCCCCCTTCACACCTTAACTAGGCAACTCTTAACTTCTCTAGATAAGTACTTATTCACTTAACATACTTTCATAAATAAGTCATTATATTCATTAGTTCATTTAGGATACATTCATCACATAAAGGACATTCAAGTAATGGTCTTGAAGAAAACCTAGAGACTCTCACTAACACCTTCAAAGCCTATTGTGCAATGTCTAGATAGCGTTCCATACCACCACCTAAACTAAATAGAATTTCTCTAATTCTAGTAAGTATACCACATGATGAGAATATGCATTAACCGACATCGACCATGATAGCAAGACATGGAACCCAAAGTTCCAACGTACTCTGATGAGGGTTCTGTACTTGCCAATGGTAGAACTAAGACACATCCCAAGTAAGCACATGGTTAAGGAATATAAAGAGAATGCTTTTTAATATAGTCTCATTCTTTAATTGTAACTACTTCCCTTACCATACTCATTAGTGCTAGATCTTCTTTCTCATAGAGTACTTCACATTAAGGTTAATATATGGGGTTCCATACTAGTTCATAACCCAATCACATTTACCCTATCAAAGAGGTCTTCTAGGGTTACCTTACAATGGAGACAAGAAGCTCATGATGAATTTCCTAAGTTTGATATGATGCCGTTCCAGCCAATCAACCTTAAATCTATCATTCCTTTACTTTGAAGGATACCATTACGGCTTTTGACTTCAACATTCATAACCTTACCACTAGGTTAAAATTTTCACATAAAAGACTCTCTTAACATCATTTAAGGTCTCATGTCATTAATACATAAAATAATAAGATGCTTTAGTATCCTAAGTCAAGACATCACATATTCACATTCATACATGCATCAAGTAAGGGACACAAGTCAACCAAGACAAGACACAACATACTTCACATTAACACATATTACATGTCATTCTTGAAACACATTGAAGTAACCATATCCTTTTTAAGTCACACGAAAGACTATCACACCATCATCAATATGATCAACATAGACTCATATAGTCAAGTAGGAATAACCAAGTATTAACCCTAAGATTATACACTCAAAGCAAAAGTCATAATCTAATATGATCATCTAAATCACATTTGTAGAAGATCACATATACTTTCACATTACTTAACATGTAGAAAGATATTTGCATACTTCACATAATCGACTACACAAATAACCACATCACTTCAAGTAGTTGTCGACAAGTCCATGATCATCATAATACATAAAATAACGCCGACAAGGCCACATCAATTGCAAGTAAAATGCATAACACAACCACCATAAGTGGAACATACCAATCACAATTAATTGGAGTCTAATCAACATCAAAATAAGGTAAATAGGGCAGTGTACCACCACTCCATCCTCTACATGTCAAGTCGATGCTAAATCATCTAATTCAATACCATATGGCCCTTACCAATGGCCGTGAACAAGAATATAATATAAAAACTATAATACTAAATGAAACTAGGTAAATTAAATGTAATTTCATTAATATAAGACAACCTACATGTCAATTGAATACAATTATTACATCATTAGATAACCCATAGAAAACTACACCATAATTCATAAACATTAAGTCAATATAAAGTAACCCATAAAGGAGTCAAAACTATGGTTCATCAATTACATGGGTTCATAGTTTAAATGAGTTAAAATAATAAATTATATAACAATTCAATCAATATTCAATGCTTAAAACTATTAATGCAAGAACCAATGATAGATCATGAAAATTGGTAAAGTTGATTTTTGAAAACTTTAGAAAACATCTTTGAAAGTTTGGATACTTTATGAATAGAGTTTAAAGGATACAAAAGCATACCTATATGAATCTAATTATTCAATTTAATTAAGAATATCCACTCAATTCTCCAATCCAAGCCCTTTCTTGAGTTTTGACTTCAATGGAGCTCTAGGGAATTTCTATGATATTTTTGGCTTTTGGTTTGAAAGAATGAAATCTTCTAAGTGTTAAAGGCTTATATACATGTTTAAATTCCCAAAAGACTCTTAATAAAATTCCAATACTCTTATTTGGAAGTGGTGTAAATTTACAACTTCACCCCTCAACTTACAGTGGACTGCACGCAGGAAGGCAGTCCACCAACGGTTGCCAAACAACGGCCCGTCCCTTGACCAACGAACGGTCCTGTTGGTACGTTGTTGGGGAATGACACAAGTATTTGAATTCCTATCCCCCAAACCTAATTTCAAAATGGTTATACTCCACCAATGGGCCGTCGACTGACCCACTGGGCGTCGATTGCCTCCGTGGTTTGGGCTGTCTTGGGCAGCCTTGGGAACCAACTTTGGGTCCTTCATCAAGGACCCTTGGATAGTCCTTGGGGATGTTTTCCTTGAGATTTCCAACCCAAAAATGATAATACATGATCTTAGGACCTCTCTCACGAATTTCATACAAAACGAACACGTAAAACTCGACGAAACATACTTAGACACACAAGGTCATTTCAAGGCAAACCTTTTGAACGTCATGGACGTTGTTAGACGTTTGACCTCCAAACTTCATGAAACTTGACTAACCTCCTATATAAACCATAATAAATCATTTAAGTAACTTATAACCTCAGGAATCACACATAAAAACATAGAACCACATTTGAGGCACATAGGTGACTTAGTTATCAAACGTCTGAGTCGTGCCTTGACGTTTGACTTCTTATTCACCTAAAATCTTAGACATTTCCTTAATACCATATTATATAACTATTTAGGACCTTATACCATCATTATGAACATTTTAGTCTCTAGTTTAGCTAAGTTATTTTCGAGGTCTTACAGCCTCAATGTGTTTTTGATAGCCATGATGTAATCATATTGATCAATGTACACACACCCTCACTCTACATGAATGCTTACAAGTAGTATAGGATCATAATGTCTAATAAAATTTTGTCCACATATTCACTAGTATCTACTACTATGCATATTAACCTTATGTCTATGAAAGTATGATTTGTGTTTCCTTAACTAGGATGACTTGATAGGTGTACTAGTATGGGCAACGGAACGGGACCTTGTCTATGAATTGCTTATGTGTACCTTGATATGATTGTTCCTAGGTTTGGTTTCTATGTACATTAAAATGAATATATGGGCAGATTATGAATATGATTTATATGATATGATGAAGTATGAATGTGCATAGTGTCTTAGTGTGTTTATGTGAAAGGATTGATCATATAGTTATACCTATAGACTTATGCATTGATATATGAACATATATTACATTTATTTGTTATGCAAAAGGTTTGCTCATATATAAGTACACACACACATGTATGAAGATCTAGTCAATAGAGGATCCTTGAAAGGTGTGCCCAAGAGTACTCTCAAACTAGATAGGTGCTCAAATATTCTATAAGCATATGAGGAACAAATATCCTAAGACTATATTTTATGAAGTAACATTAATAAAGGCTTTTGATTAAGGGAATTTAGCTTAGCACAGAGTGAACTTGATAATAAGGTGTTGGATTGATTTGGAGGAAGATTCACCATTTGTTCCTTATAGAGTATTGACTTCCCTTAGAGGAATATTCACCTATGGATCCACATGAGGTGGTGGCTTCCCTTTGAGGAAGGTTCACCCATGTTTTCTCATGAGATGAAGCTCCAATGCCAATGAGCATGTCGAGGGTTATGTATATCTCTTAGTTCCATACATTATGCTTGCCACATAGGATCTAGCAAGTGAATTCACTTAGTATGCTAGGATATATGTTAAGGTTCTTCTTTGGCTAAGTGGAACACCTTCCATTGGTGTAAGGCTCTACAATACCAAATTCCTTGTTTAGCACCGATGGTCTTGGTGTCGGTTAAGGCTATAGTTTCCCTAAAGTAAAATGGACAATGAACGCAAATGACTAAGGACCCTAACTATGATAACCTAAGAGAATATACTTAGGATAGGTGAAATAATTAACCCACCTCGACATTTCACAAGTATCTCTCTAAGGGAGTTCTAGGAAGGTGGTTTAATGTATGTGCATATGTTATGGTTCCTTATGCATGACAAACTTGTTGTCATGAAGTACATGGTATGATTCCTAATGACATATGTCATGTGGTCTTGTTCTTATATGCAATATGTTGGTATTAATGACCATATGATGAAAGGCTTGCTTGACATGAATGAAGTTGTCTTCACTTACTTCTTGTTGTATGAAATAGAGGGTTAAGGCTTGTGGTCTCATGATAGGTTACTATGATGTGTGAGGTTATGGGGCTTCACATGTACATTGAACTAGTACACTTAGATTGGTGTCATGAGTAAAGTCTTATAATGATTTATTTGAAGTGAAGTGAATATATGTGCAAATTGATGTAACTTACTATAAAGCAAATAGAGTCTTGACTTAAATGTGTCTATGATGTATTATGCTTCTATGATGGTATGTGTTGGTTTATGTAGGTTGTATCTATAATTTCCTTGTAACCCTAGGGTGATGCATTGCACTAAGTATCACTAAAAGGTTACTTGGTGAGGTTAATGAGTAAAAGAAAAGAAGTTCACTGTAAAGGAAAATAGTTTAATGTATGGTGAAAAGAGCTCATTGTAAAGTGCCTCAAATGTGCCTTAAACTCTATATGCAATGTTATATGATGTTTGGGCTTTATAAATGTCTATATGAAGTATGTCAATGATATAAATGCTATTGTATCAAGGTTTTATAAAGATTTCACAAAAAGGCATCATGTATGGATTTCAAGTAAAATATTCCTTTTAAATTCATGGTTGTCATACTTAGTGCATTCTTGTAATAACACCATTCTTCTCTACTTTTTACACAAAGTGTATCTTATGGATGCCTAAGGTATGTCTCTATAGATTATGATCTTGGTATGTGATTCCCAAGCTCAAGGAAAGGAGTTCATAAGTCCAAGGATGTCCAAATGTTTAGTTTACTGTAAAGTTCTTAAATCTTTTATAGTTATGTATTATGTTATTAGGGTCGTGTCCCTATTGTACTCTTTTGATGTTTTTTCTAGGATGGCAAAGAGACTTAAGGTCTAAGTGTGTAATATGATATTATATATATACGAAGCGAAGTTTCTAGCATACGACGTTCTATGAAAATTTTTAAATTTTCCCCTAAATTTACATGACAATGTGATGAATGATAACTATGGGCTTGCATAAGACCTCCGAGAGGTCAAGTACGCCATGTTACTTCTAGGGGGTGCTCCCGCAGAAGTTACATGAAAGATCTATGAATCCTGAAAATACTTCAAAATGAATAAGAAGTCTTTTATCTTCTTCCCACTTTATTCTTCTCTTGTTTTATATATTTTCATAACACATTATCAACACGGGTTTCTTTCATTCATGATTTAAGGTTATCAGGTACTATTTGATCTTGTCATATTCCACTGTTAGATTAACATAAAGTATGCAGGAGCTAAATAATTTTGACAGGAAATATTTTCCTTTTCTTCTCATGAATATTAAAAAATGGAGTGGTAATAGATCATTAATTTAATCTATCAATTTAAGTATACATTCTTCCTGTAATTGTACAGATTCATTCCTTACACAACTCGACATGGCCACCATATTAAGTTTATTTAGGAGAACACATGTTAGTATGAACTTGGATATCTACTTGACAATTTGTATTCATATATATTACAATGACATGATATAAATTTATCTCTAGATGAGATAAGTTTTTAAAGTTTAACTAATATTGTTATGTGATGTCTCATATCATTAGTTAATTATTGTTAACTTTGTTATGTGATAGTTTAATATCAAAGTTAATTATTGCTCATCTTTTTATGAGAAATTTATGGTAAATAAAAAGGGTAAAGAGTTTGTGTGTTGATGCACCATGATAAATATATTGGATTCATGTCTCATCTACTTATGACATAAGACACCTTTATATGTGTAAGACATTATATTTAAGTACCAATGCACTAATATTGATGATATGTTGACTATTAAAACAAACAATGTGCTTTTAATAAAAATTAGTCATGAAATCGTTCCATTCTCTAAAGTGAATGTGGTAGCAGTATATATTATGACTGAAAGAAGACAAATTGAACAGTGCATATGAATGTGAATGAGACAGTAAGTATCATAATTTGATGTACTTAGATGATTGTGTTTCATTCATTAAGAATGAAAAGTTTTGATAAATGCTAAAAATACAAATTCATTCTCTAAAGTGAATGAGGTGCATGCCCACCATTCTAGGTGTGGAAAAAGTCACGATCTTTGGTCATAGACGTTGTATCACTAAGAATGTCTCTGGTCAGACATGTGCTATTTTTTTGTTTGTATTGGACATAATTGGTGACAGATTCTATAATAAATCAAAAGTTTCTTACTTTAAATACTTTCATACTCTGTCATGATCATCTAGGACATCATGGGTCTATAAGGACGAGATGAATTATAGAAAACTAAAATGGACATTCATTATAGAACATAAAGATTCTTTTAAATGATAAATTTTCTTTTAATGCGAGTTATCAAGGCAAGTTAATTGCGAGACAATCACAAACAAAAGTTTAGATTGAGTCCCTTACATTTGACGAACCTATACATGAGGATATCCATGGACCTATCCACCTACTTAGTGAGTTGTTTAGATACATAATGGTCCTAATAGATAATTCTTCTAGATGGTTTCATGTGTGCATATTTTTATCTCGCAACTTGATGTGTCCAAAAGTATTGTCATAATTGATGTGATTACAGACACAATTTTGTGATAATCAGATTAATCTATTCAGTGATGGAATAATGACTCACCTTTAGAAGAGGTAGAGTAATTGAGAAAAAATAAATCTAAAATTTACTCGTGGAGTATTAAAACTGAAATTTTCTTATATAATAGCAATAAATTGGAAATTTACTACAGTAAAAAGGCACATGACATAGTAACATTGGGGTTTACGAGTACTAATAATTTATAGTTGACATGAATAATCCCTAAATTCTGAAAAGTATTAAAAGTGAACATGAGCCCGTTCACCTATCATGAAATATGATAAAGAGATGCATCTATAATATAATAACATGTGTGTTTTTCGTCAACCTGCAGTTTGACATTCACAAAATTATTTGTGCAAGATAATTGAGCTAAGAGTACAAGTTTCATAATATGAAATCAAGAAAATTCATCTTGATAATATTGATAAATATATAAGATGATGTGACATTAAATGTCTCGCATAGTGAAATCATTGATTATGAAAATAAAGACTCATGTGTTGATCTGAAATATGATACTTCATACAAAAGCAATTGTATAATTCAGACCACTAAATTATGATCAAATTTTATATCAATTGATTTATGCTCAGGGACCAAATATTTTCATTTGATTATTTTGATATGTAGTATATAATTAATGAATATACAATGATGCATAAAGATAGATTCTCTAAATGATTGAGATATATGTTAGTTTGTCTAACATAAGGGGGAGTAAGAAGCAACACAAGAGTTCTAAATACTCCTATTGGATGTTTCTAGACGATATAGTCTACGACATGCATGAATACTGACAGACTAATCGATTCTAAATTAAATAATCCTTGAAATGGGGAAAGGATCAAATAATCAAAATGATCATAATAAGGAGATAATGTGCTCTTGGAGATCCTATGACATAACACTTTATGAAACCTCATGAGAGGGGTAGCTACCTAAAAATAATTAAGTGATGAGATCTCAATAAGATTTGTCGTATTGTGAATCGATACAAAATGGTATATTGTTTATATTTGATACAATAGCGCGCAATATTGTAAAGATTATTATGATATAAATTCTACGACTAATAAAGAATGGTGTGTAGAGATAATTATGAAGTGAAAAGTAGAATTATGCATCTTCGTAAGCGTAAAGATGATTTGACTTACAATCAAGGCACTAGAAAATGTCATACATTTAATATTTAATGTTGTCACTTGACAAAGTTGGTATGAAAATATCTGTTACGTTCCAAATCTAAAGCATATACATGTTTTTGGAGAACTTGTTTATCATCCTCATAAGGATTAAATAGATTCAAAATGCATAGAGCATACACAATTATTTTTATGCAAGTTGATGACACGAATTGGAACTCTGGAAGGTTTTTCAAATGGCAATAGATTATTTGCTTAAAGAAAATGAAATTAGGAACTTGCAGAAATATTTGACCCTGATGGGGAAATTCATCAAAGGAGATAGAAGGAAGCATATTTCGTCAAAGTTTTTTTACACTTATGAGCTCCCAAGAATGGTGATATCAACATGCAACAGGTTTGTTCAAAATAATACTATAGTTGATTTATTAACAGGGTCTCTACCAACTACAACTTTCAAGAACATAGTACACAATATTGGAAAACAAAGATTCAAGTCTCTGGATTGATGTTCTCATAAACGGGAGTTAATACATTATGTACTTTTTTTCCCTCACAAGGTTTTATCCCATTGGATTTTCCTTTTAAGGTTTTTAATGAGGAATTCATAATGCGTATTATTAGATATTGTACTCTTTTTCCTTCACTAGATTTTTTCACACTGGTTTTCTCTAGTAAGGTTTTAACGAGGAACATACTCTACGGAAATTCAAGGAGGAATATTATAATTAATTTGTATTATAGTGAATGTCTAAATATGCGGAGTCTATTTATGATATGGTTAGGAATTCAACTTGGGGAACAAGTTAGGTTTCACCTATAAATAAAGGGGTTTTCCTTCATTGTAAATAAGATTTGTGAAATATCTACGAATTCTAAATATACTTCAAGATGAATAAGAAGTCTTTTTTCTTCTACCTACTTTATTCTTCTTTTGTTTTATATAGTTTTTGTAATACTACGAATGTCTAAAGCCTAATATAGATCCTAACATAAGATTATAAGAGTTGTAAAATTGTTTTTAAGTCAACTATAATGTATATAAGTCATTTAGGAATTTTTAGAATCAAAATGTCAAGGAACGTCCATGACGTCTAGAAATTAGTTCAAGAGGTGTTACTGTGCCTCAGCCTATTTGACTGAGTTTTAAGAGTCAGAAAATGAAGAAATTTTGTGGTGAGGTATCTAACATGTATTAGATTTAGTTTATATTCTAAAAATCTAGGTACGAATCCCCAAGGACCAACCAAGGGCTCTTGATGAGGACCCTTGCAATTTGACAAAAAGCTGTCAAAAGGCAGTGTCTACCACGAGTTGCAGGAGACAAGGCGTCATTTGATCGACGGGGCATCGATGCCTCCATATACAAAAACATATACATTTTTTATAATGGCCCATTTGTACCATTATCTTACACTAACGACGGGTGTGCAGGACGAAGGGGCACATGGGTGTCGATTGATCTACGGCCCGTCAATCGGGGTCTCATAGCTCAGGCCCCTGTGTTGCTGCCTTGTTTTATTTAATTCATTTAATTAGTTAGTTTATTTAGGAAGTAAATTAGGTATTAGGGGGTGGTTAATTAAGTTAGTTAAGTCCCTGTATAAACTACCCTAAGCTTAAAACCTCTCTTAACTTCATAATTTGCCAAAAACCAAATTGCTCCTCCTTCTCTCTTCTTTCTCTCTCCCAAAGAAACTCCATAGAATACCAAGCAAAGGAGGTATCTAGGTCTGAAAAGTATCAAGTTTTATCCATCAAACTTCATCAATTAGTAAGGTATGAGATTCCTTTCACCTTTGGGATCTCTTTCCCCAAAGGGTTCCTCCAAATTCATTTCAAAAGTATGAAATTCAAGTGGGTTTACTTCCAATACGAAATTGATCTTGTGAATTGCTTTTTTACTATTAATTTTGGTTATTGTGAGTATATTATGATGTATTGTGAATCACTTGGACTACATCTTAATGGATTGACCTAGTTTGTGGAAACATGACCTTTTCCCCTTAACCCTAGGTTGTGATCTTGAATTAAATTATGAAGTATTGATAATTGGATTGGTTAATGTATTACTATTTTTTGTTGTTATTATGCCAAGTTATTAGTAGATTGTGATATATTGTAATTCAATTATGCTAGTTCTTGAGTAATTGACCTAGGTTTTGAAGTAGATCATGAATTTGACCTAAGTCTCTAATCCTAGGCTATGAACTAGTGATAAATTCTTGTGTAGTGATTAAATTAATTTCATCATTATGTTGGTTACTATTGTGTGATGATACTACACCCATTATTGAGTTGAATTGAATGGTTGATGGTAAGACCTTGATGATGGTTTGTGAAGGAGATTCGGGTAAGTCTTGTGATCTAAATTCCTTACTTTAATTATGATTACTTATGATTAAGTGATGAAGTTATATTGAGGTATACCTTATGTTACGATTGATAAGGTTAGTATGATGTTGAATTGGAATTTCTTGAACTATAGTTTGTGAGTTCTTTGCTAAGATGTAAATGTTATGAGGATGTTGATGACTTATCAATGGCCTTATTATGATATGACTTTGTAAATATGCTAACCTCAAATGTATAAATTGTAAAAAGGACTACGGCAATTCTTATTTGAGCTATGATGATGATTATATAAAGGATATATAGCCTATGACCTACATTAAATTGTGATTATTAATAAAGGAATTAAAGGCATTTCAAAAGAGACTCTAGCTTTCCACCGAGTGAATAGAGTAAGGAGTGTCCCTTCCCACATAGGGAAGGTAGGATCACTAAAGTACTCATGAGATTGGAGACTATAATGCATGTAGCATAAATAGGGTCCCAACTACATCTCCTAGTTCTTGGACTATGTTGCTCCTATAGGAATACTAGAAAGTGAATCCACATAGAAGTTATGTTAATGTTTTGGTACTACCTTAGCAAGTAGTCTGCCTTCTTTCGGTGTAGGGTTTCATGATACCGGATTCCACATTATCTCATGTGGTATATGTCGGTTAAGGCAAGATGTTCCAAAAAGGTAAAATGAAGTAATGAATGAACTCTAACTAGGGGTGACCTAAGGGGTATAACTTAGTCTAGGTAGAGGTATGGTACTCTACTGTCACGATCTAAGAGTACCCCCTACAAGTTAGGGCATTATTGAATCAAAACACGGCGTACTTGACCTCTCGAAGGTCTTGTACAATCCCTTTGACTTCGTTCATTGCATACATGTATGAAAAGTAGTGCGGAATTAAAACTTTTCACACAAAATAATAATACTTCAAAATATCTCTTTTATAGAAAAACATAATGGAAGTCTAAGTCTCAAAGTCGTCATCTTAGACATACGAATAAATTAGGACACTGACCATAATTCATCACATAGAATATAGCTAAGTCTATTACAATACTTTCAATAAGGAAATATAAACATCAAGACGTCCTCAAATCTAGTGACGACATACCAACTCTTTACTTGAATGAATCACTAATCCAAGCTTCCACTTCGAGACTTCTCTCAAACGCCACCTATACCTTTAGAGATAGAAAAAATGTATGGAATTAGTACAAACACTTTTAGTAAGTATGGCATAATGTATAAATCATGACAAACAGACTTTTGTATAAAACATGGCCTTTTTTATTAAAATATCATAGTATAAGCATAAGAACAACATTAAACACCATAGAAACATATAAGATATGCATTTTATCAAATATTGAAGAATGTTATAGTGAACTATGTCACTTTACAGTGAACTAAGTTCAACTTCACATTCACCTCTTTTAACTTGCGACCCTTTCACCAAAGGTTATCCAAAGACTCGCTTAAGTGATACGAAGAGAGACCTCCCATACACCCTCTCTAAGAACACCTAAATGATCATTAAGACTACTAAGATAAGACCATTATCACTTTATTTGTTAAACTCCCTTCCTATAGTTACTGTAATACTCACCTAAGTAAGACATAAAGAGACCGCTCATACACCCTTTTCAAGCCTACCTAAGCAATCCTCAAAGATACTCTAGATAACTACTTTTTAAATAAAATTTCTTTACTAAAGTCATTTAGAAAACATTCATTACTTATGTACATTCACGTAATGGTTTTAAAAAAGACCTAGCGCACTCACACACTAACATCTTCAAAGCCTAATCGTGCAATGTCTAGATAGCGTCTCATTCCACTACCTAAACTTCATAGTACTTATCCAACACTAGTATGTATCCCACATGATTAGAATAGGCAATAACCGACATAGACCATACTAGCTAGGCATGGAATTCGAAGTCTACCCTACTCCGCTGGAGGGTGTTCTACTTGCCAAGGGTAGCACTAGGACGCATCCCATGTAGGACATGGTTAAGGAATATCAAGGTCTTTTATGCACTCTAGTCTCCTTATCAATCACATATACAGTGTACTCTACTCTCCTTCTTAAGTAGAGATACAACCCATAACATACTCACTTGGTGCTAGACTTTGTTCTCATAGACTTTGTGCTTCAAGTAGTTCGTTCATTTTCAGTTGCTCATACTTCTACTTCACTCTAATCAGATGAAGGCTGGTGCTTCAAATATAAAAATTTTATCTGTCAAAATAACAAATTTGTGTCAACTTGAGAAGAAAAGTTCTAATACATTTTTACTACTATGTTTATCTCCTTTTCTCTTCAACAAAATCAAGATTAACCACAAATAAAACAAACACAAATTTACAGGAGTCATCCATATAATTTAGTAGAAAAAGATCTGAGACATAATGGAAGTATTTCAAAAGATAGAGAACATAGAACCAAAAGATAGGTGGAAATCAAAACTAACTAGAAAGAAAGCTAATGAAGTACAAAAAAAAAATTGAAAAAAAAAACATAGAGTGCCAAGTATTTCATCACAGTCCATGCCAGCAAATGTTGGATTTTATAGAAGGCAAAAATGTGATGTTTTGAAGGGAAGATGAGTACTGTACTACAACTTAAATACAATTTTCTATAAGTTTTTAATTTTGATGTAATATACAAGATGTAAAGGACAAAAATAACATGGTAGATTTCATAGTTACTCTACAAAGATAGGACTTCCACTGTAGGAAACCTTCTTTTCGTTTACGTACAAAAGGTTTTAACTTATTTACTGCCTTAGCACCGCCATAGTGCTAAGTTGTTCCACTTTTGAATATATAACATACTGACCTACTTTTATTTTTTAAAACAAATAAATACTAGAGTATACAAGTACGATATGTTTTTTTGAGATATTTTCATAAATTTAGCCACACCCTTAAATTTAATTTAACAATTTCAAATATTAGGTGTGGATATGAGAATCAAGGGGGGAACAAATGACAAATTAAAATAAATGTTTACTACAATACCATAAAACACAGATCAATGTGCAGACAAAGATAATTTAAAAATAAAGAACTTGAGAAAGGAATTGTCAAAGGAGGGGGGTACGAAATCAATGGAGTCCCAAAGATGACGCCTTGCTTCAAAATATTTTGGATTTTCATGAATGTAAAGAGTTATTTGTGGTGATTTAGTTGCTCTTTGGTAATGTCAAGCTAGAAGATGGTTGGGCCCCTCAAGCTATAAAAACAGGAGACAAGTTTTGAATATTTGAACAACAGGTGTGGAAATACAGTTGATCATGTTTGAAAGAGGTGGCACACTGCAGGATGCATTACTTGCCGATATAAAAAGAATTGTGCAGTAATCTTTGACCATCAAATGTATGGCTAAGAGAAACTCTGCAGAAAAATTGTTAATGTGCAAAGTAAAAAAAAATACACGTGCTAAAATTAAATCATTATGAATTTGCAGCATGTATTTTAAAGTAACTATTCTCTACTAATTAAAGAAGAAAGGAGCATGTAAGTGGTGCAATCACTGTAACTATTTCTATCTGGTGATCTAACAAATATCTTAATTTGACAATATTCAGTTTGAAAGATAAGAAGAGTCACTCTACTTCATGTACATCACATTATAAAAAAAATTATACTATTTCCATCTTCCTTTTGAAAACTTACTTTATAATTCTGTGTAGAAGATTACAAAGTAGACACTTTTCTAGCAATTTCAAACTTCAAATTGATATTTTAAAAAACCAATGCACCTAGTGCACACATGACACTTCAAATGCTAACAACAGTTTGCTTGATCTTGAGTAAATGAACTTAATAAGAACATAACTTTCCATCACACTACTTATCATAGAACAATTATAACATATTAAATATATTGAATACAAGATAACAATACAATATAATACATGGCATATGGCATGCTTATTTTAGTTTGTCTGACACCGATAACGATATCAATATTTTAGAGTCGTCACATTTATTTTCCCATCTTGCTAGCTGTATTACGCCTCCCACCCATTATGTTATTCAATGAATAGAATACAATATGGTTATTATTAGCTGATGGTATATACCCTAAATGGTTTATAATTGTTTAAACTATTTGCATAATCATTCCCAAAAGAAGAAATATTTTGCGATGAAACAGGAATCGTGCCAAAAAGAACGGATGTGCATTCGAATTTTTGCAATCACGTTTTTCAATTATTGCAAGACCATGACGTTTTTGGAGAAAAAAAAGTGATACATGATGTAATAACTACATGTATTATATTGTACAACATGATAATTGAGAATGAGCGTGATCTCAATGCACCAGTTCAAGATGATGTAGAGGTTGCAACTCCAACAATAGAAATGGTGGTAGATGAAAATCTCTAGTTTGAACAATTTTTGAACTCCTTTATGCATCAATAGAGAAGTTATGGGAGCAAGATAATGATTTTTAAAATTGAGCATTTATGCAATTGTATATCACTTTTATTTGAATTTGTACCCTAAGTTATGTATTATATTATATTATCTTGCAATTTATGTTATATTTAAAATTTTAGAATAAAATATAATTTTATATCACATTAAAAATTATATAAAGTAATTATTTGGGAAAAAACAAAAAAATTATATTATAAAATAAGAAAATAAAAATGAAATAGAAATAATAATATAAATATTAAGTAGAGAGAAAATGATTCCTTTTTAAAGAGTAAAATAGAGAATTGGTTGAATTTGTTTGTCTGAAAAAAAATAGAAAACTTTATATTGGGAGAGCAAATAGAGGATTGGGTTGGAGATGCCCTAAGAACAACATTTGTTTAGATTTGGGATATTAATAATCTAATGGTAGTAAATGGTTATTCGTCGAACAAGAAGGGTGAAAATCTAAAAATATTGTACTAAAATTATATTATATATAAACGATAGTTGTAATTCAAGTCGAATTCAATATTATACATTATTATATATTCGATAATTCTTATTCTGGAACATATATAATATATTTCTAACAGCATAAAATTATTTAAACTTGAGATATTGATAATATGATGATAGTCTGACAATGGTGATTCGTTGCAGAAGGGTGAAAACTTTTAAAAGATTGTGCTAGATAAAAAAATTATTGTAATACAATTCAAATTCAATTTTACACATTATTAAGAATTCAATAGTTTTATTTCATAGCAAATATAATATATTTAAAACCATGTAAATTAATTTAAATAATTTCATAGTATTTAAAATTTACATATACTTATATTATATTTGTATTAAAATGTTATAGTTATATATTTCACCATGTATGTCGAAACGTGTCTATAATGTGTGTAATATGTTAAATTTAAATATATTACAATTGTTATTTATTTTTCTCTTATAACGGTGTTAAAATATATTTTATTTTATTAAAAATATATTAGTTATGCATTTACAATGTGCATTTCAAAATACATATAACATATATGATGTATTATTGAATTCAAAATGTATTACAAATACAATTTTTATTTATTTATTTTGTTAATGATGTCAAAAATCATATTTTCATAAACAATATGTTCATCTTCAACCGTCATCATTAATTATCAAAATAATTGAAATTTTAAAAAAAAAATAGTGATAAGAAAAATGTCAGGAAAAAAAAGAGAGAAAGAAAAGAGAGGGAAAATAGTGTTAAAAACAGAAATGAGATAGAAAGTTGAAGAAAAGAGAACTGCCTGATAAGAAAAGTAAGGTCACTGTGTAGGAGTATAGATAATAATTCATATATAAAATAATAGAGGAAAACGTACAAGTACCGTTGAGCTATGATAGAAATTTCTGAGACACACCTTAACTAAACTAAGATCTTATTATCTTGCTGAACTTCTTTTTTTGTAATTTTGTACACTTTTTTTCTTACATAATACACTCCGTGACTCGACACAATTGAGATATGTGGAAAATACTTTAATGATGTGTAATCGAAAAAGGTGCACAAATTTACAAAAAAAAAAATAAGTTTGGGGGTAATAGGATCTTAATTTAGTTAAGGGGTGCCTCTGACATTTGGATCATAGTCTAGGGGGTACTTGTGCATTTCCCAAAATTGTATAAATGTTATTAATGTAAACGACCCTTAATATGTTTTAGATTAAGCAAGTTTAATTAGACGAGTCGTGTTCCAATCTAATTTTTAGCCCAAAGTAAAAAGGGATGACAATGGGGTGGAGCGAATGCAGGGTGAGTGGGTTTAAGGCTATGTGAGGCGGCATAGGTTTAAGATTGTGCGGAGAGGGTGGATGCAGGGCAGGTTGAAGTGGATTTTTTTCAATTAAGGCGAGGCGGGGCGGGACGCGGGTACATGTGATTTTATGTGGATTCAAATTTAATTTTATTTTTTTTATATATTATAAGAGTGATAAAGCATTATTTATTAAGATGATTTCTATAAATCTACTAAAATATTTAAAATCATACATGAAAATGGTTCAACAAAAATAATACAATATCTTACATGTTTTCGAATTAACCTTTAAAAATTAAATTTTAAGTCACTACACTATTAATTAATACAACTTAATGAAAAAAAAATTGTTATGAATTTTAGTTTTAGTATCAAATTTAACTGGAAAAAAGAAGATATTAAATATGTTATGCGGTATGGGTTCATACAGGGAGGGTTTATGCCGGACAGGTTGATAATTGAAAAAAATTGTTATGCAGGGCGGGGCGGATTAAAAAATTTATGGGTTATGCTCAACCGACCCCACCCCCACCCTGCAGAGCCCTGTCCCGTTGCCATCCCCAGAAGTAAATTTGAACAATCCAACCAAATTGCAAGATAAGCCTATTTCAGTGTCTCCAATTTCAGCCCATTTGACTGACACCCTTGGAAAAAACATTGGCAAGTGTCATTCATTGTGTACAATCACAAGGTGAAAAGACGGAGAGCTAGAATTAGAGGTTTCAACGGAGCTCAATTATTTGAAAGCATACTGTATTTGTGACCTTATCATAAGATATATGACATGACTGTCAAGCAACTTCTGTTCGTAGACTCAAAACACAGCAATTACATGTTACACAAAAAACGCAAGCTAAATGAACATTCGCTTTGCAGCTATAGGAACTGTACAAGTAAGTATGTAGATCAAAGTATGCTGGGACGAATATGGACTTTGGATCCTTTCTCTACCTTCAATTTCTAACTTCTATTTCTCCCAAAGGCTGTCAAACATGAAGTTCTTGAATTGTGACATAGGCTACTGCACAAATGTGAACCATACATAGCTGCACATTAAACAATTAAGGATAAGTTATTACATTACAAAACACCCAAAAATAACTACATTTTTCAAGTACAACATTTCTAGTTTGAGCAAAACATAAGCACCAGGAAAGAGATTTTCTGACTCAAGCACAACGTAATAACATGCTACTTCAAATACATACAGAATATTCCCTTACCTTAAATTTAAAGTTAAAACTGAAAAATCATGATTCATCAAGGTCAATATTGTTAGAGTGACTTGCAGTCTGCTACAACTTCAATGTTGACTTCATGTATCTCAAAGCAGATCGTAGCATCGCTCTAGCTTTCCTATCTGGGATGCATCCAGACAACAACATTTCTTCATAAACAGCTGGAACCTGAAAGCCAAAATATTTAGCTGATCCCTGCACAACTTTAATGTAGCAATGCACAATCCCATAAATTTGACAAACATAACAATCTTAATGTGATAATCATTACAATTCTGCCATATATTCTAAAAACTTAATACTTTTACTGCATCAAAAGATTGAAGTTCAAAGCTTATATAATAAAATAATCCTTCATAGGCTAACTTAACGTAAAAGAAGATCCCAGAGTAAGACATTAGGTGGATAAAACCAAGAGAAATAATCAAGAAGATAAAAAATGGGAACTCCAACTCAACAGAATAAATAAAAAGTACGTGTTTACCCTTTCAAACTTCTCCACACGTATCAAGGTTTTCATGAGAGTGGTGTAAGTAACAACATCCGGCTTCATATCCTGCAGTTGTAGGATATGTACGCAAGTTAGAATGATATGTAGACACTAAGGGGAGAAAATACAGAAATTTGTATATTTACTATGTATAGGAAAAAGATAAGGCGAACTCACATTTTCTTTCATATACTTCAATACAGCAAAAGCTTCAGCATCTCTCCGATCCTCACCAAATGCATTAATTAGTGAATTGAGAGCTAACAGGCTGGGCTTTAGACCATCACCCTTCATAATCCTAAAGGCATTTACTGCTTGTTCAGACAATCCCTATAGGTGGAGAAAGAAACTTTTCACATATGTATTCATAAGATATGTTGAAGATAAAGAACGTAGATCTTCAGAAAGAAAAAATTATTGAGATCAGATATGAGGTTAACCTGCAAGGCACATATATGTCCAGCCCCTGATTGGTGGAGTTAAGCAATCTCAGGCTCCATTACAGATTTTGTTTTTTGGTTCTCTTTTTTTTTTTTTGTATTTGTGTGTGTGTGTGGGGGGGGGGGGGGGGGGAGGTTGGATATAGGGGGCTGCACGAACTACCTTCCATACTACATGATTCACAATTACACAAGTCTTGTGTTGGAAGAAGCACACAAGCCCATTGAAGAGCATTTACCAAAGTGCTACATTTATTTGGTGACCTAAATCGAAAGAGTCCACAATATTGATGATTGTGGTCTTAATATCAGCTACTAAGAGTCCAATTAAAAAGGTTCAAAGTTGCCTAAAATTCAAGGCAAGAAGCTTGAAAGCCAGCAAATATGGGCTTCTAAATAAAGTGAATCGGGGTCCCAATAAACATCAAGAGCGAAGGGATTTTGCGCAACAAGCTAGGTCAAGCAGTACAAATTCATCAGCACAAACTTGGAATCAAAGTCAAACCTTTCAAAATTTTCAAGTTCCTTTCCTAGGTCAGGTTTTATTAGTTTCCTAATCTATTCATACTAGGTTTAATACGTTCCTAATTCCCAAGGATGTTGGGAATTCTCTCCATAATTAGCTAGTTATTTCCCAGTTTTTATTTAGTTTGCTTTTCCAACAAAATTTGGTTAGACTTTTTAGTTAGCATGGCTTCTCCTTATAGTTTATATGAAGGGGTTTATCGTCATTTTCTTAGCCTTATATTATTAATAATATGGAAATGTTCTCTTTCTTACACCTGTGTGTGTGGTGAGTTTAGATTTACCTTGCAACCCAACAGAGCATTCTTTAGGAGGTAACACAATCTTGTTCTTGATATCTTTGGTTTTTACTAGGGACCTAAGTTAAGAGATTGGCTAAATAAATCTTCATAATCATTTTGCTCCATTCAGAACCTTTTCATTCTAAATTTCTAATAATCAGTAATTCGTCTTTTAGTACAACTAGTGATTCTGGAAATCTCACCTTTACCAACAGACTTATAATCTCTAACAAAATTAAGAAACCTCCTGCCATACTCAGTACCTCATGTAAGTGTACTAGAGACTAAATATACCTCTAAGTTAATCATTTTTCGAAAAAAAAAAAAAAAGTTGATCATTTTTTGCAATGTTTTGAAATTGAAGTGACCTAAACGTGAATGTCATAAAGAATTTGACTCAAGTAACCAATTAGTTTGTACTACCTATATGGATACACATAATAAATATCTACTCAGGGAAATTATGACCTAAGATATCGTGTGAGAAAGTAAGCTATGGAAATTTCAGAAAGCAGCTCATCAAAGGTCATGATAAGTTTAGAGTTATTTACCCTCTGTGCATAGGCATTGATCAAGGCATTATACATGGTTGAGGATGGCTTTAATCCTGCAGACTTCATTACCTCCAAGCACTCAATAGCATCATTGAACCTTCCTGACTGTCCATAAATATTTATTAGAGTGGTATATGTAACAACGTTGGGAAGTAAGCCCTGACTCTGCATTTTACTCAAAAGGCCCTTCACCTCCTCCCATTTTTCCAGCTCACCGAAAGAATTAATCATTATATTGTATGTGGTGGTGCAAGGAGAACATCCACTTTCCTGCATCACCTCAAACAACTCCTCCGCCTTATTGTGATGGCCATGTTTGCTATGGCAGTCTATAAGTGTGTTCCATGTAACAGTATCAGGTTCAATTTCCTCCAACTTCATCCTTTCAAAGGTAGACATTGCATGATCCAAACAATTGTACTTCCCAAAAGTATCAATCATTATGTTATAGAACTGCCTATCAGGATTGACCCCACTATTCTTCATTTCTTTAAGCACCTGAAATGATCTCTGCCACTCTCCCCTATCACGATAACTAGCTAAGATCCTACTAAACACAAATGAATTTGGCTGAACATTATTAGCTTCCATTTCTTTCAACACAATTCTCGCACTTTCCCACCTACCTGCATTTCCATAAGCATCAATAAGCAAGCTATACGTATGTTCATCTGGTGCGACCCCACTCCTCTCCATCTCCGTCACAATATACTCAGCATCCTTCAAAGATCCAGTTTTAACATACCCTTTTAAAAGGGAATTAAACGCCCTCGTCCTTGGCTTTAACCCGCCTTCTTTCAACTCCTCAAATATAGCCTCAGCTTCGTCAGTCCTGCCTGAATTACCCAATTCAGATATCAAGTTAACAACAGTAGCTATTTTAGGGCTCAATCCATTACCTTGAACAACACTCATGAAACCTAAAGCTGTATCAACATCACCAGCTTTAGCGAAACCCACAATCATATCATTCAACAATTGGCCATCAAGTTCAATCATATCGGCTTCAATTTCATAACAGAACTTGTGTAACATGGTCAAATCAATAGAATTACTACGAATAAGGGACTGAATAATCAAACTATAATTAACATAGTCAGATTGATACCCGTCTCTGCGCATTCTACACATCAAATTAAGTGCTTTTTCGAGATCACCGTTTCGTGCACAAGCTCCAATAAGTGCATTGTAGGTTAAAGGGGTGAGTGTTTGCCTCTGAGAAAGCAAAAAAGCCTCGTACAACTTCTCGGAGCGTCCGAGCGCGTGAATGAGAATAGAGTATAGGAGTTCGTAAGAGTAACAAAGGTTGTGCTTCTGAAGCCATATAACGAGTGCATAGGCTATGGAAATTGAGGATGGGGTGGAGGAGAGATCTTTGAGAAGAGAGTGCCAGAGTGGAGCCGGCACAGCTCGATATGACTCAGCCAAGCGCAACTCGGTGGGGTCGAGTTGTGTGGGTGAAGAATTATCTGAATTGGGTTCGGTGGTGGAAAGAAATTGAAGGAGACGAGTGAAATCGTAGCGTTGATTTGAGTATGAACCGACATCGTCTTCCTCCTCCTCCTCTTCTTCTTCTACACTGATATTGAATTGGTTGGAGATAGATAGATGGGAAGTTGAGGAGTGTTGGCCATGAATTTGACGTCGGGGATGGAATTGATAAGGCAGTTGCGACGGCGGAGGAAGTAACAGAGTGTTCATTCTCCGTCTTCTTCTCCAGCAAGTTCCGGTGAATGTTGAGGGCACAGATAAACCAACCATCTTTCTCACCTCCACCAACTGGAGCAAAGATATTTTACTTTTCCAAATACTATCATAATACCAGTTTGAGTTATAATACACAATATTGTGTCTTATTCAACTCAAATAATTTAATTTGCCAAACACACACTCAATACTCGGTTAATTATTAATATCTTTAAGATAATACTTTTTTTATAATGAACTTGGCTAATGGAAAATAAAATCACATATTTTGATAAGATAATATATTTTCACAAGATCGCTATTTAAATATATGGTCTTATTAGTATTACAAATTGATACTTTTTTAAAAGTACTAATGTATGTATATATATATATATGTATGTATGTATATAAGACGTTTCGGTGAAATATAATTTTATTTTGTTATATTTTTTGTTAAAGTTATATCTAGTGGAAACGCATCTCTAACTTTTCTTACTACATCCAAAAGTTTTAGTGTTGTCTTTTCGAATTGTTTCATAAAACTGTGAAGAATTCTAGATGTGATAAGCGTCTCTTTACGCGTGACTAATTCCAAAGGTATTCTATAATCTTCAACTTTATCATCAACATAATTTTTTTTCGATGGTATCAACAATTTTTTCTAAGATGTGGACCTCTGAGCGTGCATCACTTTCACTCATCCAACAAGTTAATTAACGTCCAATTTTTCATGGTAATCCAGATCATTAATCATAACTTCATCGGGTTCAAAAATAATTTTTTCAGAAGTAGACTTACTGAAATTCTCAGAGATTTAATCTTCGAAGGAATATTGTGGTATTGAAGCTCGAAACACTCTTTAAATTAACAAATATTAATGTATCGTCCCTACAAAATAATAATATTTTATGGTTCCACCTATATTAAGATAGTAAGGATTTACGGTCTCTGAAATAAAAAGAAAAAAAAAGGAAAATTACATGATTAAGCAAACATATACTAATTAATTAATCATTAAAACTAAAGCTTTAGTTAATTAGCACATGCAATTAACATTCAGTAATAATTATGTGGGCTGAGATTTTGAGTTTGTATGATTCATATATTTGTATAATTTAATTTGTATAAATTTCGTATGATGTAATTTTATATAATATAATTTGTATGATATAATTTTATATAATATAATTTGTATAATTGTTTAAAGTTCATATGTTTATATTTGTATAAATTCGTTATTTCTAGTTTATACAAATATAGCTCAATTATATAAACGTACGTGCGAATTATATTATACAAACTTGTGAATTATACAAACTCGTGAATTCTACGAACAAGGAACCTTGAACTGTAGATACAATCCATATTACGCAAACTATAGCTATGAAACATAATTAAATTTACAATAGTGTCGATTTGTCCAAATTCTCAAAAAGGAAAGCAAAAAAAAAAAAAGACTTGATAAAAAATTAGGAAAATTTTGGAATCCCTTGTCCAATCTTTATTTCTCAAACCTTATTTTCAACGACTTCACTCCTCAATGTTGTTATGAGACAAGATGAGGTTAGGGCTCATCCATTTACTTCTTAGTTAGCAATGAATCAGTGAAAGATCAAACAATTTTGGATGATTTCATTAGAAATATTCAAATCCATCATGAATGACATAAAATTGAATATCATCTAAGATTTCTTCAACTCTATGACTGCAAGTCTCACGAGCAAATAGAGTAATTATTTACCTTTTTTTCTTAATCTAACAAAAACATTAATCGTTATCCGACAAATTGGTATTATTCTGTAATGATCTAGTTCAATAGAATTAATTAAGCAAATAAAGAAATGTCGACAGTAGGAATCAAAGTCGAGTTGCAGATTAACAATAGAGTCCACATATAACGGCTAAATCTCGAGTCATTAAAGTGGTGAGCAGCAGCAGTTATATAACGACCTAGAAGAGAGGAATCAAATGTCACGACCCAAAACGAGCCGCGAGTGGCACCCACACTTATCCTCCTATGTGAGCGAACCAACAAATCTAAAACCCTAACATTTACCAATATTTCAACCATAGTGAACAAAATATAATGCGGAAGACTCAAAACTCATTAACGAAAATCAATTGAATAACTTCTAAAACTCAATACTTATTATTCCCAAAATCTGGAAGTCATCACATCAAGAACATCTATCCTCGAATTTCTAAATCTAAGAGTATTTAAGAAGCTAAAAAAAATAGTAAAAAGATGGTCCATGTCCGAACTTCAAGACATCAAAACGTGAAGGAGAGAATCCAGCACGAGCTAGGAACAATAGCTCACCCTGAATTCTGATATACTGGAGACTGGCTAGAGTTGAGGGCGAGTCGAAGTCGATGGCACGCTTGCTGCACTCCACAAATAACAAAGAAGAAAATTACAAGTAGGGGTTAGTACAAGGAACAAGTACTGAGTAGGTATCATCGGCCAACTCAGAATAGAAAGCAATATATATTGAATAATAATATAAAATCAACCATAGTACTTAACAGGTGACAATCAACAAGTACAATAACCATTGGCAACAACACCAAGCATACCCCTGAGGACTCAAACCTCCACACCATACTCATTTGGGGAAAAAAAGTTCTTCGAATTGATTATATTAACATAATTCAAGATTACTTCTCTTCATTATTATTGTGTTGGAACGTGACACTCTGATCCCCTAATTCTACGTGTCGGAACGTGACACCCGATCCCTTAATGCTATGTGTCGAAAACGTGACACCCGATCCCTTAGTACTATGTGTCGGAACGTGACACCCGATCCCTTAATTCTACGTGTCAGAACGTGACACTTCGATCCCCTAATTCTACGTGTCGGAACGTGACACCCAATCCATTTATCTCATTACTTTGGTTCATCAAGCCTTCTTTATGTCAAGGCATCATCTTAATGGAGAGGGCTAAGATTAAAGATTTCCACAATCACAACATACAAACACACAATCAAGCATATGGAAGACTTTACAATACTACCCAACACATATCGATCGCTATTTTGAGTTTATCTATCAGATAAAAACAAACAATAACCTACCTCCACCGAAGAATCACGATCAAGCAAGTTACTTCTCAATGCCTTTGCTTTCCTCTTCGCTTCTCCCTTTTCTCGCTCGTTCTCCCTCTCTCTGTTCTTTTTATTTTTCCTCTCCAAATTCTTTTTCTTTTACCCTAATTATCATATAATTAATTATGACAAAAGTAACCCATTATCTATTTCAAGGTTATCTCCTTTAACCCCCAAATAAATAAATTATTAAACTTACCCCACTAATTTCATAAAGTTTCTCATGAATGGTCCAAAACACCCCTTTACAACTTTTAGTAGAAATTCGACCCAGTCAGGGTTACGCAACTCGTGACGGTCCATCGTATCTGCGACGGTCCGTCCTACAGGTCCGTCACAAAGTTCAAAGAGTTAAATTCATTAACGAGTTTTGTGACGGTCCGTCGTATATACGACGGTCCATGCTGCAGTTTCGTCGCGAAGTTCAGAGAATCGATCCCAGCACCCAGATTTTAGAGTTGAAGTGTTTTGGCACGAAGACGCTCGATGGACCGTTGTGCCTATGACGGTTCGTCCTACTTGTCGTCGAGGGCAATGAGGAGAGCAACAGGAAAATTACACAAGTGTGGGACGACGGGGTCCATGACAGTCCGTCATGACCATGACGGTCCATCGCGTGATCCGTCGACCCAGTCAGTTTTTATCACAAATGATTCTACTGCTCGAAACGACTAAACATGTTGTTACAATAGATACCAATTTACCCATCGTTCGTCCTCGAACGATCACAAGAAGAAAAACAAGGGCGAGAAAGAGTACTTGAATCTGTAAAAAGATGTGGATATCTTTCTTGCATATCAGCCTCATTCTCCCAAGTGGACTCTTCAATTGGACGATTCTTCCACCGAACCTTGATAGATGCAATCTCCTTTGATCTCAACTTGCGGACCTCTCTACCTAAAATAGCAACAGACTCCTCCTCATAAGACTAATTCTCATCAAGGAGCACTGAATCCCAGCGAATAATGTAGCTTCCATCCCCATGGTATTTTTTCAACATAGACACATGAAATACCGGGTGCACTCCTGACAGTCCTGGAGGCAAGGCTTATTCATAAGCTACCTCCCCCACACGCTTCAGAAATTCAAATGGACCAATATACCTCGGACTAAGCTTACCTCGCTTACCAAATCGCATCACACCCTTCATGGGTGAAACCTTCAGCAAGAATTGTTCACCCTCCATAAAATCCAAGTCCCTAACCCTTCGATCTGCAATATTCTTTCTGCCTGTTCTGAGCTGCTAGAAGCTTTTCCTGAATGAATTTTACTTTATCTAACGATTCCCTCAAAAGATCGGTACCCCATGGTCTCACCTCAAATGCATCAAACCAACCAATGGGAGACCTACATCTCCTCCTATACAGTGCCTCAAATAGGGCCATATCAATACTTGAGTGATAGCTATTATTGTATGAGAACTCTGCTAAGGGTAAGAAGTTATCCCAATGACCATCAAATTCTATCACACATGCACGAAGCATATCTTCCAACACCTGAATCGTTCACTCAGACTGACCATCGGTCTGAGGGTGAAATGCAGTACTAAGATCCAACCTAGTACCTAAGTCAGCATGCAACGTTCTCCAAAACATAGAAGTAAACTGCGTACCTCTATCTGATATGATGGAACGTGGAACTCCATGCAATCGAATGATTTCTAAGATATAGAGTTTGGCTAACTTCTCTGCATTGTAAGTCATCTTGACCGGAATGAACTGAGCAGACTTAGTTAACCTATAAACAATTACCCAAATGGAGTCATACTTACCCAAGGTCTTTGGAAGACCAACTACAAAATCCATTGCAATTCTCTCCCACTTCCATTCCGGAATGGGCATTCTCTGAAGTGTCCCTCCAGGCCTCTGGTGTTCATACTTTACCTGCTGACAATTAAGGCATTGGGCAACAAAATCAACAATGTCACGCTTCATCCTACTCCACCAGAAATGTTGCTTTAGGTCACGATACGTCTTGGTTGCACCAGGATGTATAGAATACCTTGAACTATGAGCCTCTATAAGAATAGTGTGAATCAAATCATCGACGCGGGGCACACATACCCTTCCCTTAATTCTCAAAACGCCTTCCTCATCAATTTTTGCTTCTTTAGACTCTCCTCGCAATACCATATCTCGAATCCGGATCAGTTTCTCATCAGTAAACTGCTTTCCCTTAATCTTGTCAAGAAAGGAAGATCTTGCCTCCACATAGGCCAAAAATCCTCCCTTCTCCAGTACTTCCAACCTCATAAAGTCATTATCCAGAGTCTGAACCTCTCTAGTCAATGGGCGTCTAGAAACCTGCAAGTGCGCTAGACTTCCCATGCTCCCTGCCTTTCTACTTAAAACATCTGCCACAACATTAGCTTTTCCTGGGTGATACAAGATAGTAATATCATAGTCATTCAGTAGTTCCATTCACCTCCTCTGTCTCAAATTCAAATCTTTCTGAGTAAAAACATACTGTAAACTACGATGATCTGTATAGACTTCACACTTAACCCCATATAAATAATGTCTCCATTGCTTTAATGCAAACACTACTGCACCCAACTCCAAATCATGGGTCAGATAGTTGCGTTCATGCACTTTTAATTGCCTCAAAGCATAAGCAATTACATTCCTCTCTTGCATTAGCACTGCACCCAAACCAAAATAAGATGCATCACAGTAAACTATGAAATCCTTACCTTCCACTGGTAAGGTAAGAATTGGTGCAGTAGTCAACAAGGTCTTGAGGCTCTGGAAGCTTTCTTCACATTCGTCCGACCATACAAATGGAACATTCTGCTTTGTCAAATTTGTCAATTGGGAAGCAACAGAAGAAAATCCCTTGACAAATCGACGGTAGTAGCTAGCTAAACCAACAAAACTCCTTACCTCTGTAAAATTAGTAGGTCTTACCCAACTCTTCACTGCTTCAATCTTGGAAGGATCCACCATCACTCCATCCTTAGAAACTACGTGCCCCAAGAAGGACACTGAATCTAGCCAAAACTCACACTTGGAGAATTTGGCATAAAGCTTTTTTTGTCTCAACACTTCCAATACCATTCTCAAATGTTCCTCATGTTCTTTCCTGCTCTTTGAGTATATCAGTATATCATCAATAAATACGATAACAAAGTGATCCAGATATGGCTTAAAAACCCCGTTCATCAGGCTCATAAAAGCAGCAGGGGCATTTGTAAGCCCAAAAGACATTACTAAGAATTCATAATGCCCATACCTGGTTCGAAAAACAGTCTTTGGCACATCTGCTGCCCGTATCTTCAATTGGTGATAACCATATCTCAAATCAATTTTTGAAAAGGTACAAGCACCTTGTAACTGATCGAACAAATCATCAATGCGGGGAAGAGGATACTTGTTCTTAATAGTTACCTTATTCGGTTGCATGTAGTCTATGCACATCCGAAAACTTCCATCCTTCTTCTTCACAAATAAAACCGGAGCACCCCAAGGGGATGCACTTGGCCTAATAAAGCCTTTACTTAACAACTCCTGAAGTTAAGCCTTTAACTCCCTTAACTCAGCTGGAGCCATCCTATAAGGGGGTATGGAAATGGGGCGAGTACCCGGCTCCAGATCAATACAAAAATCAATATCCCTATCTGGTGGCATACCAGGAAGGTCTGCAGGAAACACATCCAGAAACTCACGGACTATCGAAACAGACTCAATCGAAGGTACTTGGGAAGTATCATCCCTGAGATGTGCCAAGAAATCTAAACAACCTTTACTAACCATTCTCCTGGCACGAAGAAAGGAGATAATACGAACTGGGGTGGAAGTGTAGTCACCCTCCCACACTAGCGGATCTGTCCCAGGCTTGGCCAATATAATAGCTTTAGCATTACAATCTAAGATTGCCAAATTTGGAGAAAGCCAAGTCATACCCAGAATTACATCGAAATCAACCATCTCTAGAATAATCAAGTCTACATGAGTATTGCTCCCCACAAAAGTCACAAGACAACACCTATACACCTTCTCAACTATCACAGACTCACCCACAAAAGTAGAGACACGAATAGGCATCTCAAGCAAATCACAATGTAAATCAAGAGCAGTAGCAAATGAGGAATATACAGATGAAAATGTGGATCCAGGATCAAATAATACAGAAGCCATGCAATCACAAACCAAAAGATTACCTGTGATAACAGCATCAGATGTCTTTGCTTTAGATCTCCCGGGGAAAGCATAACAATGGGCCCTATCACCTGTCTGTCTGTTGCCCCTACCATGTTGTGCTGCAGTAGTTCCAACTTGCCCGCCACCTCGGCTGATTTGGTTACCACCATTACCTTGACCAACATGTCCTCCAGAATGGTGGTCTCTCCCAGGACCACCTCTACCTCTAATTATTGGGGGTCTGTAACTCTGTTTTGGAAAATTTCTCCTAATATGTCCAGTCTCTCCACATCCATAACAATCTCTGGAGTCTAGCATAGGTCTCTATGAGAATGACGAAGTCTAGGGATAACCTCCAAACTCAGAGAAATGTTGACTGGTCTGCGATGGACCCCCAGCTACAGCCTGTAGTGAAGACTGAATAGGTCGGGCTGGGTAACCTCCTGAACTCTGCCCTCTGGAGTAAGAACCACTAAACTCACCTCCCGTGCGGAACTTCTTAGAGGTCGACGCCATGGTGAAGTTATCTGGCTTCACCCCCTCCACCTCTATCACAAAGTCAACCACTTCCTGAAAGGATTTTGCTGCAGCAGCTACCTGTAAGGCTGGGATCTGCAAATCTGACCTCAATCCTTTAACAAAACGGCGAATCCGCTCTTGTGGACTGAAGCAAAGCTGGGTGGCATACATGGATAGTGCACGAAATTTAGCCTCATTGCTCTAGACTCAGGAACTCATCTCTCCTCCTATCCCTCAACGTCCGGGGTATATACTTTTCCATAAAGAAGCTAGAGAATGATGCCCAAGTCATAGGTGGTGCCTGTGCTGGTTGACACTCAACATACGACCGCCACCACATTTTGGCATTTCCCTGAAACTGATAGGTCACAAACTCAACCCCGAACCGTTCTACTATGTCCATCTTATGTAGCAGCTCATGACAATCAACCAGAAAATCATAGGCATCCTCAGATTCAGCACCCTTGAAGACTGGAGGTTTCAACTTCAAGAATTTAGTGAAAAGTTCATGCTGATCACTCGTCATTATAGGTCCTGTAGTTAACCGAGGAAACGTGCCTACTTCCAATGAGGCATCCATGTGGGGAGCCACATCAGCTGCATGTTGTACCCCCGGAACCTGAGGTGCTGGTGCAGAAAACACTGGAGGTGTCTGGCCCTGATCAGATAACCCGCTAAGATAAATAAGAACCTGGTTAATCATCTCTGGGGTAGGTTGGGGTGGTAATTCCTCATCCTGTACTTGCTCATTTTCCCCTTCCTCACCCTCTCTTACTACCTCATCAGTCGGTGGAGGAGTCACCGCCCTAGTACTAGCTGGACCAGACGTTTGTCCTCTACCTCTAGAGGACGTCCTCCCGCGACCTCTACCACGGCGTCTCGCCACTGCTCCTCTTCGAGCTACCACCCCAGTGGCTGGATCAGACGCACCCTGTCTTGCCGGTGTTGGTGTTGGCACAGTTGTTGCTCTAGTTCTAGCCATCTGTGAAATAGAGTGAGGATGTCAGATACCAATTTGTATCACCTAGATACCAATTGGATCCAAGTAATAGCACAAAAGGAAGAAAGAATGGAATTTTTCCTAAAGTCCTATAGCCTCTCAAAGAAAAGTAAGAGCGTCCCCCTACCGTTCCTCAAGACTCTACTAGACTCGTTCTTGTGATGAGACCAACGAACCTAATGCTCTGATACCAAGTTTTGTCACGACCCAAAACGAGCTGCGAGTGGCACCCACACTTATCCTCCTATTTGAGCGAACCAACAAATCTAAAACCCCAACATTTACCAATATTTCAACCATAGTGAACAAAATATAATGCGGAAGACTCAAAACTCATTAATGAAAATCAATTGAATAACTTCTAAAACTCAATGATTATTATTCCAAAAATCTGGAAGTCATCACATCAAGAAAATCTATCCTCGAATTTCTAAATCTAAGAGTATTTAAGAAGCTAAAAAAAATAGTAAAGAGATGGTCCATGTCCGAACTTCAAGACATCAAGACGTGAAGGAGAGAATCCAGCACGAGCTAGGAACAATAGCTCACCCTGAATTCTGATATGCTGGAGACTGTCTAGAGTTGAGGGCGAGTCGAAGTCGATGGCACGCTTGCTGCACTCCACAAATAACAAAGAAGAAAATTACAAGTAGGGGTCAGTACAAGGAACAAGTACTGAGTAGGTATCATCGGCCAACTCAGAATAGAAAGCAATATATATTGAATAATAATATAAAATCAACCATAGTACTTAACAGGTGACAATCAACAAGTACAATAACTATTGGCAACAACACCAAGCATACCCCTGAGGACTCAAACCTCCACACCATACTCATTTGGGGAAAAAAAGTTCTTTGAATTGAGTATATTAACATAATTCAAGATTATTTCTCTTCATTAATATTGTGTCGGAACGTGACACTCCGATCCCCTAATTCTACGTGTCGAAACGTGACACCCGATTCCTTAATGCTACGTGTCAGAACGTGACACCCGATCCATTAATACTACGTGTCAGAACGTGACACCGGATCCCTTAATTCAACGTGTCGGAACGTGACACTCTGATCCCCTAATTCTACGTGTCGGAACGTGACACCCGATCCATTTATCTCATTACTTTAGTTCGTCAAGCCTTCTTTATGTCAAGGCATCATCTTAATGAAGAGGGCTAAGATTAAAGATTTCGACAATCACAACATACAAACACACAATCAAGCATATAGAAGACTTTACAATACTACCCAATACATATCGATCGCTTTTTTGAGTTTATCTATCAGATAGAAACAAATCATAACCTACCTCCACCGAAGAATCGCGATCAAGCAAGTTACTTCTCAATGCCTTTGCTTTTCTCTTCGCTTATCCCTTTTCTCGCTCGTTCTCCCTCTCTGTGTTCTTTTTGTTTTTCCTCTCCAGATTCTTTTTCTTTTACCCCAATTATCATATAATTCATTATGACAAAAGTAACCCATTATCTATTTCAAGTTTATCTCCTTTAACCCCCAAGTAAATAAATTATTAAACTTACCCCACTAATTTCATAAAGTTTGTCATAAATGGTCCAAAACACCCCTTTACAACTTTTAGCAGAAATCTGACCCAGTCAGGGTTACGCAACTCGTGACGGTCCGTCGTATCTGCGACGGTCCGTCCTGCAGGTCCGTCACAAAGTTCAGAGAGTCAAATTCATTAACGAGTTTTGTGACGGTCCGTCGTATCTACGACGGTCCGTGCTGCAGTTCCGTCGCAAAGTTTAGAGAGTCGATCCCAGCACCTAGATTTTAGAGTTGAAGTGTTTTGGCACGAAGACGCTCGAAAGACCGTTGTGCCTATGACGGTTCGTCCTACTTATCGTCCAGGGCAATATGGAGAGCAACAGGAAAATTACACAAGTGTGGGAAGACGGGGTCCATGACGGTCCGTCATGACCATGACGGTCCATCGCGTGATCCGTCGACCCAGTCAGTTTTTATCACAAATGATTCTACTGCTCGAAACGACTAAACAGGTCGTTACATCAAACAACGATAATCTTAATAAATCTTCCTCCTCTTCTCTTACTCTTTCTCTCTTCTGTTCTTCTTCACTCTTCTAATTCCATATCTTCTCCTACAGTTCGAGACTTACTGTGGATGCCGATTTATTCTAGTTAATCAAAGTAGTTCAGTTTTTAATTTGCTTGTAGTTAATATCCTATTTTAATATTGAATAAAATCAGAAAATTTTTCCAAAAACACGAGTTTCTCTCATTCACGCACTACAGTTAGGATTTATTGAGATCATGACAATTGGTATCAGAGCAACATACCATTGATGTAGAGAATGGCTGAAGGAACAAGAACTAGGATGGTGGATGATCGTTTGGCTAGACATGATGAGATCTTAACGGAGGTATTGGCTAATCAACAGAAGACTTAAAATACACATACGGGGATCCAAGGAACGTTGGAGTTGATCCTTGATCAACTAACAACTCGAGAGAGAGTAACTAATCGAGGCCAAGGAGAACACCTACAAGGAGACGGCATACTTTCTAACCCGACTCAGGATCAAAGGCCTAACATATTACAGATTGTGCTAATTCCCCCTCCTAAGTGGGAGTTACCTAGTTTTAAAGGACATGAACCTAAGGTTTGGCTGTGAAAGGTATTTCAACTTGTACATAACGAAAAAGCATCAGAAGGTAGAAGTTCTTGCCTTGTATTTGAATGGGTTAGCAGAGACTTGGTATCATTCTCTAGTATTGAGTAGAGGATTAGTTAATTGGGTGGATTTCAAGGAAGAGTTGATTATTAAGTTTGAAGATGAGTTACTGGATGACATTGTTGAAAAGTTCAACAGGTTGGTTCAAACAGGATCAGTGGATGAATTTCTCGAGAAATTTGAGGATCTCAAAGCGCAAATGCTTGTGAGGAATCCACACCTTAATGATGCACACTTCTTGTCTATTTTTGTGGGAGCATTAGAGGAGGAAATCAGGTTTGCTGTAAAGATGTTCAAACCAACTACTTTGAAGCTAGCAATTGAGAAAGCTAGAATGCATGAGAAGGCAATTGAAGTTGTTCAAAGGAGAAACAAGGGTACCATTAAGCCTGTTACTACTATGGGCCAGAGTTCTTTTCCTAAGGCCTTAGGAAGCTCGACTAGTAAACCTTATGCTTTTAAACTTAGTCCTGAAGTTTATGAGTACAGAAAGAGCAATAGGTTGTGTTTTTGATGTGGAGACAAGTACACTATAGGGCATCAGTGTAGACCAAAGCAACTGAATTGCTTAATCGGAGAAGTAGAGACTGTTGAAGGAGTGTCTACGGAGGTGGAGGACCCCTCCTATACTGATCTAAGTATTAAAGGGGAAATAGAACAAGAAGTGCAAGAATCAGTTAGTTTGAATGCATTAACAGGGAGCAATCAAGGGGTCAATACTATACTAGTAAGTGGTATTGTGAAGAATAGAAGACTCACTCTGTTGATTGATTCAGGAAGCACTCACAACTTTATTAATCAACACACAGTCTTGGGAGAAGGTTATAAGGCTAGTTACGGTGCGCCAGTAAGAGTCAGAGTATAGCTGACGGTAACAACTATGTCATGTGCACGTCTCATTGCCAATGGTTTAAGTGGAAACTTCAACAGAGGTCCTTCAAAGAGGATCTGCTTATTATTATTTTAGGTGGGTGTGATCTTGTTTTGGGGAATGACTAGATGAAAAAGTATAACCCAACCAAGTTTGATCACGAAAAAAAGGTGTCACTATTTGCAAGAAGTGCAATAAATTGATATTGAAGGGCATATTTGAAGAGGGTAGGTTGAACATGATACATAGTGGTGCCATGAACAAAATTTTGAAAAAGGGTCATGCTTTAATTGATCATTTGTTCATGATGAACACAACAACCCAAGGTGATCATGAAGTAGTGGATAAGACTATTCAAGTCGTTTTAGACACAAAAACCCAAGGAGTGTTTGAGGAGCCAAATTCACCGCCTCCTATCAAGGCACTTGATCATGGCATTCCTCTCAAACCAGGCATGGCACCAGTAATCTTGAGACCTTATTGATACAACTATTACCAAAATAATGAATTGGAGAAACAAGTTACTGAAATGCTCAATCATGGCATTGTCCAACCTAGCCAATCTCCATTTTCATCACCAACTCTTTTAGTCAAAAAGAAGGATGGTTCCTGGAGGTTCTGTTTAGACTATAAGGGACTGAATGACATCACTATAAAGGACAAATATCCTATACCTATAGTGGATGATCTATTAGATGAATTACATGGTTCTGTGATCTTCTCCAAGGTGGACCTTAGAGCTGGTTACCCTCAGATTAGGATGAAGACCGACGATATCCATAAAACAACTTTTAGAACCCATATGGGTCACAATGAATTTAAGGTTATGCCTTTGGGTTAACTAATGCCCCTGGAACATTCCAGGCCTTGATGAACCAGGTTTTTTAGCCCTTCCTGAGAAGGTTTGTCCTAGTATTTTTTTATGATATACTTATTTATATTGTATCATTGAAAGATCATATTGAGCACTTTGTTGCTGTTTTTGATACCTGAGGGAGAACTCTGTATATGCTAAAATATCTAAAAGTTCTTTTGGACAACCTAAGGTTGAGTACCTAGGTCATATTATTACGGGGAAGGAGTGACTACTGATCCTGCTAAAATCCAAGCGATGTTGGACTGGCCTACTCCTAAATCCTTAAAGGGCCTTAGAGGATTCTTAGGATTGATAGGGTATTAAAGGAAGTATGTAGCTGGTTATGGTATGATTTACTAGCCTCTCACTGATCTACTTAACAAGGATGCTTTCAAATGGAATGAAGAAGCTGATTTGGAATTTGCAGCTCTCAAGTCGGCCATGTCCTCAACACCAGTGTTGGTTTTACTTGATTTCACCTAGAAGTTTATTGTAGAGACTGATGCTAGTCATAATGGCATTGGTGTTGTCCTTAAGCAAGAAGGAAGACCGATAGCTTATTTCAGTAAAGTACTAGCTTCTAAACATAGGGGAAAATCTATCTATGAAAAGGAATACATGGCCTTGCTAAATGGTGTCGACAAATGGAGGCACTATCTTCAATTCAAGCATTTTGTGATTTGCACTGACCATCACATCTTGAAATACTTGATGGAGCAAAAGGTTACTTCAGCATTACAACAAAAAGGGCTTACTGAGTTACTAGGCCTTGATTATGAGGTTCAATATAAAACAGGAGCTGAGAACAGAGTCGCAAATGCACTATCAAAAAAAGAGGAACAAGGAAAAGTGTTAGCTATCAGTGTCTCAGTTCCATCATGGATGCAGAAAGTTTCTAATATCTATGAAGGGGACCCTCAGGTACAAGACTTGATCACGCAACTATCTGTAGACTTGCAAGGACCTAATTTATGGTAATATTCTTCTGGTATCCTTAGGAAGAAGGGCAAGGTCTACATTGGAGTTCCTGGAGAGTTGAGACAACAACTTGCGAGATCATTCCATGCTTCACCAGTTGGAGGACATTCGAGTTGTGAGATATGCCAGAGGAGCAAAGACGACAATGTTGCTTATCCGGGCTTATTGCAGCCCCTTACTATACCTAATCAATCTTGGAGTCATATCACCATGGACTTCATTGAAGGCTTACCCAAGTCTAGGGGCAAAGATGTGATCCTCGTAGTAGTTTACAAGATGACTAAGTATGCCCATTTCATTGCCTCAGCACATCCTTATACTGCTGTGACTATTGCTGAACTCTTCAGGTAAAGGATACATTGTTTGCATAACACACTCGTCCATAGTTACTGATAGAGATAAAGTATTTCTCAGTCATTTCTGACAGGCTCTATTCAAGCTTTTGGGCATATTTCTCAGTAAGTTCTGGCAGGCTCTATTCAAGCTTTTGGGCACTCAACTGCATTATAGCAAAACTTATCAACTGCAAAGTGAAGGACAAACGGAGAGGGTGAATAAATGTTTGGAGAACTACCTGAGGTGTATGGTATCTAGTAGACCTATAGTATAGGAACACTTGAAAACTGCAGCGGAGTGGTGATATAATACCAATTTCCACACTAGTTTGCAATGTACTCCTTTTGAAGCTTTATATGGGTACTCGCCCCCACACATGTCAATGGGACCCTTGGTAGAGTCTAATGTTACTGCAGTTGAGGATACCATTCTAAAGAGGCAACAGATGCAACAACTTTTGCAAGATAACTTGTGCAAAGCACAGGAAAGAATGAAATATTATGCTGATAAAAGGAGATCAAATAGAACATTTCAGGTTGGTGACATGGTCTATCTCATGCTACAACCTTATAGACAAACATCTGTGCCACTAAGGAAGCATTTGAAACTCTCGTCGAAGTATTACGTACCTTACAAGATCTTATCTAAGATCGGGTTAGTTGCGTAAAAGCTTGAGTTACCTGTTGACTCAAAAGTTCAACCAGTTTTTCATGTGTCATTGCTCAAGAAAAAGGTGGGATCTACTGTAGTGGTGCAAACTGCCTAGCCTAGCACGGGAGAGGATGATCAGTTCATTGTGCAACTAGTAGCTTTATTACAAAGACAGATGATCAAGAGGAACAATACAACTCAAGTTAAAGTTTTAGTTCAATGGTCCAATTTATCTCCAGAAGATGCTACTTGGGAAGATTACAGCTTTCTCAAGGCCAAGTTTCCAAGTTTTGATTAACATCCTTGAGGTCAAGGATGAATTATTGGAGGAAGGTATGTAATGATCCAGTTCAATAGAGTTAATCAAGAAAATAAAGAAATGTCGACAGTGGGAATCAAAGTCGAGTTGTGGATTAATAACGGAGTCCACATTTAACGGCTAAAATCTCGAGTCATTAAAGTTGTCAGTAGTAGTAGTTATATAACGACCTAGAAGAGAGGAATCAAACAATGATAATCTTGGTAAATCTTCCTCCTCTTTTCATACTCTTTCTCTCCTCTGTTCTTCTTCACTCTTCTAATTCCATATCTTCTCTTACAGATTCGAGACTCACTGTGGATGTCGATTTATTCTAGTTAATCACAGTAGTTAATTTTTTAATTTGCTTGTAGTTAATATCCTATTTTAATATTGAATAAAATCAGAAAATTGTTCCAAAAACATGAGTTTCTCTTATTCGCTCACTACAGTCAGGTCTTATTGAGATCGTTATATATTCACCTCTAACAAGTTGAGTTCATAGATCTGATATTAGTGCTTAGTAACAAAGAACATGAGTGAGTCTTTGAACTAACCTCTTAAGCATCTCAAAACTAGCAAGAGCACTATGAAGGTGTAGTTGTCAATTTGATTCCTTACCCCTATATGATAAATAATAAGCTTATGAGAAGATATTATCATTGAAAAGTGAAGGAGATTCAATTAATAAAAGACCCGAAGTGTGCATTTGACCAAGAATTTACAAATTTCGTATCTTAAGAAAATGTCTTTTAACTGAAGATGCATCTTAATAATATCTTCAATGGAATTATTATATTCCTTCTATTTGTAATCTTGAAACCTCTATTTTGACATTTTATTATTATCCAAAATGAAAGTTATTTTTTCTTATGCCTTCATGTCTTGTTAGGTTAAATTAATATGCAATCCTTTGAGAACCAACAAAATTGATAATATGGTTAGTAAACAAATCATCAACCATGTTGCATTGTCAAATGTATGTTCCACCAGTATCATAACATTATATCTCATTAGATAATTTCTTTTACATCCATCAAGGGACTTCACAAATACCATTCAAAATCTTCACTACATTCAAAGAGTAAGTTTTCAATATGACATGTGATTATAATTAATGCAACATTCCACACTATTTCCTAAAGCTACAACTTCTGGCACTAAATTAAGTTTATTTCATTCTGTAGCCTTCTAGATATGCATGCACAAAACTTCCTTCCTCTTTTTTTTTTAATACATAAGGATCTTGAACAAGAATTAGGATTTCATATTGTTGCACTATTGTAGTTATATTTGAAATATCTACAGCTAGGTAAGTTTTATGGAAAACGTCCTTACAATTAATGATGCGGGAGTATTGCTCAAATAATCTATCATTGGCCAGGTTGTGGGGATATGCATGAGCCATTGGTACCTTCTCTTAACACTGAGTAGATATTTTTTGTGACTTCCATAACCATTCTTAAAAGAAAAATCTACCACCAGATGAAAATTGCATTTCTTTATTTTTTATATTTTCCAAAGAATGAAGATTCAGGTGACATCATATAAATATTGAATTTTATAGAAGTATTATGTATTCCACCATTTGAAAATGGTATATTTGAGTTGCAAAAAAAGGACTTATAACCCCTGTAATAGTTGAAAAAGTATTTTGAAAACTTAAAGCCATAAAAGCAAGAATGCAGAGATGTTGACATGATTCTAGAACACCATCTCCACAACAAAATAAGACCTCATTAGTAATACCAAATCTCATAAGAACTTCTCCAATTGATAGTATTTGCTTCTAAAGTCACCAAAAGAAAAATGAGACTTTAAATGGCACAATATATTCCATAATTTCTAAAAGTTATCAAGATTAAATGTCATTGTCTCAATAGTTTTGATGCGAACTAAATAGTGAATTTACCTGAACTGTTCAACATCCACCGAGGCTTGTGATCTCAATCTTTAAAATCCTCAACTACCCCCAATCTCTTTGAAAATATGATCACAATCATCTTTTGGAAAAGAATGAAATTTTAACTCCCCATCCAATCTATCGTTCATCATAAGTTGAGTCACCTTTTACATGCCATAATTATTGAGGTTATAAATAGGTATCATATAATGAAGAGTTCCAAGTTTAGTCCAATTATCAAACCAGATGCTATAAAGATCACACATAGACTCCCACCAATTATGCTGATAAATGTCATTTCCAGCCTCTAGCATATACCTCCAAGTCTAGGAGCCTCCTTTCTATTGTAATACCTAAGGATTATGCCTTATAGAATATTTTTCCATAAAAAATTAGTTCATAATGGATTTTATAGAAATACATAGATCTCTCTTTGATGTATTAAATCTCTCTTAGCTAAATTATGTTGACTAATGTTTTTTTAAGAAAATCAAGATAAATCTAACAAACACTTTATGAGAAATTATGAACCACGGAGAAAGGACGGACAACAAATAAATAGTAATACTACAAAGGATAATTTTATTCGAAGTTACCCCTCCCCCCCCCAAAAAAAAAGAGAAACTTACCTTTTCATGCTAGCAACTTAGCATGTACAACAGGGCAACCTAGATAAATACAAGAAAATTTATCTCTAACGAATCCTATATGGTTCTTAAATTCCTTAATAATAGGAATTTTAGTATTATGACAAGCATAGATGATCTCTTCCCTTTGTGAATCATTTGACCTTACTGCCTCTCATATCCCTCTAGTGTCTTGATTTATCATTTTCTGGCTCTTTTGAACAATGCTGACCAATATGATTAAATCATTAGTGTAATCTACATGATTTATTTGATATTCAATTTAGGAATTCCAAAACATTTGTAATCCTTATAAAAGAATAAATAATTCAAAGCTCTAATTAGAACCTCTACAATTATAATGTATTATGCAGATGACAATCAATCTCCTTGTTTCACAGATAAAAAATTCAACATCGATAAAATATAAGAGAAATATTGGGTATATCAGTAAGAATGTCTTACTAACTAGTTACACATTTTAAAGATTTATTCCTAGGTCTAGAGAGGATAATATCACTAACGGTCTGAGCCGTTACAAATATATTAGTCATTCATGAGTAAGCCTTGTCGATGTAGGCCAAGTTTAACCGAGTTCAGGTAAATCTCAATAAGGCGAGGCACACCTCAATACTGAGTCTAGGCATATCTCATGTGGCGGGCAAACCGCAGTGAGAACGCTAAGTCCATAGAGGGGTGTAGTACATCCCAGGTTAAGATAAAAAGTCTCGCATTAGAAAAACAAATGAGAGATGTTGGGTATATAAATAAGCATATCTTACAAAATAATGACGCGTTTTAAATTTGTGAAGGCTTAGGACCATACTTGACAATATCACTAGAATCTGGCAGTTATAATTTTACGCCTCTAGTTGAGTTAAAAAAATTATGTGTTGTTTGTGTAATGACCCTAAAATGAAATCGATGAACTAGAGATTAAAATATTATTTTATAGTTGGTAAAATAGTATAAATTATTAAAAATGACTTTAGAAGTGAGTTTAGTAATTTTATAGGTCAAACATCAAGAGACGTCCATGACTTTAGGGAAATAGTAGTTTTGGTGCTAGTGTGCTCTAGTATGTTGTGAATTGGTATGTTGTTTGGAGTATAAAACTTGTGAAGGAGACCCTAGTACCTATATGGAAATGTGTAGGGGTTAAACATCCAAGTACGACTCCCCAAGGACCACTCTAAGAATCTTTGAGGAGGACCCAAAGTTGAACCCCAAAATTACCAAAAAGTGGTGATCTACGACCAAGAATTACGGCCAGTAGGTCCACTTACGCTCAATACTCAGCCTCGGAAAGTCAAGACTTAGCCTAGGGATCCTTATCTCCCTTATACAAGTCTCTGACAAAAATGACAAGACCAGAGCACGGTCCTTCACTGCACCTGCAGTCTGTAGGTAGAGGTCTCGTAGGTGGCACCTGTTTTACTTGTGCAATTCGGCCAAGCCAAAGGTGACTTGGTAAATTACTCCCTTGGCTAATTAAATACTTGGGTGGTTATTTTATTTACTTTTAGGTATTCTAATTATGTTAAAACAGTTAAACTTCCATTTAAAATTCATTCTTAAAAAATCAAAATCACTCTCCCAAAACGGTTCTATCTAGAACACCATTGGAGCGTTAAGGTTGAAGATTTGAAGTGATTTATTGTTTATTTTCATGGGAGATTAATACTTAAGGTATGGTGACTCTTTATCATTGATAAAATTTTCTTTCAAGGAGCCCAATCCGAAGTATTTTAAAGTTTTTAAAAGAACACAAAAACCCTATTTCCTCTTCTAAGCATGGGTTTTGCATCAAACGTTTTCAATTGATAAATTAAGTTTATATTGATTTTTTATTGATGATTTTAAGGTGAAAAACTCTATGAACCCAAGGTTTCACTAAATTCCTAAAGTTAGGTTATAAGTGGGATTTATGATTATGGTTGAAATTTTTAGAATTGTGCCTAAGTTGTATCATATTGTTGATATATATTGTAATATATAACAAAGTATGATGAATTGTTGGAGATTTCAAATGGTGATCGTGGATTGGGTGAAGGGTAAGTTGACCTAATTCTCTTGTTCTTTTGGAATTATTCTTGTATTGTTTGGTCCATTTATGGTGGTGGTGTTTACTTATTGTTTATGCATTGTGACCACTACCTTGAAGGCATTATATGATGAATTGGAGTAGTGTCATGATGTGTATATATGGATGTGCAATATGAAAGGTTATATATGTGATCTAGTACAAAATGTTATAATATTATGATTGAAAGTATGTTCTCTTTAATGTACATATATGATGATGATCGACTATCAAGAGCCTTGATGTGTGGATGTTGTATTTTGAGTTATTAGACTTAGGTGTATCTCCTTGATACATGAAAGCTTATTAAATGTGATCTCTTGACTGATTAAAGCTTAGACATCCTTTTCTTGAGTAATGAATGAACAAATATCTTGAATTTGCTAGACTAAAGTATGGTGCCCTTTCTATGAATGAGTAAAGAGGAATTCTACATTATGTCTTGAATTAGCCAGACCTAAGCATGGTGCCTTTCATGAGTCTAGATTTCCTAAGTAAATGTGAAACCTTGAAGGGGTGTACCTAAGGGTGATGACCTTCTTTGTGTGAAATGTTAGACATAGAGTTGGTGGGCGGGAACAATAGAAAACCCTCTCTAAGAAAGTCAATGAGCTATCCTTATTGGAGCCTTCTTAGTTATACCTAATATTGGTGCCTTATCTAGTACATACACGTGATCGGCTAAACCTAATCATGTTGCCCTCTTGGTAGAAGTACTATGGGTTGGTTAGACCTAGTATTGGTGCCTTCTCAAGTACATACATATGAATGAACTACTCCAAGGGAACTAAGGCTAGAACCAAGAGGATATGATAAGATGGTGTCTTTTCCCCTAGAAAAGGAAAGAGTCCAATGAACATCTTTGAATATCCCCTAAACAATTTGTCTAAATGGGTTGCTTATAAGTTCTACCCTTGACAAGCTTAACACCTTTCACGAAGTGGGGTCTTATGACATCAGATTCCATGTCAAGATAGTGTGGTGTTTGTCGGTTAACGCCTATTCCCGTCATGTGGGATGTGCACTCTAGTTATTGGATATGTTCTACAATGTGTAGGTAGTACTATGACATGCTATCTACACATAGCACGAGTAGGCTTTGAAGATACAAAGTGAGTTCCCTAAGCCTTATTCGCTAATATGTGAAAGTCCTCTATATGCATAAATGTGTCCTAAATGACTCTAAAGAAAATTGTTGACTTGTCATCTTTTTAAGAGTATTGCATATCTCCTTTCTGTTAAGGAAACGAACTACTTAGCATGTTATGTTGAAATGCAATGGTTCTTGTCTATAGTAACCTTGAGGAATACTTAGGTGTGTATGAATGAGGTCTTATGAGCGGCGACTTCATGTCTCACTCAAGTGTGCCTAAATATAACTCTAGCTAGAGACCCTAGGGTGTTAAATTGTATCTTACTTGGTATATATTCTTATATGTTGCATTTTGATACTCCATTACTAGAAAATAGGCCTACGACAACAAATAAAAACTGTCGCAATAAATTGGTAAACCGCTGCATTAGAGCTATTGTAACGATTCATGAACCGTTTCATCTGCTCGCGCTGCTATAGGTCTACTGCAAGGGTTTTTTGCAACGGTTTTGTAATCGTTGCCTATGGTTTATATATTGCAATGGTTTTACTGTTGTTGACAATGGTCTTCTAGTGCAACAATTATTTATACTAATGAAACGGTTCAAAACCGTTCCAATAACAATTTATTCAAGAATTGTTTTGGGTATAGTAACGGTTTTGCCTATATATTGCAACGAGTTTTAGCTAATTTCAACAATTTGTATTGAAAAGAGTTTATGAAATCTATTACAACCCCTCAAGTAAAACAAAAAAAAAAGATAAATCATATGATAAAATTTGTTTAAATAGAATTTCTCTTAATAAATAATATATATATATATATATATATATATTAGAGGATCATAGAAGTAGTGATGTGACACCTTTCTATGACCTCGGTTCATATTTATTTTTTTCTCCTTTTTTTTTTTTTGATATTTTATTGTTTTATTTCTTAATTTTCTATTTTCATTCATTTTTAAAATGCTGACAAGTGAGTAAATATAAGAAGTTTAGGTAGAGGAAGTTGAGAAGATTATTTTATCATCTTCCGTTTTTTCCCCAAATAATTGTAACAGCAAAAAGTACTTAAAATAAATTAGTTACATTATTTATTAATTATTAATTTCTAAAATTGATCTCATCAAATAAACTTGTTTGCCTTTTCATCTTTCACTATTAAATATATTAATTATCAACATTTACAACATCATTCCATATATATATTTGAGCAGCATCAAATCTTTTTCATTGTCTACAATCCACATATTGCCTATTTGAGATTTTCTCAATGCGTATTCTCTACAATTTCTACGTTCATAGAGCGAGTGCTTCAGTCATACGTGAATTTTTTTTATCTTAAGGAATTATTTCACAAGTAACATAGTGATGCACTTTGATTAATTAATTCGAATTTTGTTAGTCTTTCTCTATTATTTTATGTATTTTCTCAATGTACTTAAGTCGAAGATTCTTGAAAATCGCAATCCGCATCTATCTTGTCTTGCTCAAACTTCACTTGTAGTAATGCATTGTGATTAATTAATTCGAACTTTGTTAGTCTTTCTCTTGTTATTTTATTATATTTTCTCTATGTACTCTAGTCGAAGATCTTTAAAAATCATAATTTGTATCTATTTTGTCTTGCTGAAACTCCACTTGACATTCTTTGAATGAGCTACGTTATATCTTTTGTTGCATTCTTATTCTTTAATTGATCTGTATTTTAGCTTACAGGAATAAGGTTATGATGATCAAAAAATTACAAAGAGTGAAAATAATATGATGGAATTTCAGCAAATTCAAGGCACGAAGAATTGAAAGCAACTTCCGTTGCCATCATATCATAACTTCCCTTGCCATATATATATTTGTTATTTTTTTGATTTTCATCTTTAATTTAAGTTGCAATTTTATTTGTTATTTTGACCTACAAACTTCTCCCCTCCCCTCCCCTCCCCTCCCTTTTAATTGCTTATTTATTAGATATATTAACATTTCATTTTTTGTGCTAATATAATTTGATTTCTATGTTGAGGTACTTATTACCAACATTGATCCGACTTAAATTTAAAAAATAAAGGTCATTTAGTATAGCCAAGTAATCATATGTAAGTATATTATTTACACTATTTTGAGATCTCTATATAATTACTTTAAGTCCTTAAATTTTATCTTAAATACTTGCTTTTGAGTATATATATTCTAATTGTTAATATTATGAACAGTGCACAAAGAAGAGAAAAACTATGGAAATTTGGACAAGTGAAGATTGCAATTATGACAAAGACGACTCTTATACATAGAAGCAATACTTTCTCTATATTTGTTTTAAAAGTTTTCTTTTTTGTATTTCAAGAATTAGGTGTGGTCTTTTTTTTATGGCCTCAGCACCGCAAGTGTTCATATCACTTTAGGAATTCAAAGTTTTGAAGTTTATTTATTTGTATTCTAACTATCAATGAAGTCGATAGTTATATGACTCGTATCACTTGCTTATAGATGGTAAACATATTTTTTTTTTGTAAAAGTGTAGTGGTGTGTCCTAAAAGTTGAATATGCATGTTAAATTTTTATTTAAATATAAATGGAACTCTGTTGATAATTTACCCTGCTTTATTTGGTAAGTTGTTGATATGTTATGTTATTTTTGGCGAATTGGTATGATCATTTTCTATTTATGTTACTCTAATCCGATTTTGATTCCTTATGTGTATGGACTTTCTCGAAGAAATCTATTTTTTTCAACTACTACATAGTTTATGTCTTCTAAATCCTCTATCATGTATTTGTATAGAATTTGCTATAAGTAGGTTTTTGTTGCTTATAAGTTTTTTGTTGCTAAGGTTAAATTGATTCAGCTCCTTTTTATTTTCATTGTCTTCATTTTTATTGATTTCTTACTCGGATGATGATAAGCATATGACAATAGATATTATTTTAGACGAGGACAAAAGAGAGTTTAGAAATTTGGCAAAAGGAGAAATGTATAATAATGTTTTTAAACAGATTAGGTCTTATCAATATAATTAGTTAACTCATGGTTAAATTCTTTTTTACGTGTCTTCCATCGAAATTAAAATTTGGAAAAAATAGAAAGGAGTCTAATCCAAGTTGAACATATAATAATAATAATAATAATAATGATAATAATAATAATAATAATATCAGTTTAACATAAGTTTTACTTAACAATTTGACATATTTTCAATAAAATGAAATTAGTAAGGGATAAATTTCCGAGTTATCCAACACAAGGATTGAAGCTTGACAATTCAATTGTATTTTGAGTCCTCTCCCTTTTTTTACAATGTTGTGAATTGAATTCATAGCATTTTTTTTCTGAATATAAATGAGTGGATTCTTTTTTCATTTTTTTAAATTTTCTATAATGTAGTTAATGATAATTTTTTGACAGAAAATAATAGCTTTAGAATGGAGTAATGTATCAATTATTATTTTTATTTATATGTTATATATAAAGAAGAGAGAAAAATCAAGGAAGATATTATTTTCTTAAAATGAATGGGCAAGTAAGAAAGATGGAAGAAAAAAAAAAGAAAAAAAAATTAACCAAAGAAATTCTGTTTATGTGTAATCCCCCCCCCCCCCCCCCCCAACCCCAACATTTTTATATAATTATAAAAGACATCGTTATTGATACACTTTTAAAATTAAGATTTTAAGAAAAGAAAACATTAATATATAGCTCTTAAAAGGTTGAGAAAAAGAGTAAGTAGATGCTTAATGTCTTAAATAAATAAATGTAATTTATGCATAAATTTTCTATACATATCAACATAAAGAGATTTATTTTTCTTGAAGTTCATGTCTTTCTTTCTACAGTTTTATTTAAATAGATTATTATTATATAAAATTTAAGTATTTAAAATGATTAAAGCACAATAATTGATTAAAAAAAATTAAAGGAAAAGAAAATAAATGAAGATAATAAAATATACTGAAATTTAATTTATTTAAATTTTAAAATATAATTTTAATAATAAAAAAATTATTTTATAAATTCAAAAAATAATTTTTGTGATCGGGCGAAGGGCAGCCTATTTCCCTAGTATCAAATATATTTCAACATATCAAACTTGTAGTATCAGCATATAAATACAAAGGATCTAAATAATGTTTCACAATACAGATAACTAGATACATAAATTTAGCCCCAAAATAAAAGAAATTCTAAAACACATGAAAGTGTATTAACAGTCGATCAATAATGTGCACTGTCTTCATTTCTTGCATCACCCAAGTTCATTTGTTTTACCTACAAAAGTTCATTAATATATGATTGATTCAACATAAACTTTACAGAATAATAAAAATCAATGTTTACAGGTACAATAATGTCACAACATGTCGTGAAGTATAATGTATATTAGAAAAATGGTAACAAATTAAATCTTCTCAATGGTAAAAAACATATGTGGTAACGTATAATGTACAAATAAGAAAATTCTAGCTTAATAGTAAAATGATTCTTTATGTAAGATGTTCTCCCTTAATAATCAGAGGATAAATAGGTCTTCATTATTGAGGATTATCCCAACAAACAGAACTTCAAATATTAATTTTTAATTGTATTACAACTGTAGATGCTTATGCAAAGTATCGGGAACTTAATCTATATTGAAACTAAATATAGAAGAAAAAAATTATCACAAGTTTCTTGCATAGACAGTAGTTGATTTATCATCAACCTTTTGTAAAGTTTTTGTAAAAACAAAGAATTAAATTCTATTTCGTCTTCTATTTACTACGGTGACGAAGAATCAAATTATCACTATATTTATTCCTTTTTCTACTTCTTCCAAGTGCAGGATAACCCCAAGGGGTTGTGGATTTTTGTCTTCCAATTGGAGCTCTCCCTTCACCACCCCCATGTGGATGTCTGCAGGGTTCATAACTACTCCTCTTACTACAGGACGCTTACCTAGCCAAACCTTAGATTCGGCACTACCCAAACTTTTCTGGTTCACCAACATTTCCCACTTGTCTGACCGGTTGCTGAGCAGTTTTTAGATATCAAACGGACCTCCCCAGAAGGTAATTTTAATGTGGCCGATTTTTGGAACCCTCAATAATATTCTAGAACGACAAATGATAGCATAAAATGCAGTTACTATGCATTTTCAATTGCCCTCAGGAAGCTCTATACCTTTTAAATTATCATTCTTTTATCAACAACATGAACGAGTGCAACAATACAATTAACAAGTGTAAGATGCAGCAACAAATTACCATAATAAATATTAGCTAAAATATACCTTAGGGAACTAAGTAGGATCAGTGATGAAATTGATCATGAGGACCAATGCAAATTCTTATATCTCTTCTTCTTGAAATCTTAGACTACAATCTGCACAACAGTTAAAAACGTGTAGTAAAACTTTAATATATTTCTCACTCCAAAAGATCTTACTAAGCATTTTAACAAATAAATGACTTAATGGAAAAGATAGACGTGAAAAAAGATAAAAGTATACCTAATCATGGTCTTAATATTTAGTTTGCTACAATAATCTTGCTTACTTTTTTCCTCACATGGAAACTGCAATTCTGTAACTTCCTCCACTTGTACTCGTTCTTTCTGTACACTTTCATCTTCACTTGCTTTTTGCAACTTCATAAACATTTGGGAGAATAGGGAACTGTGCATGTAAATCTAATGCCAAAGATGAGTAAGTTTATTTCCTAATACACTTCCACATGAATCCTCGACCTCCACACTCTTCTATAACTATTCATTTGAAAATAAACTATGAGTCCATAAAAGGAATGCATGTACATAAGTTGAAAGAACTATGTGAAAACAATAGAAAAAAATGATGCATTTATTTAAACCTGACTGCATCAAATATCCAAAAATATTTCGTGGCTCTTTATGTTTGTACCAAAGATTTGAAATTCATAAGTATTTGACTTCTCAAAGTGCATTAGGAGTTTCCATGAAAGCTATCAAACACCCATTCTATCCAAAGTAAACAGGCATGCAGTATAATGCTTGTAACGACCTTCTGAGTCAGTTTTGTGAATTTTAATCATGATTCTTATACTAACTCTTTTTAGTAGTTTTTTTTAAAAAATAATTTATGACTTATAAGATTGAATGATATGATTTTCAGAATTTACAGAAGATTACTTTTTTGCTAATAATAATAGAAAAGCAAATAAATAAATTAAAAGAGAAATAAAAGGAAAAATATTATTGGCTGTTGTGAACAATAACAGTTCACACAGAGGAAAAAAACAGAAAAAGAACACGAAGGGTTTAGGCGAGAGCTTAGTAGCAAGTTGCGGTGTTCGACGAGAGTAACCATATTCAGGTAAGAACCTCAAATTTGAATTCTTCATACTCTTTAATACCATAATGACTTGTTTATTCATTAATCAATGAATTTATTGTCACTTAGAGGGGAAGGAGAATTATATTGATTGTTAAAATGTATTGTTCTTTCAATTAATGTTGATTTATGTGGGCTTAAAAATTTGGGGTACAAGTTTTAGTGGGATATTCACATGAGGTTGTCAGCATGTAACGTTTATGTTTGTTTGAGAAATTGTGGTTAGTAAATTGGATGAACTTCGAGGTTTTCTTAAAATTTTATTGTAAAATTCTTATTGGTTGAAAAAAAATAATTAAGGCTACAATAAGTGCCTACGTTTATGTTCAATTGAGAGGAAAATAATGGAAAACAAATTAGTGGAATTGTGATCATATGGCAATGATTGAAGATCATGATCAGGTGTGATATGTTATGTCAAAGGGTATCAATTATTCTCATGTGTTTCACTGTTATAAATTTTCATACTTTAAGTTAGCTCTGCGTACTATTTTGTTTCAGTTAACATATCATTGTACAATATGAATCAACTTTGGGCATATTCAGATACCTAATTAAATATTTGGTATATTGGATAGTATGATATAATTAGATTTATATGATACTTGGAAAATTTAGATTAAATTTTAAGCTTGAAACTTGAAAAATATTATAATTGAAATGTTAATTGACATCAAAATTTGAAAATTTGATTATAAACTTGGGTGAATTTTTGGGTCAAGACTAAACACATAGTAATATGAGTGGTGTTAGTTTTGGAATCTTATTTTGGTCATTTGTTTGAATAGATTTCTTTGAGATGGAAGTTTAACGGAAGGTGAAGGCTCAAGTCCCCGAGGATATTCTTGATTAATTGAGGCAAGTGTATTTCTAAACTCTTACTAAGTGTATGGAATGCATGTATTTCCTTGTGGTATATGTTTGGGAGTAAAGATACTTGGTGATGGGTTGGCTTGCCCACATTAATAAATTCTAATGATAAAAGGGGGTGATAAAAGACGATGTGATTATTTGATTGTATGTGATGTATTGAGAATGATACGAGTACCGATGTTATAATGGGAATATTTATTACTATAGAATGAGATTGTTATCCGAGAATGCCAAGCATATGAGCGATATATTATTGATTTGACTTATGATGTGTGATTGTTCTTTACTGAACCCGTATAACTGTGATAATTGAGGTGATTATATGTCATAACAACATTTGATTTATTGAGATGTTGCATCATCTCCTTATTTGATATTATATTTTGCACATGCATTGACATGAGATTGGGTATGATTGAAGGTCTAACAAGTGAAGATCGTTCGTGTTGAGATCAAGTATTGATTATTTGGCACGTGGAGATCATCCGTGCGATAGAAAAGTTATGATTATGATTTGGGCATGTGGAGATCGTCTGTGCGAAATTTGTTTGATTATGATAGTGCGTTGAGATCGTCCGCACAGACACATGGAGATTGTCTGTGTCGGTATATGGAACTCACGAGTCTCCATGGGTCATGAACTTTTGATGTATTTCCGAGGAGTATCATGTATATACGGTTGATAGAAAATTTGGTATTCTGAGGCATGTCTCTTCATGGTGTCATATTGCATTGTATCCCATGACATTCTTCATTCTTGATGGTTATGTGTTTTTATTGATGGTTGGGAAGTACTTGATATTTGATTATCTCTATTTAACGAACTTGATCTTGTGTGTTGCTGATATTGTGAGTGCCTTTTTGTGAAAGTTGTGATTGTCGAATATTGAGTTTGTAGTTGAGGATTTGTAATTTGTTAAAATGATTTTCATGAGATGGGTGCTATGAAAACTGTGAACTATTAGGTTGGATTTATTCTTATGTAGGTTTTAGTTGTGGAGGTTTGGTTGGTGCGTAATGAGTACTCATATTTTATCCTTTTAGCTTGTGTTTAGAGGTTTACTTGCTGGGTACCGTGTGGTTTAGTACTCACCCCTTACTACTGCAATTTTTTTGTAGGTTACTAGCCCGGACTTTTGTTATATTTCTCTTCCCCTTATCCGAGGCTTCTTGTGGAGAATTGTAAGGTAGCTGCCTGTTATCTTTGCAGACCTTCTACTCCTATTTATGATCTTGTTCTATTCGAGAAACAATGTCATTTGAGACTTAATTTTTTTCTTTGAATCAATTGTAATAATTTAAAGGCTTGTACACGTGACAACCAGATCTTGGGGGTATTTTGAGTAAATTATGAAATTTCTGCATCTTATCACAATGGTCGAGCTTTAGGATGACTTGTCTTTGTGGGATAAAACGAGTGCCATCACATCCATTTTTGGGTCGTGACAATGCTAAATTGATTCTCCACAAAGGGATGCTTGTAGTCAAATACTATTGGTTCAAATAAATTTTTCCTTTGCTATCAAGAATCTTACTCTTTGTTTGATCAAATTTCTTTTAAAAAAAATCTTTTTTTCTCTTTTTAGTTGCTTTTCATTCATTGAGTACATTAGATGCAGCAATTTGGATAAAATTAGATTAGTGGTGTTCTGACAGTGAGTCTTCAGTTCCCTAAATACCTTAAACTATTTCCACACACCTTTACTTTTTCTTTGCATATATCAACACTTCGAGTTTTGAGCTTCATACTTCCCTCTTGGGAACATATATCTTTGCTCTCTCAAGCACTGTGATGCAAACGAATCCCTCAGCTATCTCATTGTTATCCTAAAAGTAATTGGGGGGGGGGGGGGCTTTAATTAAATTTCCTTTAGACAACTGCCTGTAATGGATAGTTGGCTCACCTACAAGTTGATATAATAGTAAACAATAATAACGATAAGCAGTAAGTAAAGGACACAAGGAAATTTATCCTGGTTCAGATCACCAATGTGGTTCCTAGTCCAGTCCCTTTAGATTTCAAGGGTTTTCCTTAAGAGCGTTGAGAAGACAGTTTGGTTACAACAATTTGAAAGTTGATCCTATCTGATGTGCAAATCAGAGATCTACTATTACACTGCCTCTACTTGCATACCTACAGTCAGATTATTTCTTCTTCTTTTCTTTTCAATTGTAACACTCACAAGTTTACAAGGATTTATGTAAGACAAAAGAAAGTTGTTTGCTAAGTTCAAGTAAAGTTGCGTATTTTTCTAAGTGACTTCTCTCTTGTTTAGATAGGTGTAGAGTGCTCCTCTTCTTAAGGATAATCCAAGGGATTTTCATTCAATAAATGATTTGTAGGGATTCCTTGATTGAGTCTTATTAGGAAAGGATTGGAATCATGTCCATATAAGATATGTTCATGATATCCTTCCTTTCTAGACGAGTCCTTTTCAACATGGTGTTGCTGTCTTCATTGAATTCTGGATACTTGTCTTGATATATTGATTTGTTGATTTCCTTGATTGGTAGTGACTTGATGATTCGTAGGAGTTTGAGATATGGCATTGCTGTCTTTCTTGAATCTTGGGGATATATTCAATTTAGTGAAATAATTGATTTGCTTGGACCTTTTTTTAAAGATCCTTGATTGGTGTGGATCAAGTATTTGTTGTAGGCTCTGATTGCTATGCTCATGGGTTCTGCAAACAACATTGTAATTTATTGTTAATTATCAAAATACTTGTATTGTGTAGGAGGCTAACAATATCCCCCTTTTTGATAATGACAATAATCTTCTCATAAAAAATATTTGATAAAAGTATTTATAACAATTCCATGAAGCTCCCCCTGCCGATTTGCATGTCTGCAGATCGTTGAGGTAGTATGTAAGCTCCCCTTGACAAGAGTGCACCTGTATGTGTGCTCCCCTTGACTAGAGTGCACCTGTATCTAAAGGAATATTTTTGTGGGAAGAATTTCTCCCCCTTTGACTTGATCAAAACAACTGTAGGCATAAAAAAGTCACATAGCATAGCAGGCAAAATAAACAGTAGGGAGGTGCAAAGTCCACCTCTTGGTTACAAAACCAGGAAGTCTTAAAAGCATACCCCTGTTAAAACCAAAAGATCCAAAATAACCAGTGGACCACGATCAGTGATCACCAAGGAAGTACTTAAGGGTATTGAGAACGTTCATGAAGAAACAATTGTAAGAGCGTTCCACATTCCTTGCAAAAGATGAGTACGAAGTTTAAATATTCACAGCCAGTTCGGAGTTGGAGGAGCTGACTCCTCACTTCATGGAGTCGACTTGCTTCATCAGCTGATGTACAGTGGCGATTCCGTCCTTCTTGAGACCGTTCATGGCGAGATGTGGCTTACCAACATCAGTGCTGGTGTCTTTGTTGATCCAGACAAGTCTATCTGTAGTGCCGATAAGTTGCTCCAACTTATCGTCCATTGTAGTGAGTCGTGCCTTGAATTATTCGGAAACCTTAAGGAGAATGGCGGCTGAATCAGCAGAAACCCGGGTAGGTTTAACCGTTTCAGTTTCGGTTTGACTAATTCCTTCTTAAGCCAAGATGTTCCAACAAGCACGTAATCCATATTTGAGAAGGTACGATTATCATATGTAGAGACGATCTCTAGGGGTTTGGAGTCATAGAGATCAACAAGCCGGTCTATCAGGATACGAGAGATCAATAAACCATATAGTAGACTGGCAGTTCCATTAGGGTTAGCAGCACTTTTAAACATGTATTCTTTGAAACAGGAAGCCCAATCGATCCTGTAATTTTTCAATAAGCAGTAAAGAACAAAGACATCACGTGTGGTGATGTTGCTGAGAGAAACCTTTTGAGGAAGGAGGGTGGTAGTCATATTATGATCCAGAATACGCTGTTCAAAGCATAGTGATAGAGGACCAAAATCGGAGATATCAAAGTCGGGGACAACCATGACCTTTTTAGCACTTTACACATAAAATTCAAAATCATAGGGCCACACACTATTCATAATCATAATCATAATAGAAAACTACTAGAACCATCCTATAGGATCCCACATGTGCAATCTGTTTGAGAAGTCCTATACCCTCCCTCACACTATGTAGTAACCTTTAAGGCAACCCTAATAGAAATTCACATACATAACTTGCTCATACTTTTACTTTAGGGAAATAACTACCATAACCTACATGACACCATGTGAGCTACATGGAATCCAGGCACATAATTAAGGTTCAAGAAACCTTGACTAATAATCATGAAGGTTTGCATCTCATGAGACAACACATATATTAGGAACCAACACTACTAGACATGAAGAAACCCATGTGGGAGGCCGTGCTTACTAACGTGAGACCTCCGTCTCATTTAGATGCCCTTTCGGTGATAATCAATTATTCGCTTTAGTAATCATAATACAACATCATACAAGTTAACATTAGTCTCTTTTAGACCTTTAAGTAAACATCTTATCATAATAGCTCATAGGTGATCACAAGTGAGAAATATCCTTTCACTTTAGACACAACATTAAATCATGAGAAACTATATTTAATATTATAATGATCACATCATAACATAATTACATACTTCATATCCAATTCATAGATCTAGGGTTAGGAATGAGGGATACTTGTCACCAACATTACAACAACACAATTAGCTCAAGCATCATTATCACATAAGTAGAGTCATACTTAACTAACATTAATTCATCACAATTAACTCACAATTTCGTTTTAGAAAGAAGACCTATGTGAGGACAAAAACCCTTGTTTTGGGTGGATTTAGAAATCATATTTTGAAGGACCTCTTGGGGAAAGGAATCCCAAGAGTGAAATAAACCATACGTTATTGATGAGAGACACGAAATTGGGTTGAAAAACTTGAAGGCTTGATCTTCTTCTTGGAGCTCTAATGGTCTTTAATGGAGTTTTGGAAGAAGAGAGAATTTGCGAGAGAGAGTAATTTTTGATTTAATCTTGTGGGGCTTGATTTTAGTGATTAAATTGACCTAAAACTGACCCTAATACATTATATAGTAACCCATTAAATTACCACAAAGACTCCTCACTTAAATGGGTTTATTTGTGAAGTCAAAATACCAAAATATGACTTTTATGATATCTGGGAAGTAGGTGCGCGTCGCAGGGTTAATTCCCCAATTTTTTTTTGAATTTTGAGCTGAGTCAGTGAGGTTTGTGTTAGATCTGCGTCGCACAGTAGCCCCCAAATTCTCGACTTTCGCAGACTGCTTCGGCAGATTGCCTACCCATGTTGGGGTCCTTCCCAAGGACCCTTCCGGTGGTCCTTGGGGTGTCGTTTTTGAACATTTAGACTCTCTATACTACACTATACCTAACCAAAGTATTTTTACAAGTTTTGGATTCCATATGAACCTCTGAAACCTTTGCCAAACATAGGAACGTCAACCAGTTAAATTTTGCTAGTTTTCGGACGTTAAGGCTTTTCTTTAATACTATTGCTCCGAAACTTCTCAAACAAGTTATTTATACTTACTTAGGTATAAAACCATCATTATTAAACATATTAATCTCTAGCATAGTTCATGAATTTTATGAGGTGTTACAAACTCATTGATACACTTCATATAAAACACACCATGACTCTCCTTTTGGAATGTCTACTTTGTGCAATAGATAAATAGCGTCCCATATCACCACCTAGCCTAAGTAGTACATTATTTTAGGAGAATTATTTCATTTATTCTTTTTTGGGGGCTAGTTTAACCGACATAGACCATGAGAGATAGACATGGAATCCCGATATTAGCCCTTGTCGGATGAGGTATCCGCACTTGCCTAGAATAGGGTCATTTTTTTTAGCTTTTACATGGCTTCTCAAATAGCTATACCTATGCGGGTGCATATTTAAGGGATAAGGATATTGTTACTATGTAACTCATTATCTACTAACGAGGAGTACTCATCTCAAGAGGTACATTGGAACACAACATCTCAACTAACAAAGTGTAACCACCCCTTCTTCATATCCTCTCGGTGCTAGGAATACCTTCACCATTGAGTCTCAACAATATATACTATAGGTTAAGGAAAACTAGTTGATACCACATCTCAACTTATGAAGGGTATCAATCCTCCGACCTATCTTAGAAAGCTCTTAGGAGATAGGGAGGTATATACTAAATACTTCATCTCAACTCAGGAGGAGTGTTTACACCAAAACTCCCCTTATTCACATTTTCCAACTTCATTCATACATTTAAGTGTGAATGTGTAAGTTTACATTGGAACACACCTTCCATATAATCACCATTTAATAAACATTGAATTCTATACATGCTTACACCTTCATTCATCATATTACACACTTTAACATGCTTCCCATAAACATATAGTTCATTTAGACATAAATCTCTAGCATACTTCACATAAAAAGCATCATAAAGCACATCAACAAGAACAACATCATTATTATCTCATTTCACATAATATGCCTTCATGACCTTACTTACAATACACAAGTAGATTCACATTCATATACTTCAAGTAAACACTGCCACCAAAGGTGGACCATACCATTCAAGATCATTTCATAGTTAGAGTTAAAAAATGTTACCAACTTACCATTCATCCAAGCTTTAAACACCTATTCATAATTTATCAAACAATTCATCAGAAAATAGCCCTTAAGGCTGTAGCTAAACCATAATATCACCATGAAGAATTCAAAAGGTCAAACACTACACAATCATGTTCATTTAACCCATTTCGTAAGCTAAATGTTGTAAATATGCATAATCATGGGTTCATTAGTGTTTTTATATTAAAATCATCAATTCATAATAAAATTAACATATTTGAATCATTAAAACATTTTTACATGAAGTCCCCATGCTTAGAGTCAAAGGTAGAAAAAGATAGAGTTGAGAAACCATTTTTGAAATCTTTTAAAAATGACTCCTAAGATGGAAGAGGGTTCAAGGATGAATATTATACCTTAATGAGAAGGAAACTTGCAAAATTTTGACATTGAAATGAGGGGTCTTGTATAGGTTTAAGACTTAAAACTAATTTAATATACTATAAAATCCCTAAAATAATCATCCTAGGTTCATAAGACTTGGGGTGAATCTACAAAATACCCCAAGCAAAGCCAACAACGTTACAACATTTACGTTGAACAATCGATGACCACTAGCTACAAGGCATCATCTAGTCGATGACCCGTACTACGAAGGTATCGATTGGTAATGATTCTACACCTCGGTAATCTCCCACCACTAATGGTGGATAAACGCCCCAAACGATGTCCCGTCATCAGGACTACGGTCCGCCGATGCTAGGGCATCGATTGGGCCTGTCTTGGAAGCTTGGTTGCTATGTCTTGGGTCCTCTTCTAGGACCCCTTGTGGGTCCTAGGTGGATTCGTACCTAGACGTTAAACCCCAATACTAAGTCATCTAGGTCTTAGGAATATCCCACACCAATTTCAATCAAAATGAACATGCACACATGAGGACGCAAAAACACTTTCTAAGGCATAGATTCCGAACATCATGGATGTTCTCAGACGTTTGACAACCAAACATCACCAAAATTTATACACTGCCTAAGCACATCATTATGAATCATTTTAACACAAAATAAATTTATGAGAAATTTATGAAGATCCAGTTCACGTTAGTTCATTTTAGGGTGTTACGCAAAGCCACACTATCCTTTCATTAATTGTACCATGTTTGAGAAACATCCTTGAGTTGATAGGCAGCAAGCTCGGCCTTTTAAGTAGTACTCACTCCCATAGAAAATTTCACGACCCGAAAGCACCCCCTAGAAGCTAGGGTGAACCCTCAAATCATGAGCCGGCGTAGTTAACCTTGTGGGGTCTTATACAAGCCTATTAACTGTCGTTCATTAAATAAGACATGAAAACTAGTGCGGAATTTAAAACTTTTCACGTATTAAATAGATAAAGGGAAATCTTTCATAAATACTTAAGAATATCATCGTCACAAGCCAAATTAAAGACACAATATAATATCTTAGGGACATGGCCTTTTACATTAAAAGAAAACACATAAGAAGTCTTAAATAAGAAACTAATAAAAAGGACTATGCCCTCGAATTTATGAGGACATACTTTTCCTTGAGAGAAACTTTTCCAAGCTTCACCGTCGATTGGCTCGTTGATGAACACTGTTTTTGCAGTTTTTGTCTAAGTATTGGGGTCCACTTCTAGGGCCCCTCGTGGGTCCTAGATGGAGTCGTACCCAGACTTTAAATCCCTAAAGAAATTTATCTTTGTCTTAGGAACATCCCGCAACAATTTCAATTAATATAAAAACGTAAAACTCACTCAAACACATTAAGGCACATGAATACTTTCTAAGGCACACCTTCCGCACGTCATGGACGTTCTTGGGCGTTTGACCTCCAAACTTCGCACACTACTTAAGAACACTATTGTAACTCATTTTAACTTAAAAGTATCTCAAGAAACCATCACGAATCTCTAGTTCACTTTAGTTCATTTTAGGGCGTTACAGAAAACAAAATCTCATAAACCTTATCAACGATATCTTGGGGGTCCTCATGAACTTTGGATCCAAAGAACATAGGAGGATTCAACCTCGTAAAATATCTCAGACGGGTAGCCGTAGCACTAGCATGTTGGTTCTGTTGAGGTACAACCTCCCAATTATCATGTGCTGTAATGGCTTGAGCTTGAGTAGTGCTGGCTTGGGCCATTTGGAGAAGATCTTCCCTTACCTCACCATCCGTGATGGCCAGAGGATTGACCAGAACTTGAAAATTCACAACAACTTTGTAACGACCCGAAAGTACCCCTAGAAGAAAGGAGATCCCTTAGGTCGTAACAATTGCGTACTTGACCTTTCGGAGGTCTTGTACAAGACTTATCTAGCATTCATTACATAAGACATGAAATGTAATGCGAAATTAAACTTTTTTCATGAATAAAATAATAAAGGAAACATCTTTTATAAAAGCTAAGCTGTCGTCATAAGCCATCTTAAAGACATGATATAAATATCTTAGGGACACATCCCTTTATATTAAATTAAATACATAATATGTATTAATCATCGAAACTAACAATTAGAACTATGCCCTTGGATATATGAGGACATACTTAGTCTTGATAGAGTAGATTCCCAAGCTTTGCCTTCTACTCTCTTCTTACCTTTAACCTATACTTATAGAGTATAGAAAAATATGGGGTTATTAAAAAACAATGTACTAAGCGTGACATATGATAAAACATGTAAACAGGAAAATTTTATTAAAATAAGTTTTTATGCCAAATAAGTAAAAATTTCGTGACTATAGAGTTAAAATAGTATATGAATCATTATTTAATAATTAAAAAATAAAAATCTCATACTTTTAGAGCAAAAATATAACTTTACAGTAAACCAAGAACCTTACAATGAACTCAATGACCTTACAGTGAACTTATACCAAAAACACAATGAACTCATTTCCTTTGAGGTTTCCTTAACCAAGTTATCCTAAGACTCACTAAGGTAAGACATGATAGGACCATCCATACACCCCCTTCAATATACACCAAAACGATCCTTAAGACTACTTACCATAGGCTTACCTTGCACGGGAAACAAGTCCACACTCTATAAAAGACATTTGAAGGACATACATACATTAACGACTTCATATAAGTGTCCTTCAAAGATAGGACTTGCAAGTTACACTAAGTGCAATGTGAGAGTAGTATCCCAAACTACTACTCCAACTTAGTGCTATTTGAGGATTCCCTTGGATTAAGCACTCTATATTAGTCATTCATAACTTCATTACAAAACACACCAAGACCCCATTTGGAATATTTATTTAGTGCAATGGATAAATAGCATCCCATACAACCACCTACCCTAAGTAGTACACTCTTTTAAGAGACTTAGTTCATTTATTAACATTAGCCCTTAAGTCATCTAACTTCATTTAAAATAGATGATATATCATTTATACACTTCATATAAAATACACAAAGACTCCCCTTTCAGAATGTCTACTTAGTGCACTGGATAAATAACGTGCCATACCACCACCTACCCTAAGTAGTACATTATTTTAGGAGACTTAGTTCATTCATTTTTATGTGGGGGCTAGCTTAACCAACATAGACCATGAGAGCAAGACATGGAATCCCGATGCTACCCCTATCGGATGAGGGATCCCCACTTGCCTAGGTAGGGTTATTCTCTTAGATTTTACATGGATTTTCCAATAGCTGCACCTATGCAGGCGCATAGTTAAGGGATACGGAGATTGCTAGTAAGAAACTCATTCTCTACAAACGACGAGTACTAATCTCAAGAAGTACATTGGAGAACAAAATCTCAACTCACGAAGTGCAACCACCCCTTCTTCATATCCTCTCGGTGCTAAGGATAACTTCCCCACGGAGTCTCAACACTATATATTATAGTTTAAGGATAACTAGTTGACACCACATCTCAACTCACTAAGGGCATCCATCCTATGACCTATCTTAGAAAGCTCTTCAGAAATAGTGAGAGCGCTACTAAAAACTTCATCCAAACTCACAAAGAGTGTTCACCCAAAAACCCCCCTTAATCACATTTACAAAGTTCATTCATTCATGCAAGTGTGAGTGTACATGTGAGCACACCTTTAATCTAATTACCATTTCATCAACAATGATTTTTAACATTATTAGACCTTCATTCATCATATTTCACACTTAAACATGCTTCAGATAATCATATAGTTTTTTTGGACATTATTTCTCGCATACTTCACATTACAAGCTTCATAAAGCACATAAACTAGAACAACATCATTATCATCATACTTTAAATATTATGTCTTCATGTTCTTATTAAAAATATACAAGTAGATTCACATTCATATATTCATATCTTCAAGTAAACACCGGCACAAAAGGTGGACCATACCACTCAAAAGCATTTCACAATATGAGTTAAACAATGTGACCAACTTACCATTCTTGCAGTTATTTCCACACCTATTAACAATTTAATCAATAATTAATCATAATATAGACCTTATAAAAGTAGCTATACCATAATATCAACATGAAGAAACTAAAGCTCAAACACTACACAATTATATTCATTTAACCCATTCTTCTAGCAAGAAGTTGGAAATAAATATAAGCATGAGTTCATTAGGGTTTTGATATTAAAATCATCCATTAGTACTAGAAACAAAATGTTTGAATCATTAATTTTTTTTATATGAAGACACATGCTTAAAATCAAAGATATGAGAAGATAGAGCTTGATAACCCTTTTAAAAATCTTTTAGAAATGACTCTTTGAATGGAAGAGAGTTCAAGGATGATTACCATAACTCAAAAAAAGGAAATCCACTGATTTTTGATGAAGAACACGACCATTACCAGCCCCTCAAGCCCTTCCTTAAGTATCTTCTATGGGCTTTTGGGAGAATCTTTCCTTAGAGAGAGAGAGAGAATCTGAAAATATGAAATGAGGTGTCTTGTCAAGGTCTATGACTTAAAAATAATTTAGTATACTTTAAAATACCTAAAACATAATCCTAGTTTCATAAAATACTTGGGGTTAATTTACACAAAAGACGCCAAGCTAGGCAGATTCGAGACAACTTTTACAGTGATCCATACGATGCCCTTCACAAACGGGCCATTGCCCAGTCGATGCTCCTTAGATGGGGTCCAATGATTGGGGCTTACGATCTATCTTGTTCAGGCTTCGCTAGACTTTCATATCCAGCCGACACCCAAGGTCTAAGGGCCGTTGGTTGTCCAACGGTCCATCCCTTATGGCTGTCGTTGGTCACTGCTTGGCAGCAGCCTTCCAAAGGGATTCGGTCGTATTATAGGGCCCCTCATTGGTCCTAGGTGGATTCTTGCCCGGAAGTTACACCCCTATACATAGTCTTAAAGGTCTTAGGAATATCCCATATAAATTTTGATAAAAACGAACATGTAAAACTTGTTAAAACACATGAAGACACACAAGTAGTTTCTAAGGCATACCTTCTGAATGTCATGGGAGTTTGACCTCCAAACGTCACCAAACTTTACACACTGCCTATAAACATCATTTTATCACAAAATTAACTCATGAAACATCCACGAAGCTCTATTTACCTTAGTTCATTTTAGGGTATTACTTTTCTCCCCCACTTGGAACAACATTCGTCCTCGAATGACACTAAAATCTTTTATAAGACCATTAAGGACTTACTAGAAGAATATAACACACACAAAAAAAGTCTTAAACATCGATAGTCAATGAACAAAACATAAAAGGAACACTAACTACACATTAACAAGCATTTGCTATGAAACACAAGCAACATTTTAAAAAAGAAATTTCCAAATTCAAGCACACACTCAAATCTTAATTTTATGGAGGAAATACAACATTATACATGCTCATAAATATAATTATTAAACACATTGAAAACATTATTCATGAAAATGCAAATTTTTCTAAAACCTTGAAATTTTACAGTGAGTATCACTCTCACTTAGTGAACATGCATGAATTTCAAGAATTTCTCGTCTAAGCATTTCATCAAGAAATCATAAAAATAAAAAATAAAAAACCATGTCAACTCATCTTATAACATAAACACAACAACTAGGCTTACAGGGACTAGCTAATCCGGATTAGTTCTCCCTCCTAGCCCCCATCCCATAGGGAGGTTTCTTCTTTGGAGAATTAGGATCTAGAGGATCCTGATTGACATCCTTACAATTTTCCTTGATGTTAGGGAAGTCCCTCATCTTTTCATTCTTACTATTACATGCAAAAACACCATCCGTTCATGCAAGACGCTTACCCAAATGTTTCTTCCCAAAACCGGCACACCTAGGCCTCTCAAAATTATGGTCATCTCCTTGGGAATTTTGGTTTGAAAATCTAGCCTTGTTCTCATGGAAGACTCTTAGTGATAGAAGTCTTCTTAGATTTTGGTTGACTAGACTCATCAAACCTAGGACTTTTCCCCTCTATTATTATCTCCCGAATTTTGGGCTACTCAATATGTTGTGCATACACCATGAGTCTAGAGAAATCCATGTCATTGAGGAGTATAGTTGTACGAAACTCCTTTTTCACAAAGCTAGACACTCCCATCACAAATTTGTTCATCCTATCCCTATGATTGGCTACCATAGTTGGGGAATACTTAGAGAGTTGGGTGAATTTGAGAGAGTACGAATTTATACTCATTCCCCCTTGACGAAGATTCATGAATTCATCCATTTTTTTCTCCTTCCACTTTAAGGTAACGAAAATATATATAAAAGACTCTTTGAACACTTCCCATTCTACTGGACCATGCCTCAAGGGTTTCGTATACCTCCATTTCTCAAACCATACTTTATCCACATCTTTGAGTTGGTAAAAGGCTAGCTCCTCTCCCCCCCTAAGGATCACCCCCATAGCATCCACCACCTTTAATATCTTATCTATGAAGCTTTGTGGATCTTCATCCACCTTAGTGCCATGAAAAGTAAGAGGATTCATCCTCATGAAATCTCGAATTCTAGAAGCATGAGTTCTCACATTAGGTTGAGGTCTATCTCCTTGGTTAACTTGGGCAATCAAATGATTAGTGATGACTTGAGCTTGAGCCTTCATTAGTTGGGTCAACTTCATTAGGGGAGCTCTCAACTCCGCATTAGTCGTATCCCCTTCAACAAAGGGATCTTGAGGAGCTTGAGGCATAAGGGGCATTTGAGGTCCTTGGGTTCCTTGAGGTTCTAGAGGGGGAACCACCTCATTGACAATCTCCAGGCCAACTATAGGGACTTGGTCAATACGGGAGGGATCCTCTCATTAGGTACACCTTCCTCCTCATATTGATGCCCTATAAACACAAAGACAAGAGGTTGAGATTAAAATCAACTCTAAGGCACGACATTAGAATAATGAAGAAAGTGAAACTTCTATCATCTTATATCCTCTCGCCCATGGGTGTGTCGCGACTCACAACGATGAACAAGACTCTACTAGACGTGGCTTGTGAGACTAAAGACCATAACTATTTCCCATAAAATTATGCTCTGGTACCAAGTTTGTAACGACCCAAAAGTATCCCCTAGAAGAAGGGAGCACCCTTAGGTCAGAACAATTGCGTACTAGACCTTTCGGAGGTCTTGTACAAGCCTTAGCTAACACTCATTAAATAAGACATGAAAAGTAGTGCGAAATTAAAACTTTTCACGAATAAAATAATAAAGGAAACATTTTTCATAAAACTAAGGAGAAGTCTTATCGTCAAAATCCATCTTAAAGACACGACATCAATATCTTAGGGACATGACCCTTTACATTAAATAAAAATACATAAGAAGTCTTAATGATAGAAACCAACAAAATTTAACTATGCCCTCGGATATATGAGGACATACTTATTCTTTAGAGAGTATATTCCTAAGCTATTCCTTCTAAAATTCTTCTTACCTTCAAGCTATACTTACAGAGCATTGAAAAGTATGGGGTTAGTACAAAACAATGTACTAAGTATCGCATATGCAAAAACATGTAAAAAGGAACATTTCAGTAAAAAAAGATTTCATGCCAAATAAGTAAAACCTTAATGATTATAGAGTTAAAATAGTATGAATCATCATTTATCACATAAAATAGAAGAAACAAAATATAACTTTACAGTAAACAAGCACCTTACAATGAACTCAATGACCTTAAAGTGAACTCATACCAAAAACACAATGAACTCATTTCCTTTGAGGTTTCCTTAACCAAGTTATCCTAAGACTCACTAAGGTAATTCATGAAGGGAACACCAATACACCCCCTTCAATACACACCAAAGCGATCCCTAATACTACCAACCATACGTTTACCTTGCACGGGAAACAAGTCCACACTCTAGCCTACACATTTGAAGGACATACCTACATTAAGTACTTCATGAAAGTGACCTTCTCCAATAGGACTTGTAAGTTACACTAAGTGCAATGTGAGAGTAGCATCCCATACTACTACTCCCACTTAGTGCTCCTTGAGGATTCCCTTGGATTAAGCACTCTACATTATTCATTCATAACGTCATTAAAATCACACCAAAGGCTCCCCTTTCAGAATGTCTATTTAGTGCAATGGATAAATAACGTCCTATACCACCACCTACCCTAAGTAGTACACTTTTTTGAGAGACTTAGTTCATTCATTAAAATTAGAACTTAAGTAATCTAACATAATTTACAACATATGATGTCTCATTCATACACTTCATATAAAACACACCAAGACTCCCCTTCGAGAATGTCTACTTAGTGCAATAGATACATAGCGTCACACATCACCACCTACCCTAAGTATTACATTCTTTTAGGAGACTTAGGCCATTCATTATTTTGTGGGGCTAGCTTAACTGACCTAGACCATGAGAGAAAGACATTGATCTCGATACTACCCCTATCGGATGAGGGATCTCCAATTTCCTAGGGTAGGGTCATTCTCTTAGATTTTACATGGATTTTCCAATAGCTACACCTATGCGGGAGTATAGTTAAGGGATAAGGAGATTGATAGTAAATAACTCATTCTCTACTAACAAAGAGTACTCATCTCAAGAGGTACTTTGGAATACAACATCTCAACTCACGAAGTGCAACCATCCCTTCTTCATATGCTCTCGATGCGAAGCATAACTTCCACACAGAGTCTCAACAATTCATACTATAGATTAAGGAGAACTAGTGGACACCACATCTCAACTCACGAAGGGAATCCATCTTCCGACCTATCTTAGAAAGCTCTTGGGTGATAGTGAGATTGCTACTAAACACTTCATTTCAACTCACGAAGAGTGTTCACCCCAAAACTACCATTAATTACACTTTTAACTTCATTCAATTAGTAAAGTGTGAGTGTGTGAGTGAGTGTACATGTGTGCACACCTTTCACCTAATCACCATTTCATTAACATTTAATTCTAAACATGCTTAAACATGTTTCACATAATCATATAGTTCCTTTAAACATTATTTCTAGCATACTTCACATAATAAGCTTCATAAAGAACATCAACAAGAACAACATTATTATAATCATACATTGCATAATATGCCTTCATGAAATTATTCACAATACACAAGTAGATTCACATTCATATATTCCAGTAAACACCGCCACAAAAGGTGGACCATACCACTCAGAGTATTTCACAATTAGAGTTAAACTATGTGACTAGCTAATCATTCTTCCAATTATTTTAAAACCTATTTACTTAAAAACACATCATAAAATACCTCTAGGGCAGTAGCTAAACCATATTATCAACATGAAGAAACCAAAGCTCAAACACTACTCAATCATATCCATTTAACCTATTTTTCAAGCTAGAAGTTGGAAATATTCATAAGCATGGGTTCATTAGTATTTTGATATTAGAATTATAAATTAATACTAGAAAAAACATGTTTTAATTATTAAACACTTTTATATGAAGACACATGCATAAAATCAATGATAGGAGAAGATAGAGTTTGAAAATCCTTCTTGAAATCTTTTAGAAATGACTCCTTGAATAAAAAAGAATTCAAGGATGACTACTATAACTCAAAGAGAAGGAAACCAACTGATTTTTGATGAAGAAAACAACTTCCACCATCCTTCCGAGCCCTTCCTTGAGTCCAAGCTTCTATGGGGTTTTTGGGAGAGTCTTTGTTTAGAGAGAGGGGGTTTGACTATTCGAAATGAAGTCTAGAACTTAAAACTACTTTAATATACTTTAAAAACCATAAAATATCATCCTAGGTTCATAAAATACTTAATATGAATTTACACAAAACACCCCAAGCTAGGCAGATTCGAGACACCTTTTACAGTGATTCAAACGACGCCCCTTCACAGACGGGTTTTGCCGAGTCGACACCCCTTTGATGGGGTCCGTCAATTGGGGCTAAGGCTCTATGTTCTGAAGGTTTTTCTATCCTTGAAGGTCCAGTCTACGCCCAAGGTTGACGGACGACGGTCGGTCCCTTGTTGCCATCATTAGTCACTTCTTGGAAGCATCCAGCCAAAGGGATGAGGTCCTCTTTTGGGGACCCTTGTGGGTACTAGGTGGAGTCGTACCCAAATTATAAGACCCTATACATATTTATATAGGTCTTAGGAACATACCACATCAATTTTTATTAAAACGAACACGTAAAACTTTCTAAAACACATGAAGGCACACATGCACTTTCTAAGGCACACCTTTTGAACGTCATGGGCGTTCATGGACGTATTACCTCCAAACAACACCAAACTTCACAAACTTCCTAAGAACATAATTTTATATAATTTGAACACAAAATTAAATCATGAAACATTCGTGAAGCTCTAGTTTACCTTAGTTCGTTTTAGGGTATTACAAACTTGCTCTTGATGAGAAACTCGATTGCCTTGGGGAGTAGCTCCCGCATTAGAAACCTCCTCTTCCACTCTTGTCGCGGATTTCCTTCTTGTTTTCATCACCTATAACAAAAAGAAAGGCATTAGATTCTAAAAGAGACATATTATCAAAACTCTAGAGGCACGACATATGATTACCAAGAAAAGAGAATTTTCCTAATAATCACATATCATCTCGTTCATAATTGTGGTGTGCTACACAACCATGAACAAGACACTATATAAATGTGTTTTAGTGAGACATTTACCCTTGTTTCTCTGACGTCATGCGCTGATACTTTTTTTTTACCTTCGAAGAGCCCTTTCAGATGTAACCGACATTGTTGTCCCCAAAGAGGATTCAGACAAGTCCTTAGCATTCATCATAACATTCATTGAAGCTTACTTAAGCTTGTCTTTTAGCAACATCTTCAACATATACACGATAGTCTTAAAACCATCTCACTTAAATACCATCTAAAGAGTATGAATCTTGGACTTAGCCAATAAAGTGTCAATATGCCATATAGGCCTTACTAGAATAGAATTCAATATTAAAATTAATAAAAGAGTATTTCTTAAACTACTGCAATATTCATGTTTATATTAACGAAACGATAGCATCCCCAAACGTGAGGACCTACGAACACTTGGATAAAGGGTTCCAAGATTCTTCAATCGACCTTTTTAATCTTCAATGTCTGGACCCTACATTTGTAGTTATATAAAGTATATGGTTTAGTACAACACATGTACTAAGTATGGGCATATGCACATTAAACATTTAAAGAGATGCATGGAAAGGACCATGTCTTTAGAAAGCATGCTAACTCATTTAAAATTCTTTAGTGCACATACAAGAGAGCATATATAAGATAAAGATCTCAACAACGTAAAGTATGATCATAACCGAAGGCATATCATCATAAGGTCATATTAATATTTCATGTTCAATAGTTGATATCAACATAATATATAAAATACATACAAATAATCCCATCACAAGCCTACAAGTGAAATTATCATGTGAAGCCCCACAACCCCACATAATCAAGTAAACAAGATAGCAGACGATAAGTAATACTTTGCTAATACAAATGATATCATAAGTAGTCATCATCACAGTAGAAACATAGACCAATAAAATGTTCATCAACAAAGCCAACATCATATAAGGAAAACATCATATATCATAAGAATGATACATTTCACAGCATCATATTACATGAGAATAATCTCCTAGAACTTCCCTTAGAGTCAACTTGTGCAATTTATAGGTAGAATCCCATACCCCTACCTATATTAAGTAGACTTCTCCAGTCACCGTAGTCAATGTCCATTTACTTATATTTCATTTTACTTGAGGGAACAAATTCCTTAACCTTCATTAGACCATGTGAGATAAACATAAAATCAAGTGTCATAAACCCCACATCGAAAGACGGTGATCTACTTGCCAAGTTAGAACCAAAACGTGAATGTAACATTCTAGGTGGATCCACTAGCTAGTATTAATATGGAGGAAACATAATTCAAGAACTAGGAGATATATTAGAGACCCATACTTCCACATTACATGGCAGCCTCTATCTCATGATAGTCATTCTGAACCTACCTTCCAACTTGGGAAGGGACACCTCTCATATCCAGTTCACGCGGTGAAAAGATAAAGTCTCTTTTTGAAGTGCCTTTACGTTATTCATAAAGCATAGATCTTATCATAGGCCATAGGAGATTAACTCCTTGTATAAACATGATCATTAGCTCCTTAGGTTTAGGATGATAATTTCCTTTCATCACAATCCTTCATTAGTGAGATTAACATATCATAGTCATATTGTGTAAGGCATACAAGAGAAACATCATCAACCTTTAATTATCATATTCTTACCATGATCCCACAATTAACATATTCATAGCCCATCATATATTCATAGAAACATCATACATACTTCAATTGCATTACAACATCAATTATAGGCCAACACCAACACAATAGAGTAATCATGACTTTAGAAGACTTACCTATTCCTTCCATGAATCTTCATAAATAACTTACACTCAATTCATAACAATTATCATATAATATAGTGAAATACTCAATAACATAACCAATCCCAACTACTCTAGTAATACACAAGACCATCTCATAGTTAGGGTGAAGGGAAATGGTTCATTTATGAGTTAATTCAAGCTACAATTCCAATCCCCATATTTACATGACATTAACTGATAGGTATACATAATCAAATCCATTATTTAAGGAGAGCACATGCTTCACACGAAAACCAACAATACCATATCAATTTTCAATAATACATAGTTAATTAGACATAGAAAATCATAATTTTTCATGATTAGTCATAAATCTTGAAATTGGAAACCCTAAGAATTGAATTATTTGAAATCATCATTGAAAGGACCTCTTTGGGAAAGGAATCCCAACAGTGAAGAACCCGTACCTTATTGACGATTTAATCCACGAGTTTTAAATGAAAACCGTGGAGACTTTATCTTCTTCCTCAAGTTTTCTTGTTCTTTAATGGTGGTGAATAGAGAGAGTGTTTTGAGAGAGATGAGAGGGATTTGGTAATTCTGACTTGGAGTGTGTTTAAATGGTTTAAAACTGACCTAAAACTAATCTAAAGTCGTCCCCTAAATTACCCAAAAGACCCTTTACTTAATTGAGTCTTTTTGTGAAGTTAAATTGACTTAAACATGACAGGGACGAATCAAGAAAGTGGTTGCGCGTAGCTGGGTAAATTTCAATTATTTTTTTTTTTGAAAATTTGGGTCTAGGCTTTGAGCCTCGTGGAGTCCCCGCATTGAGAGGAAAATTTCTACTAGATAGTGCAGTCTGCGTGACGCGCAAGGGCTTTCGTATATTGGCTGTCGCATGCTGCGTTGTCAGCTTGCTCACCAATGTTTGGGTCCTCCTCAAGGACCCTTTCGATGGTCCTTTGAGAGTCTTTACTGGACGTTTGTACCCTTTATACTATATTTTACCTATATAAATCATTTTTACATGTTTTGGACTTCATTTGAAACACCTAAACCTTCACCAAATATAGGGACGTCTACTAGTTCAATTTAGCTAGTTTCTGGACGTCAAGGTTTTTCTTTGTTGTTTTGGATATAAACTTTTCTAATTGAGTTTAATGCATTAATATAGTCCTTTAAAAATCATTTTAACTAATATTTAATAGGCAAAACTCTAGTCTAAGTCATGGGGCTTCTGGAGTGTTCCAGAAATCTATTGAAAACCTCAACCTGCTGGATTGGGAACAATGCTAGGAAAACAAAACTATCAGGAAACTTTCCGTTGGTAGAAAATGATTTTCAGAACAGTTTGTGAGACTATACCTTTAGATTTGGAATAGTTTTTTTGCACCCTTTCCTAAGTATCTGAATTTAGAAGCTTTGAGACAATGTTTTCTGGTATTGACATATTCTTTTTGACTTCGTGATGATTAGGGAAAATAAAAATTGATAAAATAAAAAATAATCACCCATATAGTACTCTGGAAAATGGAAGCTCTAAAATAGGGTGGGAAATTAGGGATGCAAATGCAATAGCCTTTTTTAAGTACCATTACCAAAAATAGGTCTATTTGAATAGTTAAGATTGTTGTTGCCATATATGAACCTATTGCGACGGTTCACATACTAATGGAACAAATTTATTGTGGAAGTGTCTTGATAGAGATCATATAGTAACGCTAGATCTTAAATTTTGCAATGGACAACGAATAGCAATGGTTGTGGAACGTCCCCAAATGAATTGTTGCCATAGCAAAAATTTCTAGTAGTTTTCGTGAAACATCGTTACTTGAGGTCAAGTATAAATGTGAAGTAATTGGTTCTGATGTAAATTATGCCTTATTTCTTCATAAATTGATACTTCTCTAAAAAAATTGGCATATGCATGGGTTTCCAACCAAGATGTTCGATTAAAAGCATGTTTTTTGCATGGTTATCATACTTAGTGCTTAATTCTATTAATATATATTTTCCTCTTTCTTTCTACAAAGTGTAGGTGCCGGGAAGTAATTGAGTTGGCTTAGAGTTCAAGCTTGGGATTTGAATCTTCTCAAGATCTTTTGGTATGTCCTCATACGTTCGAGGACAAGGAGTTTATGTTTCTAGTTTCATGGTTAATAACTTTGTAATAGACTCTTAGTAGTTTATTTAAAATGAAAAGCATCGTGACCCTATGATGTTTAGACATGTATAAGATGGAAATGTTGAGACTTCGTACCCCTCATTTTACAAAGGAGTTTCCTATTATTGGTTTTGCTGAGAAATTTTTTAGTTCTGCACTATTTGTAATGCCTATGTGATGAATGAAGGCTAAGGGCTTGTATAAGACCTCTTCGAGGTCGAATATGCCGTATTACAACTTGGTGGGGGGGGGGTACTCTAGGGTCGGCAAAAAATTTGTGTCAGAGCATAAGGTTTTGGGAATGGTCGTTAGGTTAAAAATCTCATATTCCACGTCTACTAGAGTCTTGTTCATCAGTGTGAGTCGCGACAGACCCATGGGCAAAAGGATATAAGATGATAGAAGTTTCATTTTCTTCATTATTCTAATCTCGTGCCTTAGAGTTGATTTTTATCTCAACCTCGTGTCTTTGTGTTTATAGGGCATCAATATGTTGATGTTGTCTTTGGTTATGAAAATGTCTTATGTTATTATGATACTTATATTGTATATGCTCTCTTGTATGTGCATTAAAGACTTTCTAAATGACTTATCATGTTTTTAGAGTAATGGCACCTTCCATGCATGCTTTAAAATATTTTATGTGAATATATCCATACTTAGTACAAGTGGTTGTACTAACCCATATTTCTATGTCTTCTACAATATATAGGTTCCGACATTTTTGTTTCTAGGAGGTCGATTGAAGACTACTTGGATATTTGCCAAGTGTTTGGTAGGTCCTCACCATTCTGAGGATGACACAACTATCAAGCTATTTTATGTTGTTATTTTCTAAAGACATTTAGTTTCCTTCTCTTTCATTTGAAGACTATTATTTTATAAGTCTATATGTTTATTTTGTTGTAATGAATTATGGCTATGCGCGAAAGTTCTACTCCATTCTAGACGGTTTAATGTTAGACGATATTATAGACTAAATTCCTATAGATTATGTATATTGTCAAAATTAGAAGCCTATGTAAGCTTACTGTGCGAGGAGTCTAAGTAAATTCCATATGTATATATGTGTAGAATGCGAGAGGTCTATCTAAACCTCAATACGTAAAATTTTTAATTTTTTTCGTATTTTAACCTATGAATGTAATGACGAATTGTAAGACCCCAAAAACGAGTTAGGGTGTTTAGAGCATAACATGTTTTTTATAGGGGTATAAGGTACACCAAAGGGGCCTTAAATGCTTTAATGTATTTATTTGTATTTCATGGGCGTATGAAGTATTAAAATGAGTAAAAATTGTGTTAATAAGCAATATATGGAGTTTCATGAAGTTTGGAGGTCAAATGACCAAGAATGTCTAAGACGTCCGAAAGTTAGCCCTTGAGAAGTTCATGTGTGTCTTGAGTGTGCCTTGCATATTTGGATCTGTTTTACAAGTTCATTTTGGGTGAAACTTGAATGGAAGGTCTTCAACGTGTTAAGGTGTATATTCACGTTTGAAACGTCCGGGTATGACTTCCCAAGGGCCCCGCAAGAGGCCCTCAAAGAAGAACGCAAATGCTGTCGAGATACTGCCTTGGACATGTCAATTGACTAAACCAAACAATGCCCCGTTAGTGCAATGACAAACCATCAATGGGGAGGCGTCGATCAAATCTTAGACTAGGTAAGGCTCAACCAAAGAACAGACCAAGACCCAAACAGCAGAAGCCATAGAGGGTCCGTTGATGGGACAACGTGGCGTCGATGGTTGGCCGTCGATTCAGGCTTCAACTATTGCCTGTGCACGGTTTCATTAAAGGGGTGAATGGAAAATTCAACTCACGTTCTAACCTTACCCTACATGGTTTATTTGTTGATTTTTGGGTGTATTTAAGGGATCAATAACGTGATCAACCCATTCTAAATCCATTTCAAATAAATTTGACTTTCCATCTTAAACCAATTCTCTCTAGAAACCTCAATTAAAGGTGAAGATCAAGAACAACTTGGAGCTTGGATTCCCATGGGTTATTCATCAAGTTTAAGAGGTTTTGTTCTACATTAAGGTATAATGATCCTTCATCTCTATTCCATCTAGAGAGCTCTTCTAAAAATTTTCAAAAGAGAGTTCATGATCAAACTTCTCCTTCTTCAATCTGGTCATTGGTTCTTTCTCAAAAATTTTTAAAGTCTTAATCATGATGAATTGATGAACCCATGTCCCTTCCAAAACTTGATTTATCCCATTGTGATCGTGGATTGTTATTGGTTGAATTGTAATTCTATTATGTTGAATTTCTCATGTCTAATGTTATTTACGTATATTGATGATGAGTTTTTGATGAATGATCCATGTGGATAAATGCATTAAGATTTGAACAAAGCTAGCTTAAATCTCTATGTGTTCATTGTAACATTGACCTTATAATGTATGAATGTGGAATTCAATTATGTTATGATGATTGTAGATATTGCCTTAGGTTAATATATTGGTTGAATTGTGATTATAAATCTTGTATGATCAAAGTAAAGAAGGATTGTCATCAATTGATCTAGGTTCTTCTAGTCTATGGTTTGATAATGTTATGTGCATGATATTATCTAAGTTCTAGGTTAGATGAAGCATGATATATACTTGATTATTATGTCTTTAGATACTGACCTTGATGGGTATTATTTATATATTATGAATGTGTATCATGATGATCAAAGCGAGGAATACTATTAAGTGATCTATGTCTCTCTACCTTATAATGTATTCGTGATGTAGTGTACTTGTTGTAGCATGATCTTGTAGCGACTTGTGCATGGTTTCCTTTATGATTAAAGCATATTTAGCTACTCTCCAATATCGTATTGCTGATGAAAAAGGTGCATTGATCAATGGTGATCAAAGGATAATGAATTAATAAAGATGGCTTTTCCCTTCTACTTTTTCTTTATTGTCAATATATATGTGATGTGATCATGGCCTTGAAGGCAAATTAAATTGTGAACGTTGTTGGTTATAATTACCCTATGTTAAGCCTATGCCTAGTTGACTATTCTATCTATGATCTAGGTTTTGTTGTTAATGTCATGAGTATGTAAATGGTTATGTTAAGTTTATGTGTACTTGCTTCCGATGATTCGGTCCTATAATGTTATATGTGATGTTTTCACAACCCGAAAGTACCCCGTAGAAGTTAGGTAGAACCCTTGGGTCATGACAGGGCGTACATGACTCTTTTGGGTCTTGTACAATCCCTTTAGTGATCATTCATTACATAGGACATCAAAAGTAGTGCATAATTAAAACTTTTCACGACATTTAATATAAAAAGGAATTTATTCATAAATACATACATAATCTCACCGTCACCAAGTTCAACGTAAAGACACAACATAACATCTTAGGGATACGACCATTTACATGGAAAAAAAAATACATAATAAGAACTTATGTAAAACTAAAAGAATTAAGAACAATGCCCTCGAATATATGAGGGAATACTTTTTCTTGAGAAAATTGAATCCCAAGTTTTCCTTCTAAACTTCAATCTTGCTTCCAAACCTATATTTATAAAGTGTATAAAAGTATGGGGTTAATACAAAACAATGTACTAAGTATGGCATATGCAAAATAATGTAGAAAGGGACATTTTAGTAGAAATAAGCTTTAATGCAAGATAAGTAAAACATTCATAAATTTATAAACAAAACCACATAAAAAACATCGTTTGACACTTAGAGAAGGATTTCCATAATTAAAAAAAAGAGACATTTTAAAGTAAGCCTTCCAAATTTTAGAGTAAGCTCTTTCAACATTACTGTGAACTATCCTATTTCCAAAACAGTGAACTTCAAAGATATTGCCAAGAGGAAGTAAACTTTTTTGTGTAGTAGATTCCCTAACCGAAGTCTTCCTAAGACTCTCCAAGGTAAGAATGAACGAAACACCCATACACCTCCTTCAATGCACACCAAGGAGATCCTTAAGACTACCCACCATATGCTTACTCCACTCGGGAGAATAAGTCACCACTCAATCACAAGACATTAGAAGAACACTCAAACAACACACCAAGACTTCCCTTTCCGAATGCCTAGTTAGTGCAGAGTAGATGGTGTCCCATTCCACCACTTACCCTAAGTAGTACACTCTTTTAGAAGGCTTGGCACCAAGACTCCCCTTTTGGAAGGTCTACTTAGTGCAATGGATAGATAGCCTCCCATACCACCACCTACACTAAGTAGTACTTTCTTTTAGAAGACGTAGTTTATTCAATTCATATAAGACTCACCAAGACTATCCTTTCAGAATGTATAAATAGCGTCCCATTCCACTACCTACCCTTAGTAGCGCACTCTTTTATAAGACTTAACAATTTCATTACTTTTATGGGGGTTAGCTTAACCAATAAAGACCATGAGATCTAAATATGGAATCCCGATACTTCCCTTATCGGAGAAGGGTCCCTTAACTTTCCTAGGGCTAGGTATTACTTTTTAGCTTTTAGATGGCTTTCCAATAGCTACACCTATGCGGGCACATAGTTAGGGGATAAGAAGATTGCTAATAAGTAATTCATTCTATTCTAAAGAGGAGTACTCATATCAAGAGGTACATTGGAATACAATTCGTCAACTAATGAAGTGTAAGCACCTCTTTATCATATCTACTCGGTGGTAGGCATAACTCCCCATAGATTCTCAACATTCATTACTAAAGTTAAGGGATATCTGTTGGACACCACATCTCAACTCATGAAGGGTATCCATCCTCCAACTTATATTAGAAAGCTTTTAGGACGTAGTGAGGTTATTCTAAACACTCCATCTCTACTCAAAATGAGTTTTCACCCAAAAAGTACTCTTTTCATTCATATTCGTTAACTTCATTCATTCATTCATTCATTAAAAGTGTGTTTATGTGTGTGTACATGTGAGAACACCTTGCACATAAGCACCATTTCATTTGCATTTGATTCTATACATGCTTAGATCTTCTTTCATCAGATCACACACTTTAACATGTTTCACATAATCATACAGGTCATTTAGACACAATCCTTAACACATTAACAAGAATAACTTCATTTCCATACTTCTTCAAATAATATGCCCTCATGGCCTTATTCACAATACACAAGTAACTACACATTCATACAATTCAAGCAAACACCGTCACCAAGAAGGTGGATCATACAACTCAAGAGCGTTTCATAAGTAAAACTAAACAACATAACCAACTTACTCTTTAATCCAAAATTCTATCACCTACAACATTTTACTCAACAATTCATCATCAATTAGTAATTATGGCAGTACCTAACAATCAATAAAAACACAGGTAAAGAAAAGCTCAAAGACTACAAAACCAAGCTCATTTAACCCATTTCTTAAGCCACAGTTTCATAAATAGCTTTGTTATGATCTCATTAAAGTTTTAACATGAAAATATCCAAGTAACATTTTAAACATTATATTTGTATCATTTAAAAAGTTTTCATGCAAGACCCTTATTTAGAGTTGAAGCTAGAAGAAACTAGGGTTGAAAACTCTTTTGAAAATCCTTTAGAATTTGCTACTTGAATGGAAGAGAGTTAAAGTATGCATACCACACCTCACATAGAAGAAAACCCACTTATTTTGATGAATAACTTGACCACCAATAGCCTCTAGCCCTTCTTTAGTTCTATATTTAAGGAGACTTGAGAGAGACTTTTAAGAGGGAGGGGTTTTGGATTTTTGGATATGGACTCTAAATTTAGGTATAAGGCTTTGGAACTCGTTAATATACCTAAAAATTCCTATAAATGACTTCCAAGGTTCATGAAAGATTTGGGGTGCGTTTACCAACACCCCAAGTCATTACACGAAAAACTACTTTTGGACAGCTTTCAAATAACGGATTGCAACCAATGGATTGCAACCAACGGACCGTCCGTCCATCAATGGTCCGTTGGTGGGGTTTCGTGGGTTTCCATATAGATTCATTTGAGGACTTTTTATCCTAAAGTTCAGTTTAAATTGATGGAGAAAGTCGACGGGCAGTTGGTTGGACCACTAGCCGTCATTTTACATTGTTGGTGGACACTGTCAAGGCAGTTTTGGGTCCTTCTCTAGGACCCCTTGTGGGTCCTAGGTGGGGACGTACCCGGATTTTAATTCCCTAAACATATTCATATAGGTCTTAGGAACATCCCACACAAATTTCAAACAAAACTAACACGTAAAACTCACTCAAACACATGAAGCACACAATTACCATCTAACACATATCTTCTGAACGTCATGGATGTTCTTAAATGTTTGACGTGCAAACTTATACAACTTTTAAAAACTTCATAAAGACACTAATGTAACATAATTTGACAAAAAATTTACTCAATAAAAAATCGTGAAGCTTTATTTCACCTTAGTTCATTTTAGGGAGTTACATATGTAAAGCTAAAATAGGAGCATAATGACTAGATCTTACAATATGATGTTGTAAGTCTTCAAAAAATGAGTCTTTTTCTATGATATCTATTATATGATATTGTGTGATATACAATTCACCGGGATGACTTGACAGGTGTACTAGAATGTGCAAAGGTATGGAACCTTGTCTATTCATTGCACATGTGTGCCTTGATAGGATAGTTCCTAGGTTGGTATTCCAAGTGTCATGAGTAAGATTGTATGATTATATTGTGAATATGACCTACATGATATGATGTTAATTCAATGATATGATGAAGTATGAATGTACATAGTGTCTTTGTGTGTTTATAAGAAAGGATTGCTCATATAGTTATACCTATAGACTTATGCATTGATATAAAAGGATTGCTCATGTAGTTATACCTATAGAATTATGCACTGATATATGAACATGTGCTACATTTATATGTTATGTGAAAGAATTGCTCAGATATAAGTATACACACACATGTATGAAAATCTAGTCAATAGAGGGGCCTCGAAAGGTGTTCTCATGTGTACCCTAAACTAGATAGGTGATTACATATGATATGTACATATGAAAGGGTTTCACACATGATATAGTTTGATGAATAATCATCTATGACCTATGATCTAAGAATATAAGTAGTTAACTTTTTCCTAAGCCAAATTTTATGATATAAAGTTAATAAACACTTTTTAATAAAAAGGGAACTTAGCTTAGCACCGAGTGAACTTGACAATGAGAGGTGTTTTCTTTTTTTGGAGGAAGAATCCCCATTGTCTTCTCGTAGAGTGTTTACTTTCCATAGAGGAATATTCACCTATGTTTCCACATGAGGTGGTGGCTTTTATTTGAGTAAGGTTCACCCATGGTTTCTCATGAGATGAGGCTCCAATGACAATGAGCATATAGAGGGTAATGTAGTTATGTTAGTTCCATCAATTATGATTGCCACATAGGATATAGCAAGTGATTTCACTAAGTATGCTAGCATATGTTAATATTCTACCTTGGTTAGGTAAGAACACCTTCAATTCGTGTAAGTTTCTACAACACAAAATTCCTTGTAGCACCATGGTCTTAGTGTCACCTAAGGCTATATTTTCCATAAAGTTAAATTGACAATGGAAGTATAGTAGGGACCCCAACTAGGATAACCTAAAGGTAGTTAATTAGTTTAGGTGGGGGTATGAGACTTCACCTACACATTTCACAAGTGGATCTTGAGGGAAGTCCTAGGAAGGTATTCTAATGCATGTGTCTATGTAAATGTTACTTATGCATGACTTTGTAGTATTTGTCTACTTGTTGTGATGAAATGCATGGTATATGCCTATATGAAGTAGTCTTGTTGTATATGCATAATATTGGTCTTAATGACTACATGCTGAAGGTTTGTTGACATCAATGAAGTTGTCTTCACTTACTATACTGATGTATGAATTGGATGTTAAGGCTTGTGGTCTCATGATAGGTTTACTAAGTATATGTGAGGTTATGGGGCTTCACATGTACATTGCACTAGTGGACTTAGATTAGGATTGTGAGTAAGGTCTTAGAAAGTTCTATGTGAAGTGAAATTGGTATGTGTGAATAATATGTAAAGTTCATTGTAATGCCTTATGGGCTTTACTTGAATATGTCTTGTAATGTTCTATACTTCTATGATAGTATGTGTTATCTTGTGTAGGTTGTATGTATGCTTTTTTGTGGCCCTAAGGTGATGCATTGCACCAAGTATTACTAGGGGGTTACTTGTGAGGTTAAAGAGTTAAATAAAGATGTTCACTGTAAAAGGGAATTAGTCAATGTAAAGTGGAAATAGCTCACCGTAAAGTAAGCCAAATGTGGTGTAAATTATATATGTGATTTTATATGATGTTTGGTCTTTGAATATGTCTATATGAAGTATCTGAATGATATAAATGCTATTGTATCAATGTTTTATAAAGATTTCACAGAATGACATCATCTAGGGTTTTCAAATAAAGTGTCCCTTTTCAATACATGTTTTTGCCTGGTTGCCATACTTAGTGCATTCTTGTAATAACTCCATTCTTCTCTAATTTTTACACAAAGTGTAGGCTATGGATTCCAAATATCAAGGAAAGGGGTCCTAAGTTCCAAGGGTTCCCTACTTATGGTTTACTGTAAAGTTCTTTAATATTGTACATATGTAGTATGTTGTAAGGGATGTGTCCCTAAGGTACTCTAGTGAGGTTGAGTCTATGATGGCAAAAAGATATTAAAGTCTTAAACTATATATTTTGATATTTTATATATTTATTGAACGTGAATTCTAGCATATGATGTGCTAAGAAATTTTTGAATTTTACGCTAAATTTACTATGACAATGCGATGAATAGTAACTATGGGCTTTGTATAAGGCCTTCGAGATGTCATGTACAGCGTGTTGGTTCTTGAGGGTGCTCCCCGGATGTGACAAACAAGGTATCAGAGCATGATGTTTATAAAAATGGTTTTAGGTTACAAGAAGTCGCATAATGCCATGTATATAAGAGTCTCATTTTCATTGGTTGTGAGTCACGACACCATCAAATGATACGAGAGGCTATAGGAAGACAGAGTTTCCCTTCTTTATCACTCTATAATGTACCATAGAACTTAACTCTATAAGATCTGTCTCTTACGTTTTCTTGTCCGGTGGTCTTTTAGACGTGATTGCTTGGATGAGATGATATCTCTATGCTTGAGGGAGAAAAGGTGAATTAATGCTTATCTTGGTTTTATGGTTTGATGAGTATGTGTGAAGGAGAATTTTTGGCATGTATTGAAGATGTGATGCCAATTATGGCTATATATTAGATTTATGGGAAATAATAGGATATATATGTACATATATGCTATGATATAGTTAAAGCATGCTAGGAGTAATTTTTTTTAAAATGAGTCTCCTTTTAGGAGTAATGAGTGGCCTTATGAGTACGCATGATAGTCTTATAATATGGTTTGGACTTGAAATACTTTGTAGAATATGTTGAATGGTAAATATGTATGTTGCCTACATATGAATGTTAAATATCTCAATGTTGCCCTAAGAATTTGCGTTTGAAGTGTTCAATGTTTCCCTTTGTATATCTGTGGTCCTCTATAGTAGCCTAGTATGGGTTGGAGTCTTTTTTATAGACGATGTTCTTGGTGTGAAGGTTGTATGCTTATCTTTATAGGGTAATGTTGTGCATTGGATTGACGTAGAAGTCACCTTACTGTAAGCTTGAATGAAAAGAAAGAGTCCTTTTGAGTAAGTCTCTCTAATGTTTCCCCTGATGTTGTATGACCTTGGTGTATATTGTATTGTGTAAAAACCTTATGTGGTTGAATAGTGTGACATATCTTGAAAACTTTGGGGATAATTTGCATAAATGATAAGGTTTAGAATGCCTTGGTTGACTTACTGTATTTCCTTCTAAAGTGGTAATAACTTTTAAGTGATGAAAATGAAGGTTGTTAAGTTAAGATCTTCTTTAGGGTGGGTTAAGTTGCTCTTAATTGGGTTTACCCTGTGTGGGGGATTGTTATGGAGTAGTAAGGTTGTAGATATTTCTACTTTGTCCTTCTATCATTACTTGAGCTTGAATCTAATGAATGTTTAGTAAGCTTGTTCATGATAGGAGCTTGACATAAATTATGAATTGCATGACCTTTATATGTTTGGTATGTATTGATTGACACTATCTTAAGGATATTTTGAAGATTCTAATGTACTTAAAAAGGAAAATTTGATCAAAATTCATGTTTTCTATTGTTGATGGTGCATGTTAATATGCTAGTTGTGCATTTGACTTCATCATATAAGGTAAGAAACTTAGTTGTCATCACTTGTGATGTTTAATGTTTAGCCTTCTGATGCACAAAATTGAGTCTCTTAAAAATGACAAATGTTGAGTCCATTGAAAATTATGTGACTAATATGATTTTTGAAAGCATGATTGTGGATCACTTTTGAAAAGTGAAGGCATGATTATGTAGTTTCCTTGTGTGTGCCTATGATTTGTGTTATTTTTCCCAAATTATGCTTACTTTGAAGGCTATTTCTATTTTAGAAATTGGAATATTTAGAAATGGCTTCCTCTTTTTGTGATGTGCTTGGTGTGACTTACCAGTTAGACTTATCTAGGAAGAAAAGATGAGTATGTCTTCGTTTAAAAGTTAAGAATTTCTCATTTTAAAGGGAATTGACCTTGTGCCTTGCTTGGATGTGAGATCATGATACATGTAAGTGTGTTGAGTAGAAGGATATTACTCTTTAAGCATTACTAAGCATGGTATGGTTGACTATGATCCTCATGGCATTAGGCCTAACTAATAAGAATACCTAGTTGGTTTACTTAACTCAAGACTATATGCATTGAAGTATAACTGCCTACTTGTTTTTTTAGTGACGCTGAATCTACCTATGTGTGATATTACATGATAAGCTATTAACAAAATTAGGAGAAATTACCATGTTATGATTAGGATATGGATGTTCCTCCTATGAACATGAAGAGTGCCTAAGTGTTTGATGCATTAAACATGAGTGAGTGAAGTGTGTCTTGCTTGTGTTGCATTAAGTGCTAAGTGATTTGAAGTTGTGTTCCTTGTAATTTTGGTGCATTGAGTTTTATATAATGATGTGATGAATATTATGAAGTGCTCTATCATGCATTGAAGTCCTTGTTGTGATTTAAGTGTTCTAAGTGTCATTCGAGGACGAATGTTCCCAAGTGGGGATATTGTAAGACCTCAAAAATGAGTTAGTATGTCTAGAGGCTAACATAATTTTAATAGGGGTAAAGGCCTAAATATTTTATAAGGTTGTAAATAGGCAGTGTGTAAAGTTTGAGGTGAATTGGGAGTCAAACGTCAGAGGACGAACAAGACGTTCGACGACTAGTCAACAAAGGGGCCTTAGATGCTTTTATGTGTTTATTTGTATGTTATGGTATTATGAAGTCATAAAATGAGAATTTTTTTTGTTTATAAGCAGTGTATTGAGTTTCATGAAATTTGTTTCTCAAACAACCAAGAACGTCTAAGACGTTCGAAAGTTAGCTCATGAGACGTTCATGTGTGTCTTGAGTGTGACTTGCATGTTTGGATGTGTTTTATGTGTTTATTTTGGGTGAAACTTGCATTGAATATCTTAAACATGTTAAGGTGTATATTCATGTTGGAAACGTCTGGTTATGACTTCCCAAGGGCCCCGCAAGAAGCACTCAAAGAAGGACCCAAAAGATGTCAAGACACTACCTTGGAAGTGTCAATCAACTGAACCAAACGATGCCCTGTTTGTTCAAAGACGCCCCGTCGATGGGGATGCATCGATCAAAACTTAGCATGGGGAAAGACTCAGCCAAAGAACAGTCCAATACCCAAACGATAGAAGCCAAAGACGGTCCGTCAATGGGTAAACGTGGCATCGATGACTGGCCGTCGATGCAAGCTTCAGCTTGCGCACTGTTTCATGAAAGGGTTGAATTTCCAAGTGCGTACCTGAACCTACATGGTTTATTTGGTGATTTTTCTGTGTGGGGTAATTTAAAAAATTGGCCATCTTAAAAAACCCCACCCTTCATTTCACCAATTTCCTTCCCTGTTTCTCCCATTTCTCTCCCTTTTCAAATTCATACATCCTACCTCTATTATCTATCAACTGATCACTTCCCCAATTTCCTAAATTCCTAAAATCTACCCTCTACTAGTCGTTGTTTGCTGTTGGGGTTCTGTTCTTGCTAACCAAGTACCTTCATTGGTTGTTTTTCTCAAAATCTTAGGTATGTGTCTCTAATCTCTAACTATTTACATCGTGTTTTTTTATTCGTATTAGCCCATTTCTTTTTTGTGGGTCTTCATGCTTTGATCAAATTTAGTCTGACCTAGGTTAAGAATCCTTAAATTGCATTATTACAACTCTAGAAATAGGTGATTTAGCATTGCTAGTTTGGTAGATATTTGGGTTAGACACATGTAGGTTAACACTAAAAATTCCATTTGAGTGATAGGGGATGATTGTGGCATCCCCAGTTCTATCATTAAATGACAGAATGAGACCTTGATGATGGCGCGTCATACCCACGACGAACTGTCATAGGGTGTGTTGCAACATCCCACTCTACGTTTCTCCAAGTGTCCACCAACGAATACATGCGACGGACCGTAGTCCCCACTCTGACCGTCCTTCTTATCCGTGACCACGACGACCCGTCACTAGGTCCGTCGACCCAGCTGCATTTTGACAGATTTTCTTCATTTAGAGTCCTTATTTTATTAGGTTTTTGTTTCTTATAAATTGTTCAAAATACCTCATTTTTTGGGTTAGACTCTTTGTGGGTTAAACACTTTTATGTTAGATTCTTTGTTAGTAGATTATTTTTGATATTAGACTTTGGATTGTTACACTTTTCTCTAGAGTTCATTGTTGGGAATTTTGTCAATTCATCAAGTTAATTTCTGGATTTTATTCTTTCGCATCGAAGTTAGTGCATGAATTCTTATATTATATATATGAATATTGCGATTATGACTATGGGTAACTAAACTCCACAACTAGGGTTGTGAGAACCATAGGCAAATAATGAGGTAAAACCTAACAAAAATAACAATTCTAGAATAGTTTCTTGCATGTAATGATAATTCTTTCGTTTAGAAGACTTCATAACAGATGTCCAACTTTAGAACTCACCTTAATGCTAATTTTTGGACCAAGGAGGTATATATTAGGAAAAGAATTATCAACATATATTTAGTGTTGATTATCTAATAGGCTAGTATTGATTGGTACGAGGCAATAACTTAGTCAAATATCGAATACAATTCTTAGTATGAGGTAAAGGTAAGGGTTAGTATAGTAACAAACTTAGCCGGACCAAGGTGCGGAGTGAAATTTTCTACATGCTGGACCAAGGCTTTAGAAATACATAACTTATTACTTTGCATGTACGATATTAGGAAAGAATTGTTATAGTTAGAATTATCAAATTAGGAACCTGTGGGTAACACGTAAACCGTAGTTACTTTTTTTAATTGATTAAACTAAAAAATTTGAATCTATTTGTTGTGTACTTTATTTTAGTTAGTTATTGTCAATCATTTTGAAATAAAAAACCCTCTTTTATTGTTTTTGTTTTCTAAGGAAATAATTGACTAAATAATAGTAATGATAGATTGAAGTTAAGTCTGAACTATTTTCCTCTTGGGAACGATTCCAACCTCATTAGTTGGGTTCATTACTTGATACGACCACTTTACTTCTTTTTTGAGAAGTAAGTTTGAGCGTTATCAGGGACCATACTCAAATTCACTTGAGTAGTCACGGCTCGAGATAAAGCAACCAAAGCCTCTCAAATCTATTGATCAGTCAAATCTGGATGAACTATAGGCACGTCATCACCTCCTTCCACATTATGAATATCATCACCTTGTGGAGGCACTTGAGCACCTTGGACACCTTGCCCATCTTGAGGAACTTTCTCAACTTTAGGAGTAATCTACTTATTTATCCTCTCCTCTTAAAAACCTTCTAGCGGCCATCCTTCTAGTATTCATCCCCTTGAAACACAAGGAAACACATTAATAAGGATAATTATAACATTTACTCTACCACACGAAATAGGAGTAGAAAAGAAGGGAAACCTATCGTGCTTTAGACTCTCCCCCATAGATGTGTAGCGACTCACACAGATCATCAATACTCTACTAGACATGACTTGATGAGACTTTTCCATTCCTAATACTACCTTCACAACCTATGCTCTAATACCAAGCTTGTCACATCCCAAGACCACAACCTAGAAGTTAGGGTACAATCATGGATTGTAGACGGCGTACTCAACCTCTCGAAGGTCTTATACAGGCCCTTTCGTATCATTCATCGCATAAAGACAGTGAAAAGTAGTGCGGAATTAAAACTTTTCACAAAACATAATATAGTGTTTAAAATTCATTCATATGAAGAAACATGAAATACTAACTCTCAATCTCACCATCTTAAGACACAAGAATACTTCAAATGAAAAACATAAAAGACATGTATGCCCTCGAGTCAAATAAAAACATACTTCAACATCTCTTGAACGATGCTACGATTCAAGTCTTCACTTCCCAAAACATTCTCACCTGCGAAGAACTATATAGATAAGATAAAAGAATGGATTACTAGAATTAAGTATGACATTATGCATAAAAACATGAATACGGACTTTTATTGGCAATATGCATCTTTTATTTTAAAAATCATATGATAATCATAAGAACAACATTTAAAAACTTAGAAACATATAAGATAATTCAAACCAAAAATAATATTTTTGAACCCACTACAAAAAGAGTCCAATTCACTATGACAAGAATTACTTCCCTGTATAGTGAAGTTAATCATCCTTCACTTTAGATGCCCTTTAGCATGTAGTATTCTTACCTAAATCTATCCTAAGATTCACTAAAGTCAAACAAAGAGAGACCGCCCATACACCCTCTCTAGATGTGCCTAAACTACCCTTAAGATTACATATAATGAGTCACATACAAACTTACAAAGCATCATAAACATCAAGGTAAGATTCTTCTACCAAAGGTGACTCTATGTCTCACTTGAGTGAGTCGTGAAAAGACCTCCCATATAATCCCTTACACACACACTTAAGAGATCCTATAGAATACCTAGAATAGAATCATTCGCACTTATCACACCAACTCATAGATGATATGACATTCTCTTTCCAAAGGATATCAAAAGACTTACATAAATAAATCAAGAAAATAACGTTCATGATTGAGCTCTTCAAGATTACCTAAATTGTCCATAGGACTACCTAAAACTTAGATAATGTCCACAACACCAAACATCTTACCTAACTAAAGTCATCCAAGACCTGAAGATATCATCTTTTATGCCATCTTTACACTTTATCTTGGGAATCGTCAATTCACTGTAGATTAGATACTTATTAATTCACATACTTCTTAACATAAGTCATTAGTTCATGAGTTAATTATGACGCGTACATCACATAAAGGAATTAAAGTAATGGTCTTGGACAAGACCTAGGAACTCCAGCTAACACCTTCAAAGTCTATTGTGCAATGTCTAGATAGAATCCTCCCATAAAACCACCAAACCTCATAAACTTCTCTAATGCTAATAGGTATTCCATACAATAATAATAGGAAATAACCTACATAAACCATTATAGCAAAACACGGAATCCAGAGTTCTATCCTACTTCGATGAAGTTGTTCTACTTGCCAAGGGTAGAACTTAGACAAATCCCATGTAGGCACATGGTTAAGGAATATGAAGGGCATACTTTATAATTTAGTCTCACCTTTTAAGTAGAATTACTTCCCCATTACCATACTCACTCAATACTAGCCTTCTTTCTCATAGAGTAATTCACAAATTAGGTTCACATAAAAGGGTTTCATAACAAGTTCATAACCCAATCACATTTACCCTAGAAAAGAAGGTCCACTAAAGCTACCTCACAATGGCGACAAGAAGCTCATGATGACTTTCATAAGGATTAATATGATGTCGTTCCAGCCAATTAACCTTAAGTCTATCATTTCTTTACTTTTAAGGATACCATTACGACTTACGACTTCAACAATCTTAACATTACCACTAATTCAAGGTTTTCACATAAAAGACTCTCTCAAAAGGTCACATGTCATTCATACATTCAATACTAAGAGTTCATACACACTAAATCAAGACATCACATATCATAATCATATATACATCAAGCAAGGGACACAAATCAACTAAGACAAGGCAGCACATACTTCATTTTTACGTATAATGCAAGTAATTCTAGAAGAACATCTAGACAACCCTAGCATCTTCAAGTAATCCTATATACTATATAACATCATCAATATAATCAACATAGACCCTTATAGACATTTCGGAATATCCAAGACTTAAACCTAACACTATACACATATGTCAAAAACATAGTCTAACATGGTCACCTAAGACAACATGAATACAAGAATACATATGTGACTACCAATGTAGACAGATATTGTCATTCTTCACATAATAAATCTAAACAAATAGTCATATTAATTCAAGTAGTTACGCCGACAAGGCCATATCAATTGCAAGTAACGTACATAACACTACCACTGTAAGTGGGCCATACAAATCACAACATAATTGAAGTATAAATAACATGAAAATAATTGAAAGAGGTCAGCATGCCCCCACATCATCCTAAACACTTCAATCCAAAGTCAACTTACTCAATTAAATAATAGAAGTCCCTTACCCCATAACCAAAAATTCAACATAAAAACTACAATAATCAATGAAAAAGGTCAAATCAATTTAAATTCATCAATATAATAAAACCTATATATAAATTTACTACAATTATTACCTCAATGAATAGACAACATAAAACTTCATAAGAATTCAACAACATTAGATCATTATCTTGTAACCCACAACTTAGTCAAAAGCTAGGGTTCGTCCAATTCATGGGTTCATAGGTAATTTAGGTTAAAATAATAAATACAATATAAATTAAATCATTATTCAATTTTTGGAAATCATTGCAAGAACCCATGGTAGAATCTTGAAATTGGAAAATCTAACATTGAAAACTTAAGAAAACACCTTGAGGATTCGGATCCTTGATGAAATGAGCTTAAAGGATCAATATCCATATCTTAATGAAGATAATTATTCCCTTTAATGAATAATTTCTACTAAAAACATCACACCAAGATCTTCCTTGATTTTGGAATTCAATGGAGTCTTTGAGAGTTCTTACGGGATTTTGGGTTTTTGATTTTGAAGAATGAAATATTCTAAGTGTTAAACACTCATATACTTTTCTAAAATATCAAAAATACCCTTAATGAACCACCAATACTCTTATTTGGAAGTGGGGTGAAATTACAACATCACCCCTTATCTTAACAGTGAACTGCACGCAAGCACAGGCTCACAGACGACTAACCCATCGATAGAGCGTCCGTCCACTCACTAACCGTGCAGTCGATCGTCGAATGGGTAAGAGCCTCGAAAATGGATGTTTGGCATCCTAGTATAAGGATCCAATGACTCCCACCAACTACGAGGCATCGACCAGGCCACTGGTCATTGATTGCCCTCCGTAGGTGGACGGCCTTAGGGCAGTTTTGGCCACCAATAGGGGTCCTTCCTCAAGGACCCTTGGTTTGTCCATGGGGCTGTTTGCCATATGTTTCAAACCCAAACATGATTTTATATGATTTTATCACCTATCACATGAATTTCACCAAAAATGAACACGTAAAACTCGACAAAACATGCCTAGACACGCAAGGTTAATTTAAGGCACATCTTTAGAACGTCATGGTCGTTTGACCTCCAAACTCCACGAAACTCGAAAAACTGACTATATATGCTATAAAAACTCATTTAAGGACCTTAAAACCTCATAATCACATATACAGATATAGAATAAAATATGAGGCACCTAGGTGACTTAGTTGTCGAACGTCTTGTTCATCCCTTGACGTTTGACTTTGAATGCACCTAATACTTTAGCTACTGCCTCTATACCATATATTAGACCTATTAAGTACCTTAGAATTTCAAGACCAACATGTTATTATCTATTTCACCTAGTTCATTTATGAGGTCATACAACATAGGATCTAGAAGAGTGAATTCACTAAGGATGCTAGGATATATGTTAATATTCTACGTTGGCTAGGTAGGAAAACCTTCCATTGGTGTAAGGATCTAAAACACAAAATTCAATGTTTAGAACGAATGATATTAGTGTAGTTTAAGTCTATAGTTTCCCTAAAGTGAAATGGACAATGGAAGTAAATGAATAAGATCCTAACTAGGAGGACTTAAGGTAAGTTACATAGGATAGGTAGAAGTAATGAACCCATCTAGGAATTGCACAAGTAACTCCTTAGGAATTCCTAGGAAGGTGACTTAATATGCATGATTATGTTTATGTAAATATGCATCACTTTGTAGTATTGGTATACTTGTTATGAGAATGTGCATGGTACGAATCAATAAGGGGTGATCTTATCCTTAAATGCACTATGTTGGTCTAAATGACTATATGATGAAGGTATTGTATTCACATGAATGAAGTTTCCCTCACTTACTTGTTGATGTATGAATTGAATGTTAAGGTTTGTGGTCTCATGAAGTGCTTGCTAAAAATTTATGGGGTTATGGGGCTCCATATGTTCATTGCAGTTGTATACTATGATTGGGGTCATGAAAAAGGTCTTATAATTAGGAATATGAAATAAGTAGAAGTGTGTGTGCAAGTTAGATGTATCTTACTGTAATTGTCTTATGGTATTGGCTTAAATATGTTCAATTTGTATTATACTCCTATGATGATATGTGTCATCTCGTGTAGATGATATGTATGTTTCCTTGTGGCTTTAAGGTGATGTATTTTACCAAGTATCACTAGAGGGTTATTTGGGAGGTTAATGAATAAAAGGGAAGATAGCTCACTAGTTCACTTTAATGTGACTTAAAATTGTAACAAATTCTATATGTGATCTTATGAAATGTTTGGCCTTTCAATATGTTTATATGAAGTATGTGAATGATGTGAATCCAATTGAATAAGGGTATTATGAAGATTTACTAAAAAATGCATAAGCATGATTTCAAGAAAATGACCCTTTTAAATACATATTTTTGCATGGTTGTCATACTTAGTGCATTCTTGTACTAATCCCATTCTTCTCTACCTTTTATACAAATTATAGGTTATGGATTCTTAAAGGATATCTTAAATGTTGAGTAGCTTGATATGTGATTCCCAAGATCAAAGAAAGGACTCCTTAAGTCCAAGGATTCCCTATGTTATGGTTCACCGTAACGTCCTATATATTGTTCTTATGTTTATGTCTTAACGGTCGTGTCCCTAATGTACTCCAAAGTTGTTGAGTCTAAGATGGCAAAGAGACTTATGGTCTTAATATGTATTACGACTTATTTTTTTTATATAAGAAGTAATGTTTCTATCATATGATGTCATATGAAAAGTTTTAAATTTTTTGCTAAATTAACTATGTCAATGCGATGAATGATAACAATGGGCTTGTAAAAGACCTCCGAGAGGTAAAGTACGACTTGTTGCTTATAGGGGGTGCTCCCCGGATGTGACAAGTGGGAACCTCCATCCCTGATAATCGCCCTGGGTACCAAATCTAGAAATGATAAACCTTTTCAAGAATGAGGTGTCATTTTTTCCTTGATTGGTGGAGAATGCAATTGCCTCCACCCATTTAGATACATAATCAAACGCAACAAGAATATACTTCATCCAATGTGAACTCACAAATGGCACCATAAAATCGATGTACCATATATCAAACTACTCAATCACCAATATCTGATACATAGGAAGCTATTGCCACTTTGAAATTCCATGTTGTTTTTGGCAACTGTTGCAAGACATGGAAAAGTCATAAGCATTTTGGTGGATGGTAGGCCAGTAGTATCAACACTAAAAGATCTTATGCGCAGTACGAATACCACTATGGTACACATCAATGGGCAATGAATGAGACATTTCAAGTACATTCAACATCTCAACCCCGGGCACACAACAAAAGTATGATACAAGTAAGGCTCATCCCTAAATAAACTTCTTCACATCATGCAAACACTTCTTCGCTTGGTAAAAAGACAAATCCCCAGGCACTGATACGCTCAAACTTACATAAAAAATAAGAAGTAAAGCGGTCATATCAAGTAAAGAACCCAACTAATGAGGTTGGGATCATTACCACGAGGAAAATAGTTCAGACATAACTTCAATCTACCACAAGTTCATAACTTGATAATTCTAACTATAAAAATTCTTTCGTAGTATCTTGCATGCAAAGTGATAAATTATGTATTTCTAAATCCTTGGTCCGACATCTAGAAAATTTCACTCCACACCTTGGTCCAGCTACGTGTGTTGCTATACTAACCCTTACCTTTACCTCATATTAAGAATCGTATTCAATATTTGACTAAGTTATTAACTAGTACCAACCAATACTAGCCTATTAAATAGTATACACTAAATCTATGTTGACAATTCTTTTCCTATTATCTACCTCCTTGGTCCGGCAGGAAGCATTAAGGCGAGTTCTAATGTGGGCAATCGGTTAAGAGGACTTCTAAGCCAAAGAATCATCAATACATGTAAGACACTATTTTAGAATTGTTATTTTTGTTAGGTTTTACCTCATTATTTGCCTATGGTTCCCACAACCCTAGTTATGGAGTTTAGTTACCCATAGTCATAATCACAATATTCAAATATGTAATATATGAATTCATGCACTTACTTCAATGAGAAAGAAATAAAATCCAACAATTCACTTGATTAATCTACAAAATCACCTACAATTAATTACTGCAAATAATTGAAGACTAAAGATTCTCCAAAAAAGTAATACTAATCACTAATTCTTATCCACAAAAGAGGCTCAAATAACATTGAGTCTAACCCCAAAAATGAGGTTTTTCGAACTCTATTTGCTGGAAATCTGTCAAAACACTGCTGGGTCGAAGGACCCTGCGATGGATCATCCTGGTCACGAGGGACCGTCTTGGATTCCGTCGTCCCATACTTGTCCAATTTCTTCTGCTACTCTCTTCATTACACTCGACGCCACGTATGATGGATCATCACAGGCACAACGATCTGTCGAGGGTCTCCGTTCCAAAACACTTGAACTCTTGGAGTTTGGGTACTAGGACTACTTCTATGATCTTTACGACGAACGAGCAGGACGGACCGTCAAGGCTACGACGGTTCGTGACGCACTCAGTAACCCCACACTTGGTAAGAATTCCCCATATTCCTTCAGCAGCTGCACTACTATGCCATCTGTGGATCATTACGAACACGACGAACCGTCAGAAGCTTCATAGAAGGTGATTTTCTGTATTTCTTGCTCAAAAACCTCCGCATTCATCTTTTAGATAAATTTCCTTCAAAGAAAGAGAAACTTATTTAAAAATTTGTACAAAAATGCTTTTGGACACACTAAACTTAAGGAAAAACCATTAAAAATACCATAAAACCACGGTATATCAACACCCTCAACTTAAATTAGTTGTTTGTCCTCAAGAGACGCACTATGACCTAATACAAAATCATTGTACAATAGTATCCATGTTTTATCCTTCCCAATCATTTGGCTATAAATCCCGATCAATCTCATCATTTTTATGCATGCTATCACTATTAGGCTTGAATTATGTGGAATCAGACCATGACATAGACTCACCATTCACTAACACCTATCCTCTTCAATTCCTCATCGAGGTGCTAATATTTCCGGTATTGCAACTAGAGTCCGCACTTCATAACACAATCCTCATTTTTCACACAATGATTTAAGTTTGAGTATAAGGATTACTTTTCAACACTCACTCTAAGAACAAATTTACACTTATTGCCATAAGCTTGACCTTATTTTAACTGCTTTAAGTACGCTATACAACTGTTAGGATCATGATAGGACTTTCTTAGCTTGTAACATAGGCACAGGGTCAGTTAGGGTATATTTAGGTATACTTTAGTGACTTTTTTCCCTCCTTGACATATATGCTAAACATACTATTTTTTTATTATTTTATTTCACCCAGTTTCTCATATTCTTTCACCTTGCTATTTTACCATCTTCATTTGTGTAAGTGACTCTCTTGTTTTCTTACTTGTATTTCTTGTATTTTTTTAATTTTAATTTTTTTTTCAATTTTCTTCCAATTGATTCTTGAGTCACTTTACCTTTGTTCTTTCTCTCTCTTTGTTCTTTCAACCCCACTTTCCAGAGCATTCCTCATAATAGCCACCCTCTACTCATGGCTTTGCCATGAGTCAAAGTACACAATACCCAAATTTGGTTTGGGGCCATAAAAAAGGTTGTTTACTGCAGTAGCCATCCTAAACCTATGCTTTTGGCATAAGGTGAGGTGCACATGTCCATGGAGGGACCAGGGCCAACACATTATTCTCAGAAAAGATAAGTTGGGGTGAAAAAGAAAGGTCTAGTTTAAACTCAAATCATTTTGATAAAAGAAGGATTACTTTCATTTTGTTTTCTTTTATTTAGGCTAAAAATGGGCTATATTGAACAAGGGCTACGATCCTTTCCTAATTCTCTATTACAACTTACTTTTAGCAGGACTAACCAGGCAAGTTCTAGCACAGTACAAATAGTGGACTATTCAAATCTTCCTCACACTAACTTGACATCTCATTACTCTACTAGATTATCAAACACCTAGTTCGAATTTAGACTTAGGATCATGCAGTGGTGTACCTCTATGTCATGCTTAGAACCACACATTTATCAATTACTATGCCTAGTCATGCATCATTTTCCATTTTATAAGGATATTATTTTAGCCATCATGCTTCAGAATTAAACTATGTACACAAGATATAGACATGCCAGTTCAACAGAAAAAATAATCAATCTTTTGGGGAAAAAGAACACAGGCAAGAAAACCCAAAAAGCGAATAGTGAATTGGGCTACTCAGACTTCACCCTAGCACTCACATTCCATTTACCCCAGCCCCACCAAAAAGACATGCAACTGTCCCCAATGCATAAAAGAAATTGAAATACAAGTGTGGTAGGTTCAGGAAACCTGGGGCGCAAAGCGCTGACGATCAGCAAGCTGGTGGGTGCGGTTCCCCAGAACCCACTACCTTTGTAATCAGGACACCCTCAGTAGTGTACACAACATCGATAGAACTATCAGTAGTGCCTCCCGCTATCTCCACATTTCTGGAGCTAGATTCCCCAGCAGCTCACTCTAGTGCCCTCATCTGATGCGCCTCCTCATCAGCAAGCGAGGCTCTCCTCGCATCCTCCATCTCATGGCGCTTCTTCTTCTGTGATCGAGCCTCATCGTCCTCTCGACCCGTACGGCTGTTGGCATGCTCTTGAGGGGGAGGTGGTGGAATCTAATAAGTGGCGAATAAGGCCGCCATAACTGTGTCTTCTTCAGTCTCTATAGAAGGGGCCTCAAACTCAGGCACCTTAGCCTCTAAGATCATATCGATGTCTGCACGAAGACTGTCGACCGCAGCCTGAAGGGTCGACACAACCACATGAGGGGATGGTCGGGCTAACACCCGCACTCAAAAGTGTCAAAGCGCTGATGAACCTCAGCGATCTTTCGCTCTGTGTGCTGGACCATTCTCCGCTCCAAGTGCTCTTTTGCCTCAGCAATAGACCTGTGCATCCAAGGCTGGATGTGATGCAGAAGTGTAGCCATCTGTGCCTCTAATTTCATCACCCTAGCAAGCGGGACCAGAACAGGGAAAGGGGATGAGCGAGAGGAGCTCGGGGCAGTGCTACTACCCGAGATAGACTCTAACGGGTTAGTATTAGTGGAAGCCGCCTGCCTAGCCATGCGGGCCTGTGCTACCGTATCAGCCATATTGGTAACAAGTGGAGGCAACTCTGGATGGGCCCCTACTCATGGAGACAACTCATTGGACTCATCCCTGATGAGGCTGATATCAATAGTGCCCAGCGGGGTCTTGATCCTATCAACGTGCCATATAGGCACACCTACGGACCTGCATAGAGAAAATATCATGCACGGGAAAGGGTAAGTAGTTGTGACCTTAAAATCCCTCTTGTGCATGACCGCCTGTAGAAGGAAAGAAAAATCCACCTCATACCCAGCTATCATCGCCGCCATCAGTACTGCACGATCCCATGTGACTATATTATCAGCGATTGTTAGGGAAAGGCAATGGAGGACAATCAACCACAAAAACAATGTCGTGAAGGTCAGGTTAGCCTTCTAGATGGATCCCTTTGGCTTGGTCACCCAGTCACCACTGTCTCCATCAATGGACAAGTGCAGCGCCATCCACCTCTTGATGGTCTCTCTCAGCGGTAGCTCACACAGGAATTGGCCATCATTGACAATTTGCCATCGGTAGTCAAACTTAACAGTGAGAGGGGTGCGATTGGTATCAACATTCTAGCCATATAGATATCGGCGGATGGCAGGCAGGGAGATATAGACCTTAATGCCACGTACTCAGACATGCTCCAGTGGGGACTGTTTGGCGGGAGCATCCCACCTATCAATCTGTGATCTGAGAGTAGCTACGTAGGAGGCGTAGAACACTAAGACCAACTTTTCACTATAACGTCACAACAAACGTGCTTTCCACTCCAGTCAATGTCTAGTGAAGAGATTGTGGATCTCTGCCATAGTTGGGAGACTTCCCGTAAGGACCCGCCGCTCTATTGTAAGTATCCGTGTCATGAAGTTTTTTGTCATTCAGAACCTTTGTGTAGGAATAAACTTGATACTGCCTGTCGACACACCACCGGTTGGGCTAGTCAGCAACCGGGGTGAGAGCACGAGTCGGTGAAATGGGTGTGGATTTCGAACTATCAGTCTCATCAGACTAGGTAGACTGTGCAGTAGTGGCGTTTGCAGGGACCTCAGCAGATCCGGAGGCTTCCTTAGACCAAGAAACTCCTAAGGAGCCATACGCTTCTTCTTCATTCGTAGCTGACCCATAAGGTGTGTTGTTCAGTGTGCGCTTCTCATAAGACTGGGAGGCAGTGACTACGCCAGACGCTACCTTTTTCGGTGTGGCCCTGACAACACCTACAACTTGGGATGGGGTGGAAGTGCCTGTGGGCACGTACTCGGGGTCATACTCATCATAAGAGCCAATGACCAGGCGGGAAGACAGACCAACAAACTTCGATCGTCCACGTGTGTACACTCGATCTTGTTTTGGTGCCATAATAGATAGTACCTGTAAAGAATCAATATTTGTACTAGAAGGAGCAAACAAGAAAAGAAAAACCACACAAAATAAATAAAAGAGTTAAGATGTACTGACATTTATATCGTAACAGTGAAACACAACGGACTAGGTGACGGTTCGTTGTGAGTACGACGGACTGTCATGGGGTCTGTCATGTATTACTTTAAACTATGTTTAATTGGAGACTCCTAAATGAAAGTCTCTGCACAATATGATGGATAGTGCAGGATGGACTGTTGTTATTATGACGGTCCGTCGTCAATGTCCATCATGGAACACTTAGAAAAAAGTATGGAGTCCCTTAGGAGAGCGGTCTCTGACCGTCATGATGGTTATGCAGGATGTACCATCGAGGATATGACGGTCCGTCATAGATATCTGTTGGAGGACACATAGAAAAAGTGAGAGACCCTTAAGAATAAGGTCTTTGACCCTCATGACGGTATGTGCAGGATCGACCATCATGGGAATGACAGTCCGTCGCATGTGTCCATTTGAGCACACTTAGAAAAAGTGAGAAACCCTTAGGAACAGGGTCTCCGACATCCAGAACGGTTGTGCAGGATGATCGTCATAGAAACGATGGTCCGTCGCATGTGTCTGTTGGAGGACACTTAGGAAAAGTGAGTGACCCTTAGGAACAGGGTCTTTGACAACCAGAACGGTTGTGCAGGATGGACCGTCGTGGGAATGATGATGCGTCGCATGTGTCCGTTGGTGGAAACATGGTGAAAATTGAACAGTGAGGTGTTAGGGATGCTAGAACGTACCAAATGACGGTCTGTCATGGGTAAGAAGGTTCGTCATCGGGGTCTCATTCTTTCATTTAGTGATAGAATTGGGGATGCCCCATTCATCCCCTAGGACCCAAATGGAATTTTTAGTGTTTTAACCTACATTTGTCTAACCCATATACCTAGTAAACTAGTAATGCTAAAGAACCTATTTTTAGAATGTTGACACGGCAATTTTGAGGATTCTCAACCTAGGTAAGACAGAATTTGTATTAAATAATGAACCTATCAAGAAGAACTAGGCTAATACTAATTGATAAACAAAAATGCAATGTATATGGGTCGAAATTAGAGACACATACCGGAGAATTTGAGAAAAAAAAGCGAGGAAGGTACGTGGTTATCAAGTAAAGAACCACAGCAGCAGACTTCGACTAGTAAATAGTGAATTTTAGGAATTAAGGAATTTTGGAAAATGATCGGTTTGTAAAAGAGGGGGATTATGAACTTTGAAGTTGAAAATGGAGGGAAATGGGACGAATAGGGAAGTAAATGGGTGAAATGAATGGGTTGGGAGTTTTAAATGTTAAGAATTTTTAAACCCCCCAGCCGGGTTGGGTCGAGTACGCTTAATTAATGACGCGGCGAGAACTCGACGACGGTCCATCGCTGTTGTGATGGTCCGTCATTGGTTCTATTGCATGTGCCCTAGTTTTTAAAATAACATATAGACGTACCTGGCACGACGGATTCATGCGATGGTCCGTCGTAGGCGCGACAGTTCGTCGGTGACTGTTGCAAAGTGATTTTCTGCAGAATTTCCTTGTGATGTGCCTGCAAATTTTAAACCTATTAGTAGAAAATACTACCATTATTAAAAAGAAAAAACTATAAGTATTGGGTTGCCTCCCAACAGGCGCCTAATTTAACATCCCGGCACAACTGAGGACACTTGATTACTCAGCCTTCATCAAGATAGTATGCTTATATCACTTCGTTCACCAATGTAGTATGACCAATATAGAGTTTTATTTGTTCTTCATTAACCTTAAACCGCACTCTCTACTTGATTTCTAACTCAACTGCTCGATGAGGGAATACTTGGGTAATCAATTAAGGGCCAGTACATTTGGACTTGAGCTTGCCCGGAAGCCAACGCAACCTAGAATTTTCTAAAAGCACCAAATACCTAACCATAAACTCTCGTTTGTCACTTTTTAGGTCATTATCCTTCATGTTTTCTTTATAGGATATAGCAGATACTGATTGGACCTCACCACTCTCCCTATGGACCTTTAAATTTTAAAGGTCGCATCTTCATTGTTCAACCAAAATTTCATCTGCCCCTTTTTCGTATCAACTAAGGCTTTACCAGTAGAAAGGAATGGCCTCCCAAGAATAACAGGCAATTCAAAATCGACTTCACAATTAAGAATAACAAAATTTGCCGGAAATATGAATGACTCCACTTTTACTATTAGATCGTGGAGTATCCCTATAGGCCTTTTCACTGTTCGGTTAGCCATCTGTAGCCGCATCGCAGTGGGCTTTGGGTCACCCAAACCCAACTTCTTGTAAATCGAGAGGGGCATGAGATATATTATTGCCCCCAAATCACATAATGTTGTCACAAAATGTTATGACCCGACTGTACAAGGAATTGTGAACGCACCCGGATCTTCTTTATTTTGTACGAGAGATCTTGTAGTAATAGCACTACAATGCTGCATTCTATAATCATCCTCGAAAGTGACCGATCTTTTCTTTATAACCAGATCTTTCATAAACATGGCATAACCGGGCATTTTTTCTAGAGCTTCTACCAACGGGACATTGATAGAAATTTGCTTCAACATTGTTATAAAACGCTGATATGTAGCATCCTCGGTATTTTTCACTAATCTCTGAGGAAACGGTGGTGGTGGTCTAGGCATGGGAATTACCTTTATAGGGACTTCTGCATCTTTTCCTGTCTATCTTCTGCTCCACCACTATCCTCTACCACCTTATCATTATACTTTCTCACCTTTTCCTCATTTGATGGCATAGGTGATTCAATTGTTTGCTTACCACCCCCAGTAGTGATTGCCATACAGTGTGTCATTTTTTGAATTTCGGACAGTGTTTCTAGGAAGAGTGCCATGTTGCCGTGTATTCACAGTCGCAAATAATTGAGCCATTTGCAACTCGATCTGCTTAATCAATATTGCATGTGTATCAACTTTCTGTCCAATACCCGCTAAATCACTCTTTAACTCTTTAATGTGCTCATTATTATCATCGAACCTCCTCATTATTTTGAGCAGCATATCTTCAACTTGAGCCATACATCTCCACTGTCCCAAGGAGTAACTTCACGATTTTTAGGAGGGACATAGGGCCCATTCCTATCATTTATGTTACCATAATTACCCTTGCTGAAGTTGTTGTCGCGATTATAGTTTCCATCTCGGAAATAATGACCCTCACGCTATAGTTACCATAGATCCGACTTTAGTTCTCTTGACCTTGGCACCAATTATCCTTATTAGAGCCTTGGGCACAGGGTCGGAAAACCCCCGTATGGTAATTTACTACATAGGAATCCTTCGCATAATAGCATTCATCATTGGTGGCGGTGGTTTAGAAAAGTAGTTCAGTGCATTTATCTTTTCTGCACCCCCAGAGATATATTTTAATACTAACCCAAGCTCAGTTCTCAGCTGAGCCATCTCTTTTCGAATATCATATGTAGCTGGGTTTTGAATGGATTGCACTATGAATGTATTTCTCCCTTTATCTGACTTCGTATTTCTCCAATCTTTATTGTTCCGAGAGAATTTCCCTAACTTTTTAGCAATCTCATCATAACGACACTCCCCATAAGAACCACCCGCTATCGTATCCAACACCACTTTATTATTATCGTCCTGTCCCCGATAAGTATTCCTTTAGTGACACTTCTCAAAAACAAGGTCAATCTATCCCAAGAACTACTAACTAACTCTCCTGGTAGTGCCACAAAGGTGTTCACTCTGTCTTTGTGGTTTAGTTTCTTAGAGACCGGATAGTAGCGTGCTAAGAATGCGTCCCTTAGTTGGTTCCAAGTGAAAATTGAGTTGTTAGGAAGCTCAGTGAACCAAATAGCAGCCTCTCCCGTCAGTGAGAGAGGAAATAGTCTTAGCCCTATTACATCCAAGTCCAAGTTAGGCCTCCCTACACAACAGTGAGCAGTTGAATCAGGCTACTAGTTACCACAAAGGTGTGGCCTGGTGGTAGAGGGGGCAAGACAAGTGGCCCATCGGAGTCTGCTATATTGTCATAGCCTCTGTAGTATTCTTGGGGCTGTGGAGTGGGATTGTGTCCCCTCTGTTTTTTTTCACCCGGAGCATCGGGTAACAACTGACCATGAACATCAACCGGATGTTCATGTTTGGATCATTATCATTAATTCCCAAGTTTTGATTCATGTTGCGTAGTGTACTCTCTAATTCGTGATCGTAGGGAAACAAGGGTTATCTTCCTCTCTCTGTATTTGGCATACAAGGACGATGGTTCTGCAAGTATAAAAAATAATAAACAAAGTTAAATAAAGAAAATATCAACCAAACTATAGTAATAAGTTTAAGTTAATCTAAAAGCTACTTTCCCCGGCATCGGCGCCAAAATTCTATATGCTCAACTAATGAGATTGAGATCGTTCCCATGAGGAAAATGGTTCATACTTAACTTCAATTTATTATTACTACTATTTAGTCAATTATTTCTTTGGAAAACAAAGACAATAAAAAAGGGGTTTTTTTACTTCTAAATGAATGAAAATAACTAGCTAAATTAAAGGAGACAACTAACAACTTCAAATGTTGGAGTTTAATGAATTAATCAAAGTAACTAGGGTTAACGTGTACCCACAGGTTCATATCTGGATAATTCTAACTATAACAATTCTTTCCTAGTATCTTGCATGCAGAGTGATAAATTATGTATTTCTAAATCCTTGGTCCAAGATGTACAAAATTTCACTCCGCACCTTGTTTCGGCTACGTGGGTTGCTATACTAACCCTTAGCTTTACCTCATATTAAACATCGTAATCAATATTTGACTAAGTCATTACCTCGTATCAGTCAATACTAGCCTATTAGATAGTATACTCTAAATCTATGTTCACAATTCTTTTCCTATTATCTACCTCCATGGTCTGAGAAGTAGCATTAAGGCGAATTCTAATGTTGGCTATCCATTAAAAAGACTTCTAAGAGAAAGAATTATCAATACATGCCAGACTCTATTTTAGAATTGTTATTTTAGTTAAGTTTTACCTCATTATTCGCCTATGGTTCCCAAAACCCTTTTTATGGAGCTTAGTTACCCATAGTCATAATCACAGTATTCAAATATGTAATATAAGAATTCATGCACTTACTTCAATGAGAAATAATAAAATCCAAAAGTTCAGTTGATTAATAAAAATCACCAACAATCAAATACTGCATTTAATAGAAGACTAAAGATTCTCCAAAAGTGTAATACTAATCACCAATTCTAATCCACAAAACAAGCTCAAATAACCAAGAGTCTACCCCAAAAAAGGTTTTTCAAACTATTTATAAAAAAAACCTAATTAAATAAGGACTCTATTTGCTGGAAATTTGTCAAAACGCGGCAGGGTCGACGGACCTCCCAACGGATCGTCGTGGTCACGATGGACCGTCATGGAGTCTGTCATTCCATACTTGTTAAATTTCTTCTTCTACTCTCTTCATTACCCTCGATGGCAGGTATGACGGATCGTCACAGGCACAACGGACCGTCGAGGGTCTCCGTTCCAAAACACTTGAACTTTTGTAATTTGGGTACCGGGACTACTTCTCAGATGTTCACGACGAACCAACTGGAAGGATTGTCATGGTTACGATGGTCCATCGCGCACTCTGTAACCCCACACTTGGTAAAAATTCCTCATCTTCCTTCAGCTGCTGCACTACGATGCCACCTACAGACCGTCACGAACACGACGAACCGTCACAAGCTCCATAGGTGGTACTTTTCTGTATTTCTTGCTCAAAAACCTCTACATTCATACTTTAGACAAATTTCTTGCAAATAAAGAGAAACTTATTTAAAATTTAGTACAAAAAGGCTTTTGGACACACTAAAAATAAGGAAAAGCATTATAAATACTGTGAAACCACGGTATATAAGGAACCAAATCACTTGTTAAATAATTAGCTAAGTAAATGAACCAAGGAACACATATTAAGAGGTCGCGAATACATGTTCATCTTTAAAGACATGATTAATTTCAGACTTATCACCAAGGTCGATCAAAGATTCATCGTCCAATCTAGATAAATGATTGACACTTGATACTTTGTCCCCTTTCTATCTTTCACCACAAAATCAAATTCTTACAACAACAACACCCATCTAATAAGTCGTTGTTTTGAAATCTTTTTAGACAGCAAATACCTCAATGCCAAATGTTTAGTATGCACTATAACTTTAGAACCAAGCATGTAAGATCAAAATTTCTCAAATGCAAAAACCACTGCAAGAAGAACTTACTTGGTCACTGTGTAATTCTTCTATTCTTATACCTCGGAAACCCAATGACCTATACTAGAGACTTACGTATTAAATAATGTTTGAAATAATGTTTACAGACCTAGACTAAGGTAATAAACTTGTTTTAGAATTATAAGATCCTTAATGTCAAGGGATGACCATGATAACCGGAAACTAGCAAAATTTAACTTGTAAATGTCCTTACGTCTTGTGAATGTTTGGGAATGTAGTATGAAATCTCAAACTTGTAAAGAAATCTTTAAATAGGTTAAGTAATGTTTATAGGGTAAAAAAGTCCAGGTAAAACCCCCAAGGACCACCCTAGGGGTCCTAAAATAGGCCGAAATGTTGGCATGAAGGCTATCGAGACAGCTTGGGAAAATCCCCTATTTGAGGGTGCATGTGTGTCACTCAGTCAACACTTATAGGGAAAAAATTGCCTCACAACGAGGGGCTGTCATGAACCTATTTGCATCAAAATGGATTCAAGAAAATAGTTTTGGGGGTGATCCCGCAACGCTCATCCATGTCCCAGATTTGGTCGCGTCATTCATAAGTCAAGTTGACTTCACAAAAAGGTATAATTAAGTGAGGGTCGTTATGGTTATTTTAGAGGAGGGATATATTTATTGAGTTTAGGTCAGTGTTGAGTCATTTTTACCCACCCAAATCAAATCCTTTATTGAAATCAAAATCACTCTCACTTCTCTCTTGAATCTTTCACTACTCCAATGATCCCCATTGAATAAGAACACCAAGCTTTCTCTAGGGCTTTACGATAAATGGTTTCTCTCAAAAATCACAAAGGATTTGTTAGGGTATGGAGGATATTCATTCTTGGGATTTCTTTCCCCAAGAGGTTCTTAAAAATTTGTAATTAAATGTTCTCGAAAATCCTAATTTTCGTCCAATTTTGTGGGTCTACTGTATAACCTGATTTATTTAGTCTTAATTCAATTATTAGAATGATTTATCTATTTTTTTAGCTGGATTAATGTATCACTTTAGGATTTTACCTAAATGTCTATGAAGACCTACGAAAACACTTTTTCTACTAACCTAACTTGTGAATTAGCTTGATTATTATTAAGGAAGATATAATTCAATGAATTCTTGCATAATTTACTATTATATGATCATGATGATTAAATTTTTTGGTTAATCTAATTTAATGGGGATGATTCCTTCGATGAGATTCTTGGAAGCCATTGGTAAGACTTTCAAGATCATGAATACTCTATTGTATTAATATTGCTCTATTATTTGTAATGTTGTTTAATTGAACTATAAATGATGAAGTTAAGAATGTATGATTAGAATATGAAGATGATGAGTGTGAGGTGATGATAGGTGTATGATTATAAGGGATTGGAAGTGATTGTCTTGTGCATCTTATTATTATGTAATGGTGAAATGTTCAGGCATAATGTTGGATTGTGATAAACATAATTTCTTATCCTACAACCTAGGAGTTCTGATCATGTTATACAAGTAGTTAGTTTTCTGAGACCTACATTATAGACTAATGCTAAGGAAGACTTAGAGATGCTTCGAATAGGGAATTTAGCTTAGCACCAAGAAAAATAGACAATTATAGGAGTCCCTTCCAAATAGAAAGGTAGGTTAACAAAAAGTCTCATGCGGTGGAAACTACAACGCGAATTATCATAAAGAGAGTTTCTAGTAACAATCTCCTAGTTCCTTAACTATGTGCCCCCATAAGAAAACTAGATATAGGATCAACGTAGATGCTATTATGATGTATATGTCCTACCATGGCAACTAAGATGACCTCCTTTTTGTGAGGGGTTGGCACTGGATCCATCTTTAGCTCACGTGGTCTAAAGTCGAATATGTTAAACTTTCCCGAAAGTAATGTTAATGAATGAAAGTAAAAAGCTTTATAATAATTAGGATGACTTGAGGGGTGTTCTTAGTGTAGGTATGGGTATAGGTTTTTACCTATACATTGAACAAGTGTACCTTAGGGGATTCCTAGGGTGATATCTTTATGTATATATGTTATGAATAAAATGCATAATGTTGATTCTATATAATGTTGGTCTCATATGATATTGCTTTAACTTGATATACATGATTATGGTATAAGTTGCTATATATGTTGTTGGCTACACTCCTTATGATGTTATATGATGTAAAGCAATGCTTATGGTCTCTTTGCAAGTTTACTTGGTTTATGTGAGGTTATAGGACTTCACATAGACATTTCACTAGTTGGCTTAAATTTTGATTAGAGTAGGGTCTTGTAATGTATTGATCAAATGTTGTTTATAGCATTATTGTGATGTTGCTTTTGATCATGTAATAGGATAATTACTTATTCTATTTATGTTATGGATTTGGATATGTTCGTTGAATGTTCATGAAAGCTTTTAATATTAACTTTGAAAGGTTATAAACAAAATCTCCCTTTGTTTATATTTTAAATGATTTACTTTCATATGTTTCCACACTTAGTACATGTGGTTTGTACTAACCCATATTCACTTTTATTTTCTACAGAAAGTGTAGGTTCGGACCATTGAAGATATTACACTCCTTCTTGAAGAACATGGATTGATAAACCCAAGTTGGTGAATCCTCAAGTCCGAGGATGAAGAAGCTTAACTATAGCTTTCATGTTTCTTATTTTGAAGACTTTATCATAATCTTTATATGAGACATATTTTAATATTGTAAGGGGTATGTCCCAAATTTTGTACTGTTATGTTAAATTGTTTGTGTGAGACAATTAAAGATTATTTTTGATATATGAGAACTATAAGTGACCTTCAAATGTAGATTTTTAATTTGTTGGTATTTTTGGTTCTATCGAAGATGCAATGATGTATGCCAACGACTCGTCTAAGGCCTCTTCGAGGACAAAGAAGTCGTTATGTCTAGGGAGTGCTCCCTAGTAGTGACATCTAGTCTTTCTTTAGGGCTTTCATTTCATAGTAAATCGGGTGAAGTATCTTTTCGTGACTTTTTCCCAACACACAATCAAGTTCTACCTCACATACGTCACATATGACCTGAAATTGTTCCCCCAAATCTAGTGTAATAATGATGGGTGCAGATACTAGATTCTTCTCTAACCCTCCAAGTTCACTTAGACAAGATTCATTAAAGTCAAACTTACTCTCCTTTTCACGAAGTTTGCACAATGGATGTGCAAATTTTGAGAAATATTTTATGAACCTCTTATAAAATCAAGCATGTGCAAGAAAAAATCTCACACCTTTAATTGATATAGGCGGGGAAAGATTTTTTTTACCTCAAATTTAGCTCTATCAACCTCAATACCTTTTTAGAGATTCGATGGCCCAACGCTATAACTTTTTTTAATATAAAGTTACAATTCCTCAAATTTAGCTCCAAATTAAATTCTTCACACCTTTTAGTACCTCGGCCAAATTGTCCAAACTCTGATCGAAGGGTCAGCTACCACTTAGAAATCATCCTTGACAAACTCAATATTGTCCTCCACCAAATCAGAGAAAATTGACATCATACTACACTTGAAGGTCGCTGGAGCATTACACAACCCAATGACATGTGTTTGAACGTAAAGGTCCCACAGGGGCAAGTGAATGTTGTCTTCTCTTGGTCTTCCAGAGCTATAGATATTTGTTTGTAACCCTAATAACCATCAAAAAAGCAATACCAACCCTTAGGCACAATTCTATCCAACATCTAGTCCACGAATTGCATCGGAAAATGGTCCTTCTTTGTCCAAGAGTTCAACATCCGGTTATCCATACAGGCTCTTCATCAAGTCACGTGATGCATCGAAACAAGATCATGTCTCTCATTAAGCACCATATTAATACGACCCTTCATAGTCACAAACTAAACATGACACACCAAACTACTATCTAAAAAGGGATAAATAACTCTAGCATCTAACCACGTGATGATGTCATGTTTAATTACCTCTTGCATATGCAAATTTAGTCTTCTCTGGTACTTGATACTAGGCTTGTGATCTGGAATGAGTTGAATTTTCTAAGGACAAATACAAAGAGGGATACCAATAATGTCCTCAATAATCCACCCAATAGCTCACTTTAATATGTTCAACACCCTATCCAAGCACTCTACTTATCTCCCATTCAAATATGCCGCAAAAAGGTATTATATTTCCCCAAGAATACATACCTCAAATGTGGTAGTATAGTATTAAGATCTAATTTATGTGTTTTTTCAATAAACGGTTTTGCAGGTAGACACTAACAATTCTTCAAATTTATCTCAAACTCCAGCTTCTTCCATTTCCACCAATATTCTCACCTATCAACTGTAGCAACCATTTCATCATAGTCTTTAATATCATCATTCTAAAATTTCATCATAACAGCTACTAGTGACTCAACACCCAATCTCTCTTCCATCTACACCTCAGAACCACTCTCAGCTCTATATGTTATAGTAGATATCAATTGGACCTCACTGCTCTACTTCATGGACCTACAAATTTTGAAAGTTTCTTTTTTCATTGCTGAGTCTGAACATCATCTACCTTTTTCATATAAACCAAAGCTCTCCAATGCCATAAAAAGGTTTCCAAATAATGATGGAAACATCAAAGTCAACCTCACAGTAGAGAATAATAAAATCCGCCAATGAATGATTGCACTTTCACTAGAATATCATGGAGTACACCAATGGGCCTCTTCAAAGTTCTATTGGCCATGAGCAAGCACATCATAGTTGATTTTGGATCTCGCAATCCTAACTTTTTGTAACTGGACAACGACATGAGATTTGTGCTAGCACCAAGGTCACATGGGATATTGAAAGCACCAGGATCCTCATTCTTCTACATAAGGGACTTCGTAGCAATTGCACTATAATATTGTAACCTATCATCATCTACGGAACTCAGAGATCTCTTCTTTTTCACCATGTCCTTCATAAATTTTGCATACTCATGTATTCGCTCCAAAGCTTCTATGAACGAAACATTGATGGAAAGATGCTTCAACATCGTAATAAACCTTTGGTATTTTCCTTCTGCTGTCTTATTCACTAACCTCTGTGGAAGGAGATAGAGGCCTAGGTATGGGAACAACTTTCTCAGTTACCACCGCATCTCCCTTTGTTGCATTCGCAGACTCTCCTGTCACCTCAACCATATCGTCATCTTTACTAGTTGCAGTATCAACACCACACATCATAAGTGGATTAATGCTTCTCTTACCCCCACAAGTAGTGATTGTCATACAATGCCTATCATTTATCGGATTCTGGATGGTATTTATTGGAAGAGTGTCAGGTTGATGTAGGTTTATTTTAGTAGAAAAATGAGTCATGTGTTGCTCAAGATGCTTTATTGACACTGCAGGGGCATCAACATTTTGAACATTACCAGACAAGTAATTCTGCATCTCCTCACATTCCCATTCATCGGATCAACCCTTTCTCATCATCTTTTACATCATATCCTTAATATGTGACATATTACCTCCAACTTCCCTAGGACCAGATTTCTATTTTTGTGGAGAAACTTAAGACCAAACCCGAATGTTTTTTGTTGTAATAGATGTTCCGGTTGTATTTACCCATATTTTCAAGCTCACAATGCATTGTTTTAGATGAACAAACCATGAAATTACGTAATAAGAAGAATAAACCAGAATTTCAACTTGAATTGCCAGAGTCCCCTCACATTTTTAAATTGAGATTTTTTTACGTTTTCCATTCTTTTTCCTCTTCTTCTTGAAACACTAAGTTTAAAATATATTCGATATTTATATATATTATAGTATAAAAATACTTTCAAGTGAAATCCCTTTTTATATTAAGGATTGCGACATTTCAAAGGATTATTAGTTTTTATCACGACCCAAAACGAGCCGCGAGTGGCACCCACACTTAATCTCCTAGGTGAGCGAACCAACAAATCTAAACCCCAACATTTACCAGTATATCAATTATGAATAGCAAAAATAATGCGGAAGATCCAAAACTCATTAACGAACATCAATTAAATCAACTTCTAAAGTTAAATACTTATTATTCCCAAAATCTGGAAGTCATCACATCAAGAACATTTATCATCAAATTTCTAAATCTAAGAGTATTCAAGAAGCTAAAATAAGTAAAAAGATGGTCCATGTCCGAACTTCAGGATATCAAGACGTGAAGGATAGAATGCAGCACGAGCTAGGAATAATAGCTCAACCTGAACTCTGATGTACTGAAGACTGGCTAGAGCTGAGGAGGAGTCGAAGTCGATGGCACGCTTGCTGCACTCCACAAATAACAAAGAAGAAAATTACAAGTAGGGGTCAGTACTAGGAACACGTACTAAGTAGGTATCATCGACCAACTCAAAATAGAAAATAATATGTACTGAATAATAATATAAAATCAACCACAATACTTAACAGGTGACAAGTATCAAGTACAAGAACCACTGGCAACAACACCAAGCACACCTATGAGGACTCACGCCTACACACCATACTCATTTGGGAAGTAGGTTCTTCGAATTTGAGTATATTAAGTCAATTCCAGATTCATTCTCTTTATCATTATCGTGTCGGAATGTTACACTTCGATCACCTAATACTACCGTGTCGGAACATGAAACTCCGATCCCCTAATGCTACCGTGTCGAAACGTGACACTCCGATCCCCTAATACTACCGTGTTGGAACGTGACACTCCGATCCCCTAATGCTACCATGTCGGAACGTGACACTCCGATCCCCTAATACTACCGTGTCGGAATGTGACACTCCGATCCCCTAATACTACCGTGTCGTAACGTGACACTTTGATCCCCTAATGCTACCGTGTCGGAACGTGACACTCCGATCCATTTATCTCATTATTTTAGTTCATCAAGCCTTCTTTATGTCAAGGCGTCATCTTAATAGAGAGGATTTAAGATTGAAGATTCAACAGTTTCATCATTCTGACCACCACAATTACACAATCACAACATACAAACACACAATCAAGCATATAGAAGACTTTACAATACCACCCAATACATATCGATCGCTATTTAGAGTTTATCTATCACATAGAAATAAACCATAACCTACCTCCACCGAAGAATCGTGATCAAGCAAGCTACCTTCCCAATGCCTTTGCTTTCCTCTTCATTCTCTCTTTCTCGCTCGTTCTCCCTCTCTGTAATTTTTATTTTTCTTCTCCAGAGTCTTTTTGTTTTACCCTAATTATCATATAATCAATTATAAAAGATGATAAAAGTAACCCACTATTTATTCCCCATCGTCTTCTTTAACCCCCAAGTAAATAAATTATTAAACTTACCCCACTAATTCCATAATTATAAGCATGAATAGTCCAAAACACCCCTTTAAAACTTTTAGCAGAAATCTGACCCAGTCGGGGTTACGCAGCTTGTGACGGTCCGTCGTGTCTACGACAGTCCTTGCTGCAGTTCCGTCGCAGAGTTCAGAGAGTCGCTCCCAGTACCCAGATTTTCAGAGTTGAAGTGTTTTGGAATGGGACGCTCGACGGACCATCGTGCCTGTGACGGTTCGTCCTACCTGCCGTCGAGGGTAATGAGGAGAGCCACAGAAGAAATTACACAAGTATGGGACGACGGAGTCCATCACAGTCTGTCGTGACCATGACGGTCCGTCGCGTGATCCGTCGACCTAGTCAATTTTTATCAAAAATAGTTCTACTGCTCGTACCGACTAAACAGGTCGTTACAATAGATACCAATTTACCCATGGTTCATCCCCGAACGATCACAAGAAGAAAAGCAAGGGCGAGAAAGAGTACATGAATCTGTAAAAAGATGTGGATATCTTTCTTGCATATCAGCCTCATTTTCCCAAGTGGACTCTTCAATTGGCCGATTCTTCCACCGAACCTTGATAGATGCAATCTCCTTTGATCTCAACTTGCGGACCTCTCTACCTAAAATAGCAACAGGATCCTCCTCATAAGACAAATTCTCATCAAGGAGAACTGAATCCCAACGAATAATGTAGTTTCCATCCCCATGGTATTTTTTCAGCATAGACACATGAAATACCGGGTGCACTCCATAGAGTCGTGGAGGCAGTGCCAATTCATAAGACACCTCCCCCACGCGCTTCAGAACTTCAAATGGACCAATATACCTCGGACTAAGCTTACCTCGCTTCCCAAACCGCATCACCCCTTTCATGGGTGAAAACTTCAGCAAGACTTGTTCACCCTCCATAAAATCCAAGTCCCTAACCTTTCGATCTGCATAGTCTTTCTGCCTGTTCTGAGCTGCTAGAAGCTTCTCTTGAATGAATTTTACTTTATCTAACGATTCCCTCAAGAGATCGGTACCCCATGGTCTCACGTCAAATGCAACAAACCAACCAATGGGAGACCTACATCTCCTCCCATACAGTGCCTCAAATGGGGCCATATTAATACTTGAGTGATAGCTATTATTGTATGAAAACTCTGCTAAGGGTAAGAAGTTATCCCAATGACCACCAAATTCTACCACACATGCACAAACCATATCCTTCTACACCTGAATCGTTCGCTCAGACTGACCATCGATCTGAGGGTGAAATGCAGTACTAAGATCCATCCTAGTACCTAATTAAGCATGCAATGTTCTCTAAAACATAGAAGTAAATTGCGTACCTCTATCTGATATTATGGAAAGTGGAACTCCATGCAATCGAACAATTTCTGAGATGTAGAGTTTGGCTAACTTCTCTGCATTGAAAGTCACCTTGACCAAAATGAAGTGAGCAGACTTAGTTAATCTGTCAACAATTACCCAAATAGAATCGAACTTACCCAATTTCTTGGGAAGACGAACCACAAAATCCATTGAAATTCTTTCTCATTTCCATTCAGGAATGGGCATTTTCTGAAGTGTTCCTCCGGGCCTCTGGTGTTCATACTTTACTTGTTGACAATTCGGGCATTGGACAACAAAATCAACAATGTCACGATTCATCATACTCCACCAAAAATGTTGCTTTAGGTCACGATACATCTTGGTTGCACCAGGATGTATAGAATACCTTGAACTATGAGCCTCTGTAAGAATAGTGTAAATCAAATTATTAACACGGGGCACACATACCCTTCCCTTAATTCTCAAAACGCCTTCCTCATCAATTATTGCCTCTTTGGCCTCTCCTCGTAATACCATATCTCGAATTCGGCTCAGCTTCTCATAAGTAAACTGTTTTCCTTTAATCCGGTCAAGAAAAGAAGATCTTGCCTCCACACAGGCCAAAAATCCTCCCTTCTCTCATACTTCCAGCCTCATAAAGTCATTTGCAAGAGTTTGAACCTCTCTAGAAAATGGGCGTCTAGAAAACTGTAAGTGGGCTAGACTTCCCATGCTCCCTGCCTTTCTACTTAAAGCATCTGCCACAACATTAGCTTTTCCTGGGTGATACAAAATAGTAATATCATAGTCCTTCAGTAGTTCCATCCACCTCCTCTGCCTCAAATTAAAATCCTTCTGAGTAAAGACATACTGTAAACTACGATGATCTGTATAGACTTCACACTTGACTCCATATAGGTAATGTCTCCATTGCTTTAATGAAAACATAACTGCCGCCAACTCCAAATCATGGGTCGAAAGTTGCGTTCATGCACTTTTAACTGCCTCAAAGCTTAAGAAATTACATTCCTCTCTTGCATTAGCACTGCACCCAAACAAGAATAAGATGCATCACAGTAAACAATGAAATTCTTACCTTCCACTTGTAAGGTAAGAATTGGTGCAGTAGTCAACAAGGTCTTGAGGCTCTGGAAGCTTTCTTCACATTCGTCCGACCATACAAATGGAACATTCTGCATGGTCAAATTTTTCAATTGGGAAGCAACAGAAGAAAATCCCTTGACAAATCGACGGTAGTAGCTAGCTAAACCAACAAAGCTCCTTACCTCTGTAACATTAACAGGTCTTACCAAACTCTTCACTGCTTCAATCTTAGATGTATCCACCATCACTCCATCCTTAGAAACCATGTGCCCAAAGAATGACACTCCGATCCCCTAATACTACCGTGTCGGAACATGACACTCCGATCCCTTAATGCTACCGTGTCGGAACGTGACACTCCGATCCCCTAATACTACCGTGTTGGAACGTGACTCTCTGATCCCCTAATGCTACCGTGTCAGAACGTGACACTCCGATCCCCTAATACTATCGTGTCGGAACGTGACACTCCGATCCCCTAATACTACCGTGTCGGAACGTGACACTCTGATCCCCTAATGCTACCGTGTCGGAACATGACACTCCGATCCATTTATCTCATTATTTTAGTTCATCAAGCCTTCTTTATGTCAAGGTGTCATCTTAATAGAGAGGATTTAAGATTGATATTCAACAGTTTCATCATTCTGACCACAACAATTACACAATCACAACATACAAACACACAATCAAGCATATAGAAGACTTTACAATACCACCAAATACATATCGATCACTATTTAGAGCTTATCTATCACATAGAAATAAACCATAACCTACCTCCACCGAAGAATCGTGATCAAGCAAGCTACATTCCCAATGCCTTTGCTTTCCTCTTCGTTCTCTCTTTCTCGCTCGTTCTCCTTCTCTGTTCTTTTTATTTTTCTTCTCCAGATTCTTTTTATTTTACCCTAATTATCATATAATAAATTATAAAAGATGATAAAAGTAACCCACTATTTATTCCTCATCGTCTTCTTTAAACCCCAAGTAAATAGATTATTAAACTTACCCTACTAATTCCATAATAATAATCATGAATAGTCAAAAACACCCCTTTAAAAGTTTTAGCAGAAATCCGACCCAGTCGGGGTTACGCAGCTTGTGACGGTCCGTCTTGTATACGACAGTCCGTGCTGCAGTTCCGTCACGGAGTTCAGAGAGTCGCTCCCAGTACCCAGATTTTCAGAGTTGAAGTGTTTTTGAACGGGGACGCTTGACGGACCGTCGTGCCTGTGACGGTTCGTCCTACCTGCCGTCGAGGGTAATGAGGAGAGCCACAGAAGAAATTACACAAGTATGAGACAACGGAGTCCATCACGGTCCGTCATGAGCATGACGGTACGTCGCGTGATCCGTCGACCCAGTCAATTTTTATCAGAAATAGTTCAACTGCTCGAACTGACTAAATAGGTCGTTACAGTTTTCCAAGACGTTTTAACTTTTCTGAAAGATTGTAACTTTGTAAAGAGTTGTGACAATTCAAAAAGATTGTAACTTGTATGATAAGGCTCAATAAGGACTTGTTCATACTTTCCTTTGTTGGCTATAATACAGGGGATCTGTCACATTATTAAACCACAAATTTCGATGATTTCTATTCTTCTTATTTTTAACACCCAATTTAGTCCATAATTTATATTTCATACTATATTTTTTTAAACAACTTTCTGGAACATTAATCCGATTTATTGTTTATTTCAAATATGTTTTTTAAGTATTAATCCAAAGTAGTAGTCGTAATACTACAAGATATTCAATTCCATATATATTTATTTTATGAAAAATATTATAAGTAGACTCCATTTCATATTGAATGATTGTGACTTTTTCGAATAATTGAGAGTTAAAATAGTTGTAACTTTTCTGAAGGATTGTTATGATTCCGTATCAGCGAAACTTTATAACATTTTTGAGATATGATTAATACAACAAAATTTCAACTTCCAATATATTAAAAGGTACAAGTACTTTATAAAGTTGCAGCGAAATTTAGTCTCTCTTTTTAGTCTAGATTCTTCAATTCGAATTCAATCAAGAATGCTTAAAAAATTTATCAAAAAACACAAAATTAATTCAATACATATTTATAAAAGATAACTATCACATCCGGAGATCACCCCCTAAATGTAACCGCCGTTGTCATCCTCGGGGAACACTTAGACTAGCCTCTTAGATGATATAATTACATTCATAGTCTAAAATGTAGAAAATTTAAGAATTCTCGATATCTATCTCGAGGTTTACGTATATCTCTTGCCTAAACATAAATATATTCGTATCGAGTATACATAGACCCTTCATATAAGAACATTACATAGTCTTCTAATTTTATTGTACATAGATATATAAGATACTTAACATAGTCATAAAAGAGTTTCTCATCTCATAACTATCTAAACAAGTGTGTATCAATTGGTCATATCTCATACATCAATGTGATAAAAACACATAAAGGCTCTACATCTTTAGTAGTCAAATGAAAAGGAAAGAACTAGAAGTCTTAAAACAAGAACAACATTCAAAATCTTGATAGTGGCATTGCCCTCGGAAAGTGAGGACCTTCCCAACCTGGATGAGTGAGAATTCAAATTCTTCCTTCAAAGTCATCTCAAAATCCCTTCAACGACCGGAATCTAAAATGTTGGGGAAAAAAAGAAGAAAATGGGGTTAGCATATTACATCTACTAAGTATGAGACTATATGCACATACATCATAAAATGATGCTAGAAAGGGGAATTTCATTAAAGCATGATATTTTACATTTGAAAAGCCTTATGCATATTAAAGAACTAATACAATTCATTAATTTATATTCGTTAAGTGAAGATCATGTACATCGCAAGACCAACCATACTAAATCTTTCAAAGTAAATCATGCATACCGACATACTTGAACATATAATCAAGACCACTCTATAATCAAGCATAACCTCAACAAGAATGATAATGAGTTCACTACGACCTAGCAAAAGCAAGACTACTCATGAACCCTCATTAACTACACTAGTTCAATGAATAGACAAATCCCCATAACCTAACCCAATAGAGTAAACCCCACAACAACATAACCAATGTCCAACTTAACATATCATATCATTAAGAGTACATAACATCATACTTTAGCAATGTAGACCAAACATGTATTCACGAGTAAATTCATCATCATAAGATACCAATAATATGTAAGATCATTACATACATCTCATTAAATTTATAAGTTATACATTCTTAAGAACATCCTCCAAATATTCCCTTCAAGGCTAACAAGTGCAATGTATAGGTAGAGTCTCATACCCCTACCTAGACTAAGCTAAACCCCTTAAGTAATCCTAGTTAGAGTTCATTCATTACTTAGTTTTTCCTTTTTGGAACAACTTGCCTTAAACGACATAGACCAAATGAGCTAATGTGGAATTCGGTGTCGTGGAACCTAAATCGAAAAAAAAGGCGGACTGCTTGCTAAGGTAGTACCAAAACATGAACATAGAAACTTAGTGAATCCACTAGCTAGTATTCCTATGGGGGCATCATAGTTCCAATAATAAGAGATATATTTGGGACCCTTGTAATGCTACATGAATTATAGTCTACAATCTCATGAGTACATTAGTGATCCTACCTTCCCTATGTGGGAAGGTACACTCATCACTCTAGTTCACTCGGTGCTAAGCTATATTCCCTTTTTAAAATGTCTTTAATACCTTTAGTAATCATCATAACTAAATGTAGGACATAAGTTCTATCTCTGTCACATCCGGGGTGCATCCCGTAGAAGTAACATGGCCCACTTGATCTCTCGGAGGTCTTATACAAGATATAGTTATCATTCATCACATTGTCACACTAAATTTAGCGGAAAATTTAAAAATTTTCATAGCACATCATCTGCTAGAAATATCACTTTATATGTATATATAAAAAAACATAAGTCACAATACATATTTAGACCTTAAGTATCTTTTCCATCCTAGACCCAACATGATAAGAGTACATTAATTACAACGCCCTTAAAACATATTACAGAAATATCATACTAAAGAAGTTTACAGTAAACTAGACATTAGGACATCCTTGGATTGAAGGAATCCTTTCCTTAAGCTTGGAAATCACATATCAAGCTCCTCAATCAAATAGATATCCTTTAAGCATACACAACCAAAACTTCGTGTAAAATGGTATAGGAGAATAATGTTATTACAAGAATGCACTATGTATGGAAACCATGCAAAAACATGCATTAAAAAGGACATTTTACTTGAAATCCATACATGATGCCTTTTTGTTAAATATTTATAAAACCTTGATAAAATAGCACTTATGTCACTTACATACTTGACATTGACATATTCAAGGGCCAAACGTCATATAAAATCACATATAGAATTTAAGACACTTTTAGGGTTACTTTACAGTAAGCTATCTTTTCTTTTACTCATTATCCTCCCAAGTAACCCTCTAGTGATCCTTGATGCAATGCATCACCTTAGGGCAACAAATAAAGCATACATACAATCTACATAATCCAGCACATACCATTATAGAAACATAATATATCATACACACATTTAAATTAATACTCTATTGATTTATAGTACGTTACATAAACTTGCACATCTATTCACTACGCTTTACATAAATCATTTTAAGACCTTACTCATGAACCCAATATAAGTCTACTATTTCAATGTACATGTGAAGTCCCATAACCCCACACATACTTATTAAACCTATCATGAGATTATTAGCCTTAACACTCTATTTCATACACCAACAAGTAAGTCAAGACAACTTCATTCATATAAAGCAAAACCTTCATCATCTAGTAAATAAGACCATCAATATGCATATCATCACATCATGTAGACACCAACACATTGTCATGCAAGAGAACCATAACATATGCACATACATTAGACCACCTTCATAGAACTCACTTACAGAGCTACTTGTGCAATGTCGACATGAGTTCATTACTTCCACCTATCCTAAGTATCTTCTATAAGGTTATTCTAGTTAGGTTCCGCAGTCAACTACTTCCATTGTCTATTTTACTTTAGAAAAACTATATCCTTAACCAAAACTAAGACCATTGATGATAAACATAGAATTTGGTGTTGTAGAGCCTTACACCAAAGAAAGGTTTTCTCACCTAGCCAAGGTAGAAACTAACATATATCCTAGCATACCAAGTGAATTCACTTGTTAGATCCTATGTAGCAAGCATAGTTTATGGAAGTAAGAGATATACATGACCCTTTATATGCTAATTAGCATTGGAGCATCATCTCATGAGAAAATATGGGTGAACCTTCCTGAAAGGGAAGCCACCAGCTCATGTTGATCAAAAAGTGAATATATATATATATATATATATATATATATATATATATATATATATGTATATATGTATATATATATATATATATATGTATATATATATGTATATTTATTTTGTATCATCGACGATGAAATACTTAAAATAAGAGGACTAAATGCATGTTTTTACTACCTCTGTTGGCTTTAAATAGAAGAGTTCCCTTACATTTTTATAGTACGCATTTTCAAAGTTTTTCATTCTTCTTCATCTTCTTCTTAAAACACTAATTTTATTACATGTTTTAAATTTATCCATACTATACTACAATATAAAAAATACATAAAAATAAAAAATCTTTTCACGTTGAAGGGTTTTACTTTTACAAAGAGTTACGACTTTTTTGAAAGGTTGTTATTTTTCCAAGGAGTTGTGACTTTTTCAATGAGTTGTTACTTTTCTAAAGAATGTGACATATGATATGAGACAATAAGCACTTGTTCAGACTACTCTTTATTGGCTATATATAGGGGATCTTTCATATTTTTATACCACAAATTTATATGTTTTCTAATCTTCTTCTTTTTAACACACAATTTAGTAAATGTTTTATATTTCAAACTATATTTTTGTAAACAACTATATAGACCATTGGTCCAAATTGTTTATAATTTCAAATAATCTAGATGAGTACTAATACCAAAAGTTTTAGCCCAGATTCAAAATATTTCATATCATATTTTTGTTTAAGTAATAAAAAATAGACACATTTTCACATTGAATGCTTGTGACTTTTCCAATTGATTGTGAATTATTCAAGTGATTTTAGATTTTCAAAAGAATTGTAAGTTTTTCAAATGATATTAAAAAGGTACAAGTACCTTATCAAGTTGCAGCAAAAATCATTATCACACTTTGTTGTTTGTTTCTCAGTTATGATTACATCAAGAATGGGTAATAAGTTTTCATAACACAAAAGATAAAATTAATTCAATAAAAATTAATAAAATTTAAAAGTTTAAAGATCATTGTAGAAAACACTAACCTAAGTGTCAAACATATTAATGACAGAAGGAAAAATCCCACAAAAGGAAGTATGTATAAACCACAAAATTGTCATGATTGTGATTAATTGCTTAAGAATCTACTAGTTGAAATGTTTTTCTTTTGACATGTTGAACGAAGGAATAAACAAAAAGAAATTGTATTTTTTTTATTTAGTTTTTTTGTGAAGATCCAGAGTAGACCATCAAGGTGTTGGCGCCGTTACACAGAAATTAGAGACGAAATTTGTGATGAACAAGAATATACAACAATGCGTATGATTTGTCTAATTTGTATCGGTAGTTCTTGAATAGACGCAACTGAAGGAACATATTAATAATTTTGAGGGATACAAGAGTTGAAAAAACGAGTTTAAAGGTTAAAACAAAATAGAGGTAGAAAATCAATAATAAGAAGGAAATATAAAAGTAAATTTCTAAATTCTAGGAAGTTATATCTCACACACACACACACACACACACACACACACATACACACACACACACACACTCACACGCACACGCACACGCACACGCACACGCACACGCACACGCACACGCACACAAACACACACACACACACTCACACACACACACACACACACACATATATATATAATGTATATATATATATATAATGTATCGGCAGTGAAAGACTTTAAATAAAAGGACTTGCTGAAACATCACTTAATTAAAATCATTTATTCTTCACATTTATTTAATGAAAGAACAAAACACGTGCTTTTGAGTTTGTGTTAAATTTATCAAGTACACAAGTAGTTTAATAAGATACATAAGATTTTTTTGTGTATGTGGACACCTTGTATAAGAGAAAACACTCGAAATTGACGAATTAAATGTTTATATTTATTTTTGAACAGATAAATTTTAAAGAAAATCTTATTCTCTTTTAATGGAATCATTATCTATGGATTCACGTCTAAGATAATGAAAAAGTTGGAGTGTAAAACGAACAATAAATAATAAAATGTATTAAGAGTTAGAATTAAATCTTTTTTGTTGTAGGACTAAAAAACTATTACAATTCATCTTTGTATTATAAAATGAAATATTTTTTAGAGTGTAGTTAGTTGAGTATCAACTAATCATCAATAATCTTATTTAGGTACTTCACCAGTGCCAGTGATTTATTCAGTTTCCAGAGATTTATACTCTCGGTGTTCACAGTTCATCTATTAACAATTCTTCCATTGAGGAAACCTCTGTACCACTACTTGTATATATAATCGGAACACCATTACCTTATGAGATAAGGATTCATTTACACTTGTTTCTTAGACTCAACAACATTTCATAAATATAATATAATAAATTGTTGGCTAATTTAGATAACTTCCCAAAGTTTTCCTTATTTCAAACTATAGTTTGGCAAGCCAATCTCCATGAATCAAGTTTCTGCATGCACATAAATGAAAATTTAATGAGCAACTTTGTACAATATGTATCTTCAAAACAAAAAAGAGTTTTTACTCATAATCATAATACAATGTGGCAAGGGTTGCTGAAGAAAAGTTAAAAGAAGAAGCCCATACCTTCTTTACGTACCGGAGTTCTGTATTTATTCTCTCATTCACTACCTCCTTTCCTTGTATAATCTGTGTAACATGAAATAAATTTGGGGAACAAATATGGGAAGTTAATATATGTAAGAATAATAAGTGTAGCCACCTATCTAAGTTCACTACCAACCATTCATTAGATACGTCAAATTTTGATGTACATACCAATTTTATTCTAACATCTAATTAAAATGTGTTGCACTATACATCTACGTTGTAAGAGAAAAGACATAAAATTCTAAAATTTGATTAAAATGTGTTTATATAACTATGCAATCAGTGAACTTTCATGAATGTATGTCAAAATCTCTATCATGCTAATAGAACTGTCTTGCTAGAGTTTATAGCCTGAAAGTTGTAGATACCTCCCATTTAAAATTCCTAGTTCTAGTCCATTCGAGATATTTACTGAACAACTTTGATCATAAATCTTCGACTTGAATGTTTGGAGTTGTTGGGAGTCGCTACTCATTGTACCAACTTCTCTGAGAAGAACAGAGACTTTAATGGAAGTTATATATATATATATATATATATAAATGGTGTTTGTTGTTGTAGTTGCAGTATGTGGTAGTTGTAACTCTAAGAAAAACTATGGTTTATGTAGGTTAACACAAATTAATGAAGTTGTGTAAAATGGTCGCTATATTGATATCAACTGTTAATGCATTTCATATTTCAATGTCTAGTGAAAAGAAAAAAGAATTTAAGATTATGTCTGATTACTAACAACAGACTTATACCTCCATAATACAGGTACCACAGCTTCCATCGCCTCCACAATTCATCACCTTTCCCTGCATGACAAAAGGTAGACACATTACTATTCAAGATAAAAAACAAGTGCAACAATAAAACATACAGATTGATGTATTCAAATATATTTTAGATAAAGCATCTGTGCATTCATTTAAAAGATGTTTATTAGTAATTGTTGAGTCCTATTGTAAAATGAACAAAGCTTGTAACAAATGAAATACAATTTCAATCACCTAATTGTTAACACAAAGTTCATTACTTTCTACATCATACTAGTCTATATCTATCGATTGAAAAAAGACAATTCTAACTGATAGAAATTTTGTTGAATACCTGAATAGTTACTCAACTTTGATTTTTGTTTGAATAGTTAGTTATCTCAATTCTGTTAGTTAGCTTTCCGACTTCCCTTGTAATTTAGTAAGATATACAATTATGATTAGCTAGAACCTAGCAACTCTATATATTTTTAGGAAAACAATATATTTAAAATTGTTAAAACTATAGAATAAGAAGGAAGTAGAGAGAACAGAAGACTCATTATTTCACTTCATAATCAATGTCAGGACATTGAGGAAATCCTTATGCCCAAGGCGTGCTTTATACCTTTGTATCATTTTCTCATTATTATCCGCACAAAAATCCGTTTGCAACCATAAAATTTGATACCATTAGGTTTTTGAACTGTAAGTCCAAAAACATCACGCTTGGCAAGTGAATTCAACTATGATTGAATGCTTCTTTCCTTTTTGGCCAATCATTTATTTGTCGATATTTTATAACAAATTGAATTTCAAGATCCTCATTATCTTGCATGCTATTTGTTGAAACATTATATACAAAACATAATAAACCACTATTTCTGATTGATTGAGACTTGTTTAAACATCTCATAAATTTATGGATATTTCATTATTGTAACACTCCAAAAAGTCAAGACCTAAGTTAGAGCCTCACAAGTTGATCTAAGGTTGATAATACTATTTTAAGACATAAATTAATGTTTACAAGTCATCCAAGAAGTTTTATATCCAAGACGTTAAGGAAACCCATGACGTCCAGAAACAACAAAAAAAAACTAGTTGACGTTCCTACGATAGGAGGAAGAATTGTGAGGGTCAAATGAAGTCTAAAAGTTGTAATAGACATTGGATAGTTAAAATGATGTACTAACGAAACGTCCAATAACTACTCCCCAAGGACCACCCAAAGGGTCCTTGAGGAGGACCCCAACATGGGTAGGCAGGCTGCCAAAACAGTTTTAGGGAAGCCAAGATTTGGCAGTCACTGCGCGACGCGCAACTGACACGCAACGTGGAAACATTTTCCTCGCGACGCGTGCTCGCCACAAGGCCTACTGCCTCAACCCGTATTTTAAAAATAAAATATGGAACTTGCCTCACAACGCGGGGACACTTTCCAGATTTGTTGAAATCATATTTTATGAGTTTTGACTTCACAAAAAGATTCATTTATGTAAAGTGTATTTTCATAACTTAGGAGGTTATAATAGATAGACTAAGGGTCAGTTTTAAATCATTTTTCACTTACCTAAATTAAATTCCAATAACACAACCCAAAAACTCTCATTTATCTCTACCTTCTCTCTCCCTAAATTCTCCATTGAAGGAAGAGCAAAGTTTGAATAAGAAGACAAATTTCTCAAGTATTTCCTTTAAATTTTGTATATTACTCTTCATTAGGGTATGTTTCTTCTCTCTTGAGATTCCTTTCTCAAAGAGGTTCTTTCAAAGCAGATTTCTAAATTACCCAATTCCATGGTGTTTTCTAACTCTATTGGCTTTTCTTGTAAACTTCAAATTGATGATCAATAGTGATTTCCTATGACTAATTAAGTGTATATTTTTGGTTAATTGATGTTAATTGATGCAATTTCATGTAGATCATGCCCCTTTCTCCAAATTCCCCAAATCTATGATCTTTCTTATGAATTGATGGGGATTGAAAAATATATTGATCGTTACACTTGTTTTATCTATTTTAATTTGTTCATGGACTGCCTACGGTAATATATTGTTGGGGTTGGATCTATTTTTTTAAGAATTAATTATGAACCCTATTCCCCTAATCCTAGGTTATGAATTGAAGATAAGTTGGATAGTAATGAGCAATTGACCTAAATATTATGTTAATTACTGTTGTATGATGATATAACACTATTATTTGGTTGAATTGGGTGGCTGATAGTAAAACCATGGATTATGGATTGTGAAGGAGATTGAATAAGTCTTTATGCTCTTAAACCTTACTTCAATTATGATTACTTGTGTTTAGTTATGAAGTTATATTAAAGTACACCTTATGATGAGATTGATTAGGGTTGGTATGATATTGAATCGAAATGTAATGACTATTGTTTGGCTAAGCTGTATATGTTATTAGGATAGTTATAACTTTCTAATATTCCTTATCATGATTTGATTATGTAAATGTGCTAACCTTACATGTAAGAATTGTAATCAAAGGAAAATACCCATGCAATTCTTATTGAGTTATGATGATGTTTATAATATAAGGGATAGACCCTATGACCTAAACTAATCTATGAATATTAATGAAGTCTTAAAGACATTTCAAAAGGAAATCTAGCTTATCACCGAGTGAACTTGTAGATAAGGGGTGGAGCCTTCACAAGGAGGGAGGGAAGGGTTAACTATAGTCGTCGTAGGATGGATAGCCTTATCATCCAAAAAGGGCATAGAGTGATGTTTCCGTGACATCTCTCAAGCTCTATTAACTATGTTTCAACCATCGGAATACTATCTAGTTGATCCACCTAGATACTATGTTCATGTTTTGTCCTACTTTGTCCAGTAGACCACCTTCCATCAGTGTAAGGTTTTACATCACTTGATTCCACACATAGTTCTTGTGGTAAATGTTGGTTAAGACAATTATTCCCGAATGTAAAATGAAGTAAGGAAGTAAACACTAACTATGATGACTTAAGAGGTGTGACTTAGCCTAGGTAGGGGTGTTGGAATCTACCTATGCCTCACACTAGTTTTCTTTGAGGGAAGCCTTAGGAGGTTGTTATTATATTCTATAAGGTATATGTTATGTATGTAAGTGACTCTTACATGTTAATAACACTACGTGATATGAGCTTTACTTATGAACATGTGGTTGATCTCTATTGCTAAAGTATGATGATGTTATCTCTTAATGATATGGTATGTTAATTTGGGCATTTCTTAGAGTTCTTATTGAGTATACTTCACCGAGTAAGGTTATGGGGCTTTGCTTAGTCATTGAACTAGTTGACTTATTGAGGGCTCATGAGTAATTTTATTGCTTTGGTTATGACGTACTGAAATCTTATCTATGCTTGTTGATGTTATAACTTGATGATAGAGGTGTCCTGATTATGTGCTCAATTGTGTTGTATATTGTCTTGACTTAAGAGTTTTGTGTTCATTGTATTATATGAGTTCTTTCATATGCATAATGCTTTTAAAAGTAAAATAGCATGCTTTAATGAAATATCCTTTTTAGCACAATTTCACTTGTTTTATGTACATATTCTCATACTTAGTACAAGTGTGTACTAACCCATCATTTATGTTTACTACAAATGTAGGATCCGGCCGTTGAGCTTATAGAAGGCCTTTGAAGACTACTTGGATATTCCCCAAAAGCTTTGTAGGTCCTTACTTTTCGATGACAATACCATTATCAGACTATTAATGTTGTCCTAGTATAAGACTTTTAGTTCTCTCCTTTTCATTTCGAGATGATTTTTGTATAACCTATATGAGGCTCCTTGTTGTATTGATGTATGGGTTAAACAAAATTGTTGAATTCGTTATTTGATGGTTTAATATGAGACATATTATAGACTTCTAATGAGATTATGTTTCTATACTATGCGTATGAAATAAGAGTATGTAATCTTCTTATACAAAGGGTCTATGTATACTCGATAAATATATATTGTGTGTAAGCGAGAGGTCTAAGTAAATCTCAATGTAGAAATAATTGAAAAGTATTAAATTTTTCACCTTTTTAACCTATGAATGTCATGATGAATGCCAAATGGATAGTCATAGTCTTCTTCGAGGACGACAACGCCAATAATGTGTAGGGGGTGATGTGAAAAACTTTGTATCAGATCATGAGGTTGAATACTTTTAGGATTGATGTTTCATTAAACCACGTCTATGTAGATTCTTATTCATAATTGTGAAGCGTGCCACACTTATGAATGAGAGATTATGTGATGCTTAGGAAACTCTCATCTTCTTGTAATCCTATGATGTGCCTCTAGGGTCTACTTGATGTGCGCTTTCACCTAAAACTTGTATGGTGGTTATACGTACGAATACCCAAAGATCAGCCATAAGAAGGGATGAGGAAGGCATCACTAATGCGGGAGCACAAGACAACCAAGTGCCTCCACTTGAAGAATTTTGTTATGGATGATCAAGTTCCAGTTACTCCTCATCCTATGGCGGATGGGATATAAGGGAATCTTTTCACCAAATGGACCAAGTCATTACAACCCAAGCAGAAGCCATCACTAATAAAGTACAAGCTATGACAGCCCAAGCTAATGCGGAGGTGGTACCCCAAGGAAACCAACAATTTAGCACTATGGCCTCCCGTTTGAGGAATTTAACTAGGATGAATCCTCCAACTTTATATGGTTCCAAAGTTGAGGAAGATCCCCAAGTGTTCATTGACGAAACCTACAAGATTCTCTATGATATGGGGTTGACTACTATTCAGAACGCCGAGTTATGCACCTACCAACTCAAATAATGGCCCCAACTTTCTACGTCGAATGGAGAGACAATAGACCTTTAAGGGTTGGACAGGTGACATGGGAGATTTTCAAGAATGCTTTTCTTGATACATTCATTTCTAGGAAGAAAAGGGAAGTCAATGTTGAAGAATTCATCAACCTTCGTCAAGGAGGTATGAGTTTATTTGACTACTCTTTGAAATTTACTAAATTGTCAAGGTATGCTCCTTCTTTGGTTTCGACCCTAAAGATGATATGAGCCTCTTTGTGACAAGAGTTTTAGATGACTGGAAAGAAAAATGTCATTCGGCTATGCTACATGATAATGTGAACATTTCGCATCTCATGGCTCATGCTTAACAAGTGGAATTGACTTGGGTGAAGAGGAAGAGAAGGGATGTAAATAGGGGAAAGTCTTTTGATGGTGGTTCTTCAAAGGGTAGACTTGATATCCAAGATAATCCTAGGTTCAAAACGAGGTTCTCCATTCAAGTTCATTCAAAGTTCCCTAAGGATCGTGATGATGGGGTGTCTAACCCTAAGTCTTAAAAGGGAAGGGATACTAAGTTAACTAAGTAAGAAGCCAACTTTTGGAAGGTGTGGCAAGAAGCATTATGGTGATTGCCTCATTGGGACGAACAATTGTTTTAGTTGTGGTAAAAGTAGGCTTAAAGTTAGAGATTGCCAAAATTTAAAGGGGCAATACAAGGGGAGTGGACAAAAAAGTGGTTCTAATGTTGATACTCCAAAGAAAAATTGCTTTCATGCTTTCCGATCTAGAGGTGAGCAAGAGACTTTTCTCGATGTGGTGACCGGTATGTTGTAAGTTTCTATTGATGTATATGTTTTACTTTATCATTGTGCTAATTTTTCATTTGTAACTCTTCTAGTAGCTAGAAAGTTTGACATTTTGCCTAATATCTTGAATGAACCTTTTATGGTGACTACCCCATGGGTGAGTCGGTTGTTGCTAAGAGAGTATATAGAAATTGTCCTTTATTTTTGCCCAATATATTTACTCATGTGGAGTTAGTAGAACTTGATATGGTTAATATTGTTATTTTGGGTATGGAATGATTTCATGATTGTTTAGCTTCCATAGATTGTAGAACAAGGATGGTGAAGTTTAACTTTAAAAATGAACCCGTTATAGAGTTGAAGGGGAGAAATTCTATTCCTCGAGGTTGTATCATTTCTTATATGAAAGCTTGTAACATGATCTCAAAAGGGTGTTTATGCAATATTGTGAGAGTCAAAGATTTACACTCAGAGATTCTTTCTATTGATTCAGTCCTCGTAGTTAGGGAATCTGTAGAGGTATTTTCTTATTATCTTCCCAGTATTCCTCTCGGACGGGAAATTGATTTTGGTATCGACTTGCTACCGGATACAAATCACATTCAATTCCTTCCTATCAGATGGCTCCGGCCGAATTGTAAGAGTTGAAGCTTCAACTCAAAGATTTACTCGACAAGGGCTTTATTTGGCTTAGTATTTCTCCATGGGGTGCTCAAGTATTATTTGTGAAAATGAAGGATGGGTCCCTTATAATGTGCATCGATTACCGTTAACTCAACAAGTAACAATCAATAACAAGTATCCTTTCCCTTGGATTGATGATTTATTTGATCATCTCCAAGGTGCGAGTTACTTTTCAAATATTTACTTGATATCGGGATATCACCAACTTAGGGTGAGAGGTGAAGATATACGCAAGATGACATTTCAAACAAGATATTGTCACTATCAGTTCTTAGTGATGTCCTTTGGTATCACGAATGATATGTTAGCCTTTATGGACCTAATGAATAGGGTTTTTTTGAAGTTACCTAGATTCATTTGTCATTGTCTTCATTGACGACATCTTTGTTTGTTTGAAAAATAGGGGTAATCATATGGATCATTTGAGAGTTGTTTTACAAGTTCTTACGGAATACCAAGTAAAGTAAATGTGAGTTTTGGTTGAGGTCGGTAGCGTTTCTTGTTAATATTATTTCAAGCAAAGGTGTTGAAGTTGATCCAAGAAAGACCGAAGCGTGAAAAATTGTCCAAGACCTTTTGATCCTACGGATATTAGGAGTTTCTTAGGCCTAGCCGGTTATTTTAGAAGGTTTGTTGACGGCTTTTCATACATTTCTTCCCCTTTCACATACTTGACTCAAAAGAATGTGAAATTTGATTGGTTAGAGGCATATGATAAGAGCTTCCAAATGTTGAAGGATGCTTACTTCCGCTTCGGTATTGACCCTATTAGAGGGTACTAAGGGTTTTTTGGTATATTGTGATGCATCCATCGGGTTGGGGTGTGTTCTTATGCAACATGACAGAGTTATAGCCTATGCTTCTAGGCAAATCAAAGTTCATGAGAAGAATTATCCGACTCATGACCTTGAGTTGGCGGCCGTGGTATTTACCTTGAAAATATGGAGGCATCATCTCTATGGGTTTCATGTTGATGTGTATAACACACCATAAAAGTATTCAATATGTATTCACCCAAAAAGAGTTTAATCTCCGGCAATGGACATAGTTAGAGTTGTTGAAAGACGATGACACGAGTGTTCTTTATAACCCCTAGCAAGGCTAATGTTGTATCGTATGCTCTAAGTCAATTTTCTATGGGAAGTGTCTCTCATGTGAATGAAGCCAAGAGAAACCTACTGAAAGATGTTCATAGCTTGGTTAGTTTAGGGGTTCGAATTGAAGATTCTCCAAATGGTGGTGTAGTGGTACATCATAGCTCCGAGTCGTCTTTTATGGTTGAGGTGAACTCTAAATAACACCTTGATCCATTATTGATGGAGTTGAAAGAATCAGTTTTTTGAAAGATTAATGAGTCATTTTCCCAAGGGAGAGGGGGTTTTCTTAGGTATCAAGGGAGATTGTATGTGCCTAATGTGGATGATTGGAGGAGTAGGATCCTTGAGGAAGCTCATGGATCCCGTTTCTCTTTTCATCCGGGTTCTATAAAGATTTACCATGATCTTAGAGAGGTGTTTTGGTGGGATGTCCTAAAAAGGGATATTGCGGAGTTTTTTCAAAGTGTTCGACATGCCAACAAGTGAAGGCCTAGGAACAAAAGCCGAATGGTTTACTAGTAGAAATCCAAATTCCTACTTGGATGTGGGAAACTGTTCACATGGATTTTGTAGTTGGGTTGCCTCAAACTCGAAAGTAATATGACTTTATATGGGTGGTAGTGGATAGAATGACAAAATCCGCTCACTTTATTCCCATTAAGTCTACTTATTCGGCGGAAGATTATGCAAGGATCTATATTGGCATGATACTGAGTCTTCATGGGGTTCCATTGTCCATCGTATTGAACAGAGGTTCTCAATTTACATCTAGGTTTTGAAGGTCTTTACAAAGAGGTTTGGGTACTCAAGTGAAATTAATCACCGATTTTCATCCTTAAACGGATGGTCAAATGGAAATTACTATTCAATCTCTTAAAGATATTAATAGAGCTTGTGTCATTGCCTTTAAGGGAAATTGGTATGAGCATTTACCTTTGCTGGAGTTCTCATATAACAATAGTTTTCATTCATCCATATATATGGCTCCTTTAGAAGCATTGTATGTAAGGAGGTGTAGATCTCCTATTGGGTGGATTGAGGTTGGGGGTTCTTCATTTCTTGGTCTCAATTTTTGTTTTATGAGTTTGGATAAAGTTCATATCATAAGGATCCGATTGCAAACACCCTATAGTTGGTAAAAGTCTTATGCCGATGACACGTGAAGGGATTTAGAGTTTGATGAAGGTGATAAACTATACTTAAAAAATTTTTCTATAAAAAGGGTGGTTGGGTTTGGAAAGAAAGGGAAGTTGAGTCCTCATTATGTGGTCCCTATGAAATCTTTGAAAGGTTTGGCAAGGTTCTATATGATTTGAAACTCCCTATTGAACTATCTTTGGTTCAGCCTATTTTTCTTGTATCAATGCTTAAGAAGTGCATTGGTATTCTCGAGTGCATTCTTTCTGTTGAAGGTCTTTTTATGAAAACAAAAAACCTCTCTTATGATGACGTTCTGGTTGAAATCCTTGATCGTCAAGTAAAGAGGTTGGGGAACAAAGACGTGGCCTCTGTGAAAGTGTTACGGAGAAACGACCTAGTTGAGGGAGCAACATGGCAGACCGAGGCCGACATGAAGTCCTGTTATCCTGAGATGAAGGTTAGTTGTTCTTACTAATAATGAAAATAATGAGTTACTTTGTTGTGCATATTTATGTTAAGAAAGTTTTATTCTAAAATGTGTTTCATGGAAAAATTTTCTTTTGCTTGATATGCAGTATTTTTGTATTTGGTATGTTGTTGCCTTCATGAAATGATATTGAGTATAATTATATGTTGACAAGGAAATTACTCATGTTATGACTTGAGCTCTTATGTGTGAACATTGATGATTTGGTTTACTTATGTAAATGTCATGATAATGTGTTGAATTGAGTGGTGAAACATTCTAAATCATGTTGATGTTGAATATTGTTTGTTGGGATTCTAGTCTTGAGTCTATCCTTTCCTTTTAAAGAATTATTGTCATTCGAACAAGAATATTCCTAAGAGGGGATAATGTAACACTTCGAAAAGTCAAGACCTAAGTTAGAGCCTTACAAGTTGATCTAAGGTTGATAATACTGTTTTAAGACATAAATTAATGTTTAGAAGTCATCCAAAAAGTTTTACATCCAAGACTTCATGAAACATCCATAATATCCAGAAACTAGCTAAATTGATTTAGTTGACGTCCCTATGTTTGGTCGAAGTATTGGGAGAGTCAAATAAGTCTAAAACTTGTAAAAATAATTTGGATAGGTAAAATGTAGTACAGTCCAAAGGTTCAAGAACGACTCACCAAGTACCAGTCAAAGGATCCTTGAGGAGGACCCCAACATGGGTCGGCAGGCTGCCACAACAGTTTTGGGGCATCCTAGATTTGGCAGTCAATGCGCGACAGGCAGCTGTCGTAGCCAGGAAAATTTTGCCTCGCGATGCATGAACTCCATGAGGTCTACTGCATCAACCTATATTTAAAAAATAAAATATGTAACTAGCCTCGCGACACGAGGCCACTTACAAGATTCCTTGAAATCGTATTATATGCATTTTTACTTCACAAAAAGACCTATTTAAGTGAGCGGTGTATAAGACCTCCAAAATTGACTTAGGTAAAACTAGGAACTAATGTGTGTGACATGAATTCTTGATGTCCTAAGATAGTTTAAAATGATTTTTGAGGCAGTGTCTCAAGATTTTGGTGAAGTTTGAAGTCAAACGTCAAGGGACGACCAAGACATTCGACGACTAAGCACCTATGCTTTTTAAGTGTTTTCATCTGCTTCTGTATGAGTAATTATTTTATGTGGTCCTTATATGGTGGATAATAGTGTTTAAAGTCCGCATGTTGAGTTTGGTATGAGTTGGAGGTCAAACATCGAAGAATGTCATGTGATGTTCGAAAGATAGCCTTTAGACATCCTTGTTAGTTTGGATGTGTTTTAGCATGTTTTGTGGCTTGTTTTATGTTGAAATTGTTTGGGAATGTTCTTAATACGTAGACGTTCATATTTATAGTTTTAACTTCTAGGTACGCCTCCACCAAGAACCCACAAGGGGCCCTAGAAGGAGGACCTCAGCTTGGAGCGCAACACTGTCATGTAGTGGCAATCAATCGCCCCAATCGACGGCCAGTCGACCATACGACGGACAGTCGATGCGTGGCGTCGATGGATCCATGTAGTCTGCATGTTGAGGATCTGCAGAAGCAACAAATGGACCCCATCAACGGGGCGTTGTCTCAAGAATGGACCGTTAATGCTGGCGTCTATGGTGCTGCAATTTTCTGCCAACTTTCTTTGAAGACTTGGTGGATTTTAGGAAATTCACTGCAAGTCTTATAAAAAAGGAGGACAGTTATTTTAGGTGTTTATGGTGTTTTAAGAGTATAGAAGTCACGAAAATCTCATTTAAACCCTAGCATCTTGATCAAAACCCATTCCCTTCCAAAGTTTCTCCAAAAACCTCCATGAGAGCTAAAGGGGAATATGGAGCTTGAAGATGGATCCTCAATGGAATTTTTTCTTCAATTATCATTGGGTTCTTCTAATAAGGTATTTGATTTCTTCATCTAAGGCTTGGTATCACCTTAGAGTCAATTTCAAAGATGATATTCAACGATTTCAAAAAGATGAAAAGTCCAATTTCTACTCTAAGTCTTGGGTTCTTGCATGAAATGTTTGCAAACATTAAGATATGATATTATTGATGTATAATTGATGTTTTCTAATGACATTCTCCATGAGCCCTTGACATTCTCAAATCTCTCAATTTAACTAAAATATGGGTTATGTGATCATGATTTGATATTAATGAATTCATGTGTACATTCTCCATGAGCCCTTGTGAATTTGAACATATTCACTGTAATAGTAAAGTTAGTTCACTTTAACTTGGCATGAGTTTATTATAATGTTGCTAAAAATATGAATAAATGCTTAAATAATTTCTTATGTGTTCCTAAGGTGTTAAATGTTGTTCGTATGTTTATAGTATTGTGTTTTAATAAAAATTCATGGAAAACATGCTATTTGCTGAATGTCCCTTTTTCATGGTTTTTGCAAGGCTTCCATCTTAGTGCATCTAATGTGCTAACCCTTTTTTTTTTTCATTTTTGACTAAAGTATAGGGAATTAGAAGTCTTTATATGCCATGGAGGATGGATAAGTTTCTAAAGATTTGAGATGAAGTATTGATGACTCCTAATTCATTCGAGGATAATATCCACATGTCCCTTTATGTTTATTCTTTATTTAATGTCTTATATGGTCTTAGTCTCAATGTTGTATACTCCAAATTTTAGTTTGTTCCACGAGATGTTTTAAAGGTTTGATGTTTTAATAAAAGTCTTTCGCTTGCGCATTGATTATGCAAAGATATCTTCGTGAGTGAAGAAAGTTTTAAATTTTACTCATTTTAGAATGTTTATTATGCAATGAATGATACAAGTGGCTCATGTGAGACTTCTTGAAGTCTCATACTGTGTGGCGACGCAAGGATGATATAAATTCTATTGTGTACTTCTGGGTCGTTATAGGGTGTCTCATCTTAGAATGTTTATTATGCAATGAATGATACAAGTGGCTCATGTAAGACTTCTTGAAGTCTCATTTGCCGTGTAGCGACTCAAGGATGCTCTAACTTCTAGTGTGTACTTGTGGGTCGTTATAGGGCGTTTTGGGTGATTCAGCGGGTGATCATATAATGCCTAAGGGTAAGTTTGAAGTCATTTTTCACTCCTCTAAATAAAATTTTAAAAACAAAACCTAAAATCTTTCATCTATCTCTACCTTCTCTCTCAAAAAAACATCCATTTAAGGAAGAACAAAGATTGACGAAGAAGACCAATATCCCCAGGATTTCACTTCAATATTGTGGATTATTCTTCATTGAGGAATGGGTTTTTCACTCATGGGATTCCTTTCCCCAAGAATTTCTTTCAAATTTGATTTCTAAATTAACCAATTCCATGGAGGGAAGGAAGGATTCACCATAGTCTTCGCGAGATGGATAGCCTCATTGTCCAAAAAGAACATAGAGTGATGCTTCTATGATAGCTGTCAAGCTCCATAAACGATACCAATATGGGTGGAAGCAGAATTAAGAGTGAGAGAGAGATGTATATGAAAGGGATGATCTTATTATGAGGGAGAACCCTCTATTTATACAACCAAATTTACATGTATGGCCAATACAAATGGCCGACACTTACTTTTACACATGGCCAAATTATGTTTGGCCGATGTATAACGACAAAAAACTTTACATGACAGTGGCCTTTACTTTATTTATGGCCGACACGACTTTTTACATATGGCTTTCTTTTATATGGCCGAAGCAAAACAACAAAATACAATAATACTATTACAATAATACTATTATTGCATAAATATCTTATTTTTTTAAATAAGTAATTTATCTCATTCTAGTTGTACCTCAGGGGTTATGTCATCACCTTGGTTATACTTAGAACATATATGGTCTGGATATTTATGACCAACTAACATGCAATATCTTGTCATTAGTTCTTCAGAGATGAATCCTTGTTTTATTGCTCTAGTTGTTGGAGTAGCTTCTGGTTTTAATAAGGACAAAATCCATTTCTGGACTTCCTCCATATTTGCTTGCCTTATCTCTCGCGAATTGGCATATATCATTAAATGGTCTCTTGAATAATAACTCCATATGACATTTCCTTGTAAATAGTTATTAGCTAACTCCTATATGATAGTTGATAACCCAATTATTCTTTTGTTTGCATAAAAACTGGGTATCTCAACTTTTGGTATCTTTGGCTGTTGCCCTATGTCTTCTGGTATTATCATCTCTCGTGTTAATCAAATTTTTACTATTTGGATCATTAATTTTATCTCGTCATAAAGTATCTCAGCTGGTGCTGTATAGAATCTTATAAAAAATAAGTTTTCTTTTGTTATTTTTTTGTATATCAAAAATGATTTGTGGACCTCCGGGATTCCACTTATCTCTTCTCCTGTATATGTATAAACTGAATTTAATAGTCCATAATTATAACAAGTCTTAACTAGATTTGGATTCATTTTTGGTTGTGCAATTAGATTGTTATAACCTTGTAATTTTTGGGTTAAATAGTCCTGGGTTTTTTCTGTAGTTGTGGTAGATTTGGGTTTGAGATTTAAAAAAATTTGTATTTTGTATAGGTTTTCAATGTAAGCATGGGATATATGGTTATATGTTTTCTTTTCCTTATGCAGGCTGGCTGCATATGTAGATGTTTGTTGTGTTGGGGTATCTACTATTTGTACATTTGGGATAAATGGTTTTGTAAATAAGCTGTTTAGGTTTGTATTTTTTGATGTAGTTTTTTCCATAGCTCATGTGCTTGTACCTGCAAGATTAGCAATGTTATGGGTTTTAGAGAGTTTCCCAACGTCTCCTTTTAGCTCTGGCTTTTTTCCGTCTGCCGAACGACGTAGCTCCGCATTTTTATAGTCATGCACTGACTTGTAGCTTTAGATTTTTCTGCATTTTCTTCTAGCTTTTGAACTCTCAAGCCTATACTATCCACTTTTGTACAAAGTGTAGTTAAGTTTTTTAGTATGTTCTCCATTAGATTATCTTGTTCTGGTTGTGTAACTTTGTCTTGATAGATAGTCTGCAATCATATTTTTGTCAGTTTTAATTACCTCAATTGTAAATGTAAAATTCAATATATTCAATACTAATCTCATTATTTCTTTTGTTGTAACTGAATCCTCTACCATTTTTGTTATCCACCATTTTACCTGTGTGTTATCTGTTCTTACAATAAATTTATTGTAAGTAATATATGGTTCAAATGCTAATAAACATATATATAATGCAAATAATTCTTTTCTGTTTATTTTCCATTTTATTTGTGCTTCTGCATAAGACCCTGAATAATATCTACAATGGTGTTCTATTTTTTCGTTGTCATATTTGTATTTTAAAACTCCTCCATAACTATGATCACTTGAATCTATTTCAACAATATAAATAAATGTTCTATTTTCATCAGGAAAGTAAAGTTTTGGCAATTTTTTACATAAATTCTTAATGTTTCTTATATGTTCTTTATCTTTATTATCGAAATAATATTCTACATCTTTTTAATGTTTTTTTGTGTAATGGTTTTAAATGCTCTGCTAATTTCGGTATATATTCTCTTACTTGATTTACTAATCCTAGAAAGGATTGTAATTTCTTTTTCGTATCTGTATTTTCATCAAGGGTGATTATTTTTTGTACTATATGATTTTGCATTTTTATTCCATTCCTATCTATTTGTATTCCTAGAAATTCTATCTGTGGTTTCATAATTTCTGCTTTCTTTCTACTTAAGCTTATACTTGAATGTTTGATTATATGTATAAATTTTTCTAATAATCTTATATGTTCATCTTGTGTTTTAGAATATAATAATATATCATCTATATATACAATACAATTTTCTAACTTGTTAAAATAGTTATCCATAAAATGTTGGTATCTCCCTGGTGCATTCTTATATCCAAAAGGTAATACATTTCATTCATAGAAACCTTGCGGTACTGTGAATGTTGTTAGCTGTTTAGATTCTTCTTCTAATTTTAGATGATAAAATCCTGATTTACAGTCAAATTTACTAAAATAGTTATATCCTTGTATTTGTCTTATTTTTAGTATTTTATTTGGTATTGGATAATTATATGTTTTAGTTTTGGCATTTAAGTTACGATAATCTATAACCATTCTACTTTTACCTCTTTTTTCCTATCCATAGTAATATTGCTTTATTTGTATCTGTAACACAATCTACTTAGCTCTTGTGGTCTATGTCGGTTAAGGAAATTTTTCCTGAATGTAAAATTAAATAAGGAAGTAAACACTAACTAGGGTGACTTATGAGGTTTGACTTATTCTAAGTAGGGGTATGAGACTCTACCTATGTCTTGCACTAGTTTGCCTTGAAGGAAGCCTTAGGAGGTGGTTATTATATTCGATAATGTATACGTTATGTATGTGATTGACTCTTTCATGTAAATGACACTATATGATATGACTTTCACTTATGAACATGTGGTTGATCTCCATTGCAAAAGTATGATAATGTTATCTCTTAATGATATAGTATGTAAAGTTGTGCATTCCTTATAATTCTTGTTGATATTACTTGGTTGAGTAAAGTTATAGGGTTTTGCTTAGTCATTGCACTAGTGAACTTAATGAGAGTTTACAAGTTGCTATTGTTTTAGTAACAAAAGTGAGGTGGTTATGGTGTTTTTTTGTCAACTCCGGTGGCCTGAATGTTATCCTTGCAACCATCGTCTCTACTCTACAATCTATTTATCACTCACTTGTGGCTCCAAAATTTTTTCTAATTTTATCTGCTTCTTTCAATTCTAAAAAAAATATGTAAATGTCACGTATTCTCCAATAGAATTTTTCAACTCACCAACCAAAAAATACATAAATTTAGAATTACTCTCTTCGTTTATTTATTTACAATATTAAAAATAGTCGTCTAATAATATGTGTTCCATTTTATAAAATTAATGAATAATTTTACGTTTATTTCCTAATGTATCTTTATGATTAACCATAGTCATTTTTCTATTAGACTTTTTCAATAATTATAATTTTAAAGTCAAATCTAAAGTGATTCGGGAATGTAATTCTATCAAAAAGAAATTATAGTTCATAAACTTCGTCCCAGTCCTATTTATTTTTAGATTCAATTCACTTAAGTCAAGTATTTTGTTGTAATATTAATTATTTTTTTTGTCCTATCATTAATTTTATGTGTTCTTTCTCATTTAATATTTTATTTTATTTTATATTTTTTTCATTAATTGTTATTTATTTATTTTTAGAAATACTATTTTGAAATATTTGTATTCTTTCTTTCTTCTTTTATTATATTTATTATTTATTTCTCTCTTTTATTTTTTTTCTCATATATGATTTTTAGTTTTTTTTATTAATATCATCGTTTATTAGATAGGCCATTTGTCAACATTTCATTATTTTTATTTTTTTTACTATTTTACTTTTTTTCATTTTCTATAGACTATATATGTAATGATCCTCTTAGTCATTTTAGAAATTTTAACCAGCATTATTATATTAACCTTTTTAGTAGATTTTGTAAATAATTTATATGACTTATAAGAATAAGTGACATAATTTTTAGACTTAATAAAAGATTTTTTTTGTTGCTAATAATAATGAAAAAAAAGAAAAGGAAATTAATTAATTAAATAAATAAAATAAAATAAAAAGAAAAGGGGCAAAGTGCCATAAACTTATAAAAAGCCTGTGACGGCTTATTTGAGGGGAAAAAACGATTTGACAAAGAAAAAAAAAAGCAGGGAAGAAAAGAAAAGAAAGGGAGAAAAGAAAAGGAAAAAGGAGGAGAAAAATCAATATTTTCATCTCAAGGCGTCAAGGTAATTATTTTCATCCTTTCTATTAAGTTTTTATGTAATTAAAAGCAGATTTTTTGATTTAAACGTGTATAATTTACACTAATATGTGAACTTGTGAACTTGGGGTTATAAATGTGTATAAGTATTATGGTTCAATCATTGGACAATGATTAGTACTAATCATTGGACAATGATTAGTCCTAATCATTGGACAATGATTGCTCCAAGATTAGGATTATTAACAGTGGAACGATAAATATAAATTGGAACATTGAAAATAAGTGGTTTCAGCAGATAGTTTTGTAGTCCGCCATTGATGTGTTGGGCAGTTAGTTTTGGCTTTAATTATTTTCATTTGATTATCATATTAGGATTCAAGTTTTGATATATTGAGATATGTGTTAACTAGTGGGTGCATTATGATATATAAAAATCATTATAATTATGTTATTCGGAGAATTAAGATTTAACCCTAAACTTGAAATTCAGAAAATATGAGATTTGATCAATTGGTTGGAATAAAGATTTAGAAATTTTATTATAAATTTGGATGAGTTTTGGGTCTAAGCTAGAGATATAGCAATACGAATGTTGTTAGTTTCAAAATCATACCGTGGTTATTTATTTGAATAGATTTTATTGGTTTCGGCTATTTAAGGCAAGTGAATTTCTAAACTCTTGTTAAGTGTATGAAATGCTTGTATTTCCTTGTGGTATATGTTTGGGAATTACGGGATTGATGATGGGTTGACTTGTCCACATTGATTAATTCTAATGATGAAAAAAAAAGGGATGACAAAAGGCAATGTGATCAATTGTTTATGTGTGATGTGTTGAGAAAGGGTTGAAGGCTTGTTGAATCATTATTGATGTGACTTCATGTTTGTGTGGTTGTGAAGTGTGCGATGTTATAAAAGTGGTGATCTCCTCATTATTTGTGTGAACTTGTCATCTGCATTATTCTGACGCATTGGTTGTCACAAGTGTTATGTGCATTGAAAAAGAATGAGTACTTAAGAGGATGTACCATCTCGAGGGACGTATCGCGTGCTGCGATGGATACTATATTTCGAGGAACGTATCGCGTGCCGCGATGGTTACTATATCGAGGATCGTGTCGTGCGCCGCGACAGATGCATGGACAAATATGTCCCCCATGGGTCCCCGACTGAGAGACAGCGGGTGTGTATCACTAGGTCAGACATGCATCATTATACTTGACATTGCTTTCCATTGAATTGCACATACTTATCATTAGTGAATTTGATATCGTGTTTTGCTGATCTTCTGATTGCCTTTCTGCGGAACTTGTGATTGATCAATATTGAGCTTGTTATTGCAGATATTAGTTTGTTGAAGTATTGTTATTGAGGATATGTAATTTGTTAAAGTGTTGTTGTTGAGGATATGTAATTTGTCTAACTGTTGTTATTGAGCTACGTGCTATGTAAATTGTGAGCTGTTAGGTTTGGTTGATTTTAATGTAGGTTGTAGTTGTGGAGGTTCGGTTGGGGGTGGTAGGAGTACCCGTATTTCATCCCCTTAGCCTGTGTTTAGAGGTTTACTTGCAGAGTACCGTGTGGTTTGGTGCTCACCCTTTGCTTCTACAAATTTTTTGTAGGTTACTAGCCCGGACTTTGTGATATTTCTCTTCTCCTTGTCTGAGGTTTCTTGGAGATTTGAGAGGTAGCTGTTTGTCGCCTCAGCGTACTTTCTTTCTCCTTAGTTATGATCTTGTTCAATTCTAGAAACAAGTTCATTTAAGACTAGCGTTGCTTTTGAATCAATTGTAATACTTTAGAGGCTTGTACACGTGACAACCAGGTTTTGGGGTATAATGTGAGTTGATAGTAAATTTTCCACATTTTTATTGTAATAGTTGAATTTTAGGCTTACTTGTCTTGGTGAGATAAGACGAGTGCCATCACGTCCATTTTTGGGTCGTGACAATATATTGCTTTTTTAGAAATATAAAATAAATTTTTTGTACAATGATTTTGTTCTTTCTCATATATTATTTTAATTTTCTCTTTTATTTTTTCTCTTTTGTTTTAACTTTATCCATTATTAGAGATATCATTTGATAATATTTTTTATTATTCATTCTTTCTTTTTGTTAGTGTATCTTCTTTTATTTTTTCTCAATATAGATATTTTTACCTTTTTAAGAAAATAAAATTAATATAATAATTTCAAATATTAATGATCTAATCATAGATTAGTTAAAATATAGCAAAATAACTAAACTACAATAATAAATAATTAGAAAAATAGCATAGTCAACTAGATCGCTTATCAAAATCTAGGATGGAAAAATATAAAATTATTATTACTTAATTATTTTTAGATTAATAATAATAAAATATTAAATATATCACCATAATAAGTAATTAATAATGACTAAGGAATGCCTCATTAAAGTAGTATATCAAACAATTATGATACATTGACAGACCATAAATATATTGTGACTGCTTTTATATATTGGGGACTTTAGCAAACCTTAATGGTACCATAGAAACATGCGCATAACTACAATGCAGCAACTTCATGAATGTCTCAAAATAGGATTTGAAGCAATCCTCATGAATGATACCATGACAATATATAGATATATTTTGATGACATATGAAAGTTTCATTGAGAAATTGAAGTAAACATCAATGACACAATGAACATATATAGATATATTGTCATAGTATCATGAAGGCTTTATCGAAGGACTAGAGTAAACCTCAAATAACCATGAATTTATATAGATATGTTGTGATGGTATCATACATAATTTGAGGAATGGAACTGATTATATGAAACAATTCATAATGATAACATGTCAATATATGTTATTTTGTGATGGTATTATTGGGAAACTACGAGTTCCTCCGTTGAAAGATTACTCATATTGCTATTGTTTCATTAAGGAACTATTAATTTTGTAAATAAATAAATGAATGATACCTTAGTGCTATCACAATAGTATACTTGTATAAAATATTGATGTAATGACCCGGAAGGTCATTTTAGGAAATTTCGAATATTTGCTTAACTTTAGTTAATTAATGGACGAATAATTGATTAAATTAATAGTTAATGGGCTAAAGTGATAAAAAAATTTAAGACCTTATAACCTTTAGACTATTTAATAAAAAAAAGTGGGTAAAGTTTCACCACTTTAAGTACATAAAAAATTCATAAAAAGAAATAAGGAAAAGAAAAAAAAAGAGGGGCGAAGGGTTTCTCTGCACTTGCGGCTACGAACTGCTTAAGGTAAGTTTCTTTTCCTTTAGTTTCTTATTTTCTGCACATACATGTGCATACATATCAATATTATATAGTTAATTATATGTATGTGTGTGTATAACAACGAATGAAGATTGCATGTGAATAAAAAAAATGAACAGAAAATCACGTGAACAGTACAAAAAAACCATTTGAATAATTAGTGGATAAATGATTGGTTCATGATGAGCCAAACATTAGTGGGTCAATGATTGGTTCATAATGAGCCAATCATTAGTGGGTTGAAAGGAAAGAAAAAAAACATAATGCAGAATACGTAATGGCATCATTAGGCGTATATTTCAGAATATTATTTATTATATTATGGTTCAAGTTTTGATATATTGGTATGTAATTTAAATACTAGATGAATAAAAATTTTTGAGTACCATTTAAATTATGACGTTGGAAAAATTTGATATGCAATTCTAAACTTGAGACTTGAAAACTATGATAGTGGAAATTTTAATTAACATCAAGAATTACAAACTTGATTATAAATTTGGGGTGTATTTTTAGGTCAAGGTTAAACACATAAAAGTGTGAGTGTTGTTAGTTCTTAAACCTTGTTGTGAATATATACTTGAATAGATTCAATTGGTTCAGAAGCTCAACGGAAAGGGAAGGCTCAAGTCCAAGAGTAATTATTCGATTGGCTAAGGCAATTGGATTTCTAAACTCTTGTTAAGGGTATGAAATTCGTGTATTTCCTTGTGTGGTTTTGAGAACGATTTGGAGACTTGTTGCTTATTTGTTACTGTTGTATTCCTTGCTGTAAATTGTGTTTTGTTATCAAAATGGTTATCTCCTCATTTTAATTTGAGCATGTCAATTGCATTGTATCTGAGACATGATTCTGGTATAAGGATGTATCATTTCGAGGGACGTATCGCGCACCGCGATGGATATTATATTTCGAGGGACGTATCGCGTGTGGCGAAGGTTACTATTATCAAGGGTCGTGCCATACGTCGCGACAGATGCATGGACAGATATGTCCCCCATGGGTCCCGGACTGAGAGATATCGGGTGTGTGTCGTTAAGAAAGACATGCATGATTATACTTGACATTGCATATAATGGCATTGCACATTTTATTATTGATGAACTTGAACATGTGTTTTGCTGCTCTTGTGATTGTTTCTCTATGAAGCTTGCGACTGTTGAATATTGAGTTGTTATTGAGAATGTGTAAACTGATAGAGTGTGGTTATTGAGTTGTGTGTTTGGTAAACTGTAAACAGTTAGGCTATAATGTGGAGGTTTAGATAGGGTGTAAGGAGTACCCGTATTTTGTTCACTTAACATGTGATTAGAGGTTTGCTTGTTGGGTACCGCGTGGTTTGGTACTCACCCCTTACTTCTACAAATTTTTGTAGGTTACGAGCCCGGATCTTCGTGACACCTGTCATTCTTTTCGTTTCCAAGGCATCTTGTGGAGTGTTGTGAGGTAGCTACTTGTCATCTTAGCGGACTTTCCTTCTCCAGTTTATGACTTTGTTTTTACTTGAAAGAGAACTTCATGTTAGAAATTCTATTTTATTTCAATTCTAATATTTACATTAGAGGCTTGTGCACGTGACAACCTGGTTTTTGGGATTGAATTAATATGACTTTGTTTCATACTAGAAATTATTGTTGGATTGTCATTTACTTCCGCACTTAGTTAGATATTGGATTTTAGGCTGACTTGTCTTGGTGGGATAAGACAAGTGCCATAAAACCTATTTTAGGGTCGTGACAAAAATGGTATCAGAGCCCCAGGTTTATAAGTCTCACGTGTGTTCAAGCCGAGTCTACGTAGAGTCTGAAGGATCAGTACGGAGACGTTTGTACTTATCTCTGGGAGGCTACGAGGATTACTAGGAAACTTCTTTTTGTTCATTCTTTCTCATCGTGCGTAGTCACCTTCTTTAGTACTAAGTTGCTGTATACTATTTTGACAGATGACGAGGGCTAGAACTAATGTTACTGGTGGTAGAGGGGAGGAACTTCCTGAGGTAGTTGTTGAGGCCCCAGCTACAGGTAGGGGTAGATCTCGAGCTAGAGGTCGTTCTAGTAGTACGACATTAGCCAGAGGTCGTGGACATTGAGCAGCGCCAGTGAGAGGTCGTGCTAGAGAGGTCTCTACATAACCTCAGATTGATGGCAGAGAGGACCAGGTTCCTCCAGATCCTGTAGTCACACCTTTGCTTCAGGATACACTATTGAGGGTGTTAAGTGTGCTAGAGGGATTTTCTCAGGGTGGTGGGGCGACTAATTCACCACATGACTCTCGTACTAGAGAGGGGGCTGAGACCCAAGAGTAGCAACAATCTCCAGTTGTTCAGGATGCGGTGGGGCAACTACCACTAGATACCGCGGTTCAAAATGATGTTGCACCAGCAGTTGGGGGTCAAGTTTAATCGATGGTTGTTCTTACAGAGGATAAGCAGCGTAGGTAAGAGAGATTGCAAAAGATGGACTCACCTCAGTTTTAGGGTGGGAAGAGCGAGGACGCTCATGAGTTTCTAACTACTTGCCGATAGTTACTATAGGTGGTTGGATTAGCTGAGTCATATGGGGTTCGATATGCTACACTCCAGCTTTGTGGAGCAGCGAGAGACTGGTGGAGGACTTATTCGGGATGTTTGCCAGTTGGATCTCCTCCAGTGACTTGAAAGCAGTTTACTAGTGCATTCCAATATCGTTTTATCCCATGGAGCGTGAGAGAGGAGAGTGGCTTGAGGTTTGAGAGTCTGAGACAGGATGGTTTATCGTTTACATAGTATGAGGCGTGTTTTTCCAGTTGTATAGGCATGTGTTGGCCATTATTCCAAACGAGACAGAGAAGATCCGCAGATTTGTGAGGGGATTTACTTTCTGTATCAGCACAGCTGTGTTTCGGGCATCTAGGGAGGGGGCTTTTTTCCAGTTCATTGTGAGCGCAGCCAAAGAGGTAGAATTGATGGAGAGAGATTAGTTTGGGGACCCTAAAAGGGCCCGTATACCAGGCAAGTTTCATGGTGCCTCATCTGGAGGTAGGTGATCACAGAGAGTGAGTGGTTCTTTTCAGCAGCGGGGACCTGTTCATGCATCTATGCCGACATTTGAGGGTGGACGGATATCTAAGGTTTCTTATAGCCTGGGTCAAGGCTCGAACAGTTCACATCAGCGACCTACAGGGCGACGAAATTAAAGTGGGTTTTCTGGGTCTACACAATAGTTCCCAGGTCAGAGATTTTGTTTTACTTGTAGAGATCCTGATCATCTAATGAGGAAGTGTACTTTACAAAGGGGTCGTGGTGGGCCTCGACCTAATTCTTCATTCCATACTAGACCACCAGCACAACAGGGTAGAGGTCGTGGCACTCAACAGTCAGGTAGAGGTGATAGAGTTTCTTGTAGTGGTGTTTCATCTCAACAGAGTGGGGGTAGAGGTACCACCTAGGATGGAGGTGGACGAGGAGGCCACTACTATGCTTTCCCTAGGAGACCTGAGGCAGAGACCTCATATGCTGTTATTACAGGTTTCATCCCAGTATGCCATCGACCTGCGTCTGTGTTATTTGATCCAGGTTCTACATTCTTTTATGTGTCTATGTATTTTGCTGCTAAATTTGATATGATATGTGATAGCATGACTGTACCTATTCGTGTTTCTACACCCAAGGGTAAGACCTTAGTGGTGGATCGAGTGTATCGATCCTATCTTATTTCATTGGCTGGGTATGACACTTGGGTAGCCATAATCATTATAGGGATGGTAGACTTTGATGTTATCTTGGCTATGGATTGTCTTTCTCCTTATCATGTTGTCCTTGATTGTAATGCTAAGACTGTGAATTTAGCAATGCCTGATATTCCGAGGGTTGAGTGGAAGAGTGTTAGTGGTTCTTATCCACGCAAGGTCATCTCTTTTATTCGTGCTCAGAGATTGGTGGAGAGGGGGTGTTTTCCTTACTTTGCTTTTATTCGGGATACTCGCGTTGAACCACCTCTCATGGACTCTGTTCCCGTGGTCCAGGAGTTTCCCGATGTATTTCCTTCTGATCTTCCTGGTGTGCCTCCCGATAGGGTTATCGATTTTTTTATTGATTTGGAGTCGGGCACTAAGCCTATTTCTATCCCTCCATACCGTATGGCTCTAGCAAAGTTGAAAGAATTGAAGGATCAGTTGCAGGATTTATTAAGTAAGGGTTTTATTCGCCCTAGTGTGTCACCTTAGGGTGCCCCTGTATTATTTGTGAAGAAAAAGGATGGGACTATAAAAATGTGTATTAATTAAAACAGTTGAACAAGGTAACAGTGAAGAATTAGTATCCTCTTCTGCGTATTGATGACTTATTTGATCAGTTACAGGGAGCATCATTGTTCTCTAAGATTGATTTGAGGTCTGGTATCATCAGTTGAAGATTAGGGCATCAGATATACCTAAGACAACTTTTTGGACTCGGTATAGGCATTATGAGTTCCTAGTGATGTCCTTCAGATTGACTAATGCCCCTGCAACATTGATGGAGTTGATGAATGGGGTGTTTTGACAATACCTTGTTTCTTTTGTGATTGTTTTCATCGATGACATCTTGGTTTACTCCAATACTAAGAAGGACCATGTCCGACACTTGAGGATTGTACTTCAGAGGTTGAGAGAAGAGAAGTTGTATGCCAAGTTCTCAAAGTGTGAGTTGTGGCTTACTTCTGTGGTATTCTTAGGACATGTGGTGTCTAAGGAGGGTATTAGAGTAAATACGGCCAAGAATGAGGTAGTTAGAGGCTGGACGCTACCTACTTCACCTACTGAGATTAGGAGTTTCGTAGGATTGGCAGGCTATTATCGACAATTTATTCAGATTTTCTCTACTATTGCAGCTCCATTGACTAGATTGACTCAACATGATGTGAGTTTTCAGTGGTCTGATGAGTGTGAGGAGAGCTTTCAAAAGCTCAAGACTTTGTTGACTTCTGCTCCTGTGTTGACTCTACCTGAGGAGGGTGTAGACTTTACTGTGTATTGTGATGCTTCAGGAGTTGGTTTGGGTGGTGTGTTGATGGAGAAGGGGAAAGTAATTGCTTATGCTTCTAGGCAGTTAAAATCCCATGAGAAGAACCACCCTACTCATGATTTGGAGTTGGCAGCTTTGGTATTTGTACTTATGTTATGGTGTCATTATTTGTATGGGGTGCATTATGAGATCTTCACAGATCATAGGAGTCTTCAGTATATCTTTAACCAGAGGGATATGAACTTGAGGCAACGGAGATGACTTGAGTTGCTGAAGGAATATGATGTGACCATTATGTATCATCCAGGAAAGGCCAATGTTGTGTCCGATGCTCTAAGTAGGAAGACTACTAGCATGGGGAGTCTTGCAGCGCTTATTATTATTGAGAGACCATTGTCTAGAGATGTGCAGATATTAGCTAACAGTCTTGTCCGCTTGCAGATTTAGGAAGAGAGTGATGGGATGATTGCTTTTATTGAGGCTCTGTCTTATTTAGTCGAGCAAATCCGTTCACACCAGTTGGTGATGAAAAATTATGTCTAATTCGAGAAAGAGTATTGAGAGAGGAAGCTAAGGGGACTGTCCTTGATTCTGATGGTGTATTGCAGATCGGAGGCAGAATTTGTGTGCCCAGGACAGGTGATTTGATTAGATTGATTCTTTAGGAGACCCATTGTTCTCGGTATTCCATCCATCCGGGAGCGGAGAAGAGTTATCATGATCTGAGTCAGCATTATTGGTGGTGTGGGATTAAGAGAGATATTTCAGACTTTGTTTTGAGGTGTTTGACTTGCCAGCAGGTCAAGTTTGAGCACCAGCGGCCCGGGGGTGTATCTCAGAGGATGCCTATTCCTACTTGGAAGTGGGAGCGGATTACTGTGGACTTTGTTGTGGGTTTGCCTACCACAGTGGGTGGTTATGACTCTATTTGGGTAGTTGTTGATAGGCTGACCAAGTCTACCCACTTCATTCCGGTTCGGGTGAAGTATACGACAGAAAAATTAGTCGAGCTACATATTAGTCAGATGGTTCGACTACATAGAGTTCCTATTTCTATCATATCATATCGAGGTTCACTATTTACTTCTCATTTCTGGAAGGCATTACAACATGGTCTTGGTACTCAGTTAGATATGAGTACGGCATTTCACCCTCAAATAGATGGTCAATCTGAGCGGACCATTCAGGTATTGGAAGATATGCTTTGAGCGTGTGTGATCGATTTTGGTGCTAAATGGGATCAACATTTACCATTGGCGGAGTTTGCCTATAATAACAGTTACCACTCTAGTATCCAGATGGACCCATTTGAGGCGTTGTAGGTCTCTGATTTGTTGGTTAGATTCGATGGAGATGGACTCTTTGGATATAGACTTGCTGAGAGGTGCTATGGAGCAAGTCCGTATGATTCAGTATAGATTATTGACAGCTCAGAGTTGACAGAAAAGTTATGCAGACCGGAGTGTTAGAGCCTTGGTGTTTATGGAGGGTGACCATGTGTGGCTCCGAGTATCACCCATGAAGGGTGTGATGAGGTTTGGAAAGAAGGGAAATCTTAGCCCTAGGTTCATTGGACCTTTTGAGATTTTGAGCAGAGTGGGAGAGGTGGCCTATAAGTTTGCCTTGCCACCTAGTTTGTTGGCAGTTCATCCTGTTTTCCACGTCTCTATGTTTCAGAAGTATATTCCGGATGTATCTCATGTGATTTCACTCGATTCTGTGGAGCTGGGTCAAGGCTTGACATATGAGGAGGAGCCTATAACTATATTGGATAAGCAAATCTTAAAGCTTAGGACCAAGAAGCTTGTTTCAGTGAAGGTGCAATGGAAGCACCGTTCAGTAAGAGAAGCAACCTGGGAGATAGAGTCTGACATGCTTGCCAGATATCCTCAACTTTTTGAAGCATCAGGTACTTTCTTTTACCTTATGTTCGAGGACAAACATGATTTTTAGTGGTGGATAAAGTAATGACCCAAAAGGTCATTTTTTGAAATTTTGAATATTTTCTTAACTTAAGTTAATTAATGGATGAATAATTGTAGATAATTGATTAAATTAATAGTTAATGGGATAATGTGATAAAAATTTTAAGACCTTATACCCTTTAAACTATTTAATAAAAAAAGTGGGAAAAGTTTCACCACTTTTAGTACATATATAATTCAGAAAAAGAAATAAGGAAAAGAAAAAAAACGGGCGAAGGGTTTCTCTGCACTTGCGGCTACGAACATCTTAAGGTAGTTTCTTTTAATTTAGTTTCTTATTTTCTGCACATACACGTGCATAGATATAAATATTATATAGTTAATTATATATATATATATATATATGTTTGTGTCTAACAATGAATGAAGATTTCATGTGAAAAAAAAAAATTTGAACAGAATATCACGTGAACAGTAAAAAACCATTTGAATCATTAGTGGATCAATGATTGGTTCATGATGATCCAATCATTAGTGGGTCAACGATTGGTTCATAATGAGCCAATCATTAGTGGGTTGAAAAGAAAAAAAACATAATGCAGAATACGTAATGGCATCATTAGGCGTAAATTTCAGAATATTAGTTATTAAATTATTATTCAAGTTTTTATATATTGTTATGTAATTTAAATACTAGATAAATAAAATTTTGTGAGTACCATTTAAATTATGACGTTAGAAAAATATGTGATGCAATTCTAAACTTGAAAAGTGAAAACTAAGATAGTGGAAATTTTAATTGACATAAAGAATTACAAACTTGATTATAAATTTAGGGTGTATTTTATAGGTCAAGGTTAAACACGTAAAAGTGTGAGAGTTGTTAGTTCTAAACCTTGTTGTGAATATATACTTGAATAGATTCCATTGGTTCAGAATCTAAACGGAAAGGGAAGGCTCAAGTCCAAGAGTAATTTTTCGATTGGCTAAGGCAAGTGGATTTCTATACTCTTGTCAAGCGTATGAAATTCATGTATTTCCTTGTGTGGTGTTGAGAACGATTTGGAGACTTGTTGCTTATTTGTTAGTGTTGCATTCCTTGATGTAAATTGTGCTTTGTTATCAAAATGGTTATCTCCTCATTTTCATTTGAGCATGTCAATTGCATTGTATCTGAGACATGATTGTGGTATAAGGATGTATCATTTCGAGGGTTGTATCGCGCGCCGCGATGGATATTATATTTCGAGGGACGTATTGCGCGCCGCAAAGGTTACTATTATCGTGGGTCGTGTCGTACGCCGCGACGGATACATGGACATATATGTCCCCCTTGGGTCCCGGACTGAGAGACAGCGGGTGTGTATCGTTAATAAAGACATGCATCATAATACTTTACATTGCATCTATTGGCATTGCACATTTTATTATTGATGAACTTGAACACGTGTTTTGCTGATCTTGTGATTGTTTATCTGTGAATCTTGTGACTGTTGAATATTGAGTTGTTATTCAGAATGTGTAAACTGATTCAGTGTGCTTATTGAGTTGTGGGTTTGGTAAACTGTAAACTGTTAGGTTGTAGTGTGGAGGTTTAGATAGGGTGTAAGAAGTACCTATATTTTGTTCAATTAACTTGTGTTTAGAGGTTTGCTTGTTGGATACCATGTGGTTTGGTACTCACCCCTTGCTTCTATAAATTTTTGTAGGTTACGAGCCCGGATTTTCGTGACACTTGTCATTCTTTTCGTTTACGAGGCATCTTGTGGAGGGTTGTGAGGTAACTGCTTGTCATCTGAGCGGACTTTCCTACTCTAGTTTATGACTTTGTTTTTACTTGAAAGACAACTTCATTTTAGAAATTCTATTTTATTTCAATTCTAATATTTACATTATAGGCTTGTGCACGTGACAACCTGGTTTTCAGGATTGAATTAATATGTCTTGGTTTCATACTAGAAATTATTGTTAGATTGTCATTTACTTCCGCACTTTGTTAGATATTGGGTTTTAGGCTGACTTGTCTTGGTGGGATAAGACAAGTGCCATCACACCTATTTTCGGGTCGTGAAAAAAATTGTATCAGAGCCCAGGTTCATAGGTCTAACGTGTATTGAAGCCGAGTCTACGTAGAGTCTGAAGGATCAGTACGGAGACGTCTGTACTTATCTCTGAGAGGCTACGAGGAATACTAGGAAACTTTATTTTGTTCATTCTTTCTCATCGTGCGTAGTCACCTTCTTTAGTACTAAGTTGTTGTATACTTGATATGAAGATTGTTACAAATTCTATAAAATAGTCCTTATTGATACCATATTTATATTTGATAGTTATGATGATATGATTGATAAATATGAGTTCCTCCCTTGAAAGACTGTTTTTAGTTGATAATGCAAACATATGTTGGTTGTATATGGATGAATGTATGATACCTTAATGATATCATAACGGTACATGTATGTATTGTTAAAGTATCACTAATAAATGAGTAGCATTGTGAATGAACAAAGATGTACAACTCTTGTGTAACAAAAATAGTATGTTTAAATGTTCTAATGGTATCGTACATGATCAGAGAAGTGTTACTAAATATATAAAACATTATTTAATGATACTACATCAATATATGATGGTATTATGAAGGTGTCACTAAATGATCGTATCATGCAGGTTTCACTAACGCACTGATGCATACATCAATGATACCATTAAAGTGTATAAATATATTGTGATTAGAGTTGTCAAAAAGGTCGGATGTGACAAACAATGGTGTTGTTTTAATAACACTAACAAAAAATATACAATAATTAGCATATACGTCGCATATCATATGATCGACGGAGATAAGAGTGTGACAAGCAAGATGGAAGAGAGGCGAGTACACGATATTTGTCTTGTATCCTAGATACATGTGAATCTACTTTTATCGAGTGTATCAGAATAAATTAACTTGATTTTGAGTCCATTTATTATGAGATATATGTATTTGAACGTGTAGAAAACTAGTAAGGTATATAATATTACAATATAGTGTGTATTGAAATAATTAGATTATACATTAGTGAGATTATTTCTAGTTACCATTAAATAAAAAAATTTGACCCATGACCCGATCCCGACCCGGATAAAGACTCAAAGGCCAAGTGCTTATAAGGACTGGACATACAAGCACTAATTTTAAATATGCTTGAAAAATCTATCTCAGCCCTACCCAATAATGGATTGAGTTGGGACGGACCCATGGGCTAGGCCGTTTTGACTGCTCTAACTTTAATAGTATCATTACAGACCAGGAAAATAAAAGATGAAAAGAAAATTAGCTGAAATAAAAAATAGAATAAAAAAGGACCAAAACTGTGAAATTAAATTTTGGTGAAAAATAAAGAATATTATGATTTGAGAAAAAAAAAGTGAATGGAAAAGAAAGAAAATAAATAAAGAATAAAAATCATAAAAAAAAGAAAGAAGATGGAAAAATAAAATCAAAAGAACGTAAAATAAAGAAAGTAAAAAATAAAAATGAATATTAATAATAGGAACAAATAAAAATAAGGGAAATCATAAAAATAAAAGAATGAAACAAGGAAATAGTAAACAATTATTTAATAATTATAGAAATATATGGGAAAAAAATAAAAAATTAAAAGAAACAAAGCAGTATATAAAATAAAAATGAGCATGAATTAGATTATTGTGTAAAAATAAAATCTATGATAAAGTTATTTGGAAATAATAAATGAACAAAAATACATAACTATAAAACATTGAGAAAAACAAAAATAGAAAAAATAAATAATAAAAGTACGAAGACATAAACGAGAATATAAAAGAAGAAGAACGGAAGCGTATGAAATAAATATTTAGTGTAAATTAGATTATAGCATAAAATAACTAAAGAAAAAAATAATTTAAGAAATTTTAATGAATAAAAAAACAAAAAAAGAAATAGAGAAATAAAAAACAAAAGAACTAACAATAGCTATATAACTAAGTTACGAGGAAATGGGGTATTTTTTGTATTTATTTAGGGGCATAAATGTAAACGGGTACATGATTGTAATTAGATTGCTTTTATAGAGTATAGTAGTTCAGGACAAGGGCTTTGCACGTGAGTTCACTGAAAATAGTTTATTGGTTAGGAGTTATATTAAAATGATATTAAATAAAAATGAAGTTTAATAAAATAAAATTATAATCACATTTTAAAGAATTTCACAAATGGCTTAGCGAAAAAATATAAATAAACAATGGACTTATATAAATGAGTTCTTTATTGTAAATTGTATGTGCCAAATAATTATATATTTTGATAACCTGTCAAACTTGAAAAATAAAATTTAACATGATAAATAATTTACTTTTTTCTCTTATTAGGTCTAAACCTACAATATATTAGTTTGTTACTTTCTAAGAAAGAGACCTCGATCTACGATCAATAGGTCCACCAATAGACCAACATTGCCAAGGTATCGATTGAATCAAAGACAAACCTTGGAGAATTTTGGCCAATTGAGTAAGTGTCAACCTACGAGGCCATTGACGGAGCGTTGACCAATTGACGGCTCGTCGATTGGCTTCGTGGGTGTACACAACTTTTCACTCAAATAGGAAGGGTCCTCCTCAAAGAACCTTGGGATGGTCCTTGGGGAATCGTACCCGGACTTTTGACCCAAAACCCATTCTAATACTTGACATTTCTACCAATTTTCATTAAATTTTGACTTTTAAAACCCCATGAAACATGTCAAAACACACTAACCTCTATTTCACAAGTCTCCAGACGTCATGGAGGTTTCTTGACATTTTGACTCTAACACTTTGTAATTAGTTTACATATATTATTTGAGAGCTATAAACAGTGTTTCAAGTCTTAGTCATCATGTGAGGCTCTAGAGCATGTTATTAACATTCGGAGTGCCTACAAACAGTGTTACAAGTCTTAGTCATCATGCGAGGCTCTAGACCAAGTTATGAACTATCGGAGTGGTATATTATCCCCCCTTAGGAACATTCGTCCTCAAATGACACAAATCTTTTTATATGGAATGAATAGACTCAATGCTAGTAGCCCAACCCACAACACACAATCAACATGAGTTATAACTCAAAGGAGTAATTCATAATTCCATACAACATATAACTATGACATTTACACATAGCAACTCAAAATAGAATTTACCACATGTAAGACCTCAAAATATCACAACATGAGAAATTACCTTCTCAATGACAACATGAGCTCATATATACCACAAGAGTCACTTATGCCAAAAATTTTATCAAAACACATTGACATGCTCACTATTTTTCATAAAGGCAATAATTTACCAAATATACAAATGAGTCAAAATCAAGCCAACAAACATTTTTATAATGAAAACTCATTTTAGCATAAGTCTTTTACCATAAATATGCACATCTTCGCAAAACAAGTCAAGTTCAAATTTACTTATTATTTTCATTATTAATAGGATCAACAAACTTTAATTAGGAAAAAGATAAGGATAACGGGAATTCATGTCGGCCTTGGCTTCCCATGTTGCTCCCTGGACTATGGTTTCTCTATTTGACTTTTATGGAGGTCACCTCATTGTTTCTCAAATTCGTCTCTTGAAAATCTAAAATTTCCAGTTGAACCTCTTCATAAGAAAGGTCCTCATCCACACCTAACCCTTCAATTAGGAGAATGGACATGGATCGCCAATAGACATCTTAAGCATGGAAACATGGAATACCGAATGAGTTGAAGCTGGTTCACTAGGTAATTTCAACTCGTATGCCAATTTTTCGACCCATTGGAAAACCTCATAGGGACCCACATACCGGGGGCTTAGCTTCCCCTTTTTGTAGAATCTCATACCCCCTTTCATAGGTGAAATATTCAAATAGACTTTATCACCCACTTCAAATTCAAGGTCTTTTCTTCCATAGTCGGCATAGGACTTTTGCTGACTATAGGCTATTTTCAACCTATTCTTTATAACCTAAACTTCTCCAAAGCGTGATAGATTATTTGGAGAACAAGGGCTGAAGATTAACCAACCTCAAAACACCCAACCGAAGACCTACATCTCCTACCATAGAGTGCTTCATAAGGAGTTATAGTTATAATAATCAAATTTTGGCTATTATTATAGGATAACTCAATCGACGACAAGTGATTGTCCCAATTCCCGTTAAAGTCTATCACACAAGCTCTTAACATATCCTCTATGGTTTGAATAGTGCGCTCCGTTTGACCATCCGTTTGGGGATGAAAAGTGGTGGTAGGCTTTACTTGCGGACCTAATCCATTTTAGAACGACCACCAAAACCAAGAAGTGAATTGCGCACTTCTATCCTATATGATGAACAAAATGATGCCATGAAGAATCACAGTCTCATCTATGTAGATTCTTGCATAATCCTCTGCCGAATAGGTAGACTTGACGGGGATAAAATGAGCGGATTTCGTCAATCTGTCCAGAGTAACCCAAATTGAGTCATTTTGCCTCCAGGTTTGAGGCAACCTCACAATGAAGTCTGTTAATTTCATCCCACTTTCAAGTAGGAACTTTGATTATTTGAGCTAAATCACTCTGCTTTAGATGATAGTGTTTTACTTGTTGTCAATTCGGACACCTAGCTACAAACTCCGCTATGTCTCTTTTTAAGTCATCCCATCTATGTACCTCTCTAATATCACGTTACATTTTTGTGGAACCCGGATGAATAGAATATTAGGAAAAATTATCTTCTTCCAAAACCCTTCTTCTCAAATTATCAACATCTGGTACACACAAATTATTTTGGTACATTAGCACACTATCTGCCAGGGAGAATGACTCATTTTATTTTCTAAGTAGCAATTTCTTCAAATCCATCAATAGCGGATCAAGATGTTGCTTAGACTTTACTTCAACAACTAAAGATTATTCGAGGTTATTATGAACCATACAATCACCATTTGAGGAATCTTCCAACTAAAATCCCAATATAGCCAACTTAAGAACATCTTTCACTAGATCTTTATCACCTTCTTCAACATGAGACATACTACCCATTTTCATATGACTTAGATAATCCGCCACCTCATTACCCTGGCCGGGTGGTAGAGAACAATCATGTAATTTTGTTTTAACAGTTCCAACCATTTTTTTTGTGGTAGATTTAAATCCTTTTGAGTAACACATTTTGAAGTCACTTGTGATCGGTATACACATCCACATGAACACCATACATGTAATGCCACCATAGTTTGAAGGCAAGAACTACGACCACTAATTCAAGGTTATGAGTTTGGTAATTCTTCTCAAGCACGTAGAGTTGTCGAGAAGCATAGGCTACTACCTTCCCACGTTGCATAAGGACACAACCCAAACCTAAGTGAGAAGCGTCACAATATACCACAAAACCATTGGTACCCTTTGGTCATCACCGTGGCGGAGGTAAGCCTATCTTTCAACGCTTGGAAGATTCTTTCACAACCCTCCTACAACTCAAACATAACACTCTTTTAGGTCAAAGTGGTCAAAGGAGAATCAATGCATGCAAACCCATCCATAAAACTCCTATAGTACCTGGCTAAACCCAAGAAACTTCTAATGTCGGTTGGATTCAATGGTCTAGGCAAATTCTTAGCCACCTTGTTTTTCTTTGGATCAACCATTATACCCTCAGTTGAGAGACTATGCCCAAGAAATGCCACCGGTATCAACAAAAACTCAAAGTTGTCATACTTAGCAAAGAGTTGATGTTCCTTAATGACTTGCAATTCAACCCTCAATTGGTCCATATGTTTATCCTTATTCTTCGAATATACCAAAATATCATCAATGAAAACAATGACAAAGGAATCAAGGTAATTTCAGAACACTCTATTCATAAGGTCCATAAAAGCCATAGGGGCATTAGTGAGACCAAAAGAAATCACTAGGAACTCATAGTGATCATACCTAGTTCATAAAGCCGTTTTAGGTATGTCCTCACCTCTCATCCTATATAGGCGCTGCCCCGATCTCAAATAAATGTTATAAAAGTAGCTTGCCCCTTGGAGTTGATCAAATAAGTCGTCAATCCGAGAGAGAGGATGCCTGTTCTTAACAGTGACCTTATTGAGTTGATGATAATCAATTCACATCCTAAGGGACCCATCCTTCTACTTCATAAACAACACTGGATCACCCTATCGAGAAATACTAGGTTAAATGAAACTTTTATCTAGTAAATCTTTTAGTTGAGCCTTGAAATCATTCATTTAGGACGGAGCAATGATAAGGGGGATTTGAAATGGGATTCGTATCCATAATAAGTCAATATCAAAATGAATTTTCTATTCCAGAGGAATTTCGGGTAATTCATCGGGAAAGAATTCCATAAAGTCCTTCACTATGGGACCGACACAATAGGCGGAATGTTGGACTCTAGATCTTTAACCCTCACAATATTGTAAAGACACACTTTAGAGATCATTTTACACGATTTTAAACAATAAATGATACGACCACTAGGAGTTGAGTTACGCCCCCTTCCACTCTAAGTTGGGTTCATTAGGAATATTGAACTTGACTACCTTTGTTCGACAATCAATGGAAGCAAAACAAACATGCAACCAATCCATTCCCAAAATGACATCAAAATCAACCATATCAAGTCCTACCAAATCCATTCATGTAACTCTACAGGGCAAAGATATAGGAAAACTCCTTAATACTCTTTTAGCAACAATGGAGTCACCCACCGGGGTGGCAACCAAAAAAGGTTCAATCAACACATCGGGTAGAACATCAATCATTCTATTTACTAGAGCAGTTATAAATGATAAGCTAGCACCTAGATATATTAAAGCATAAATATTTATAGAGAAGACTTGTAATATACCATTGACTAAATCAGGAGATTCATCTTGTTCGCCATTAGAGTGGAGAGCACAGAAGCGGTTCCAATTTTGAGCATCGAAACTAGTACCTCTTAATTAAGCTTGACCGCTACAATTCTCTTGAATTCTCACATTAGGAAAACCCCTAACCTTATGGCCACTCTTGCCACACCAAAATTAATTCTCAATCCCAAACAAGTAGGTTTCTTGCTAGGTGAATTCCTGCTTCTTCCTTTTCGAGACTTAGGGTTAGACACCCCATATTTGTTAGCCTTGGGAAAATTTCAAGAAACATGGTTGGAAACCCTTTTCTTGAATCTAGGTTTGTCTTGAATCTCAAGCCTTCCATTAGAAGTATCTCCCTTATAAGACTTAACCCTCTTAAAATCTTTATTCTTCCTCTTGAATCTAGTATCCTCGACTTGTTGAGCATGCACCATGAACCTAGAATATCCATGTTATCATAGAGCATTGCCGAATGACATTGTCAACCAAATCATTGGACACCCTTGTAACAAAGTGACTCATCTCATCCCTTGGGTTAGACATCGTGGAAGGTGCATTTGGGCAATTAAGTGAATTAAAGGATTTGTATTGCACATTCGTACCTCCTTGATGAAGGTTGATGAATTTCTCTACTTTGGCTTCCCTTGTCTCGCTAGGAAAGAACCTATCAAGAAAAGTCCTTCTAAACATCTCCCAAGTTATAGGACCCGCTCTCAAAGCATTATTGTCTCTCCATTGAGTATACCATGGTTGAGCCACATCCTTGAGTTGATAGAACGGTAGCTCGACCTTTTCATTCTAAGTCAACCCCATAGTATACAAGATGTTATATATATCATCGAGGAATCTTGAGGGTCTTCATTCACCATAGACCCAAATAACATTGGAGGATTCATCCTTGTGAAGCCCCTCAAGGGAGAAGCCATGGTGCTAGGATTTTGTTGAAGATGGGATCCAACCTACAGATTTGCTTGAGCCGTTAGAGCTTCTGTATCTACTGCTTTTGCTTGAGTAGTAATAGCTTGAGTCAATGTCACAAAGGCCGCCCTTATTTCTCCACTCATCATAGGTTGAAGAATGACAGGAGTTTGGGCACCTTAAGGTGCTTAAATGTCTTGTGGAGGAGCTTGATTGCCTTGGGGAGGAACTCCCGCATTAGCCAAGTATTCCTTCACTTTTCTTGAAGTTTTCCTTCTCGTAGTCATGTCCTATATCCACATGAAAAGGAATAGAAGAAAATGACAAATAGAGTTTCCACTCTTGACGCACAAATTTCAAGATTTCCAATAAGTGGAGTTCCTAAGCGTCACATAGACTGTCATTCATAAGTGTTGTGCGCTTTACACCCACGCGTAAATGTTGTTTAGTTAGACATCAATCCTATGATTTCTTTAATTTCATGCTTTGATACCATGTTTGTCATGACTTAGAGAACCCCCTAGACGTAACTGGCGTCGTCGTCCTCGAAGAGGACTTTCAAAAGTACTTAGCATTCGTCATATCATAGGTCAAAAAGTGCGGAAAATAAATTTTTTAACATCTTGAGGTATACATAGACCTCTTACATATCATATATGGAGATAAATTAGACCCCTCACATAGGAATATTACTTAGGCTTCTCATTTATACAACATAGTCAATATCATAGGAACTTAGTCTAATACTTTATCTCACATTGAACCATCTAAAACGAAGTAGAGCATTTGGTCATACTCTATACACAATTTATAATTGTCACATAGGGCTTACAACAATATCTTCAATAATAGGAAAGATATTAATGTATTTACACTATGACAATACTACTGGGGTAGAATAGGTGGCACCATCCTTGAATTAGAGGACCTACCAAAACTTGGGCATGTCCAAGTGTTCTTGCAAAACAACCTTAATACCTCAACAGCCCGAACCTACATTTTTTGGGAAGAAGGGAAATAATATGGATTAGTAAAACAACACGTACTAAGTATGGAAACATATGCACATGAAACATTAAAATTATGCTTAAAGGGACATTTGTTCAAAACCATGCTACGTCACATTGAAAGCCTTTATCCACAATCAAGAACACCTATAATCCAATCCGCACAGCAATACTTAAGAACATTCCATATCCAACACAAGACCAACATTACCACAAAGTCAAGTCAACATGGATAATATCAACATACCCCATACCAACATGAATAGCACCATATTAAGATCATATAGACATGAATAACTCCAACATATCATTATAACAACTATTCAAGTACCAGTGTTCATGACACCACCACATACACAAGATACTTACTCACAACCTTTCCCAAGCCTACAAGTGCAATGGTTATGTGAAGTTCCATAATTAAACATAATCTAGTAACCAAGTAAAGGACCATAAGCAATGTCAATATTTCATATACTTTTCATATCATACGTGTTCTTCATCGTATAAATAATGTTTGACTAATATCATGTACATTAATTAAACTAACATCATATAGGATCATGAACATATAAAGGACCATAAACACTGTCAACATTTCATATACTTTTCAAATCATGCATGTTCTTCATCGTATAAATAAAGTTTGACTAATAACATGTACATTAATTAGACTAACATCATAAAGGATCATCAACATCTAAAGTCATCATATACATTTCATTCATATCATATGAACATAACACCAACCTTCTAAGACTCCTTTCAAGGATAACTAGTGCAATGTATAGGTAGAGTCCCATACCCCTACCTACACTATGTAGAACCCCTTAATTAACCCTAGTTAGTGTTCACTTTATTACTTTCATTTTACATTTGGGAATAATTTCGTTAACCGACATAGACCATGTGATCTAAACATGGAATCAGTGTAATGAAACCCTACACCGAAAGTAGGTGGTCTACTTGCTAAGGTAGTACCAAAACATGAAAATAGCATTCTAGGTTGATCAATTAGCTAGTATTTCTATGACGGAAACATAGTTCAATAACAAGGTGACATGCTAGAGACCCTTTTTTATGCACAATTGCATTGTAATCTCAATCTCATGAGAACCATTGTGATTCTACCTTTCCACATGGGGAAGTAACACCACTCATAACTAGATCACTCGGTGGTAAGCTAAAGTAATTTTTTAATGTATTTAAGTCATTATTAATCATCATAACTTAATATAGGACATAGGTGACAAACCCCTTGTATATTATATCATTATCTCATTACCTACTTTTACAACCCTTCACATGTGAGATTAACACATCACAATCATCATATCATAGTAAGACACATAAGTTATTCACAATCAACCTTATATCCTCATACCCTTAATCATATTCTCACAATTTATATAGTCAAGAAATTTCATAACATTCATCATACTATCACCTACCTAATCTAATCACATATAATATATCAATTTAAAATCATCATCAAGTATAAGACATCATCAATTGAAGTAAGGATTCAATATCATAAAGTCTTACAAATAATTCACCTTCAAAAGCGTCCTTAACGATCTTACCACCAAACCAACCATATTCATCCATAAATATACTTAATAACATCATATAATAGTTAATCAATACAATAATTAAGTCAATTGTATCATCACTAGGAAATTTAACATTAATTCATGACCTAGGTTTAGGAGAAAATAGTGAATTCATGATTTCTTCCATAGAACTAAGGCTAATATCAACAACTACCGTAATTTACCAATAGACTATTATCATATATCCATAATAGTCCAAGGAAATCAACAACTATTCGAGATGAAAGATCAATTTTGGACTAAAAAGGAAACCATTTTTTATACACTTTTAGAATTTAACTTTGAAGAACCTCGTGGGGAAAGGATTCCCAAGAGTCAATAGCCTCCATATTTTGTTAATTCTTAGAGAATTGTAGAGGAAAACTTGAATCTTGCTTCCCTAGAGAAGCTTGAGCCTGTTCTTCTATTGTTTCTTTTGGGGAAAGGGAGAGAAAGTAGATTGAAGGTGGAAAGAATTTGCGTTTGGGAATTGAAGAGTGTTACGTAAGTGTAATGAGGGTTAGGTGTTATATAGTCCCTCAACTAACTAAATTAAACAGTCCCTAACACTTATTTAACAACCTAAGTAATTAACTAATTAATTAACTTATTTAAAATTTAGAGTGTCCAATGCAGACCCTCACTTACGAGACCTCGACCTACAGTTCATAGATTCATTGACGGTCCCGTACGGGCAAGGCGTCGATATGATCAGAGACTGGTACTTGGAGAATTTTGTCAAATTAACTAAGTGTTAACCTACGAGGCCATTGATGGAGTGTCGATAAATCGAGTCCTCGTCGATTGGCTTCATGGGTTTTTAGTTTTATAAAAATTTTCTTTACTTGGAAGGGTCCTCCTCAAGGACCCTTGGGATGGTCATTGGGGAGTTGTACCTTGATGTTTCGACCCTAAACACACTCTACTACTTGTTTAATACCTTTCTACCTATTTGCATTAAATTCTGACTCTTCAAATCCCATGAAACATGCCAAGGCACACTAATCTCTATTTCACTAGTGTCCGGACGTGATGGACGTTTCTTGACATTTTGACTCTAACACTTTCTAATTTGTTTGATTACATTATTTGAGGCCTATAAACACTGTTGCAAGTCTTAGTTCATTATGTGAGGCTCTAGACCAAGTATGAACTATGGGAGTGTTACAATTTATTTATTTGTGATTATCATTGCCAATTAAAATTAGTTTTATATTTCGTGTTAAGTTTTATAAAAATTTCCTTCACTATTGTTTAACTGATTTATTGCTCTGCTTGCGTTTATTTAATTTAATATCTTGTTACATTATTGTTTCTCTTCAGCCGTGTTTGGTATGAGTATTTTCAACTTTTGCTTTAGTGTTATTTAGTTTTCAAATCTAATTTGTGAGAAACTTTGTGTTTCGGTTAATTGATTTGATTTTACTCTAATTTTTGTTAATACTTAAATGTGCCCGAGTCCTTAGTTTTACATTGTAGATGCCTATTAAATTTATGATATGTTTCACAGATTAGTATTGCTTTGTTTATGATATTTTAATGTTTGATATTGGAGTTTTTTTTATTCATTAGTTGTTGCTAAATTTATTATACGTTTAGTCTTTTTTTTGTTTTGTTTTAATTCTTTACTGTTGACCACTTAAAATTGTTTGGATGATTGCATAAATTTTATATAAATTTCCAGAGGCTTATTCTTGCAATTTGGTTACTGCTTGCTTGTTGGTGCAAAATTTCATTTTCCCTTTATCTAATTTTATGTTTAAAAAAGTTTTATGTTTATTGAGCCAATGAAAAAAATCATTCCGTCAGTTTTGGAGACCTCCCTACTTTAAAAGATGGAAATTTTGTTTAAGTTAATATATTTTATATGTTAAAATTGGCCAAGGAAAAAAAATCTCTCCATCTGTTTTGGAGGCCTTCCTACTTTAAAAGACAGAATCTTAGTTGAAGTTTATATTTTTCTTGTGTTGTAATTGGTCATTGAAGGTATTACCGTCGATATTCAAGGACTCTCATGTTAATAAGACATATTTCTATTTTTTAAGTTATTCATTTTTACTAATATTTATTTAGTACCAACATTTTTACTAAGTGTCTTTACATGTACCATGATTTTCTTTTCATTGAAGCTATTCAAAAAAAGTTTGAAAAATATTTTTGACTCATTATTGTATATTGTTAAAGATAGGCAAATGTAGGTCGTTTCTTATATTATTGTTTATTTTATTACATGTCTAATTGTATGTTTGTTTCACTAGTATATAGTTTCTATCTCCTCTTCAATTTTGTAAAAAATGAATTCAGTCGGGTCTAACACTTGCTGATTTCGAAGGATGCCTAACACTATCCCTTCGAAATAACTTTAAGCCTTATCTGTAATCTACTTATTGGATAGTTATTTAATTAGTTTCCTAGTTTTTTCTAAAATTAGGTGGTGACTCCGTTTAAAACTCATTTATTCTTTAAATTGTTTCAAAATTGAATTATTTGATTATTTTTTACGATGTTTCGCCATATTTGAAATAAGTAGGGATTCAACCAGTCACAATCAAAAGTACATTCTAGGTGTAACATGATGTATAGAACACGAAGAGGCCATACACAAATCATTTAGTACACATCGTATAAAATAATCGAAAGACTGATTTCAAGAGCAATCTTTTATCACGAAAGAATTTAAAAAAAGCGGAAGTCTACATTGGATTCAACAATTCATCTAATGCATCATAAGAAAAGTGAATGAGACATAATCCATAAATCACATATAAAGTCTAAACAACTGAAAAATAAAGATCGCCATAAAAGTGTCTTGGTCCTTGAAACATGAGGATTGACCAACCTTAAAAGCCAATAGATTCAACTAGCCAAGGGTATTAGAGGTAGAAGCATCAGACCTTTCATTAGTTAAACAGTGTGAGCACAAGTATGTATTAGCACATGAATTGTACTATGTATTAATTTGGGCTACTAGTTTAGGTTTACAAGACAAGTCTACAGTTTATAAATAGTGTTTTTGGATTATATACCAGTCTTGTAGAAAGGGGAAAATATATTTTTTAAAAAAATCAAGTCTAGTACCTCATCGTATGGTTGAACCAAATAGTTAGTTCTCTGGTCTACAAATCATAGATAAGTCCCGTAGAAGAAATCCGAAAATACTGAAATTTTTGGGTTCAAGTTGAGTTCCACAATTAGAGTCTATGGACCAAAAGAAGTCATACGTAAAATAAAAGTATTCTATAAAAATTGAATAAATATTAAGGTCCTAGTACTTGGTCTATGGTTTACCAGTATGGACCACAGAAAGTTCTATGATTCGTACGTCTGACCGGTAGACCATCCTGATGGTTATTTCTAATGGTATTATGTTTCCTTTCCTTATATATTTAAGCCTATTCTTTGTCATTTTGTCCTTCATACAAATCCCTATATGAAGACTTTATGTCCTAAATCTACCCACATTACACACATTATCCTTTTTCCTAATACTTCAACAATATTCATTATCCTAAATTCCCTTTTAACTTAAGGAAGAGTAAGAAGGTATGCTTCAATTCAAAGTCTTCAATTTACCAATAATCTTAATTTTTGAGTAGAAAGTTATTTATGTATTCACCCATGGAGTCCATTCTTCCACGGGGTCCCCAAGGTTTTCAATTTCTCAATAAAAATTCAATCGGTCAAATTAGGGTTATTTTTAATTTTACATGGAATTTCATCCAATTATGATGAAAATTGTTGTTTTAATCTTCCATAACATGATTTATATAATTGCATGATATTTCGTTAATACCATATGGATGTCACGACCCAAAACGAGCCGTGAGTGGCACCCACACTTATCCTACTATGTGAGCGAACCAACCAATGTAAACCCCAACATTTCCACCATAATAAAGAGAAAATAATGCGGAAGACATAAAACTCATTAACGAAATCAATAAATAACTTCTAAAATTTATCAATTACTATCCCCAAAATCTGGAAGTCATCACCACAAGAACATGTATCCTCACATTTCTATGTCTAAGAGTATTTAAGAAACTAAAATAGGTAAAGAGATGGTCCGTGTCCGAACTTCAAGACATCAACACGTAAATGAGAGAGAATCCAGTCCGAGCTAGGAACAATAGCTCACCCTGAAATCTGACGTGATGAAGACTGGCTAGAGTTGAAGACGAGTCGAAGTCGATTGTACGTTTGCTGCACTTCACAAATTACAAAGAGAAACATACAAGTAGGGGTCCGTACAAGGCACAAGTACTGAGTAGGTATCATCGGCCAACTCAAAATAGAAAGCAATATATATCAGATAATAACATGATATCAACTACCCTACTCAACAGATAACAACAACAAGTACCATAACCATTGGCCACAACACCAAGCACATCTATGAGGACTCAAGCCTCCACGCCATACTCATTTGGGAAGCAGGTTCTTTAAATTTAGTATATTAACATAATTCAAGATTCATTCTTTTTATTATCCTGGTGTCGGAACGTGACACTTCGATCCTCTACTACTATCCTGGTGTCGGAACGTGACACCCGATCCGCTACTACTATCCTGGTGTCGGAACGTGACACCTGATCCACTAATACTATCCTGGTGTCGGAATGTGACACCCGATCCACTACTACTATCCTGGTGTCGGAAAGTGACACCTGATCCACTAATACTATCCTGGTGTCAGAACGTGACACCCGATCCACTAACCTCATTCTTTTAGTTCATCAAACCTTCTTTTATACCAAGGCATCATAATTAACAGAGAGGGTTTTAGGTTTAAGCTTCACGACCTCATCTTTCCAACCCAATACAATTACATAATCACATCATGCACGCATACAATTAAGCATATAGAAGACTTTACAATACTACCCAATACATATCATCCGCTATTAAGAGTTTACTATGAAATAGCATAAACCATAAACTACCTCCACCGAAGAATTTGTGATCACGCAAGCTACTCCTCAAGGTCTTTGCTTTCTTCTTCGTTTTCTCTTCTATCGCTCTTTCGTCCCCCTCTTCTGTTCTTTCTATTTTTCCTTATTCAAACACTTTTTCTTTTACCCTAATTACAATATAATTAAGTATAAAAGATGACAAAAGTAACCCACTATTTATTTCAAGGTTATCACCTTTAACCCTTAAGTAATTGAATTATTAACATTAAACCAATAACTTTATAATCATAAGCAGGAATAGTCCAAAACACCCCTTAAAACTTTTAACAGAAATCTAACCCAATCAGGGTTACGCAGCCTGTGACGGTCCGTCGTGACTGCGACGTTCCGCCCTGCTGAGTCGTCACAGAGTTCAGAGACTCAATTTCATTTAAGACCCTGTGACGGTCCGTCGTGCCTACGACAATCCGTGCTGCTCTATCGTTGCGAAGTTTCGTGAGTTGATCTCAGTACCCAAATTTCCAGAATCTAAGTGTTTTGGAACGAGACCCCCTCGACGGCCCGTCGTGCCCATGACGGTCCGTCATGCGATCCGTCGACCCAGACAGTTATTACAAGAAATAAACTCTACTACTTAAAACGACTAAACAGGTCGTTACAATAGATACCAATTTACCCATCGTTCGTCCTCGAACGATCATATGAAGAAAAACAAGGGCGAGAAAGATTACCTGAATCTGTGAAAAGGTGTGGATATCTTTCTTGCATATCAGCCTCCTTCTCCCAAGTGGACTCTTTAACTGGTCGATTCTTCCATTGAACCGTGATGGATGCAATCTCCCTTGATCTCAACTTGCGGACTTCTCTATCTAAAATGGCAACAGGCTCCTCCTCATAAGACAAATTCTCATGAAGAAGAACAGAATCCCAACGAATGATGTAGTTTCCATCCCTATGGTATCTTTTCAACATAGACACATGAAATACCGGGTGCACTCCTGAGAGTCCTGGGGTCAAGGATAATTTGAAATCTACCTCCCCCACGCCCTTCAGAACTTCAAATGGACCAATTTACCTCGGACTAAGCTTACCTCGCTTACCAAACCGCATCACCCCTTTCATGGGTGAAACCTTCAGTAAGACTTGTTCACCCTCCATAAACTCCAAGTCTCTGACCTTTCGATCTGCATATACTTTCTGCCTACTTTGAGCTGCTAAAAGCTTTTCTTGAATGCATTTCACCTTATTTAACGATTCCCTCAGAAGGTCAGTACCCCAAGGTCTAACCTCAAATGCATCGAACCACCCAATGGGAGACCTACATCTTCTCCCATATAGTGCCTCAAATGGTGCCATATCAATACTTGAGTGATAGCTATTGTTGTATGAGAACTCTGCTAAGGGCAAGAAGTTATCCCAATGACCACAAAACTCTATCACACATGCACGAAACATATCCTCCAAGACCTGAATCGTTTGCTCATACTGACCATCAGTCTGAGGGTGAAATGGATTACTAAGATCCAACCTAGTACGTAATTCAGCATGCAATGTTTTCCAAAACTTAGAAGTAAACTGCGTACCTCTCTCTGATATGATGGAGAGTGGAACTCCATGTAATCGAACAATTTCTGAAATATAAAGTTTGGCTAACTTCTCTGCATTGTAAGTCACTTTGACCGGAATGAAATGAGCATACTTAGTCAATCTGTCAACAATTATCCAAATGGAGTCATGCATACCCATTGTCTTTGGAAGACCAACCACGAAGTCCATAACAATTCTCTCCCACTTCTATTCAGGAATGGGCATTCTCTGAAGTGTCCCTCCAGGTCTCTGGTGTTCATACATTACCTGCTGACAATTCGGGCATTGAGCAACAAAATCAACAATATCCCGCTTCATTCTACACCACCAAAAATGTTGCTTTAGGTCGCGATACATCTTGGTTGCACCGGGATGTATAGAATACCTTGAACTATGAGCCTCTGTAAGAATGGGGTGAATCAAGTCATCAACACGGGGTACACATACCCTTCCCTTAATCCTCAAAACACCTTCCTCATCGATTTTTTCTTCTTTAGCCTCTCCTCGCAATACCTTATCTCGAATCTGGATCAGTTTCTCATTAGTGAACTGCTTTCCCTTAATCTTGTCAAGAAAGGAAGATCTTGCCTCCACACAGGCCAAAAATCCTCCCTTCTCATTTACTTCTAGCCTCATAAGGTCATTAGCCAGAGTCTGAACCTCTCTAGCCAATGGGCGTCTAGAAACCTGCAAGTGAGCTAGACTTCCCATGCTCTCTGCCTTTCTACTTAATGCATCTGCCACAACATTAGCTTTTCCTGGGTGATACAAAATAGTGATACTATAGTCCTTCAGTAGTTCCATCCATCTCCTCTGTCTCAAATTCAAATCTTTCTGAGTGAAGACATACTATAAACTGCGATGATCTGTGTAGACTTCACACTTGACCCCATATAGATAATGTCTCCATTGCTTTAATGCAAACACTACCGCAGCCAACTCCAAATCGTGGGTCGGATAATTAAGTTCATGCACCTTTAATTGCCTCGAGGCATAAGCAATTACATTCTTCTCTTGCATTAGAACTGCACCCAAACCAGAATAGGATGCATCACAATAAACAATGAAATTCTTACCTTCCATTGGCAGGGTAAGAAATGGTGCAGTAGTCAACAAGGTCTTGAGTTGTTGAAAACTTTCTTCAAATTCGTCCGACCATACAAATGGAACACTCTGCTTAGTAAAATTTGTCAGTTGGGGAGAAACGGAAGAAAATCCCTTGACAAATCGACGGTAGTAGCTAGCTAAACCAACTAAGCTCCTTACCTCAGTAACATTAGTAGGTCTTACCCAACTCTTCACTTCTTCGATCTTAGAGGGATCCACCATCACTCCATCCTTAGAAACCACATGCCCCAAGAAGGAAACTAAATCTAGCCAAAACTCACACTTAGGGAATTTGGCATAAAGCTTTTTCTCCCTCAACATTTCCAATACCATTCTCAAGTGCTCCTCATGTTCTTTATTGATCTTTGAGTATACCAGTTTATGATCAATGCATACAATGAAAAAGAGATCCAGGTATGGCTTAAAAATCCCATTCATCAAGCTCATGAAAGCAGCAGGGGCATTCGTAAGCCCAAAAAACATTACTAAGAACTAATAATGCCCGTACCGTGTCCGAAAAGAAGTCTTGGGCACATCCGTTGCCCGTATTTTCAATTGATGATAACCAGATCTCAAATCGATTTTTGAGAAGGTACAAGCACCTTGTAACTGATCGAACAAATCAGCGATGCGAGGAAGAGGATACTTGTTCTTAGTAGTTACCTTATTCATTTGCCTGTAGTCTATGCACATCCGAAAAGTTCCAACCTTCTTCTTCACAAACAAAACAGAAGCACCCCAAGGAGATGCACTTGGTCTAATAAAGCCTTTGCTTAACAACTCTTGAAGTTGGGACTTTAACTCTCTTTACTCAGCGGGAGACATTCTATAAGGGGGTATGGAAATGGGGCGAGTACCCAGCTCCAGATCAATACAGAAATCAATATCCCTATCCGGTGGCATACCAGGAAGGTCTGCAGGAAACACATCCAGAAACTCACGGATTATCGAAACAGACTCCATTGAAGGTACTTGGGTAGTATCGTCCCTGAGGTGTGCCAAGAAAGCTAAACAATCCTTACTACCATTCTCTTAGCACGAAGAAAGGAGATAATATGAACGGGGGTGGAAGTGTAGTCACCCTCCCACACTAGCGGATCTGTCCCAGGCTTGGCCAACGTTACAGTTTTAGCATTACAATCTAAGATTGCAAAATTTGGAGAAAGCCAAGTCATACCCAGAAATAGATCAAAATCAACCATTTCTAAAATAACAAAGTCTACATGAGTATTGCTCCCCACAAAAGTCACAAGACAAGACCTATACACCTTTTCAACTATCACAGACTTACCCACCGGAGTAGAAACACGAATAGGCATGTCAAGCAATTCATAATGTAAATCAAGACAAGTAGCTAATGAAGAAGATACATATGAAAATGTGGATCCACGATAAAATAATACAGAAGCCATGCAATCACAAACCAAAAGATTACCCGTGATAACAGAATCAGATGTCTCTGCATCGGACCTCCTAAGGAAAGCATAACAATAGGCCCTATCACCTGTATGCCCGTTGCCCCTATCATGTTGCGCTGCAGAAGTTCCAGTTTTCCCGTCACCCCGGCCGTTTTGGTGACCACCATTACCTCGGCCACCATGTTTTCCAGAATAACGGCCTCTTCCATGACCACCTCTACCTCGGACTATTGGGGGTCTGTAACTCTGTTTTGGACAATACCTCTTAATATGTCTAGTCTCCCCACATCCATAACACTCTCTGGGTTCAAACATATGTCTCTGTGAGAATGACGAAGTCTGGGTGTAACCTCCAAACATAGAGGAATGTTGGCTGGTCTGCGATGGATACCCTGCTACAATGTGTAGTGAAGACTTAATAGGTCGGGCTGGATAACCTCCTGAACTCTGCCCTCTCGAGTAAGAACCACTAAAATCACCTCCCTTACAAAACTTCTTAGGTGTCGATGCTATGGTGAAGTCGTCTGGATTCACTCCTCCACTTCTATCACAAAATCTACCACCTCCTGAAAGGATTTTGCTGCAGCAGCTACCTATAAGGCTGAAAACTGCAAATCTAACCTCAACCCCTTCATAAAACGGTGAATCTGTTCTTGTGGACTGAAGTAAAGATGGGTGGCATACCAGGATAATGCACGAAACTTAGCCTCATAAGCAGTAACCGACATCCTGCCTTGCTCTAGGCTCAAGAACTCATCTATCTTCCTATCCCTCAAAGTCCGGGGTATATACTTCTCCATAAACAAGCTAGAGAATGATGCCCAAGTCATTGGTTGTGCCTGTGCTAGTGTACACTCAACATACGATCGCCACCACATTTTGGCATTTCCCTGAAACTGATAGGTTACAAACTCAACACCGAATCGTTCCACTTTGGCCATCATATGTAGCAGTTCATGACAATCAACCAGAAAATCATAGGCATCCTCAGATTCAGCACCCTTGAAGACTGTAGGTTTCAATTTCAAGAACTTAGTGAAAAAGTTCGTGCTGATCATTCGTCATTATAGGCCCTGTAGTCAATCGAGGAAACGTGCCTATTTCTAATGAGGCATCCATGCGGGGAGCCACATCATCTATATGCTGTACTCTCGGAACGTGAGATGCTGGTGTAGAAAACACTGGAGGTGTCTGGCCCTGATCAGATAACCCGCTAAGATAAGCAATAACCTGGTTAATCATCTCTGGGGTAGGTTGGGGTGGTAAGTCTTCATTCTGCACTTGCTCATTCTCCCCTTCCTCACCCTCTCTTAATACTTCCTCAGTCGGTGGAGGATTCACCTCCCTAGTACTAGCTGGGCCAGGTGCTTGTCCTCTTCCTCTAGAGGACGTCCTCTCGCGACCTCTACAACGGCCTCTTGCCACTGCTCCTCTTCGAGCTAAAGTCTCAGTGGCTGGTTCAGACGCATCTTGTCTTGCCGGTGTTGGTGTTGGCCCAGTTGTTGCTCTAGTTCTAACCATCTACGAAATAGAGTGAAGATGGTCAAATACAAATTTGTATCACCTAGATACCAATTGGATCCAAGTAATAGCACGAAAGAATGAAAGAATTGAATTTTCCTAAAGTCTTGTAGCCTCTCAAAGAAAAGTAATGGCGTCCCCCTACAGTTCCTCAAGACTCTACTAGACTCGTTCTTATGTGATGAGACTAACGAACCTAATGCACTGATACCAAGTTTGTCACGACCCAAAACGAGCCGCGAGTGGCACCCACACTTATCCTACTATGTGAGCGAACCAACCAATCTAAACCCCAACATTTCCACCATAATAAACAGAAAATAATGCGGAAGACTTAAAACTCATTAACAAAATCAATAAATAACTTCTAAAATTTATCAATTACTACCCCCAAAATCTGGAAGTCATCACCACAAAAACAACTATCCTCATTCTAAGTCTAAGAGTATTTAAGAAATTAAAATAGGTAAAGAGATGGTTCGTGTCCGAACTTCAAGACATCAAGACGTAAATGAGAGAGAATCCAGTCCGATCTAGGAACAATAGATCACCCTGAAATATGACGTGATGATGAATGGCTAGAGTTGAAGACGAGTCGAAATCGATGGTACGTTTGCTGCACTCCACAAATAACAAAGAGAAACATACAAGTAGGGGTCAGTACAAGGCACAAGTACTGAGTAGGTATCATCGGCCAACTCAAAATAGAAAGCAATATATATCAGATAATAACATAAAATCAACTACCCTACTCAACAGATAATAACAACAAGTACCATAACCATTGGCCACGACACCAAGTACATCTATGAGGACTCAAGCCTCCATGCCATACTCATTTGGGAAACAGGTTCTTTAAATTGAGTATATTAACATATTTCAAGATTCATTCTTTATACTATCCTCGTGTCGGAACGTGACACTTCGATCCTCTACTACTATCCTGGTGTCGGAACGTGACACCCGATCCACTACTACTATCCTTGTGTCGGAACGTGACACCCGATCCACTAATACTATCCTGGTGTCGGAACGTGACACCCTATCCACTACTACTATCCTGGTGTCGGAACGTGACACCCGATCCACTAATACTATCCTGGTGTCGGAACGTGACATCCGATCCACTAACCTCATTCTTTTAGTTCATCAAGCCTTCTTTTATACCAAGGCATCATCATTAACAGAGAGGGTTTTAGGTTTAATCTTCACGGCCTCATCTTTCCAACCCATTACAATTACATAATTACGTCATACACGCATACAATTAAGCATATAGAAGACTTTACAATACTACCCAATACATATCATCCGCTATTAAGAGTTTACTATGAAGTAGCATAAACCATAACCTACCTCCACCGAAGAATTCGTGATCACGCAAGCTACTCCTAAGGTATTTGCTTTCCTCTTCGTTCTCTCTTCTCTCGCCCGTTCGTCCCCCTCTTCTGTTCTTTCTATTTTTCGTTATTCAAAATCTTTTTCTTTTATCCTAATTACCATATAATTAAGGATAAAAGATTACAAAAGTAACCTACTATTTAGTTCAAGGTTATCACCTTTAACCCCCAAGTAATTGAATTATTAACATTAAACCACTAACTTTATAATCATAAGCAGAAATAGTCCAAAACACCCCATAAAACTATTAACAGAAATCCGACCCAGTCAGGGTTACGCAGTATGTGACGGTCTGTCGTGCCTGCGACGGTCCGTCCTGCTGAGTCGTCACAGATTTCAGAGACTCAATTTCATTTAATACCCTGTGACGGTCCGTCGTTCCTATGACGGTCCGTGCTGCTCTTCCGTCGCGAAGTTCAGAGAGTTGAGCTCAATAGCCAAATTTCCAGAATCTAAGTGTTTTGGAACGAGACCCCCTCGACGGCCCGTCGTGACCATGATGGTCCGTCGTGGGATCCGTCGACCCAGACAGTTATTACTTGAAATAAACTCTACTGCTCAAAACAACTAAACAAGTCGTTACAATGGATTTATGCATGATTCTTGATTTTTCAAATATGAACCTATGAAGAACCCATGAGCTATGAATTTTGAAGGATTATGCATGCTTATTAAAATGATTTTTATGATACATGGATTATTTTAGGTGGAATTATCAATTTTTTTGTAAGATTTTTCTAACATACAAATATGATAATGATTGTGAAAGGTGTTTCTCACATTGGTGAAAGGTTTTCTCACCTTTGCTTGAATTGTAATTGAAAGAGTTATTCTATGTTTTAATATTTAACATGTGAATTATAATTATTATTGCATTTCCTATGTTATAATGATATTTGATTTTTCTCTATCCCGTCGAATTTAGATAAATCATGGAGAGGGCTTTGAGGTGGAGACTCAAAATAAAGTTTCTATTAGAAACTTCTATTCCTTAAATATGTGTCCCTATATGATTGTCTTATATGGCCTAGCTAGTTGATCCACATTAGCAAAAGAATAAGTGTACAAATTCTACCATAGCATGTAGAATCCCCTTCTTTAATATGTGGGACATATGGGATTCAATGACATATCTTTCGTGGTATTTTTGTCGGTTAAACCTAACATAAAATGATTTTTACGTTGTTTCTTCTTGAAACTAGAATCCTCTTCTTCAAAGCTTTCCAATGTCTCTTATTTTAAAATGTATTGACCAACTTTTGATTTAAATGTTGCTGATTAATTAAACTATTAAGTTATTCACGATATCATTGATATTTATGAATATTGACTCATACTTAGTGTGCACCATGTACTAATGCATACTTTTGTGGACATTGTCTCATTTATGTATGGTCTAATTCTCCTACCCCTCACACTCGTGGTTAGTTAATCATTCCGTTTGATTGAAGATATGGTGAGTCCTCATGCTCCAAGGACTGACATACATTTACTTGCTTTTATATGTTTCAAGTTTCCATATAACGTATGTGTTTGTATGGGTTTATGCGCCGACCACTCCTTTTGATATTTAGATGGCTTGATGAGACTATGTAAAACTTTTGCTTTGTCAAAATCTTCTACGATATGATATTACTAAACTTGAACCATTTATTTTTATTATTTTGTATGATGTATGATATGTGACATGTGTAGGATCGTTCGGGATTCTATACGCCATCATACTCCTACGGTTTACTTAGGTCTTCACTGGTAGTGCTTCGGTGCCTATGTTTACTATGATTGGGCTCAAAGATCTAAGTCATATGACAGTGTTTATAGTGGATTTTCCTATATTGCTTGTCATAAGTATAGATAAAATATCTGGGGAAGTGTATGGTTAGTACATATACCTATTTCAGATGTGGTAAGACTGATCATATATGGAGAGATTTCCTGTTGATTGCAAGCAAGGGTAGAAATGTTCATTGATAGACTCCTCCTAGTACTTCCTAAGGTCGCCCACTCAATAGGGTACCTCATCTAGGTCTTGTGGATTATCACATTAAAAATATTCTTCAAAACTAACAAAAAAGTAAGTGGTCGGATTCAATAAAAATACCCGAATAAATTAGTGTTGTCCACTTATGGTGGCGGTGTTTAATTGTTATATATGTTATAAACATGGCCTTGTCATAATTATTATGTGAATTATAGTATCATCATGTTATAGCTTATATAGATGAACAATGTGAAAGATGTTAATGTGTATGTGAATGTGTGAGGTTAGAGTATGATCCCTCTAAATGATAGATGATGATGTTGTGTCTTGATTATTAAACTTAAGTCCCTCTTCTTGATACATGAAAGTTTATAGCCTATGAACTCTTGAATTCGGTAGACATAGGTGCCTTCTCCTTGATGTATAGAAGTTATGTGAATGTAATATCTTAACATTGTGGTCTTAGACACCCTTGACATGTATGTGTATGAAAAAAAGAAAGAATGAAGTCTAGAATAGGTAGACCTAAAGTAGGTTCTTTCTATGAAAGATTTATATGGAACCTTAAATATTAAAAGAAGGTTGAGAATAAGCTATCCTTTAAAAGAGTATTATGAGTTGGTAGGAATTAGTAATGGTACCTTCTCTAATACACCTAGGGATTGAATTACAATATGGGAAACAAGGCAAAGTAGCGAGAGGATACGCTTGTGGTAGTAGTTCGATTTAAGTATGAGACTAGAGTTCAAAGAAGCCCTTGATACCCCATAACCATGTGCAAACATGGTATGAGTCTTAGTTCTACCTTTGGAAGGTAGAACATCTTCCACGGTGTGGGGTTCTTATGACACCAGATTACATACAAAGCTAGTATGGTCTATGTCGGTTAATGCCTGTTCTCATCATATGTGATCTAAATTCTAGTATTGGATAGGTTCTAAAATGTGTAGGTAGTGGAATATGTTGCTATCTACACATGGAACGAGTAGACCTTGAAGGTGTTAGGATGAGTTCCCAAGGCCTTTGAAGACCATTATGTGAAGTCTTGTAATTCTGTACTTGCCTCTTAAATGGTTTCAGTGAATAATGTTCACTTAAAGAAAAATATTGAATAGAAAGGTTCTTGTCTAGGGTATCTTTAAGGATTACATTGGTGGGCTTGAAGAGGGTGTATGGGGGTATCTTGATGTCTTACTTAGGTGAGTCCTAGAGTAACTTTAGGTGGAGGGTTTAAATTATGGAAAGAAATATCCATACTTTGGGTAGTCTTGAGGATCCCGTAGGTCTGTGTGAAGTGGTTGTGTGGTCAACCGCTTCATATCTTACTTAGGTTGATCTTATGATAACCTTTGGTGGGGGATCTAAATGTTTATATGGATTCTATGTGATTAAGGTTGTATCTTGTGGATTACTTTAATATTTCTTATGTGAATATTTACTTGGAGATGGTTCTTATACTTATTTTATGAGGTTTCTATCAAAATAGCATGTAAAGTACATCTTAAAGTAAATGTTTGTGTTTCCATGGTTTGCTTGCGTGTTCACCATACTTAGTGAATTCAATGTCCTAATTCCATATGTTTTTCTATTTATACAAGTGTAGATGGGCAGTGAGGATTCTCTTATCAGTTTAATCTAGGGAGTAGCATTCTTTTCAAATTGATGTAAGGGTTGTGACTCTATAATATTATACATGTCTAAGATGTCAATGAAGAGACTTAGTTCTTTCTTATGTTCTATAAATATTTTGACAATTGGTTGTGAAAAGTTTTAATTTCGCACTACTTTTCATTTATATGTTATGAAAGATGTCTAAGGGCTTGTATATGACCTTCGAGAGGTCGAATACGCTATGTAACTTCTAGAGTATACCCTTGGGTCGTTAGATTCTAGGTATGGACTGGTTAAATTCCTATTATGCCTCAATCGATTGTAGAACTAGGATTGTTCGTTTTCAGTTTCCAGACGAACAAATCTTAGAATGGAATGGTAGTGTCTTAGCGCTTATGGGTCAATTCATTTCATACCTTCACGACAAAATATGATTTCTAAGGGTTATATTTATAATGAATTATAGGTTAATGATTAAAGCTCGAAAAACCCAACTCTTGAGTATGTTCTAGTGGTTAATGAGTTTATAGTAGTGTTTCCAAAAGATATTCCTAGAGTCTCTCTCGAAAGGGTAACTGACATCAGAATTGATCTCCTTTGAGATACAAGACTATTTCTGTTCCACCTTAATGAATGGGTCAAGTAGAGCTTAAACAATTGAAGGATCACTTGAAAGACCTTTTATATAAGGTCTTCATCAGAAGTAATATTTCGACATAGGGTGAACAAATATTGTTTGTGAAGAATAAAGATGGTTCTCACTGGGTATGCATTTATTATAGGTAGTTGAACAAGGCCGCAATAAAAAATATGTATCACATCCCCAAGATTTATGACATGTTTCTCAAACTTCATGACGCTCCATTTCTCAACAGTAGACCTCAGATCGGGTTATCATTATCTTAGAGTCATAGATAGTGACATTCCAAAAATAACCTTCAAAACCTAGTATGGTCATTATGAATTATGTAGTAATTTCATTTGGACAATCCCATGCTCATCCATATTTCATGGATTTTATGAACAGTATTTGGACTTGTACATTAGCATATTTATTTATGATATTCTCATTAATTCTAGGAACGAGGAAGAACATGCAACTCATTTTAGAGTTTTTCCACAAACTCCTAAATCTCCAGTTAATTGCGAAATTTAAAAATTGGGAGTTTCGGTTACATTTAGTATGTTTCCTTTGTCATATATTATCCAACAAAGAGATTCGAGTGGATTCCCAGGAAATAGAAGCAATGAAACAATGTCTCGAACTAGCCTATCTTATATAACTCAAGATTTTCTTGGGTCTAGAGGGTTATTATAGAAGGTTTGTGGAATAATTTTGAATTATTCCTCTCTCACTGACTATGTTCACTCAAAATAAGGTTAGGTTTTACTTGTCAAAAGATTATGAGAAAATCTTTGCATAATGGAAGACTAGGTAGACTACAACTCCTGTTTTTACTCTACCAGATGGTTTAGATGATTATCTTATTTATCATAATACATTGAATTCAGCCTAGGTTGTGTGTTTATGAAATGAGGTAAGTTTAAATCTTATGCTTAAGGACAACATAAGGTGCAGTAGAAGTAATATCCGACTCATAACGTCAAGCTTGCAACAGTGGTGTTTTCAATCAAGGTTTAGAGCCTGTACTTGTATGGTGTTCATGGTGATGTGTTCACAGATCATAAGATCTTCAGCAAGAGTTAACCTAGAAAAAGTTGAATCTTTTCCAGAGAATATAACTTGAATTACTCAATGATTAGGACATGTGTGTGTATTAAAATATTCGTATGGCAAATGCTGTAGAAAATGCCCTTAGCAGACTATTATGGGTAGTGCAACACATGTTAACAAACAAACAAAAGTGCTCGCAAAGGATGTTTACAAGCTTGCTTTTTTAGGAGTTCCACTTTTGAGAATATTAGATAGTGGTGTGACAGTCAAAATGGATTTTAATCTTCATTGGTAGTGAGGGTTAAGGAAAAGAAACACAGCGATCCCATTTTTCTTGGATTCAAGGGTGTAGTCCATAAAAAGAAAGTTGAGGTTTTCTGCCAAAGGGGAGATGGTGTTCTTCGCTACCTGAGTCGTTTATGTGTTCCTGATGTGGGCGAGTTGAGATAGAAAATTACTGGAGAATTCGATTACCCTAGATATTCTATTCATCTAGGCACCACTAAGATATAATGTGATCAACTATTGTCAGCAAGTAAGGGTAGAACATTAGAAAGCACGTAGCATTGTCACATGCGGGAACTACCCCCTAGATGTAATCAGCGTCGTTGTCTTCAGAAAGGACTAGAAATAGCTTCTTATTATTCATCATTACATTCACAGGTTAAAATGCGGAAAATTTAAAACTTTTCATCAACACTACATCATGAGGTTTACTTAAACATCTCGCTTACACATAACATATGCATATCGAGTATACATAGATCATTCATAAAAACATGATAGTTTTATACTTTCATGCCACATATAGGCAATATAAATAATGTAGTCTTAAAGGGAATGTCTCATATTAAGCTATCTTAAAGGAGTCAAACATATGGGCACAAGCCCTTACACAAAAATAAAAATGCCACCTAGGGATTACGAAAATATCTTGAAACAACATGAATGAAATGTTTATCCTTACACTATAACAAAGAACCATATCTAGAGTAATAGCAAGGCATCATCCTCGGACATGAGGACATAGCCACACTTGGTGAATGATTTCCATGTCTTCTTTCAAAAGTCATCACGAACCCTTCAACGATCGTAACCTAAAATATTGGTGAAAAAGGAAGAAATTGGTTAGCACATCACTTGTACCATGTATAGGATCATATGCACATACCATATAGAAATCATGCTAAAAAAGGAAATTTCATTAAAACATGCTAATTTACTTTGAAAATCCTTATGCACATTCAAGAACCAATACAAGTCAACAGTACATATTCATTAAGCCGAAACCATGTGCATCACAAGACCAACAGTACAACGTCTAGTCAAGACAACATGCATATAAACATAATTGAGCACATAATCAAGACAAGTCTATCATGAAGTTATAATATCAGAAAGAAAATATAAGAGTTCATTACATCATCACTAGAGTAAGATCATTACTCATAAACCCTCATTAAATCCACTAGTTCAATTACTAAGTAAGGCTCCATAAACTCAATCAACCAAGTAAACCCAAAGAAGAACCATAAGCAATGAACAAATCATTAAGAGTAAACACTATCATACTTTAGCAATAGAGACCAAACACATATTCATAAGTGAAACCAACATCAGATAGTGTCATTAACATGTAATATAATCATATACATATCATTTACATTTATAAGACAGGAACACATAAAAACATCCTTCTAAGACTTCTATCAGGGCTAATTGATGCAATTAATAGGTAGAGTCTCATATCCATATATATCTCCAAAAAGTTGAGACCTAATCTACAACCTCACATGAGCGTCAAGGGGGATAGATACTGTTTTAAGACCTAAATTATTGTATAGAATCCATCGAAGAAGTTTTATAGACAAAATGTCATAGAAAATCCATTACGTCCGGAAACTAGCCTAATTGAACTAGTTGACATTGCAAAGTTTGGGGATTATTTCTGAGGGTTAAATGAAGTGTAAAACTTATAAAAATACTTTTTAGGTATACTTTAGTAAAGAGGGTCTAAAAGTCCAAAAAAGACACCCCAAAGACCACCCGAAGGGTGATGGAGGAAGACCCCCAACATGGTGGGCAGGCTGCCAAAGCAGACGGTGAAAGTCAAGAATCAGTGGGCTGCTGAGCGATGAACAACCCACACGGACCTCACTGGTTCAGTTTTATTTTTCAAAATTAAAAATGAGTGTTGTCCCTGCGACGCGGAGTCACTTCTCAGATTCGATAAAAACATATTTTTCACATTTTGACTTCACAAAAAAGACCAATGTAAAGTGAGAGGATTTTTGAGTAATTTAGGGGGTGATTATATATATCCTAAGTTTCATTTTAAGTTACTATTCACTCATTCAAAGCGAATTCCCAAAACAAATTCCAAAGGCTCTCACCTCTCTCTACATTCTCTCTCCACAATTCTTCCTTGAGGATGAAAACTTGAATAAGTTCTATCTCGGTAGGATTTCAATTTAATTTCTTGGATTAAGCTTCAATAAGGTATGAGTTCTTCACTCTTGGGATTCATTTCCAAAAGTGGTCCTCTCAAATATGATTTCAAAATACCCCATTCCATGGGGTTTTCCAATTGTAATGGGTTTTTTCTAAACTTCAAACTGAAGATAAATTTTTATTTCCTACGACTTATTGATTATATATTATTTAACAATTGGTGTTTATGTATGAAATATCATGTTGATAATGTTCCATTCCCTAATTTCGTCAATCTTTGATCTTGGTAATGAATTGATGGGAATAGGAGAATAATTTGATTATTAGACTTGTTTTATCTATTCTAATTCATGTATGGATTGACTTTGTATTGTATTGTTGGGATTTTATCTATTTCTTGATGAATTAATGATTAAACCAAGTTCCACTAACTTTAGTTTATGAATTGATGTTAATGGGGATAGTAAAGATGGAATTGACCTAGTTCTTGTATTAATTACTATTGATTTATGTTACTACACCTATTATTGGATGTTATTGATTGGTTCATGGTAAGACCATAATGATGGCTTTTGAAGGATATTTTGTAAGTCTTCATGATCCTAACTATTACTTCAAGTTTAATGGCTTATTAATTGAAGTATACCTTGTGAATATCCTAAATAGTTGTTGGTGGGATGTTGAATTCAAATGTATTGACTATGTGATTATGAGATTATAATTAAGATTAACTGATATAAGGTTGGTTATGACTTGACTATGTGTCTTATTATATCATAATGATGATATGCTAATCTCACATATGAGGGTTGCCATGAAAGGATATTCTCATGCAATACCTATTGAGCTAAATGACAATGACTATATAAGGGATTTGACCCTATGACCTAAACTAAGTGATTATTAATAAAGAAATACATTTTAAAAAGGACTTAGCTTAGCACCGAGTGAACTTGACAATGGGACCGTTGACTTCCCATAGAGGGAGATTAACGTTATAGTTCCATATGAGGTGTTGAATCCATCATGAAGGAAACTCACTCAATGGATTCCCATGAGATAATTCTCCAATTCCTTAGGCATGTAAGGGTTTATAAATATTTCCTTGATCTATAATAATGCTCCAACCATAGAAGACTAGCTAGTGGATCCACCGAGAAAGCTACATTTATGTTTGGTTCTACTTTGGCCGATAGACCACCTTCCATCGGTGTAGGGTTTTACAACACCAGATTCAAAACTTAGTTCTTGTGGTCTATTTCAGTAAAGGAAAGTGTCCCAAAAGTAAAAAGAAGTAATGATGTGAACTCTAATTAGGGTGACTTGAGATATTGGATTTGTATAGGTAGGGGTATGGGACTCTACCAAGGCATTGCATTAGTTGTGTTTGAGAGAAGTCTTAGAAGGATGTACTTATGATACAAAAATCTTATAAAGTAAATATTATGCTTATGTTAACATTACATGTTGATGATCCTATATGATGTTAGTTTCATTCATGAATGTGCTATTGGTCTATAGGGCTAAATATGATGATGGTTTCTATTGATATTATGTTATGTTGAGTTGACATTGTTTATGATCATTTGTTTGGTTTACTTGATTAGGTAAGGTTATGGGGCTTTGTTTGGTCATTGCAATTGTAGTATAAAATGGTGGATTATGTGTAAAGGGTCTTGCTTATATTATGATGTTATGAACTTTTGTATATGTTAACTTGACTATTACTTTTTTATGTTTGTCTGGGATCGTACATAGGTTTGATTTATGGATTATATGAGTATTGGCTTGTCTGGTTTCTTGATTGTGCATAATTTTCTTCAAAGTACTTTAGCATGATTTTGATCAAATGTACTCTTTAGCATAATTTCACTTGCTTTATGTGCATATACCCATACTTACTATTACTGTGTACTAAACAAGGTTTGATGTTTATTACAAAATGTAGGATCTGACTTTTGATATGATAGAAGACTTTGAAAACTACTTTCATTCTTATCTTCCATGTTTGGTAAGTCCTCTTTTTATGAAGACGATATCATTACTACCTATTGGATGTTTTTTAGTCTCAGATACGTTAATTATTCTCTTTCATTTTAGTACTATAATTGTAAAGACTATATATGGCTATTATTGCTGATCTAAGGGCTATGAAAAAATTTTGATACTCTTATGTAGATGGTATAATATGAGACAACATAACAGACTTCTTATGAGACTATCACATACTATGTAAGTGCAACAAAAGTTGTAGACTATATAATTTTCCTATAGAAGGGTCTATGTATATTCGATAAATATATATTATGTGTAAGCGAGAGGTTTAATTAAATTTCAAATAGAAGTAATCCAAAAGTGTTATATTTTTCACATGTTTAACCTATAAATATAATGATGTATGCCATGAGGCTAGTCTTAGTCCTCAAGAAGAAGACAACACCAGTTACGTCTAGGCTACCCGTACTTTAACTAAGTTAAACCCCTTAGGTCATCATAGTTAGAGTTCATTTTATTACTTCATTTTACCCTTTGGGAAGATATTAACTTAACCGACATAGACCACATGAGATAATGTGGAATTCGGAGTAATGGAACCCTACACCGAAAGAAGGCGGACTACTTGCAAATTTAGTACAAAAACACGAACATAAAATTTATATGGATCCACTAGCTAGTATTCCAATGGGGGTAACATAGTTCAAGAACTAGGAGATGTAGTTGGGCCCCTTTTTATAATACATTCATTATAATCTCCATTCTCATGAGTACAATAGTGATCTTACCTTCCCTATGTTGTTAGGGACACTCTTCACTTCTAGATCACTCAGTGCTAAGGTAGAGTCCCTTTTTGAAATGTATTTCATTAATAATCATCACTTATTCTAGGTCATAAGGTCTAACCCCTATATCGTAATCATCATAGCTTAATAGGAATTGCATAATTATTGTCCTTTCATTACAATTCACTAATGTAAGGTTAGCACATTTACATAAACACATCATGACAAGGAACATAGGAAAATTAGCACCTTTATGTCATTACATCCTAGCCAGAACTGACAAGTAATGATTCAATACATTCCAATTCAACATCATAACAACCCTAATAGATCTTATGATAAGGTATAATTCGTTATAACTTCATCACCAAAGACAAGAAATCATAATTGAAATAATGATTGAGATCACAAGACTTACCCCAATCACTTTCACAATTCATCATCCAAGGTTTTACCATTAACCATCCAATTCTACTCAAAAATTGGGGTAATATTGTCACAAAATAGTACTCAACACAATAAGGAAGTCAAGTGAATCACTACACAACAATTCATCACTAGTTCATAACCTATGGTTAGGGATTTGGGTAAAATTCATGATCTACTTCATAACCTAGGTTAATTCATCAAGAACTAGGATAATTAAATCATAATACATCATGATCAAATCATAATAACCAAAATAAATAATAAACTAATCAATTTAGAAGATCCAATTCGTTATCGAAGAAAACCCACTACAAACTCATATTTTAAAATAAATTTTTGGAAGAACCCTCTGGGGAAAGAATCGTAAAGGTTAAAGGAATCTCATACCTTGTTAATTGATGAAGAGAATGATTAATTAAATTACCAGCCTTGCTTCCCTATACCTTGAATTATCCCTTCAATGGAGTTCTTCTATTTAAGAGAGATAAAAAAGAGAAAAACAAGAGAGAAGGAAGAAAAATTGAGTTTTTGGGAAATATGAGACTTGTGTTAGTTTAATTAGGTTAGGGGCTTTATATAAGTCATTAACTAACTTAATCAAAACAAACTTAACTCCTAAGTAATTAAAAAATTAACTAATAAATTAATTGTACTAATTAACACATGGCAGCCAAAGAAGTGACCTAACCTACGAGACCCCGATCCACGGGCAGTAGGTCAGTCGTGGCCAAGTCCCTTCCATGCTACACATCTGTCAGTTTGTTAAGATACTTTAAAAAATGAACCCTCAGAAAATTTACTAAGGTACCATCGACGGTGTCCATCAACGCCCGGTCAATTGGCCTATGCCTCGTTTGTTGACAACCATCGATGGCACTATCTTTTGACAACTTTTAGCCAATCAGGAATGGTCTTCCTAAAGGACACTTTTGTTGGTCCTTGGGAGTCGTACCCCTTATATTTTTACTATAAAACAACTATAATGTGTGTTATACAACTTTTAACCAAATTTCATCATTTTCCGACTCTTAAAACCTTGTCAAATAGGCGAAGACACATTAGCACCTCTTGAACTACATTACGGACCTCATGGACGTTCCTTAACGTTTGATTCTAAAAATTCTTAAATAAATTATATAAATTATATTTGACTTTGAAACAGTGTAACAACCCTTATACTCTCATGTTAGGCAATACATTAGACTTTTGACTTTCAGAGTATTCAAGTATGACTCAATAGATCAACATTCCTACTTGCAAGTTGGAAGTGATAAACAAGGATTTTATTATGGATTACCTCATTCTCACTGAAAGAATGACTCTATTTTGTTGATAGTCTATAGGGTTACTAAGTCGTCACGCTTTTTAGCGGTGATGACTTCAAATTCAGCGGAGGACTATGTCAAGCTTTATATTATTGACATAGGAGTTCCATTATCTATCATTTTGGATAGAGGTCCTCAGATTACCTCTCATTTCTCAATACAACAATTGGGATATTTAGCTATGAAATTATCAGGCACGACACAAAGTTCATCACTAATTATTCATCTTTTGAGACATTATTCTGTTATATGTTTGCATGCACGAGCAATATACTTTTAATGACTTATAATTTCGTAGCAAAATTTTATCCACTAAAATTCCCCTCCCCCCCAAAACAAAATCTGCTCCATTTATTACGTATCTTTAGGGACTAATTCAAAGTTATTAATCACACATACTATTGTCGCTAATAATGCATCGAATTTAGAACAAATTAGTTACATTTTGGATACGAAAAATTTTTGTCACAAAAAAAAATTGATATAATAATGACATATTAGTGTTCATAGTTAATCTTTTAAAGCTTTAACCACAAAATTTTATACTGATTTGTAACCTTAATATCTTTCACTAATAATGTAAGAAATTAGTGCAACTAAGTTTCGAAATAAGAAAATCGTGACGCTAAACCTGCTATCTAATTACATCATTATTTTATCACCAAAATATGCAATGTTTAAATAGTGACAATATAAATTTTTTTAGTAGAACATTTAAGTATTTTCTACGGAAAAAAACTATAGATTAAAATAAAATTTTATTTTACTAAACATGTTTGTTATTACAAATAAGTTTTTCCAGATCAATTAGATATTTTTGAAATGAAGAACTAACTTTTGGTAGGGATCCCATTAATGAGTGGCTACAAGGCTGGGTTTAGGGTATAAGAGATGTAGTTCGGCTCATTACACTACGCACCAAATTTTAGTAGTCGGGATACTCTGCTCAGGCAATGTTTAAACTACAAACTTTAAATGAGATGGGTATTCATGGGTCGTTTGGGTGGGTGAGTAATTTTTTCTTTAAGTTTAGCTATCCAACTTGATTTAAATTTAAAATTTGAAAGTTCAGTTTAAATCACGTAGTGTAATTTCATAAAAAAAATATTTTAAAAAAAAGTGTAACGACCTGTTTAGTCGTTTTGAGCAGCAGATTTTATTTCTGGAAAAACAGTCTGAGACGACGGAACCCACGACGGACCGTCATGGGCACGACGGACCGTCGAGGGGGTCTTGTTCCAAAACACTTAGATTTCTGAAATTTGGGTACTGAAATCGACTCTCTGAACTTCGTGACGAAGTGGAAGGACGGACCTTCGCAGGCACGACTGCCCGTCACAGGCCCTTAGTGAAAAGTTAGTCTCTGAACTCTGCGACGCAAGCAGCAGGACGGACTGTCACAGGCACGACGGCCCGTCATAGGCTGCGTAATCCCAGACTGGGTCGGATTTCTGTTAAGTAATTTAAGGGGCGTTTTGGACTATTCCTGCTTTAATTATAAAGTTAGTGGTTTAGTACTAATAACTCAATTTCTTGGGGGTTAAAAGAGGTAACCTTGAGTTAATTAGTGGGTTACTATTGCCATCTTTTATACTTAATTATATGCTAATTAGGGTAAAAGAAAGAGGGTTTGAATAAGAAAAATAGAAAGAACAAAGAGAGAGAGAGATGATCGAACGAGAAAGAGGAGAAACGAGAAGAAAGCAAAGATCTTTGGAAATTGCTTGCTTGATCACGAATCTTCGGTGGAGGTATGTTATGGTTTTTATACTATTCGTAGTAAACTCTTAATAGCGAATGATATGTATTGGGTAGTGTTGTAAACCCTTCTATATGCTTAATTGAATGCTTGCATGATGTGATTATATAATTGTGATGAATAAGCATGATGAGTCTATTGAATCTGTAATCCTAAATTTACCTTGTTAAAGATGATGCCTTGGTATAGAAGAAGGCTTGATGAACTAAAGTAATGAGATTGATGATGCCTTGATATAAGAGAAGGCTTGATGAATTAATAGAATGAGATTAATGGAGCGGGTGTCACGAACCGACACGTAGAATTAGGGGATCGGCTGTCACGAACCGACACGTAGAATTAGGGGATCGAGTGTCACGAACCGACACGTAGAATTAGGGAATCGGGTGTCACGAATGGACAAGTAGAATTAGGGGATCAGGTGTCACGAATCGACATGTAGAATTAGGGGATCGGGTGTCACGAACCGACACGTAGAATTAGGGGATCGGGTGTAACGAACCGACACATAGAATTAGGGGATCAAGTGTCACGAACCGACACGTAGAATTAGGGAATCGGGTGTCACGAACCGACATGTAGAATTAGGGGATCGGGTGTCACGAATCGACACGTAGAATTAGGGGATCAGAGTGTCACATACCGACACAAGAGGAATAAAGATAATGAATCTTGAAAGATGTTATATACTCAATTTAATGAACCTAATTCCCAAATGAGTATGATGGGGAAGCGTGAGTCCTCATTGATGTGATTGGTGTTGTGACCAAGGGTTATGGTAATTGTAAATGCCGCATGTTGAGTATTGTAGTTGATTTAATGATATTATCTGCTATATATTGTTTTCTATTTTGAGTTGGCCAATGATATCTACTCAGTACTTATGTTTGTACTGACCCCTACTTGTATGTTTCTTTCTTTGTTATTGTAGAGTACAGCAAACGTACCGTCATCTTCAATTCAACCGCAACCCTAGCCAGTCTTCATTATACCGGATTTCAGGGTGAGCTAACGCTTCTAGCTTGGACTGGATCTTCTTCTTCATGTCTTGATGCCTTAAAGTTCCGGCATGGACTCGCTTCGTATTTATTTTAGCTTTCTAGATACTCTTAGAATTAGTAATTTGAGGATAGATGTTCTTGTGATGATGACTTCCAGATTTTGGGGATAATAATAGTTGCTGAGTTTTTAGAAGTTATTTAATTGATTTTCATTAATGAGTTTAAGTCTTCCGCGTTGTATTCAGCTTATTATGGTTAAAATGTTGGGGTTCAGATTGGTTGGTTCGCTCACATAGTAGGATAAGTGTGGGTGCCACTCGCGACCCGTTTTGGGTCGTGACAAAATGTATCTATTTTGATTTTAAAACTAAAAATTCAAATTTGATTTTTTACATGATTCTCTCTATTTGTCTATATTTCTACTTAATTAGTAACTATAATTGTGCTTCTAACTTGCATCCTTCATGGAATTAAAGAAATTAAAATATTTAAAAGAATAAGTACAGTGTTATCGATTTGAATGTTAGATTTTAATTATATATATATATATATATACATATATATATATATATATATATATATGACTAGTTATACATCTCAAATATAATTTCGATAAATAAGCCATTATATTTAATTACTTTGTATTAACTTACTTTATCCAACTCAAATATAACTTCACTAAGTCCCTATATTCATCATGATTATATGTTTCCAAAATTTTTATTTGGCTCAAATTAGCTTTATCGAACTATTTTTATCAATTAAGTTAGATTGGAGGTGTTAATAGATCAACTGAATTTATTGGTAATTAATATTATATAAATTAAATAAACAAGTGATTACTTTAACTTCAATTAATTTATTGTATCAATTTTTTACAAATGAATTAATAATTAATAAGAAATAAAACAATATGAATAACTCTCATTGTTGTACAGTATTGACAAATAAAATAATTTTAAAAGTGTCTTTATTATGGCTACTGTCACGACCCAAAATAGGCGTGATGGCGCTCGTCTTATCCCACCAAGACAAGTTAGCCTAAAACTCAATCATTACAATAAAGTGCGGAAATAAAAGATAAGTAACTTAATAAAACCCCCAAAACCTGGTAGTCACGTGTACAAGCCTCTAAAGTATTACAATTGATTCAAAAGAAAAACTCAAGTCTCAAATGAACTTGTTTGTAGAATAGAACATGATCATAATTAAGGAGAAGAAAGTCTGTTGCGATGGAAACAGCTACCTGACAAATCTCCAAGAAGCCTTGGATATGAAGAGAATGACAAGTACAACAAAATCCAGGATCATAACCTACAAAAATTTGTACAAGCAAGGGCTGAGTACCAAACAACACGGTACTCAGCAAGTAAACCTCTAAACACAAGCTAAGCGGATGAAATACGGGTACTCCTACCACCGCCAACCGAACCTCCACAACTACAACCTGCATAAACATCAGTCAACCTAACAACTCACAGTTTACATAGAACGTAACCCAACAAAAATATTTAGACAAATTACATATCCTCCACAATAACACTTTAACAAATTACATATCCTCCACAACAACACTTTAACAAATTATATATCTTTAACATCATCACTTTAACAAATTAGATATCCTCAATAGCAACACATCCAAAAATTTACATATCCTCAATAACACACTTCAAAGAATTACATATCCTCAACAACAACACTTCAACAAATTATATATCCTCAATAACAAGCTCAGTATTCAACAATCACAAGTTCCGCAAAAAGGCAATCACTAGATTACCAAAACACAATATCAAGTTAACTAATGATAAGTATGTGCAATGTAATGGAATGCAATGTCAAGTATAATGATCCATGTCTGACCTAGTGATACACACCCGCTGTCTCTCAGTCCGGGACCCATGGGGGACATATTTGTCCATGCATCTGTCGCGGTGCACGACATGACCCTCGATAATAGTAACCATCGCGGCGCGCGATACGTCCCTCGAAATATAGTATCCATCGCGGTGCACGATACGTCCCTCGAAATGGTACATCCTCTTTAAGTTATCATTCTTTCTCAATGCACATAACACTTTCACAACCATGTCTCAGAATAATGCAAATGACATGTTCACACAAATAATGAGGAGATGACCATTTTCATAACATTGCACAGTTCACAACCACACAAACATGAAATCACATCAACAATTATTCAACAAGCCATCAAACCTTTCTCAACACATCACACATAAACAATTAATCACATTGCCTTTTGTTATCCTTTTTTTTTCATCATTAGAATTAATCAATGTGGAAAAGTCAACCCATCATCAATTCCATCACTTCCAAACATATACCACAACGAAATACACGCATTCCAAACACTTAACAAGAGTTTAGAAATCTACATACCTGAATCCAATAAGAAATTACTTTGTGACTTGAGCCTTTCCCATTTGTTGAATTTCCAACTCAAACCAATCCAGTCAAATAATTAACCACAATAAGATTTCAAAACTAAAAACACCCATATTACTATGTGTTTAGTCAATAGCTCGCCCCGAATTTATAATCATGTTCCTAATCTTGATGTCAATTAATATTTCAACTCTCATATTTCTCAAACTCAAACCTAGAGTTAAGTCGTAATTCCTCTGAATAAATAAAATTTTAATTTAAACACTCTACATCTAAAACCCTAATTTATCAATAGTATTTTTATAATTAATCTGCACACGAAATTTGACCCAAAAATAAGTAGAAACAAAAATGTTAGTTGTCAAACTGTTTTACAATCACAAATCAACACTATATCATTATTACACATTAATTAAATAACATTACATTATACTTTATCATAGAAACTACTGTATCAATTTTTATTATTTTATTATAAAAATCTATTGTATCAATTTACTTTATTAATTCTAACTAATACGACTATTGTATTCAAATTTACATGCAATTATGAGAAACTCCACTACCCTTTTTTTTTATATATATATATAACAACTATACTACATGTTCTATTCCCTGCCATTTCAACTATAGAAAGACAAAGATTTGGCATTACCTGATTGTGCAGTTTTCCAATTCTCGCATTCTTCCGCCTTAAGCCATCGCCCTTTTCTTCTATTCCCCTTTTTTTTTCTGAATCGATTATGTTTTAATCATGAATTTTAACCACTTATTTTATTAAATATAGTTTAAAGGGTATAAGGTCTTAAATAAATTATCACTTTAGCCCATTAACTATTGATTGAGTCATTTACCTATAATTACCCATCAATTAATTAACTCTAGTTAAATGAATATATAAAATGTCTAAAATGACCTTTCAGGTCATTACATTATCCACCACTAAAAACCATGTTCGTCCTCGAACATAAAGTAAAAGAAAGTCAAATACTAGGGGATACCAAGAGCCTAAGGTATGACTTTCAGAGTCGTGTTTCTCTTTCCGAGTAATCTCATACTTAGGACCATTCCATAAAGATTGACTATCAAGAACTGAAAATTTGAACCAAATTTTAGAAAATCTTTTAATTAGAAGTGATTACCAAGTCATAGACTAACCCATGAACCCCATCTGAACCGAAACTCACTAGATCATAACACACCCATGAAGATGACTGTTATCTCACGTAACCAAGATAACCTTCTGAATCAAAACTGGCTACAACCATGAGTAAGCCTGAATCAACCACGAGATACGCATAATGCAGAATGATCACTTTTATTTTCAAGATTCCCTTCTCACAAAAAAATCATTCGTGAACTTAAGTTATAAAAATTGTATTTCTAGACATTGAGTACTCATTAAGGGAGAATCAAACTTATCCAACCCAAAGAAGAAAGTTATCGAGTAAACACCTAGCAAATGATACACCCATGCATATAGAACCTCTAACAACACTCTCAAATAATTGTAACTATTCAAGGAAGCTCTTCTATAAGTTCTTATAATAAAGGTTGTGTCTTTATACATATTGAGATACTTTAACTATTTCAACAACGCCAAATTATCATAAATGAAATGACAAATTCTGTCAAAGGCTCCTACCCTATCAAGAGGAAATAAGAGGATCGATACATCAGATCCACCACTAGGAATTAACCCATAGATGTAAAAAAAATGTGGGCATATGAAATGAATCATACTTCAAATCATGTCCGAAATGAAGTAGGTGGTCAACTTTAGGATATACAGAATCAATGTCGAATAACACTAGATACTTTCTCAATAATTCCCATATCAGTATTTTCATTCATCTTACTACATCCCTCAATTTTAATTTTTTTTTATTTAATTTTTTTCCACCCAAAATCAACCAGTCTGATCTCCATTACAATTTTACACATGCTGGATTTGCCAAAACCCGCATACTTCTCACAGTACTCCATCAAAGCCAGCACTCTTAATATTAACAAATATCATAACCACACCAACCATTTACCTTACTTTCACACCGTGAGTAGTATCACACTCTTCTTAGCAAGCACATTGTAGTCTCCAAGACTTTGAACTATTATTTCTTATCTTTCCATTTAAGCGTCCTATGATAGATATAAGTCACACCCAAGACCGATAACACTAATTTCAAATCTATATTTCTCCTTTAGGGCAAAATAAATAAGTCACACTTAATGTCAACATCACCTAAACATTCACATACCATTTTCAACCACCATCTGTACTATTATTTACCTCATGCAATAGCTCAAAGAAACCCTTGATCACTCCAATATTTATGTATACTATAATCTCATAACATCTACTCACCATAAAATGACTATGTAACACATTATAACAATCTATTTTGTCTCGTCAACAAAATACTTTTAATCCCCTCCAATCCTTATTAACCATGTAAAATTGTAGGTCCACACTATTTAACATTCATTTGTTACTTAATCACATTCTTAACAATCTAGCTCGACATAGCCATGTATAATTTTCCATACGTCATTTCTTGTAACCCAACCAAAACTTAATATTCACAAAATTTAATAATAAACCCATAGTAAGTAAGTGCCGAACTAGTTCACATCTCATAGTCATATCTAAACTCAAAGGCGAAATCACTACAACCATCACCTCCGAATCCAATGTTTGTACGAGAGGTCTTATTGTTCCTTTGCCTTTCTTAAAATCTTTCCACGACGGAAATTTCAAATAACTTTAACTCTTCAATACACCATAATTTTTCTCCTTTTTGCTAACTCACTTACCAGTCTTATTTTTTTTTTTTTGGCCAAAAATATGGGAAACCTTTGGTATAACAATCAACAGTAACCAAATGTACTACTCAAACTTTAATCCCTTTTAAATTATTCATACTCAATGTGATCGATAATTTCTTACCTTAACAATTCATACCTTGACAAGATACACTATCACAAATCTAAACTCGACATGTAAACTTGAATTTTGATCCCAACCATGTAACACAATCCCATTATCTTACAACATTAGCTCATACCAAAAAAAAATTACTTAACGTATTTTAGCTTATCGTTGATCGCCTCTTCATTGACCCTACCATATCTTTCTTTAAAAATCTTATCGTACTCCTTACAAAATCAAAACAACAAAAGAACTAATCATCATACTCGAGTTGAACGTCCGTACACTCCTTTCTCAAGTTTTAGCCAATAGTTTATTTTTTTTAATCAATCTATTGATCTTGTGACACTATATTATATCATAATTTGGAAGAAACAGGTAAAATCGCTTGTCTCTAAACCCAATTCTCCAAATTCCTCTGAAGATACATCCTCAACCCTTGCAAACAAAGTAAAATAGCCTAGTTTTATCCTCGCCCATAAAGTTAAACTATTTACCACTAATTGTTTCCATTATGGCTCTAGCTTCTTTCAATTTTATACGATGACATCCCAACTCCTTATAAAAAATACCATAAAACCACACTACTAATGAAATAGAAACAAGCATAACCTTAGATACTCAAAATTCATCATTACCATAAAAAAATAGTTTTAATCAACACCCGTATCATATAGTTGCATTTCAATAAGAATGCGTCATAAAATCTTATAATCATCATGCTTAGTTCGTCATTTCCCTCACTACGAATTTAGCTTCGCCATTAACATGACAATCCAAACCTAGCTATGCCAACCATCCAAGGTACTTACTCAATTTATATGCACTTTCTTACTAAAATTCTCAATTACATTCACACAAGTTTACTTTTTGAGACTTCCTTTACTTATAAGTTTATCATCCATAATTCCACTTCCATGGAATTTAAGATGAAATCAACACTCATTTACAATCCACAAAATACATTTCACAACCTAAACATATCAATATCATTCCAAAGAACAACAACTAAAAGATTCCTTATAAATAATGCTTAACACATCTACTCGTACTAACAAGCTAGTTGGTATCTTGAATATGAATTTAACACTAAATCTTATCATATGAGCATGTTATACAATAGATAACTCCTAAAGTAGTTAGTATTTGCACTTAACAATCAACATGTCCGTTTCCATGTACCACTAGTAACACATCGTGAAAATTCGTTACATCCACCACTAGAACATATCATATCTATTGAGAAGATCATTTCCAAATAGGTCACACACGTTATCCATCAAATAGCTGTCAAATATTACCAGATTAGTTTTGTATCTAACCCAAGCTATATGTATTCTTTCGTAAGCAAGGTCAATATCAAAAGTAACACACTCCATAATTCTAACCAAGTACCCATCATTACCATTGTAATTGTCGTATCATGACTTCTTTGGTATACACTCAATCTGTGAAACCACATAAGGGATTCTGACCTTAATTGGTGCAACATCATTTGCTAAGCAAATCATTAATGGTATGATAACTATATCAATTGTATTTTTAAAGGTTACACTATTTATTATCTAGTTAATTCTTCAAACATTTAACTTCTAATTGTCGAACCACTGCATATTTTGCTTATACCAGATAAGTACTATATTTATTATTATTATTTTACAATGATAACTAACCTTACTCCACTCTTTCAAATATGATCACGCATTCATTTCATAAGTATATCACTTTAACCTTAATGCAAGATCTAACATCAAACCAATACATGACATGCCAATGATTCACAAAAGGAACTACGCACGAGTCATCACATAAACGAGAGCGAATGGAGTGAAGCGATAAGAATCAAAATGGGACCAAGTACGTATAATAGAGATCCAAGAAGTGAAGATATTTCCAAAAAGTCACTATAGCCTCTCGAAGATAGGTACAAACATCTCCGTACCGATCATCGAGACTGTATTAAAACTCGACTTGTACAGATATGAGACGTATGATCTTGGGGCTCTGATACCATTTTGTCACGACCCAAAATAGGCGTGATGGCACTCGTCTTATCCCACAAAGACAAGTTAGCCTAAAACTCAATCATTACAATAAAGTGCGGAAATAAAAGAAAAGTAACTTAATAAAACCCCAAAAACATGGTAGTCACGTGTACAAGCCTCTAAAGTATTACAATTGATTCAAAAGAGAAACTCATGTCTCAAATGAAATTGTTTCTAGAATAGAACAAGATCATAATTAAGGAGAAGAAAGTCTGCTGCGATGGAAACAGCTACCTGACAAATCTCCAAGAAGCCTTGGAAAAGAAGAGAATGACAAGTACAACAAAATCCAAGCTCATAACCTACAAAAATATGTAGAAGCAAGGGGTGAGTACAAAACCACACGGTACTCAACAAGTAAACCTCTAAACACAAGCTAAGGGGATGAAATACGGATACTCCTACCACCCCCAACCGAACCTCCACAACTACAACCTGCATAGACATCATCCCAACCTAACAGCTCACAGTTTACATAGAACGTAAATCAACAAAAACATTTAGACAAATTACATATCCTTCACAATAACACTTTAACAAATTACATATCCTCCACAACAACACTTTAACAAATTATATATCTTCAACATAACCAATTAAACAAATTAGATATCCTCAATAGCAACACTTTCAAAAATTTACATATCCTCAATAACACACTTCAACAAATTACATATCCTCAACAACAACACTTCAACAAAATATATATCCTCAATAACAAGCTCAGTATTCAACAATCACAAGTTCCGCAAAAAGGCAATCACTAGATCAGCAAAACACAGTATCAAGTTCACTAATGATAAGTATGTGCAATGTAATGGAATGCAATGTCAAGTATAATGATGCATGTCTGACCTAGTGATAAACACTCGTTGTCTCTCAGTCCGGGACCCATGGGTGACATATCTGTCCATGCATCTATCGCGGCGCACGACACGACCCTCGATAATAGTAACCATCGCGGTGCGTGATACGTCCTTCGAAATATAGTATCCATCGCGGCGCACAATACGTCCCTCGAAATGGTACATCCTCTTTAAGTTATCATTCTTTCTCAATGCACATAACACTTTCACAACCATGTCTCAGAATAATGCAAATGACATGTTCACACAAATAATGAGGAGATGACCATTTTCATAACATTGCACAGTTCACAACCACACAAACATGAAATCACATCAACAATTATTCAACAAGCCATCAAACCTTTCTCAACACATCACACATAAACAATTAATCACATTGCCTTTTGTTATTTTTTTTTCATCATCAGAATTAATCAATGTGGACAAGTCAACCCATCACCAATCCCATCACTTCAAAACATATACCACAAGGAAATACACGCATTCCATACACTTAACAAAAGTTTAGAAATCCACTTGCCTGAATGCAATAAGAATTTACTTTTTGACTTGAGCCTTTCTCATTTGTTGAACTTCAAACTCAAACCAATCTAGTCAAATAATTAACCACAATAAGATTTCAAAACTAAAAACACCCATATTACTATGTGTCTAGTCAATAACTGGCCCCGAATTTATAATTATGTTCCTAATCTTGATGTCAATTAATATTTCAACTCTCATATTTCTTAAACTCAAACCTAGAGTTAAGTCGTAATTCCTCTGAATAAATAAAATTTTAATTTAAACACTCCAAATCTAAAACCCTAATTTATCAAAAGTATTTTGATAATTAATCTGCACACGAAATTTGATCCAAAAATAAGTTGAAACAAAAATGTTAGTTGTCAAACTGTTTTACAATCACAAATCAACACTATATCATTATTACACAATAATTAAATAACATTATATTATACATTATCATAGAAACTACTGTATCAATTCTTATTATTTTATTATAAAAATCTATTGTATCAATTTACTTTATTAATTCTAACTAATACGACTATTCTATTAAAATTTACATGCAATTATGAGAAACTCCACTACCCTTTTTTTTTTATATATATAACAACTATACTACATGTTCTATTCCCTGCCATTTCAACTATAGAAAGACAAAGATTTGGCATTACCTGATTGTGCAGTTTTCCAATTCTCGCATTCGTCCGCCTTAAGCCATCACCCTTTTCTTCTTTTCCCCTTTTTTTCTGAATTGATTATGTTTAAGTGATGATTTTAACCACTTATTTTATTAAATATAGGTTAAAGGGTATAAGGTCTTAAATAAATATCACTTTAGCTCATTAACTATTGATTAAGTAATTTATCTATAATTGCCCATCAATTAATTAACTCTAGTTAAATGAATATTTACAATTTCTAAAATGAACTTCCGGGTCATTACAGCTACATTACATATTTTTTTCTCAATGGTGGAGATATTTTCCAAAAGATTCTTCTTTCAAGATTCAACTTTACTCTAGTCCAGGGTTCCAGTTGCTCACCTTACTTGAATGGAAGACTCAACACATTCATTATTGTGGAGTATGAAATTCCATGAGACACAAATAGAAGGTATTTGTGTTTTTCCTTTCCGATTTATGGGCGATTTTGTAAGCAATTCTTCTCTTGCAATAAATTTAATTTATTTGTTGTAACGACCTGTTTAGTCGTTTTGAGCAGCAGATTTTATTTCTTGAAAACTGGCTGAGACGACGGACCCCACGATGGATCGTCGCAGGGTCTCGTTTCAAAACACCTAGAAAATCTGCTATTGGGTACTGAAAATCGACTCTCTGAACTTCGTAACGAAATGGCAGGACGGACCGTCACAGACTCTTTGGTGGAAATTGAGTCTCTGAACCTTGCGACGACCTGCAGAACGGACCGTCGCAGGCATGACGGACCGTCACAGACTGCGTAACCCCAGGCTGGGCCGGATTTCTGTAATTATTTTAAGGGGCGTTTTTGACTATTCCTGCTTTAATTGTAAAGTTAGTGGGTTAATGTTAATAAGTCTAATTACTTGGGGGTTAAAAGAGGTAACCTTAAGTTAATTAGTGGGTTTTTATTGCCATCTTTTATTCTTAATTATATGCTAATTAGGGTAAAAGAAAAAGGGTTTGAATAAGAAAAAGAAAAGAACAGAGAGAGAGAGAGAGAGAGAGGAACAAACGAGAAAGAGGAGGAACGAGAAGAAGAACAAAGATTTGAGAATTTGCTTGCGTGATCACTAATCTTCGGTGGGGGTAGGTTATGGTTTTTATGCTATTCGTAGTAAACTCTAAATAGCGAATGATATGTATTGGGTAGTGTTGTAAACCCTTCTATATGCTTAATTGTATGCTTGCATGAATGTAATTATGTAATTGTGATTATATAAGCATGATGAAGTTATTGAATCCCAAATCTTGAAAAACCCTAATCTCTTTGTTAATGATGAGGCCTTGGTATGAAAGAAGGCTTGATGAACTAAAGTAATGAGATGATGATGCCTTGGTATGAAAGAAGGCTTGATGAACTAAAGTAATGAGATTGATGATGCCTTGGTATAAGAGAAGGCTTGATGAATTGATAGAATGAGATTAGGGGATCGGGTGTCACGAACCGACACTTAGTATTATGGGGATCGGGTGTCACGAACCGACACATAGATTTAGGGGAACGGGTGTCACGAACCGACACGTAGATTTAGGGGATCGGGTGTCACGAACAGACACGTAGATTTAGGGGATCAGGTGTCTCGAACCGACACGAAGATTTAGGGGATCGGGTGTCACGAACCGACACGTAGATTTAGGGGATCGGAGTGTCATGTTCCGACACATAGTAGTAGGGGATCGGAGTGTCACGTACCGACACAAGAGGATAAATGAATATGAGGTAGCAGAGTGTCACGTACCGACACAAGAGAAATAAAGATAGTGAATCTTGAAAGATGTTAATATACTCAATCTAATGAACATAATTCCCAAATGAGTATGGTATTGAGGCTTGAGTCCTCATGTGTGAACTTGACGGTAATTGTTAATGATATAGTACTTGCTGTTGCTACATGTTGAGTATCATAGTTGATTTTATGATATTACTTGGTATATATTGATTTCTATTTTGAGTTGGACGATGATATCTACTCAGTACCATTGTTTGTACTGACCCCTACTTTTATGTTTTATTCTTGTTTATTTGTGGAGTGCAGCAAACGTGTCGTCATCTACGACACAACAGTAACTCTAGCCAGTCTTCATTACTCCAGATATCAGGGTGAGCTAATGCTTCTAGCTTGGACTGGATCTTCTTCTTCATGTCTTGATGCCTTGAAGTTCCAGCATGGACTAGCTTTTATGCATTTTTAGCTTCTTAGAAACTCTTAGAATTAGTAATTTGAAGTAGATGTTCTTGTGATGATGACTTCCAGATTTTGGGGAATAATAGATTTTGGATTTTAGAAGTTATTGAATTGGTTTTTATTAAAGAGTTAAGTCTTCCGCATTACTTCCTGTTGATATTATATTGAAATGTTAAGGTTTAGATTGGTTGGTTCGCTCACATAAGAGGGGTAAGTGTGGGTGCTAGTCGCGATCCGATTTGGGTCGTGACAAACTTGGTATCAGAGCATTAGGTTTGTTGGTCTCATCACACAAGAATGAGTCTAGTAGAGTCTTAAGGAACGGTAGGAGGACGCCTCTACTTTTCTTTGAGAAGCTATAAGACTTTAGGAAAATTCCATACTTTCATTCTTTCTTTTGTGCTATTACTTGGATCCAATTGGTATCTAGGTGATACAAATTGGTATCTGACCATCTTCACTCTATTTCGCAGATGGTTAGAACTAGAGCAACGACTGCGCCAACATCAACATCGGCAAGACAAGAAGCTTCTGAGCCAGCCAGTGGGGCTGTAGCTCGAGGGAGAGTGACGGCAAGAGGCCGTGCTAGAGGTCGTGGGAGGACGTCCTCTAGAGGAAGAGGACGAGCACCTAGCCCATCTGATACTAGGGCAGTGACTCCTCCACCGACTGAAGAAGTAGTAAGAGTGGGTGAGGAAGGGGAAACTGAACAAGTACAGAATGAGGGATTGCTTCCACAACCTACCCCAGATATGATCAATCAGGTTCTTGCTTATCTTAGTGGGTTATCTGATCAAGGTCAAACACCTCCAGTGTTTTCTGCACCAGCACCTCAGGGTCCGGAGGTACAACATGCGGCTACTGCGGCTCCCCGCATGGATGCTCCATTGGAAATAGGCACGTTACCTCGTCTGTCTACAGGGCCTATAATGACAAATGATCAACAAGAACTTTTTAGTAAGTACTTGAAATTAAAACCTCCAGTCTTCAAGGGTGCTGAATCTGAGGATGCCTATGATTTTCTACTTTACTGTCATGAGCTACTACACAAGATGGGTATAGTAGAACGGTTTGGTGTTGAGTTTGTGACTTATCAGTTTCAAGGGAACGCCAAAATGTGGTGGCGGTCACATGTTGAGTGTCAACCAACAGAGGCACCACCTATGACTTGGGCATCATTCTCTAGCTTGTTTATGGAGAAGTATATTCCCCGGACTTTGAGGGATAGGAAAAGAGATGAATTCATGAGCCTAGAGCAAGGTAGGATGTCGGTTACTGCATATGAGGCTAAGTTTTGTGCACTTTCCAAATATGCCACTCATCTTTGTTTCAGTCCCCAAGAGCGGATTCACCGTTTTGCGAAGGGGTTGAGGTCAAAATTGCGGATTTCTGCCTTACAGGTAGCGGCTACAGCGAAATCTTTTCAAGAAGTGGTAGATTTCATGGTAGAGGTGGAAGGAGTGAAGCCAGATGAATTCACCATGGCATCGACATCAAAAAGGTTTCGAAAGGGAAGTGAGTTTAATGGTTCTTACTCTAGAGGACAGGGTTCCGGAGGTTACTCAGTTCGACCAATTCAGTCTTCACTACAAACTGTAGTTGGGGGTCCACCTCAGACCGGTCAACACTTCTCTGAGAGACCTATGCTTGAATCCAGAGAGTGTTATGGATATGGAGAGACCAGACATATTAGGAGGAATTGTCCAAAACAGAGTTATAGACCCCCAATGGGTAGAGGTAGAGGTGGTCATGGCAGAGGCCGTTATTCTGGAAGACGTGGTGGTCGAGGTAATGGTGGTCACCAAAACGGCCGGGGTGATGGGCAAACTGGAGCCACTACATCACAACATGGTAGGGGCAACAGACAGACAAACGATAAGGCCCATTGTTACACTTTCCCTGGGCGATTTGAGGCGGAGACATCTGATGCTGTCATCACAGGTAATCTTTCGGTTTCTGATTGCATGGCTTCTATATTGTTTGATCCTGGATCCACATTTTCTTATGTATCTTCCTCATTTGCTAATGGTCTAAATTTACCTTGTGAATTACTTGACATGCCTATTCGTGTTTCTACTCTGGTGGGTGAGTCTGTGATAGTTTAAAAAGTGTATAGGTCTTGTTTGGTGACTTTTGTGGGGAGTAACACTCATGTAGATTTGGTTATCTTAGAAATGGTTGACTTTGATGTAATTCTGGGTATGACTTGGCTTTCTCCGAATTTTGCGATCTTGGATTGTAATGCTAAGACTGTGACGTTAGCCAAACCTGGGACAGATCCGTTAGTGTGGGAGGGTGACTACACTTCCAATCCGGTTCGTATCGTCTCCTTTCTTCGTGCTAAGAGAATGGTTAGTAAGGGTTGTTTAGCATTCTTGGCACACCTCCGGGATGATACTACCCAAGTACCTCCAATTGAGTCGGTTTCGATAGTCCGCGAGTTTTTGGATGTGTTCCCTGCAGATCTTCCTGGAATGCCACCAGATAGGGATATTGACTTCTGCATTGATCTTGAACCGGGTACTCGCCCCATTTCTATACCCCCTTATCGAATGGCTCCCGCGGAGTTAAGAGAGTTAAAGGCCAAACTTCAAGAGTTGTTGAGCAAAGGCTTCATTAGACCAAGTGCATCCCCTTGGGGTGCTCCAGTTTTGTTTGTGAAGAAGAAGGATGGGAGTTTTCGGATATGCATAGACTACCGGCAGTTGAACAAGGTAACTGTTAAGAACAAGTATCCTCTTCCTTGCATTGATGACTTGTTCGATTAGTTACAAGGTGCTTGTGTCTTCTCTAAGATTGACTTGAGATCCGGTTATCATCAATTGAAAATACGGGCAACGGATGTGCCAAAGATTGCTTTTCGAACGAGGTATGGGCATTACGAATTTGTAGTGATGTCTTTTAGTCTTACGAATGCCCCTGCTGCGTTCATGAGCTTGATGAACGGGATTTTTAAGCCATATTTGGACCTCTTCGTAATCGTATTTATTGATGATATACTGATATACTCTAAAATTAAGAAGGAACATGAGGAGAATTTGAAGATTGTATTGGAAATGTTGAGGGAGAAAAAGCTTTATGCCAAGTTCTCTATGTGTGAGTATTGGCTAGATGCAGTGTCCTTCTTGGGGCATGTAGTCTCTAAGGATGGGGTGATGGTGGATCCTTCTAAGATTGACACAGTGAAGAATTGGGTGAGACACACTGATGTGTCAGAAATAAGGAGCTTTGTTGGTTTAGCTAGCTATTACCGTCGATTTGTCAAGGGATTCTCTTCCATTGCTTCCCAATTGACGAACTTGACTAAGCAGAATGTCCCATTTGTATGGTCGGACGAGTGTGAAGAAAGCTTTCAGAAGCTCAAGACTTTGTTGACTACTGCACCAATTCTCACCTTGCCCGTGGAAGGTAAGAGCTTCATTGTTTATTGTGATGCATCCTATTCTGGGTTGGGTGCGGTGCTAATGCAAGAAAAGAATGTAATTGCGTATGCTTCGAGGCAATTAATGGTGCATGAACGTAATTATCCGACCCATGATTTGGAATTGGTTGCGGTAGTGTTTGCCTTAAAGCAATGGAGACACTATCTATATGGAGTTAAGTGTGAAGTATACACGGATCATCATAGCCTACAGTATGTCTTTACTCAAAAAGATTTGAATTTGAGACAGAGGAGGTGGATGGAACTACTGAAGGACTACGATATCACTATCTTCTATCATCTGGGAAAGGCTAATGTTGTGGCAGACGCCTTAAGTAGAAAGGCAGGGAGCATGGGAAGTCTAGCTCACTTGCAAGTTTCTAGACGTCCATTCGCTAGAGAGGTTCAGACTCTGGCTAACGACTTGATGAGGTTAGAAGTAAATGAGAAGGGAGGATTGTTGGCTTGTGTGGAGGCAAGATCTTCTTTTCTTGACAAGATTAAGGAAAAACAGTTTGATGATGAGAAACTAAGCAGAATCCAAGATAAAGTATTGAGAGGAGAGGCTAAGAAAGCACAAATCGATGAGGAAGGTGTTTTGAGAATCAAGGGAAGGGTATGTGTACCCCGAGTTGACGATTTGATCAACACTATTCTGACAGAGGCTCATAGTTCAAGGTATTCTATACATCCTGGTGCAACCAAGATATATCGTGACCTAAAGCAACACTTTTAGTGGAGTAGAATGAAGCGTGACATTGTTGATTTTATTTCTAAATTTCCAAACTGTGAACAAGTAAAGTATGAACACCAAAGGCCCGGGGGAACACTTCAGAGAATGCCCATTCCTGAATGGAAGTGGGAGAGAATTGCAATGGATTTCGTGGTTGGTCTTCCAAAGACAATGGGTAAGTATGACTCTATTTGGGTGATTGTTGATAGGTTAACTAAGTCTGCTCATTTCATTCCGGTCAAGGTGACTTACAATGCAGAGAAGTTAGCCAAAATCTATATCTCAGAAATTGTTCGGTTGCATGGGGTTCCACTCTCCATCATATCAGATAGAAGTACGCAGTTTACTTCTAAGTTTTGGAAAACATTGCATGCGGAATTGGGTACTAGGTTGGACCTTAGTACTGCGTTCCATCCTCAGACCGATGGTCAGTCTGAGCGAACGATTCAAGTGTTGGAGGATATGCTTCGCGCATGTGTGATAGAATTTGGTGGTCATTGGGATAGCTTCTTACCCTTAGCAGAGTTCTCTTAGAACAATAGCTATCACTCAAGCATTGATATGGCCCCATTTGAGGCACTATATGGGAGAAGATATAGGTCTCCCATTGGGTGGTTTGATGCATTTGAGGTTAGACCATGGGGTACTGAACTTTTGAGGGATTCATTAGAGAAAGTGAAATCTATTCAAGAAAAGCTGTTAGCGGCGCAAAGTAGGCAAAAGGAATATGCAGATCGAAAGGTTAGAGACTTGGAGTTTATGGAGGGTGAACAAGTCTTACTGAAGGTTTCGCCCAGGAAAGGGGTGATGCGGTTTGGTAAGCGAGGTAAACTTAGCCCAAGGTATATTGGTCCATTTGAAGTACTCAAGCGAGTAGGGGAGGTGGCTTATGAGTTAGCCTTGCCTCCAGGACTATCCGGAGTACATCCGACATTTCATGTGTCTATGTTGAAAAGATACCATGGGGATGGAAACTACATCATTCGTTGGGATTCGGTTTTGCTTGATGAGAATTTGTCTTATGAGGAGGAGCCTGTTACTATTTTAGATAGAAAAGTTCGCATGTTGAGGTCAAGGGAGATTGCATCCATCAAAGTTCAATGGAAGAATCGACCAGTCGAAGAAGCCACTTGGGAGAAGGAGGCGGATATGCGAGAAAGATACCCACACCTATTTACAGATTCAGGTACTCCTTTTCGCCCTTGTTTTCCTTCTTCTTGATCGTTCGAGGACGAACGATGGGTAAATTGGTATCTATTGTAACAACCTGTTTAGTCGTTTTGAGCAGCAGATTTTATTTCTGGAAAACTGGCTGTGACGACTGACCCCACGACAGACCATCATGGGAACGACGGACCGTCGCAGGGTCTTGTTTCAAAACACTTAGAAAATTTGCTATTGGGTACTGAAAATCGACTCTCTGAACTTCATAACGAAATGGCAGGACGGACCGTCACAGACTCTTTGGTGGAAATTGAGTCTCTGAACCTTGCGACGACCTGCAGGACGGACCGTCGCAGGCACGACGGGCCGTCACAGACTGCGTAACCCCAGGCTGGGCCGGATTTCAGTAATTATTTTAAGGGGCGTTTTTGACTATTCTTGCTTTAATTATAAAGTTAGTGGGTTAATGTTAATAAGTCTAATTACTTGGGGGTTAAAAGAGGTAACCTTAAGTTAATTAGTGGGTTATTATTGCCATCTTTTATTCTTAATTATATGCTAATTAGGGTAAAAGAAAGAGGGTTTGAATAAGCAAAAGAAAAGAACAGAAAGAGATCGAGACAGAGGAACGAACGAGAAAGAGGAGGAACAAGAAGAAGAACAAAGATTTGAGAATTTGCTTGCTTGATCAATAATCTTCGGTGGAGGTAGGTTATGGTTCTTATGCTATTCGTAGTAAACTCTTAATAGCTAATGATATGTATTGGGTAGTGTTGTAAACCCTTCTATATGCTTAATTGTATGATTGCATGAATGTAATTATATAATTGTGATTATATAAGCATGATGAAGTTATTGAATCCCAAATCTTGCAAAACCCTAATCTCTTTGTTAATGATGAGGCCTTGGTATGAAAGAAGGCTTGATGAACTAAAGTAATGAGATGATGATGCCTTGGTATGAAAGAAGGCTTGATGAACTAAAGTAATGAGATTGATGATGCCTTGGTATAAGAGAAGGCTTGATAAAGTGATAGAATGAGATTAGGGGATCGGGTGTCACGAACCGACACGTAGTATTAGGGGGACCAGGTGTCACGAACTGACCCATAGATTTAGGGGATCGGGTGTCATGAATTGACACGTATATTTAGGGGATCGGGTGTCATGAACCGACACGTAGATTTAGGGGATCGGGTGTCACGAACCGACACGTAGATTTAGGGGATCGGGTGTCACGAACCGACATGTAAATTTAGGGGATCGGAGTGTCACGTTCCGACACATAGTAGTAGGGGATCGGAGTGTCACGTACCGATACAAGAGGATTAATGAATATGAGGGAGCGGAGTGTCACGTACCGACACAAGACAAATAAAGATAGTGAATCTTGAAAGATGTTAATATACTCAATCTAATGAACATAATTCCCAAATGAGTATGGTATTGAGGCTTGAGTCCTCATGTGTGACGGTAATTGTTAATGATATAGTACTTGTTGTTTCTACATGTTGAGTATCATAGTTGATTTTATGATATTACTTGGTATATATTGATTTCTATTTTGAGTTGGCCGATGATATCTACTCAGTACCCGTGTTTGTACTGACCCCTACTTTTATGTTTTCTTCTTGTTTATTTGTGGAGTGCAGCAAACGTGTCGTCATCTTCGACTCAACAGTAACTCTAGCCAGTCTTCTTTACTCCACATATCAGGGTGAGCTAATGCTTCTAGCTTGGACTGGATCTTCCTTTTCATGTCTTGATGCCTTGATGTTCCGGCATGGACTAGCTTTTATGTATTTTTAGCTTCTTAGAAACTCTTAGATTTAGTAATATGAAGTAGATGTTCTTGATGTTTGATTTTAGAAGTTATTGAATTGGTTTTTATTAATGAGTTAAGTCTTCCGCATTACTTCCTGTTGATATTATATTGAAATGTTAAGGTTTAGATTGGTTGGTTCGCTAACATAGGAGGGTAAGTGTGGTTGCCAGTCGCGATCCGATTTGGGTCGTGACATTTGTCCCGCATTTCACCAACATATTTGAATGTGGAACACAAAGGTACATGTGAAACTTAGTTGTTTTTTAATTGAATTTTAATGTAATTTTCGAATGTGCGCTTGCAATTTTCTTATCTGAAGGGATGATGTCGTTTCATTGATTGTTCACTTGTTAGAAATTTGATAACTGAAAAACATTATTAGCTCTTTTCAAGAGGTGTTGTGTTTGTCCTTGCAGTTTCTAATATTTTTTACACTGTGTTTTATAACCCTGCCTACAAAATGTAATAATTCAATTTCTTTAAAATATTATATTTGTGAAATTTTTGAAGGTTAAATATTTATATATTTTCTCCACTATCTTGATAAGACTTGTAACTTTATTTTTACTCTAACTTTGAGGATATTAGATTTGTTAAAATAACACATAGAAAAGCTAACTAATGAAAAACTAAAAAAGTTTGAAATGTCACATATAGGATTATGCTAGGTATGCTATTGTTGGGATTTTATTTTCATAGTAGTTAATTGGAGGCATGATAACGTCGAACTCCGACTAAGCATTATTATTTAGAGTATATAACATATCTTCTTCATTATGAGGAGAAGAAGTATTGTCTTGTATATCAAACTTCAGAAATTATTAATAGCATCTTTTAGATTAAAGTGGCAAGGGTTGTCCTAATTCTTTTAAGAGGACTTTTAACGATTCAAATTAAGAAGCAATGTTAATCACCCTAAATATTAGTCTATAAATAGTTCTTGTATCAAGGGTGTTACATAACATGTATAAACCTATACACACATATACTTTTAACCATATACTTACTTTTGTAACAACTGAAAGTTTTCCACAAAAGGAATTTAGTTAAACTCAATTGTTACTATTTCAATCCACAAAATGGGTTGGTTATGTGAAGGTCATACATTATTTAATTCTATTGAATAACTTTTCACAACCCCCAAGAAATAGATGCCAAGTTAACTTGTCTAAAATGGTTGTAGTAGATTGGATCATACAACTTGGATTCGAACGTGGAGCTTCATTATGTTAATCTCAAGACTCATGTTCTATGAGGATACTCCATGGATTATCATTATCATATTCTATATGGAAATATTTTAGTGCATCTCATAGGATTAATGTTAGTCCCTATTCCACCAATCAAATGCATAGTAAAATGATCTAAGCCACTCATGCATCTCAATGGCAAGCCTCAAAAGCATGTAATTATTTCTCTATGATATGAATGTCGTAACATCATCTCCAACCCAAACATCTATTTTACTCTCCAAATATAGAATTCTCTATTTTTTTGACAACCATCTTCAATCCAATTCTTTATTTTACTTTTAAAAAAAGAACCGTTTTATCTCTCCTCAGTATAATATTATTATATCACATTAATTCTCATTTTCTTATTTCATAATATGAATTCTTTATCTCTTTTTTTATTAATAATTACTTTATAGAATTTTTAATGTGATATTATGTAAATTTTTTGTTATTATTAATTGCAAAAAAATATAATACATAAATCAATAACAAATTCAAATAAAAGTAGCGTACAATTACACAAAGACTCATTTATCGATATTATTACGTTGAACCCATATACACTCTATTAATGCATTACGAATGTAAGACCCCAAAAATGACTTAGGTGAATTAGAGCGCAACATGTTTATCATTATGGTCTATGGTTGTAAATTGGTCCATAATACGATATTAAGGCAGTTTCTAAGAGTTTAGGTACATAGAAAGTCAAACGTCAAGGGACGACCAAGACATTCGATGACTAAGTCACCTATTTACCTCATATGTTTTTTTATGTGTGATTAATGAGGTTTTCGATTTCCATAAATGATTTATTATAACATATATAGGTAGTGTGTCAAGTTTTGTTGATTTTGGAGGTCGCACGTCAAAAATCATCCATGACGTTAGAATGGTTTGCCTTGAAATGACTTTGTCTTCCTACACATGTTTCGTTGAATTTTAAGTATTTGTTTTGGATGAAATTCATGTGAGAGGTTCTAAAATTGTGTACGATCATGTTTGGGTTGGAAACTTCCGGCAAAACATCACCAAGAAACATGGAAGGGTCCTTGAGGAAGGACCCATGTTAGTGGCTAAAACTGCCCAAGGTGGTCCTACCTACGGATTACAAACGACGACCGATGGCCTGGTCGACGCCCTGTAGTTGGAGGGACTTTTCTTGTACTTAGAATAGGGAGCAAAGCTCCCATTTTACAGTCTCTGAACCCATCGATAGAGAACAGGACTGTCCGTCTTTGGAGCTTTGTTCTACACAGGCCATAGTTAAATTGAGGGGCAAAGTTGTAATTTAACCCCACTTCCAAATAAGAGTTTTGTTTATTCCTTAAGGGTTTTTTAGGTATTTTAAGTGTGTATATAAGTCTTTAAAACTTAGAAGATTTCATTCTTCCAAATCAAAACAGCAAAATCCCTTAGAAATTTCTAAAGACTCCATTGAAGTCAAAAGTCAAGGAAGAGGTTGGATTGTTGAATTGAGTGGAGATAAAAAGTGAAGAGTTATCATCATTGAGGTATAATTTTTGATCCTTGAAACTCTTTTCATCGAGGAGCACAACTCTCAAGAAGTTTTCTAATGCTTTTCTAAGTTAAATTCTCCAATTTCATTACTCTACCATGGGTTTTGGTAATAATTATTTTTACACTTTTATTATGGATTAAATTATTATTGTATTGATGACTTTAAACTAAATTGCATGTGTACCCATGAATTGGATGAACCCTACTTCTTTACTAAGTTATGAGTTACTTGATATTGATCTAATGTTGATTTATTATGGTGTAGTTTTCTATGGGCTGTATAATGATGTAATAATTGTAGTAAATTGATATCTAGGTTGTGTTAATTTTATGAATATGTAGTTAATTGACCAAGTTTCATGAATATTGTTATAATTGTATTGAATAGTGGGTTTTGGCCATGGTTAAGGGTCTTATGATATCAAATTGGGTGATTTGGCATTGAACTGAGGTATTGAAGATGGAGTGGTGTTAGGATGCTCTATTTCCTTTATTTTTATTTTAATTAGAGTTCAATTATATTGTGATTTGTACGGTCCACTTATGATAGCGGTGTTATGTGCTTTACTTTGAATTTATGTTGCGTTGACGGCGTTACTTTATGTATTATGATGATCATGGCCTTGTTGGCTTGAATTATTATGATGAATTGTGTAGTTGATTATGTAAAGTATGATCATATCTACCAACATTCTAGTAGTGTTAAAGTTTATGTATATTAGGAGATCATGTTAGACGATAGTTATGTGCTTGTATGTGTAGTCTTAGAGTTGATACATGGTTGCTCCTACTTGACTATATGAGTCTATAATGGTTATATTGATGATGATATGGAAGTGTATAGGATGACTTAAAGATGATAATGGTTATTCCTAAGTGACATAATGAATGATATGTTATATATGATAAGGTAAAGAATGTCGTGACTTGTTTGGTAGACTTGTCTACGTAACTTGATATATGTATGAATGATATGATAATATGAGAAGTATTTATTAGTTATGCTTAGTGAAACCTTGTCATGCCTAAATTGAAGATATGTGAGGCCTTAGATGTTGGTAAGAACGTCATGTACGTGGAACCTTAAACCAAGTGGTAAGGTTATGAATGTTGAAGTAGAGAGTCGCAATAGTATCTTTCAGGTAAAGGAATGGTGGACTTAGGGTTGATTGGCTGAAAAGGCATCATATCATCCTTACGAAAGTCATAATTAGATATCTTATTCACTATTTAAAGGTAGCCCTAGTGTACTTCTTTGGTAGGGTGAATGTTATTGGGTTATGAACTAGATAAGGAACGTCTTCATGTGATTCTTTAATGTCAATTATTTTATGAGAACCAAGGCTAGCACCGAGTGATAATGTTATAGAAAGTAGCTCTACTTGAGAATGAGACTAGAATACAATGTACAACTGCTTGAAAATGAGACTAGAGTACGTAAAAGCCCTTCATATTCCTTAACCATGCGCCTACATAGGATATGTCCTTGTTCTACCCTTGGCAAGTACAACACCCTCATCGAATTAGGTTAGAACTCTAGATTCCATGTCTAGCTATCATAATCATTGTCAGTTATTGTATATTCACATCATGTGGAATACTTACTGGCATTAGAGATGTTCTATGAAGTTTAGGTTGTGGTATGGGACGCTATCTAGACATTGCACAATAGGCTTTAAAGGTATTAGTTAGATTCTCTAGGTCTTGTCCAAGACCATTACTTGGATGTCCTATATGTTTTGATTGAGTCTCAAATGAACTAATGAACTAATGATCTATGTTATGATGCATGTAAATGAATGAGTACCTTATCTAAAGTGACTTGAGGATTCCTTAGCTAAAGCGTGACAAGGGTATAAGGATTAATACTTCATGTCTTATCTTTGGAAGTCATTAGAATGACTCTAGTTAGGGAAGTTGGTTGAATATGTAGACATGATCTAAGACTTGGTTATTTTAAAGGATTACTTAGATAATCTTCAAGAGGTTAATCATGGACGTTATCTTCTTGATTTACTATAGTAGGTTTTTTGATAGCCTTTGGAAGGAGAATGTCATGTTATATATAGCTTGATGTATTAAGTGAGAATTATTCTATCCTAGGTAGCCTATAGGATCATTTATGTAAGTGTAAAGGATTGAATGGGTAGTCGCTTCACAACTCACTCCAGTGAGACATAGAATCATCTTTGGTAGAAGAATCTCTTGTTCATATGTTGATGTTTTGAAAGTGTGTATGCGACTCATAATACGTAGACTTGAGGGTCATTTAGGCATTCCTAGAGAGGTTGTATGGGATGTCTCTCTTTGTGTTGCTTAACTGAATCTTAGGATAGCATTAAGTGGGATGATTACATAATAAAAGATGTATAAGGTAAAGATAAGCAACATTACTGTACAGTGAAGGAATACACTGTAACAATGAGTTGAGGTTACTTTAAAGTAACTTAAAAAATTATGATATTTGGTTTATTGTTATCTTATTTGTTTCTAAGTTGATAAATGTTGTTCTTATTATAATAATATGATTTTTAAATAAAAAGATGCATATTTTTTATAAATGTCTGTTTTCATGATTTTTATGCATTATGTCATACTTGGTACATGTGATAGTACTTATCCATGCTTTTATCTATCTCTATAGTTTTTGGTAGGTGAGAAGTATTTAGTAATGAAGAATTGGACCGTAGCATCGTTCAAGAGAAGTTGAAGTATGTGTTCATTTGATTCGAGGGAGTATATGTTTTTTATGTTTCCATTTGAAGTATTGTAATAGACTTAGTATTAATATATTTGTATTGTGTATGAACGTGTCCCAAGTATTCTCGTGACCTATATTGATGAGATTGATACTCAGTATTCCCTATGACTTTATATGAAAGAGTTTTTAAAGACTATGATATGTTTTGTGAATTTTTTCAATTTCGCACTACTTTTCACTATGTTATGCGATAACGATATGTATGGGCTTGTACAAGAACTCTTAGAGGTCAAATACACGTGTGGCAATAAGAGAATGGCCCTATTCTTCTAGGGGGTGGTGTCGGGTTATGACAACGGACTATAAAATGAACATTGTTGGCCTTAATTTTTTTGACATCTAGCTAAAAATTGTTCAACCCGGAGATTTTCGTCTACCACCATTTCTATTGATGGAGTTGAAACCTCTATAAAATCTTTAATTGGTGCATCGACATCACATATTGTTATCGTGTATTTAAATTAACGTATAGTGTATTGTCTTTTTGAATTAAATTTTCCATTTTCCATTTTTATTTTTTGTGTTCTCTATAATGAAAATTGATAATAAAACAAAATTTTAATGTTTACAAAATTAGAAAAAGAAATAATGCTTTGAATTCAAGTTAAAGTAGTACATACTAGAAAATATTTTTTAAAAATATTATATTACATTTAAAAAGACTATGTATATTAGATATTTAATTAATGAAATTATATGTAAATTAATATGTTAATCAGAAAGTAATAGAAATAATAATAAAATATTTAAAAGTGAAATAGAGAGTCTAAATTTGAATAGAAGGTGATTTTCAGGTTGATTGGAGTACCCATTCTATGTTTTACTCTCTAAATATATAGAATGAAAAGTAAAAACAAAGGTGATTTGGAGATAGTCGCATGGAGGGAAATAGAATGCAGTAGATAACCATTTAGAATGGTTTGTTATGTTTATTTTTCTATTTTCTATTTCACCTAGTATTAGTGTCGTGCAAGATTAGCGAATTTAATTGTAAAATATAAAATATTATTTTTATTATCATTCCGTCTTGATTTTCATATGTCTTTTCGTCTACTGCAAATTCTTCTTTGTTCATTATAATTTATGTATTATATTATGTTGTAACTTATATTCAAAACAAAGAAAAAGAAAAATATAAACAACAATTGATAGAAATATAAGTTACAACATAATATAATACATAAATTATAATAAACAAAGAAGAATTTGCAGTAGACGAAAAGACATATGAAAATCAAGACAGAATGATAATTAAAATAATATTTTCAAATTTAGGAAGAAAATATAAGAAAAGAGGAAATAACCTATATTTAATGTTAGAAAAAGAAACAACAAAATTAGAAGATAGTTTAACAGCTATGATAAGAATAACAAAAGAAAATGAAGAAATAGACAAATCAAAAGAAATTGAAAACATAAAAATACAAGCAAAACAAGAAGTACAACATTTAGAAGAAATAAAAAATACAAGAATAAGTGAATTAGATAAAGAATTAGCTAGGTTAAAATTATTATATGAAACTAAACAAATACAAAAGGAAAAAGATAAAGAGCTTGAATTAACTAATAAAATAACAGAGATGGAACAAAAACAGAATGAAGATCTTGAAGTAAATGAAATAAACGAAAATGAATCAGATACAATAAATGATCGAAAATCAGAAATAAGTGATATAAGTGAGACATATACAAAAATTCTAGAACAGGTAAATAAACCAAAAAAATTAGAAGTAAACACAGGAGATATGAATAGACCTAGTACGTCAAGAGTTAAAACTCCAGACAATAGTCCCAGAAATAGTCCTAGAATTAGTCCCAGATGGACACCACGAACTTATTATACAGAAAGTTATCAACAATCAGATAGAACTAATGCAATATGGAATAGTAGATTAAATAAAAATTGGATACCAAAACCAATAAATGAACAATATAATTTCTTAGATCTAGATTGTGTTACAGATATAAATAAAGCAATATTACTACGGATTGGAAATATGTCTAAGAAACTAATAGATAACAAAATAAAAACAACAGAAACACCAAGGTATATAGAAAGAACGTTTGTAGGAACAACAAGATTATGGATAGAAAATCTTCCCTCAGAAAGTTTAGAAGTACTTAGAAGTGACAAGAAAATAGATGGATCTCCATCATTAACAAATATAGATATACTAGATAAATATGAATTAGCAATAAGAATTGAATTTGGTAGTATGACCACAGATATAAGAGAACAAAACAGGGAAAAAATAATAACTAGGCAACTCATGACAAAATTAGCTATATGTAAAATGTGTTATGTAGAAGAATACACTTGTGCATTTAAAGAATATTATTACAAAGCAAAATACAATTTTGATGAAGCAAAAGAAATAAGAAAACAATATTTTTTTACAAAATTACCAGAGACATTTAGTACAAAAGTAATAAAAGATTGGAATGATGAAGAATTAATAGATACTTTAGGAGCAAGAATAAAAGTTTTACATCAATGGTTCATACAACTATGTGAAAATCAAAAAGAAAAATTAAAAATGGAAAAAGTACTAAACAAAAATTTAATCAGTTGTAAACATAAAACAGCATCACAGTTTGGATGGATAACTAAAAATTATAAAAAGAAAAAACCTAGGCAATATAAAAATTATAGGAAAACTAAAACTATGTATAAATACAAAAAACCAAGACAAAGATATTATGTAAAAAATTATAAAATGAAAAGACAATATAGACCTAAAAGAAAAATATCCCAATGTACATGTTATAATTGCGGAAAGATAGGACACATAGCTAGAGATTGTAAGTTACCAAAAGACCCCAAAAAGAAGCAAATTGCAGAAATAATTATAGATAGTGACAAATATGTGCAAATAGAATATATTGACTATGAACTAAGTGAAAATGATAGTATATACGAAGTATCAGACATAGAAACCGAAAATGAAAAAGAATATATTAATCTAGATAATGATATAATAGACAAAGAAATATAATGTCTGAAGACGATATAAAAATAATATCCAAAAAGGATTATCAAAATGAAGAATTATCAGACCAAAAGATTATATTTGATGATAAATTTTTTTAACAAATAAAAGGAAAAGAATTAGACTTAAGTGTTGAAAAAGTACTTGAAATACCTTCTTTTAGAAATTGGTTTAAAAGACAAAAGGAAGAATATTATGTAGTTAGTCAGAAAGAACATATTATAGATTGTAAATATGCAAGAGGAAAAGCATATATACCTATACTAAGTAAACGAATAATAAATAAAGAAATACAATATATAAAAGCTAAAACACCAATAAAATATGTACATTTAGGAGGAACAGAAATATTAATAAAAGCTTGTTTTAGAGAAGGAATAGATACACTTATTGAAATATATTTAGCAGATGATAGAATTATACACCCTATTGAAAAAAGCGTAATAAGTGCAGTAAAAGGAAATTTAATATACCAAAAATTTATATTTATAATAAGTGCAAATTATACAGTAGCATTAAAAGATAAAAATATAGATAAATCATTAGTATTATATTGGAAAATGTCTGGAATAGAGTTAGCACCAGGCAGTAAAATATTTACAACAAGATGCAAAAACTTATATATATTAACAACAAAACATAAAATAACAGCAAGAAATAAAATTGATAAAATAAAAATAGAAAATCCTTTCGAAAAAATAATTACTGTAATAGACAATAATGACTATAGCTATAAAGAAATTGACATAAAAGAAGATTAAGAAATTTTAAAAGAAAGATTGAGCAATCCAAGCGTACCAAATACGTTAACAAGAGCTACCTCATCAAGAATGAGTACATCTAAAAGAAACTATGAAATCCCACAAAACTTATTAGATAAGGAAAAAATAACACCATATTATTATTTCATAACAGGAATAATAGACCAAAGAAAATATAAAATTTTAATAAATACAGGACAAGAAGAAAATTACATAACAAGAGAGTTAGTATTTGAAGAAGAAATTATAAAAACAGGACACATATGCTCTGGATTGCCTAGTGAGATAGTGAATACAAATGAAGAAACAACGGAAAAAGAAATAATTATAGGAGGAATACCCTTACTAATACCATTTAAAATATACTAAGGAAACCATAATATTACATTAGGAATAAAATGGTTAGAAAAAGTTAAACCGTACAACATAGGAAATGAACAATTAACAATAACTTGTCAAAATATGAAAATAATTATAAAAAAAACAAAATGATTAATTAAAATATTTATACTTGCAAAAATTATTGTAGAAGGATATCACAACAGATATTATACCCCTATGATAGATACAGGAGCAGAAGCGAATATATATAAATATAATTGCTTACCAGAAGATAAATGGGAAAAATTTAAAACACCTATAGTAGTAACAGGATTTAATAATGAAGGAAGTATGATTAAATATAAAGCAAAAAATATAAAAATACAAATATGGGATAAAATACTAACAATAGAAGAAATGTATAATTTTGAATTTTCCACAAGAGATATGTTATTAGGAATGCCATTTTTAGATAGATTTTATCCACATATAATGACAAAGACACATAGGTGGTTTACCACATCATGCGGAAACAAAATAGAAGCAAAAAGAGTAAATAATAAACAACGAAAACCTATGGAATGGATAAAAGGAAGTGAAAAAATCAACCAAGAAATGGAAAATATAAATAAGAAATAAATATCACAATTAGAAATAATTATATTTACAATAGACAAAGTTAAAATAATTAATGAACAACTAGAACAATTATATAGTGAAAATTCATTACAAGGATGGGAAAAACATAAGACAAAAGTAAAAATTGAATTAATAAATGAAAATAGGATAATAAAACAGAAACCATTAAAATATAACTTTGATGATTTAAAAGAATTTAAAATACATATAGATGAATTATTAGAAAATAATTACATACAAGAAAGCAATAGTAAACATACAAGTCCAGCATTTATAGTTATAAAACATAGTGAACAAAAAAGAAGTAAAAGTAGAATGGTCATAGATTATCGTAATCTAAATGCTAAAACTAAAACATACAATTATCCAATACCAAACAAAATACTAAAAATAAGACAAATACACGGATATAATTATTTTAGTAAATTTGACTGTAAATCAGGATTTTACCACATAAAATTAGAAGAAGAATCTAAACAACTAACAGCATTCACAGTACCGCAAGGTTTCAATGAATGGAATGTTTTACCATTTGGATATAAAAATGCACCAGGTAGATACCAACATTTTATGGATAACTGTTTTAACCAGTTAGAAAATTGTTTTGTATATATAGATGATATATTACTATATTCTAAGACACAAGATGAACATATAAGATTATTAGAAAAATTTATACACATAATTAAACACTCAGGTATAAGCTTAAGTAAAAAGAAAGCAGAAATTATGAAATCTTAGATAGAATTTCTAGGAATACATATAGATAGAAATGGAATAATAATGCAAACTCATATAGTACAAAAAATAATTACTTTTGATGAAAAGATAGATACAAAAAAGAAATTACAATCCTTTCTAGGATTAGTAAATCAAGTAAGAGAATATATACCAAAATTAGCAGAACATTTAAAACCACTACATAAAAAACTTAAAAAAGATGTTGAATACTATTTTGACAATAAAGATAAAGAAAATATAAGAAATATTAAGAATTTATGTAAGAAATTACCAAAACTATATTTTCCTGATGAAAATAAAATATTTACTTATGTTGTTGAAACAGATTCGAGTGATCATAGTTATGGAGGAGTTTTAAAATACAAATATGACAAAGAAAAAATAGAATATCATTGCAGGTATTATTCACGATCCTATAAAGAAGCCCAAATAAAATGAGAAATAAATAGAAAATAGTTATTTGCATTATATAAGTGTTAATTAGCATTCGAACCATACATTGTTTATAATAAATTTATTGCAAGAATAGATAATACACAGGTAAAATGGTGGATAACAAAAAAGTTAGAAGATTCAGTTACAACAAAAGAAATAAGGAGATTAGTATTAAATATATTAAATTTTACATTTACAATTGAGATAATCAAAACCGATAAAAACGTTGTTGCAGACTGCCTCTCAAGAGAAAGATACAATGAAAGACCTATTGGCTATAATGACAAATCTATGCCAAAAAATAGAAAAGATAGAAGCAGATGTACAAGATCTGAAAGGAAAAACTAACAGTCTGCAGCATGACTATAAACTTGCAGAGCTACGTCGTTCGGCGGACGGTAAACAGCCAGAGCTAGAAGGAGACATTGGGAAACTCCAAAAAACCCATAACAAAGTTTGTTTAAATACAGCTGCAGGTACGAGCAAAAAAGATAGTGAGAAACCAAAAAATACAAATTTAAACAAACTATTCATAAAGCCATTTATCCAAAAACCACAAGTACAGATACCTGTGGAACCAGAAACATCCACATATGCAGTTAGTCTACAGAATGACAAAACGATATACAACTACATTACGCAGTCCTACATCGAAAACATATACAAAATCAAGACATATTTAAACTTGAACCCAAGATCTACGCAAACAAAAAACCCCGAAGAAGACTATATAACCCAGAAGTTACAGGGATATAACAAACTTATAGCACAACCTAAAACCAGTCCAAATTTAGATAAAACATGTTATAGCTATGGACTACTAAATACAGTATATACATATACCGAAGAAGAAATAATTGGAATACCGAAATTACATAGAGCATTTGTGACATATAAGAGAATTACTAAAGGAAACCAATTTTATATAAAATTCTATACAGCACCAGATGAGATATTATACGAAGAGATAAAGTCGCCAATACAAGTTGTAAAGATAGACTTGACCAGAGATATGATTATACCGGAAGAGATACAGAAACAAATCGAGATACCGAAGATAGAAATACCAAACTTTTTTGCGAATAAAAGAATCATTGGAATAGCAACAATTATACAAGAGTTAGCTAATAATTATTTAAATGGTAATGCTATTTGGAGATATTATGCATGAGATCAAGTAATGATTTATTCGAACTCCAAAGATCTAAGGAAATCAGATATGGATGAAGTCCAACGATGGATTTTGTCATTACTAAAGCCAGAGGAGCAACCAACTAACAGAGCCTTGAAGAAGGAATTTATTTCAGAGGAGTTATTAGTAAGATATTGTAAACTTATCAGCAACAAATACCCAGATCATAGATGCTCCAAGTGTAACGGAGAAGATAACGTAATACCAGGAGTTCATTTGGGATAATGACAAAAGAAATAAAGCAAGCTACATCAAAGAAGATTCATACAAGATAAGAAAAAAAAAGATAGATATCTGTGTATAAAGTAAAGTATTTTGTTTAGTGTTTATCGTTTTGTGTCGGCTGATTATTAGCCATATATAAAAAAGTATTGTAAAAGTATGTCGGCCAATAATAAAAAATAGGCCATTAGTAACAGTAAGTTTTTTGTTTTTTGTGTCGGCCAAATGTAAAAAGGCCATGTGTAAAGTAAGTGTCGGCCATTTTGGCCAAAGGTGTAAAGTTTTTGTGTATAAATAGAGGGCTTTCCCTCATAATAAAATCACCCCCCTTTCAAATACATCTCTCTCTCACTCTGAATCCTTTTAATTCCGCTTCCATTACAATGTGACACTCCGATTCCCTAATACTACGTGTCGGTTTGTGACACCCGATCCCCCTAATACTACGTGTCAGTTCGTGACACCCGATCCCCCTAATACTACGTGTCGGTTCGTGACACCCGATCTCCCTAATACTACGTGTTGGTTCGTGACACCCGATCCCCCTATTACTACGTGTCGGTTCGTGACACCCGATCCCCTAACCTCATTCTTTTAGTTCATCAAGACTTCTTTTATACCAAGGCATCATCATTAACAAGAGGTTTTCAAGATTTAGGATTCACTAGTTTCATCATGCTTATTTCATCCCAATTATATCATTGCATCATGCAAACACACAATTAAGCATATAGAAGGGTTTACAATCCTACCCAATACATATCATTCGCAATTAAGAGTTTACTATGAAATAGCATAAAAACCATAACCTACCTCCACCGAAGAATTGTGATCAAGCAAGCTAATCCTCAAAATCTTTGCTTTCTTCTTTTTCTCTCTCAATAGATCGTTTCTCCCTTTCTCTCTCTGTTCTTTCTTTTTTTCTTATTCAAACCCTTTTTCTTTTACCCTAATTAGCATATAATTAAGTATAAAAGATGACAAAAGTAACCCACTAATTAATTTAAGGTTATCTCCTTTAACCCTCAAGAAATTGGATTATTAATATTCAACCACTAACATTATAATTATAAGCAGGAATAGTCCAAAATGCCCCTTAAAATATTAAAAAGAAATCCGACCCAGTCAGGGTTACGCAGACTGTGATGGCCCTTCGTGCCTGCGACGGTCCGTCCTGCTGCTTCCGTCACAAGGTTCAGAGACTCGATTTATTAAAGAGTCTGTGACGGCCTATAATGCCTGTGATGGTCCGTCCTGCCACTTCGTCACAAAGTTCAGAGAGTCGATTTCAGTACCCATATTTATGAATTCTATGTGTTTTGGAACGAGAGCCCCTCGACGGTCCGTCGTGGGATCCGTCGACCCAGACAGTGATTTTCAGAAATTAATTCTGCTGCTCCAAACAACTAAACAGGTCGTTACAATAGATACAAATTTACCCATCGTTCGTCCCCGAACGATCACAAGAAGAAAAACAAGGGCGAAAAGGAGTACCTGAATCTGTAAGCATGTGTGGGTATCTTTCTCGCATATCATCCTCCTTCTCCCAAGTGGACTCTTCAACTGGTCGATTCTTCCATTGAACTTTGATAGATGCAATCTCCCTTGATCTTAACTTGCGAATTTCTCTATCTAAAATAGCAACAGGCTCCTCCTCATAAGACAAATTCTCATCAAGCAGGACTGAATCCCAACGAATGATGTAGTTTCCATCCCCATGGTATCTTTTCAACATAGACACATGAAATACCGGATGCACTCCTGACAGTCCTGGGGGTAAGGCTAATTCATAAGCCACCTCCCCTACTCGCCTAAGTACTTCAAATGGTCAAATATACCTCGGGCTTAGCTTACCTCTTTTTCCAAAACGCATCACCCCTTTCATGGGCAAAACCTTCAGCAAGACTTGCTCACCCTCCATGAACTCCAAGTCTCTAACCTTTCGATCTGCATATTCTTTTTGTCTACTTTGAGCCGCTAAAAGCTTTTCTTGAATACATTTCACTTTACCTAACGATTCTCTTAGAAGATCAGTACCCCACGGTCTAACTTCATATGCATCAAACCACCCAATGGGAGACCTACATCTTCTCCCATACAATGCCTCGAATGGGGCCATATCAATACTAAAGTTATAGCTATTGTTGTATGAGAACTCTGCTAAGGGTAAGAAGTTATCCCAATGACCTCAAAATTCTATCACACATGCACGAAGCATATCCTCCAACACATGGATTGTTCGCTAAGACTGAGCATCGGTCTGAGGGTGAAATGCGGTACTAAGATCCAACCTAGTTCCCAATTCAGCATGCAATGTTTTCCAAAACATAGAAGTAAACTGCGTACCTCTATCTGATATGATAGAATGTGGAACTCCATGAAATCGAACAATCTCTGAGATGTAAAGTTTGGCTAACTTCTCTGCATTGTAAGTCACCTTAATCGGAATGAAGTGAGCAGACTTAGTTAACCTATCAACAATCACCCAAATGGAGTCATACTTACCCATTGTCTTTGGAAGACCAACCACGAAGTCCATTGCAATTCTCTCCCACTTCCATTCGGGAATGGGCATTCTCTGAAGTGTTCCTCCAGGCCTCTGGTGTTCATACTTTACTTGCGGACAATTTGGACATTTGGCAACAAACTCTACAATGTCACGCTTCATCCTTCTCCACCAAAAATGTTGCTTTAGGTCACGATACATCTTGGTTGCACCAGGATGTATTGAGTACCTTGAGCTATGAGCCTCAGTGAGAATAGTGTGAATCAAATCATCGACCGGGGTGCACATACCCTTCCCTTAATCCTCAAAACACCTTCCTAATCGATTGTTGCTTCTTTAGCCTCTCCTCACGACAACTTATCTCGAATCCAAATCAGCTTCTCATCCTTAAACTGCTTTCCCTTAATCTTGTAAAGAAAGGAAGATCTCGCCTCCACACAGGCTAAAAATCCTCTCTTCTAATTTATTTCTAGCCTCATTAAGTCATTAGCCATAATCTGTACCTATCTAGCCAATGGGCGTCTTGAAACTTGTAAGTGGGCTAGACTTCCCATGCTCCCTGCTTTTCTACTTAAGGCGTCTGCTACAACATTAGACTTTCCTGGGTGATACAAGATGGTAACATCATAATCCTTCAGTAAATCCATCCACCTTCTCTGTCTTAAATTCAAATCTTTCTGAGTAAAGACATACTGTAGGCTACGATGATCCGTATAGACTTTACACTTAACCCCATATAGATAGTGTCTCCATTGCTTTAATGCAAACACTACCGCAGCCAACTCCAAATCATGGGTTGGATAATTACGTTCGTGCACCTTTAATTGCCACGAAGCATAAGCAATTATATTCTTCTCTTGCATTAGTACTGCACCCAAACCCGAATAGAATGTATCACAATAGACAGTGAAATTCTTACCTTCCACTGGCAGGGTAAGGATTGGCGCGATAGTCAACAAAGTCTTGTGCTTCTGAAAGCTTTCTTGACACTCGTCCGACCATAAAAATGGGACATTCTGTTTATTCAAGTTTGTCAATTGGGAAGCAATAGAAGAGAACCCCTTGACAAATCGACGGTAGTAGCTAGCTAAACCAACAAAACTCCTTACTTCTGACACATTAGTAGGTCTTACCCAATTCCTCACTGTTTCAATCTTAGATGGATCCACCATCACTCCATCCTTTGAAACTACGTGCCACAAGAAGGACACTGAATCTAACCAAAACTCACACTTAGAGAATTTGGCATAAAGCTTTCTCTCCCTCAATATTTTCAATACCATTATCAAGTGCTCCTCCTGTTCTTTCTTGCTCTTTGAGTATACCAGTATATCATCAATGAACATGATGACAAATATATCTAAATAGGGCTTAAAAATCCCGTTCATTAAGCTCATGAACGCAGCAGGGGAATTCGTAAGCCCAAAAGACATTACTAAGAACTCATAATGTCTGTATCTGGTCCGAAAAGCAGTCTTGGGCACATCCGTTGCCCGTATTTTCAGTTGATGATAACCAGACCAGAAATCAATTTTTTAGAAGGTACAAGCACCTTGTAACTGATAGAACAAATAATCAATGCGAGGAAGAGGATACTTATTCTTAATAGTTACCTTGTTCAGTTGCCTGTAATCTATGCACATCCTAAAACTTCCATCCTTCTTCTTCACAAACAAAACAGGAGCACCCCAAGGGGATGCACTTGGTTTAATGAAGCCTTTGCTCAACAACTCTTGAAGTTGGGCCTTTAACTCCCTTAACTCAGCGGGAGCCATTCTATAAGGGGGTATATAAATGGGGTGAGTACCCGGTTCAAGATCGATGCAGAAGTCAATATCTCTATCCGGTGGCATACTAGGAAGTTCTGCAGGAAACACATCCAAAAACTCACGGACTATCGAAACCGACTCAATTGAAGGTACTTGGGTAGTATCATCCCTGAGGTGTGCCAAGAAAGCTAAACAATCCTTACTAACCATTCTCTTAGCACAAAGAAAGGAGATGATACGAACCGGATTGGAAGTGTAGTCACCCTCCCACACTAACGGATCTGTCCCAGGCTTGGCTAACGTCACAGTTTTAGCATTACAATCCAAGATTGCAAAATTTAGAGAAAGCCAAGTCATACCCAGAACAACATCAAAGTCAACCATTTCTAAGATAACCAAGTCTACTTGAGTATTACTCCCCACAAAAGTCACAAGACAAGACCTATACACCTTTTCAACTATCACCGGCTCACCCACCGGAGTAGAAACACGAATAGGCATGTCAAGCAATTCACAATGTAAATTAAGTCCATTAGCAAATGAGGAAGATACATAAGAAAATGTTGATCCAGGATCAAACAATACAGAAGCCATGCAATCACAAACCAAAAGATTACATGTGATGACAACATCAGATGTCTCCGCTTCAGATCTCCCAGGGAAAGCATAATAATGGGCCCTATCACCTGTCTGTCCGTTGCCCCTACCATGTTGTGTTGTAGTGACTCCAGTTTTCCCGTTACCCCGGCCGTTTTGTTGACCACCATTACCTCGGCCACCACGTCCTCCCGAATAACGGCCTCTTCCATGACCACCTCTACCTCTGATTATTGGGGGTCTGTAAATCAGTTTTGGACAATTCCTCCTAAGATGTCCAGTCTCTCCACATCCATAACATTCTCTGGATTCAAGCATAGGTCCCTGTGAGAATGACGATGTCTGGGGATAACCACCAAACCTAGAGAAATATTGGCCGGTCTGCGGTGGACCCGCAACTACAGTCCATAGTGAAGAATGGATAGGTCTGGTTGGGTAACCTCCTGAACCCTGCCCTCTGGATTAAGAACCATTAAACTCACCTCCCTTACGAAACCTTTTAGATGTCGATGCCAAGGTGAAGTCATCTGGCTTCACTCCCTCCACCTCTATCACGAAGTCTACCACTTCCTGAAAGGATTTCACTGTAGCCGCTACCTGTAAGGCTGAAATCTGCAAATCTGACCTCAACCCCATCACAAAACGGCAAATACGCTCTTGTGTACTGAAACAAAGCTTGGTGGCATACCTGGATAATGCGCGAAACTTAGCCTCATACGCAGTAACCGACATCCTACCTTGCTCTAGGCTCAAGAACTCATCTCTCCTGCTAACCCTCAAAGTACGGGGTATATACTTCTCCATAAACAAACTAGAGAATGATGCCCAAGTCATAGGTGGTGCCTCTGTTTGTTGACACTTAACATGTGACCGCCACCACATTTTGGCGTTCCCTTAAATATGATAAGTCACAAACTCAACGCCAAATCGTTCTACTATACCCATCTTGTGTAGTAGCTCATGAAAATAAACCAGAAAATCATAGGCATCCTCAGATTCAGCACCCTTGAAGACTGGGGGTTTCAATTTTAAGAACTTACTGAAAAGTTCATGCTGATCACTTGTCATTATAGGTCCAGTAGTCAACTGAGGAAACGTGCCTATTTCCAATGAGGCATCCATGCGAGGAGCCCCAGTAGCTGCATGTTGTACCTCCGGAACCTGAGGTGCTGGTGCAGAAAACACAAGAGGTGTCTGGCCTTGATCAGATAACCCGCTAAGATAGGCAAGAACCTGGTTGATCATCTCTGGGGTAGGTTGGGGTGGTAGTTCCTAATTCTGCACTTGCTCATTTCCCCATTCTTCAGCCTCTCTTACTACTTCCTCAGTCGGTGGAGGAGTCACCGCCCTAGTACTAGATGGGCCAGGTGCTTGTCCTCTTCCTCTAGAGGACGTCATCCCGCGACCTCTACCGCGGCCTCTTGCCACTGCTCCTCTTCGAGCTACAGTCTCAGTGGCTGGCTCGGACGCATCTTGTCTTGCCGGTGTTGGTGTTGGCGCAGTTGTTGCTCTAGTTCTAACCATTTACGAAACAGGGTTAAGATGGTCAGATACTAATTTGTATCACCTAGATACCAATTGGATCCAAGTAATAGCACGAAAGAAGAAAAGAATGGAATTTTCCTGAAGTCTTATAGCCTCTCAAAGAAAAGTAAAGGCGTCCCCCTACCTTTCCTTAAGACTCTACTAGACTCGTTCTTGTGTGATGAGACCAACGAACCTGGCTCTGATACCAAGTTTGTCACGACCCAAAACGTGTCGTGAGTGGCACCCACATTTATCCTCCTATGTGAGCAAACCAACCAATCTAAACCACAACATTTCAAACATTATAAACATAAAAATAATGCGGAAGACCTAAAACTCATTAACGAAATCAATATTCAACTTCTAAAGCTCAAACTTATCATTATCCACAAAATCTGGAAGTCATCATCACAAGAACATCTATCCTCAAATTACTAATTCTAAGAGTATCTAGAAAGCTAGAATAAATAAAAAGCTAGTCCATGCCGGAACTTCAAGGCATCAAGACATGAAGAAGAAGATCCAGTCCAAGCTAGAAGCTTTAGCTCACCCTGAAATCTGGAGTTATGAAGACTGGCTAGAGTTGCGGTAGGGTTGAAGACGACGGTACGTTTGCTGCAGTCCACAATGAACAAAAAGAAAACATACAAGTAGGGGTCAGTACAAAACACGAGTACTGAGTAGATATCATCGGTCAACTCAAAATAGAAAATAGTATATATCAGATAATATCATAAAATCAACTACAATACTCAACAGGTAGCAACAACAAGTACTATTATCATTAATAAGTACGCCAAGTACACCCATGAGGACGCAAGCCTCCATATCATACTCAATTGGGAAATAGGTTCATTAAATCTGAGTACATTACCATAATTCAAGATTCACTCTCTTTATTCCTCTTGTGTCAGAACGTGACACTCCGATCCCCAAATACTACGTGTTGGTTCGTGACATCCGATCCCCCTAATACTACGTGTCGGTTCGTGACACCTGATCTCCCTAATACTACGTGTCGGTTCGTAACACCCGATCCCCCTATTACTACGTGTCGGTTCGTGACACCCGATCTCCTAACCTCATTCTTTTAGTTCATCAAGCCTTCTTTTATACCAAGGCATCATCATTAACAAGAGGTTTTCAAGATTTAGGATTCAATAGCTTTATCATGCTTATTTCATCACAATTATATCATCACATCATGCAAACACACAATTAAGCATATAGAAGAGTTTACAATTCTACCCAATACATATCATTTGCTATTAAGAGTTTACTATGAAATAACTTAAAAACCATAACCTACCTCCACCGAAGAATTTTGATCAAGCAAGCTAATCCTCAAAATCTTTGCTTTCTTCTTGTTCCTTTCTCAATAGATCGGTTCTCCCTTTCTCTCTCTATTCTTTCTATTTTTCTTATTCAAACCCTTTTTCTTTTACCCTAATTAGCATATAATTAAGTATAAAAGATGACAAAAGTAACCCACTAATTAATTTAAGGTTATCTCCTTTAACCCTCAAGAAATTGGATTATTAATATTCAACCACTAACTTTATTATTATAAGCAGGAATAGTCCAAAACGCCCCTTAAAATATTAAATAGAATTCGACCCAGTCAGGGTTACGCAGACTGTGACGGCCCGTCGTGCCTGCGACGGTCCGTCCTGCTGCTTCCGTCACAAGGTTCAGAGACTCGATTTATTAAAGAGTCTCTGATGGCCCATCATGCCTGTAACGGTCCGTCCTGCCACTTCCTCACGAAGTTCAGAGAGTCGATTTCAGTACCCAAATTTCAGAATTCTAAGTATTTTGGAACGAGACCCCCTCGACGGTCCGTCGTGCCCATGACGGTCCGTCGTGGGATCCGTCGACCCAGACAGTGATTTTCAGAAATTATTCTGCTGCTCCAAACGACTTAACAGGTCATTACAGTTTTAGTTTCTTTGCATGGTGTTGTATTATTCTTCATAAAATGATTTTCTATAATATTCCTTTTTAAGTAGATCTAATCGTTGTATTTCATTAGAATTGTTTATAATATATTCTAGCTGTTCAACTTCTCGAGTTCTTAAATAATCAAATAAATTTTCAATTAGTAATTTTTCATGTAGATCTATGTTTTCTATAGTTTTTACCCAATGTTGTAAGTATTCGTAATTTATCATTGGTCTCTAAATATATCTATATCATCATATAAATCATTTATGTCATTGTAAAATTCATCATAAAAATTATCTTGTATATCTAATTCTGTCCAACCTTGAGTTGTTACTTCTATTACTTCATATGTTACTAATATGTCAAAAATTTCTCTTTTTACATCTGTATTAAGATCTTTTAATATATAAAGTAATAATATCTTGTAATTATCATCATCATCTATTAAATAGGTATTCATTTTTGCTAAAAGTTTTATTCCTTCCAACCTCTTAATGGATTATATTTATTTATTATGAAATAATAATGATTTAATAATCATCTCGTCTAGTCACTACTACAACTTTCTTCTTTGATTAGTTACCCTAACAGCGCCTCAACTCTGTTTACTCCCTTAAACGGCCTTCTTGCCTACCGTTTTCAACCTTAGGATGGCATAGCCTGGGCATACTTTTTCATAGAATATGTCTGTAGCAAACCTTCTAAAGATGCTTATTATAACATTATTAAGACATGATAAACAATTATAATTAACAAGAGATTATCAGGAATAAATTAATTTAGTTACTCATGAAGGTAAAAATATATACCTGCTTCTGTAGATTTGTTATTTCTGATGTGATTTCCATATCATCTCTTTTGATTATCTAGCTCTGATACCAATGTGGGGTGGAAGCGGAATTAAAATGATTCAGAGTGATTGAGAGATGTATTTGAAAGGGGGATGATTTTATTATGAGGGAAAGCCCTCTATTTATACACAAAAACTTTACACCTTTGGCTAAAATGACCGACACTTACTTTACACTTGGCCTTTTTACATTTGGCCGACACAAAAAACAAAAAACATACTGTTACTAATGGCCTATTTGTTATTATTGGCCGACATACTTTTACAATACTTTTTTACATATGGCTAATATTCAGCCGACACAAAACGATACCAATGTGGGGTGGAAACGGAATTAAAAGGATTCAGAGTGAGAGAGAGATGTATTTGAAAGGGGGATGATTTTATTATGAGGGAAAACCCTCTATTTATACACAAAAACATTACACCTTTGGCCAAAATGGCCGACACTTACTTTACACTTGGCCTTTTTACATTTGGCCGACACAAAAAATAAAAAACTTACTGTTACTAATGGCCTATTTTTTATTATTGGCCGACATACTTTTACAATACTTTTTTACATATGGCTAATATCCAGCCGACACAAAACGATAAACACTAAAAACAAAATACTTTACTTTATACACAGATATCTATATTTTTTTTATCTTGTATGAATCTTCTTTGATGTAGCTTGCTTTATTTCTTTTGTCATTATCCCAAATCAACTGCCGGTATTACGTTATCTTGTCTGTTACACTTGGAGCATCTATGATCTGGGTATTTATTGCTGATAAGTTTACAATATCTTACTAATAACTCCTCTGAAATAAATTCCTTCTTCAAGGCTCTTGTAGTTGGTTGCTCCTCTGGCTTTAGTAATGACAAAATCCATCGCTCGACTTCATCCATATCTGATTTCCTTAGCTCTTTGGAGTTCGAATAAATCATTACTTGATCTCGTGCATAATAACTCCAAATATCATTGCCATTCAAATAATTGTTAGCTAACTCTTGTATAATTGTTGCTATTCCAATTATTCTTTTATTCGCATAAAAGTTTGGTATTTCTATCTTTGGTATGTCTATTTGTTTCTCTATCTCTTCCGATATAATCATATCTCTTGTCAGGCCTATCTTTACAACTTGTATTGGCGACTTTATCTCTTCGTATAATATCTCAGATGGTGCTGTATAGAATTTTATGTAAAATAGGTTTCCTTTAGTAATTCTCTTATATGTCACAAATGCTCTAAGTAACTATGGTATTCCAATTATTTCTTCTACAGTACATGTATATAATGTATTTAGTAGTCCATAGGTATAAAATGTTTTAACTAAATTTGGACTGGTTTTAGGTTGTGCTATAAGTATTTTATATCGCTGTAACTTCTGGGTTATATAGCCTTCTTTGGGGTTTTTTGTTTGCGTAGATCTTGGGTTCAAGTTTAAATATGTCTGAATTTTGTATATGTTTTCGATATAGGACTGCGTAATGTAGTTGTATCCCTTTTTGTCATTTTGTAGGCTAACTCCATATGTGGATGTTTGTGGTTCCACTGGTATCTCTACTTGTGGTTTTTGGATAAATGGTTTTATGAATAGTTGATTTAAATTTATACTTTTTGGTTTCTCACTATCATTTTTGCTCGTACCTGCAGCTGTATTTAAACAAACTTTGTTATGGGTTTTTCGGAGTTTCCCAACGTCTCCTTCTAGTTCTGGATGTTTACCGTCCGCCGAACGACGTAGCTCTGCATGTTTATAGTCATGCTGCTGACTGTTAGTTTTTCCTTTCAGATCTTGTACATCTGCTTCTATCTTTTCTACTTTTTGGCATAGATTTTTCATTACAGCCAATAGGTCTTTCATTGTATCACTCTCTTGAGAGGTATTCCGCAACAACGTTTTTATCAGTTTTGATTACCTCAATTATAAATGTAAAATTTAATATATTTAATACTAATCTCCTTATTTCTTTTGTTGTAACTGAATCTTCTAACTTTTTTGTTATCCACCATTTAACTACGTATTATCTGTTCTTACAATAAATTTATTATAAACAATATATGGTTCGAATGCTAATAAACAATTATATAATGCAAATAACTCTTTTCTATTTATTTGTCATTTTATTTGTGCTTCTGTATAGGATCCTGAATAATACCTACAATGATGTTCTATTTTTTCTTTGTCATATTTGTATTTTAAAACTCCTCCGTAACTATGATTACTTGAATCTGTTTCAACAATATAAGTAAATGTTTTATTTTTATCAGGAAAATATAGTTTTGGTAATTTCTTACATAAATTCTGAATATTTCTTATATGTTCTTTATCTTTATTGTCGAAATAGTATTCAACATCTTTTTAAAGTTTTTTATGTAGTGGTTTTAAATGTTCTGCTAATTTTGGTATATATTCTCTTACATGAATTACTAATCGTAGAAAGGATTGTAATTTCTTTTTTGTATCTATCTTTTCATCAAAAGTAATTATTTTTTGTACTATATGAGTTTGCATTTTTATTCCATTTCTATCTATTTGTATTCCTAGAAATTCTATCTGTGATTTCATAATTTCTGCTTTCTTTTTACTTAAGCTTATACATGAGAGTTTAATTATGTGTATAAATTTTTCTAATAATCTTATATGTTCATCTTGTGTCTTAGAATATCGTAATATATCATCTATATATACAATACAATTTTCTAACTGGTTAAAAAACTTATCCATAAAATGTTGGTATCTACCTGGTGCATTTTTATATCCAAATGGTAAAACATTCCATTCATAGAAACCTTGCGGTACTGTGAATGTTGTTAGTTGTTTTGATTCTTCTTCTAATTTTATGTGGTAAAATCCTTATTTACAGTCAAATTTACTAAAATAATTATATCCTTGTATTTGTCTTATTTTTAGTATTTTGTTTGGTATTGGATAATTGTATTTTTCAGTTTTAGCATTTAGATTACGATAATCTATGACCATTCTACTTTTACCTCTTTTTTGTTCACTATGTTTTATAACTATAAATGCTGGACTTGTATGTTTACTATTGCTTTCTTGTTTGTAATTATTTTCTAATAATTCTTCTATATGTATTTTAAATTCTTTTAAATCATTAAAGTTATATTTTAATGGTTTCTGCGTTATTATACTATTTTCATCTATTAATTCAATTTTTACTTTTGTCTTATATTTTTCCCATCCTTGTAATGGATTTCACTGTATAATTATTCTAGTTGTTCATTAATTATTTTAACTTTGTCTATTGTAAATATAATTATTTCTAATTGTGATATTTGTTTCTTATTTATATTTTCCATTTCTTGGTTTATTTTTTCACTTCCTTTTATCCATTCCATAGGTTTTCGTTGTTTATTATTTACTCTTTTTGCTCCTATTTTGTTTCCGCATGGTGTGGTAAACCACCAATGTGTCTTTGTTATTATATGTTGATAAAATCTATCTAAAAATGGCATTCCTAATAACATATCTTTTGTGGTAAATTCAAAATTATACATTTCTTCTATTGTTAGTATTTTATCTCATAGTTGTATTTTTATATTTTTTTCTTTATATTTAATCATACTTCCTTCATTATTAAATCATGTTACTACCATAGGTGTTTTTAATTTTTTCCATTTATCTTCTTGTAAGCAATTATATTTACATATATTCGCTTCTGCTCCTGTACCTATCATAGGGGTATAATCTCTGTTGTGATATCCTTCTACAATAATTTTTGTAAGTATAAATATTTTCATTAATCATTTTGTTCTTTTTATAAATATTTTCTTATTTTGATAAGTTATTGTTAATTGTTCATTTTTCTATGTTGTACGGTTTAACTTTTTCTAACAATTTTATTCCTAATGTAATATTATGGTTTCTTTGGTATATTTTAAATGATATTATTAAGGGTATTCCTCCTATAATTATTTCTTTTTCCGTTGTTTCTTCATTTGTATTTACTATCTCACTAGGTAATCCAGGGCATATGTGTCATGTTTTTATAATTTCTTCTTCTAATACTAACTCTCTTGTTAGGTAATTTTCTTCTTGTCCTGTATTTATTAAAATTTTATATTTTCTTTGGTCTATTATTCCTGTTATGAAATAATGATATGGTGTTATTTCTTCCTTATCTAATGAGTTTTTTGGGATTTCATAGTTTCTTTTAGATGTACTCATTCTTGATGAGGTAGCTCTTGTTAACGTATTTGGTACGCTTGAAGAGCTTAATCTTTCTTTTACAATTTCTAAATCTTCTTTTATGTCAATTTCTTTATAGCTATAGTCATTATTGTCTATTAAAGTAATTATTTTTTCGAAAGGATTTTCTATTTTTATTTTATCAATTTTATTTCTTGCTGTTATTTTATGTTTTGCTGTTAATATATATATGTTTTTGCATCTTGCTGTAAATATTTTACTGCCTGGTGCTAACTCTATTTTAGACATTTTCCAATATAATACCAATGATATATCTATATTTTTATCTGTTAATGCTACTGTATAATTGACACTTATTATAAATTTAAATTTTTGGTATAATAAATTTCCTTTTATTGCACTTATTACACTTTTTTCTATAGGGTGTATAATTCTATCATCTGCTAAATATATTTCAATAGGTGTATCTATTCCTTCTCTAAAACAAGCTTTTATTAATATTTCTGTTCCTCCTAAATGTACATATTTTATTGGTGTTTTAACTTTTATATATTGTATTTCTTTATTTATTATTCGTTTACTTAGTATCGGTATATATGCTTTTCCTCTTGCATATTTACAATCTATAATATGTTCTTTCTGACTAACTACATAATATTCTTCCTTTTGTCTTTTAAACCAATTTCTCAAAGTAGGTATTTCAAGTACTTTTTCAACACTTAAGTCAAATTATTTTCCTTTTATTTGTTCAAAAATTGTATTATCAAATATAATCTTTTGGTCTGATAATTCTTCATTTTGATAATCCTCTTTGGATATTATTTTTATATCGTCTTCAGACATTATATTTCTTCGTCTATTATATCATTATCTAGATTAATATATTCTTCTTCATTTTCTATTTCTATGTCTGATACTTCGTATATACTATCATTTTCACTTAGTTCATAGTCTATATATTCTATTTGCATATATTTGTCACTATCTATAATTATTTCTGCAATTCGCTTCTTTTTGGGTCTTTTGGTAACTTACAATCCCTAGCTATGTGTCCTATCTTTTCATAATTATAACATGTACATTGGGATAATTTTTTTTAGGTCTATATGGTCTTTTCATTTTATAATTTTTTACATAATATCTTTGTCTTGGTTTTTTGTATTTATACATAGTTTTAGTTTTTCTATAATTTTTATATTCCCTAGGTTTTTTCTTTTTATAATTTTTAGTTATGCATCCAAACTGTGGTGCTGTTTTATTTTTAGAACAGGTTAAATTTTTAATTAGTACTTTTTCCATTTTTAATTTTTCTTTTTGATTTTCACATAGTTGTATGAACCATTGATGTAAAAATTTTATTCTTGCTCCTAACGTATCTATTAATCCTTCATCATTCCAATCTTTTATTACTTTTGTACTAAATGACTCTGGTAATTTTGTAAAATATTGTTTTCTTATTTCTTTTGCTTCATCAAAATTGTATTTTGCTTTGTAATAATATTCTTTAAATGCACAAGTGTATTCTTCTTCATAACACATTTTACATATAGCTAATTTTGTCATAAGTTGCCTATTTATTATTTTTTCCCTGTTTTGTTCTCTTATATCCGTGGTCATACTACCGAATTCACTTCTTATTGATGATTCATATTTATCAAGTATATCTATATTTGTTTTTGATGGAGATCCATCTATTTTCTTGTCACTTCTAAGTACTTCTAAACTTTCTGAGTGTAGATTTTCTATCCATAATCTTGTTGTTCCTACAAACGTTTTTTTTATATACCTTGTTTTTCTGTTGTTTTTATTTTGTTATCTATTAGTTTCTTAGACATATTTCCTATCCATAGTAATATTGCTTTATTTATATCTGAAACACAATCTAGATTTAAGAAATTCTATTGTTCATTTATTAGTTTTGGTATCCAATTTTTATTTAATCTACTTGTAAGGACCTGTTTAGTCATTTTGAGCAGTAGAGTTTATTTCTTGTAATAACTGTCTGGGTCAACGGATCCCACGATGGACCGTCGAGGGGGTCTCGTTCCAAAACACGTAGACTCTGGAAAATTGGGTACTGAGAACAACTCTCTGAACTTCGCGACGGAATGGCAGGATGGACCATCGTAGGCACGACGGACCGTCATAGACTCTTTATGTCACAACCCAAAGCGAGCCGCGAGTGGCACCCACACTTACCCTCCTATGTGAGCGAACCAACCAATCTAAACCCCAACGTTTCAACCATAATAAACAGAAAATAATGCGGAAGACTTAAAACTTATTAACGAAATCAATTAATAACTTCTAAAAATTTATCAATTACTATCCCCAAAATCTGGAAGTCATCACCACAAGAACATTATATCCTTAAATTACTAAATCTAAGAGTGTCTAGGAAGCTAAAATAAGAAAACAGATGGTCCATGTCCGAACTTCAAGGACATCAAGACTTGAATGAGAGAGAATCTAGTCCGAGCTAGGAACAATAGCTCACCCTGAAATCTGACGTGATGAAGACTGGCTAGAGTTGCGGTTGAGTTGAAGACGACGGTACGTTTGCTGCACTCCACAAATAACAAAGGGAAAACATACAAGTAGGGGTCAGTACAAAACACAAATACTGAGTAGGTATCATCGGCCAACTCAGAATAGAGAGCAATATATATCAAATAATAACATAAAATCAACCATAACACTTAGCTGGTGACAACGACTAGTACCATAACCATTGGGCACAACCTAAGCACATCTATGAGGACTCAAGCCTCCACACCATACTCATTTGGGAAACAGGTTCATTAAATCTGAGTATATTAGCATAATTCAAGATTCATTCTCTTTACTATCCTGGTGTCGGAATGTGACACCCGATCCATACTATCCTAGTGTCGGAACGTGACACTCCGATCCTTTACTATCCTAGTGTCGGAACGTGACACCCGATCCATACTATCCTGGTGTCAGAACGTGACACTCCGATCCTTTACTATCCTAGTGTAGGAACGTGACACCCAATCCATACTATCATTGTGCCAGAACGTGACACTCCGATCTCCTAATTCTACGTGTCGGTTCGTGACACCCGATCCCCTAATCTCATTCTTTCAGTTCATCAAGCCTTCTTTTATACCAAGGCATCATCATTTACAGGGAGGTTTTAAGTTTTAACATTCAATAGCCTCATCATGTTAATTCATCACAATTACAGAATCACCTCGTGCAAGCACAAAATTAAGCATATAGAAGACTTTACAAAATTACCCAATACATATCAATCGCTATTTAGAATTTACTACGGAATAGCATAAACCATAACCTACCTCCACCGAAGAATCGTGATCAAGCAATCTACGTTCCCAAAGATGCGTTCTTCTCTTTTTCACGCTCGTTCCCTCTTCTTCTTTCTGATTATTCCTTATTCAAACTCTTTTTCTTTTACCTTAATTACCATATAATTAAGTATAAAAGATGACAAAAGTAACGCACTATTTAATTCAAGGTTATCTCCTTTAACCCCCAAGTAATTGAATTATTAACATTAAACCACTAACTTTATAATCATAAGCGGGAATAGTCCAAAACACCCCTTAAAAACTTTTAACAGAAATCCGACCCAGTCAGGGTAACGCAGCCTGTGACGGTCCGTCCTGCTGTTTCTGTCACAAAGTTCAGAGACTCAAATTCATTAATGAGTCTGTGACGGTACGTCGTGCCTGTGACGGTCCGTCGTGCACTTCAGTCGCATAGTTCAGAGACGCGATTTCATTAGAGACTCTATGACTGTCCCTCATGCATTCGAGGGTCCGTCCTGCCATGTCGTCGCAAAGTTCAGAGAGTCGATCTCAGTACCCAAATTTCCAGAGTCTAAGTGTTTTAAAACGAGACCCCCTCGACGGTCCGTCGTGCCCATGACGGTCCGTCGTGGGATCCGTTGACTCAGACAGTTATTACCAGAAATAAACTCTACCACACAAAACGACTAAACAGGTCGTTACAATAGATACCAATTTACCCATCGTTCGTCCCTGAACGATCACAAGAAGAAAAATAAGGACGAAAGGAGTACCTGAATCTGTAAACAGGTGTAGGTATTTTTTTTGCATATCGACCTCCTTCTCCCAAGTAGACTCTTCAACTGGCCGATTCTTCCATAAGACAAATTTTCATCAAGAAGAACTTAATCCCAACGAATGATGAAGTTTCCATCCCCATGGTATTTTTTCAACATAGACACATGAAATACCGGATGTACTCCTGACAGCCCTGGGGGCAAGGCTAATTCATAAGCTACCTCCCCCACGCGCTTCAGAACTTCAAATGGACCAATATACCTCGGACTAAGCTTACCTCGCTTACCAAACCGCATCACCCCTTTCATGGGCGAAACCTTCAGTAAAACTTGCTCACCCTCCATAAACTCCAAGTCTCTAACCTTTGGATCTGCATATTCCTTCTATCTACTTTGAGCCGTTAAAACCATTTGTTGAATGCATTTCACTTTATCTAACGATTCTCTCAGAAGGTCAGTACCCCAATGTTTAACCTCAAATGCATCAAACCACCCAATGGGAGACCTACATCTTATCCCATTCAATGCCTCAAATGGGGCCATGTCAATACTTGAGTGATAGCTATTGTTGTATGAGAAATCTGATAAGGGTAAGAGGTTATCCCAATGACCACCAAACTCTATCACACATGCATGAAACATATCCTCAAAAACCTGAATCGTTCGCTCAAACTGACCATCGGTCTGAGGGTGAAATGCAGTACTAAGATCCAACCTAGTACGTAACTCTGCATGCAATGTTCTCCAAAATATAGAAGTAAATTGTGTACCTCTATCTGATTTGATGTAAAGTGGAACTCAATGCAACCGAACGACTTCTGAGATATAGAGCCTGGCTAACTTCTCTGCATTGTAAGTCACCTTGACTGGAATGAAATGAGCAGACTTAGTTAACCTGTCAACAATCACCCAAATAGAGTCATACTTACCCATTGTCTTTGGAAGACCAACCACGAAGTCCATTGCAATTCTCTCCCACCTCCATTCGGGAATGGGCATTCTCTGAAGTGTCCCTCCAGGCCTCTGGTGTTCATACTTTACCTGCTAACAATTCGGGCATTTGGCAACAAAATCAACAATGTCACGCTTCATCCTACTCCACCAAAAATGTTGCTTTAAGTCATGATACATCTTGGTTACACCAGGATGTATAGAATACCTTGAACTATGATCCTCTGTAAGAATAGTGTGAATCAAATCATCGACGCGGGGTACACATACTCTTCCCATAATTCTCAAAACACCTTCTTCATTGATTTTTGCTTCTTTAGCCTCCCCTCGCAATACCTTATCTCGAATCCGGATTAGTTTCTCATAAGTAAACTGCTCTTCCTTAATCTTGTCAAGAAAGGAAGTTCTTGCCTCCACACAGGCCAAAATTCTCCCTTTTCATTTACTTCTAGCCTCATAAGGTCATTAGCCAGAGTCTGAACCTCTCTAGCCAATAGGCGTCTGGAAACCTGTAAGTGATCTAGACTTTCGATGCTCCCTGCTTTTCTACTTAACGCATCTGCCACAACGTTAGCTTTTTCTGGGTGATATAAAATAGTGATATCGTAGTCCGTCAATAGTTCCATCCATCTCCTCTGTCTCAGATTCAAATCATTCTGAGTAAAGACATACTGTAGGCTACAATGATCTGTATAGACTTCACAGTTAACCCCATATATATAGTGCCTCCATTGCTTTTATGCAAACACTACCGCAGCCAACTCTAAATCGGTAGTTGGATAATTACGTTCATGAACCTTTAATAGCCTCGAGGCATAAGCAATTACATTCTTCTCTTCCATTAGCACTGCACCCAAACCAGAATAGGATGCATCACAATAAACAATGAAATTCTTACCTTCCACTGGCAGGGTAAGAATTGGTGTAGTAGTCAACAAGGTCTTGAGCTTGTGAAAGCTTTCTTCACACTCGTCCGACCATACAAATGGAACACTCTACTTAGTCAAGTTTGTCAATTGGGAAGCAACAGAAGAAAATCCCTTGACAAATCGACGGTAGTAGCTAGCTAAAGAAACAAAGCTCCTTACCTCTATAACATTAGTAGGTCTTCCCCAACTCTTCACTACTTCGATCTTAGAAGGATCCACCATCACTCCATCCTTAGAAACCAGATGCCCCAAGAAGGACACTAAATCTAGCCAAAACTCACACTTAGAGAATTTGGCATAAAGCTTTTTCTCCCTCAACATTTCCAATACCATTCTCAAGTGCTCCTCATGTTTTTTCTTGCTCTTTGAGTATACCAGTATATCATCAATGAATACAATGACAAAGAGATCCAGGTATGGCTTAAAAATCTCGTTCATCAAGCTCATGAAAGCAGCAGGGGCATTCGTATTCCCAAAAGACATTACTAAGAAATCATAATGCCCATACCGGGTCGGAAAAGCAGTCTTTGGCACATCCGTTGCCCATATTTTCAATTGATGATAACCAGATCTCAAATCGATTTTTGAGAAGGTACAAGCACCTTGTAACTGATCGAACAATTCATTGATGCGAGGAAGAGGGTACTTGTTCTTAACAGTTACTTTGTTCAGTAGCCTGTAGTCTATGCACATATGAAAACTTTCATCCTTCTTCTTCACAAACAAAACAGGAGCACCTCAAGGGGATGCACTTGGTCTGATAAAGACTTTGCTTAACAAGTCTTGAAGTTGGGCCTTTAACTCCCTTAACTCAGCGGGAGCCATTCTATAAGGGGGTATGGAAATGTGGCGAGTACCCGGCTCCAGATCAATACAGAAATCAATATCTCTATCCGGTGGCATACCAGGAAAGTTTGCAGGAAACACATCCAGAAACTCACGGACTATCGAAACCGACTCAATAGAAGTTATTTAGGCAATATCATCCCTGAGGTGTGCCAAGAAAGCTAAACACCCTTTACTAACTATTCTCTTAGCACGAAGAAAGGAGATGATACGATCTGGAGTGGGAGTGTAGTCACCCTCCCACACTAACGGATCTGTCCCAGGCTTGGACAATGTCAAAGTTTTGGCATTACAATCCATGATTGCAAAGTTTGGAGAAAGTCAAGTCATACCCAAAATTTCGTCGAAATCAACCATTTCTAAGATATCCAAGTCTACATGAGTATTGATCCCCATAAAAGTCACAAGACAAGACCTATACACCTTTTCAACTATCACAGACTCACCCACCGGAGTAGAAACACGAATAGGCATGTCAAGCAAATAACAATGTAAATCAAAACCAGTAGCAAATGAGGAAAATACATATGAAAATGTGGATCCAGGATCAAATAATACAGAAGCCATGTAATCGCAAACAAAAAGATTACCTGTGATAACAACATCAGAAGTCTCCGCTTCAGACCTCCCATGGAAAGCATAACAATGGGCCCTATCACCTGTCTGTCCGTTGCCCCTACCATGTTGTGCTGCAGTAGCTCCGGCTTGCCTGCCACCCCTGTTTTTTTAGTGACCACCATTACCTTGACCACCACGTCCTCCAGAATGGCGGCCTCTCCATGACCACCTCTACCTCTGATTATAGGGGCTCTGTAACTCTATTTTGGACAATATGTCTTAATATGTCCAATTTCCCCATGACATACCGTGGTTTCACGGTATAATTAATACTTTTTCCTTAAGTTTAGTGTTTCCGTAAGCCTTTTTTGTGCTAATTTTGATATAAGTTTCTCTTTGTTTTGCAGGAAATCTGTCCAAAGCTGAATGCAGAGATTTTGAGCAAAAAATGCAGAAGAGACTACCTACGGTGCTTATGACGGTCCGTCGTGCCTGTGAAGATCCGTAGGTGGAAGCGTAGAGAAGCTGCTGAAGGAAGATGGGGAAGTCTGACCAAGTGTAGGATTACGAAGCTTGTGACAGTCCGTCATGGCTATGACGGTCCGTCCTGTAGGTTCGTCGTGAAGATCAGAAAAGTGATCCCAATACCCAGATTCCAAGAGTTGAAGTATTTTGAAACGAGACCTTCGACAGACTGTTGTGCTTATGACGGTCCGTCAAACTTGCCGTCGAGGGGAATGAAGAAAGCAGCAGAATAAATTACACCAAGTATGGGACGACGGAGTCCACGACGGTCCATCATGACCACGATGGTCCGTCGCGTGGTCCGTCGACCCAGCCGCATTTTGGCAGATTTCCAGTAATTAGAATCCTTGTTTAATTAGGTTTTTATTTTTTTATAAATAGTTCGAAAAACCTCATTTTTGAGGTTAGACTCTGTGAGATAAAACATCATATTATTAGATTTTGTGTTTGGAGTGTTTGGTTTTTAAGAGATTCTTACAAGTGATTTTTGGTGATTAATCAAGCAAATTTTCGGACATTATTCTTTATCATTGAAGTAAGTACATTAATTCTTGTTTAACATATTTGAATATTGTGTTTATGGCTATAAGGAACTAAACTCCATAACTAGGGTTGTGGGAACCATAGGCAAATAATGAGATAAACCCTAGTTAAAATAACAATTCTAGAATAGTGTCTTGGATGTATTAATAATTCTTTCGCTTAGAAGTCTTTTTAACGGATGATCAACGTTAGAACTAGCCTTAATGCTACATGCCGGACCAAGGAGGTAGATAATTGGAAAAGAATTATTAACATAGGTTAACTGTATACTATCTAATAGGCTAGTATTGATTGGTACGAGGTAATAACTTAGTCAAATATCGAATACGATGCTTAATATGAGGTAAAGATAAGGGTTAGGAAAGCAACACACGCAGCCGAACCAAGGTGCGGAGTGAGATTTTCTAGATGCCGGACCAAGGATTTAGAAATACATAACTTATCACTTTGCATGCAAGATAGTAGGAAAGAATTGTTATAGTTAGAATTATCAAGTTATGAACCTGTGGGGAACACGTAAACTTACTTTAATTAATTGATTAAAATCCAACATTAAAAGCTGTTAAGTGTCACTTTCAAGTTCGTTAGTTATTTTTACTCATTAGGAAATACAAAACCCCCTTTTTATGCTTTCACTTTCTAAGGATATCATCAACCGAACAATCGTAATAACAAGTTGAAGTTAAGTATAGACTATTTTCCTCGTGGGAACGATCCCAACATCACTAGTTGGGTTATTTACTTGATGCGACCTCTTTACTCATCATTCGAGAAGTAAGTTTGAGCGTATCAAATTTTGGCGCCGCTGCCGGGGAATTTAGCTTTTAGATTAACTTGAACTTATTATTAAAGTTTAGTTGATATTTTCTTGATTTTACTTTGTTTTATTGTTTTTGATTTCTTTTCAGAACTGTCCTCCTTGTATGCCAAATACACGGAGAGGAAGAGAACCCTTGTTTCCCTACGATCACGAGCTAGAGCTTACACTGCGCAATATGAATCAAAACTTGGGAATAAATGATGAGGATCCTAACCAGAACATCACAAATCCAGTGGATGTTCATGGTTAGATGTTACCCGACGCTCCGGGTGAACATCAACAGAGGGGACAAAATCCCGTTCCACGGCCCCAAGCATACTATAGAGGGTATGATAACATCGCAGACTAGGATAGGCCACTTGTCTTGCCCCCTCTACCCACAGGCCACACTTTTGTGGTAACTAGTAGCCTGATGCAAATGCTCACTGCCAGAGGTTTGTTTTCTGGGCTACCTTCTGAGGATCCACATGCCCATATAGCTAAGGTAAGGGCAGTATGTAAAAGTTGTGTGGGGAGGCCTGATTTGGATCTAGATGTAATATGTCTAAGAGTGTTTCCTCTCTCACTGACGGGAGAGGATGCTATGTGGTTTACTGAGCTCCCATACAACTCCATTTTCACTTGGAATCAACTACGGGATGTCTTCTTAGAACGCTACTATCCGGTCTCCAAGAAATTAAACCACAAAGACAGGGTTAATAACTTTGTGGCACTACTAGGAGAGTTAGTTAGTAGTTCTTGGGATAGATTCACCTCATTCTTGAGAAGTGTCCCAAATCACCCTATTGATGATGAGTCACTTAAGGAATACTTCTATCGGAGACATGATGATAACAATAAAGCGGTGTTGGACACTATAGCAGGTGGATCTTATAGAGAATGCCCTTATGCTGAGATTGTTGAGAAATTTGAGAAAATCTCCGGTAACAACAAAGCTTGGAGTACTAAAAAGTCCGATACAGGGAGAAACACCTTCGCAGTGCAGTCCACTCACAACCCAGCCACAGATGATATTCGTGAAGAAATGGCTCAGATGAGAACCGAGCTTGGGTTGGTACTAAAACATGTCACTGGGGTGTAGAAAAGATTATTGCAGTCAACTACTTGGCTAAACCACCACCTCCAATCGATGAGTGTTATTATGAGGAGGATTCCTATTCAGTAAATGAACAGATGGGGGTTTCCGACCAAGTGCCCAGGGCTCTAATCAGGAGAATTGGTGCCAAGGTCAAAGGAACCAAGGTCGGAACTATGGTAACTACAATCGTAAGGGTCATTATGTCCGAGATGGAAACTACAATCGCGACAACAACTTCAACAGGGGTAACTTTGGTAATAGAAACAACAGGAATGGACCCTATGTTCCTCCTCAAAATCGTGAAGTTATTCCTATGGATGGTGGAGGTAGTATGTCGCGAGTTGAGGATATGTTGCATAAAATGATGAGGAGGTTCGATGCTAGTGATGAGCACAATAAAGAGTTGAGGAATGATTTAGCGGGTATTGGGAAAAAAGTTGATACACATGCAATATCGATTAAGCAACATGAGTTACAATTGGCCCAATTATCTGCAACTGTGAACACACGGCAATCGGGCACTCTTCCTAGCAACACTGTCCAAAATCTGAAAAATGATGGACATTGTATGACAATTACTACTCGCGGTGGCAAGCAAACCATTGACCCGCCTATGCCATCTAATGAGAATGAGGTGACAAAAGACACAGATAAAGTGGTAAATGTTGATGCTAATTTAGAGGATAATAATGCAGAAGATGCTGAAGTGCCTAAAAAGGTAACTCCCATGCCTAGGCCACCACCCCCATTTCCTCAAAGATTAGTGAAAAAGACTGAGGATGGCAAATATCGGCGTTTTATAACAATGTTGAAGCAACTTTCTATCAATGTCCCTTTGGTAGAAGCATTAGAACAAAGTCCGCTTACGCCAAGTTTATGAATGATCTGGTCACAAAGAAAAGATCGGTTACTTTTGAGGATGATAATAGAATGCACCATTGTAGTGCTATTGCTACAAGATCTCTGGTCCAAAAGAAAGAAGATCCGGGTGCGTTCACTATTCCTTGTACAATCGGGCTATTAAATTTTGCGAAAGCATTATATGATCTGGGGACAAGCATAAATCTCATGCCCCTCTCGATTTACAAGAAGTTGGGTTTGGGTGACCCAAAGCCCACTGCGATGTGGCTACTAATGGCTGATCGAACAGTAAAATGGCCCATAGGGATACTTCATGATGTGCTAGTAAAAGTGGAGTCATTCATCTTTCCAGCCGATTTTGTTATTCTTGATTGTGAGGTTGATTTTGAAGTGCCTATTATCCTTGGGAGGCCATTCCTAGCTACGGGAAGAGCCTTAGTAGACATGGAAAAGGGGCAGATGAAATTTCTGTTGAACAGTGAGGAAGTGACCTTTAATATTAGTAGGTCCATGAGGCAGAGTGGTGAGCTCCAATCGGCATCTGCTATATCTTACAACATGGGTGAGACATTTGAGACACAAATAGAAGAACATCTATGTGTCGAAGCATTAGCCGCAGCGATAATGAACTTTGATAGAGATTGCATTGAAGAGTATGAGTCATTAGTCGCGACTCTTGACCGAGGTGATGTTCAGTTTAAACCGATGAAATTGGAGCTTGATATGAAGAATCGCGAGTCCCCACCCGCTAAACCATCTATAGAGGAAGCTCCAAAAGTTTAATTAAAAGCTCTCCCACCTCATCTTAGGTATGAATTCTTAGGAAATGGTGACACTTTACCGGTAATCATTGCATCAGACCTGGATTAACAACAGGTTCAGAGTTTGGTGAAGGTACTAAAAAGGTTCAAAAGAGCTATTGGGTGGACCATTGTGGACATTATTGGGATCCCTCCTGGTATTTGCTCTCATAAAATCCAACTCATGCCTGATCATAAGCGGAGTATTGAGAACCAGAGACGCTTGAATCCTCCTATGCAAGAGGTTGTGAAGAAGGAAATTATCAAGTGCTTGGATGCTGGAGTAATCTATCCAATCGCTGATAGTAGTTGGGTATGCCCGGTTCAGTGTGTACCTAAGAAAGGGGGAAAGACTGTGGTCCACAACGAAAAGAATGAACTTGTTCCAATGAGACCGGTTACTGGATGGATGGTGTTTATGGATTACCGTAAACTGAACTCATGGACTAAAAAAGACCATTTTCCTATGCCTTTCATGGATCAGATGTTGGATAGACTTGCCGGAAAAGGGTGGTATTGTTTTCTTGATGGGTATTCGGGGTATAATCAGATTTCTATTGCACCAGAAGATCAAGAGAAAACCACTTTCACTTGTCCATATGGGACTTTTGCGTTCAGAAGAATGCCGTTTGGGTTGTGCAATGCACCCGCAACCTATCAGAGATGTATGATGTCAATATTTTCTGACATGGTGGAGGATACTATAGAGGTTTTTATGGATGATTTTTCTGTGGTTGGCGATTCATTCGAGCGGTGCTTGACCAATTTATCTGAGGTTCTTAAGAGATGTGAAGACTGCAATTTGGTACTAAACTGGTAAAAGTGTAATTTCATGGTGAAAGAGGGTATTGTGTTGGGTCATCGCATTTCAGAAAAGGGCATAGAGGTTGATCGAGCTAAAGTTGAGGTAATAGAGAGACTTCCCCCGCCGATCTCAGTGAAAGGTTTGAGAAGCTTTCTTGGACATGCAGGTTTTTATCGGAGATTCATCATAGACTTTTCAAAGATTGCACACCCATTGTGCAAATTGCTGGAGAAAGAATGTAAATTTTGTTTTGATGAATCCTGTCTTAAAGCATTCGATAAGCTTAATGAGAAGTTAGTGTCTGCGCCTATCATTATTTCTCCGGATTGGAACAGTCCATTTGAGGTAATGTGCGATGCCAGTGGGGTAGCTCTTGGTGTAGTATTGGGACAGAGAAGAAACAAAATCCTTCACCCAATTTACTATGCTAGTAAAGCCCTAAATAAAGCCCAGAAGAACTACACAGTGACTGAGCAAGAACTCCTAGCAGTAGTCTTTGCTTTTGAGAAATTTCGCTCCTATTTGTTAGGTACAAGAGTTATAGTGCATACTGACCATTCAGCATTGAGATATTTGATGGCGAAAAAGGATGCGAAACCTAGGCTGATTCGTTGGGTACTACTGCTGCAAGAATTTGACTTTGAGGTGCTGGATAGAAAAGGAACTAAAAATCAAGTTGCTGATCATTTGTCTCGTCTAGAGGATGAAGCTATGAGAGAGTTAGGGGATAAGACTGACATTGATGATACGTTCCCCAATGAACATGTATTGGCTGCTTCACAAGACTTGATTCCATGGTTCGCACATTTTGCGAACTATCTGGCTAGTGATATGGTTCCATCAGACTAGTCCTTTCATCAAAGAAAAAAGTTCATGTATGATGTGAAGAAGTTCTTTTGGGATGAACCATACTTGTATAGGAGTTGTGTCGACGGGCTTATTCGGTGTTGTGTGCTAGAATGTGAAATGTTTAGTTTATTGGAGGCATGCCATTCTTTACCTGTTGGCTAACATCACAGTGGTATCCGAACCGTTTACAAGATATTGCAATGTGGTTACTATTGGCCAACTCTTCATCAATATGCTAATGGGTTTGCTAAAGCATGTGACAAATGTCAACGAGATGATGGTATTTAATGAAATCAAGAGCTCCCTCTAAACTCCATTCTTGTGATTGAGTTATTTGATGTGTGGGGTATTGACTTTATGGGCCCTTTCGTGAGTTCTCATGGGATGAAGTACATTCTTGTAGCAGTTGATTATGTATCTAAATGGGTCGAAGCCATAGCCCTCGCAAACAATGAAGGGAAGAGTGTCACTGCATTCTTGAAAAAGAATATATTCTCCCGTTTTGGCACTCCAAGGGCCATTATTAGTGATGGGGGCTCCCACTTCTGCAACAGATTGTTCAAGGGGTTATTGGAGAAATACAGTGTCCGCCATAATGTGGCCACTCCTTACCACCCTCAAACTAGTGGGCAAGTTGAGGTATCGAATCGGGAGATCAAACAGATATTGTTCAAAACAGTGAATGCTGGTAGAACAGATTGGTCAAGGAGGCTTGATGATGCTCTTTGGACCTACCGGACAGCTTATAAGACTCCCATAGGTATGTCTCCATACCAACGATTATATGAGAAAGCTTGTCATCTTCCGGTTGAGTTAGAACATAAAGCCATGTGGGCTATGAAGAAGTTAAAAATGGATTGGAGCGAAGCTGCAGAGCAACGGTTAAACGGGTTGAATAGACTTGATGAATATCTCTTGAAAGCCTATGAAAGCTCAGCCCTATATAAAGAAAAGATGAAGAAGTATCATGACAACAAAATTGAAAAACGAGAGTTTATGGTCGGGTATTTAGTGCTTCTATTCAATTCCAGATTGCGCTTGTTTCCAGGCAAACTCAAGTTTAAATGGACAGGTCCTTACATGGTTACCCAACTATTCCCTCATGGAGCAGTTGAGTTAGAAAATAAGGAGGGTGTGCGGTTCATGGTGAATGGACAGCGCATAAAAATCTATCTCGGGCATGATGAATCGGCGAATGAAGTGATCGAGGCACACCATCTTGATGAAGTCTGAGTAATCAAGTGGCCCCAGTCGTGCCGCGACATTAAATCAGGCGCTTGTTGGGAGGCAACCCAATACTTATCGTCTTTTTAATAACGGTAGCATTTTTTCTATTAATGGGTTTTAAATTTGCAGGCACATCACATGAAATTCTTCAGAAAACCACTCCGCAGTATCCACTGACGGATACAACGACGGACCATTGCGCATGCAACGGACCGTCGTATGCAACCGTCACACCAGGTACGTATTTCTGTCATTTTTAATATTAGGGCACACACTACGGAACCTACGACGGCTCGTCACAAATGCGACGGACCGTCGTCGGTGAACCGTCGCGTGATAAATGATTTCTACCCGACCCGATCCGGCTGGACCCTTTTCAAAATCTAACCGTTTATACTGCCCCCTCCATATTCCACCCCATTACTTCCTTATTCCCCTCATCTGCCCTCTCTTTTCAACTTCCACACTTCCCCTCACTGATCATTGCTCCCAAATTCCTCCTAAGCCTTATACTTATCATCCACTAGTCGGTGCTGCTGCTGAAGGTGTCTACCTTGCCAACTGAATCATTCTCCGTTTGTTTTCTTCTCCATTTCCAAGGTATGTGTCTCTAAATTTATACTTATTTATCTTGCATTTTGGTTTTGTAGTTAGTATTAGCTTAGTTCTTAGTCGTACACTATTTCCTCTATATGATTATGTCTAAACCTAGGCTCAAAATGTTCGTATGTGCCATGTTGATAACCCTAGGCATAGGTGATCTTGCTTTGGTAGTTTCCTAGGTCCTTGGGATAGACACATATAGGTCCACAACACTACAAGACCATGTGGGTTCATTAGGGATGCGTAGGGTACCCCCAGTTCTAACACTGCTTCTCAGAACGAGACCCCGATGACGGACCGTCGCACACACGACGGACCGTCGTAGGGTCCGTTAAACAAGCCCTAGCACCCTTGCCCAACGACGCTTGTGACGGACCGTTGTCTTCACGACGGTCCGTCCTGCATAACCATTCTGGTTGTCAGAGACCCTGTTTCTAAGGGTCTCTCAAAATTTCTAAGTGTCCTAGGACGGTCCGTCCTGCACGATCGTCATGATGGTCAGAGACCCCTCTGATAAGGGTCTCCAAACATTTTCGAAGTGTCCTACGACAGACCGTCGTACCTACGACGGTCCGTCCAGCTTGACCGTCATGAAGGTCAGAGACCCCTCTAATAAGGGTTTCCCAACATTTTCTAAGTGTCCTACGACGGACTCTTACGACGGACCGTCATACCTACGACGGTCCGTCCTGCTTGACCATCATGATGGTCAGAGACCCCTCCTTCCGGGTTCTTTCTATATACATAAGTACAACACGACGGACCTGCTGACGGTCCGTCATATCCATGATGAGCCGTCATCTAGCCCATCGTGTGATACAGTTTCACTATCACTAACACTATTTTAAATGTTTTATGTTGTATGGGCTTGCCTGTCCTTTTTGACACTACTCGTACTAATAGTGATCCTTTGCAGGTACTATCTACTATGGCACCCATGCAAGACCGAGCCTTCGCACGCGGGCGATCCAAGTCTGTTGCTTCGTCTGCACGCTTGATCATCGGTTCTAATGATGAGCGGGACCCTGAATATGTGCCCCTAGGCACTTCCGCACCTTCCCGTGCTGCACGTGCCCCCAGAGCCACACCCAAGACGGTGGTGTCCGGCGTATTCACTGCCTCCCAGTCTAATGAGGAGCGCATACTGACCGGCACACCCTCTGGGTCAGCCACACATGAGGAAGGAGCGTCTGGCTCCTTAGGAGTATCCTGGTCCGAGGAAGCTTCAGGCTCTGCTGAGGTTCCCGCACCCGCCACTGCTGCAGCGTCGGCCTCGTCTGATTAGGCTGACAGTTCAGACTCTACATCCGGCGCACCAGTCCAGGTCCCCACCCCAGCCTCTGATCAGCCAAACCGGTTGTGCGTCGAAGGCCAGTTCAAGTTTACTCCGACGCCAAATTCCTGACGGATAAAGGAGTAATGACTTGGACACTCACCTTGGAGCGGCGGGTACTTATGGGGAGTCTCTCATCGATGTCGGAGATCCACAACCTATTCACCAGGCATCGCTTAGAGTGGACAGCCCGTTCGTCGGGGCGATACAGCGAGGAAGTGGTCCGAGAGTTCTACGCATCCTATGTAGCGACTCTCCGATCACAGATCGATAGGCGGGCTGCTCCAGCTAAACTGGCCCCACTGGAGCAGGTTTGAGTCCGGGGTGTGCAGGTTGACATTTCCCTGCCAGCTATTCGCCGGTTCCTATACGGCGAGAGTGCAAATTCTACGCGGACTCCCGACACTGCCGAGTTTGACTACCGCTGGCGGATAGTGAAGGATGGCCATTTCTTGCACGAGCAGACACTGAGAGAGACCACCAAGAGGTGGATGGCCCTGCACCTATCAATCGACGAAGAGGGTGCAGATTGGGTCACTGAGCCGAAGGAGGCCATCAAGAAGGCCAACCTCACGTTCGTCGCGAAGTTCTTGTGGCTGCTTGTCCGTCACTGCCTTTCCCCCACAGCAGCTGATAACATCGTCACTTGGGATTGAGTAGTGTTGATGGCGGCGATGATAGCCGGATTGAAGGTCGACTTTTCATGGCTTCTCTAGGCAGTCATGCACGAGGGGGCATTCAAGGTCACAACTACCTACCCCTTCACGTGTATGATTTTTTCCCTTTGAATGACTGCATGTGTGCCCATATGGCACATAGATCAATTGAAGTCCCCGCAGGGCACCGTTGACGTCGGCCTCATCAGAGACAAGGCCAATAAGTTGGCCCCACGTCGAGGGCCTCGTCCTGAGCTGCCACCACTTGCTGATGATCTTACGGATACGGTGGCCCAGGGCCGCCCCACTACACAGGCGTCCACTGACACTACCCGGTCGAGTCTATCCCGGGTAGTAGCCCAACCCCGAGCTACTCTCGCACAGCCCCTCCATCGTTACTGTCCCCGCTTGCTAGGGTCCAGAAACTGGAGGCACAAATTGCCACCCTTCGGCATCATATCCAGCCGTGGATGCAGAAGTCTATTACTGAGTCTGAACCGCGTATGGAGAGGATGATGCAGCGGAAGATTGATGAGGTTCACCAGCGCCTTGATTCATTTGAGTTGAGAGTGTTAGACCGCTCAGCCCCTCCGGTAGATGTGTCGACTCTTCAGGCTGCAGTCGACAGTCTTCGTGCAGACATCGACACGATCCTAGAGGCTAGAGTGCAGGAGCCTGTTGAGCCTGTTGAGGACACTGTATTGGCGGCCCTATTTGCTACTTCAGAAATTCCCCCACCTTCCCCTCGAGAGAGTGCCAAGAGGCGTAGGGGTCGATCAGAGGATGAGGCGCGAGCAAGGAAGAAGGAGCGCCGAGAGATGGAGGCCGCGAGGAGAGCCTCACTTGCTGACGCGGAGGCACACCAAATCAGAGCATCACAGATAGCGGTTGGGGCGTGTAGGTCCCGCACTTTAGAGACAGCAGGAGGCACTACTGATGGTGCGGTTGTTGCTGAGGACATCACTGAGGGTGTCCAGATTGCTGAGGACATCACTGAGGGTGTCCAGATTTCTGAGGACACCACTGAGGGTGTCCAGATTGGAGAGGATGTGGGTTCTCGGAAACCGGACCCACCAGCTTGCTGATCGACGGCGCTATGCGCCACAGGTTTGCTTTACCTACCCCTCTAATCTTTAGATTTTTTTTATGAATTGGGGACAATTGCAAAATTTTTTTTGTTGGGGGTAGGGTAAATGGAAAGTGAGTGTTAGGGTGAATTCTGAGTAGCCCAACTCACTATCCTCTTTTGGGGTTTTCTTGCCTGTGTTCTTTTCCCCCAAAAAGACTGATTACTTTTTCTGTTGAACCGGCACGTTATATCTTTTGTACATAGTTTAACTCTGAGGCATGATGGCTAAAATGATATCCCGATAAAACTGGAAAATATTGCATGACTAGGCGTAGTAACTGATAATTGTGTGGCTCTAAACGTGAAATAGAGTTGCACCATTGCATTACCCTAAATCTTCAAGTCAAACTAGGTGTCTGATAATCTGGTATAGTGACGAGATGTCAAGTGAGTGTGAGGAAAGTTGAATAGTCCACTATTGGTACTAAGCTAGAACTTGCCTGGTTAGTCGTACTAAAAGTAAGCTGTAACAGACAATTAGGAAAGGATCATAGGCCTTTATTCAATATAGCCCATTTCTAGCCTAAATAAAAGAAACCAAATGAAAGTTATCCTTCTTTGATCCAAATAATTTGAGCTTAAAATTAGACCTTTCTTTTTCACCCCAACTGATCTTTTCTGGGAACAATATGTTGGGCCTGGTCCTCCTTGGACATGTGCACCTCAGCTTAAGCCAAAAGCATAAGTTGAGGGTGGCTAATGCATAAACAACCTTCGTTATGGCCCTGACCCGACTTTGGGTATTGTGTACCTTGACTCATGGCAAAGCCATGAGTTGAGGGTGGCTGTTTTGAAGAATGCTCTGGAAAGTGGGGTTGAAAGAACAAAGAGAGAAAGAACAAAAGTAAAGTGACTGAAGAACTCATTGAAAAAAAAAGAGAAATATTCAAGAATTACAAACAAGAAAAGAAAAGAGTTACTTACACAAATGAAGAAACAAGGGAAACAACAAGGTGAAAGAATAGGAGAAACTGGGCGAGACAAAGTGATAGAAAGTGAAACGTTTAGCCGATATTTCAAGGAGGGAAAAAAGTCACTAAAGTATACCTAAATCTACCCTACCTGACTCTAAGCCTACGTTACAAGCTAAAAAAGTCCTATCGTGATCCTAAGGGTTGTATAGCGAACTTAAGGCAGTGAAAATAAGGGCAAGCTTATGGCAATATGTATGAATGAGTGTGACTTTGTTCTAAGAGCGAGTGTTGAAATGTAATTCTTATAATCAAACTAAAATCATTGTGCGAAAAATAAGGATTTTGTTCTAAAGTGAGGACGCTAGTTGCAATACCGGAATTGTTTGCACCTCGCTGAGAAATTGAAGAGGATAGGTGTTAGTGCATGGTGAGTCTGTGTCATGTTCGAAAACCACAAAATTCAAGCCTAATAGTGATAGCATGCATAGATTTGATGAGATTAATCGAGATTGATAGCCAAATGATTGCAAAGGATAAAACATGAATACTATTGTACAAAGATTTTGTAGTGAGTCATAGTGCGTCGCTTGAGGACAAACAACGAATTTATGTTGAGGGTGTTGATATACCGTGGTTTCACGGTATAATTAATACTTTTTCCTTAAGTTTAGTGTGTCCAAAAGCCTTTTTTGTGCTAATTTTGATATAAGTTTCTCTTTGTTTTGCAGGAAATCTGTCCAAAGCTGAATGCGGAGATTTTGAGCGAAAAATGCAGAAGAGACCACCTACGGAGCTTATGACGGTCCGTCGTGCCTGTGACGGTACGTAGGTGGCAGCGTAGAGAAGCTGCTGAAGGATGATGGGGAAGTCTGACCAAGTGTGGGATTACGAAGCTTGTGACGGTCAGTCCTGCAGGTTCGTCGTGAAGATCAGAGAAGTGATCCCAGTACCCATATTCCAAGAGTTGAAGTATTTTGAAACGAGACCCTAGACGGACCGTTGTGCCTACGACGGTCCGTCATACTTGACGTCGAGGGGAATGATGAAAGCAGCAGAAGAAATTACACCAAGTATGCGACGACGGAGTCCACGACGGTCCGTCATGACCACGACGGTCCGTCAACCCAGCCGCAATTTGGCAGATTTCCAGTAATTAGAATCCTTGTTTAATTAGGTTTTCATTATTTCATATATAGTTCTAAAAACCTCGTTTTTGAGGTTAGACTCCGTGAGATAAAACATCATATTATTAGATTTTGTGTTTGAAGTGTTTGGTTTTTTAGAGATTCTTACAAATGTTTTTTGGTGATTAATCAAGCAAATTTTCGGACATTATTCTTTCTCATTGAAGTAAGTACATGAATTCTTGTTTAACATATTTGAATATTGTGTTTATGGCTATGAGGAACTAAACTCCATAACTAGGGTTGTGGGAACCATAGGCAAATAATGAGATAAACCCTAGCTAAAATAACAATTCTAGAATAGTGTCTTGCATGTATTAATAATTCTTTCGCTTAGAAGTCTTTTTATGGGATGATCAACGTTAGAACTAGCCTTAATGCTACTTGCCGGACCAAGGAGGTAGATAATAGTAAAAGAATTACTAACATAGGTTTAGTGTATACTATCTAATAGGCTAGTATTGATTGGTACGAGGTAATAACTTAGTCAAATATCGAATACGATGCTTAATATGAGATAAAGATAAGGGTTAGGAAAGCAACACACGCAGCCGGACCAAGGTGTGGAGTGAGATTTTCTAGATTTCCGACCAAGGATTTAGAAATACATAACTTATCACTTTGCATGCAAAATACTAGGAAAGAATTGTTATAGTTAGAATTATCAAGTTATGAACCTGTGGGGAACACGTAAACCCTAGTTACTTTAATTAATTGATTAAAATCCAACATTAGAAGCTGTTAAATGTCTCTTTCAAGTTCGTTAGTTATTTTTACTCATTAGGAAATACAAAACCCCCTTTTTATGCTTTCACTTTCTAAGGAAATCATCAACCGAACAATCGTAATAACAAGTTGAAGTTAAATGTAGACTATTTTCCTCGTGGGAACGATCCCAACCTCACTAGTTGGGTTATTTACTTGACGCGACCGCTTTACTCCTCATTCGAGAAGTATGTTTGAGCGTATCACCCCACATCCATAACACTCTCTGGGTTCAAGCATAGGTCTCTGTGAGAATGACGGAGTCTTGGGATAACCTCCAAACTCAGAGAAATGTTGACCGGTGTGTGGTGGACCCCCAGCTACAACTTGTATTAAAGACTGAATAAGTCGGGATCGATAACCTCCTGAACTCTGCTCTCTGGAGTAAGAATCACTAAACTCACCTCCCTTACGAAACTTCTTAGTTGCTGATGCCATGGTGAAGTTACCTGGCTTCACTCCCTCCACCTCTATCACAAAGTCTACCACTTCCTGAAAGGATTTTGCTGCAGTAGATACCTGTAAGGCTGGAATCTTCAAATCTGACCACAATCACTTCACAAAATGGCGAATCTGCTTATGTGGACTGAGGCAAAGCTGGGTGGCATACCTTGATAATGCACGAAACTTAGCCTCATAAGCAGTAACCGACATCCTGCCTTGCTCTAGCCTCAATAACTCATCTCTCTTCCTATCCCTCAAAGTCCGGGGTATATACTTCTGCATAAACAAGCTAGAGAATGATGCCCATGTCATAGGTGGTGCTTGTGCTGGTTGACACTAAACATACGATCGCAACCACATTTTAGCATTTCCCTGAAAATGATAGGTTACAAACTCAACACCGAATCGTTCTACTATGTCCATCTTATGTAGCAATTCATGACAATCAACCAGAAAGTCATAGGCATCGTCAGATTCAGCACCCTTGAAAACTGGAGGTTTCAATTTAAAGAACTTACTGAAAAGTTCGTGCTGATTAGTTGTCATTATAGGCCCTGTAGTCAACCGAGGAAACGTGCCTATTTCCAATGAGGCATCCATGCGTGGAGCCACAGCAGTTGCATGTTGTATTCCCGGAACCTGAGGTGCTGGTACAGAAAACACTGGAGGTGTCTGGCCTTGGTCAGATAACCCGCTAAGATAAGTAAGAAACTGATTAATCATTTCTGGGGTAGGTTGGGGTGGTAATCCCTCATTCTGCACTTGTTCATTCTCCCCTTCCTCACCCTCTCTTAAGACTTCCTCAGTCGGTGGAGTAGTCACCGCCCTCGTACTAGATGGGCCACGTGCTTGTCCTCCTCCTCTAGAGGACGTCATCCCGCGACCTCTACCACGACCTGCTCCTTTTCGAGCTACAGCCCTAGTGGCTGGCTCAGACGCATCTTGTCTTGCCGGTGTTGGTGTTGGCGCAGTTTTTGCTCTAGTTCTAACCATCTGCTAAATAGAGTGAAGATGGTCAGATACCAATTTGTATCACCCAGATACCAATTGGATCCAAGTAATAGCACGAAAGAAAGAAAGAATGGAATTTTCCTAAAGTCTTATAGCCACTCAAAGAAAAGTAAAGGCGTCCCCCTACCGTTCCTCAAGACTCTACTAGACTCGTTCCTGTGTGATGAGACCAACGAACCTAATACTCTGATACCAAGTTTGTCACGACCCAAAATGAGCCGCGAGTGGCACCCACACTTACCCTCCTATGTGAGCGAACCAACCAATCTAAATCCCAACATTTGAACCATAATAAACATAAAATAATGCGGAAGACTTAAAACTCATTAACGAAATCAATTAATAACTTCTAAAAATTTATCAATTACTATCCCCAAATTCTGGAAGTCATCACCACAAGAACATTCTATCCTCAAATTACTAAATCTAAGAGTGTCTAGGAAGCTAAAATAAGAAAACAGATGGTCCATGTCCGATCTTCAAGGACATCAAGACATGAATGAGAGAGAATCCAGTCCGAGCTAGGAACAATAGCTCACCCTGAAATCTGACGTGATGAAGACTGGCTAGAGTTCGGTTGAGTTGATGACAGAATACAAATATGTTTGTTATTTGAAAAAACAGCATAAACAAAGAAAAATATAAACAACAATTGATAGAAAAAATAGCTGAAAAAGAACAAGAATTACAACATAAAAAAAGAAGTTTAGAAGAAAATATTTTAGCAGGAGTATGTAATAAATCAATATTAGCACAAAGAAAAGTTATGTTTATGTTAGAATTTGAAATAGATTGTCTTGAATATAAGTTACAACATAGTATAATACATAAATTATAATGAACAAAGAAGAATTTGCAGTAGACGAAAAGATATATGAAAATCAAGACGAAATGATAATAAAAATAATATTTTCAAATATCGGAAGAAGATATAAGAAAATAGGAAATAACCTATATTTAATGTTAGAAAAAGGAACAACAAAATTAGAAGATGATTTAACAGCTATGATAAGAATAACAAAAGAAAATTAAGAAACAGACAAATCAAAAGAAATTGAGAAAATAAAAATACAAGCAAAACAAGAAGTACAACATTTAGAAGAAATAAAAAATACAAGAATAAGTGAATTAGAAAAAGAATTAGCTAGGTTAAAATTATTATATGAAACTAAACAAAAACAAAAGGAAAAAGATAAAGAGCTTGAATTAACTAATAAAATAACAGAGATGGAAAAAAAACTAAATGAAGATCTTGAAGTAAATGAAATAAACGAAAATGAATCAGATACAATAAATGATAAAAAATCAGAAATAAGTGATATAAGTGAGACATATACATAAATTCTAGAACAGTTAAATAAACCAAAAAAATTAGAAATAAACACAGGAGATATGAATAGACCTAGTACATCAAGAGTTAGAACTCCAGATAATAGTCCCAGAAATAGTCCTATAATTAGTCCCAGATGGACACCACCAACCTATTATACAGAAAGTTATCAACAATCAGATAGAACTAATGCAATATGGAATGGTAGATTAAATAAAAATTGGATACCAAAACCAATAAATGAACAATATATTTTCTTAGATCTAGATTGTGTTACAGATATAAATAAAGCAATATTACTATGGATAGGAAATATGTCTAAGCATCTAATAGATAACAAAATAAAAACAACAGAAACACCAAGGTATATAGAAAGAACGTTTGTAGGAACAACAAGATTATGGATAGAAAATCTACCCTCAGAAAGTTTAGAAGAATACACTTGCGCATTTAAAGAATATTATTACAAAGCAAAATACAATTTTTATTAAGAAAAAGAAATAAGAAAACAATATTTTACAAAATTACCAGAGCTATTTAGTACAAAAGTAATAAAAGATTTGAATGATGAAGGATTAATAGATACTTTAGGAGCAAGAATAAAATTTTTACATCAATGGTTCATACAACTATGTGAAAATCAAAAAGGAAAATTAAAAATGAAAAAAGTACTAAACAAAAATTTAACCAGTTGTAAAAATAAAACAGCAGCACAGTTTTGATGCATAACTAAAAATTATAAAAAGAAAAAACCTAGGCAATATAAAAATAATAGAAAAACAAAAACTATGTATAAATACAAAAAACCAAGACAAAGATATTATGTAAAAAATTATAAAATGAAAAGACTATATAGACATAAAAGAAAAATATCCCAATATACATGTTATAATTGCGGAAAGATAGGACACATAGCTAGAGATTGTAAGTTACCAAAAGACCCAAAAAAGAAGCAAATTGCAGAAATAATTATAGATAGTGACAAATATATGCAAATAGAATATATAGACTATGAACTAAGTGAAAATGATAGTATATACGAAGTATCAGACATAGAAACAGATAATGAAGAAGAATATATTAATCTAGATAATGATATAATAGATGAAGAAATATAATGTCTGAAGATGATATAAAAATAATATCCAAAGAGGATTATCAAAATGAAGAATGATCTGACCAAAAGATTATATTTGATAATACAATTTATGAACAAATAAAAGGAAAAGAATTAGACTTAAGTGTTGAAAAAGTACTTGAAATACCTACTTTGAGAAATTGGTTTAAAAGACAAAAAGAAGAATATTATGTAGTTAGTCAGAAAGAAATATTATAGATAGTAAATATGCAAGAGGAAAAGCATCTATACTTATACTAAGTAAACGAATAATAAATAAAGAAATACAACATATAAAAGCTAAAACACCAATAAAATATGTACATTTAGGAGGAACAGAAATATTAATAAAAGCTTGTTTTAGAGAAGGAATAGATACACCTATTGAAATATATTTAGCAGATTATAGAATTATACACCCTATAGAAAAAGCATAATAAGTGCAGTAAAAGGAAATTTAATATACAAAAAAATATTATTTATAATAAGTGCCAATTATATAGTAGCATTAACAGATATAAATATATATAAATCATTAGTATTATATTAGAAAATGTCTGGAACAGATTTAGAACCAAGTAGTAAAATATTTACATCAAGATGCAAAAACTTATATATATTAACAACAAAACATAAAATAACAGCAAGAAATAAAATTGATAAAATAAAAATAGAAAATCCTTTCGAAAAAATAATTACTGTAATAGACAATAATGACTATAGCTATAAATAAATTGACATAAAAGAAGATTTAGAAATTGTAAAAGAAAGATTAAGCACTTCAAGTGTACCAAATACGTTAACAAGAGCTACCTCATCAAGAATGAGTACATCTAAAAGAAACTATGAAATCCCACAAAACTTATTAGATAAGGAAGAAATAACACCATATCATTATTTCATAACAGGAATAATAGACCAAAGAAAATATAAAATTTTAATAAATACAGGACAAGAAGAAAATTACATAACAAGAGAGTTAGTATTAGAAGAAGAAATTATAAAAACACGACACATATGCCCTGTATTACCTAGTGAGATAGTAAATACCAATGAAGAAACAACGGAAAATGAAATAATTATAGGAGGAATACCCTTAGTAATACCATTTAAAATATACCAAGCAAACCATAATATTACTGTCACGACCCAAAACACGTCGTGAGTGGCACCCACACTTAGCCTCCTATGTGAGCGAACCAACCAATCTAAACCCCATTATTTAAAACACAATTGAACAAAATACAATGCGGAAGACTTAAAACTCCTTAATAAATATAGATTAATAACTTCTAAAACTCAAACACATATTATTATACCCAAAATCTGGAAGTTATCATCAACAGAAATTCTATCCTTGAATTACTAACTCTAAGAATATCTAAAAAGCTAAAATAATATAAAGCTAGTCCATACCGGAACTTCAAGGCATCAAGACATGAAGAAGAAGATCCAGTCCAAGCTAGAAGCGTTAGCTCACCCTGAAATCCTGTGTAATGAAGACTGGCTAGACTTGCGGTTGAGCTGAAGACGACGGTACGTTTGCTGTACTCCACAAATAACAAAGAACGAAGCATACAAGTAGGGGTCAGTACAAACATGTGTATAGAGTAGATATCATCGGCCAACTCAAAATAGAAAACAGTATATACCAGATAATATCATAAAATCAACTACAATACTCAACATGCGACATTTACAATTACCATAACCCTTGGTCACAACACCAAGCACATCAATGAGGACTCACGCCTCCCCATCATACTCATTTGGGAATTAGGTTCATTAAATTGAGTATATTAACATCTTTCAAGATTCATTATCTTAATCCCTCTCATGTCGGTACGTGACACTCCGATCCTAATATACTATCCTGGTACCGGAACGTGGCACCCGATCCATAATTTATCCTGGTGTTAGAACGTATCACTTGATCCATAAACTATCCTGGTGTCGGAACGTGACACTCCGATCCTCATATACTTTCTGGTGTCGAAACGTGACACTCCGATCCCCTAATCTCACTACATGTTCATCAAGCCTGCTTTTCTCCCAAGGCATCATCATTAACAAAGTAGATTAGGGTTTTCAAGATTTAGGATTCAATAGCTTCATCATGCTTATTTTATCACAATTATATAATCACATTCATGCAAGCATACAATTAAGCATATAGAAGTGTTTACAACACTAACCAATACATATCATTCATTATTAAGTGTTTACTACGAATAGCACAAAAACCATAACCTACCTCCGCCGAAGATTCGTGATCAAGCAAGAAATTTCCCAAAGCTTTGTTTCCTCTTTGTTTCCCTCTGCTTTCGATCGTTCTCTCCCTCTCGTTCTGTTCTTTTCTTTTTCTTATTCAAACCCTCTTTCTTTTTACCCTAATTAGCATATAATTAAGTATAAAAGATGGTGAATGAACCCACTAATTAATTCATGGTTATTTCTTTCAACCCTCAAGTAGTTAAATTATTAACATTAACCCACTAAATTTATAATTATAGCAGGAATAGTCCAAAACGTCCCTTAAAACATTTAAAGAAATACGACCCCGCCTGGGATTACACAGCCTGTGACTGGCCGTCGTGCCTGCGACGGTGCGTCCTGCTGCTTCCGTCACAGAGTTCAGAGACTCGAATTTACTGAAGGGCCTGTGACGGTCCGTCCTGCCACTTCGTCACGAAGTTCAGAGAGTCGATTTCAGTACTTAAATTTCAGAATTCTAAGAGTTTTGAAACGAGACCCCCTCGACGGTCCGTCGTGCCCATGACAGTCCGTCGTGGGTTCCGTCGTCTCAGCCTGTTTTCCATAAATAAAATCTGCTGCTCAAAACGACTAAACAGGTCATTACAATTACATTAGGAATAAAATGATAAGAAAAAGTTAAACCGTACAACATAGAAAATGAACAATTAACTGTAACGACTTGTTTAGTCATTTTGAGCAGTAGAGTTTATTTCTGGTAATAACTGTCTGAGTCGACAGATCCCACGAAGGACCGTCATGGGCACGACGGACCGTCGAGGGGGTCTCGTTCAAAAACACTTATATTCTGGAAAATTGGGTACTGGAACAACTCTCTGAACTTCACGACGACATGGAAAAATGGACCGTTGTAGGCATGACGGACCGTCACAGAGTCTTTAATAAATTTGACTATCTGAACTTTGCGATGGAAGAGCAGGATGGACTGTCGTAGGAACGATGGACCGTCACAGACTCTTTAATGAATTTGAGTCTCTGAACTCTGTGACAGAAGCAGCAGGACGGACCGTCGCAGGCACGACGGGCCATCACAGTCTGCGTAACCCTGACTGGGTCGGATTTCTGTTAAATGTTTTAAGGGTTATTTTGAACTATTCCTGCTTATGATTATGAAGTTAGTGGTTTAATGTTAATAATTCAATTACTTGGGGGTTAAAGGAGATAACCTTGAATTTGGGTTACTTTTGTCATATTTTATGCTTAATTATATGGTAATTGGGGAAAAAGAAAAAGACTTTGAATAAGGAAAAATAGAAAGAACAGAGAAGAAGAGGGAACGAGCGAGAGAAAGAGAAGAACGCAGCTTTGGGAAACTAGATTGCTTGATCACGATTCTTCGGTGGAGGTAGGTTATGGTTTATGCTATTTCATAGTAAACTCTTAATAGCGAATGATATGTATTGGGTAGTATTGTAAAGTCTTCTACATGCTTAATTGTATGCTTGCATGATGTTATTATGTAATTGTAATGGGTTGGAAAGATGAGGTTATGAAGCTTAAACCTAAAACCCTCTCTGTTAATGACGATGTCTTGGTATAAAAGAAGGCTTGATGAACTAAAAGAATGAGGTTAGTGGATCAGGTGTCACGTTCCAACACCAGGATAGTAGTAGTGGATCGGGTGTCACATTCCGATACCACGATAGTAGTAGTGGATCGGGTGTAACTTTTCGACACCAGGATAGTATGGATCGAGTGTCACGTTCCGGCATCAGGATAGTAAAGAATTGGAGTGTCACGTTCCGACACCAGGATAGTATGGATCGGGTGTCACGTTCCGACACCAGGATAGTAAAGGATCGGAGTGTCACGTTCCGACACCAGGATAGTATGGATCGGGTGTCACGTTCCGACACCAGGGTAGTAAAGAGAATGAATCTTGAATTATTCTAATGAACTCAGATTTAATGAACCTGTTTCCCAAATGAGTATGGTGTGGAGGCTTCAGTCCTCATAGATGTGCTTGGATTGTGCCCAATGGTTATGGTACTTGTTGTTGTCACCTGTTAAGTGTTATGGTTGATTTTATGTTATTATTTGATATATATTGCTCTCTATTCTGAGTTGGCCGATGATACCTACTCAGTACTTGTGTTTTGTACTAACCCCTACTTGTATATTTTCCCTTTGTTATTTGTGTAGTGCAGCAAACGTACCGTCGTCTTCAACTCAACCGCAACTCTAGCAAGTCTTCATCACGTCAGATTTCAGGGTGAGCTATTGTTCCTAGCTTGGACTGGATTCTCTCTCATTCATGTATCGATGTCCTTGAAGTTAGGACATGGACCATCTGTTTTCTTATTTTAGCTTCCTACTCTTAGATTTAGTAATTTGAGGATAGAATGTTCTTGTGGTGATGATTTCCAGATTTTAAGGGTAATAATAAGTTTTGAGTTTTAGAAGTTATTTATTAATTTTGTTAATGATTTTTAAATCTTCCGCTTTATATTTTGTTTCTTATTGTTGAAATGTTGGGGTTTAGATCAGTTGGTTCGCTCACATAGTAGGATAAGTGTGGTGCCACTTGCGGCTCATTTTAGGTCGTGACAAACTTGGTATCAGAGCCTTAGGTTCGTTGGTATCATCACACAAGAACGAGTCTAGTAAAGTCTTGAGGGACGGTAGGGGGACGCCTTTACTTTTCCTTGAGAGACTATAAGACTTTAGGAAAATTCCATTCTTTCTTTCTTTCGCGCTATTACTTTGATCCAATTGGTATCTAGGTGATACAAATTGGTATCTGACAATCTTCACTCTATTTCGCAGATGGTTAGAACTAGAGCAACAACTGCGCCAACACCAACACCGGCAAGACAGGATGCGTCTGAGCCAGCCACTGGGGCTGTAGCTCAAAGAGGAGCAGTGGCAAGAGGTCGTGGTAGAGGTCGCGGGAGGACGTCCTCTAGAGGAAGAGGACAAGCACCTGGCCCATCCACTACTAGGGCGGTGACTCCTCCACCGACTGAGGAAGTATTAAGAGAGGGTGTGGAAGGGGAAATGAACAAGTTCAGAATGAGGAATTACCACCCCAACCTACCCCCGAGATGATTAATCATGTTCTTGCTTATCTTAGCGGGCTATCTGACCAAGGCCAGACACCTCTAGTGTTTTCTACACTAGCACCTCAGGTTCCGGGAGTACAACATGCAGCTGCTGTGGCTCCCCGCATGGATGACTCATTGGAAATAGGCACGTTTCCTTGGTTGACTACAGGGCCTATAATGACAAGTGACCAGCACGAACTTTTCAGTAAGTTCTTGAAATTGAAACCTCCAGTCTTCAAGGGTTCTGAATCTGAGGATGCTTATGATTTTCTGGATGATTGTCATGAGCTACTACACAAGATGGGCATAGTAGAACGATTTGGTGTCCAGTTTGTGACCTATTAATTTTAGGGGAACGCCAAAATGTGGTGGCGATCGTATGTTCAGTGTCAACAGCACAAGCACCACCTATGACTTGGGCATCATTCTCTAGCTTCTTTACGCAGAAGTATATCCCCCGGACTTTGAGGGATAGGAGGAGAGATGAGTTCCTGAGCCTAGAGCAAGGTAAGATGTCGGTTACTGCGTATGAGGCTAAGTTTCATGCATTATCTAGGTATGCCACCCAGCTTTTCTTCAGTCCACAAGAGCGGATTTGCCGTTTTGTGAAGGGATTGAGGTCAGATTTGCAGATTCCAGCCTTACAGGTATCTACTGCAGCAAAATCCTTTCAGGAATTGGTAGACTTTGTGATAGAGGTGGAGGGAGTGAAGCCAGATGACTTCACCATGGCATCAGCAACTAAGAATTTTCGTAAGGGAGGTGAGTTTAGTGGTTCTTACTCCAGAGGGCAGAGTTCAGGAGGTTACCCAGCCCGGCCTATTCAGTCTTCGCTGCAGGCTGTAGCTGGGGGTCCACCGCTGACCGGTCAACATTTCTCTGAGTTTGGAGGTTATCGCCAGACTTCGTCATTCTCACAGAGGCCTATGCTTGACTCCAGAGAGTGTTATGGATGTGGAGAGACTGGACATATTATGAGGTATTGTCCAAAACAGAGTTACAGACCCCCAATAGTCAGAGGTAGAGGTGGTCATGGAAGAGGCCGCTATTCTGGTGGACGTGGTGGCCGAGGTAATGGTGCTCACCAAAACAGCCGGGGTGACGGGCACACTTGAACTTCTGCAGCGCAACATGGTAGGGGCAACGGGCAGACAGGTGATAGGGCCCATTGTTATGCTTTCCCTGGGAGGTCTGAAGCGGAGACATCTGATGCTGTTATCACAGGTAATCTTTTGGTTTGTGATTGCCTGGCTTCTGTATTGTTTGATCCTGGATCCAGATTATCATACTTTAATACCTTCTTATCCAACCATAGTTAATTTCATAATTTAATGTATAAAATTATAACATGTAATAATGTATAAAATATTTTAATGTCTAAAATTTTCACTTACTGGTGCCAACCCAGTGGCAGTAAGCTTTTCCACATGCACATCCATACCTTAATCATCCAATTTGTTTACACATTAATGATTAATGGCTGCCTAACTTTTTCAATCAAAAATTTGTACTTAAACCTATCTCGTAGCAATTTAGCATACACATGAACATTTATAGTTTTACAAGAACTAATATATTCTTTCCACAAATCTGCATGTTACGAATTTATAAAGAAACTTACCGCTTAACGAATCCACGCTTAATATTTAATGTAGCTGCACATGTAAGCCGTCTTTCTCACTGTTCTTCTTTTTTCCTCTTTTCTTTTCTTCTACAGAGTATTTGTTACCTCATCATTATACTCATATAATTATAATAGTGATAAAAGTGACCCACTATTAATTATAATATTATTTCTTAACCATTAACTAAATAAATTAGTAAAACTTCCCCACTAATTTCATAATTATTGTTATGAATAGTCCAAAACACCCACTTAAATCTATAAGAAAGTATTTTCTAACATAAAAATTCTAGTGCCCAAACCGACTACACGGGTTGATACAATAGATACTAATTTACCCATCGTTCGTCCTCGATCTATCAATGGAAGGCAAGCTAAGAAAGGATAGTTATCTCAATCATTATTCCAAAATATTAATAACCATTGTCTCATCTCAATAGTATAAAAAACTAGAGATCTACACCTCCCCTCATGGAATGTCTCTAATATAATTGCATACATACTTCGTTTATCAAACTCCACATTCATTGAAGTCAACACTCTTAATAATAACAAAACGTATAACTACATCAATCATCTACCTTACTCTCAAACCATCATTAGTATCAAAGTATGATATTCAAATACATGTTCAAACTATGGTTATCTCTTTCTATTTAAGCATTTCCTGACAGATACAAGTCCCAAATAAGGCCTATAGCACTAATTTCAAATGTTATAGTACCTTTTCATTGGGACAAAACTATTAAATCACACCCAAAGTTAACTCTACACCACTTTCACATACCATGCTTAAGGTACCATTTTAAACCATTATATATATCATGTCAACACTTAGGAAAATTCTTTGTCACTCAAACTATTCTGTACACTATAAGCTCATAACCTCTATTAACCATCAAATGTCCATGTAACACACCTTAACATTCTATGAAGTCCCATCAATAGAGTAGTATTAACCCAACTTTAATCTTAATAACCATGTAGGATTATTACTCACCTGTTACATCATTCTTAAGTCTTCTATCCTAATTTGAGCAATCTAACCTCATTGTAAAATACTAAAATTTTCATACCTCATTAGTTGTCACCTAAACAAAAACTCATTTTTTTAGAAGTCGATGATAAACTCCTAGTAAGTCTGTACGAACTAGTTCACATCTCACAATTATATCTAAACTCATAGGCAAAAATTAAAACAACCATCAACGACACCCCATGGATTTATACCAGAGTTCTTATTCTTTCACTCTTCTCAAATTCTTTTCATGGTGCAAATTCTAAATATCTCGCTTCTTCAATATGTCAAACTCTTGTTTATCTAGCTTGCTTACCGATCTCATGTTTTACTAATAATCCATGACATTATACTTCACACTCTAAATAAAAACTCTGAGGGTAAACCCTTTCTTATATCCTTTAACAATAAAAAGTAACAACTTTATGGTCGAAAGCATGCATAAATTCTTTCACGTGCTCAATAACGATGCAATCAATTGTTTCTCATCTTACTAATTCATACCTTGACAAAATATACCACCAGAAATTCAGACTTATAAAAAAAATTTGAATTATAAGTCCAATTGTGTAACACAATGCCCTTAATTATCTACATTTTCTTATACTTTGAAGATTTTTACGAGTCACCTTATCTTAGCTTATCATTGATTGCCTCTCCTCCAACCATACCATATGCTTCACTAAAAATCCAACCCTACTCATTTCTAAATTCAACAGTACAACTGAACCTATCATCTCACTCAAGTTGAACGTCTGTACACTCCTCTCTTAAGTTCTATTCAATAGCTTTTAACCAAGCTGATTAAACTGTTATGCTATTACCTTAACAAAAACAAAATAGATAAAATCACGCAATTTTGACCCCAATTCTCGATCCCTTCGAAGATACATTTTTAGTTCTTACAATCAGAGAAAATAATTCTCCTCTCACTTATTTTTCTTAAGGCTACACATCCCACAAGTTTCATCTTATTTTAGTTACGATTCCAGCTCCTTTAAATTATATTCGAGTGTGCCCTAAATCTCCTAAAATTTATCATACAACCACATTACTCACTAAATAGTAGGAATATCAACCTTAGATACTCGCAAGTTTTTATCACCATACAAAATTTATTTGACCAATAATTTGTATTCTATAATTTTTATCTCCGTCACCATCCATCACTTAATCCTATCACAATCATGTATTTGTAAGCCCTTTTCATCACCACAAAGTAAAATTTTTTTTTCCTCAACATGACACCTTAAACTAAGATATAGTAATCAAAATGAAGGGATTAACAAATTTTATATTCACTTTCTTACTAAAATCTTCATTTTACTTCACCCAAAGTATGCCCACTAGGATTTTCTTTCCCTATAAGTCTCTCATGCTAGTATCAATACACCTTTTGAAGCTTAAGATAAAACCACCAGTCCTCACTCAAAACCCTCAAGATACATTGCACAGTTTAAGTTGTGTTAACATTTGTACCAAAGATCCACCACTAAAGATTTTCTTTAAAATAATGCTCAACCACTAAAATTTTCCTTCAAAATAATGCTCAATCTAAGTTCGTGTAGTAATAAACTAGTTGGTTTCTCAAATGTGAATGCAACACTAAATCTTATTATCTGACCATGTCGTACAACTTGTAACTCCTTTAGTAATTAGTATTCATACTTGAAAATCGACGTACCTGTTTCCACATAACCTTAGTGCTGCTACACCATGAAAGTCCATTAGATACCTTACTAGAACACATCATACCTTTCCATAATATCGTACCCAAATAGCCTACACATTTCTACCCATTGAATAAGTGCAAAACATTATCGAATATGTTCTCTCTGTAGAACAAACAATATGTTTTTCTTCTTAGATCAATTCAATAACAAAAATAACACACTTCCTAACACTAACCAAGTAAGCATTGATGACTTTCTATAATATACCCTCACTCGATGAAGTCATAGTAGTGTCTTTTTTTACCGACACTTGACATGAGACTACGACCACATTTTGCGATTGAGAAAATATATCTATTTCTAAGGGCATTTTTTTTTTGTTGTTGCTATTTCAACTTAAAATACTCTAGTGGTACCCATATTTGAAATTGAGTGAAGAAGTTCATATACGAATTTGTATCACCTAGATGCCAATGGGATTCAAGCAATAGCACGAAAGAAAGAAATAAATGAGCTTTCCTAAAGACCTATAGCTTCTCGAAGAAAAGTAAAGGCGTCCCCTTACCATTCTGCAAGACTCTACTAGACTTGTCCTTGTGTGATGAGATCAACGAACCTAACGCTCTGATATCAAGTTTGTCATGAATGAAAATGGGTCGTGAATGGCACTCACACTTACCTCCTTAGGTGGGCGAACCAACACATCTAAACCCCAACATATACCAATAGTTCAACTATAAAAAATATAAATAATACGGAAGCTCCAAAACATACTAAGCAAACAATTTAAATAAGTTTCAAAAGTTTAATACTTATCATCCAAAAATGTGATAGTCATCACATCAAGGACATCTAATCTCCAATACTAAGTCTAAGAATATCGAATACACTAAAATAAAGAATAAAATGGTATGTGTCCGAGAGTATAGGACATCATGTCGTGACCGAGAGAATCCAACACGAGCTTGAATGGATAGCACACCCTGTAACTTGATATGCGGGAGGCTTGCTAGAGCTGAGGGAAATCAGAAGTCATAGGTACACTCGCTGCATTTCATAAAAGGAAAACAAAGAAGAAAACTGGTAGGACTCAGTACGAGGCAACATGTACTGAGTAAGTATCCTCGGTCAACCAAAAATAATAACTTATATACAAAGAGTAATAGTATGAACTCAACTATAGCACTTAACATGTGATAAGCAACAAACAACATGAACAAGTGTCAATAACAATAAAGTAAGCACATATTAAGTCAACGGTATCAGGATCACACATGAGGACTCATGCCTCCAAACCAAACTATTTTGGGAGTTGAGTTCTTTGAGATTGAATATCTTCCATTAATTCAACATATTTTTCCTTTAATATTATCGTGTCGGAACGTGACTCCGATCCAAAAATACCGTGTTGGAACGTGACACTCTGATCCAACAATACCGTGTCAGAACCTGACACTCTGATCAAAGAATACCGTGTCGAAACGTGACACTCTGATCCAAAAATACCGTGTCAGAATGTGACACTCCGATCACAGAATACCGTGTCGGAACGTGACACTCCGATCCAATTATACTATTAATTTATCCTTTATTATCACCGCTTTCAATTCATTGTTATATTATTTTCATCAAGCCTTCTTTATTCAAGGCATTACTTCGATAGATACGATTAGAGAATATAAATTCTACGGTCTCAGGATTTCATACCAATCACAAACCACACAACCAAATCACACAATCACACAGTCAAGTACATAGAGAACTTCACAATATCATTCAAGGCATATCAATCACTATTAAGAGTTCACTATCAAATAGCATAAATCATAACCTACCTCCACCGAAGAATTGAAGTCAAGTAACTACTTCTCCAATGCCTTTCCTTTCTTTATTGCCTCCGAACCTTTTAAATCTATCAAGTATATATATGTACAATTTTTAAGTTAACGAGTCTATAAACACTTAGATTATTCTATATTTAGCCTAGACCAAAAAACTCACCTTATTATAAAATCAAATTCCTAAAGTTCAAACTATGGATAGGTCTTAGTTCCCCTAATTAACATAACTTTAATGAAATATAAATAATTTCATACACCTAATATTTGATTCCCTATTTTATTATACTAAACTCAATTTATAAGAGGATGATACACAGTTTAACTCATGATTAAGCACTGGTTTCGGACCTTAGTGGCAAAATTCTAACCCAATTTTACAACTTAGTGATTCTTCTCATCTAATACCTTCTTATCCAACCATAATTAATTTCATACTTCAATGTATAAAATTATAACCCATAATAAGGTATAAAATATTTTAATGTCTAAAATTTTAAGTTACTGGTGCCAACCCAGTGGCAATATGCCTTTCCACATGCACATCCATACCTTAATCTTCCAATTTGTTTACACATTAATGATTAATGGCTGCCTAACTTTTTCAATCAACAATTTGTAGTTAAACCTATCTCTTTGCAATTTAGCATACACCTGAACATTTATAGTTTTACAAGAGCTAATATATTCTTTCTACAAATCTGCGTGTTATGAATTTGTAAAGAAACTTACCGCTAAACGAATCCACGCTTAATCTTTAATGTAGCAGCACAGGTAAGCCGTCTTTCTCACTGTTCTTCTTTTTTCCTCTTTTCTTTTCTTCTACAGATTATTTGTTACCCTAATTATTATACTCATATAATTATAATAGTGATAAAAGTGACCCACTATTAATTATAATATTATTTCTTAACCATTAACTAAATAAATTAGTAAAACTACCCCACTAATTTCATAATTATAATTATGAATAGTCCAAAACACCCACTAAAATCTATCAGAAAGTATTTTCTAACATAAAAATTTCTAGTGCCCAAATCGACTACACGGGTTGTTACATTGTTCCATATAATTCTCTTTTTCTAGGTAACCGTGAAGGAAATCCGTTTTCACACCCATCTGCTCAATCTCTAAATTAAGGCTAGCAGCCAACCCTAGAACTGTGCGAATCGAGGACATTTTCACAATAGGAGAAAATATTTTGTCAAAGTCAATAAACTTCCTTTAAACAAATCCCATAACAATTAATCTAACTTTGTCCGTAGGATTCAAGTTGTGTTCTTCAACTTTAACTTTGAATGCCCACTTGTTCTTAAAAGCTCTCATGCCCTAAGGCAATTTTACAAACGCATAAGTGTGGTTCTCATGCAGAGACTTTATTTGATCGCTTGACTTCAATAGATTAATCCTTGTGATCATATTCCATAAATCCTCATAACATTCAGGTTCTCCCTTATTGGTGAATAACACATATTCATTGGGTAAATAATTGGGGGAGGGAAATCGTTGTCTTGTAGACCTCCCAAGCGAAATATTTGATTCATCTACAATTTCATATGCGACAGGACCATCAATAACAATGTCATTGTTATTAGTTATTAGCAAAATCAACATGTTGATCTGATACATGATTTAGGGCGTCACCATGATTATCAAGACCAACGACACACTGTGTGAGGAACTTCATCATAATGAACTATACCATCAAAACATGAAAATTCTACCTTCTCCTCTTTGTCAATATCTTAACTTTTTTATTCTACGTGAAAATAATATCACAAATTTTCACAAGTTTCTTCTCAATTAGGTCATATAAACTATAACAAAATTCATCAAGGTCATGTCGAATGAAGATGCATTGCCTTGTCTTGGGAACGAACTTTGACCTCCCATCTTCGGCACAAGTACAAAAGCTTTGCAACCAAATACTCTAAAATGATCATAGAAAACATCCTTTCCGTACCAAGCATTATTTGGTACAACTCTTTGCAAAGCAACATCACGAGATACACTAATAACATGTGCAACGGTCAATAAAACCTCACCCCAAAATGAGTTCAGTAACTTTCCTTCAGAAAGCAGCCATCCTACTCTTTCCATTAAGGTCTTGTTTATCCTCTCAACCAAACCATTAAGTTGAGGAGTCTTGGAAGAAGTCTTATGGTGTCTAATACATTGATGCTTGCAGTGTTTGAACAATACCAACCACCATTATCAGCACGAATACATTTAAGTTTCTCTTTCAACTGAAGACTAAAACTCCTTGAAGACACATAACACTTGGTCTTTAGTCTTCAAGACATAGACCCAAATTTTTCTGAAGAAATCATCAATGAAACTGACAAAGTAGAGTGCAGCACCTAATGTTTTTGTCTTCATTGGTCCACATAAATCATAGTGCACTAACTCAAGAAACTATGTTTTTCTCGAAGAAGGGTACGACTTAAAGGAAACTCTTATCTTTTTTACCATCCAAGCAGTGCTCACACATTTCTAATTAGCACTTTTGAAATTTAACAAAAAAATCTTCTTGGCTAGAACATTAAGTCCTTTCTCACTGATGTGACTAAGTCTTTTGTGCAATAATGATGAAGAGTTATCTCTCTCAACCACATTCATTATATCAACACAAGAAGATGCCATAGTCTAGCAGATACAACAACGTTTATTACCAAGAGCCACAACTAAAGAACCCTTAATGAACTTCCATTTTTCATCGCCATTGGAACTAACATATACTTCATCATCGAAAACACCAACAGATATTAGGTGCAGACGAACATCAAGAGCATGTTTCACATTGTTAAAAACTAGTTTAGTTCCAAGACTAGTTTCCAAACAAATTGTACCAATGCCAATAACTCTACATACAATCTTATTATCCATACTCAAGGTTCCAAAACCACCAAATTATAGGAAGAAAAAAATCCTTCCTTGATGTCCCATGAGATGAGGAACAAGTGATAGTGGCTAGGATATTTGCATTGCTATATTCTTCAGTTTCCTCTTTATTTTTGTTCTCCCTCTTCAACTTCCTATAGAATTTCATTATGCGCCCTTTCATGCAACAATGATAACAGTCAATATCCTTAAGTGTGCCTCCGGATTTGCTCCTATTTTATTCTCTATACTAAGAACCATTAGTTTTGTTTCTACCTTTGGCAAGTAGAACACCCTCCATCTGAGTAGGTTACAACTCCGAATTCCATGCTTAACTACCATGGTCTATGTTGGTTATTGCCTATTATAATAATATGGGATACGTACTAGTGTTTGAGAAGTCAATGATGTTTTGGTGATGGTATTGGATGCTACCTAGACATTGCGTATTTACTATTTGAAGATGTTAGTTACTGAGTCCCTAGGTCTTCTCCAAGACCATCACTTGAATGTCCTTATGTGATGAATGTCTCTTGAATTATCTAATGAAGTAATGACTTATTCTAGGAAGCATGTGAATAAATGAATACCCAATTGAGAGTAACTCTAAGGATATCCTAGTTATGGTGTGAAGAGGGCATAAAGGAAGATCTTTTGATATCTTACCAATGGATATCTTGAGAATGACACTAGTTAGGAAAAATTGGTTCATAAAGTAGGCATGATCTAATGTTAGGAAGTCATAAGGATTACTTAGGTAATCTTGAAGAAGGTGTATGTGCTTTTTCTTCTAGAATTACTTAAGTATGTCTTTCGAAAGCCTTTGTTAGGAGAATTTCATATTCTGTGTTATGTACTTTGGTGTATTTTAAGTGTATATATCTCATTATAGGTAGTTCTAAGGATTATTTAGGTGTGCTTACAGAGGGTGTATGAGATGTATGTCTTTGTCTTACATAATTAGGTCTTAGGATAACATTTAGTGAGAAGGATGCATGCTTTATCATTTCAATATAATGTTGGAATTTTTTAATGGTGAAGCTTAAAATAGTTCACTGTAATATGTGCTATTTCACTGTAGTGTTCCTAAGAATTTGGTTAAATGCTTATGTGGTTTTTTATGTGTTTCTTTAGTGTTTAATGTTGTTCTTATGCTTATAGTATTATATTTTAATCAAAATTCATGAAAAACATGGTATTTACAAAATTTTCCTTTTTCATGGTTTTGTCATAGCTTGCATAGTTAGTGTATCTAATGTGCTAACCCCTTCTTTTCTCTTTTTCACTAAAGTATAGGTAATTGGAAGTATTGGTATGCCATGGAGGATGAATAGGTTTCTAAAGGTTGAAGATGGGTATTGGTGAGTCCTCATTGATTCGAGGAAAATATCCACATGTTCATTTTATGTCTTCGTCTTTATTTTATGTGTTGTTTGGGATTAGTCCCAAGTGTTGTATATTCAAATGTTTAGATGTTTAAATGAGAGACTGTAAAAGTTTAATGTTTTAATGAAAGTCTCCCCCTTGCGTAATGTTATTGAATATGTTCTTCATGTGTTAAGAAAGTTGTAAATTCTTGCTCATTTTAAATGTTTATTATGCAATAAATGATACGAGTGACTTTAGTGAGACTTCTCTGAGTCTCATATGCTGTGTGGCGACACAACGATGCTCTAACTTCTAGGGTGTATTTGTGAGTCTTTATATAGTCGGTATCAGAGAATAAGGTTTGGGAATGTCTTCGTTTTTCTCATAAACCTCATTCGATAGAGTCTTGTTCAACATGTTAAACGCGCCACATTATGAATAGGAGACTATTGGGTACTAGGAAAAGTGTCACTTCTTCATTCCTCTAATCGTGCATATTAGCTTTGAATATACTGTCTTTCCCCTCTCCATTATGTGTTGGTCCTTTGACAGTGACCTTTGTGAAGTATGGGTTGAGAGAGAGAAAAGATGAGATGTGACTTGTTATATGGGGTATGGAAGATGGTGTTGATGACTTTAGAATGGTTGAGTTACCTTTTCAACGGTAGTATAGTTGGATAAAATTGTGAAGTATAGTCTTAGAAAGGTGAAGAAGTGGTTGTTGAGATGTTTTGAAGATTTTTAAAACCCAACCTTAGAATGGAAGATGATGAGATTTAAAAGACTAAAGGTGAGTTTCTCCTGGGAAAAGGGATGTAGTGGTTAGATGGTTAGACTTTTAAGAGTCTTAAGTTTTCATGAGATATACTTTGGTGAGAAAGTATTAGTAAGGTTTAAGGTGGCTTGAGGGAGTTCCTTGTAATAGGTGTTATGATGATCTTAGAATGGGTTTCTCCTAAGTTGGGGAGTATGGTGAATAGTATGGTTGTTGGAAGTGAGATACCCTTAACCTTTATTTATGTCTTTCTTTAAGCCTAAGACAAAGAATTCTTAGTAACTTGATTATGTAGGAGTCTTTTGTGAAAAATGAGTTCCAAACATTCTTTTTATGATATGCATGTTTTGGTTGAGTTCTTGTTAAATGAGAAAAAAATTACTTCCCATGCATGGTATCTTCCTCATGGTTCATGTGCATCTAGTGTAGGTTGCTAATTGCTTCAAGAAGATGAAAATTAGCATGTCTAAATTGTTACATGCGATTGGTTTGTTGAGAATTTATAAGATATTTCTTAAGGGTGAAATTTGTTAAATTGTGAAGCATGTTCATTGTAAGGAAATTGTATTCACTGTGCATATTTTGTAAAAATGACTAAATTTATTATGGCATGAATTCATGTGTACATTGGTCAGGACTACTAATTCATGCATAGATCATGATTGTGTGGATCATAGGCTGTCTCAATTTGATTATATGAGTGATGTGTAATGTTGGATTCATAGTATATAGAGTTAATTGTTTTGAATTGATGATCATGGACATGGTAAGATCCTTACGGGTAATGAGTTGGTAAATTGGCCTATGGATGGAAGTTGTGTAGTTTGATTAATAGTATGCTTCCCTAACTATCTTAACATTATGTATGACTTTTGTATTACAATTATGACTGGTATGGTCGACTTATGGCGGAGGAGCTTATGTGTTACCTTTGTGAATGATGTGGCCTCGTCGACATTATTTTGTTAATTGTATTAGTATCATGTTAAGGACTTATATGAAGTTATAATGTAAAATTTAATGATGTTAAGTAATGTAATCATGTCTAAGATGTTATGGATTGTATAAACATGTAGTTTGAAGCATGATAGATAATATGTGTTATTTGTGAAGTTTAAAAGTAAGGTGCCTTATACTGCTTGTATGATCTTGTGTGAGTGATTATGTTATGATTCCTCTTATATGATGATATATGAAATAAGTTGTATATTGATGTGTGTAGGATAACATGTTATACTCTTAAATGGATATGTATGACTAAGGTACTCCTTGATGACTTCTTACATGTGTTATGAGAATGTAGTGTCTTGATTTGGTAGACCTAAGTCCCTCTTCTTTATGCACGAAAGATATGTCAATACATGACACCTTGACTTAGTATGCTAAAATTTCATAGTCTTGTGTGAGTGAATTACATGTGACCTTTAGTATAGACATGTAGGTCCTTTATATGAAATTTTCTAGAATGAATGTTATGATTTCCTTGAAGTCGAAAATCGTAGTGGTATCCTTCTTGTGTGAATGGTGGACTTAAGGTTGGTCGTCTGAAACAGTATGAAATCATCCATAGGAAAGTCATTGAGCTATCCTCTTCACCATTGAAAGGCAGCCGTAGGGTACCTCTTTTGTAGGGTGAATGTGATTTGGTTGTGAAAAACATGTTAATTACAAAATATCCCTTTTTCATGATTTTTCTATGGCTTCATACTTAGTGCATCTTATGTTCGAACCCTTTCTTTTTCCTTTTTGACTAAAGAGTAAGGAATCGGAAGTCTTGATGCGCCATGGAGGATGAATATGTTTCTAATGGTTAAAGATGAAGGATTTGTGAGTCCTTATTGATTCAAGGAAAATATTCACTTGTTCCTTTTCATGTCTTAGTCTTTATTTTATGTCTTGTATGGGCTTAGTCCAAAGTGTTGTATACTCAAAAGTTTAGATGGTTCAATGAGTCATTGTAAAGATTCAATGTTTTAGTAAAAGTCTTTTGCTTGCGTAATGTTGTTGAAAGAGTTCTTCGTGTGGGAAGAAAGTTTTAAATTCTTACTCATTTTAGAATGTTTGTCATCCTACGAATGATATGTAGAGAGACTTCTCGGAGTCTCATATGCCTAGTGGCAACTCAAGGATGCTCTAACTTCTACGATGTACTTGTGGGTCGTTACACTTTTAACCATCACTATTATAATTATGTTCTATATCTAAATGAATAGTTAATATTACATATCCTAACAATCTCCCACTTTGATATTTAATCTTGAAAATGGTTAGAATACTATGTCTTAACACATATATAATAGTCTATACTTTAAAAATCTCCCAGTTAGACTCTTACCTATGCATTTACAACTTTCATAGACATTTCTTTATTTATTATCAAATGAAATTTACCAAGATATTTTCTCATGCAATTTTGTCTATTAGGGTTTCGTCGTAACAAAACGATTTTGTACTGGATCTTGAGATAATTTATTGTAAAACCCTCCAAGAATGTACTTCTTTTCAAGATATCTATCATTAAAGTTCTCTCAAGAATACAACACAAATCAATCTTTGTTATGGTTCTCCCATTACCACTAAGTACAACTATTATTATCACACTTTCATGTTCTTGAGTTTCAATATTTTCTTCTAAATCTTTTGATATTGAATACTACCAACTTATTATGAAGTGTTCATTTAAAATGCTCAACATCACTCCTACTACTTGAGATGGTATTTTTCATTTGTCTAGTAATGTTTCTCCCACTACCTATATGCAATGGAACGTCAATTCTTACATGCCTATTAGATTTTCCCGAGCGTCTGTATTTATATTTGACTTATTTGTATTTGTTTGTTCAAAACCTGTAAAACTAGTTTACTTCTAGGAACATGGTTTACCAAATGATCCTATTCTACAAATTAGACAGTTGTGTTAACAATTGCCTTATTTTCTTTAGGACACTATAATAAACCATTTTTCTGCCTTTAAGATATTTAATACATACACACATTCTGTTCTTAATTCCAATTTTGTTATTCTCCCATCAGCACATGTACCGGACAATCCTATATCACAACATGCCACAAATTAAACATACGTCAAATCCAACCCATTCGACCGTTGTTCATGGTACTAATTTGAAAGAAATTTAATTCAGAATGTGTTATGAAATTATTAGAGCCTATCCCAAAAGAAACAAAATAACTAATAATAAGTCAATGATTAATTTTTTCATCTTCATAAAAGTCTACTCTTCTTTTCTCTTGTACAACAATATATTATAAAGTGTCTAGTGTAGAGAATTGAAAGACAATTAATCTATAAGATAAGTCACTTATGAGCTCTGTAGAGAGGTTTATGTCACTACAGTCAGATTGTAGTGACTTTATCTGACACCTCTGAAATGACTTAGGTTAATATAGAGCCTAAAATGATTTTCATAAGGGTCTAAGGTCCTAAACTTGTTTATAATGTGGTATTGAGATAATTCCAATAGATTTAGGTTAATTAGAAGTCGAACATCAAGGGATGACTAAGACATTGGACGACTAGTCACCGATGTGCGTCACGTGTGTTTATGTGCACATATGTGTGTTATGAGGTCATAATATGAGTTACAGTAGTGCATATAGTAAGTTTTAAATGTTTCATGAAGTTTGAAGGTCAAACGTCAAAGAACGTCCATGATGTTCTAAATGTTTGCCTTGAAACAACCTTGTGTGTATTCACATATTTCGTCAAGTTTTATGTGTTTGTTTTGGATGGAAATGATATGAGAGGTCCTAAACTAGTTCTGATCATATTCTGGTGGAAACATCCAATTGAATGTCCCCAAGGACCAACCAAGGGTCCTTGAGGAAGGACCCTTTACGTGATCCAAAGGCTTTTAAGGACCAAGCCCAATCGACTGAGGTAATCGACATCCCGTAGGTTGTTCGACACCCTGTCGTTGATGTCCATTGGTCAAGACATAGCCTACGGAGATTAAGATCGTATGGGCCAGTCTCTAAACCAAACGACGACATACCAGGACGGACCGTTTTTGGAAAAATGCTCCATCGATGGCCAGCCGTCAATCGTTACAGTAACTTGCCTGCTTCACCCCACGTCCAATTATAGTAAAACCTCGATAAATAAATATAGTTTGGACCCTGAAATTTTATTATTTTATTGAGATGTTATTTAATCTATAATATACATATATATAAATAAATATATATATAAATATATATATATATATATATACATATATACACACACACACACACACACACACACACACACATAGATATATATATATATATATATATATATATATATTAGTTTAATGCATGATATGAGTTTTAATGAAGGTTAATTTTGAATATATCAAAATTACTGTATCTTACTAATTTATGTATAATATTTATTGATCTTACATAAAAATATTATATATAAAGTACAACGAATACACCAAAATTATTGTTTCTTACTAATTGCAACCTTTTGATGTTGGGATGATAAGAGTTTTCAAGATATTTTACCGTAGGATATTAGAAGACTATGATGTAGAAAAAACTGATCCAGTAAATATTAATAATTTTGATGTTGTTAATTTTGTGATCCCTGTTTGGAAAAACAATATTCGGCAAGAGATAATAGTAAACTATTTTCGACACTTAAAAATTCATTCAGGGGATGCAATCTCAGAGAATTTGAATGAATTTATTTAAGAAAAATTCACTAATGAACTTGATGTGATTGATTAATGGTCTCTATTATCATAATGAAATAGATATCAATAACCTGTCGGATTATCCGAGTAAAAGTAAAACAAGTTAAGAGGTCAGAACATAGAATAAATTATGGATACCATAAAAAAAATAATGAGATGATGAAGTTAAAGATAATAATATACATTTGCAACCAGTTATGCGTAAGAAAATACTTGTTGCATCTAAAACTCTTAAAAATTTTATTGTATTGTTTTAAATGATAAGACCATAACTCTTATATGAAATAAGAAAAGATAGAGATGAGCTTCAACTAGATTTAAATTTAAGAAAACAGAACACAATGTAATCATATTTTACTAAATTATCTTAGATATATTTTTAGCTTTAAAGAAATATTAATTTATAGTCTTAATGGGACCACATATTTACATAGGGGTCTTTTGAAAATATATTATCTTATTAGCTATTGAAATTGATGACATTATTCATCGGCCCAGGTCGTGATCGAATAAAAATATTATTTTAGAGAGATTATTAACTTATTGAGTATTTATTTGTTGAGATTTTACGATAATAGTTCGGGCGATTACATAGGGGTATTTTGGGTATTTTAAATAGCTTTATAAGTCCTAAACACCAAGAGGAATTCATTCTTCCAAATCAACCCCAAATGTTCTATGAATTTCTCTAGAACTCCATTGGAGCTAAAACTCAAGGAAGAGCTTCGATTGGAGATTTGATTGGTTATTCTTCATCAAATTGGGGGATTATCATTAATGTAGTATGTATTCTTTATCCTTGTAACTCATTCACAATGGAGTCAACTTCAAAGTGATTTTTGGAAGTCTTCAAAAGAATAAATTGTTCAATTTCATGATCTAGCCATGGGTTATTGCATAAAAAAATCTTAATAATTGATTATAATTGATTGATTTTAATTATGTGATTCAAACCTAAAATATTCATGAACCCGTGCAAACTGTAGTCTCTTCAAATTGGTTATATTTTGGATGTTATGATCTTGTCTCGATGCTAATGAATTCTAGTGTAGTTTTCTATGGTCTATTGAATGATGTAAGAATTATATTGGATTGATGTATATGTTGTATTATATTAATAAATATATAATTAATTGACTTCGATTGATTGAGTATTATGATTTATGCATTGAATTGATGATCATGGCCATGGGTAATAGCATTTGGTATTATATTGGATGATTTAGCTGTCTATTGAAGTGAGATAATGTATTTTGTGGTACGCAGCCCTAATTCTCTTTATTTTATGTAATGTAGGTCTTGAATTATCTTGTGATTTTAATGGTCCACTTATGGTGGCGGTGATATATATTATAATTGTGAATGTTGTGCCTTCGTCGGCGTTACTTTATGTATTATGATGATCATCGCCTTGTGACTACTTCTAGTATTATGATGATTTGTGTAATTTATTATGTAAAGTATGGTCATATCTAACTACATGTTAATAATGTGGAAGCATGTGTTCTTCTATTGATGTTGTTAGAAGATCATGTTAGACTATGACTATGTCCTTATGTGTGTAGCCTTAGAGTTGATGCATGATTATCCTAATTGATTATATAGTATTATAATGAATATATTTATGAATCTATAGTGGTAAATAGGATGACTCATAATTGACTTGGTTGTGCCTATGTGCTTCTTCATATGATATTCCATATATGATAAAGTGAAGTGATGATGTGTCTTGTTTTGGTAGACCCAAGTCTCTCTTCTTGATGTATGAATGATATGTGAATTTGAAATTTCTTGACTTAGGATGCTAAATTATTTTAGTATTGTATGTATGAATGATATGTGACCTTGAACATAGTGAGAAGGTCAAATTATGTGGAACCTTTGAGAAAGAAGGTTATGATATCCTTAAAGTCGAACGCTGTAATACTATTGTTCTTGTGAGGGTTATGGCCTTAGAAATGGTTGGCTGGAACGACATGATATCATTCTTATGAAAGTCATTAGGCTATCCTATTCTCCATTTAAAATCAACCCTTAGGGACCTCTTTGGTATGGTAAAGGTTATTGGTGTATGAACTAGATATGGAACCCCTTCATGTGATCCTTTATATGAACTACTCTATGAGAACAAAGGCTAGCACCGAGTGAGTATGGTAAGGGAAGTTTCTCTAGTGAAGAATGAGGCTAGAGTGCAAAGAAACCCTTCATATTCCTTAACAATGTGCCTACATGGGATGTGTCCAAGTTCTACCATTGGCAAGTAGAACATCCTTCTCGGAGTAGGATACAACTCCGGATTCCATGCTTAACTACAATTGTGTATGTTGGTTATTGCCTATTCTCATCATATGGTAAACGTACTAGTGTTTGAGAAGTATATAAAGTTTAGGTGGTTAAATGAGACGTTATGTAGACATTGCACCTATAGGCTTTGAAGATGTTAATTAGTGAGTCCCTAGGTCTTCTCCAAGACCATTACTTGAATGTCATTTATGTGATAAATTTCTCTTAATGAACCATTGAAGTAATGACTTATGATAGGAATAATGTAAATGAACGAGTACCTAATCTAGAGTAACTCTAATGATTTCCTAGTTAAAGTGTGAAGAGGGCATAAAAGATGATTTCTTCATGTCATATCTAGGGAAGTTGTCACGACCCAAAACGAGCCGCGAGTGGCACCCACACTTATCCTTACTATGTGAGCGACCCAACCAATCTAAACCCCAACGTTTCAACCATGATAATCAGAATATAATGCAGAAGACTTAAAACTCATTAACGAAATCAATAAATAACTTCTAAAATTTAATACATATTATTCCCAAAATCGGGAAGTCATCACCACAAAAACATCTATCCTCAAATTTCTAAATCTAAGAGTATCTACGAAGCTAAAATAAGTAAACAAATGGTTCATGTCCGAACTTTAAGGACATTATGACATGAATGAGAGAGAATCCAGTCCGAGCTAGGAACAATAGCTCACCCTGAAATCTGACATGATGAAGACTGGCTAGAGTTGAGGACGAGTCAAAGTCGATGGTACGTTCGTTGCACTCCACTAATAACAAATAGAAACATACAAGTAGGGGTCAGTACAAGGCACAAGTACTGAGTAGGTATCATCGGCCAACTCAAAATAGAAAGCAGTATATAGCAGATAATAACATAAAATCAGCCAAATACTTAACAGGTGACAACAACAAGTACAATAACCATTGGCCACAACCCAAGCAAATCTATGAGGACTCAAGCCTCCATTCCATACTCATTAGGGAAAATAGGTTCTTTACATTGAGTATATTAACATAATTCAAGATTTCACTCTCTTTACTATCCTGGTGTCGGAAGGTGACACTCTGATCCCCTCAATATTCATTCATCTAACTATCCTGGTGTTTGAACGTGACACTTTGATCCCCTACTATCCTGGTGTCGGAACGTGACACTCCGATCCCCTACTATCCTGGTGTCGGAACGTGACACTCCGATCCCCTACTACTATATGTCGGTTCGTGACACCCGATCCTCTACTATTCTGGTGTCAGAACGTGACACTCTGATCCCCTACTACTACGTGTCGGTTCGTGACACCCAATCCTCTACTCTCATTCTTTCAGTCCATCAAGCCTTCTTTTATACCAAGGCATCATCATTAACAAAGTGGTTTTAAGGTTTAAGATTCAATAGCCTCATCATGCTAATTCATAACAATTACATAATCACATCATGCAAGCCCACCATTAAGCATATAGAAGATTTTACAAAATTACCCAATACATATAAATCGCTATTTAGAGTTTACTACGGAATATCATAAACCATAACCTGCCTCCTCCGAAGAATCGTGATCAAGCAATCTACTTCTCCAATGCTTTTCTTTCCTCTTCGTTTCTCCCTCTCTCGTTCGTTCTCCCCTCTTCTCTCTGTTCTTTCTATTTTTACTTATTCAAACTCTTTTTCTTTTACCCTAATTACCATATAATTAAGTATAAAATATGGTAAAATTAACCCACTTTTTTTTTCAAGGTTATCTCCTTTAACCCCGAAGTAGTTGAATTATTAACATTAAACCACTAACTTTATAATCATAAGCAGGAATATTCCAAAATACCCCTTATAAACTTTTAAAAGAAATCCGACCCAGTCAGGGTTACACAGCCTGTGACGGCCCGTCGTGCCAGCGATGGTCCGTCCTGCTGCTTCCGTCACAAAGTTCAGAGACTCTATTACATTAAAGACTCTATGATGGTCCGTCGTAACTACGACAGTCCGTGCTGCTCTTCCGTTGAGTAGTTCAGAGAGTTGTTCTCAGTACCCATATTTCCCGAGTCTAAGTGTTTTGGAATGAGACCCCCTCGAATCCGTCATTCCCATGACGGTCCGTCGTGGGATCCGTCGACCCAGATAGCTATTACCAAAAATAATTTCTACGGCTCAAAACGACTAAACAGGTCGTTACAATAGATACCAATTTACCCATCGTTTGTCTTCGAACGATCACAAGAAGAAGAAAAAACAAGGGCGAGAAAGAGTACCTGAATCGCTGAACCGGTGTGGATATCTTTCTTGCATATCAGCCTCCTTCTCCCAAGTGGACTCTTCAACTGGCCGATTCTTCCATTGAACCTTGATGGATGCAATCTCCCTTGATCTCAACATGCGGACCTCTCTATCTAAAATGACAACTGGCTCCTCCTCATAAGACAAATTTTCATCAAGAAGAACTGAATCCTAACGAATGATGTAGTTTCCATCCCCACGGTATCTTTTCAACATAAACACATGAAATACAGGGTGCACTCCTGACAGCCCTGGGGGCAAGGCTAATTCATATGCTACCTCCCCCACACGCTTCAAAACTTCAAATGGACCAATATACCTCGGACTAATCTTACCTTGCTTACCAAACTCCATCACCCCTTTCATGGGCGAAACCTTCAGCAAGACTTGCTCACCCTCCATAAACTCCAAATCTCTAACCTTTCGATCTGCATATTCATTCTGCCTACTTTGAGCTGCTAGAAGCTTTTCTTGAATGTATTTCACTTTACCTAACGATTCCCTCAGAAGGTAAGTACCCCAAGGTCTAACTTTAAATGCATCAAACCACCCAATGGGAGACTTACATCTTCTCCCATACAGTGCCTCAAATAGGGCCATATCAATACTTGAGTGATAGCTATTGTTGTATGAGAATTCTGCTAAGTGTAAGAAGTTATCCCAATGACCACCAAACTCTATCACACATGCACGAAGCATATCCTCCAAAACCTAAATCGTTCGCCCAGACTGACCATCGGTCTGAGGGTTAAATGCAGTACTAAGATCCAACCTCGTACCTAACTCGGGATACAATGTTCTCCAAAACATAGAAGTAAACTGTGCACCTCTATCTGATATGATGGAGAGTGGAACTCCATGTAATCGAACAATTTCTGAGATATAAATTTTGGCTAACTTCTCTGCATTGTAAGTCACCTTGACCGGAATGAAATGAGCAGACTTAGTCAATCTGTCAACAATTACCCAAATGGAGTCATACTTACCCATTGTCTTTGGAAGACCAACAACGAAGTCCTTTGCAATTCTCTCCCAGTTCCATTCAGGAATGGGCATTCTCTGAAGTGTCCCTCCAGGCCTCTGGTGTTCATACTTTACCTGCTGACAATTCGGGCATTGAGCAACAAAATCAACAATGTCCCGCTTCATTCTACTCCACCAAAAATGTTGTTTTAGGTCACGATACATCTTGGTTGTACCGGGATGTATAGAATACCTTGAACTATGAGCCTCTGTAAGAATAGTGTGAATCAAATCATCGACACGGGGTACACATACCCTTCTCTTAATTCTGAAAACACCTTCCTGATCGATTTTTGCTTCTTTAGCCTCTCCTCCAAATACCTTATCTCGAATCCAGATTTGTTTCTCATCAGTAAACTGCTATTCCTTAATCTTGTCAAGAAAGGAAGATCTTGCCTCAACACAGGCCAAAAATCCTCCCGTCTCATTTACTTCTAGCCTCATAAAGTCATTAGCCAGAGTCTGAACCTCTCTAGCCAATGGGCGTCTAGAAACCTGCAAGTGAGCTAGACTTCCCATGCTTCCTGCCTTTCTACTTTAAGCATCTGCCACAACATTAGCTTTTCCCGGATGATACAAGATAGTCATACCATAGTCCTTCAGTAGTTCCATCCATCTCCTCTGTCTCAAATTCAAATCTTTATGAGTAAAGACATACTGTAAACTGTGATGACATGTATAGACTTCACACATAACCCCATACAGATAATGCCTCCATTGCTTTAATGCAAACACTACTGCCGCTAACTCCAAATCATGGGTTGGAAAATTACGTTCGTGCACCTTTAATTGCCTCGAGGCATAAGCAATTACATTCTTTTCTTGGATTAGCACTGCACCCAAACAAGAATAGGATGCATCTCAATAAACAATGAAATTCTTAACTTCCACTGGCAGGGTAAGAATTGGTGCAGTAGTTAACAAAGTCTTGAGCTTTTGAAAGATTTCTTCACACTCGTCCAACCATAAAAAATGGAACACTCTACTTAGTCAAGTTGGTCAATAGGGAAGCAACAGAAGAGAAACCCTTGACAAATCGACGGTAGTAGCTAGCTAAACCAACAAAGCTCCTTACCTCTGTAACATTTGTAGGTCTTACCCAATTCCTCACTGCTTCAATCTTAGAAGGATCCACCATCACTCCATCCTTAGAAACCACATGCCCCAAGAAGGACACTGAATCTAGCCAAAACTCACACTTGGAGAATTTAGCATAAAGCTTTTTCTCCCTCAACATTTCAAATACAATTCTCAAGTGCTCCTCATGTTCTTTCCTGCTCTTTGAGTATACCAGTTTATCATTGATGAATACAATGACAAAGAGATCCAGATATGGCTTAAAAATCCCGTTCATTAAGCTCATGAAAGCAGCAGGGGAATTCGTAAGTCCAAAATACATTACTAAGAACTCATATTGTCCATACCTGGTCCGAAAAGCAGTCTTTGGCACATCCGTTGCCCGTATTTTCAATTGATGATAAAAAGAACTCAAATTGATTTTTGAGAAGGTACAAGCACCTTCAAACTGGTCAAACAAATCATCGATGCGAGAAAGAGGAAACTTGTTCTTAATATTTACCTTTTTCAGTTGCCTATAGTCTATGCACATCCGAAAACTTCCATCCTTATTCTTCACAAACAAAACAGGAGCACCCCAAGGGGATGCACTTGGTCTAATAATGCCTTTGCTTAACAACTCTTGAAGTTTGTCCTTTAACTCTCTTAACTCGGCAGGAGCCATTCTATAAGGGGGTATGGAATTGGGGCGAGTAACCAGCTCAAGATCAATGCAAAAGTCAATATCCCTATACGGTAGCATACCAGGAAGGTCGGCAGGAAACACATCCAGAAACTCGCGGACTATCGAAACTGACTCAATCGAAGGTACTTGGGTAGTATCATCCCTTAGGTGTGCCAAGAAAGCTTAACAACCTTTACTAAGAATTCTCTTAGCATGAAGCAAGGAGATGATACGAACTGGAGTGGAAGGGTTGTCACCCTCCCACACTAACAAATCTATCCTAGGCTTGGCCAATGTTACAGTTTTAGCATTACAATCTAAGATTGCAAAATTTGGAGAATGCAGAGTCATACCCAGAATGACATCGAAGTCAACCATTTCTAAGATAACCAAGTCCACATGAGTGTTGCTCCCCACAAAAGTTACAAGACAAGACCTATACACCTTTTCAACTATCACAGACTCACCCACCGGAGTAGAAACACGAATAGGCATGTCAAGCAAATCACAATGTAAATAAAAACCAGTAGCAAATGAGGAAGATACATATGAGAATGTGGATCCAGAATCAAATAAGACAGAAGCCCTACAATCACAAACCAAAAGATTACCTGTGATAACAACATCGGATGTCTCCGCTTCAGACCTCCTAGGGAAAGCATAACAATGGGCCCTATCACTTATATGTCTGTTGCCCCTACCATATTGTGTTGCAGTCGCTCTGGCATGTCCGCCACCCCGGTTGGTTTGTTTAACACCATTACCTTGACCAACGCGTCCTCCAGAATGGCGGCCTCTCCCATGATCACCTCTACCTCTAACTACTGGGGGTCTATAACTCTGTTTTGGACAAAACCTCCTAATATGTACGATCTCTCCACATCCATAGCGCTCTCTGGATTCAAGCATAGGTCTCTGTGAGAATGACGGAGTCTGGGGATAACCCCCAAACTCAGGGAAGTGTTGACCGGTCTGCGGTGGACCCCTAGCTACAGCTTGCAGTGAAGACTGAATAGGTCGTGTTGGGTTACCTCCTGAACTCTGCCCTCTGGAGTAAGACCCACAAAACTCACCTCCATTACGAAACTTCTTAGGTTTCGATGTCGTGGGAAAGTCGTTTGGCTTCACTCCCTCCACTTCTATCACAAAATCTACCACCTCCTGAAAGGATTTTGCTGCTGTAGCTAACTGCAAGGCTGGAATCTGCAAATATGACCTCAATCCCTTCACAAAACGGCGAATCCGCTCTTGTGGACTGAAGCAAAGCTGGGTGGCAAACCTGGATAATGCTCGAAACATAGCCTCACAAGCGGTAACCGACATCCTGCCTTGCTCTAGGCTCAGGAACTCATCTCTCTTCCTATCCCTCAAAGTCCAGGGTATATACATCTCCATAAACAAGCTAGAGAATGATGCCCATGTCATGGGTGGTGCTTGTGCTGGTTGACACTCAACATACGATCGCCACCACATTTTTGCAATTCCCTGAAACTGATAGGTTACACACTCAACACCGAATCGTTCCACTATTCCCATCTTATGTAGCAGCTCATGACAATCAACAAGAAAATCATAGGCATCCTCAGATTCAGCACCTTTGAAGACTGGAGGCTTCAATTTCAAGAACTTAGTGAAAAGTTCGTGCTGATTATTCGTCATTATAGGCCCTGTAGTCAATCGAGGAAACGTGTCCATTTCCAATGAGGCATCCATGCGGGGAGCCACAGCAGCTGCATGTTGTACTCCCGGAACCTGAGGTGCTGGTGCAGAAAACACTGGAGGCGTTTGGCCTTGATCGGATAACCGCTAAGATAAGCAAGAACCTGGTTAATCATTTCTATGGTAGGTTGGGGTGGTAATCCCTCATTTTGCACTTGTTCATCCTCCCCTTCCTCACCCTCTCATAATACTTCCTCAGTCGGTGGAGGAGTCACCGCCCTAGTACTAGCTGGGCTAGGTGCTTCCTCTTCCTCTAGAGGACGTCCTCCCGCGACCCCTACCACGGCCTCTTTCCACTACTCCTCTTCGAGCTACAGCCTCAGTGGCTGGTTCAAACGCATCTTGTCTTGCCGGTGTTGGTGTTGGCACAGTTGTTGCTCTAGTTCTAACCATCTGCGAAATAGAGTGAATATGGTCAGTTACAAATTTGTATCACCTAGATACCAATTGGATCCAAATAATAGCACGAAAGAAAGAAAGAATGGAATTTTCCTACAGTCTTATAGCCTCTCAAAGAAAAGTTAAGGCTTCCCCCTACCGTTCTTTAAGACTTTACTAGACTCGTTCTTGTGTGATGAGACCACGAACCTAATGCTCCGATACCAAGTTTTGTCACGACCCAAAACGAGCCGCGAGTGGCACCCACACTTATCCTTACTATGTGAGCGAACCAACCAATCTAAACTCCAACGTTTCAACCATAATAAACAGAATATAATGCGGAAGACTTAAAACACATTAATGAAATCAATAAATAACTTCTAAAATTTAATACGTATTATTCCCAAAATCTGGAAGTCATCACCACAAGAACATCTATCCTCAAATTTCTAAATCTAAGAGTATCTAGGAAGCTAAAATAAGTAAACAAATGGTCCATGTCCGAACTTTAAGGACATCAAGACATAAGCCTCCACACCATACTCATTTGGGAAAATAGGTTCTTTACATTGAGTATATTTACATAATTCAAGATTTCACTCTCTTTACTATACTGGTGTCGGAATGTGACAATCTGATCCCCTCAATATTCATTCATCTTACTATCCTGGTGTCAGAACGTGACACTCCGATCCCCTACTATCCTGGTGTTGAAACGTGACACTCCGATCCCCTACTATCCTGGTGTCGGAACATGACACTTCGATCCTCGACTACTACGTGTCAGTTCGTGACACCCGATCCTCTACTATCCTGGTGTCGGAATGTGACACTCTGTTCCCCTGCTACTACGTGTCGGTTCGTCACACCTGATCCTCTACTCTCATTCTTTCAGTTCATCAAGCCTTCTTTTATACCAAGGCATCATCATTAAGAAAGAGGTTTTAAGGTTGAAGATTCAATAGCCTCATTATGCTAATTCATCACAATTACATAATCACATCATGCAAGCACACCATTAAGCATGTAGAAGATTTTACAAAATTACCCAATACATATCAATCGCTATTTAGAGTTTACTACGGAATAGCATAAACCATAACCTACCTCCATCGAAGAATCGTGATCAAGCAATCTACTTCTCCAATGCTTTGCTTTCCTCTTCGTTTCGCCCTCTCTCGTTCGTTCTCCCCTCTTCCCTCTGTTCTTTCTATTTCTCTTTATTCAAACTCTTTTTCTTTTACCCTAATTACCATATAACTAAGTATAAAATTTGGTAAAATTAACCCACTATTTATTTCAAGGTTATCTCCTTTAACCCCCATGTAGTTGAATTATTAACATTAAACCACTAACTTTATAATCATAAGCAGGAATAGTCCAAAACACCCCTTAAAAAACTTTAATAGAAATCCGACCCAGTCAGGGTTACGCAACCTGTGACAGCCTGTCGTGCCTGCGACGGTCCGTCCTGCTGCTTCCGTCACAATGTTTAGAGACTCCATTCATTAAAGAGTCGGTGATGGTCCGTCGTGCCTACGACGGTCCGTCCTGCTCTTCCATCGCGAAGATTAGAGAGTTGTTCTCAGTACCCAATTTTTCTAGAGTCTAAGTATTTTGGAACGAGACCCCCTCGATGGTCCGTCGTTCCCATGACGGTCCGTCGTGGGATCCGTCGACCCATACCATTATTACCAGAAATAAACTCTACTGCACATCCGAAAACTTCCATCCTTCTTCTTCACAAAAAAAAATAGGAGCACCCCAAGGAAATGCACTTGGTCTAATGAAGCCTTTGCTTAACAACTCTTGAAGTTGGGCCTTTAACTCTCTTAACTCAGCGGGAGCCATTCTATTAGGGGGTATGGAAATGGGGCGAGTACCCGGCTCAAGATCAATACAAAAATCAATATCCCTATCTGGTGGCATACAAGGAAGGTCTGCAGGAAACACATCAAGAAACTCACGGACTATCGAAACCGACTCAATAGAAGGTATTTGGGTAGTATCATCCCTGAGGTGTGCCAAGAAAGTTAAACACCCTTTACTAATCATTCTCTAAGCACGAAGAAAAGAGATGATACGAACTGGAGTGGGAGTGTAGTCACCCTCCCACACTAACAGATCTGTCCCAGGCTTGGCCAATGTTACAGTTTTAGCATTACAATCTAAGATTGCAAAATTTGGAGAAAGCCAAGTCATACCCAGAATTACATCGAAATCAACCATTTCTAAGATAACCAAGTCTACATAAGTATTGCTCCGCATAAAAGCCACAAGACAAGACCTATACACCTTTTCAACTATCACAGACTCACCCACCGGAGTAGAAACACGAATAGGCATGTCAAGCAAATCACAATGTAAATAAAAACTAAGAGCAAATGAGGAAGATACATATGAAAATGTGGATCCAGGATCAAACAATACAGAAGCCATGCAATCACAAACCAAAAGATTAACTGTGATAACAGCATCAGATGTCTCTGCTTCAGATCTCCCAGGGAAAGCATAACAATGGGCCCTATCACCTGTCTGCTCGTTGCCCCTACCATGTTGCGCTGCCGAAGTCCCAGTTTTCCCGTCACCCCGACCGTTTTGGTGACCACCATTACCTCGGCCACCACGTCCTCCAGAATAGCGGCCTCTTCCATTACCACCTCTACCTCTGACTATTGGGGGTCTGTAACTCGGTTTCAGACAATGCCTCTTAATATGTCCAGTCTCTCCACATCCATAAACCTCTCTAGATTCAAGCATAGGTCTTTGTGAGAACGACGGAGTCTTGGGATAACCTCCAAACTCAGAGAAATGTTTATCGGTCTATTGTAGACCCCCAGCTATAGCCTGCAGCGAAGACTGAATAGGTCGGGCTGGTTAACCTCCTGAACCCTTCCCTCTGGAGTAAGAACCATTAAACTCACCTCCTTTACGAAACTTCTTAGATGTTGATGCCATGGTGAAGTCGTCTGGCTTCACTCCCTCCACTTCTATCACAAAATCTACCACCTCCTGAAAGGATTTTGCTACAGCAGCTACTTGGATGGCAAAAATCCGCAAATCTTACCTCAACCCTCTCATGAAATGGTGAATCCGCTCTTGTGGACTGAAGAAAAGTTGGGTGGCATACCTGGATAGTGTACAAAACTTAGCCTCATAAGCAGTAACCGACATCCTGCCTTGCTGTAGGCTCAGGAACTCATCTCTACTCCTATCCCTCAAACTCTGGGGTATATACTTCTCCATAAACAAGCTAGAGAATGATGCCCAAGTCATAGGTGGCGCTTGTGCTGGTTGACACTCAACATACGATCGCCACGACATTTTGTCGTTCCCCTAAAATTGATAGGTCACAAACTCGACGCCAAATCGTTCTACTATGCCCATCGTGTGTAGTAGCTCATGACAGTCAACCGAAAAATCATAGACATCCTCAGATTCAACACCCTTGAAGACTGGAGGTTTCAATTTCAAGAACTTACTGAAACGTTCATGCTGATCACTTGTCATTATAGGCCCTGTAGTCAACCGAGGAAACGTGCCTATTTCCAATAAGGCATCCATGCGGGGAGCCACAGCAGCGGCATGTTATACTCCCGAAACCTGAGGTGCTGGTGCATAAAACACTAGAGGTGTCTGGCCTTGGTCAGATAGCCCGCTAAGATAAGCAAGAACCTAATTAATCATCTCTGGGGTAGGTTGGGGTGGTAATTCCTCATTCTGCACTTTTTCCTTTTCCCCTTCCTCACCCTCTCTTAATACTTCCTCAGTCGGTGGAGGAGTCACCGCCTTAGTACTAGATTTCCCAAGTGCTTGTCCTCTTCCTCTAGAGGACGTCCTCCCGCGACCTCTACCACGGCCTCTTGCAACTGCTCCTTTTTGAGCTACAGCCCCAGTGGCTGGTTCAGACGCATCGTGTCTTGCCGGTGTTGGTGTTGGCGCAGTTGTTGCTCTAGTTCTAACCATCTGCAAAATAGAGTGAAGATGGTCAGATACCAATTTGTATCACCCAGATACCTATTAGTTGGTGGATCCAAGTAATAGCACAAAAGAAAGAAAGAATGGAATTTTCCTAAAGTCTTGTAGCCTCTCAAAGAAAAGTAAAGGCGTCCTCCTACCGTTCCTCAAGACTCTACTAGACTCGTTCTTGTGTGATGAGACCAATGAACCTAATGCTCTGATACCAAGTTTGTCACGACCCAAAATGAACCGCGAGTGGCACCCACACTTAACCTCCTATGTGAGCGAACCAACCAATCTAAACCCCAACATTTCAATCATAATAAACAGAAAATAATGCGGAAGACTAAAAACTCATTAACGAAATCAATTAATAACTTCTAAAATTTATCAATTACTATCCCCAAAATCTGGAAGTCATAACCACAAGAACATTCTATTTTCAAATTACTAAATCTAAGAGTGTCTAGGAAGCTAAAATAAGAAAACAGATGGTCCATGTCTGAACTTCAAGGACATCATGACATGAATGAGAGAGAATCCAGTCCGAGCTAGGAACAATAGCTCACCCTGAAATCTGACGTGATGAAGACTGGCTAGAGTGCGGTTGAGTTGAAGATGACGGTACGTTTGCTGCACTCCACAAATAACAAAGGGAAAACATACAAGTAGGGGTCAGTACAAAACACGAGTACTGAGTATGTATCATTGGCCAATTTAGAATAGAGAGCAATATATATCAAATAATAACATAAAATCAACCATAACACTTAACAGGTAACAGCAACAAGTACCATAACCATTGGGCACAACCCAAGCACATCTATGAGGACTCAAGCCTCCACACCATACTCATTTGGGAAAGATGTTCATTACATCTGAGTATATTAGCATAAATCATTTTTTTTATTCTCTTTACTATCCTGGTGTCAGAACGTGACACCCGATCCATACTATCCTGGTGTCGAAATGTGACACTCCGATCCTTTATTATCCTGGTGTCGGAACGTGACACTCCGATCCTTTACTATCCTTGTGTAAGAACGTGACACCCGATCTATACTATCCTTGTGTTGGAACGTGACACTCCGATCCTTTACTATCCTTGTGTCGGAACGTGACACCTGATCCATACTATCCTGGTGCCAGAACGTGACACTCCGATCTTTTACTATCCTGGTGTCAGAACGTGACACCCGATCCATACTATCCTGGTGCCGAAACGTGACACTCTGATCTCCTAATCTCATTTTTTTAGTTCATCGAGCCTTCCTTTATACCAAGGCATCATCATTAACAAGGAGGTTCTAAGGTGTAAGATTCAATAGTCTCATCATGCTAATTCATCACAATTACATAATCACATCATGCAAGCACACAATTAAGCATATAGAAGACTTTACAGAATTACCCAATACATATCAATCGCTATTTAGAGTTTACTACGGAATAGCATAAACCATAACCTACCTCCACCGAAGAATTCGTGATCACGCAAGCTAACCCTCAAGGTCTTTGCTTTCCTATTCGTTTTTTCTTTTCTCGCTCTTTCATCCCGCTCTTCTGTTCTTTCTATTTTTCCTTATTCAAACTCTTTTTCTTTTACCCTAATTACCATATAATTAAGTATAAAAGTTGTCAAAAGTAACCCACTATTTAATTCAAGGTTATCTCCTTTAACCCCCAAGTAGTTGAATTATTAACATTAAACCACTAACTTTATATTCATAAGCGGGAATAGTCCAAAACACCCCATAAAACTTTTAACAAAAATCCGACCCAGTCAGGGTTACACAGCCTGTGACGGCCCGTCGTTCCTGCGACGGTCCGTTCTGCTGCTTCCGTCACAAAGTTCAGAGACTCAATTCATTAAAGAGTCTTTGACGGTCCGTCGTACCTACGACGGTCCGTCCTGCTCTTCCATCGCGAAGTTCAGAGAGTTGTTCTCAGTACCCAATTTTTCCAGAGTCTAAGTGTTTTGGAACGAGACCCCATCGACGGTCCGTCGTGCCCATGACGGTCCGTCGTGGGATCCGTCGACCCAGACCGTTATTACCAGAAATAAACTCTATTGCTCAAAATGACTAAACAGGTAGTTACAATTGTCATGAGCTGCTACATAAGATTGACATAGTAGAACGATTCGGTGTTGAGTTTGTGACCTACCAGTTTAAGGGAATGTCAAAATGTGGTGGCGGTCGTATGTTGAGTGTCAACCAGCATAGGCACCACCTATGACTTGGGAATCATTCTCTAGCTTATTAATGGAGAAGTATGTACCCCGGACTTTGAGGGACAAGAGGAGAGATGAGTTCCTTAGCCTAGAGTAAGGTAGGATGTCTGTTACTACTTATGAGGCTAAATTTCGTGCACTATCCAGGCATGCTACCCATCTTTGCTTCAGTCTACAAGAGCGGATTCACTGTTTTGTGAAAGGATTGAAATCAGATTTGCAGATCCCAGCCTTACAGGTAGCTGCTGCAGCAAAATCCTTTCAGGAAATGGTTGATTTTGTGATAGAGGTGGAGGGGGTGAAGCCAGACGACTTCACCATGGCGTTGACATCTAAGAAGTTTCGTAAAGGAGGTGAGTTTAGTGGTTCTTACTCCAGAGGGGAGAGTTCAGGAGGTTACCCAGCCCGTCCTATTCAGTCTTCACTACAGGCTGTAGCTGGGGGTCCATCGCAGACCAGTCAGCATTTTTCTGAGTTTTGAGATTATCCCCAGACTTTGTCATTCTCACAGAGACCTATGCTTGACTCCAGAAATTGTTATGGATGTGGAGAGACTGGACATATTAGGAGGTATTGTCCAAAACAGTGTTACAGACCCCCAATAGTTAGAGGTAGAGGTGGTCATGGGAGAGGCTGACATTCTGGAGGACGTTATGGCCAAGGTAATGGTGGTCACCAAATCAGCCGGGGTGGAAGGCAAGTTGGAAATACTGCAGCGCAACATGGTAGGGACAACGGGCAGATAGGTGATAGGGCCCATTGTTATGCTTTCCCCGGGAGGTCTGATGCAGAGACATCTGATGCTGTTATCACAGGTATCCTTTTGGTCTGTGATTGCATGGCTTATGTATTATTTGATCGTGGATGCACATTTTCATATGTAGCTTTGTCATTTGCTACTGGTCTTGATATATATTGTGATTTGCTTGACATGCCCCTTCGTGTCTCTACTCCTGTGGGTGAGTCTGTGATAGTTGAGATGGTGTATAGATCTTGTCTTGTGACTTTTGTGGGGAACAATACTCATGTAGATTTGATTATTCTAAAGATGGTTGATTTCGATGTAATTCTGGGTATGACTTGGCTTTCTCCAAATTTTGCAATCTTATATTGTAGTGCTAAAACTGTGACATTGGTCAAGCCTGGGACAGATCCGCTAGTGTGGAAGGGTGACTATATTTCCACTCCAGTTCATATCATCTCTTTTCTTCGTGCTAAGAGAATGGTTAGTAAGGGTTGTTTAGCTTTCTTAGCACATCTCAGGGATGATACTTGCCAAGTACCTTCGATTGAGTCTGTCTCGATAGTCCGTGAGTTTCTGGATGTGTTTCTTATAGACCTTTCTGGTATGCCACCAGATAGGGATATTAATTTTTGTATTGATCTGGAGCCGGGTACTCGCCCCATTTCCATACCCCCATATAGAATGGCTCCAGCTGAGTTAAGGGAGTTCAAGGCCCAACTACAGGAGTTGTTAGGTAAAGGTTTTATTAGACTAAGTGCATCCCCTTGGGGTGCTCCTGTTTTATTTGTGAAGAAGAAGGATGGAAGTTTTCGGATGTGCATAGACAACAGGCACTTGAATAAGGTAACTATTAAGAACAAGTATCCTATTCCTCGCATTGATATTTTGTTCGATCAGTTACAATGTGCTTGTACCTTCTCAAAAATTGATATGAGATCTGGTTCTCATCAATTGAAAATACGGACAGCAGATGTGCCAAAGACTCCTTTTCGAACAAGGTATGGGCATTATGAATTGTTAGTAATGTCTTTTGGGCTTACGAATGCCCCTGCTGCTTTCATGAGCCTGATGAACGGAATTTTTAAGCCATATCTAGACTTCTATGTTATAGTATTTATTGATGATATACTGATATACTCAAAGAGCAGGAAAGAACATGAGGAGGATTTGAGAATTGTATTGGAGTTGTTAAGAGAGAAAAGGCTTTATGCAAAATTCTCCAAGTGTGTGTTTTGGCTCGATTCAGTGTCCTTCTTGGGGCACGTGGTTTCTAAGGATGGAGTGATGGTGGATCCATCTATGATTGAAGCAGTGAAGAGTTGGGTAAGACCTACTAATGTTACAGAGGTAAGGAGCTTTGTTGGTTTAGCTAGCTACTACCGTCGATTTGTCAAGGGATTTTCTTCTGTTGCTTCCCAATTGACAAATTTGACTAAGAAGAATGTTCCATTTGTATGGTCGGACGAATGTGAAGAAAGCTTCCAGAGCCTTAAGACCTTGTTGACTACTGCACCAATTCTTACCTTGCCAGTGGAAGGTAAGAATTTCATTGTTTACTGTGATGCATCTTATTCTTGTTTGGGTGTAGTGCTAATGCAAGAGAGGAATGTAATTGCTTATGCTTCAAGGCAATTGAAAGTGCATGAACGTAACTATCCGACCCATGATTTGGAGTTGGCTGCAGTCGTGTTTGCATTAAAGCAATAGAGACATTATCTATATGGGGTTAAGTGTGAAGTCTATATAGATCATCGTAGTTTACAGTATGTATTTACTCAGAAATATTTGAATTTGAGGCAGAGGACGTGGATGGAACTACTGAAGGAGTATGATATTTCTATTTTTTATCACCCAGGAAAAGCTAATGTTGTGGAATATGCTTTAAGTAGAAAAGCAGGGAGCATGGGAAACCTAGCCCACTTACAGGTTTCTAGGCGCCCATTGGCTAGAGAGGTTCAGACTCTGGCTAATGACTTTATGAGGGTCGAAGTACTAGATAAGGGAGGATTTTTGACATGTGTGGGGGCAAAATCTTCTTTTCTTGACAAGATTAAGGGAAAACAATTTACTGATGTGAAACTGATCCGAATTCTAGATATTTTGTTACGAGGAGAGGCTAAAGAGGCAATAATTGATGAGGAAGGCATTTTGAAAATTAAGGGAAGGGTATGTGTGCCCCGTGTTGATAATATGATTCACACTATTCCTACAGAGGCTCATAGTTCAAGGTATTCTATACATCCTGGTGCAACCAAGATGTATCGTGACCTAAAGCAACATTTTTGGTGGAGTAGGATGAAGCGTGACATTGGTGATTTTGTTGCCCAATGCCCGAATTGTCAGCAGGTAAAGTATGAACACAAGAGGCCCGGAGGATCACTTCAGAAAATGCCCATTCTTGAATGGAAATGGATAAGAATTTCAATGGATTTTGTGGTTGGTCTTCCAAAGACATTGGGTAAATTTGATTCTATTTGGGTAATTATTGACAGATTAACTAAGTATGCTCACTTCATTCCGGTCAAGGTTACTTACAATGCAGAGAAGTTAGCCAAACTCTATATCTCAGAAATTTTTCGATTGCATGGGGTTCCACATTCTATAATATAAGATAGGGGTACGCAATTTACTTCTATGTTTTTGAGAACATTGTATGCTGAATTAGGTACTAGGTTGGATCGTAGTACTGCATTTCACCCTCAGACCGATGGTCAGTCTGAGCGAACGATTGATGTGTTGTAGGATATGCTTCGTGCATGTGTGATAGAATTTGGTGGTCATTGGGATAACTTCTTACCCTTAGCAGAGTTCTCATACAATAATAGCTATCACTCAAGTATTGATATGGCCCCATTTGAGGCATTGTATGGGAGGAGATGTAGGTCTCCCATTGGGTGGTTTGATGCATTTGAGGTGAGACCATGGGGTATAAATCTTTTGAGGGAATCGTTAGATAAAGTAAAATTCATTCAGGAGAAGTTTCTAGCAGCTCAGAACAGGCAGAAAGAATATGCAGATCGAAAGGTTAGGGACTCGGATTTTATGGAGGGTTATCAAGTCTTGCTGAAGGTTTCACCCATGAAAGGGGTGATGCAGTTTTGTAAGCGAGGTAAGCTTAGTTCGAGGTATATTTGTCCATTTGAAGTTCTGAAGCACGTGGGGGAGGTGGCTTATGTATTGGCACTGCCTCCAGGACACTCAGGAGTGCACCCGGTATTTCATTTGTCTATGCTGAAAAAATACCATGGAGATGGAAACTACATTATTCGTTGGGATTCAGTTCTTCTTGATAAGAATTTATTTTATGAGGAGGAGCTTGTTGCTATTTTAGATAGAGAAGTCCTCAAGTTGAGATCAAAGGAGATTGCATCCATCAAGGTTCAGTGGAAGAATCGGCCAGTTGAAGGGTCCACTTGGGAGAATGAGGCCGATATGCAAGAAAGATATCCACATCTTTTTACAGATTCAGGTACTCTTTCTCGCCCTTGCTTTTCTTCTTGTGATCATTTAAGGACGAACGATGGGTAAATTGGTATCTATTGTAACAACCTGTTTAGTCGGTTCGAGCAGTAGAATCATTTTTGATAAAAACTGACTGGGTCGACGGATCACGCGAAGGACCGTCATAGTCACGACGGACCGTGATGGACTCCGTTATCCCACACTTGTGTAATTTCTTCTGCTGCTCTCCTCATTACCATCGACGATAGGTAGGACGAACCGTCAAAGGCACGACGGTCCGTCGAGCGTCTTCGATCCAAACACCTCAACTCTGAAATATGGGTACTGGGATCGACTCTCTGAACTTCACGACGGAACTGCTGGATGGACCGTCATAGATACGACGGACCGTCACAAGTTGCATAACCTCACTATCGAAATTAACTCTCTGAATGTTGTGACAGACCTTCAGGACGGACCGTCGTAGATACGACAGACCATCACAAGCTGCGTAACCCCGACTTTGTCAGACTTTTGCTAAAAGTTTAAATGGGTATTTTGGACTATTCATGATTATAATTATGAAATTAGTGTGGTAAGTTTAATAATTTATTTACTTGGGGGTTAAAGAAGGTAATTAGGAAATAAATAGTGGGTTACTTTTATCATAATAGATTATATGATAATTACGGTAAAAGAAAAAGAATCTAGAGAAGAAATATAAAAAGAACAAAGCGGGAGAACGAGCGAGAAAGAGAGAACGAAGAGGACAACAAAGGCAATGGGGAAGCAGCTTGCTTGATCACGATTCTTAGGTGGAGGTAGGTTATGGTTTATTTCTGTGGGATAGATAAACTCTAAACAGCAATTGATATGTATTGGGTGGTATTGTAAATTCTTCTATATGCTTGATTGTGTGTTTGTATGTTGTGATTGTGTAATTGTGGTGGATTAGAATGATGAAACCGTTGAATCTTCAATCTTAAATCCTCTCTATTAAGATGACGCCTAGACATAAAGAAGACTTGATGAAAATAAAATAATGAGATAAATGAATCGGAGTGTCACGTTCCGACACGGTAATATTGGATTGGAGTGTCACGTTTCGACACGGTAATATTGGATCAGAGTGTCATGTTCCGACATGGTACTATATGGGATCGGAGTGTCACGTTCGGACACGATAATAATAAAGAGAATGAATCTTTAATTATGTTAATATACTGAAATTCGAAGAATCTATTTCCCAAATGAGCATGGTGTGGAGGCTGGAGTCCTCATAGGTGTGCTTGGTGTTGTTGCCAATGGTTCTTGTACTTATTGATTGCCACCTTTTAAGTATTATGGTTGATTTTATATTATTATTCAGTATATACTGCTTTCTATTTTTAGTTGGCCGATGATACCTACTCTGTACGTGTTCCTTGTACTGACCCCTACTTGTAAATTTTCTTCTTTGTTATTTGTGGAGTGCAGAAACCGTGCCACCGACTTCGACTCGTCCTCAGATCTAGCCAGTCTTCAGCACATCAGAATTAAGGGTGAGCTATTATTTCTAGCTCGTACTGGATTCTCTCCTTCACGTCTTTATGTCTTGAAGTTCGGACATAGACAATCTTTTTACTATTTTAAGCTTCTTAAATACTCTTAGATTTAGAAATTTGAGGATAGATGTTCTTGGTGTGATGACTTCCACATTTTGGGAATAATAAGTATTATACTTTAGAAGTTTATATAACTGATTTCGTTAATGAGTTTTGGATCTTCCGCATTATTTTTACTATTTATAAATGTTTTACTGGTAAATGTTGGGGTTAGATTTGTTGGTTCGCTCACCTAGGAGAATAAGTGTGGGTGCCACTAGCGGCTCGTTTTGGGTCGTGAAAGAAGGCCTTTGTCCTTTCTACTTCTTCCTCTTCCCACGAATGTAGAACTTTTGAAAAAAAATGATTTTCATTTTTTATTTTTGTTTATAGATTTCTTACTATAATATAAATAATATTAAGCAAGCGGCCCTTTCGCGACTCAAACAGTCGGAAAACCTGGTGGGTGAATTTTCCATATCCAAGGAAAAACGTTCTTATCTCTTATTAGAAAACCCCCAATTATCCTTTTGGGGCTTCAACTCTCACATAAAGTTCTTCTTTCGACAATTCAAAAGTTAGATAAGGCTTTTTACTAATAAACCAATATTTAAAATCATTCCATTTAAGATCTTTTAGTCTGTAAAAACATCGCATTTCTAAATTTTCGTAAGGCCATCCTGGAATTCCTTCTAGATTGTGTTGAATAATCTTTATGAATTCTGTCATTTCATCGATTAGTACTAAATAACGGGCTAATGAATCCCCTTCTCATTGCCATTGAGCCTTCCAATCAAATTTGTCGTAAGACTCATAATTATCAACTTTATGAGGATCCCATTCTATTCCGAAAGCTCATAGCATTATTCCCGATAAACCATAATTTATTGCCTCATCTCTCCAAAAAATGCCTACACCTTCAACTCCTTCTAAAAAAATACGATTTTTAGTAATAAGTTTTGATACTCATCAATCCTTGTTAAAAAATATTCGCAAAAATCCAATCATTTATCTATCCAGCCATAGGGTAGATCGGCAGCCACTCCTCCAATCCTAAAATTACTATGCATCATTCGCATACCGTTGGCAACTTAGAATAAGGTCATATATCAATTCTCTTTCTCGAAAAATATAGAAGAAAGAGGTCTGTGCACCAATATCCTCCATAAAAGGACCGAGCCATAACAAATGAGAAGCTATCTGACTCAACTCCAACATAATGACTCTGATATAGCTAGCCCTTTTAGGTACTTGAATATTGCCAAATTGTTCGGGTCCATTTGTGGTTATTGCTTGTGTGAACATAGTAGCTAAATAATCTTAACGTGTTACACAAGGAAAATATTGTATAATTATTCGGTTTTTCGCAATTTTCTCCATCCCTCTATGTAAATAACCCAATATTGGTTCGCAGTAGACAACATCTTCACCATCTAGAGTAACGATTAATCGATGAACACCGTGCATTGATGGGTTCTGAGGCCCCATATTGACTATCATGAGGTCTTTTCTTGTAGTAGATGTAGTCATAAGTTTTTTAACAATTCATTCTTCCATGAATTACTCAAAGTGTTAAGAAGTTCAACAATCTTTAATCGAAACATGTAAGTGAAAATGAAATAACTCTTCAAATTAATCAAATTAATGAGTTTATTTCTCATGAATGTCCAAGTGATTAATTAATTCTATATAACGTACTCTATTTTTTTACCAAATAAGCTAGCAGCCGTTGACATTTTCCCAAAATTTTCTTCAAACCTCGTTGAGATAAATAGTATTTTTTGTACAATGCTAAATGTGAAGTAAGTCTCCGTATCTTATTGGTGAAATTGAACTACATATGGTAGAAAACTGTGTGAATCATCAATACAATATTTGATTCACACGGTCCGCATGCTGGTTCATACAATGCGTCGCCCACTATTGTATTTCGAATTACTTGTCTTGATTCAATTAAATGTTGATGGAAAACAACCATAAATATGTAACCCTATTTTTAATAGATTGACCCCAAAATAGCATATCCAAATTATGAGAAAACCTATCGATAAAAAATTGCAGAATTTGGACCCCGCAAAATTCTATTTGTTTTAGAAAGTAAATAAATGGAAAATACGATCCAAGTAATAAATGCCCAAGTTTCTTTTGGTTCCCAATTCCATAGGAACCCCACGCCTCATTAGCCAATACCGCTACCTAATGGATTCCTATGGTTAAAAAAGTAAATCATAAAATAATAACCCGATAACTCCAATAATCCAATTGTTGAATCAACTGGGACCTGTAATAATTTTTAGAACATAAAAAATAATTATTTTCGACATAATTTTCACCCAAGAAAAATGACTCGTTTAAAAAAACATTTCTCTTAGAAAAAAACTTTCTGTTTTTTCAAAATGTAATCACTAGAAGTGCTAGTTGTAATAACGATTAACATTAAAGGGCTGAGTATCCCAATATCATCATACTTACGTGCATTATTAACCACGCAGATTGAAGAGCAGGTACTAAGATTACAGATTGGTGTATTTCAGTTAAAATACCTGAAGTAGCAAAGCCTTGGGTAAAAATAACACTTGGTCCAGTTATTTTACTTAAAATTAAAACATTTTTTTGACATATGGAATTATATGAATAATGGAGAAACTCCATGAAAGGAAAATTAATGATTCATATAAATCGCTTAGTGGGAAATGTCCTGAAGTAATCCAACATGTAACTAATAATCCTGTTATACAGAAAAAAGTGACTATTCTTCCCTTTTCGGACGAATCGTATAGTTTTACAATTTCATTGACTAAAAAGGTTATCAATTGAATTGTAGTTAAAATTGAAACAATCGTAAAGGAAATGTGAGTTAATATATGCTATTAGGTTGAAAATATCATAAAAATCTTAAAAGTGAAGAGTCCCTTAAATTCATGATTCTAAGATGGAAATCGGGACTTGAATTCATTATAAGATCTATTTATACTTTTTAGAAGATGGTATACCACCACTCGGACTCGAACCTAGATGCATTAGCACTGCTTCCTAAGAGCAGTGTGTCTACCAATTTCACCATAGCGGCTTGTCTTGAACTCATAATAGCCTATGAATAAGCAATCGTCGAAATTGAGTAAGCTATTTTAGTTTAGTAATGATAAAAATGTATCAATACCAATAAAAAGTTGTTCAAATAGGAATTTGAGGTTAAAGGTTAATTATTTTTTATTGGGTTTAGAGTCTTTTTTTTTTATTTATCCTGAGTGTTTCCTATATTTTCTGCTTTCCTCGAATTCAACAGTTGTAACTAAACCATTGTATACTCAATTAAGGACTATAGTTCAAAAAGTATTTTTTTCATTATTTAAGCAGCAATTTTTTAATAAATATAAATTAAAACAAAAAAGGGATTTTGACGACAAAATAAAAAGAAAAGAACCAATTTTGCATTGCTAAAAATTCACAATTAGTCTTAAAAAATTTCATTAAACAATATTCTCTATTGGGTTAAGGGTATGCGTTCTCCACTTTCGAATCTCGCAAAGAGAGAACGTCTTTTTTCCTTTGACATTCTCTCTCATTCGCGGAGCAAAGAAAGCGGGCTTTGCCCAAGCTACCATTATCCTTGGGAAACCAAAGGAGCTACCGAAGGAAAGGGATGTAGTCTCTCCTCTGGCTTTTCGAGAGGAAATAGCAGAGAAGAGAACGTCCTACGCGCAAGTTTTTTTGCTTCCTGCGTCCTTAGTAGTTATAAAGGGGATCTTCGACCAAGAAGGCATTCTGGTAGGAAGGTCGACCAATACATAAGTCGCCATCCGTCAAGGAGAGAAGCAAGCTACCTTTCTTTGATCCCCCTTTCCGGGCAGGGAAGAGAACGAAAATGGACCGTAGAGGGTAGTCATTGTTGATTTTTATTCGAGGATCTTATGAGGCGGAGCGAACTCTTCCATCGTACTGCATTTTCTCTGGCGGACCACCCCCCCCCCTCCCGCGTCCTTTGTTAAGAGATGGACAAATCATCAATCGACATCTCAAAACTGACCAGTACAAAACCATGTGATTTGTCCTCGTTTACGTACCCCACTGGCACTAGCCTAATTCCCTGCCTACACATCTTTAACTGGCTTATTTATACCCATCTACATGATGGAAGTCCCTTTGGTTAATCGTCACATGACACTTCAAAGTTGACCGGTACAACCCGCATGCTTGCCTACTCGTCTTTCACCGGCCATTATGTACCCAGCTACAATCTCTTCCCTTATAAAAGAAAAAAGGGCCCTCGTGCAATCCTCAATCGACAGTAACTCCGTCCTAGCGAAGTGAAGTCTCTGCCCCTATCGCTTGATTGATCTGATCAGGCACTTGCTCTTTCCTACTTTTGACAGAAGAATAAGAGCACAAATTATCCCTAGTAGTATACTACTTGTCTCCTGGTGGATCGGTCGAGGTCAAAGTTGATATCAGAGTTTAAAATTAGTATTTATCTCCATAGCTATGATCAAATTTAGATTCAAACGATATAAAAAAAATGAAGAGATCTACATCCTTATCATACATCAATTTATGTTAACTCATCACAAGTAATCATGTACTACATATAACATAACTAAAACCAATAAAAAGGATGTCATTCATACTAAATCACATTTTAATTCCGAAGAACTCTAAAATCATTTTAATAACCTCAAATAATATAACCACAGAGTAATGAATACTTCTTACTAGGTAAATATCAATGAAGTTACTTAATTTCAGGTAAATTGGAGTCAATAAAAATTATTTATTTCAAAATCTATGAAAAAATTCAAATTCAAGTGATTTAAAAATCTTTAAAAATAAAACAACATGACCTAAATTCTTATCACATATTAATTCATGTAAAATATCCAAGTGCAATCATATTCCAAGTTTAACATAAACATAATTGACCTAAAGAATGAGTTTTTTTTATCATATTCAAATCAAATTTTAATCATACAAACTACCTACGCCCGTCTAAACGATTTTCATTGGAACCATCAAATATCAAGTTAATCAAAGATCATAAAATTCATGACTTCCTTAATTATGACTAAATTTTAAAAATTAATCGTGTTACACGTGGTTTTAGATTAAAATAACTTGAATCATAATTTCATCCTCTTTTAATAATTATCTCATGAGCATAAGGCGTACTTGTGTTCTTTCTTTAGCTAAGACATACAAAACCCTCTTGTAACAAATTTTCCTTTCGATTAATAAATCTGAGAATTCAAGATACTACTTTTTTTCTTTTTTCAAATCGGTTATAACCTTTAATATCTTTTCTCATCAATTAATTAAGTGTTACTAAAATATCAAGGTAAATCTCAATTCAAATAAAAAAATATTAACCATTTCTATTAACTTAGGACATTTTATCTATGTTACATTAAAAATATACATAAAAGAACCCTATTTATTAATTATAATTTTCAATTCATATATTAATATAATCTCTCACATATATAAAACTTTTTAAGAATTTTTATAGATTTCAAATAAATATACCACATTAATGATAACTATTTATTAATCACAAAATTCTTAATTTATGATATGTCTAAAAATAACTCTTTAATAATTAGTCAACTACGAGAGAAAAAATACTAAACATTTTATAATTTACGAATCAAATTAGAGCAAAGACGCCTATTGGACTAATCATAAAAGCATATATAATAACATTATTTAAAGAAATTCAATAACAAAAATATAACATTGGCAAAAAAATTAGGGAAAATTATAATAGCAATATTTTAGTTTTTAATGGGATTCCCTAGCAACAATTTAATTATAGATTAAAAAATATCATTATTCTAGTTTGTTAAAGGATTAGTTAACTATTATTATTTTGAAAAGAATTCAAATAATTAAAAAAAAAAGTTAAAAATATTTTAATTTGATAAAATTAAATTAATTAATAACATAGTTGATAAAGTCAAGGAAAATACTATTTCAAATAATATAAGTTTTGAATTTAAACCAACAAAGTTACGTTACCATAATTACTAATCACAATTTTAGTATAAATTTAAGTAGACATAAAATTTTTTTGCACTATTCTTAAGCCTTTTAATCTTTTATTTTTGAGATTATAATTTGCAAAATTTATTTTTTTAATACGTTTATGGTTTCATAGTCGACATGACTTTTATCTCTCTTTCTCCTAAAATTTACAATATTGAAGTCTATTGATTTAAGTTTTTCGGAGGAAGTGAAAAATATTTAAGAATAAAAAAATTTAAAAAAATACAATTTTTTTGTCAAATAAAGTGATATTGAAATACAATGTGATCACAAAAAATTTAAAACTTGTTGGTATACATTTAAAATTGATATAAAATAAATAATAAATACCAAAACTTGTTAGCACAAAAAGTGAAAATGAAATACCAAATGATATTGAAATACAAAGTGAGCATAAAAGAAATACTAAACTTGTTGGCATGGAAATATATAATGAAACACAAAATGAAATTTAAATACAAAATGCTGTTTTAATACAAATTGAGCACAAAAAAAATAGAAAACACATTGTCATAGAAAGTGAGAATGAAATAGAAAGTGAGACTGAAGTACGAAATGATAATTGAAATGCAGAGTAAGCATATAAATATTCAAAATGATTTGGCATAGAATGAATAAAAAAAATACAAAATTTTATGAAGCCTTATTTAGAATAAAAAATGTTGTAAAACTATTTATCTACTATTATGTGATATAATACAAAATTAAATATATAAATAATTTGAAATGAATACCACCTACAAAATAATTACAAGTTGTACTTTAAAAAACTCAAATTTTAGCAAGATATCACATTATTTTTTTAATGGATTCAAAATTAAATAAACCATAAATACAATAAAGAATACAATATGTTAATTTAAATATAAAATGCAATATGACATTAAGTCCATTTATGAATAATCTTGAAGTACTCATTTATTCATAAATCTTTATCATAGGTCGTAGGAGCTTAAATCCTTCTATAAACATGATGATAAGCTCTTCAGGTTTAGATGAGAAATTCCTTTCATCACAATCCTTCATTTGTGAGATTAGCATATCATTATCGTATTGTGTAAGGCATACATGAGAACATCTTAACTTGTATTATCGTATCCTTACCATGTTTATATATTTAAAATTTCATAGCCCAAATTAGATTGAAACATCATATATACTTCAATTGCATAGCAACATCTTTCATAGGCTACCTACATATGATAGAGAAATCCTAACTTCAGAAGACTTACCTTTTTCTTCAAAGAACCTTCATCAAGAACTTCCCTTCAATTTACAACAATCATCAATATATTCAACAACTCAATAACATAACCAATACCAACCCTTTCAAGTCATATACAAGACCATTCAAAGTTAAGGATAACAGAAAAGGGTCATTAAACAGTTCATTCAAGCTATAGTTCCAATCTTAACGTTTATATGTCATCCAGTGATAGATATAACCCAATCAAAATTATTATTTAGAGAATAAACATGATTCACACGAAATTCAAACATTACAAACAAATTACCCAACATTACATACTTAATTAACAAAAGAAAATCATTATTTTTCATCAATAGTCATAAATCTTGAGTTAGGAAGAAAACCCATTTTGTAGAGTAAACACCCTAGGAGTTGAAATCTTACAAAAAAACATTTTGTACAGTAAACACCCTAGGAGTTGAATTCTTGAAAGTCATCTGTGAAAGGACCTCGTGGGGAAACGAAATCACAAGAGTGAAGAACCCATACCTCATTGATGAATCTTCCACGAATTTTGAATGAAAATCTTCAAATCTTTAAAAAAAAAATTCTTGAGAGGGATAAGAGGAATTTGTTTATTCTGATTGAAGTGCGTAAAACTGTTCTACAACTAAACTAGTATCATTATAAATTTGTCCCCTTAAATACCCAAAAGACTTATTACTTTAATGGGTCGTTTTTGTGAAGTTAAATTGCTTAAAATTAAACTTTAATGAATCTGCAAAGTGGCTGCGCATCGCGGAGTCAATTTCAGATTCTAATTTCAAAATCTGGATTGAGGCAGTGAGCCTTGTGGAGTGCACTATTCCAGTAAAGTTGCTGCGCGGAGGATGCTTTGGCAGCCTGCCTGCCCATGTTCGGGTCCTTCTCAAACACCCTTCGGGGGGACATTGGGGTGTCGTACCACACGTTTGGTTACCAGACATTTGTAATCTTTTATACTCCATATTACCTAATTAAGGTCATTTTACATGTTTTGGACTTTATTTGACACTTCCATACCTTTACCAAATATAGTGACGTCAAGTAGTTCAAGCAAGCTATTTTCTGGACGTCAAGGTCTTTCTTGGTCATTTTTTATCTAACCTTCTCATAATGAGTTTATTACAATAATATAGGTGTATAAACATGATTTTAATAATTATTCAATTGGTGAAACTCTAATCTATGTCATGGAAACTCCGGAAAGTTACATCACATTCATCATACACATAGCTTTTATCATAAAAGACATTGCATCAACATGCTTCCTTTAACATTAGACATAAAGTCACATTACTTCATTTACATCATATAATTACCCATTCAAAAATATATATGTAATATCACACCATGACTCCGTCCAAATGCCTACTTGTGGATCGATAGCGTCCCATACCACCACATACCTTAAGTAGTACACTCGTATGAAGACCTAGTTCATTTACAATCATTTGTGGGGTATATTTTTAAACGACATAGACCATGAGATTTAGACATGGAAGCCCAGTATTAACCCCTACTAGATGAGGGACCCCTATTTGCCTAAGGTAGGGTCATATACTTTAGATTTTACATAGATTCTCCAATAGATACACCTATGCAGGTGCATAGTTAAGGCATAAGGAGATTGCTTCTAAGTAACTCATTCTCTACTAACGAAGAGAACTCATCTCAAGAGGTACATTGGATACAACATATCTACTAACGATGTCTACGCACCCCTTATTCAAATCTTCTGGGTTGTAAGCATGACTCCCCCACAGAGTCTTAAACATTTATTAACTATAGGTTAAAGGATAAATAATTAACATCACATCTCAACTAATGATGAGTCCTTATCCCTAGAGGTTACTTTTGAACACCACATCTCAGCTCACGAAGGGTATCAAAACTCCAACTATCTTAGAAAGCTCTTTGGGAATAGTGAGGTTGCTACTAAATACTTCATATCAACTCACAAAGAGTGTTCAAACCAAAAATCCCCCTTTTCATTACTAGAATTCTTTATGAATAGTAGGAATTGGTCAAAGTACTTCATCTCTATTCACGAAGTGTGTCGACCTGTAATCTCCATTTTCATTCATTAACTTTATTCGTACATCCAAAGTTTGTGTGTGAGTACATGTGAGCACAACTTTCACATAACCACCTTTATTAACAACATTGATCTCTAGGCATAGTAATACCTATATTAATCTTAGTTCACACACTAGCATGCTTCACATATACACATACCTCATTTAAACATAGTCACTTCAAGATACACATTTCCCACTTCTTAAAACATATTAAGCATTCACATCATAATCATCACTTAACTTCATATGTTTTTCCATGAAGGTCATAATCACAATACACATATATACATATTCATATACTTCAAGTAAACACCTACACAAAAGGTGGACGATACAACTCTAGATCATTTAAATGGAAACTAAACAAGATAGAAAATCTTACCCTTCATACATGCCTTTACCAATTTTTCTGAATATTCCACAAAATCACCATAAATAAGCATAATAATTCACTAAATATCCATAATACAAAATAAATAAATACAACTCTAACATTATCTAAACGTATGCATTAAACCCACTCTATAAGTAAAAAGTTTATAATATGCATAATCATAGGTCCATTGGGGTTTTGACATTAAAATCACCAACTAACATTAAAAATATCAACTTATACTCATTAAAACATTTTCAGGCAAAAACCCATGCTTAGAGTTCAAAATAGAAGAAGTTGGAGTTTGGAAACCCTTTTTGAAAAGACTTTAATTGGGCTCCTTGAATGAAAGAAAGTTCAAGGATGAACTACCATACCTCTATATGAAGAATTCCACGAAATTTAGTGAAGAAAATGCAAAAAATCTTCACTCATAGACCTTCCTTGAGTTTTATCTTATATGGCGTTTGAGATAGTTCTTTCTTGAGGGAGGGGTTTTGATTTTTCAAATGAAGACTAACTTAGGTTCTAGGAGTATAAACTAACCCACAATACCCTAAAACACCATTAAAAACGTCCATGTGCCACAAAATACTTGGGATGAATTTAGAAAAACACCCTAAGATAGGCCGCACCTCAGCAACTTTTGTAGGTGCCAAACCACGGACCCTAGCTACTTGGCGTCGTTTGACAGATGACCTGTCCTGTTGGGGAGTAGTTTTGTTCAGAGACTGGTTTCATGGGGGCTTATCGCACACTACTAAGTGTGGAAATATGCCTCAATTTATGGGGCGTCGTGCAGTCTATTGCCTATAATCAAGTGTCGGTGATTGGGCAGTTTTGGCAGTTTTGTTTCCAAGTCTTGGATCCTCTACTAGGGCCCCTTATGGGTCCAAGGTGGAGTCGTACCTAAACATTAGACCTCTAAACATAATAATTTAGGTATTAGGGTCCTCCACTATAAATTTTAACCCCAAACAGCTCATGAAACATGTCAAGGCATATGAAAACACATGCAAGCACATAGACGTCTAGTCGTCAGACGTATTGGTCGTCCCTTGATGTTTGACTTCAAAACTTACCAAAACTACCTCAAACACTAAAATTCACTTTTTCAACACATAATGAATCATGAAACACAATGGAAACTCTATATAGACCTATTTTATTATCAGGGTCGTTACAATAATGTGTATTTAAAATATAGTTTTTAGTGACAAAAATTATAACACGTTGAAAGTCATATGAACAAGACTAGAGCCGCACTTATTATATAATGACTATGTCTTATGAATTGGACTGGATCCTCACCTATTAAATAATGAATAAAATTATGTTTCCAGAACTATACTAATGTAATCAATTTTAATTAGAGGTATTATATTCTCAGTGTAAAATAAAGACATTGACATCCGAAAACGAGCGAAATTGAACTAGAAGACGCCCCTATGTTTTGTGAAGTCTCTGAGAATCATATGAAGTCTAAAACTTGTAAAATAGTTTAAATAGGTAAAAAATGTTTATAGGGTAAAAACATTTAATAACTATTCCCCAAGGACTACCCGAAGGTCCTTGAGGAGGACGTGAACATTGGCAAACAGACTGCCAAAGCGGCCTGCGTGCAACAAAGGCTCACTGCCCCAACTTATATTTAGAAAAAATAAAATAAAATTGCCTCCCGCAAAGCGCATCCACTATCCACATTTGTTTGCGTCATTTTAAAGTCAATTTGACCTCACAAAAAAAACCCCATTAAGTAAGGGGTACTTTGGGTAATTTATGGGGTGACTATATATTGATTTTTGTTCAGTTTAAGTCATTTTAATCCATTCAAATCAATTCCCCAAAACACTCTCACTTCTCTCAAAAGTTCTCTCTCTACTCAACCTACAATGAAGAGAAATTTGGAGCTTTGAGAAGAAGGGAAATTTCTCATGTTTTTCAATTCATTTTCGTGGGAAATCATACTTTAATGTATGGAGATGTTGATTGATGGTTTTTTTTCTCCATGAATCCCTTCAAAACGTTTATTTTTGAAATCTACATTGTAACAAAGAACTATTGCTTTTGATCTAGCCATGGGTTCAAACAAAAATCATTTTCTTTATGGTATATTCCTTCAATAATGAATATATTTGTATTAATTGATGATTTCTATTGTGAAAATCTTCAAAGAACCCTTGTTCACCCTATGACCTGATTTCTTGCATGTTGATGGATGAAATGAGTACGTATGAACATGATGCATTGAAATTGTTGAATTATCTAGTCATAAAATCTTATTTTCATAACTATCGTGAGTTAGGTGGAGGGTGATCATGATACTTGATTCCTAAAGTTAAACAAAGGGTATATCTAGGATTTGTATATATGATGAAGATTATTGTGCATAAACTTTTAATTGGCTTGCAAGATTGTAACGACCTGTGTAGTCATTTTGAGTAGCAAACTTCAATTCTGGAAAAACTGGCAGAAGCGACGGACCCCACGACGGACCGTCATGGGCACGATGGACCGTCACAGGGTCTCGTTTCAAAACACTTAGAAAATCTGCAAATTGGGTACTGGAATCGACTCTCTGAACTTCGTAACGGAATGGCAGGACGGACCGTCACAGGTGTGACGGACCGTCACAGACCCTTCAGAGAAATAGAGTCTCTGAAGTCTGTGACGGGGCAGCAGGACGGACCGTCGCAGGCGCAACGGGCCTTCGTAGGCTGCGCAATCCCCGTCCGGATCGGATTTCTTTATACGTTTTAAGGGACGTTTTTGACTATTCCTGCTTTAATTATAAAGTTAGAGGGTTAATGTTAATAAGTCTAACTACTTGGGGGTTAAAAGATGTAACCTTAAGTTAATTAGTGTGTTATTATTGTCATCTTTTATTCTTAATTATATGTTAATTAGGGTAAAAGAAAGAGGGTTTGAATAAGAAAAAAAAGAAAGAACAAGAGAAATAGAGAGAGACGAACGAAGAGGAAAAACACAAGGCTTTGGGAAATTGCTTGCTTGATCACTAATCTTCGGTGGAGGTAGGTTATGGTTATTTTTATGCTATTCGTAGTAAACTCTTAATAGTGAATGATATGTATTGGTAGTATTGTAAACTCTTCTACATGCTTAATTGTATGCTTGCATGAATGTGATTATGAAATTGTGATATAATAAGCATGATGAACCTATTGAATCCTAAATCTTGAAAAGAAACCCTAATCTACTTTGTTAATGATGATGCCTTGGTATAAAAGAAGGCTTGATGAACGAAAGTAGTGAGATTAGGGGATCGGGTGCCACGTTCCGGTACCAGGATAGAATATGAGGATCGGGTGCCACGTTCCGGTACCAGGATAGTATATGAGGATCGGAGTGTCACGTTCCGACACCAGGATAGTATATGGATCGGGTGCCACGTTTCGGTAGCAGGATAGAATATGAAGATCGGGTGCCACGTTCTTGTACCAGGATAGAATATGAGGATCGGAGTGTCACGTTCCGACACCAGGATAGAATATGGATCGGGTGCCACGTTCCGAGGATAGAATATGGATCGGGTGCCACGTTTCGGTACCAGGATAGAATATGAGGATCAGAGTGTCACGTTCCGACACCAGGATAGCATATGAGGAGCAGAGTGGCACGTACCGACACGAGGGGAATAAAGATAATGAATCTTGAAAGATGATAATATATTCAAATCTAATGAACCTAATTCCCAAACGAGTATGATGAGGAGGCGTGAGTCCTCATCGATGTGCTTGGTGTTGTAACCAAGGGTTATGGTAACTGTAAATGCTGCATGCTAAGGATATTAGTTGATTTTATGATATTGCTTAATATATACTGTTTTCTATTTTGAGTTGGCCGATAATATCTACTCAGTACCCGTGATTTGTACTGACCCCTACTTTTTATTGTTTTCTTCTTTGTTATTCGTGGAGTGCAGCAAACGTGCCGTCGTCTTCGACTCAACAGTAATTCAAGCCAGTCTTACTACATCGGAAATTCAGGGTGAGCTAATGCTTCTAGCTTGGACTGGATCTTCTTCTTCAAGTCTTGATGCCTTGAACTTCCGGCATGGACTAGCTTCTTATGTATTTTTAGCTTTTAGAATACTCTTAGTTTAGTCATTTGATCGTAGATGTTCTTGTGGTGATGACTTTCAGATTTTGGGGATAATAATAGTTATTGATTTTATTAATGAGTTAAGTCTTCCGCATTACTTTTTGTTGATATTATATTGAAATGTTAAGGTTTAGGTTGGTTGGTTCGCTCACATAGGAGTGGAAAATGTGGGTGCCAGTCGCGGCCCGATTTGGGTCGTGACAAACTTGGTATCAGAGCATTAGGTTCGTTGGTCTCATCACACAAGAACAAGTCTAGTAGATTCTTAAGGAACGGTAGGGGGACGCCTTTACTTTTCCTTGAGAGGCTATAAGACTTTAGGAAAAATTCCATTCTTTCATTCTTTCTTTGGTGCTATTACTTGGGTCCAATTGGTATCTAGGTGATACAAATTGGTATCTGACCATCTTCACTCTATTTCACAGATAGTTAGAACTAGAGCAACAACCGCGCCAGCACCACCACCGGCGGGACAGGGTGCGTCTGAGCCAGCCACCGGGGCTGTAGCTCAAGGAAGAGTAACGGCAAGAGGCCGTGGTAGAGGTCATGGAAGGACGTCCTCTAGAGGAAGAGGACGAGCACCTAGCCCGTCTGATACTAGGGCAGTGACTCCTCCACCGACTGAAGAGTAGTAAGAGAGGGTGAGGAAGGGGAAACTGAACAAGTACAGAATGAGGGATTGCCTCCCCAACCTACCCCAGACATGATCAATCAGATTCTTGCTTATCTTAGCGGGTTATCTGATCAGGGTCAGACACCTCTAGTGTTTTCTGCACCAGCACCTCAGGCTCCGGAGGTACAACGTGCGGCTACTATGGCTCCCCGCATGGATGTTCCATTAGAAATAGGCACATTTCCACGTCTGACTACTGGGCCTATAATGACAAATGATCAGCATGAACTTTTCAGTAAGTTCTTGAAATTGAAACCTCCAGTCTTCAAGGGTGCTGAATTGGAGGATGCTTACGATTTTCTGGTTGACTGTCATGAGCTACTACACAAGATGGGTATAGTGGAACGGTTTGGTGTTGAGTTCATGAGTTATCAGTTTCAAGGGAACGCCAAAATGTGGTGGCGGTCACATGTTGAGTGTCAACTAACAGTGGCACCACCTATGACTTGGGCTTCATTCTCTAGTTTGTTTATGGAGAAGTATATCCCGCGGACTTTGAGGGATAGGAAAAGAGATGAATTCTTAAGTCTAGAGCAAGGTAGGATGTCGGTTACTGCATACGAGGCTAAGTTTCGTGCATTATCCCGGTATGCCACCCAACTATGTTTCAGTCCACAAGAGCGGATTTGCCGTTTTGTGAAGGGGTTGAGATCAGAGTTGTGGATTTCAGCTTTACATGTAGCGGCTACAGCGAAATCTTTTCAAGAAATGGTGGACTTCGTGGTAGAGGTCGAAGGAGTGAAGCTAGATGAATTCACCATGGCATCGACATAAAAGAGGTTTCGAAAGGGAGGTGAGTTTAATGGTTCTTACTCTAGAGGACAGGGTTCCGGAGGTTACTCAGTTTGGCCCATTCAGTCTTCACTACAGACTGTAGTTGGGGGTCCACCTACGACCGGTCAACACTTCTCTGAGAGACCTATGCATGAACACAGAGAGTGCTATGGATGTGGGGAGATTGGACATATTAAGAGATATTGTCCAAAACAGAGTTACAGACCTCCAAATGTTAGAGGTATAGGTGGTCATGGTAGAGGCCGTCATTCTGGAGGACGCGGTGGTCGAGGTAATGGTGGTAACCAGAACGGCTGAGGTGATGGGCAGACTGGAGCCACTACATCACAACATGGTAGGGGCAATGGACAGACAAGTAATGGGGCCCATTGCTACGCTTTTCCTGGGAGATCTGAAGCGGAGACATCAGATGCTGTCATCACAGGTAATCTTTTGATTTGTGATTGCATGGCTTCTGTATTGTTTGATCCTGGATTCACATTTTCTTATGTATCTTCCTCATTTGCTAATGGTCTAAATTTACATTGTGAATTACTTGATATGCCTATTTGTGTTTCTACTCCGGTGGGTGAGTCTGTGGTAGTTGAAAAGGTATATAGGTCTTGTTTGGTGAACTTTGTGGGGAGCAACACTTATGTAGATTTGGTTATCTTAGAAATGGTTGATTTTGATGTAATTCTGGGTATGACTTGGCTTTCTCCGCAATTTGCGATCTTGGATTGTACTGCTAAAACGGTGACGTTAGCCAAGCCTGGGACAGATCCGTTAGTGTGGGAGGGAGACTACACTTCCAATCCGGTGCGTATCATCTCCTTTCTTTGTGCTAAGAAAATGGTTAGTAAAGGGTGTTTAGCTTTCTTGGCACATCTCAAGGATTACACTACCCAAGTGCCTTCGATTGAGTCGGTTTCGGTGGTCCGTGAGTTTCTGGATGTGTTCCCTGCAGATCTTCCTGGTATGCCACCAGATAGGGATATTGACTTCTGTATTGATCTTGAACCGGGTACTCGCCCCATTTCTATACCCCCTTATAGAATGGCTCCCGCGGAGTTAAGAGAGTTAAAAGCCCAACTTCAAGAGTTGTTGAGCAAAGGCTTCATTAGACCAAGTGCATCTCCTTGGGGTGCTCCGGTTTTGTTTGTAAAGAAGAAGGATGGGAGATTTCGGATGTGCATAGACTACCGGCAGTTGAACAAGGTAACTATTAAGAACAAGTAACCTCTTCCTAGCATTGATGACTTGTTCGATCAGTTACAAGGTGCTTGTGTCTTCTCTAAGATTGACTTGAGATCCGGTTATCATCAATTGAAAATACGGGCAACGGATGTGCCAAAGAATGCTTTTCGAACGAGGTATGGGCATTACGAATTTGTAGTGATGTCTTTTGGTCTTACGAATGCCCCTGCTGCGTTCATGAGCTTGATGAACGGGATTTTTAAGCCATATCTGGATCTATTTGTGATCGTATTTATTGATGATATATTGGTATACTCAAAGAGTAAGAAGGAACATGAAGAGCATTTGAAAATGGTATTGGAAATGTTGAGGGAGAAAAAGCTTTATGCCAAGTTCTCTAAGTGTGAGTTTTGGCTAGATGCAGTGTCCTTCTTGGGGCACGTGGTTTCTAAGGATGGAGTGATGGTGGATCCTTCTAAGATTGAGACAGTGAAGAATTGGGTAAGACCTACTAATGTGTCAGAAATAAGGAGCTTTGTTGGGTTAGCTAGCTACTACCGCCGATTTGTCAAGGGATTCTCTTCTATTGCTTCCCAATTGACGAACTTGACTAAGCAGAATGTTCCATTTGTATGGTCAGATGAGTGTGAGGAAAGCTTTCAGAAGCTCAAGACTCTGTTGACTACCGCACCAATTCTCACCTTGCCAGTGGAAGGTAAGAATTTCATTGTCTATTGTGATGCATCCTATTCGGGTTTGGGTGCAGTGCTAATGCAAGAGAAGAATGTGATTGCTTATGCTTCAAGACAATTAAAAGTGCATGAACGAAACTATCCAACTCATGATTTGGAATTGGCCGCGGTAGTGTTTGCATTAAAGCAATGGAGACACTATCTATATGGGGTTAAGTGTGAGTTCTACACGGATCATCGTAGCCTTCAGTATGTCTTTACTCAGAAATATCTAAACTTGAGATAGAGGAGATGGATGGAACTGCTGAAGGACTACGACATCACTATTTTGTATCATCCGGGGAAAGCGAATGTTGTGGCAGATGCCTTAAGTAAAAAAGCGGCAAGCATGGGAAGTCTAGCTCAATTGCAAGTTTCTAGACGTCCATTGGCTAGAGAGGTTCAGACTCTGGCAAACGACTTGATGAGGTTAGAAGTAAATGAGAAGGGAGGATTGTTGGCTAGTGTGGAGTCAAGATCCTCTTTTCTTGACAAGATTAAGGGAAAATAGTTTAATGATGAAAAATTGACCCAGATCCGAGATAAGGTGTTGAAAGGAGAGGCTAAAGAAGCGACAATCGATGAGGAAGGTGTTATGAGAATCAAGGGAAGGGTATGTGTACCCCGAGTTGATGATTTGATCAACACTATTTTGACAGAGGCTCATAGTTCAAGGTATTCTATACATCCGGGTGCAACAAATATGTACCGCGACCTAAAGCAACACTTTTGGTGGAGTAGAATGAAGCGGGATATTGTGGATTTTATTGCCAAATGTCCAAACTGTCAACAAGTAAAATATGAACAGCAAAGGCCCGGAGGAACAGTTCATAGAATGCCCATCCCGGAATGGAAGTGGGAAAGGATTGCAATGGATTTCGTGGTTGGTCTTCCAAAGACATTGGGAAAGTTTGATTCTATTTGGGTAATTGTTGATAGGTTAACTATGTCTGCTCACTTCATTCCGGTCAAGGTGACTTACAATGCGGAGAAGTTAGCCAAACTCTACATCTCGGAAGTGGTGCGATTGCATGGGGTTCCACTCTCCATTATATCCGATAGAGGTACGCTGTTTACTTCTAAGTTTTGGAAAACATTGCATGCAGAATTGGGTACTAGGTTGGACCTTAGTACTGCGTTCCATCCTCAGACCGATGGTCAGTTTGAGCGAACGATTCAAGTGTTGGAGGATATGCTTCGTGCATGTGTGATAGAGTTTGGTGGCCATTGGGATAGCTTTTTGCCCTTAGCGGAGTTTTCATACAATAATAGCTATCACTCAAGTATTGATATGGCCCCATTTGAAGCATTGTATGTGAGGAGATGTAGGTCTCCCATTGGTTGGTTTGATGCATTCGAGGTTAGACCTTGTGGTACTGACCTTTTGAGGGATTCGATAGAGAAAGTGAAGTCTATTCAAGAAAAGCTTCTAGCGGCGCAAAGTAGACAAAAGGAATATGCAGATCGAAAGGTTAGAGACTTAGAGTTCATGGAGGGTGAACAAGTCTTGTTGAAAGTTTCACCAATGAAAGGGGTGATGCGGTTTGGTAAAAGAGGTAATCTAAGCCCAAGGTATATTTGTCCCTTCGAAGTACTTAAACGAGTAGGGGAGGTGGCTTATGAGTTAGCCTTGCCTCCAGGGCTGTCCGGAGTACATCCGATATTCCATGTGTCTATGTTGAAAAGATATCATGGGGATGGAAACTACATTATCCGTTGGGATTCAGTTTTGCTTGACGAGAATTTGTCTTATGAGGAGGAACCTGTTGCCATTCTAGATAGGGAAATTCGCAAGTTGAGATCAAGGGAGATTGCATCCATCAATGTTCAATGGAAGAATCGACCCGTTGAAGAAGCCACTTGGGAGAACGAGGCAGATATGCGAGAAAGATACCCACATCTGTTTACAGATTTAGGTACTCCTTTTCGCCCTTGTTTTCCTTCTTGTGATCGTTCGGGGATGAACGATGGGTAAATTGGTATCTATTCTAACGACCTGTTTAGTCGTTTTGAGTAGCAGACTTCAATTCTGGAAAAATTGGCAGAGGCGACGGAACCCACGAAGGACCGTCATGGGCACGACGGACCGTCGCAGGGTCTCGTTTCAAAACACTTAGAAAATCTGCAAATTGGGTACTGGAATCGACTCTCTGAACTTCGTAACGGAATGGCAGGACGGACCGTCACAGGTGTGACGGACCGTCACAGACCCTTCAGAGAAATTGAGTCTCTGAAGTCTGTGACGGGGCAGCAGGACGGATCGTCGCAGGCGCGACGGGCCGTCACAGTCGCAACGGGCCGTCGCAGGCTGCGCAATCCCAGTCCGGATCGGATTTCTTTATACGTTTTAATGGACATTTTTGACTATTCCTGCTTTAATTATAAAGTTAAAGGGTTAATGTTAATAAGTCTAACTACTTGGGGGTTAAAAGAGATAACCTTAAGTTAATTAGTGGGTTATTATTGTCATCTTTTATTCTTAATTATATGTTAATTAGGGTAAAAGAAAGAGGGTTTGAATAAGAAAAATAAGAAAGAACAAGAGAAATAGAGAGAGACAAACGAAGAGGAAAAACACAAGGCTTTAGAAAATTGCTTGCTTGATCACTAATCTTCGGTGGAGGTAGGTTATGGTTATTTTTATGCTATTCGTAGTAAACTCTTAATAGCGAATGATATGTATTGGTTGTATTGTAAACTCTTCTATATGCTTAATTGTATGCTTGCATGAATGTGATTATGAAATTGTGATATAATAAGCATGATGAAGCTATTGAATCCTAAATATTGAAAAGAAACCCTAATCTACTTTGTTAATGATGATGCCTTAGTATAAAAGAAGGTTTGATGAACGAAAGTAGTGAGATTAGGGGATCGGGTGCCACGTTCCGGTACCAGGATAGAATATGAGGATCGGGTGCCACGTTTCGGTACCAGGATAGTATATGAGGATCGGAGTGTCACGTTCCGACACCAGGATAGTATATGGATCGGGTGCCACGTTCCGGTACCAGGATAGAATATGAGGATCGGGTGCCACGTTCCGGTACCAGGATAGAATATGAGGATCGGAGTGTCACGTTCCGACACTAGGATAGAATATGGATCGGGTGCCACGTTCCGGTACCAGGATAGAATATGGATAGGGTGCCACGTTCCGGTACCAGGATAGAATATGAGGATCGGAGTGTGACGTTCCGACACCAGGATAGCATATGAGGAGCGGAGTGTCACGTACCGACACGAGGGGAATAAAGATAATGAATATTGAAAGATGATAATATATTCAAATCTAATGAACCTAATTCCCAAACGAGTATGATGAGGAGGCGTGAGTCCTCATCGATGTGCTTGGTGTTGTAACCAAGGGTTATGGTAACTGTAAATGCTGCATGCTAAGGATATTAGTTGATTTTATAATATTGCTTAATATATACTGTTTTCTATTTTGAGTTGGCCGATGATATCTACTCAGTACCCGTGTTTTGTACTGACCCCTACTTTTTATTGTTTTCTTCTTTGTTATTCGTGGAGTGCAGCAAACGTGCCGTCGTCTTCGACTCAACAGTAATTAAAGCCAGTCTTACTACATCGGAAATTCAGGGTGAGCTAATGCTTCTAGCTTGGACTGGATCTTCTTCTTCAAGTCTTGATGCCTTGAACTTCAGGCATGGACTAGCTTCTTATGTATTTTTAGCTTTTAGAATACCCTTAGTTTAGTCATTTGATCATAGATGTTCTTGTGGTGATGACTTCCAGATTTTGGGGATAATAATAGTTATTGATTTTATTAATGAGTTCAGTCTTCCGCATTACTTTCTGTTGATATTATATTGAAATGTTAAGGTTTAGATTGGTTGGTTCGCTCACATAGGAGGGTAAAATGTGGGTGCCAGTCGCGGCCCGATTTGGGTTGTGACAAAGATACATGGCTTATAAAAACCTTCATGAAAGGTAATGAGGATGTTTTCATTCCCTTGAACCCTATCTATTGTGTGGCATGATCTATGTATAATGTAGTTGATATCTTTTGTTGATTGAATGTATAGTCCTCATGAAAACATTGTAATCGAGATTGTGAAAGTGCTTCTCGCATATGTATGTTTATTCTAGGATAACAATGTATTCTCACCTAATGAATCTAAGAGCTTTATGTTGAGTTGTATTAAATGAAGATGAATTTCTATTCACACACGTAGATACAATTAATCAATGGTAGAGAGTTGGGAATGTATATCAATCATCGAGAGGATATGGCCTATGAGGAAAAGACCATTCCGTTAATGCAAGAGGTTAGGTCATCCTAGTGATTCTCATTTGAGGACTCCTCCACTAATGCAATAGGTAGAGTCCTTAGAATAAATCTACCTATGTGTTAACTACGTGCCCCCGTAGGACTTAGACGGTGGATCCACATATTATCTAGTATGTAGGTTCTACGTTGGAAAGTAGAAAACCTTTTTTGGTGTGGGGCTTTATGACACCAAACTCCATGCAAGATTTCATGATCTATGTCTTTTGTGGTAGATCTTACCTAAATAATGAAGTCATGAATGATGTATGAACTAGCCTATGATTTCCTAATAAGAGGACTAAGTTCAAGTTAGGGTATGTGATTACACTTTTTCATTGCACTAGTAGGCTTTGAGGGTTGTTATGAGGAGATCTTTGTAGTCATGAAGTAATATAAGAATATGTAGTTTGTATGGATAATAGTCGAAGTGACCATATACTTATATCCAAATGTTTCCCATGATGTATGTGTGTCACTTTTGATTATTGTATGTGATGAAAGTAAATGTAGTATGTGTGCCAAGGTGGTTTCTATGGGAAATCTTGGTAGGGTTGGTAGTATTGGATTCTAACTCTACGTTGCACAAGTGGACCCTAGGAAGTTCTAAGGTCATATTGTCTTTATGTGTTGTCTTAATGATATAAACGGTTTTCAAAAAACCTCATAAATGCCTACTTTACATGAAAATGTCCCTTTCTCATGTTATAACGGTTTTTATGCATTTCCCCATGCTCAGTGCATTAATTATACTAACCCTTTTTTCCCTTTTATAATATGAGTGTAGGTTTCAGATAATTGGTTTGCTTCTACATCCTTGAATAAAGCATGGACTTCTTTCTCCAAGACATTGTGGTAGGTCCTCTAAGATTTCAGGAGATATGCACTAGTTGACACTTCATGATTTCTCTAATTATTTAATGGACTTAGTAATCTTCTCTTATGTACTTTTGTTTTAATAGACTATTGGGCCTAAAGAGATAAGGACCCTTTTTGTAGACTTGTGTTGAACTCTTATATATAGATACTGTTGTGATAGAATATTATAATATTATTATGAATCACTTATATTGCTAAAATAGGATTCTACGTAAACTCAATAATTCAGTCGTCTATGGTAACTCCATATACAATATTTATGAATTCTAGGTATACTTCATTATACATAAAAGTTTTAAATTTTTAACATTATTTCTAGTTTATTATCAATGAGGATTATTCTAAGAAGCTTTAAAGAGACCCCTCAAGGTCGAGTATGCCAGTAACGTCTAGGGGGTACTCTAAGGTAGTTACAATCTTGGGATCAGAGCATAAGGTCTTGGGATAATAGTAGGGTTGATTTAATACACACCACGTCAACCAGAGTCTTATTATTAAATGTGAACAACACTACCATTATAATCATTTTCTTGTGCTTATAGGCCATGAATACAAGGACGAAGAATGCTAGGGTTGTAACACCCCTTAAATGACATAGATGAAACTATATCCTAAAATGTGTATCATGAGGTTCTAAAGTCCTAAAATTGTTTATAATGATGTTTATAGGCAGTGTGTTAAGTTTGGTGAAGTTTGGAAGTCAAATGTCCAAGAACGTCCATGACGTTTGAAACGTTTGCCTTGAAATGTGTTTGTGTGTCTTGGTGTATTTAATCATGTTTTATACGTTTTTTTGGCTCAAATTTATATAAGAGGTACTTAACATGTGTACTTCTATATTTTTGTTTGAAACGTCCGGGAAAAATTCCCCAAGGACCAACCAAGGGGTCCTTGAGGAGGACCCAACTCAAGAGCCGAAAGCTGTCCAAACCAGCTCCATACTACGGAAGGAATCGATGCCCTGTAGGCTGATGGACGACCTATCGATGGAGGTATAGGCTTACACTTAGTGGCAAGAGCCTAAGATCCCAAATGTGAGGCTCTGATCCAATTGACGACTTTCCAGTATGGCTCTTCGATGGATCGATGTCCCATCAATGGGGAGCCATCGATAGACCTCCAATTTCCTACAGTGTCTCGGCCAACTGGATAGTACTTTGAGGTTTTCTCCTAGCCTTCCTAAAATAAGTTGGACGGTTTCTTAATGTTATTTTATGTACTATAAATAGTTTTATAAGTCTAAAACCCAAAACCCCTAAATATCTCACTAGACCACCACTGAAGCTTGAAGGAAGAATATATCTTGGAAGGTTATTTCTCCAACAAATCATCTCAACTTTCGTGGCTTAGAATCAATTTAAGGTATGACTTTCTGTAACACCCCAAAACTAAATTAGGGCAAGATATATCCTAACATGTGGGGCCATGAGATTATAAGTTCTTAAAATGACTAATAATTGTTTTTAAAATCAGCGTGTAATATTTGGAAGTGTTAGGAGGTCAAACGCCGAAGGACGTTCAATATGTCCAGAAACTAGTCGAAGTTGAACTAGTGTCATGGTGTTTTGTAGTGGAGTTTTGGAGGATGGTTTGAGGGTGAAATTTAGTATCGATTGTTCCTATACGTAGAATGAAATTGAAAGGGTCGAAACGTCTGAGAATGATGCCCCGCGGACCAGCCTAAGGGTCCCCGAGGAGTACCAAAATAGAGGCCACTGATGCTGCCGGGCAGCCTAGATGTGGACGCTGCTGTGCGCCGCGGAGACATCACCTTAAGGTTAATTTTCACCCAGAGACACGGGTATAGCACAAACCATTTTGTCTCAAATTATTTTCCAGAACCAAGAATAAAAAATGCCTCCGCGACGCGCTATAAACTCCGAGATATGGTCGCGTTGATTTTTAGTCAAATTAGAATTGGAAAAATGGTGCAATAGTTGCAGGGATCTTTAGAGGATTTTAGGGATTTATTATTGGCAATTATATTGGGTATTTTAAGTGTATATAAGCACTACAATATCAATTTATACGCTAGACTTAAAATCAAAACCTTTCTCACCCTAAATTCTCTCAAAACAACCATTGAAGAAGAAGAGAAATTTCAGAAGCTTTTTAGAACGATTTTATTAAGGAATAAAACTTGTTTTAAGCCAATACTCTCAGGTATCTGAACCTTATTTTTCCATGGATTCTTCCATTCATGGAGTCCCCCTAGTTTTCCTCAATTGTGAATACAAAGAACAACAATGTAGAGAGGGTTGTGATTGTTCTGTGGGTAAGACTTGATTGTGATCCCAATCGACTGTGTAGCATTCATTAATGTTTGCATGATAATTATGGTCTGCTTTCATGGTGATTTAATAGTGAATTCTTGTAATTGAACTTGAAGGTGATCATGGTAATTTTAGGTCATTAGAGGCTACATGAAAGTTTTATGTTCATCTTCTTTATTCAATTGTATTATATACTATTCTATATGATTGACTCACCTGGATATTAATTAAACTAGGCATAATTATCTAGGTTGGTCTTGACTTGTAAAGATCAAATTGAACCCAAATGATCATACATAACCAGAATTGCCTTTTAATGATTTACTTGAATGACGTAAGCATGAAAATTAATAGATTGTAATTAATTAAGGGTAATAATAGTTTAGTGGATGTTATGCCATTGATTCTAGCGATTTTAGGGTTAAAGTCTTGATGAGGATGATTGTAATGTTGTTTCGTATCTCTTCTACACCTAGCCATATTTATGATTCGGAGAAGCAAGTTCTCACATATACGAACACTAGTTTTACATAAGGACTTAACATAAATCAATGTATCGCAAACTAAGGTAAGCTTGAAGGTGAGTTGTATGATCACTTCTTATGTAGTAAACTTTGTTCGAAAACACCAAGGACATGGTTTATTGAGTGAAGTACTTATGATAGCGTGAGATAGTAAATATCAAGGGTAGCTTGGGATAGTGAATCTCAAGGAGGCTTGAGTTAAAATACTCATGGTAGCTTTAGATGTTGAATCTAATGGAAGTTAGGGTTAGATAAATCATGGTATTGGGGTGTTGAACTTTATGTTATCTTGGGGATGATGGTTTCTTTGGTAGATTGGGATTGAGTGACGTAGCTCTCAAAAGAATAGCTTGAAGTAGCATAACTAGAGTGCATTCATGGTAGCTAGAGATGGAGCTAGTGAGCTCTCCCATAACTAGCTTGGTCTTGTGTTGTAAGGATACTTGAACATGGTAGTTTCACTTGGTTTAACTAACAAAATTTCATGGTATCTTTAGGGGTAAGGCCTATACTCACTTAATGTTAGCTTGACTTGCATGCAAGGTGCATTTCACGGTAGGTTGATTTGCATATGAGGTTTATTTCATGGAATTACTTGATATAGGTTTCTCATGGTATCTTAGGGTTGAGGATTCATGATTCCCTATGATTATCTTTCATAGTGGCTAGGATTGTCATTTTTTTCCTATAGTATCTTTGTTATTATGTTGAGATGCTTTCCATTATAGTCTTTGTATTATGATAGTATGTTGAGATTAATAGGACAAGGTTGCAGAATAAGATAAATTAGATTAAGTTAGTCTATAGAAGTACTCAGTATGGATTTTAGTATGGGATGACATCTATGCATTGCATGAGTATGAGTTGCAGCTACCTGTGACATGACCCCTTCATGATGTATGCTTAGCTTTGATAGTGGTGCCGTTGCCTTCCATGACATGATTGACATAAGATGATTTTTCCTTCTCTATATGAACTAGTTATTTTATATGACTTCTAAGATGACATGAAACAAGTTATGGTGATCTCAAGATATTATTAGTGTGTGAGGCATTATGTGATGCTTCACATGCATTTCACAATTTAGGTTTGAGGTGGCCTAAAGGCATAGTGCTCATCTGTTATGATGAAAATAAGTGTTAATTATGAAAGAGAAGTATGATAAAGTATAACTAATGAGAGGTACTTAGGTTTTATACTAGTATTGGATGCTACCTTAGCCTTGCACAAGGATACTTTGAGGTGACATGTGAGATAGTTTAAATAGTAAGAAAGACAATGAGTTAAGATGAACTCTTTTATATTTTACATTGGTTCATTATGCTTTTGATATTCATGTTATGCTTATCTATTTATCTATTATAATTAGGTCTATTATTGACTAACCCTTTCAGACATGTTAGGTCTGGTATGATGTTTCCATACTTAGTACTAATCCTACTAACACATATTTCCAACATATTATCCATGTAGGATATTAGAATATTGAGTTAAGACTTTAGCTCATTCAATTCGAACGGTTGATAAGATAAGCAGGTACTGAAATAGGTTGTGTATTCGGTAACAGGTCTACGCCAAACTTAATCTCCCGATTCGGAGGAATTTTTGGAAGTACATCGGGAAAAACCTCCGGAAATTCCCTCACTATGGGTACTTACTCTATTGGGTCTATATCTGATTGAAGATCCCTAACTCTTTCTATTTTGTAGATAAAACCCTTTGCAATCAATTTGCAAGCTTTTATACATGAGATGATATTACCCTTAGGATTTGAGTTTCCTTCTTTCCAATAAAAAATGGGTTCATTTTTGTATTGAAATTTCACTATCCTTGTCCTACAATTAATAGAAGCAAACAAAGCATGCAAACAGTCAATACCAAAAATAACTTATAATTTTTGCATATCAAGATCTATTAAGTCGACTAATGTAACTCTATTGGTCAAGGAAGTAGGACAACCTTTATAAACTCTATTAACCACCATGGAATCACCCACAAGGGTAGAAATGGAAGAAGGTTCATCTAATATGTCGGGTAGTATTTCAAATTTCATGACTACAAGAGGGATCACAAATTAAAATTTAGCACCCAGATCCTACAAAGCATATACATGAAAGAAAAATAATATTAATATGCCGGTGACCATGTCCGGTGAACTGTCTTGATCACTTCGGGATTGGAGAGCATGTACGCGATTCACTTTAGGAGTACTCGGTTTTGGGCCACTTGCTTGAGCTTAAGCACTCTCCCCTCCTTGAGTCGTCATCATAGGTCTATATTTCTTAATGTGACAACAATTGTCACAATTATATCAATTACCCGTGTTCACAAGAGACTTGCCATCATGACTTCTACCACATTTAGAACAATGACTCCTATCAACATAAGAAAGACTACATTTTCCCTCATGGAGATTAGGAGTAGGAACCTTACTTTTGTAGGCTCTTGGAGCACTAGAAGATCCTTGATTAAAAATTCTTTTCTTGAACCTTGGTTTTTCCTTGAACCTCATACCTATTCTTAGAAGAATTCACCTCTTCGGTCCTCACCTCTTCTACTCCCTACAAACTTGTTGAAGCCTTTGCTCCTCATTTTTTTAGGCATGAACCATGAGACAAGAGATGTCCATGCTATGAATTAACATAGATGACATACTCTCATTTACCATAAGATCGGATATCCCCATGATAAATTTGTTCATTTTTCCCCTAGAAACCGTAACCGTCATAGTAGGGTGCTTTCATAATTGAGTGAATTTGAGGCTATGCGTTTTAATGCACATACTCCCTTGATGAAGGTTGATGAATTCTTGTATCTTCCTCTCCCTTATTTCCATGGGAAAGAACCTATCAAGGAAAGTCATTTTTAAATCTCCACAAGTAATTCGGCCTTCTATAACCTGCCTCTCATCCTTCCATTGCTCACACCACACTAGAGCTGCATCTTTTAGTTTGTAGGCGGCTAATTCCATATTTTCTTTAGAAGAAACACCAATAGCATCAAGAACCTTGAATATTTCATCAAAGAAATGTTCATGGTCTTCCTGACCTTAGAACCATAAAAAGTAGGGGGATTCATCCATGTGAAATCCCTTATCCTTGAAGCGGTGGTATTAGCATTGGCGTTCACTTGAGCCCTTGTATCTCTAGTAACTTGGGTAGGCAAGAATTGAGTCAATCTATGAATGGAGGACATTATCTCAACATTGGACATCGCCCCTTCTTCAAAATAAACCTGAAGGTTGAGGATCTTTAGGGGGAACCGCCTCATTCAAGTTCTTCTCTCCGTCCCTTTGAGTATTGTTCTCCCTTGTATTCATTGCCTATAAGCACAATAAAAGGATTAGAAGAAAGTACTAAATGGATGTAAGAGTTTTAGGCATAACCATGGAATAATAAGAGAGTGAATGTTCTTAAGAATCACATAGTCTCTCATTCATAAATGTGGCGCGCTTCACAATTATAAATAAGACCCTACATAGACGTTTAATGAGACATCAATCGTAAGATTTACTTTAACCTAATACCCTAGTACAAAGATCGTTACGACACAAAGTACCCCCTAGGAATAATCAGCGTCGGCATCCTCTACGGGGACTAAAAAATGCCCGCAGCGTTCGTCATAGCATATCATAGGTAAGAAAATATGGGAAAATTAAACTTTTTTACTTTATATCAAGGATGTATACATAGAACTCTACATGTAAAGAATACATAGGTTTCTCGCATAAACAACATAGATAGTAATTTAATCTTATACTTCCTCTAACATTAAACCATCTATAAATCGAATAACAATAGTTTTGGCATAGGCCTTAGTCTATTACAATATGCCATACATGCTTCAATGAAAGTCTCAACAGTAGAATGAAATAATAGTCTCAAAACATTGACTAAACTAATAAGGCTTGATGAGTGGAATTATCCTTGGAACTCATGAGGACCTACCAATTGACTTACGAAAGAGTGAAGTCTTTTTCTTCAATGACCAAGAATCTCCTCAATGGCCCGAACATAACATGTTTGGGAAAAAGAGGGAAAATATGGGTTAGTTCAAAAAACATGTGCGAAGTATGGATCCTATACACAAAATCATCAATGAATGAGAAAATGCGCAATTCAGTCAAAACTATGCACTATGACAAGCAAATATACATACACATATAAGGAACATCATAATCATATTAACATATAAGTAACTCAAGCAACATTTGTGCAATGCCAAGAACAAAGCCCCATGACCCATTTCAAAGCTAATTATCACATAAGAAAACCATTTCATACTTAAAACATAATCTCATACATAACATTCTTCATATATCAATATTAGTCAGAACTTATCAACATAATCATAAGTGAGAACTATCCTTCAATTTAGACACAACAATATAGTCATGAAAGACTTTATTCAATCATACAATTATCACATCATAACATAATTACATACTTGATAGCCAATTAATAGTTATAGGGTTAAGGATGAGGGATCCTTGACACAACATCACAACAACATAATTAGCTATTGCATCATTATCACATTATAGATTTAACCTTGCATAATTGAGATCAAAGTAGAATCAAGATCATAACTCATTGACCTTCATAGGAATTCATACTACAATACCCAAGAACTCACACTCAACATATTAAATAGGTCAATTAATAAAGTATTAACATAACTAATAAAAAATTAAACTAACGACATATTCATCATTCTTAACAATTAACCTTAATCAATCAAAGAATTTAGGGATTTGGGGAGAAGACATGTGTGAACGAAAAAATCATACGAATTCATAAATTGACCATCAATTCATACCTAAATAACATTTATTTATCATAATTCTTATACTTTTGTTGTAGAAAGAAGACCCGTGTGAGGAGAAAACCCCTTGTTTGGGGGGATATAAAAATAATCTTTTGAAGGACCTCTTGTGGAAAGGAATCCGAACACATAAAGAAACCATACCTCATGGATGAGAAAGACAAATTTGGGTTTAAAAACATGAAGGCTTGATATTCTTCTTGGAGCTCTAATGGTCTTCAATAGTGTTTTGAAGGAAGAGAGGATTTGGAAGAGAGAGATTTTTTAATTAAACTTATGGGAGTCAATTTTTCTGTCAAAAATAGACCAAAAACTAACCCTAAAAAATTGTATAGTAACCTATTAGATTATCCAAAATGCCCCTCACATAAATGGGTTTATTTGTGAAGACAAAACAGCCAAGATACGACTTTTTACGAATCTAGGAATTTGCTCCGCGTGTGGATACAAAAAACACTTTTTAGTATAAAAATAATTTTGAACTAGTGAGGTCCGTGTGAGTTACGTATCAGCCCCCTAAATCCTGACTTATGTAGGCTGCTTTGGCAGCCTGCCCACCCAAGTTGGGGTCCTTCCCAAGGACCCTTCAAGTGGTCTTGGGGTTTCATTATCGCATATTTCGACTCTATATACTAAATTCTACCTATATAATTCTTTTACAAGTTTGATACTTCATTTTACACTCCAATTTATTCCCCAAACATGTGGACTTTAACTAGTTAAATTTCACTAGTTTCCGAATGTTAAGGCCTTTCTTTAATCCTATTGTTCCAATAATTCTCAAACATGTTATTTATACTTAATTAGGCCTAAAAACATCATTACTCAATATGTAATTATTTAGTATAAGTAGAAATTTCCTGGTATGTCACTCCGCTCCAGTACTGGCTTACCGGAGGGCACCAAAGGGTTTGCCATATATTGAAATGCTTCTCGAGTGGGATTTGGTTGTTTTCTTATTCAACAAGAATGGAACCATAGGCTCCTATGCTGGGAGCATTTCGTGGTTTAGGTCTAACCACCTCAACTCCCTGTTTCTGGCATGCTATAGTTATTAAAGTCTCTTGACGGCGGGAATGGGAGATTACCGGTAAGCCAGATGCTTCGCGAACCCTATTCAACATTAAGGCATTTCGTTGCACTTTAATCACCCTCGTGAAGAGGCGCACTTCGATACCATTGATGTCCAATAACTTTTATAGTAATGGATGGATCTACTACTACCTCGTCCATTGAGTATAACAGAGCAAATGATGGTATAGCAATGAACGTAGAGATGATACTAGGAAATATGGTCCGAAGAATCTCGATAGTAGTTCCATGAACAATCCTTTGCGGGATTGGACTTTTTTTATAGTGGAAATGCCATAAAGCGCGACCCAAGATCCATGATACAAAAACCAAAATCAGAATAATGAAGAAAAAGACATCGTGATGTAAGTCTGTTATTCCTTGCATTATAGGTGTTGCAGCGTCTTGAGATCCTATTACGGCCGCCTAATATAGGGGACGGAGGTACAGTAAACTAGGCCAAAATATGAGACCCGAAGGGCCCGGCGCGCACAATCCTATCCTATCCGAGTCCGAGTTTAGCCCTTGCACTTCGAACAGCCGTCCGTAGCATCATATGGAGGACCCCCCTTTTGAGGTACAAAAAGAGTACGGTACATAGGAGGTTGGTCTTTCTCAATGTGGTGTATAGCACGAAAAACCTTCCTTCAGCTGGCTTCGCCCTATCTATTCATCTATTTTCTCAAATGGATATTTAGGGATCTCTCTTGTTCATAGATCTTGAAACCAGATCAATATCCATTTCTCAATAGATCTATTTATCGATAGAAAGATATAGATCTCTATATGGATCTATCTCCATATCTAAATATGGAAGAACCAACACTTAAAGGGCGTAACCAACGGGAGGCTCTCACCCTGTCTCCGACATTGTTCTCCGACGATGTCCCCTGGGCAAAAGAAGCTGAAAGCCACTTGACTGTAAGGAAAGGAGCCACCATTCTCTTTCTTTCTTCTTCCGATCAGGACAAGTGGGTTGGTTCATTTCGTCCTCTTAGGGCCATGCCTTACGAAGCGAAGGCGCCCTCTTTTGCTTTAAACTAAACAGTAAGAACCTGCAGCTAAAGCGGCCTTAGCGACCATTAGCGACATAAAACAGAAAGAAATAGGAAAGCGGCCATAAGCCCTCCGATCGAGTAGTAAAGACAAAGGGAAAGGTTGAACAACACTTTGTGTTCCAGACCTGATTGAGAAAGAGCGTTAATAGTTGTGTGTGTCATACGGGGAACCGAGTTCGCACTCCCATGTTGCCCAACACAACAAAAGGGTCTTTACTTTCACTAACTTCATGCTCTTTCCTCCTCTTTCGATAAGCTTTTCATAGCCGTAGTCGTACTCAAGTACCCTTGCAGGGGAATCCACTTCTGAGATGGAGAGAATCCCGTGATGCATATGCTCTTTTCGTGAACTCATTATCAAGCACTTGCAGCGACTGGCTTTTTTTCTTAGGATATTTAGTAAGTCTAGGTTCAATAGAGGAAATCCATTTATTCATAGTAGCTGTCCAACGGGAAAACTCTTTCAATCAAGCAAGTAAGCCAAGCAAGGCAAATCGCCAATCGATTTGCCGATCCAACTATGGACAAAACACCACGCCCACGGGCTCGGCCAAACCGAGCCGCTTAGGCCGCAAGCGACAAAGAGGCATATTCTCAGACTGAAGAAGCAGTGGCTACCATTGCTGAAGTCCAGCATCAGGAACAGCCTCAAGCTGGTGGCCCAGCCCAAGAAGCTACTGCTGAGCCCGTACAGACTGGAGCCAAGCCTGGAAGGGCTAACCAAGGAACTCAGACTGTGGAGCAGCATCCTGTGATCCATTCGATTAACCATATGTTCTTTTTACTCGCGAAAATGGTGCCTTTAAAGCAAACTAAGAGCAGGGAAGGGACTATGGCCGGCATAAGCTCACCAATTAGGATGCGTGACTGACGCATCTTTTTTTTTCAAATGATCTGGGCATTTTCCTTTGGGCTGGGAGGGCGGGATCTAAAAGCTCTCTAACGTGTTGCGGAGCCTTCGACATATCGCGCGTAAAAAATCCTTATTAAGTAATAAGTATTTAAGGGGGCCAGCTTACGGGCCAGACCTCTCTCTGACCTGATAACTAGTATCGCCTCCCCGCCCAGCTCTATCAGCGGGCCCATTCTTTTGCAATACCTAAAAGAGTCTCTCATGGCCCAATTATTATTACTGCGTTCTCTACCATAGAATTCGGACTTCTGGGTAAACCCGGCGGCTTCTATGAAGAAGGCGGCGCAAAGGAGGCTCGAGGGCTTGTTAAGGAAGGTGGCAAGGGCCGACGAAGGGTGGAAAACGAAAGGCATTTTCTGGTCCCCCCTGAGCCGGGGGGTGCTTGTGGGGGGGGTGTGCCACGACGAAACAAGGGAATGAAAGGCCGATTTGCGTTGGATGCTCTAGAAAATTTAAGGTGCATGAGAAGAACTACCCAACTCATAATCTTTAATTAGCAGCCGAAGTGTTCTCCATAGATATATGAAAGCATTATCTATATGGTGTACACTTGGAAGTATTTACCGACGACAAGATCCTTCATTATGTGTTCACTCAAAAGGATTTGAAACTCCTAAAATGAAGGTGGTTGGAACTCTTGAAGGATTACGAAGTAAGTCTTCTCCGCCACACCGATAAAGACAATGTAGTAGCGGATGATCTAAGTAAAATGTCAATGGATAGTGTGGCTCATGTAGAAGAGGGTGAGAAAGATATAGTGAAGTATGTTCATAGATTGACCTGCTTGGGTGTTCGGTTATAAGATTCTCCAAAAGGGGATGTCATGGTTCATCATAACTCCGAGTCTTCTTTGGTGGTAGAGGTGAAGTTAACAATATCTTGATCCTCTATTGATGGAGTTGAAGGAATTAGTTCTTAGTAAGCCCAATGAATCTTTCTTCCAGGGGGCATGTTGTACTTAGGTACAAATTTAGGTTGTGTGTATCATATGGTGATGAATTAAGAAGACAAATTTTTGAAGAAGCCAATAGTTCTTGATATATTACTCATCTAGGTACCAATAAAACGTATCATGGTCTTCAAGAGGTATATTGGTTGGACGGTCTGAAGAAGGATGTAGTGGAGTCAGTGGCTAGGTTTCCGAATCGCCAACAAGTTAAAGCTGAGCATCTACAGCCGGGAGGTCTAACCATGTAATTGCTGTTCCTACATGGAAGTGGGAATAGGTTAATATAGACTTCGTTTTGAGGTTGCCTCAAACCGGAGTAAAAATTACTCCATTTGAGTAAATGTGGATAGATTGATAAAATCTGTTCACTTTATACCCTTCAAGTATACTTTTTTCGTGGATGATTATGCAAAGATTATATACATTAATGCCATTGTAATCTTAAATTGGATCCCTTTGCATCATTTATGATAGAGCCGCCCATTTCACTTCTCATTTCTGGAAGTCTTATAAAAAAGGGTTGGGTACTCAAGTGAAGCTTAGCACCAGTTTTCATTATTAAAGGGATGGTCAAGTGAGCGTAAAATTCAAGCCCTAGAAGATATGTTAAGATCTTATTTTATAAATTTCAATGGAAATTGGGGCAATCACCAACCATTTGTTGACTTTTCCTATAATAATAGCTACAAATCAATTATTTCCATAGCACCATTTGAAGAACTCTATGAAAAGAGATGCATTTCTCCAGTTGGTTGTCTTGAGGTTGGTGAGTCTTCACTCCTTGGTTTTGAAATAATCTATGAAGCCTTAGAGAAGGTTCGGATGATACGTAATACTTTGAAAACAACCTCTAGTCGGTAAAAGTCTTATTCTAACAATAGGAGAAAGGACCTCGAATTTGAATTAGGTGAAATTATGTATTTAAATATTTCACATATTAAATGGGTGAATTAGATTCGACAAAAAAGGGAAGCTAAGTCTCCGGTATGTGGGTACCTATGAGGTTTTGCAACATGTCAGAAATGTTGCATATGAGTTGAAACAACCTATTGAAATATCATTGGCTCATCTGGTATTTCATGTCTCCATGCTTAAGAAGAATATATTGGCAAACCCATGTCCATTCTCCCTATTGAAGGGTCCGATGTGGAAAAAAAAAATTTCGATAAAGAGGTTCAGGTGGAAATAATGTGGTAAACAAGTTGAGGAACAAATATTTGTCCTGCATAAAAGACCTATGAAGAAAAAACCTAGTTTAGGGAGCAACATGGGAGACCGAGGCCAACATGAAGTCCCGTTATCCTTACCTTTTTGCTCAAAATTCTCTCAAAAGTTGAGTTAGTAATACACATAAAATGAACTTGTCTTGAATTGCTACTATGCAAATATTATTGTTGATGGTTTATGCTAGCTAAAATGAGTTTTCTTGTTAACATGCTCGTTTCCTTAACTTGCACATATTCGTGACTTTGTGTATAGTTTTTTTCATGCAATAGTATCGAGTATGTTTAATGTTCCTTAAAAGAAGTTTTTCGTAGGTGACTCTTGATGTTTTGTTGATTTCATGTTGACAGTGAGAAGGTAGTTCCTCATGCTGTGAAGTTTAGCAGTTATATGTGACAAATTGAGTTTTGAGTTCCTATGTATAATGTTATTGTTATGTGTTTATTTGACTTGTGAATTACTCATATGGGCTGTGATCATAATGGTTTTATGTTGTTTATATTGTTGATTGTTGGGCTTCTAGTCTTAAGTAATCCTCTCGCTATAAAAAGATTTTTGTTGTCATTCGAGGACGAATGTTCCGAAGGGGCATAATGTGACACCCCAAAAGTCCTATGAACAAGAATAGGGCCTTACCTATTAAATAATGACAAAAGAAATGTTTTCATACCAAGACTAATATTACAATGTTGAATTAGAAGTATTAGAGCCTAAATGTCAAAGAAAGACCTTGACGGTCGAAAACTAGCGAAATTGCACTAGTAGACGTCCGTATTTTTTGTAAAGGTTTGGGAGTTTCAAATGAAATTTAAAACATATAAAATTCTTTAACACGTAAAATAATGTTTATAGGGTCATAACGTCCAGTTACGACTCCCAAAGGACCACCCAAGGGTCCTTCAAAAGGAATCGAACATTGGAAGCATGCGTACAACCAAGGTGTGGAGTACTTCGTGCGTCATAAAAAACACTGGATGGGAAAATTTTACCTCAGGATGAGGGTCCTTTGCGAGGATCACTTCATCAACCACGATGACAAAAAAAACAATTGGAAATGCCTACGCGACGTATATCAACTTTGCAGATTCGTTAGCGTCATTTTAAAGTCAATTTGACATCAAAAAAAGACCCAATTAAGTTAGGGGTACTTTTTGTAATTTTAGGGGTAAATATATAATTATATAGGGTATGTTTTAAGTGATTTTTACCCATTCAAATCAATTGCCCAAAGAACTCTCACTTCTCTCAAAAAATTCTATCTCTACTCAACCTCCATTGGAGAGAAATTTGGAGCTTGAAGAAGAAATCCAAATACTCAAGTTCCTCACTTCAATTTCGTGGGACATCATCAGTTAAGGTATGGGGATTTTGATTCATGGATTATATTGCCTATGAATCCCTTCAAAACTTCTATTTTCGAACTCTATAATGTGACCAAAAAGTAGGGCTTTTGATCTATCCATGGGTTCAATAAAAAATTGTTTTCTCTATGTTATATGCCTTTAATTGTGAATATATTGGTATTAAATGATCTATTGAGAAAATCTTCAAAGAACCCATCTCCACCCTATGAACTAATTTTTTGAATGTTCATGGATGAATTGAGTACAAATGAACGTGATGCATTGGAATTGGTGAATTATATAGTCATCGAAGAGGTAGATGGGGGTGATCAAGATTTAGACACTGAAATTCCTCCCATTGAGTCGGCCCTCGTAATGAGGTCTATTCTAGTGATAAATCTGGTATTTCTCCCGAATGGGAAATTGATTTTGGTATCGACTTCCTACAATATTTAAATTCCTCATTATCGAACGGGTCCGACCGAATTGAAAGAGTTGATGGCCCAACTAAAAGATTTACTAGATAAAGGCTTTATTCAGTGTAGTATTTCTCCATTGGGTGCGCCTGTATTGTTTGTAAAAACGAATGATGTACCGTTAGAATGTGTATCGATTACCATCAACTCAACAAAGTCACGGTCATGAACAAGTATCCTCTCCATTAGATTGATGAATTATTTGTTCAACTCCAAGGTACTAGTTAATTTTGCAAGATTGACTTCAGATCTGGATAGAATAAACTTAGGGTGAGAGATGAAGATATTCTCAGTATGACATTTCTAATAAGACATTGTCACTATGAGCTCATATTAATGTCCATTGGTCTGACTAATGCTTCGGTTGTGTTTATGAACCTAATGAATAGGTTTTTTTGAAGTTACATGGATTCATTTGTCATTGTCTTCATTGACGTCGTTTTGGTATAATTGAAAAAATAGGGTAAACACATGGACGATTTGAGGGAGCTGTTGCAAGTGTTTATGGAACACCAATAATTTTACAAGTATATCAAATTTGAGTTTTGATTGAGGTTGTTAGAGTTACTTCGTAATATCATCTCTAGTGAAGGTGTAGAGGATCATACAAGAATGACCGAAGTGGTATAAAATTAGACTAGGCCCTTGACTCCTACGGATATCAGGAGTTTTTTAGGCCAAGCTAGTTAAGATAGAAGCTTTGTCGACGCAATCACGTCACTTGCTTCTCCTTTGACAACCTTGACCCAAAAGAATGTGAAATTTGATTGGTCCGAAGCATGTGAAATGAAATTCCAAATATTGAAGGATAGGCTTACTTCTACTCAGGTATTGACCCTACAGGAGCGTACTAAGGATTTTTTAGTTTATTGTGATGCATCCCGAGTCGGTTTGGGATAAGTTCTTATGCATCATGTAAATGTTATAGCCGATGCTTCTACGCCACTGAATGTTCATGAGAAGAATTATCGAACTCTTGACATTGAGTTAGCGGCCGTTGTATTTGCCTTGAAAAAATTGAGGCATTATGTTTATCGGGTTCATTTTGATATGTATAGGGACTAGAAAAGTTTCCAATATGCATTAACTTAAAAGGAGTTCAATCTCCAGAAACAGAGATGGTTAGAGTTGTTGAAAGACTATGACATGAGTGTTCTTCTTCACCCCGGCAAGGCTAATGTGGTAGAGGATGCTCTATGTCGATTGTCCATTGGAAGTTTGTCCCATGTGAAAGAATCCAAGAGAAACCTAGTGAAGGATGTTCATAGGTCCGCTCGTTAGGGGTTCGATTTGAAAGGTTCTCAAAATATATGTATGGTGGGACATCATAACTCCGAGTCATCTTTGGTGGTAGATATGAAGTCTAAAAAACACCTTGATCCATTATTGATGGAGTTGGGATAATAGATTCTTGGAAAGATGAATCAGTCATTCGCCCAATGGGGGGGGGGGGATGGTGTTCTGTTTTACCAAGGGAGATTGTATGTACCAAATGTTGATGATTTGAGGAGTAGGATCCTTGAGGAAGCTCATGGAGCCCGTTACTCAATTTATGAAGTTTCTAGAAAGATGTACCATGACCTTAGAGAATTATTTTAATTGTTTAACGACCCGAGAGTACCCCCTAGAATAAAGGAGCACCTTGAGGTCGTAAAACATCTTATTGACCCTTTCGGGTTTTGTACAAGTCCTTTAACTATTATTCATTGCATAAGACATGAAAAGTAGTGCATAATTTCAAAAACATTTGATAAAATTTAATATACAAGGCATTCTTTGATAAAAACAAAGAAATTATAATCGTCACAAGCCAAACATAAATACACGACATAATATCTAAGGGACATGACCCTTTACATTGAAAGAAATACATAATAAGTCTTAAATAAAGAAAGAAAGAAACATAAACTATGTCCTCGTATATCTGAGAACATACCAAGTCATGAGAGTGTAGATTCCCAAGCTTCGCCTTCTACACTTCTCCTTCCATCCAACCTATATTTATTAACGATAGAAAAGTATGGTGTTAGTACAAAACAATGTACTATGTATTGCATATGCAAAAACATGCAAAAAGGGACATTTTTTTATAAATATGTTTTCACGCCAAATAAGTAAAACATTAATTAATATATCAGTAAAACAACATAAGAATCGTCATTTAATACTTAGAGAAGGATTTTCATACTTTTAAGGACCATTTTAGAGAATACTCTAAAAAAATTACAGTGAACTCATTTTAGTATTACAGTGAATTCATTTTAGAATTACAGTGAACTATTTTAATCCCATAATAGTCAACTTATATCATTAGTTGTTTTCCTAACCATGTTATTCTTAGGACCACCAACCATAGACTTACCTCTCTAGGGAGACAAGTCCACACATTAATAACTACACTGTAGAGGATCATTCATACATATGAACTTCACCTAGGTGCTTTAGTCCAATGGGACTTACAATTTACACTAAATGCAAAGTGAGAGTAGCACCCCATACTAAAACCCCCACTTCGTGCCCCTTTAAGGGTTCCTTTGGATCAAACACACCACATTCTTATCAAGACACCGTGAACCCCCAAGGTAAATCCAAGAGAACATGAACTAATTTCTGTAGGAGATTCATTAATAAGGGTTATCCTATAACACTCCAAAGTAAAAAAATGAAGGAAACAACCGTACACCTCGTTGAATACACACCTAATATATCCTTAATACTACCTATTATAGGCTTACTCCGCTCGGGAGAACAAGTCACCACTGAGTAACAAGAAATTAGAAGAACACTTAAACACATCAAATAAGACACACCAAGACAACCCTTACGGAATGCCTACTTAGTGGAATGAATAAATTGTGTCCCATTCCACTTCCTACCCTAATAAGTACAATCTTTTAGAATACTTAGCTCTTCCAATAAATAAAAGACAAACCAAGACTTCCCTTTCGGAATGCCTACCTTGTGAAATGGATAGATAACATCCCATTCCACCACCTACCTTTTGTAGTACAATCTTTTAGGTGACTTAGTTCTTTCATTCTTTTTTAGGGTAATAGGTTTAACGACCTTTAATCTTACATTCTTTTGTAGGGTAATAGCTTTTAACGACATAGACCATGAGAGTTAGACATGGAATCCTGAATTCTACCCTTATCGGGGAAGGATACCCCACTTGCCTTTGGTAGGGTAATTCTTTTAGCTTTTAGATGGATTTCCCAATAGCTATACCTATGTGGGTGCATAGTTAAGGGATAATGAGATTAATACTAAGTAACTCATTCTCTACTAACAAGGAGTACACATCATAAAAGGTACATTGGAATAGAATATATCAACACGCGAACTGTAATCGCCCCTTCTTCATATCCTTCCAGTGCTAAGAATAATTTCCCACGGATTCTCAACATTCTATACTATAGGTTAAGGATAAGTTGTGAGCACCACATCTCAACTCATGAAGTTCATTCATCCTCCGAACTAACATAGAATGCTGTTAGGATGTAGTGAGGTTGCTACTAATTAATTCATCTCAACTCATGAAGAGTGTTAACCCAAAAACTCTCCTTTTTACATAACTTAACTTCATTCATTCATTCAAGTGTGTGTATGTGTGTTTATATGTGAACGTACCTTTCACACAAGCAACATTTAATTTACATTCAATTCTATACATGCTTAGACCTTCATTCATCACTGTACATACTTTGACATGATTTAGATATTCAAATAAGTCATTTAGACATAATCTCTACCATACTTCTCGCAATAAAGTTCATGAGCCACATTAAAAAGAATAACATCATAAATATCTTTCTTCTCAAAATATTCCTTCATGGCCACTTTAACAATACACAAGTAACCTCATATGCACACAATTTAAGTAAACACCACCACAAAAAGTGGACAATACCACTGAAGAGCATTTCATAAATAATGCTAAATAACATTACAAACTTACCCTTTATCCAAGTTTCCTTCACTTATATTAATTTATTCAACAATTCATCATAATATATCCCTTGGGTCAGTAGCTAAACATCAATATAAACAGAAGGAAACCAAAGGTCAAAGACTACTAAAATCATTGTCTTTCAACCCAATCCTTTAGCCAAAAATTGATAAAATGAATTAACAGTTTCTCATTGAAGTTTTAGCACTAAAACTACCAACTAACATTAGAAACATCATGTTTGAATAATTAAAAATGTTTCATGCAAAACCCATATTAAGAGTTAAAGCTAGAAGAAGTTAGGGTTAAAAACCCTATTTGAAAATCTATCTGAAAGGACTCCTTGAATGGAATAGAGTCAAGGATTACTATCATACCATAAATATAAGAAAATTAACTTAGGACATAAGGTATGAAAAAATTTAATAAGCCTAAAAGACCCGAAAAATAACTTCTTGAGTTCATAAAGGACATAAGGTGAATTTACCAAGCACCCCAACCCAAAAGTAGAATTTTTACATCAACAACAATGACTCCAACCAACGGACCACTTTTCAATCCACGCCCCATTGGTGGTTAATTGGTTGGGTATGAGACCATCAAACATTGCAGACCCTGAGGTCCAATAGATGGAAAAAGTGGACGAGCCATTGATTGGTCAACTGGCCCTCGACTGGTTTCGTTAATGGATAGTGCCTAGACAGTTTTGGGTCCTAGTCTTTGTCCCTTCCCTAAGGACCCTCGTGCGTCCTAGGTGGGGTCGTACCCAAACCTTAAATCCATAAAACTAAAGTTATATTTGACTCATCTTCGCGATGCGGACTTGCTCCTTGACGATAATTCCAAAAACGAAAGTTATGTTTCACTCAATTAAAATTTCCAATTAATGTGGGGGTATTTTGGGTACTTTGAGATTTTTTTTTATAAATGTGTTTATGAGATATTTAGCCAATTTCCAATTAAATACACATATACCCAATGAGAAATAAAAAATCCAACACCCCCCTCTCCCAAAATTGTGTCTAAACTCAATTGGAGAACGAACTCAAGCTCAAGATAGAAGATATATTTTCAGCTAATTTCTTCCTAATTTTTGGCTCTTAAATAAATAAGGTATTGTAACCCTTAATGTTTAGTTAACCTTCTGTCGAAGGAGTTCAATCAAGGATTTTCAAAGGATATTCAAAGACCAAATTTCCCAATTTTTAATAGAAGAACGGGTTCCTTGTCAAAGATTTTCTAAGTCTTTCTAATGATAAATTAAGGTTTAGTTACTGTTTTATGATGATTTTCAATATAATTCCATGACGAACCCATGGTCTCCTAAATCTCTCAATTTAGCCTATAATGTGGGTCATGCGGTCTTGATTAGATGTTAATTAAATTGTGATTAGATTGTAATGTATTGTTTAATTCTCTTTATATATAAATCAATTTATTATGAATTGTTAAAAATTTGTATATGATAATCATGGCTTGGATAATTTGAATGTTGACCTAATTCCAAGTTTATAGTGTTGAAATTGATGTTGGATGGAATGGTTCACTTATTGTGGCGGTGTTTACATTTCTGTATATATACTTGTTCTAATCATGGTCTTGAGGGAAATATATGTAAAGTGAATTGATATGATGATGATCATACCTATGAAGGATTTGTGTAGTCTCCAATTCTAGTATCATGATGTAGGTGTTTTAATAGAGTTAAGTGTGTGTGAATCATGTTATTAGGGTTATATATGGTCTACATGCCTAACTCGGATGAATTACTATTGTAGAATGACTCCTACCTATTTAACCCTATATGAATGTGTTATCATTTTATGTTAGGAGTCTTTTATTCTAATGGTGCATATGTTCTTGTCTCCTATGCGGCAATGTGGGTGTGTGGTCCATAGTGCTTATTACTCTATATATGAGTTGTTCATGACTTGAGGTATATGGTATAAGTATTTTTATCCATGAAGGGCGGCTTGATCAATATCAATGTTGTTTCTCTTAGGTGATCATGATGACTAATATGTCCACATACCCCTCTCATGCATAACTAGGAGTATGAAATGTTTATGATGTAAATTGAAAGGATGATTATCATATGCACCTTTATCTAATATTATGTATGTAAAGCATATCACTAATTAAGTATGATCATGTTTTGTAAAAATGTATTTATCTAAAAGGTTTCCTTATATATGTACACATACACACATGAATGTATGAATGAAGCATGCTAAAGATAATGTACTGAATGATAGTCTATTCGATGATTTCCTTAATTTTGTTCTATAGTAGACTATGTTATGACTATTTGAAAGGCTATTATCACATAAAATAGGTTATGATGGAAGGAAATTCTCATCATTATACTATGATCTATGTATATGTTTAAAAGGAGTTAATCTCATAAATCTTATCTAATACTCTCTCATGTGTGATATTCAATGAAAGACCTTTCGAAAAGTTAATGTTATCATTGCACCGAGTGAAATTGACAATGACAAGTGTTCCTCATAATGGAAGGGAGGTTCACACTATGTCTCATGAGGTAGAAACTATAATTCTTGTTAGCACAAATAGGGTTTCTAGTAAATCCTCCTAATTCATTAACTATGTTCCCCATAGGATCCTATAAGTGGATTCAGGTAGATACTATTATGATGTATGAGTCCTACCTTTGATAGGTGGATGCCCTCCTTTCGGTGTGAGGTGATAACATTGGATTCCATATTTAACTCACATGGTCTAATGTCGGTTAAGGTTAATTTTCCCTAATGTAAAATAAATACTGGAAGTAAGTTGATGAAAACTAACTAGGACTACTAAAGGTTTTTTGCATAGTGTAGGTGAGGCAAGGAGACTTTACTTATTAAATGCACAAGTCGATCTTAAAGAGAATTCTAGGAATGAGTTCTATATGTATATGAATATATATATGTAACTTATGCATTGCATGATGGTGTCAACATAGTGTTTGTATTTATACGCATAGTATTTGTCTTAGTGTCTACATGATGAAGTTCTTACTTAAGATGCATGTTAATGGCTATACATGTTGTTATATCCGAGGAGCACCTCCTAGACGTAACCGGCGTCGTCGTCCTCGAGAAAGAGTAAAGACTATCCTCTTAGTTTAAATCATTACGTTCAAGTTTAAAAATGTGGAATATTTGAAAATTTTCTAAATCTATCTTGAGCTTTAAATAGACGTCTCGCATACACATAATATATATTCATATCTATTATACACAGACCATTCGTATAAGATGATTACATAGTCTTCTACTTTTATTGCACATAGATTTGTAAGATACTTAACAAAGTCTTAAAAGAGAGTGTCATCTCATATTCATCTAAAACAAGAGTATATGAATTTGTCATATCCCATACATCAAAGTAACAAGGCCACATATAGGCAATAGAATTTTTCCTCAAAAGAAAAAAAAAACATAGGAGTCTAAAAACTATAACAACATTCATAAAGTCGATATTGGCATTTCCCTCGGAATGTGAGCACCTACCCTACTTGGATAATTGAAAAATTCCAAGTCTTTTTCAAAGTCCTCTTAAAACCCCTTCAATGGCTGAAACCTAAAATGTTGGGAATAAGGGAGAAAATAGGGTTAGCACATCACATGTACTAAGTATGAGAGCATATACACATATAATTTCAAATCATGCTTAAAGAGACATTTCATTAAAACATGCTATTTATATTTGAAAAACATTATGCACATTCAAGAACTTATACAAGTCATTAATTCATATTCATCAACTCAATACCATGTACTATACAAGACAAATCCACCTTAAGTCAAATCAAGTCACATCCATATTTACATACTTGAACCCATAATCAAATACAACTCTATCATTACGTCATAACTTTACAAGCATGAATAATAGTTCAACTCATTATAACAAAACAATACCATTATTCATGACCCTCATTAATTCCACTTGTGCAATAACTAAGAAAAGCCCCATAACCTTTCTTAATCAACTAAGCCTAAAAAGAACCATAACCAATGCCAAACTACATCTTCGTAAGAGTAACCAACATCACATAGTGTCATTAATATGTAAGATCATCACATTATAATAATTTACATTTATATGCATATACATACATAAGAACAACCTCCTAAGGCTTCCCTCGATGTTAACTAGTGCAAGGCAAAGATATAGTCCCATACCCCTAGTTATGCTAAGTCAAACCTCTTAAGTAACCCTAGTTGGTTTGTACCTTATTATTTAATTTTAGTTTAGGGAACACATCCCTCAACAGACATAGACCACAAGATTTAAGTGTGGAATCCTATGTTGTAAAACCTTACACCGATGGAAGGTGGTCTACCGGCCAAAGTAGAGCCAAACATAAATATAGCTTTCTAGGTGAATCCTCTAGCTAGTCTTCTTATGGTGGCAACATTGTTTAAGGATATAAGAGATTAGTAATAACTCTCTACATGCCATATGGCAATTGGAGCCTCATATTATGAGAATACATAGGGTAATTATCCCTCATTGGGAAGTCAACACCTCATGTAGAACTATCGGGTGAATCTTCCTCCATGGAAAGTCAACACCTCTCAATGTCAAGTTCTCTCAGTTCTTAGCTAACATCCCTTTTTAAATGTCATTAATTCATCCTTTATTATTAACACTTCGTTTAGGTCATATGGTATATCCCTCGTATGATCATCATTATCATATCCTAATAAGAATTGAATGATTATTTTCCTTTCATTTAAATTCATACATGTGAGGTTAGCACATTTACACAATCATTCATGATAAGGCACATTGGTATGTCATCAACATCCTTAGAGCATTCATTTTTTAGCCAACAACTCACAAAACCATAGTCAAGAAATTTAAATTCAATAGCATACAAACCCTATGAATCCAAATATAAGGTATACTTCAACACAACATCATTACTTTATAACAAGTAACCATAATTAAAATAAAGAGTTGACATCAACAAGACTTTCCAAGTCTCATATGCCAACATCAAGGTGTTACCATCAAACCCTCAGCATCAACCAAACAATGGTTGTAACTTAAGAGTAAAGACTTCTGTCGAAATCATAATCTACTTCACAACCTAGATCAATTACTCAAGAACAAGCATAGTAGGATTAATTTTATACAAATATATACATAAATTTTCACAATAACATCATAAAATAGTAATTAAACCAATAATCAAGTCAATTGAACCAACACTAAATTATTCAACTCAAGATCACAACCTAGGGTTAAGGGGAAAAGGTCATTTCCTACAAAATACATCAATCATTCAATAAGTAGTGTAATATATTCACAATAAATCGTAATAAAATCAATACAATAAAAATAAACCATAAAAAATACATTTGAAAGATCTATTTGGAGATTGGATATACCCACAAGAAAACTGATCTTTTGAGATCAGTTTGAAGGAACCACTTGGGGAAAGAGATACCAACTTTAAAGGAATACAATAACTTTTTTATTGATGAAGATTAATGGAGAAACTTTGGTGATTTATTACCTATTAACCAGCTGTACCTTGACTTAAATGGTTATCTTCAACTTGGGAAAGAGAAAGAAGAGAGATGGAAGAGAGTTTGTGTTATGAGAATTATGAGAGTTAGGTTAGTCTAATTCGTTTAGGGTATTTATATAGAATGATAATTAAATTATTAGACCTACATTAACCCGCAAAATAAAAAATAATTCCTATATTAATTAACTCAAGTCACATAAAATCGAGCAGCGAAAACTAGACCCTCATAGACGATTCCCCGTCCACGCCCTTTTTGTTAATCGACGGACCATGGGATCAATAATCTTTTCTGTCCATCTTTGAGTTCACAAACATGTAAAATCTCATACTTAGTAAAATATTCATAGTGTAAATTGAATAGAAAATCGACGCCCCGTCCATTGGACCAGGATTTATCCGTGACAACCATCTATGCACACTACCTTAGGAAAACTTTGATCTGAAATTCAAGGGTCCTTATGGGACCTTGGTTGGTCCTTGTGGAGTCTTACCAAGAATTTTAAACTATGAGCTAACTCTAACACATGATAGACACACTTCCACAAAAATTCTTCAATTCGGACTCATAAAACCTAGTAAAATTGGTTAAGGCACACTAGCACCGCATTGGAATAGCTTCAAGACGTCAAAGACGTTCTTCGACATTTTTATTTCCAAACTTCTTAAATGAATTATTTTAATAATTTAATACCTTAAAAGAGTTTTTAAACCCTTTTACACTTATGTTAGTCTCTAGAACATTTCATAGATTTTTGAAGTGTTACATATGTTATGTTGATGTGTGAAGTAAAGACAATGTTTATGATATCCTTGATTTTTTTACGTAGTATGTGAGAGTTTATGAGGATTTACAGATACATTGAACTAGTAGACTTATATTTGTGTATTTAATTAGGTCTTATATTGAATTGATGAAATGGACCCTGTATATGAAATGTTGACTATTATGTCATTTTAGTGATATTTATAGTATGGTTTATATGTTGTCTTGCGATGTGAATAAAGACAAAATGGATTATTAATATGATGTAACAAATAAATGAGTTCCTATATGATTGTCTATGAAGTATGTGGGCTTTATGTCTAAGGTCAAATGCATATATTCTGACCTATTGAATCTGATGTACCTATGTCTTGGGTGAGTTCACAAGAACACTTTGTATGAGTAGTGTTATGGGATGCTCATTCTATATTGCACTACTGTGACATGGATTTATCTGAGTTTATGGTTCCTATGTGAAGTTAATGTTTATGATATGATAATATATTAATCAATGTATGTGATTGAGTTGATGAAGGTTGTATCAATGTTCACCTTTGTCATCTTAAGGTGATACATGAGTGCGGTTGGTAGAATGGGACATTATTCATGTATTGCACTAAGTATTACTTAAGGGTTGCTTTATGTAAAGGATTTAATGTAGAATTGAAAGGTAATGTATTGGAGATATTGAATATGTCTTAAATATGATAAATGACCTCATGTGTTATGCCGTATAATATCCTTGTCTATACTGATGTATGTGAGCGATAATGTGGTTGTTGTATCAAATGGTTATGATTCTTCTCAAAAATACATGATGCATGGTTTCTAACTAAATTTACTCTTTAAATCTAGGCTTTTGTATGGTTATCATACATAGTGCATTCTTGTACAAACACCATTCTTCTTCATCTTGTTATACAATATGTAAGTGGTGATAACTAGAGAATCTTTCCTGTGGTGAAATTCTTTGATATATATTTCCTATCTTCAACAGTGTCCTTATGATTCAAGAAACTTTATGCCAAGTTGTTAATTACGTTCTTGTAATAGTATAGATTCTAATATTTATGTTGTTAAGGGTCGTATCTCTATTCTATTTATTGTATTCTATTCTATTGATGATTAGTCTAAGATAGCAAGATGACACTCAATGTCTAAACTGTGTACTTATTATATTTAAAATGAATTGATGTTTAGCATTATGCTATGATACAAAATTTTTTAAATTTTCTGCTAACTTTATGAAAATGTGATGAATAAATGCTAAGAGGCTTTTCCAAGACCTACAAGAGGCCAACGACGCTGATTACTTCTAGGGGGTGCTCCCTGGAGGTGAAAAAACATTGTATCAGATCCATATTTATCAAAAGTGGTTTTAGGGTCCAAAGTACCATAATGCCACATCTAGTAATGTCTTTTTCATCGGTTTGAGTCGTGATACATCTATCAGCAGGAGGCTGTAGGACGATACAAGTTTCACTATATTCACTAGTCTTGTGTCGTGCGATGGAGCTTAACTATACATAATCTCTTTCGTATTTCCCTTGTCCAGTGGTCTTTTACATGTGATTGCTTGGATAGGTGATGCCTCAAGGCTTGAGGGACAAGAAGGTGAGTTTTCATGCTTATTATGGTTTTATGACTTTATCAGTATATGTGAAGGTGAATTTGAAATATTTTGATTGAAGACAATTTAGACCTACGAGGTTTGAGATGTTATGTTGAGAAATTATGTTGCACTGTAGTTCTAGACTTATAAGAGTTCTTATAGTAGAATAAAGTCCTTTCTGGAATGATGAGTTACTTTATGGTCATGTTCAATGATAATATAATGTCATTGATAGGCTTGACATTTTTTTTGGGAAATGTGGTAAATAGTGAAAGATGAATGTTACATTTTCTATATGAGTAATGTTTCATAGTTATTCTTGTGCGGGTTGGCGTCTTTTATATAGGCTTACTCCTGAGGAGGGAAGGTAATATGTTTTATCATGTAAGGTAATTGTGAAGTAGGTGAGTTAATAAGAGAATACGTGTGACTAGTGTATTTGTTCGCCTATCATAAGGGCGGGAAAAAGGAAGAAGGCATTTTATTCCATAAGTTGGGATTATGTTGAACTTTAAGGTTGACTTGGAGGGTAATATGTGCCCTTTATCTCATAGGTAGAAGAAGAAAATTGATGTTGACCTACTTTCAAGAGGTTAGATATCTTGTAAGTTTGATCTTAAGTATGCTCATTTAAGAAAAGTGCTTACATTGTACCTAAGCGTGGTTTGTTGGAAGGTTCCACCAAATGTGATTATGTGGGTTGAAATGTCCTAGAAACTACCTTACCCTAGTATTAGAAGAAAATAAAGTGGCCTCTATGGCTCTATCTCTTCTATGTTTACCCTAAAATTTAACCTATAGAGGATGTTATCCGATGTCTCTAGAAAAGTAGTAGTCGATCTTAGGAGTTCCAATATGTGTTTTAAGATTTGATAGAATCGAGCATTTCTATAGTCCTATTGATGGAGGGAAGAGTCTCTATAGTCTATATATGAGCTACATAAGGTGATGAACCTTGTAGAATTATATCCCAAACTACCGACTTTGATAAAACTTGGGGGAAAGAAAGTTGAGTTACCCTTGGTAATCATGGAATAGTTACTGCCTTAAGTGGTTAAGTAGTATGACCTAACTTGACTTTTATGACTTTTCCTTAGGTATAAACTAGAAGGGTTGTGGTGCTTCAGTAGTGCTTATTGATGAATGAGCTAATAAGCTCTTTTTATGAGAGTAGGGGTGAAATCCTCAATGATGTTGAATTACATTATGTGAGGAATGTGTAGGTTTAGTATTGACTTATCTTTACCTTGTTGTTTGAGGGCTTGATGTGATGAAAAACCTATTAAGCTTAACCATGTGGGGGGTAATGTGCCTAGATGTTCAGGTTTTGAATGCCCTAAATGTCCCAAATTTTATTTCATATGACCTTTCTATGTTAAGTATAAATTTGAGTTGTGGATATGAAGTGGAGTAATTTCGATATTCATTTTTAATCTCTAGGAATCCTCACCAGTGGAGTATGAGTGAATACTTAGTGAGAAATGATTCCTACTTTAGAGTGGAATAAAGTGATGTTAAGAAGGGTTTTCATAAACTTGATCCCCAAAAGAGGAATGTTGCGCTTGATTAGTAAGGTTAGTATGTCCATGTTTTCTTGGATGAGATCAATTACTGTTTGATGAGGTTAACCTAAGTGGGGGATGACGAATTGAGTAGTAACTATGTAGATATCCTTATGTTTTCCATCAATTCTTACTCAATCTTAAAACCAAAGAGTTCCTAGTATTATGTTCATGTTATGGAGTTATGAGTATAAGTTGCATGTTCTACATATGTCATGCATGTGATTAGATTACACTATGTTGTGCATGTTTTAAAAGATTCTTAATTCATAAAAAGGGATTTTTGATAAATTCATAGTTCTCATGTTGTTATGCATGTTAGTATTATACTTGTGTATTTAACTTCATTAGATATGTAACGACATGTTTAGTCGTTTTGAGCAGTAGGGTTTATTTCTGGTAATAACTGTCTGGGTCGACTGGATCCCATGACGGACTGTCATGGGCACGACGGACCGTCGAGGGGGTCTCGTTCCAAAACACTTAGACTCTAGAAAATTGGGTACTTAGAACAACTCTATGAACTTCGCAACGGAAGAGCAGCACGGACAGTCACAGAGTCTTTAATGTAGTTGAGTCTCTGAACTTTGTGAGGGAAGCAGCAGGACAGACCGTCGCAGGCACGACGGGCCATCACAGGCTGCGTAACATGACTGGGTCGGATTTCTGTTAAAAGTTTTTATGGGGTGTTTTGGACTATTCCTGCTTATGACTATGAAGTTAAAGGTTTAATGTTAATAATTCTAGTACTTGGGGGTTAAAGGAGATAACCTTGAAATAAATAGTGGGTTGATTTTACCATATTTTAGACTTAATTATATGGTAATTAGGGTAAAATAAAAAGAGTTTGAATAAGGAAAAATAGAAAGAACAGAGAGAAGAAGAGAGAACGAGCGAGGGAGGAAGAAAAACGAAGAGAAAGCAAAAAGCATTGGAGAACTAGATTGCTTGATTCACGATTCTTCGTTGGAGGTAGGTTATGGTTTATGCTATTCCGTAGTAAACTCTAAATAGCGATTTATATGTATTGGGTAATTTTGTAAAATCTTCTATATGCTTAATTGTGTGCTTGCATGATGTGATTATGTAATTGTGATGAATTAGCATGATGAGGCTGTTGAATCTTAAACCATAAAACCTCTTTGTTAATGATGATGCCTTGGTATAAAAGAAGGCTTGATGAACTGAATGAATGAGATTAGGGAATCGGAGTGTCACGTTTCGACACCAGGATAGTAGATGATCGGGTGTCACGAACCGACACGTAGAATTAGGGGATCGGAGTGTCACGTTCCGACACCAGGATAGTAGAGGATCGGGTGTCACAAACTGACACGTAGTAGTAGAGGATCGGAAAGTCACGTTTCGATACCAGGATAGTAGGGAATAAGAGTGTCACGTTCCGACACCAGGGTAGTAAGATGAATAAATATTGAGGGGATCGGAGTGTCACGTTCCGACACCAGGACAGTAAAGAGAGTGAATCTTGAATTATGTTAATATACTCAATGTAAAGAACCTATTTCCCAAATGAGTATGGTGTGGAGGCTTGGGTCCTCATAGATGTGCTTGGGTTGTGGCCAATGGTTATGGTACTTGTTGTTGTCACCTGTTAAGTACTATGGCTGATTTTATGTTATTATTCGATATATATTGCTTTCTATTTTGAGTTGGCCGATGATACCTACTCAGTACTTGTACCTTGTACTGACACCTACTTGTAAATTTCTTCTTTGTTATTTGTGGAGGGCAGCTAACGTGCCATCGACTTCGACTCAATCGCAACTCTAGCCAGTCTTCATCACGTCAGATTTCAGGGTGAGCTATTGTTCCTAGCTCGGACTGGATTCTTTCCTTCACGTCTTGATGTCTTGAAGTTCGGACACGGACCATCTCTTTACCCATTTTAGTTTCTTAAATACTCTTAGACTTAGAAATTTTTGGATAGATGTTCTTGTTGTGATGACTTCAAGATTTTGGGAATAATAAGTATTAAATTTTAGAAGTTATTTATTGATTTCGTTAATGAGTTTTATGTCTTCCGCATTATATTCTGTTTATTATGGTTGAAACGTTGGGGTTTAGATTGGTTGGTTCGCTCACATAGTAAGGATAAGTGTAGGTGCCACTCGCGGCTTGTTTTGGGTCGTGTCAATGTAATAAAAATGAGAGGGAGAGTTAAATGTGTTGGAGGGAATATAATATTTTAGAGAAAACAATAAGGCCAGAAATGACTAGTGTTTGATTAATAATTATATAAATAGCAGACTTTAAATGTGTAGTCATATACCTAAACATATGTGGCATATTATATTATGATCTGACTAAACATATGAAGTGTAAATTATATTATTAAAGAGCACGCTTTAAAAGTGTTGCCAACATTAATGTGGTAATAATCTAAAAACTAAGGCTACTCTTTTGAAGTGTTTCCTTAAGACGTTTAGGCAACATTTTACAAGTGTTGTCTTGATTTAGTAATGCTTTAAGACTAAAATTGTGTAGTGCATCTTCTTCAACTAGAAGAACTTGTTCACGATGGGGAGGAGCTCCCGCATTGGCAATTTCCTCTTCAAGTTATCGAGTCGCATTCCTTTGAGTGTTTATGCTTCCTATAAGTACAACAATATGATTGGATGAAAAAGAACACCATAAGTATACTCTATTGGCACGATATAAGATTTCCAAGAAAAAGAGCGATTCCTAAGCATCATATAGGTTCCTACTCATGACTGTGTCATCACAATTATGAATACAAACCAACACAGACATGGTGCAGAGAGAGACATAACACAAAAATATTCAGCCTCATGTTCTGATACCAAGTTTGTTACAAAAATATTCAGCCTCATGTGGATTAATATAAAAATTTCATTATCATTACTTGGAGGTTTACATAGACCTCTACATACACATAATATATATTCATATCGAGTACACATAGACACTTCGTATAGGAAGATTACGTAGCCTTCAAATTTTATTGCATAAAAATATATAAAAAAAAATATAAGAATAGTCTCATCGATTGTCTCATCTCATACCACCTAAACAATTGTAACAATATGGGCATAGCCCTTGCATCAATCATAGGTCATAAAAAATTATACTACGCAATTGAAAAGGATAGAAAGTAAAGAGTCCTTAAAATCATAAAAACTTCGTAAGCTAGATAATGGCCTTGTCCTTGGAAGTTGAGGACCTACCCCACTTGGATGAAAGGAACAACCCAAGCCTTATGCAATGTCGTATTCAAAACACTTGAACCATTACAACCTAAAATGTTTGGGAAAAGTGAAGAAAATCGGGTAAGTACTCCACAGGTACTATGTATGAGAGCGTATGAGCATATGCAACAAAAACAAGATAAAAAGGGACTTTTAGTCAAAGCATTCCATTTACCCCTTTAAGAACTTAGTGCAAACCAAACAAATCATATAAATAACCAAAACATGGTTACTATCTCAACAAGTAATACTTATTCCAACATACTTGAAACCACGATCTACTACAACCCTATCATTAAGGAATAATATCAAAATAATGAATAAAAGTCAATAATATCAAAAAAATCAAGGCAACTACTCATGATTCCTTATCAAGTCAACATGTGCAACGGCCAAGCAAAGCCACATAACTTTGCCCAAGCAAGTAAACATAACAAGAAACATAACCAATGTCAGACATTAAGAATATAGTCCAAGTACATATATCATGAAGATAATCATCATCATATATAGACATTTACATTGTTGCATCAACATATTATCATCACATACTTCATAATTATATACATACATAGTATAAACTTCCTAAAGAATCCATCAAAATCAAGAAGTACAAGGCATAGATAGACTCTCATATCCCCACCTAGGCTAAGTTGAATATCTCAAGTCACCTTAGTTAGTTTATAATCCATTACTTTATGTTTGTTTAGGGAAGCCTTGTCTTAACCGACATAGACCACATGAGCTAAGTGTGGAATCCGGTTGTGTAAAACCTTACACTGATGGACGGTGGTCTACCAGCCAAAGTAGAGCCAAACACAAAAGTAGCTTTCTAGGTGGAACTACTTTCTAGTCTTTCTATAGGGGAGACAAAGTTCAAGAACTAAGATATAGTTTATTCCCTCTGGACACCACTTGTTAGTTGGAGACTCCTCTAATGGGAATCCGTTAGATTATTATTCCACTTTGTGAAGTCAACATCTCATATATAACTACAGGGAGAATCTTCCTCATTGGGAAGTCATGACCTCCCATTGTCAAGTTCACCCGTTGTTAAACTAAGTTCCTCTATTGAAATATATTTATGCCTTAAATTTATCATTTATAACATAGTTTAGGTTATAGGGTCTACCTCTTGTATAATCATCATCAACAATACCTCAATAAGAATTGTATGTGTATAAGTCCTTTCATCAAAATTCATATAAGTGAGGTTAATACATTAGCATTTCATATCATATCAAGGCACATTGATATTTTTCACCGTTCTTATATCACATACAGCTTAATCAAACTCACAACATAGTCAAGAAATTTTAGTTCAACTTCATACCCTCCTACTATTCTTAATACAAGGCATACTCCAATATATTATGCCGACTTAACCACCATTAACCACAATTGGAAGTAAAGATGGAGATTCTACGACTTACACAGTCTTCCTTATAGTTCATCATCAAGATATTGCCATCAACCTATAACTCAACTCAATTTGGGAAGTAAAATCATCAATAATTAAAACCAACAAGTTAACAAGGCCAAATGCATCTCTATAACACGATTCAACACTAGATCACAACTTAATAAAAGAAACATCGGCTAATTTCATATTACAATTGATAACCTAAATTACATATCATGAAATAGCATGATAGGCCTATAATTCATCTTAATTTAATCATAAGAACACCATAGGATAGTAATCTAACAAACAACCAAATCAATTGAATGATCACAATACAATATAGGTCAAGATCACAACCTAGGTTGGGAATTACGGATCATGTTCTAGAAATTAGACCAAAACATCTACAATTACCATAAGAAAGTTAATTTATATGTTAATATAATCAATATAACCTAAATAAATCATTAACAACTCAGTTTATAACTCCAATTTTGCAATTGAATGTAACCCATAAGTCCTTTGAGGAAAGAGTCTCAAAGGTTAATTAGATCCCATACCTAAATGTTTTAAAACATTTTGATACTGATTTCGTCCTTTTCCAGCCCTAAAACTCTAATCCTTGCTAGTCTTCAATGGTTAGTTCAAGTAGATAGAGAAATCAGTGAGGAGTAAGAGAGTTTATTTGTGAGTTGTATTTAGATTAATGATGGTTGACGATACTTATATTGGGTCTTCATAAACATAATAAAAATCCCTTAAACCCCTAATTAATCACCTAACCCCATAAATATTTAATGAAATTAACTTAAATAAATAAGAACCCTTACAGACGAGACACGGATCGACTGACCGTCTGTGAGTCAATGGTCCCTCACCCCTCCATCTTGCACTCAATTGATAAGTTTAGAGACTGTGTAGGCGAGGGGCTACCATGCATTGTCTAAGTGTGGGACGACGGTGGCATCGACGTCTTGTCGATACACATGCGGACCGTAACCTGCACCTCTGCACAACGTCGATGAGTTTAAAGGTTGTGCAGGTGAAGGGACCTTCAAAAAAATCCTAAGTGTGTGACAACTATGGCATCGACGCCCCGTTGGTCCACACACGGTCCGTCTTCTACCCCGTCGATTCACACTGCTAGGCAGTGTTGCTTTAAATGTTAGATTGCTCCTCAAGGTCCCTAGGTTGGTCTTTAAGTACTCGTACCAGGATGTTTCAATGACACCTATTATCTACTCTTCCACCAATTTTCCTACTTTTTTTTTACACATAAAAGTTAGAAAAATAGGCTAAGGAACACTTACACCCCTTTGAACAAACGTCCTGGACGTCATGGACTAAATGATCTATATTAAATAGAATGATATGTAAGACAATACGTATACCCCATGGTACTTATGTTAGGTTTTACGACCCTTCTTGAATTTTCAAGGTGTTACACTCACACACACTTAAAAGCATGAATGAAGTTATTTAATGTAAATGTGTAATTGTAGGGTAGACACTCTTCACTGGTAGAGAGGAAGTTTCTAAACCATCCATTCTATTCCTAATTAATAGAAAGGGGAATTTTATGGTGAACACTCTTCGTGAGTTGAGATGAAGTGTTTAGAAGCAACCTCACTATTCTCGATGAGCTTTCATAATATAGGTTTGTGGTGTGAAATCCTTCGTGATTTAGTCTGGTGTTCAATAGTTATACCATAACATATTAAAACTTTGTGGCAGAGTTATGCTTAGAAATGAAACGATTTGAAGAAGAGGTAAGTATATTTTTTGAGTAGAGATGTTATATACAATGTACCTGTTGAGATGGTTGATCCTCATTTGTAGAGGATGAGTTACTTAGTAGACAACTTCATATCCCTTAACTATGCTCCCGTATAGGTATAGCTATAGAGAATCCATGTAAATGCTAATGAATATGACACTACCTTAGTCACGCAGGGATACATCATCTGGTAGGGGGTTATATTGGGATTCCATGTATAGATCTCATGGTCTACGTTAGTTAAAGCTATCCGACACTAATGTATGTACATGAACTAAGTCTTCTTAAGGGTGTACTACTTAGGGTAAGTGGTAGGATGGGACACTACCTCTCCATGTCACAAGTAGAAATTTTGAAAGAGTCTTGGTGTGTGCTTATATGAAATGTATGAATGGGTCATGATATGATGTGAATGAAAGAAATGTAACTTTATGATTAATGATAAGTACGCATGCTGATGTTATGTCTTGTTTGATAACATCTTAGTATGTGGTTAATGTGATTTGCCTATTGTAAGGTTATTCGTAAGGAGCACTATGTGGTAGTGGTAGTATGGGACTCTACATTCACATTGCACAAAATATAATCTGGGGATTGCCTTGAAGTATGGTTCATTGGTCAAGTTCCTAAATATATGTATGTTTCTATAGTTCATGTGATAGTGAATGGTTACTTTAATAAATGAATTGAAGTATGGATATCCTTAGTTGTCTTAAGGATATATTATGTAGTTATTCAGGAGATTGTATGGGTTATCCTCTTCTTTCTTACTCAGGCGAGCCTTAGGATAAAATAGGATAGGAGTAGTTCATGTGAAAATTTGCGTTGACTGTATGTATGGTCTTATGATAAGAAAAATGGAATTTTTAACTTTGTGCTAAACGATGATACTAATTAATGTTTTATAATAATTCATGAATGTTTTTATCAAAATAGCATGAATTGTATGTATCAACTTAATTATTTCTTTTTGCATGATATTGCATAATGACATACTTAGTACAATGTTTTTGGTAACCACATAATTTTTTATACTCAATAAGTATAGGTAAGAGGCATGTTGAAGGTTAAAAGGAACGTTTTCAAATCGAATTTCTCAAGACGAAGTATTTTCTCATATATTCAAGTGCATTGTTTATGGCCCTTTAAGTTCTTTTTCAAAACATGTATAAGACTATTTATGTATTTCTTTCAATGTAAAGGGTCGTTTCCCAAAGATAATTATGTCGTGTCTTTATGTTGGCTTGTGACGATTGACTATCCTATATTATTTGTAAATGATGTTCTTCTTTATTATATTATTTATCGTGAAAAATTTTAATTTTGTACTACTTTTCATATTTTATGTGATTAATTATAGCTAACAGGTTAGTATAAGAACTTCAAAAGTTTGAGTATGCCTTGTTCCGACCTAAGGGTTGCCCTATCATCTAGGGTGTAATTTTGGGTTGTTACAAACTTTGTATTATAGCATATCATCTTGGGAAATAGATTAGGGTTCAAAAATCTCACAAGACACGTCTAGTTTAGTCTTATTCATTGGTGTGAGCCGCGACACATCCAATAGTGGGAGGCTAAAAGGCTATATCAGTTTCACTTTCGTAATTACTACAATGTCGTGCCATATTGTTGAGTTCTAAAAGTTTCTTTTCTTAATTTCTTCTATTTTGTTTATAGGGCATGAATACGAGGCGGACACACCAGAAAGTAGGAGTGAAGAGTATCTACTGATAGAATTTATCCTTGGGATAAGTAAGTCCGTCTAATGGAACAAAAGAATGTGAAGGAGATGATTTCCCCTAAAGAACCTCAAATGCCTCAGCAACCACAAGAACCTCAAGTGCCTCAAAGGCCTCGAATACCCTAAGGACCTCATATTCCCTATGTTGAAGAGGATATGACTAATGTGAAGATAAGGACTTCCCTTAGGGATTCGACTCAACTTATGACTATTCAAACTCATCTAATCACTAATCATGTGGTTGCCCAAGCAAACCTAGGAGGTGGACCTCAACCCAATATAAATACTTCCACTTGAAAAATCAAGGTTTCATAAGGATGAACCCTCATACTTCACATGGAACTAAGGTGGACAAAGATCCACAAGACTTCATACATGTGGTGTTCAAGGTGGTGGATGATATGGTTGTGACTCCTAGTGAGAAAGCAGAATTGCTACTTATCAACTAAAAGATGTGGCTCATGTGTAGTTTCAACAATGAAGGGATGAAACACCCTAAAGGGAAGTTCGTATAGATTGGGAAGTGTTCAAGAGGTCCTTTCTTGATAGATTCTTTTATATATAGCTAAGGGAGAGGAAGTTAATGGAATTCATGAACCTTCGTCAAGGGGATATGAGTATGAAGTAGTATTCTCTCAAGTTCACGATACTCTCTAAGTAAAACCCAACTTTGGTAGCCAACTCTAGGGCTAGCATGAATAAATTCGTGATGGGGGTATCTAGTATTTATAGTTGATCAAGTTCACCCTACTCTCTATAGTAATTATGGTTGATGAAGACTTGTATGGCATTGTGTAGTATTATCAACTTAAGGTGGATGTATTTACTTTATTTCCATTATATATATATATATGTGTGTGTGTGTGTGTGTGTGTGTGTGTGTGTCTGTGATGTGATCATGGCCTTGAATACAATTATATAATGAATGAATGTTGGTGATGATCACTTAATGTGAATCCTCATGCCTAGTTTCCTATTCTTGTAGTAATATAGGTTGTATGTCTATTGGGTATGCATGTGTATAACTATGCGAGGGATAGTTTTATGTGCTTCATTGATGAGTTATGATGTTGATGTCCTCCTACTTATTTGGCATGCATGTGTATAACTATGTGAGGGATAGGGTTGTGCATTGTGGTCATAATAGGGTGGCTGCCTAAATGTCTTGTTGACAGCATTATGTGATAATGTTTACCAATGTACACACATTCACTCATTATGCATGCTTACAATGTAGTAAAGGTTCATGGTGTCTAATGAATTGTAGATATCATATTCACCTAAATGTCTACTAGTTTGAATGTAGGGAATATGTTTGTGAAACATTTTATGTTTTTAATTAACTAGGATTACTTAATAGGTTTACTAGTTTGGGAAAGGGTATGGGACCTTGTTTATGCACTGCACATGTGTACCTTGATAAGATTGTTCCTAAGTCTGTTTCCTATGTACATTAATATGTTATGAACATGTGTGGTTCAAATATGTTAAATAAAATGATTACTCAAATGTATATATTTACATGAATGATAGGCTATTCAATATATGGTAACTTGAATAGTGTTTCTCAAGTGTACGCTAAAACTATATAGGTGCTTTAATATGGTACGAGCTAAGAATATGAGGAGACAATATACTAAGCCTATGTTTGATAAAATAATGTAATAAAGGCTTTTCAATAAAGGGAACTTAGCTTATCATCGACTAAAGTTGACAATGAGAGGTCTTTGATTCCCTTACAGGATGATTCACTATCTTGTTCTCATAAGAACTTGACTTCCCTTGGAGAAATATTCACCTAAGAATCCACATGAGGTGTTGACTAACCTTGAGGAAGAATCACTCATGGTTTCTCATGAGATGAGACTGCAATTCTAATATCATTAAGAGGGTTATATATATCTCATAGTTCCATAATCTATTCTTGGCACATAGGATCTAGCAGGTGAATTGACTTAAAATGCTAGTATATATGTTAATGTTCTACTTTGGCTAAGTGGAGCACCATTAATTGGTAAGGCTCTACAACACAAAATTCCATGTGGTATTAGTGTTGATTAAGGATATAGTTTCCCTAACGCAAAATGGACAATGGAAGTAAAGTAAAGTAAAGGACCCTAAAAAGAATAACCTAAGGGAAGGTACTTAGGGGAGGTCTAAGTAAGGAACCCACCAATACATTGCACAATTAGCTATTTAAAGAAGCCCTAGGAATGTAGTTTAATGTATATGCATATGTTTATTGTTCTCTTGCATGATATGGTGTTACTATCTACATGATGTGATTATATGAATTATATAATGTTCTACTATGACTATGCGACTAATGTCCTATTTGAAGTGTATGTAGGTGACTAAAGTATAGTGTTTGGTATATGAAGTATATATTAAGGCTTACTTTTTCTTGATAGGTTTACAAGTATATGTGAGGTTATGGGACTTCACGTGTACATTGAACTAGTAGGCTTTATTGGGATTGTTTGTAAGGTTTTATAATTATTTATGTGAAGTAAAAAAAGTATATTTGTATAATTAGGAGAAATTACTATAATGTCCTTACGGTCTTGGTTTAAATGTTTCTATGATGTATTATACTTCTATAATGGTATGCGTTGACTTATACAAGTTAGATTTATGGATTTTCTTGAGACCTAAAGTGATGCATTGCGCTAAGTATCACTAAAGGGTTACTTGGGAGGTTGAAGAGTTACAAGAAGAAGTTCACTGTAAAGGAGATGGGCTTAATGTAAAGTGTAGATAGGTTACTTTAAAGTAACCCAAAATGTGACTTAAATACTATGTGTGATTTTATATGATGTTTGGACTATATGAAGTGTGTGAATTTAATAAATTCTATTGTATGAGAGTTTTATGAAGATTTCACAAACAGATAAGATACATGGTTTTCAAGTAAAATGTCCCCTCTAAATGCACACTTGTGCATGGTTGCTATACTTACTACACTCTTGTACTAACTCCGTTCTGTTGTATCTTTTTACATAAAGTGTAGGTTATGTATGCTTAAAGTATGTCATTAGATGAAGAGGAGCTTGATATGTGAACTCCCATGTTCGAAGAAAGGAATCCTTAAGCCCACAAATTTCCAAACTTATGTTTTAATGTAGAGTCAATTTAATATTGTACATATGTATCATTTTATAATGGTCGTGTCCCTATTCTACTCAAATGATGTCGACTCTAAGTTTGCAAAGTGATATAAGGTCTAAATATGCATTATGACTTATATTATATATATATATATATAAATATATATATATGTGTGTGTGTGTATGAAGTGACGTTTCTAGCATATGATGTACTATGAAAAAAATTATTTTTTCCTCTATATTTGCTATGACAATGCGATTAATGATGACGATGGTCTTTTATAACACCTCAAAGGGTTCATGTACGCCATGTTACTTCTAGGGGTGCTCCCTAGATGTGACATGATATTTATATTCATAGAAATAATGTCGCCATCAAAACATCAAGATCATGAGTAGTATAATTTAAGTCATACGGTTTTATTTTCCGACAGTCTAAGATACTAAATTCCCTCTTTCATCAAAACACATCTAGACTATTGTGATAAGCATCATTGTACACTACATATTTTTTCCCCTTCAAGTGTTAGAGTAAGTATAGGTGCGTGAGTCACACAAGTATTTGAGAGTTTAAAAGCTCTTTTAGCATTCTTCATCCCAAATAGACTTTACTTCCTTTTGTAAGAGTTTATTTAAAGAGGAGTCGTTAATGGAGAAGGCTTTCACCAATCTGCTATATTATCCTCCTATGCTCAAGAAACTTCTTACCTCAGTCGAACTTTTGAGAAATATCCATTCAATTAATTTGAGTATCAGACTGGGATGCACATTCACAATCCACTTGGTAGAACATGTCCCATAAAAGACATTTTTCCAAGCAAAAATTTACACTTAGAATGTGTACCATAAAGTTCTTTCTCCTTCAAAATCTGCCAAATAATCCGTAGGCGTTTATAGTGGCCTTCACTACTTATAGAATATATTAAAATATGATCTCTAATAACAACCATAATGTTATCAAGATAAGGATTGAAAACTCGATTCATTAGATCCATGAATACCTCATTAAAATCTATCACTCCGAATGCCATAACCAAAAATTGATAATGACTATACCGAGTTCTAAATGCATTTTTAGGAACATCATTCTCTGTAACATGTAGTTGTTAATATGCAGACCTTATATCTATCTTTTAGAATACTTTAGCACCCTTAGGTTGGTCAAACAAATCATCAATCCTTGTAAGTGGATATCTATTCTTTATTGTTATTCTGTTCAATTTTCTGTAGTGAATCAAAGCGTAACAGTGTCGTCTTTCTTCATTACAAATAAAATAGGGGCTCCCTAAGGAGAAACACTAGCTTGAATAAAACCTTTCTCAATAAATTCTTGCAATTGGGATTTCAATTCTCTTAATAGAACTGGAGCCACTCTATATGGAGTGATGGAAATAGGGGTAGATCAAGGAATAAGATCTATTGGAAATTCAACCACTCTTTCTGTGGGCAATCCAGGAAGGATCTATTGGAAGACAACCAGAAAATCACATACATCATTTATCTCCCTTATACAAGGACTCTCAAACAACGTCTCATCTATGTGATCAAGGTATTCCTCACAACCTTGACTCATCAGCTTTCTCTCCAAGGACTCAAAAATAATGCTAGAAGTCAATGATCTTTCACCTTGTATGATGTCTTGTAAACAAGTAGCAGCTTTAAAAGTCACATGCTTTGACCGTCAATCTACGACTGCATGATATTTATGAAGCAATCCATCCCTATAATAAAACCAAAATCCTTGAAGTAAATTTCATGAAAATAAGTAGGGAAGACTAGAATTTGAATCACGAAGCGACAATCACGTTAAATTCTACTACACACAACATGATAACCAATGGTGTAAGATCCCGAAAATGACTTAGGTGAAATGAGAGCATAATGTATGACCCCGAAAATGATATAAGGTGTCTAAAGCCTAGAATGTTATTCTTAAAGTTGTAATGCCCTAGATATGCTTAAAATATAATATATAGGTAGTACCTAAATTATTAGAGGTATTGGAAGTTGTCCATTAATGGACGACTAAGTCACCTAGATACCTAATATGTGGTTCTATGTGTTTATGGGTGTGTAATGACATTATAATGTCCTAAAATGTCTTATTATATGGTTTACAGGCAGTACAAAAGTTTGACGTAATTTTGAAGTCGAACGTCAGTGGACAACCAAGACGTTAGACAACTAGCCGCTTTTGTGCCTCATGTATCTATGCATTCCTAAATCTGTATGAAATGATTCTAATAGGTATTTTAATGTTTCATCATAATATTAAATGATAGTATACAAAGTTTTGAGATGTTTGTAGGTCAAACGAACAAGAACGTCCAAGGCGTTCAAAAGATAGCCCCTAAGACGTTCATCCTATGTCATGGTGGGGCTTGGACTGTTTGGTCGTCTTAAGGTTTTGTTTTATTAAATTTATGTAAATGTGTATAAATTTTGAAGTTCGTAAGAACGTTGATAAAGCCCGAGTACAACTTCTATATGGCCCCACAAGGGGCCTCAAAAAAAGGACCCAAATATGCCTAAGACACTGCCTGAACGTAATAGGTTTATTATCTATTTTTGGGTGTGTATAAGTCATCAAAATCGTGATCACCCCAATCTAAAATCCTTTCACACGTACGAAACTTTTAGCTCAAAAAATATTTCTCTTCAAACCTCGATTGTTGGTGAAGCTCAAGAACTGCTTTGAGTTGCATTTTCTATGGATGAATTATCAAGTTTTAGAGGTTTTAAACTATAGAAAGGTATGTTGATCTCTATCTCCAGTTATATTTTCATATAGAGAGACATCTTAAAGATTTCAAAAGAGAAAATAATGATCAAAGTCCTTCTTCTTCAATCTGACATTGGTTCTTTCCATAAAGGTTTTGAACGATTGAATAATGATTAATTGAAGTTAGTGCACTGGTTTTAACATGAATTTTACTCCAATAGCATGATCAACCCATCCTCCTTCACCAAAACGATTTAGTCTTGCATGGGCTTTGTTATTATTAATTGCTATCGATTGAATTATGATTCTGTTACATTGAAGTGATTGTGTATGCTGTTATTTACATGAATTTATGTTGAATTGATGCTGAAGGATCCATGAGTCACAATGTATGAATATTTGAACATGAATAGCCTATGTTTCTACATGTTTCCTTGAAGTCGATTTTGAGATCGGTTGTGTAGAGTTTTCATTATGTATGAACTGCTTAAGCTACTCTTTTAGGGTAATATAATGGATCAATTTTGTAGGTATAAATCCTTAATTATCAATTTAAGAAAGTCTTGCATGAATTGATCTAGATTTCTTTGGGCTATGGAATCAAAAACCTAAGTGTGTGATGGATCTCAAATTTTGATTAGATGAAGCATGATTTCTTCTTGATTTCGTATCTAATTAGATACTCCCTAATGAGTGTATTTTTTATAACATGTGAATGATGATCAAATCCTTAGAGAGTTCATATTATTGGTAAAGTCTTCTGTACTCTAACAAATTGATAAGCCTAAAGGACTATGTTGTAACCTTAATCTTGAAGGTAAGTTATAATAATTTCAATATGGTAAATGTCGGCGTAGATACCGACTTAGACTTATAATATGTATGAAATATGATTTAAATCAATGCAAGGGAAATTCTCTAATGATCTATGTTATTCTACTTTCCTAGTATGTTGATATATTGTATTATGTTATAGTATAATCTTGTAGCGACTTATACATGGTCTATTATTTTTTAAAGTACATTTACCTACTTACATATATATTAATCGTTTGTAAGCAAGGTGTATTTATCAATGAGGATCAAAGTTTGGGGAGTTGGTAAGAATGTTTATTTCCTCTACTCTTCTACTTTTCTATTATTTATAGAAATGTTGATGAATCCTTCTATACCATTGTGTGGTTTGTTCAACTTATTCTTGTGGTATTTACTTTCTTTTCATTTTATATGTGTTTACCATGGCCAAGAAGGCAAATTGATGAATATATGAGCATGTGCTTATGATGATAGTATGTGAAGCTTATGGCTACTTTCCTATTCTAGTTGTGATTTAGGTTGTATGGCTATTGTGTAAGCATGTATATATCCATGTTATGGTGAAATATATGTGCTTCCATTGATGAGTATAAATGATTAAATAATCCCTTATCCATGTACACATATGTTAGTGCATGAATAGTACAAGTTACGAGTCTTAAGTGTAATATGAAGTTTGCTTGTCTCCTATGATGTTTTGTGTTGTATGGTTATACTTAAAGGTATATTAGGGTATAATAGGTTGGATACCTCAATATGTTGTAGTTAGCTATTATGTGATCATGGTAACCATTGTACACATACACACTCACTCACATGCATATTACAAGTAGTATGGGTCATGATGACTATTACTATGCATGTAAAGTATATTATGGTGAAGTATGTTATGTATTGCTTACTAGGATTACTTGATAGGTGTACTAGTATGGGAAACGGTATCGGACTTTGCCTATGCATTGCACATGTGTACCTTGACAGGATAGTTCTAGTTTTGGTTTCTATATGTATGAATATGTAAGTATGAACTTCTGTGACTTAATGTGTTATGTGAAAGGTTTTCTCACATATATGAATACACACACACATGTATGAAGATCTAGTCGAGAGAGGGGCGTTGAATAGTGTATTCATGTGTTCCCTAAACTAGATGATGAATCTTTGACCTATGAGTTAAGCATATGGGGGATGACTCCCCTAAACATATGATTTATAGAGTACGAATATAATAATAAAGGTTTTCAATGGAGGGAACTTAGCTTAGAACCGAGTGGACTTGAATATGAGTATGTGTCCCTTCTTATGGTAGGAAGGTAGGTCACCATAAATCTAATGAGGTGGATAACAACAATTCCTCAATTCGCACAAATAGGGTTTCCAAAAGTGAATAACACAATTCCTAATCTTGGCATAAAGAGAGTTTTCACATGTACCTCCAAGTTCTATAACTATGTTTCCCCCATAGGTTTCTAGCTAGTTGATCCACCTAGAAAGTTATGTCACATTTGGTTCTACTTTGGCTGGTAGACCACCTCATTTTGATGTGGGGTTCTATGACACCGGATTCCATGATTAGAATCACATGGTCTATGTCGGTTAAGGCTATAGTTTACCTAATGTAAAATGGAAAATGAAAGTTAAATGACTAGGACCCTGAATATAATGACATAAGGGAGGTTACTTACGATAAGTGGAAGTAATGAACCACTGTAGACATTACACAAGTAGGTGATTAGGAAGTTCTAGGAAGGTGTTCTAATACATGTAACAATGTATGTGTTACTTAGGCATGATATTGTCGTATTTGTCTACTTGTTATAAAGTTGTGCATGATAGGAATCTTTATGCATAATGTTGATCTTTTTGAATATATGATGCAGGTCTTGACTTAACTTTGTCTATGTGGTATTATACTTCAATGATGGTATGTGTTGTTTTGTGTAGATGATACGTATGATTTTCCTTGGGGTCCTTAGGTTATAAATTTAACCAAGTATCCCTAAAGGATTATTTGGGAGACTAATGAATTAAAAGAAATAGTTCACTGTTAAGAGGAATGAGCTCTGTGTAAGTGATCTCCAATAGGACTTAAATTCTATTAGTGTTTTTCTATGATGTTTGGTTTTGATTGTGTTTCTATGAAGTATGAAAGTGATATATATGTTATTGATATAGGTTTTATGATTATTTACAAAAAATGGCATGAAATATAATTTTGAAGATAATTTCCCTTTTAAATGTATGTTTTTGCATGGTTGCCATACTTAGCGAATTCTTGTACTAATCCCATTAATCGCTACTTTTTACCCAAAGTGGAGGTTATGGATTCTTAAATGATTTCTTAAATGATTAAGAGCTTGTTAGGTGATTCCCAACCACAAGGAAAGGAATCCTTATGTCCAAGGATGTCCTAATCTGTATTTATTGTAAAGTCTTTAAATATTGTATAGTTATGTCATATGTCTTACGAGATGTGTCCCTAATGTATTTTAATGTTATTGAGTCTAACACAGAAAAGAGACTTAGATTTTATATGTTTATTACAACATATATTTTATATATTTATAAAGTAAAGTTTTTACTATATGACATTTTATGAAATTTTTTAAATTTTGCGCTAAATTTACTTTGTCAATGCGATGAATGATAACTATGGTCTTGTGTAAGACCTCTGAGAGGTCAAGTACGCCATGTTATTTGTAGGGGGTGCTCCCTGGTTGTGACACATCACATGGTTTTCATGATGGTCTAAGGTCGTAAAATAGTTTATAATGTGGTATTGAGATAGTGTATAACAGTTTAGGTTGATTGGAAGTAAAACGTCAAGGGACAACTCAAACGTTCGACGACTAAGTCACCTATATGCCTCGTATGTATTAATATGTGTTTATGTTTGATTAATAAGGTTATAATGTCCTTAAGATTTATTATGGTGTATATAGGAAGTGTGTCTAGTTTCGTGATGTTTGAAGTTCTAACGTTTATGACGTTCAAGAGATTTTTCTTGAAAAAACCTTCTGTGTCTAAGCATGTTTCATCAACTTTTACGTGCTCTTTTTTAATGAAATTCATGTGAGAGGAACTAAATTTTTAAATGAGAATTTTAGTGTTTGAAATATCTGGGAAAACATTCCCAAGTAGTCTCCAATCGCCCTTTAGGAAGGACCAATGTTGGTGACCAAAACTACACAAGGAAGTCCGACCTATAGATGGCAAATGACGGCCAGTGCCCTACTCGACTCCCGGTAGGTGTATTTCATCGATGGATACAAAACCTAGGGAGGTAATCTTCCCATTTACAGGACTTGATCAAATTTACGGAGGACAGGACGGTCCGTAAGTGGACTGATGCCCCGTTGATTGTCAAGTCATCGATGTCATGTTTTCCTACGCAGGTTTACTGTAAACTCCAGGGGTGATGTTGTAAATTCACCCAACATCCAAATAGGAGGAGCGACAGTTCGTAAAGGGTCTTTTTTATATTATAAACATGTTCGTATGTCTTTAACAGTTACAATAATTTATTCTTTGAAAATTAAACCCTAAAATCCCTTAGAAATTCCGTAGAACTCCATTAAACTAAAAACTCAAGGAAGAGCTTGGATTAGAGTTTTGAGTTGTGATTCTTCATCACATTCGAGGATTAAAATAACTGGGGTATGGCTTTAGACCCTTAAGATTCTATTTATCATGTAGCTCAAATTCAAAGAAGTTTTGTAATGTTTTCAAAGATGAACTTGTCAAATTTTAAGATATATCAATGGGTTATTGCATAAAAGGTTTTTAATAATTATATATTGATTATATTGTTGTTAAATTGATTATGTTAATTTAATACCTTATAAACCCATGTAATTGATGAAATCTAGTTTTTCCCTGTTTGATGGGTTAAGTGATATTATCTTAATGCATTCGAATGCTACTGTAATTTTCCGTGGGCTTAGAACGATGTATGAATTGTATTCAAATAACGTATAGGTTTTATTAGATTGATAAAACTATATAGAATTGACCTTGTTTCATTGATTGTTATAGTATTTTTATTTAAATGATGTTCATGGCCATTGGTAACGACCTATTGTTATTGAATTGGATGATTTAGACATGGAGTGAAGTCAATAGAATAGATTAGTTGTATGATTTCGTAATTCTCTTAATTTTATTTTATTTAGTTATTGAATTATGTTGTGATTTGTAAGGTCCACTTCGGGTTGCAGTGCTATGTGTATTTCTTAAAATTTATGTGGCCTTATCGGAGTACGTATTATGTCAATAATGGCCTTGTCGGAACTACTTTAAGTATTATGATGATTCGTGTAGTTGATTATGTAAAGTATGATCATATCTATATACATTGTAGAAATGTGAATGTTTTATATTGTTAGGTTATCATGTTAGACTATGACTATGTGTTCGTGTGTGTAGTCTTAGAGATGTTACATGATTGTTTTAACTTTACTATATTAGTCTATAATGGTTAGATTGATGAGGTGATCATAATGTATAGAATGACATGCAGATTATAAGGGTCATTCATAAGTACTTCAAAGAATGATATCCAATATATAATAAAGTAGAGAATGTTTTCTCTTATTTTTGTAGACTCGTGTCCCTTACTTGATACATGTACGAATGATATGTAAATATGATATGTCTTGAATAGGTAATCTTAGTGCAACCTTGACAAGTATGAATGAATGATATGTGAGACCTTAAATGATGTTAAGAAGGTTATGTTTAACCTTAGAGACTCGATCCGTAATGGTATACTTCTTGTATGAATGGTGAACTTACGGTTGATTGGATTGAACGACATTATATCTTGCGTAGGAAATTGATGATGAACTATCTTTCTCGACATTGTAAGGTAGCCCTAGCAGATTTCTTTGGTAGGGTGGAATTTAATTGGAATGTGAACTAGATATGGAACCTCTTCATGTGATCCTTTAATGTTAATTAATCTACGAGAACGAAGGCTAGCACCGAGTGTGTATGGTATGAAAAGTTTCTCTACTTGGGAGAAATACTATAGTACAGTGTATCTCTACTTGAGAATGAGACTAGAATATATAAAATCCCTTCATATTCGTTAACCATGTGCCTACATGAGATGTGTCCTAAACACCCTTATCAGAGTTGGTTAGAACTTTGGATTTCATGTTTAGATATAGTGGTCTATGGTGGTTATTACCTATTGTGATCATGTGTGATACCTACTAGCATTAGAGAAGTTGTATGAATTTTAGGTGGTGGTATGGGACAATATCTAGAAAATGTTGAATAGGCTTTGAAGATTTTAGTGAGAATCCCTAGGTCTTCTCCAAGACCATTGCTTTAATGTCCTTTAGGTGACAAATATCTCTTCATGAACAAATGAAATAATGAATTATGTTAGAAATCATGTGAATGAATGAGTACCTAATCTAGAGTGACTTAATTATTCCTTAGTTATGTGTGAAGAGAGCATAAGGGATGATCTCTTCCTATCTTATCTAGGGATGTCTAGATAATGACTCTTGTTAGGAAAGTTGGTTGATACTTTGGGTATGATCTAAACTTATGAAGTCTTAGCGATTATTTAGGTAACCTTGAAGAGAGTATGGCAGTTCTCTTCTACGAGTACATAAGTATGTGTTTTGATAACTTTTGTGAGGAGAATGTATATCATACATGTTATGTGTTTTGGTGATTTGTAAAAGTTTTCTATGATAGGAGTGTATGGGAGTTCATTCTTTGTTATTCTTAAGTGTGTCTTAGTACCCTTTTAGTAAGGGAACTACATACTAGAAGGTATCTAAGATGAAGTCAATAGACTTCATTGTAATAGTTAAGATGTTTACTGTAACAGGGATATTGCTTACTCTAATATTGCTAAAAAGGTGAATAATTGTCTATGTGATCTCTTATATGTTTTTAAGATGTTAAATGGTGTTCTTATGATTATATTATTATGCTTAAATTAAAAAGATGTATATTTCCAATAAATTTCGATTTTCATGACTTTATGCATTATTCCATAGTTAGTACATGTGATTGTACTAATTTTATGCTTTTATCTATCTCTAAAGTTATTAATAGGTGAAGGTTCTTTTGGAGTGTTAAGCTTTTATTACAAGATCGTTCACCGCAAATCCAAGTATGTACAGATTTTACTTAAGTGCATAGATGTCTTTTATTTTTCTTATTGAAGTGTTGTAGTAGACCAAGTATTTCTATATTCATATTGTATAGGCCATGTCGCAAGTACTGTTGTGTCTAAGATTTCATTAAATGATACTTAGTATTTCATGTATCATATGAAAGAGATTTTAAAGACTATAAAATTATTTGTGAAATGTTTTAATTTTGATGTACTTTTCACTATGTATATGCGATAAAGGATACAAAAGGACTTGTATAAAACCTTCAAGTGGTCAAGTATGCTGGTAGCACTCGGGGAGTTCCATATCTTTTTTAGTGTAGTCTCAGGATGTAGCAAATTGACTTTCAACAAGTTCATCATAATTAAGTATCACAGATTTCACACTTTCATGAAGGACAAGTGATGAAAAAATATAGGAATGTGTAGAAGACGGAAAAAAAAGTAAACGAACACAAGACAAATAAGTGAAATTTACCGACAACCACGTCTTTTCAATCTTGATAATTTCTCTGCCTCATAGCATAAGCGCGTGCACTACCCCTTTGTACAATAGCTTGATTATCTCCACTTGCACCTGTTTCTTGGGTGTTTCTAGGCTTTGACCCTTGATTAGTTTGAGTAGGATTAATATAAGTCTTATGAACTGAACTGTCAGTTTACAAAGAACGAGCTTTATTAGGATTAGGACAATCCTTCACGTTATGATCAAATCTACCACAATTAAAACATGAACAAGAGGCCCTCCTAAGAGTACAAAAATGATTCTTTCCATATTGCGTCGAGTGGGAATGCTACACCTGCTTTGGCCATGATTTGGAGTGTTAGATGTTGAAAAACATGATATGTTTTTGTTTGGTTGAGCTCACTTGTTTTCATTATTAGCCTTAGAGGTATCAAAAATTCCCCTTTTTGATGGACTTCCAAAATCTGGTCAATTCTTTTGGAATCTGTTTTCATTTCTACTACCTTCTTCTTTATCACGTCGTTCCTAACAAAAAGCAGCAGACACTAACTTACAAAAATTCTCATGTCTTATGATCGCCACATTCTTCCTATTGGAATCATTTAAACCATCTTAACATTTCATGAACTTGTCTTTTTACTCTTTAATAATACCTCAAGCATAAGGAGAGAACCTTACAAACTTTTGTTCATATTCTGTAATAGGTATGCCTTGTTGCCTTGATTAGAAATCTTTTTTTTTCATTGAATCACAATAAGTAGGATGGACATAGTTCAAAAGAAATTCCTTAAGAAAATCATACAAATTAAGAACAAGAGGTTTTACCTTTTCATTGGGAACACTCACCCTCCAATCATAAGCATACTTTTGTAAATGGGAAATAGTAGACTCAAATTATTCAACATGTGAACAATCCAACTACTCAAACACCCTCTCCATGTGATCTAGCTATTGTTCAACATCAGTGGGATCAAAAGTGCCTTAAAACTCCACACCACCCTTTTTCTTCATTTTCACAATAATAATTCCATTAGGATCATGTATCGATTCAGCCATGTTGTGGAAAAATTTAGCTATTTGTTTTAATGGAGAATTAATGGCTTGAGTACCATGACTCACATGAGGATGTGAACAAACTCTTACACAGTGATGGTTTCTCACTTCAAAACGTCTAGTGTCGGGAACATACTCAGTCGAGATGTGTTCTCCAACCCCTTCGAGTGCCTAAGGTTGGGAAACAGAGGCACCCATAGGTCAGTCAAATTAACATGCAATAAGAATATGAAAAACTGTGAGAGTGAACATGAACTCTAAATAGAACCTTCTCAAAAGAATATAACTGTACAAGACAACAAAAATTGTAGAACCACAAACCTACGATCTGATACCTACACTTGTAGCGTTCCTTTTTGAGAGATACTACCACTTGAAAAAAAACTAATTTAATAGTTGCTACATTTAAAAGAGATTGACGAAGGTATTTTAATTTTAATCTAGTTGGGGGAATGGGTTCATAATGAATAATTTAGTTAAGGAAATACGTCTTGCCAGTCTTAAACATCTATTTGAAGTCAAAATTTATATGGAACAAATTTTTTAATTATGAAGATAAAGACTCCAATAATCTAAAAAGCAACTAACTGACAAGCTATCATGCATATAATACCATCTTCCGTATAAAAAAAATCAGCCTGTTCATGCTTTGCACAAACTTCATATACAAATAATAAATTAGTATATTGCAAGACTTGAGTTTACGCACCCCAAAAACATAAAAAAAAAAAGTTTAGTCGTACTTATTACAACCCATGGTAAGATGAAATAATCAACCCTCAAAATCTCAAGTAAATATAAAACGCATAAATCACGTACAAGTCCAAATGTTTATGTAAAATATCTATGCGTATATGTAAGTTTGATATTCTTTAAGGCTTTCAAAATTTCCATCTTCAATGGTCAACTTCAAGCATCCACTTGAACATACCCTACGGCAAAAACAACTATCATAAAGCATATAGCTTATTGTTGTAAAAACTATTGATCCAGAGCCCTTAGATTCACCTAGTTATCATTCTCAAGTCAAGGGCAGCGAAATTGAGACAAATTGAGTAAATCAATTAAATAATACACAAGGTTTGTCAAGTTCATTATTTAAAGCTCCAAATGACAATAACGCTCATAGCCCCATTTTATAAGAGGTTCAATGATGTATCGTGGTTTAATTGTACTTTCAATGCTGTTTCCTTACTTTAGTGTGTGTCTAAGGCCTTTTTTTATTGATTTTAATGTAGTTTTATCTTTGTTTGCAGGAAGTCTATCCATAAGGAGAACATGGGAGAATTATGCTGAAAATTACAAAAGTCACAACCTATGAAGCAATTTAGAGTCCGGCATGACCTCAACGGTACAAAGGTGGCCACCGTCGTACGAAGAAAAAGGATCCTAAAGGAAGTTGTGTGCTATATTTAAGAGGATATTTTGGATGATTATTTGCTATTTATGAAGTTTTCTTATGATAGTTCCTATCAATCCGACACAAAAATGTTCTATATGAGCATTTTTTAAGAAGTGATGTAGATCCTATTGGTTTGTAGTTTCTAAATGAGGGTCATATGAAGAACACTTTGTGCAGCAGGCCATAGTCTCTCTCGGTGTGTTAAGATATGGGACTTAGTATTTGTACGTGTTGATGATTGGACATTTCTTCAAGTATTACCTATGAAGGGCATTATCATATTCACCATAAAGGACAAGTTGTTCTCGAAACACATTGGGAATCTAGCAATGGATAGTTCGAGTAGCGTATGAGCTAGAATTACCTCCACAAATAGAGAGAATACACCTAGTTTTTCATTTTCTAACTTACTGAAGTGTATTCGAGATCTAACATATACCGTGCTTACAACTTATACTCATAATATATAAGAGCTATCATATATAATCAAATGTATGATAAGCTATCTTATAATGGAGTCTCAATTGCCATAATCGACCAAAATAAAGAATGTATAATTTGTAAAAAATAATGTTTTATGGTAGATCCAAGATAGTGAATAGGAGGATATGGGAAACGGAAATGGAAATCAAATCTAGATATTCCCACCTATTAACACTTTAATATGTTTTGAAAGATAAATAAAGTATAGACACACATTTGAGTGTTTGAGGTATATCATATGGTTTTATACGAATTCTTTTGTGGTTTTTATTTGATTCCATATATATTATTATCAAGCAAGGATGAATGGTCCTAAGGGGTAATGATGTAATTACTCAAAAGTGTGTATCATTTGATATAAAAAGTCTGTATTTGACAAATCAATTTAACAAAATTTAATGCAATATTTATTGAGACACAAGGAGAATAATTGAAAATACGTGCTTATACTATTAAATACCTGTTTTTAGTCAGTTGAATTTATATGCGGATATAGGAGGTCGAGGGGTACCTCACAATAAAAAAATTATGTGAGGGACTTAATATAAGGAAGTTTTGATATGATCTTATTTATATAATGTCTTGAAAGGCGTATAAATCCGTATACCTAGACAGTTACACTAAATATTACATAAAAAAAAAAGGTCTATGCGGATTTTTTTAGCACATAAAAAAATTGTTCAGCAATGCAATATCTGGACCTTTCTAAAAATAATTTTCCAACAAAATTGTGTCAAAATTCCGAGTCGTGTTTTGACCCATAAAAAACTTTTTACCCTTAAAATATAGCCTTCATATTTTTTTACAGGGAAAACATCCAGAAGCCATGGAAACGTGCTTGAAAACAATTGAGGTAAGAATAACCCCATTCTATCTTGATTCTTCATGCTCTTATGTTCATAAAAATATTTTCCTTGTCACAGACTTCGTTTTCTGAAATTTCTTATCATTTTTGTTCTGGTTGAAGGATCCTATTTCTTTTTCATGGGCTTTAATTTATGTATATGGTTGAGCTACTTTGAGAATAGGTTCTACACAAGTTATTTTTATTAAAACATGGTTGAATGTTTGAAATTGACTCCTATGAAATTTAGCTTTACCTAGATGTTTTTTATTAAGGTTGTGGATTTTGTATAGTGTTGGACCCATGAGGAAGACTATTATTCTCGACAAATGGAATATTTATGGGTTAATTAAGTTCCTTTAAATAACCTTCTCAAGACCCGAGAGCATACCTTATTCATAAATGGCGTATTGCACCTCAAAGAGGTGTATAGAAGCCCTTAACATTTCATGAACATTAAAGTGTCACGTTCAGAAAAAAAATTTGTCTAGTGAAGAGCCAAATAGGTCTTTAATAATGCGTATTGGGGATACAAAGGCATTCCAAAGCAAATAATGAATATATTTGGCAAAGTATAGAAAATTGGCTAAGGGGTGTTAGCCAACTTCTATATAATACCCAAATAAGCAAAATATTGGGTATATTAGAAAATATTGGCTTCAACGGTATTAGCCATTTATATAAGTATTAATGAGCTTGTTTAGAAATTGTACCTGCAATGAAGACCCTAATCAAAAAGATATGAGGCATCCTAGTGTCAAGTCTGGATACCATGTCACATTATCAATTAAAATGATCATGTAGAGTAAGCAGTGGCCAAGGATATCGTGAGAATCCATAGGACAAAAAGTAAACATTACCAAAAGAACCATAAATAATAGTTAGTTATGAAAGTACGACAAACCGATGTGCAAGGACATGTGCATGACATGTGATGAATCACTAAAGGATTGGACCAACCTAACCGAATTCGGTTAGGGTAGTTAAGGGGACAAAAACGTGCATAAGGGACCACTCCATGTGGGGCCTAACTTCCTAAAAGTTTATGACTCTAACCTACTTCCCAAAATAGATAACTAACCTAGGACTAACAGAAATGGACCCACTAGTGCACCCGTAAACCTAGGACCAAAACTAGGTTGACACTAACCTAGTACTAGGTAAAGAGACAACCTAGTACCTAAGCTAGGATGGTCCAAAAGGTTAGTTATGGTCCAATAAAGTAAGGTGTACTTTATTAATTACCATAGGTTACCTAATTAATTTATTTTGAAAATTAATTATTTAATTTAAAAGGACTAAAACCTAAACTACAAAGGAAAGTTTCAGATTTTTGTTAATACAAGAAAGGGACAATCTAGTACCTAACTTAGGATGGTCCAAAGATTTATTTAAGGTCCTAACATCATAGGTATATTTTATTAAATACCATAGGATACTTAATTAATTAATTTATAAGCTTTATTAATTAATTTAACGTGTCAAAACCGAAACTACAATGAATTTTCAAGATTTCGGTTGAGACAAGAAAACTACAACCTAGTATTTAACCTAGGATGGTCCAAAGGATTAGTTATGGTTATAACGACTTAAGGGTAATTTATAATTACCCAAGGTTACTTAATTAATTAAATTATACATTTAATTAACTAAATTAAAGGGGTCAAACAAAAATTCTTATTCTAACTGATTACAATGCAAGACACATCATAGTAGATAACCTAGGATGGTCCTAGAGGGTTGATTATAGATCCAATTACTTAGGGGTCATTTAGTACTTACCCTAGGCTACTAAATTATTTAAATTAATGATTTAAATAATTCATATAATGTCAAAATGTTGACCTAAACCATAGTCAACACCAATATTTCAGATTGTAGGTCAAGTCAATATTCTCCTATGTTAAGTCAACTTAGGAGGTTTTTTTTTATAATTAGTTAATTAATTGACTTAATTAGATTATTAAATCCTATGTTCAATTTGTGAAGATCAGTTCCTAAACCTAAAAACCACGTTCAAACTCAAAAAAGTACACGACTAAAATAAGAAAACAAGCGTGACAAAAATAGTTAACAAAACACAAGAAAAAACAGAAAATTTCTTTGACAATTTACAACGTTTCTTCAAGGTTCGTTCAAGGTGATCTTCGTAGATTATGTTCTACTTAAGGTATGTGTTTCTCTCCTGGACCTCTTTATCCAAGAGAACTTTCTTTCGTCTGATTCAATGATCTTGAAAACTAGGGTTGTTTCCCGTCATTCTTGTCGAACTCATTTCCCTAGTATCCTTGTTACGATTTCAATGTTAAATAGGTTAGAATCATTTTGTTGGTATGTGGTGCTATCTGATCATAATGTGTATTATTTTTTATTAAATAATGATTGAATGAGACTATTAATTGGACTCATTTGATGATGTGTTATTATGTAAATTAAAAGAATGATACTATGTTAAAGATATGTCCGAAAAATTTATGTATGAAGATGTTACATTGTGTGGTGCATAATTGATTTTAATATGAAGTTATAAATATGATATATTCATTAAATTCTAATATGATGTTGTCCAATATGTCTTAAAATGTTATGCCTAAAGTTATGTTTTAAGGTTAGCTAAAAAGGATCTCCGTGAAATCATAACTTGAGTGAATGTATGCTTACGTTAATAAAATGTCTAACAAAATATTATTCAAAATTTAAATGGGAATTGGCTATATTTTTATCTCTAAATAAGTAAAATATTGGCTAATGTATAATATATAAAATATTAAGCATGTCGTACATTAAAATTGGCTTATGCCAACAAATATGGTTATGAAATCTATGCCCAATTGTTTATGCCAATAATTATCATATGACAATAAAATGGCTAATAGTACATTGTCTGAATGTGATGCATGTAAATGACTATAATATTATGTTAAATAATTAAAAGATTGGCTAACGGTTCGTACATATTAAATTTAACTATGAACATACGTAGAATTGACACATGCCAACAAGAATGGTTATGTAGTTTAATATTCAAAGGTTGAGGCCAATACTAATCATATGCAAATATTGTGTAGTTAGAGTATCAAATGAGTATTTAAGCACTTCTAAACTAATCCAATGAACCCATAATCAAGGTCATGCCACTAAATGCACTACACCATTTTCGGCCTACATCAACACCACGTAAGTGTAGCCTAAACTAGCAAAAAGTGTGGCGTTTGAGAAAAGGCAACACTTTTGGTCATTCAGCAACACTTTTTAGGGGCTGCCCAAATGATGCATAACCTTTGACATTAGGCAACACTTTATAAATGTTACCATCTTTGGCAACACTTATAAAGCATAGCCAAATAGGTATAAAGGGAACGCTTTGAAGACCTGCATTAGCAACACCTATTTTTTGTTAGACTACACTTAAAAGCTTTGCCTTTTCAGATTTATTGGTCACACTTAATAAGTGTTGCCTTTTATTGGTCATCTATTGCAACACTTTCAAAGTGTAACTTTTTATCTACCTAGAGCAACACTTACAAAGTGTAACTTCAACATTTATAAGCCTACATGTAGCAAAAATATATATAATATATTTACATACACACAAGTGACCTAAAATACAAAATGAACTAATTCATCATTAAATTGAAGCTATATATTTAAAATAAACTTCGAGAAATATTTCATGTACAACAAAAAGATAGTATGTGTTGTGTACATACCCATACTTACACATCAATAATCTAAATTTGTACACAATAAATAAAATATCTATTTAAACTTTTACAATAGTTCAAAAACTCTTCATCATGCACTTCAAATTTGATCACCACCATTTTCCTACACAAATAAGATATTGCATTAGGGTTCAAACTTCATAAGAAACAATATAAAATATTTGGTGTTATACAATAACTATGATGCACGCAAACTAACGCAAACAACATTAACTGCTTGAATATCAATTCCTCAGGTAAACAAATCTGTCCCATCAAGAAAGAACACAAAATTAAGAAATTTAACAATTAATCAATTTGAAATTTCAGCTGTAACGGAAAGCATGACGGACCGTCGTAGCCATGACGGACCGTCGTAGCCATGACGGTCCGTACTGCATGTTCGTAATGAATATCAGAGAAGTAGCAGAAGAAACTTGTTCAGCTGTAATGGAAAGCGTTACAGACCGTCGTAGCCATGACGGTCCGTCCTGCATGTTCGTCATGAAGATCAGACAAGTAGACAAAGAAACATGCAAGTATCACAGTTCATGGGTATTACAAATAATAACATGATAATTTTTCAAGGAAAGAGCAAGTATCACAGTTCCACAAACTTTTGGGACGTAGAATTAACTAAAGGAATTCACAAAGTATCAAAAAAATGTGTTTACAATTAATAATGATGGAGTTGGATAACAATTCGATTAAATCCCATCACATACAAACACAATATAAAAGATATATTCATAGAGAACTCAAGACATAATCTCGGAATCACAGCAAAAACATACAGTAGGTCAACTTATCAAGAAAATTACCGATTATGTTGATGTAAGAAGAATCACAAAGTAGTACAAGTCTACGTAATTCTAATTAAAATACAAATGTAATAACAGTTACTGGAACATAGTAGCGACATCATCTTAATGTTCTATCCAAAGTGGCATGAAACAAGTCAATACTAAATGCCGAGAAGGTGATATAAGTAGAACATGCTCTAACTTTACAAGGTACTTTATGTAGAATGGTTCAAATATAAGTAGATTTTCATAGATAAGGTTATTCTCAACGTCAATACCACGGCCCTTCATGACCACGACGGCCTCTCATGACAACGACGGCCCGTCGCAAGGTCCACGGCGTCCCGTTGCTAGGTGCGTCGACCCAGCCGCATTTTGAAAGATTTCCTATAAACAAAATTTTGAAGCATTTTTTTCAATTTTCATAAGGAAATCTGATGGAATAGCAATTTTCCCAGAAATCTTTAAAGAATATCATCTTCTTCAGCTCTCCAATCTTGATCAACGAAGCTGAGAGGAAAATTGTCTTCTGAAGTTCATGTTAAGAGAAATCGCAGTGCTCTTCGATTCTTCAGCAATAACAATCCCAAACTAATCAATTACTTCTAAACACAAAACAAAAATTCAATTAATTTACTATTTTTAGTACTAGATGATTAGAAGAGAATGAAAAGGAATTTAAGCTGTACAAAATTGGTACTTATGCTTGATGAATTTTGTTTTAAGCTTCAGTTCTCTAATCTTCAGCTCTTCTCTTCAGTCTTCAACGTCCTCTCTTCGATCTCCATCTTCTACTCTTCAATTTAATGTTTTGGAGAAGAAAAATTGTTTGCTACTCTTCAGCTTTGGCAAAAAATAATGGGAGGGGGAGTTGAAAATTTTGGAGGGAATCAAATATTTTAGTGAAATATTTGAAAATGTTGGAGGGAAACCATAGGCAACACTTCTATAGTGTTGTTTTTACAATTATAAAAATTGGACCCTTTAAAAGTGTGGCCATATAAATACATAATTGTTGCCATTTATTTCATACATGACAACGCTTATAAAGTGTAGTCTATATCATTAAATGGTACACTTTATAAGTGTTGCCAATATTATCGTTGCAAAAAGTTAAAAAATTAGGCTACATTTAAAAAGTGTTCCCGAAAATATTTTAGGCAACACTTTTCAAGTGTTGCTCAGATTTAGTGTAGTCGTAGGCCTAAAATGGTGTAGTGATGGGTCAACTCCCAACATGCTCTAAAAGAATGACATATGAACTCATGAAACTGATTGAATGAAGAGCCCATCATCCATAAATTATGATATTAATCTACTACACTAATGTAAGTAAGTAACGTGAGTTATAACAAAACTCAAGATGTCTATGTTAATTGAGTGACCAGAATGAGGTGTCAAAAGTAGTGAGACAAGCCTTACTTAAACCTAAGCTACTATGTTAAAAATACTCCCGAATGAAGGTTTTAGAATGTGTGACAAAAGTCTCATTAACACCAAAGATGTTATGCAAGGACAATTAACATTTAATCAATGTAATGAAAAGGATGATAAGTCATCAAAAGTTTAAGTAAATTATACTAATATGTACTTACCTATAAGAGTGTAAAGCTAATGAAGAGACAACTCTCTATGTACACTCTAATGAATGTATTTAGACTGATGAATACTTGATACTAATGATGAGATGAGAAATCAACATTTGATCCATGATATCCTCATACTAGAAGCCAACTTCAAAGACGTATGAGTTGAATGAAATGGAAATTTTTACTGATTACCGATAGACTAATTATGAGTTTTGATGCTTTCTTTTGGGAAGGGTGGAGGTTCACGTAACTCTCATGAGATGAGACGTTCCGGCATGCCGGGTATGTTTCTCCTTATAACTCCTAGTCTTGGAACTGATACTGACAATATAAGGATATGGTTGGGTTCAATTTCCATGTACGCTAGCATATTTTGGGTCACTTTGGCCGGTGAATCCACCTCTTTTTAGTGTGGGGTAGACATTGGATTTCATGATGCTCACATGATCTATTTCGGTTAAGGTTGGAGTTCCTCAATGTATGATAGATAATGAAATGAACGATATCGAAGGGATTTTTGCAAAGCAATTAGGAGGTTAAATCAGATTCAAGTAATAACATTAGGTCATTCTTTGTCATTGCACTTCATGATCCAAATAAGAGTCTTAAACTTCATCCTCGGTATACTTAGAATTTACATCTTCCTATGAATGAATTAAATAAATAATGTTAAGCACGAATGAACGAATGAAACAGACTATATGTTTACTAAAGAAGGCCCTTGGGTTGATGTCCCATATGTTGGGACCTCACTTGAGATGTTTTATGCTACATCAATGTTTAAAAAGTATAATTCATATTAAATGTATAATATATAAAACATAAAATTAATGAAATCAATGGCATGATCAATAGAGATCTGCTTATGAAAGGTAATTAACATATAGTGCAAAGAATGACTCACTATAAGGAAGGGAAATCATTCCTTAGTACTTTGATTAGTTACATTGATTCATTATGTGTGTGGGACTACAATGAATCGTTGCACTTGTAAGAAAAATATATGACCAAAGGAGTTATTTAACTACACAATAACAAGAAGAAAAAGACTGAAAAATAATCTAACTGTACAAAGAGGAGCTCTCGTCCTAAGAGGATCAAGATATCAAATTTACGCACGAGTTGTTATAAAATTATGTTGATGATACTAATGTTTTGTAATCATATATTAAATTAGTTGTGTGCTTTGAATGCATTTAAATACATCATATTTATACCACAATTCACAACTAACGAATTAGGAAAGTCTAATGACTAGACTTTTAAGAAATGGCATGTTGCTTAGGAAGAGCTTTAATTGATCATGCATAGTTTTATGTGTATGTTTGCATACACCAATACTTAGTAGAAGTTGTGTACTAACCCCTAATATTTACTAGTTTTATAGGTTCAGGTCAAAGGACAGGTTAACGACCCTTGCAACGATTTGGACTTCAGCGTTTCTCAAAACCATTTGGTAGGTTCTCATGATTTCGAGGAAGCTACAGATTTAGTCTAGCCTTAGTTGTAGACACACATATTGGATGATCCCTATCATTTTTTTGCACATTCATTTCGATGTTTTGTAATAAGGTCGTGTTTGGTGAACTATTTATGATATATTCATTTGATGTTTTGATTTGAATTATTATGTTAGATGGTTGTTTTCTTATGTTGAGCATAGTATATGATGTATCATGTTACTAATTATATGAACTATATGTATACCTCATACATATATAATGTTTTAATTTTTTTTGCAAATTTACCTAGATAAATGTGATGAATGCATGATGAGGCTTGTCTGCAACCTCTGTGAGGTCAACGACACCAGTTGGGATCCGGATTGAAGAATCTGGATCGTGACAATTTTGTTATCAGAGCAAGAGTTAAATTACCTAGTAACTAAAGCTCAACACAACCACGTTACGTAGTTACTACCTTATGGTTGTGAAGAGCACCCCAATCATGACTTAGAGACTACGTGATGATATGAAATTTTCTATTATTCTACTCTTTGTCGTAGTATCTACAACTTTGATACTCTATGTCATTGTAACTATCTAACTTTATTCTTGTGTGTGCACGTATAGGGATACACACAAGAATTAGCATGTGCAAGTGGTCTAAGGCACCAGAATAAAGATCTAGCCTTCCTAAGAAAGGGCTATAATGGAAATGCCTAACGAGAACAAAAGATGTGTGGTCAGTGTGGGTGTTCCCATGGACGTGAATGCATGGTAATGTCTAAAGACCTTCTATGAGTATGAATGAGGAGGAGAAGGATACTTCGCCTTCATACCAACTCAAAAATATGGCATAGACATAGATTTGCTTATAAAGTGTTATGCCATAATAGACTATAGAAATAGGGTAGTAAGACTTCAGTTTCAAAATAATTTAAGTTTAAATGAGCAGGGTGTGGTTCAAATCCAACAGGTCAAGGAATTTGCTCAACCTTGGCAAAATATTGTAGCAGAACCCCTCAAAATAAACAAATTCTATGTGTTGAAAGGAAGAGGAACAAGAGTATTCTGCCGATGTGGATAATGGTAAGTTGCTTGTCTTGTCCTTTCTTGTTTATGCATTATTATATCAAGGATATACCTTGTCTATGGTTACTCCTTTGTTGGCTAATCAATTTGACTTACATCCTGAGATATTACCTGAACCATTTCTAGTTAGTACTCCCATAGGAGATAATGTTATGGCTGAAGGGGTATGTAAATAAGTTGATGGCATAGTGGTAAGTCTCTTTGAAATAAAGTTTGGTGTCATTAGGTTCAAATCTTAAGGCCAACCAGATGTTATTTAAGAGGTTATTTATACTCTTCCTATTTCTGGTTTATCGATAAGAAACTCTAAGTTTAAGTTCTTTAGTGTATTTATTGTGGTAAGTCCCTAATAATATGTCTTATAATAGAACCATATGAGTTAAAATGAAGTTATATTGCATTTTATGTTCTTGTTTTATTATAGCATAGGCATGTTATCTATGTTGCATGATTTGTGATGTGCATTTAGATAAGTGTGATTGAGAGAAATATGAAGTTTCAGAGAACCTTGAATGTTATGCATCATCTAGATAAGTGTGGTTCAGATATTTAGAAATAGTAAAGTTTCAAGCATGTTAAAGTGTTTTTGGAAATCACCCTCTTTAGTTTAAAAATGATGTATAGTGTCATTCGGGGACGAATGTTCCTAAGGGCGGGGGATAATATAATATTCCAGAAAATTTTATGTCTAGTGAAAAGCCCAGGTCTTTAAAGAAGCATATTGGGGATACATAGACATTCCAATGATAATATTGAAAATATTGGGCATAGTATAGAAAAATGGCTAAGGTTGTTAGCCAATTTCTATAAAATACCCAAGTAAGCGAAATATTGGGCATATTAGAAATAATGGCATCAAGGGTGTTAGACATATATAAAAGTATAATAAGCATGTTTTGGAATTGTACCTGCAATGAAGAATCTAAACTAAAGTGCTTTTTCCTTTAACTCACAAAAAGGTATGAGGCATATAAGTGTCAAACCTAGATACCATGTCACATGATGAATTAAAATGATCATGTAGAGTAAGCAGTGGCAAAAGACATAGTGAGAATATTTAGGAAAATAAGTAAACATTCCCAAAGGGTCAATAAATAATAGATAGATAGGAAATTACAACAAACCCATGTGCAAGAACATGTGCAAGACATGCGAAGAAGCACCAAAGGATGGGACCACCCTAAACAAATTCGGTGAATGTAGGTAAGGGGACAAAAACGTGCTTAAGGGACCACTCCATGTGGGGCCTAACATCCTAAGAAATTTTAGACTCTAAACTACTGTCCCAAATACATAACTAACCTAGGACAAACAGAAATGGACCCACTAGTGCACCCGACAACCTAGGACCAAAACTGGGTTGACACTAACCTAGTACTAGTTAAAGAGACAACCTAGTACCTAACGTAGGATTGTCCAAAAGTTTAGTTATGGTCCTATCAACTAAGGTGTACTTTATTAATTCCCCTAAGTTACCTAATTAATTTATTTTGCATATTAATTAAGTAATTAATTTAAAATGGATAAAACCAACAGTACAAAGGAAATTTTTCAGATTTTGGTTAAGACAAGAAAGGGACAACCTACTAACTAACCTACGATGGTCCAAAAAGTTTGTTATGGTCCTAACATCATAGGGATACTTAAGTAAGTACCCTATTATACTTAATTAATTAATTAAACAGGTTAATTAATTTATTTAAAAGTACAAAACTGAAATCACAAAAAAGTTTCAAGATTTTCGGTTGAGATAATAAAAAGACAACCTAGTATTTAACCTAGGATGGTCCAAAGCATTAGTTTGATTATATAGACTTAAGGGTACTTTATTAATTACCCTAGGTTAATAAATTACTGAAATAATCTATTTAATTAAATAAATTAAAGGAGTCAAACAAAAATTCTTATGCTAACCTAGTATAATGCAAGAAACATCCTTGTACTTAAACTAAAATGGTCCTAAAGAGTTGATTTTGGTTCCAATGACTTAGGTGTACTTTAGTACTTACCCTAAGTCCCTAAATTAATTAGATTAAGGATTTAATTAATTTATATAATTTCAAAATGTTGACCTAAACCATAGTAAACAACAAAATTTCGGATTTTAGGTCAAATCAACATTCTCCTATGTTTAGTCAACTTATGAGGGATTTTTAGAAATCGGTTAATTAATAAATTTAATTAACTTATTAAACCCTAAGTTGGATAAGTAAAGTTCAGTTCCTAAATCTAAAAACCTTGTACAAACTCAGACAAATACACGACAAAAACAAGAAAACAAGCGTGACAAGAACAATGAACTTTATGCAAGACAAAAAATTGAAATTTTTTTAGACGATTTACAAGTTTTTTTCGAGGTTCGTTCAAGGTGGTATTAGTAGATTAAGTTCTACTTAAGGTATGTGGTGCAAGCTTATCTTAATGTGTATTATTTTTTATTAAATAATGATTGGATGAATCTATTAATTTGACTCATTTAATGATGTGTTATTATGTGAATTAAAAGAATGATACTATGCTAAAGATAGGTCCGAAAATGTTATGTATAAAGATGTTACGGTGTGTTCTGCATAATTTCTTTTAATATGACATTATAAATATGATACATTCATTAAATGCTAATACGATGATGTCCAATATTTTTGAAAATGTTATGCCTAAAGTTAGGCTATAATGTGAGCTAATCTCTGTGAAATCATAATTCGAGTGAATGTATGCTTATGTTAATAAAATGTCTGACAAAAACAATATTAAAAATTCAAATGGTTATGGGCTATAATGTTATCTCTAACTAAGTAAAATATTGGCTAATGTATAATATTGAATAACTTAAGCATGTTGCACATGAAAATTGGCTTATGCCAACAAATATGGTTATGAAATCTATGCCCAATTGTTTATGCCTATACTAATCATATGCCAATAAAATAGCTAACAGTACATAGTGTTAAAGTGATGTATGCAAATGGCTATAATATTATGATAAACAATTAAAAGATTGGCTAATGGTTCATACATATTTTGTTTAAATATGAACATACTTAGAATTGGCACATGCCAACAAAAATGGTTATGTAGTTTATATTCAAAGGTTGAGACTAATACTAATCATATGCCAATCTTGTGTAGTTAGAGTATAAAATAATAATATAAGCACTTTTAAACTAATTCAATGAACCCATAATCAAGGGCATGCCACTCATTGGGAAAACTTCCAACATGCTCTAAAAGAATGGCATATGAACTCTTGAAACTCATCGAATGCATTGCTCATCATCCATAAATGATGATATTAATCTACTAAACTAATGTAAGTAATTAACGTGAGTTATAAAATAACTAAATATTTCTAAGTTTAGAAAGTGACTAGAATGTGGTGTTAAAAGAAGTGACACAAGCCTCACTTACACCTAAGCTACTATGTTAAAAATACTCACGAATGAAGGTGTTAGAATATGTGAAACAAATCTCATTAACACCAAAGATGTTATGTAAGAACAATTAAAATTTCATCAATATAAAGAAAAGGATGACAAGTCATCAATAGTGTAAGTAAATGTTACCAAAATGTACTCACCTATGAGAGTGTAAAGCTGATGAAGACTGAAATATTGAGACTGTTGTATACTTAATACCAATGATGAGATGAGAAATCATCATTTGAGTTATTATTTCCTCAGACAAGAAACCAGCTTCAAAGACGTAAGAGTTGAATGAAGTGGAACTCTATACATAGCACCAATAGGCTAGCTATGAGCGGTGATGCCTTCTTTTGAAAGGGCGGAGGTGCACGTAAATCTCATGAGATGAGATTGTCTGGCATTCCAGTTATGGGTCTCCTTATATCTCCTAGTCTTCGAACCTATACTGCAAATATAGGGATATGTCGGGGTTCAATTCAAACGTAGGCTAGCATGTTTTTGGTCACTCTGGCCGGTGATTCCACCTCTTTTAAGTGTAGGGTAGACACTTGATTTCATAATGCTCACATGATCTATGTCGCGTAATGTTTGAATTCCTCAATGTATAAAAGATAATTAAATGAACAATACCAAAGGTGTTTGTCCAAGACAATCAGGAGGTGAAATCAGATTCAAGTAATGACATCAGGTCATTCTTGGTCATTGCACTTCATGATCCCGATAAGAGTCTTAACCTTGTTCTTAGGTATAGCTTGTATTTGCATTAGTCTATGAATGAATGAAATGAATAATTTTAAGTAAGAATGAATTAATGAAGCAGACTCTTTGTTTGATGAAGAAGGCCCTTGGGTTGAGGTCTCATATGTTGGGACCTCACTTGAGTTGTCTTATGCTACATCAATGATTCAAAAGTTTCATGCATATGAAATATATAATATATAAAAAATAAAAGTAGTGAAATCAATGTAATGATCAATAGAGAACTGCTTATGAAAGGTAATGAATATATAGTGTAAAGAATGACTCACTATAAGGTAGGGAAATCATTCCTTAGTCCTTTGATTACACACATTGATTCATTATGGGTGTAGGACTACAATAAAACATTGCACTTGTAATAAAATCATAGGACCAAAGGAGTTATTGAACTACAGAACAACAAGAAGACAAAGAGTGAAAAATAATCTAACTGTACAAGAGGAGATCTCAGCTTAAAAGGATCAAGATATAAAATTTTCGCACGAGTTGTTCTAAAATTATGTAGATGATACTAATGTTATGTAATCATATAGAAAATGAGCTGTGTGCTTTGAATTCATTAAAATACATCATATTCATACCATAATTCACAACTAACGAATTAGGAAAGTCTAATGACTAGACTTTCCAGAAATTGCATTTTTCATAGAAAGAGCTTTCATTGATCATGCATAGCTTTATGTGTATGTGTGGATAAACCCATACTTTGTACAAGTGGTGTACTAACCCCTAATTTTTACTATTTTTATAGATCAAGTTTAGAAGATAGGTTGACGATACTTGCAGCGGTTTGTACCTCACCGTTTCTCCAAACCATGTGGTAGGTCCTCATGATTTTGAGGATGCTACAGATATAGTCTAGCCTTAGTTTTAGACATAGTTATTGGATGTTGTACCTTGCATTTTTTTTGCACCTTCATTTCGATGCTTTGTAATAAGGTTGTGCTTGGTAAACTAATTATGATATATTCATCGTCAGTTTCAAAATAATTCTTTATGTTAGATGGTTTTTTTCTTATGTTGATCATAGTATATGATGTATCAAGTTAATAATTATATGAAGTATATATATACCGCATACATAAAAAATTAAATTTTCCGCAAATTTAACAAGATGAATATGATAAATAAAAGATGAGGCTTGTCTTGAACCTCTGAGAGGAACATCATCTGTCTTAATAAGTATAGAACATCACCTCTCCAAACCCTACACTGTGTAGAAAATGTAGTAGAAGAGGTTATCACAAAAGTAAAAAGTATGGAAGTCATGCATAAAACCATTGAAACATGCTTTAAAAGGAAATTTGTTTAAAAAATGCTTTAGGAACTTTTAAACATCATTCTTTAAAGGATTTATAGAACATAAGTCATAAAAATCTCACATACAGTCCAACAAGTACAAAGATAACAACATCACCAATGCATAATCTCATAACATCGTCATAATGCACATATCATCTATTGAAAAACATAATAAACATGTATATTCACATATCAAGGTCACAATATCATAATAAAACAACTACATGAAAAACCAAAACTTATACTTGTGCAATGCATATGTAGGGTCAAAAGTCCTACCCACGCTTAGTAAGACCTTTGTGACTTCATGCTCACACATAAATCACATTTGTGTCATGTATCACTAATACCTAGTAACAAACAACCATTTATAATAATTTGTCTCATGTTGATCATAGTATACAACTAATAGGACATGAAATAACTCATAATACCATGGAACTATACCATAACTACCGTTAGAAGTCATTAGTCATAGTTAATGGAACACACTCATATTATACATCGTAGTCATAATTCATATGGTTTATATATATCATACCCAACCATACCCATAACTCCTTTTTAAGTTATGTAGTGTAATGTATATATGACGTCTCATACAACCCACATATACTAAGCAAACCCTTTAAGATGTCATAAGCAGAGTCACATACTTCACTAATCATCATAAAAAGTTAAACCAAGCATAACTTTACATAAAGTTTATATGCATGAAGATCTCACAATACAACCCCTCTTAAGACCTATTTTTGCAATGCATAGCTAAAGTCCCAGTGCCTCGCAAAACTAAGTAGTATCCGTAATGTAATTCTACCTAGAATCCATGTTAATAACTTTATTCATTTATTTTATGTATTCTGGAAACTATTCAATATTCAACATGCACCATATGAGCTACATGGACTCCACTGTCAACTACTCACACCAAAAAGTGTTTTCCCTACAAACAAAGGTAGGGAATTATATTTATAATAGGATCTAGGTTAATACACTAGCTAAATATCCTATGTGCGCACATAGTTAAGGAACTAGGCGGTTGTTTCTATAAACACTTCAATCACTCTTTTAGTTCGGTGGATCATTCGTTATAAAATCTCTTGCCATTATCCAAAGGAAGCACAGCAACAAAGATGCATATTATCATATAGAAAAAGAAGAAGCCTAGAGATTTATTCTACCAAAAAAGTTTTGCTAGACGGCAGGCAATAGAATCAGCTGATGGGCGCATGCAAGCGTACTAAAACACATAGATAAGCCCCTACGTGCTAGAGCGTGGATGTTTTTTTTCCAGGTCTAAATCATATTATAAGACTATCATCATGAAAATTCTTTATGAACCATATCATAGCATATATTTTGATATATCATATAATTTCACATAAATCTCATATATAGCAATGAATGACATCACATCATCAAAAACCATGTTAAGTATGGAAGTCACCTTTTATCCCTCAAGCATGGAGATACCATCTTATTTAAGCATCATATTTAAAAGATCACCGAACATGACAACATAAGAAAAAAATATTATTGAGTAAAGCTTTATGGCACGATATGAGAATAATGAAGAAGGGAAACTCTATCGTCTTATAGCCTCATGCACCACAAATGTGTCACGACTCATTAGTCATACGAGATTGTACTAGACGTGGAAATATGATACTTTTAGAACATAAAAAAATGTTTCATAACCTCGTGCTCTAATACCATTATTGTAACAACCGGGAGCAATCCCTCTAAGTAACATGGTGTAATTTACCTATAGATTATCTTATAAAAGCCCATAGTCATCATTCATTGCACTGTCATTGTAAATTTAGAGGAAAATTTAAAACATTCAAAGCACATCATATGCTAGAACATCACTTTTAATATATAGATAAATTATTATATTTACATTTTTAGACCCTAAGTATCTTTGCCATCATAGATTCGACATTATTAGAGTAAATTGGAGACATGACCACTAAAACATAAACCATAAATATAATATTATGAGACTTTATAGTAAACCATAAGTTAGGAAATCCTTGGTCTTAAAAGATTCCGTTCTTTGATCTTGGGAAATCACATATAAACTCCTCAGCATCTAAAGAAATCCTATAAGAATCCATTACTTACACTTTGTGTAAAAATACAGAGAAGAATGCATTTTGTACAATAATGCACGATGTATGACAATCATTCAAAAACATGAACTTAAAATGGATATTTTTCTTGACATCATACATCATGCCTTCTTGTGATATATTTATAAAAACCTTCATACACCAAGAATTATATAATTTACATACTTCATAAATGCATTTTTCATGGTAAAAAATAATATAAAATCATACAATACAATTAAGGCAATTTAGGCACATTTTACAGTAAGCACTTTCACTTTACAGTGAGCTTATTTTCCCTTTACAGTTAAACCTTTTCTTCTTAATTCCTTAACCTCCCAAGTTACCCTCTAGTGATAGCTGGTTCAATGCATACACACATCCTACACATGTCATCACGTCTCATCATAGAAGAATAGCATATTATAGACATATTTAAGTTAAGACCATAGTGGTAGTACAGTGAACTCTATTCACTTTGAACATATACTAATTTTACTTTATATAGAACCTTATGAGACCTTACTCACAACCCTAATAAAGTCTACTAGTGCAATGTAAATGTGAAGTAGCATAACCTCACACATACTTAGTAAACCTTTCATGAGACCAAAAGCCTTAACATATACTTCATATACCAAACATAATACAATAGTCAATTGTATACACACAAATGTAGGACCTTGATCACGTAGTCGTATTGGAATTTATAGGATTCATATCATCACATAATATGGACTCTAACACAACGTAAATCAATAGAACCATAAACATATGCATATACATTACACCACCTTCCTAGGAATCCTTTATATAGCTACTTGTGCAATGTCGAGGTTGGTTTATTACTTCCACCTATCCTAAGTACCTTCCTTTGGGTTATCCTAGTTAGGGTTCTTTACTTTACTTTACTTCCATTGTCCATTTTAATTTAGGGAAACTATACCATTAACCTACACTAAGACCATGGGTGTTGTAGAGCCTTAAACAAATGGAAGATATTCAACTTACCCAAAGTAGACATTTAACATATTTACAATAATATTAAGTGAATTTACTTGCTAGATCCTATCTATAAAGAATACTTTATGGAACTAAGACATATACATAACCCTCTACATGCTCATTAGTATTGAAGCCTCATCTCATGAGAAACCATGGGTGAATCTTCCTCAATGAAAGTCAACACCTCATGTAGAAGCATAGATGAATTTTCCTCTAAGGGAAGTCAACACTTTATGAGAACACAATGGTGATTCTTCCTCAAAGAGAAGCCAACACTTTTAATTATCAAGTTCACTCGGTGCTAAGTTCCCTTTATTGATAAGCCTTTATTAAATTATTTCACAAAACATAGCTTAGGATATTGACTTCTCATATACTAAGCTCATAGCATATTCAAGCACCTATCTAGTTTTAATGTAATCTTTAGAAACACCATTCAAGTACCCCTTTATTGACTAGATCATTATTCATGTGTGTATTTACATGTGAGCCTTTGACATAACACATTAAGGCCACACATGTTCATACTTCATTTCATTCATGCATAACGGTACAAGCGCAACTATATGAGCAACCTTTTCATAAAAAAACATTTACATACTAAGTACAATCACACTTCATTCTACCATATACTTCACGTTATAGCATATAATCCATGATGATAACATACTCATGCATTCATATCCATGTGCATAAAAACCAAACCTAGGAATTATACTATCAAGGTACACATGTGCAATGCATAAACAAAGTCCCATACCCTTTCACATACTAGTAAACCTATCAAGGTATTCGGTAAAGGTAATACATACATGCTTCATACACATATACTTTACATGTATAGTAGTAGACAATAGAGGATATGTTAGTTACTCATTCATTTAGACACCATTAACCTTTACTACTATGAAACATTCATGAAGTGTGGGTGTGTGTAAATTGGTTAACATGATCACATAATGGATATCAAAAACACATTGAGGCAGCCACCCTCTTACACCACAATGAACCTTAAAGCATAGACCACACAACACAACTTAGAATAGGAGACAAGAAAATCTTCACATTAACCTTAAGTTTCAAAATAATAGCTATTTACACATTAACATAGGGGTACATAGGTAAGAGAGCATTAACCATACAAAATAGATCATAACTAAAAAAGAAATTACGCATAGACTTACCTTTTGGTGATAATCATCACCACACATTTATATCAAATTTGTCATTAAGGCCATGATCACATATATATTATCAATAAAGTAAAAACCGCAACTATAATTGGACCGTACCACACAATGCCATCCAAGGCTTCATCAACTATCAACTATAAGAAAGTAGAAGGGAAGAGTTATTCTTACCATTTCATCAAACTTTGATCATCACTGATCGGTACACCTTTTTCATCAACAATTTACGTATAAGGCGGTAGTTAAATGTACTTTAATCATTAATAAGACCATATTTAAATTCGTACAAGATCATGATACAAACATAAGACTAAACTATCAATTAAACAGAGAGTAGGGGTATGTAGATAACTCACTAATTTCACTTGCTTTAATAATCAATAACAATTTATCAACAATATACCCGTAGGGCAATACCTAAAGAAGTAGCGAACTAATCTAAATCATACTTCATCTAACCAAGAATCAAAATTGCATCACATTGATATCATCATTAATCTATACGCTAAAACATGTAGATTAATCATTACAAAGATGCCTTTGATTTGAACACCAAGGATTTATACCCACAATTGATTAATAATGTTACCCTAAGGTGGTAGCTACAATGATCGTTACGTAATTGAAATGCTACAATAATTGTCATAAAGTCAAGCTTACTATGAACACATAGAAGAAAATAGGCTAGTCTTATTCAAACAATCATATGTTGATACACATGGAACATTCATAAAAAATTCAACATCAAAATATATAATAAAAAGTAGCGATAACCAATTCAAATAAATAAAACAACAATTCCATCAATACAAATTCACGATCACAATTCCTATGCATAGGATAAATGAAGAGTTGAAGAGAACATGAGTTAATAATGAAATTGGATTGAAATTCACATTAAAACGAATAAATTATCATAAATTAATTATGAGAGATATTTTTGAAATGTTTTGAGAAAGAACTCTTTGCTAGATTGAATGATAGAAGGTTTGATCATGAAATCTCTTTGAATTTTTTATTTGAACTTTCTGGATTGATGATTAAATAAAGATTAAGGATCACCATAGCTTAATTTAAAAGAAAGAATCTAAATCATGTTTAAAAAACCATATTAATCCAAGCTCCAAGATAGAGTTTCGTTTTGGAGGGAAATCGAATTTGTTAAAAATGGGTTAGGAATAGGGTATTCACGTTTTTGATCATCTATATGCACCCAAAGATAACAAAATACACAATGTATGGTAAGGTTATCACGTGGGGTGGGTTTCCCATTCACCCCATAATTAAAACAGTCGCCAGGCAATAGCTACAGCCTGCATCGGCAGCTAGCCATCGACGACCCTTTGACAAATCAACAGACCAATTGTGGCTTCCGTTGTTTGGGTCTTAGGCAGTCCTTTAGTTGAGCGTTCCCCAGGATAAGTTTCCATAGATTCCTCTCCATAATAGGGTATTCATTCAACTGACGGGGCGTCACTTTGATTAGTTGATTGACATTGCAAAGGTGGTGTCTCGACAGGCTCTAGGTCCTTCTTGAGGGCTTCTTGTGGGGCATTTGGGGAGTCGTACCCGGACGTTTCAAATGTGAATATACACCATAACATATTTAGTACCTTCCATGCAAGTTAATGAACACATAAAACACATCCAAACATGCAATGCATACTAATGACACACATGAACTTCTCAACGACTAGCTTTCGAACGTCTTGGTTTTTTGACCTCAAAACATCATAAAAATTAACATAAATCCAATAAAAACCATTATAAATCATATAAGGACCTGATAATATTATGAAACACAAATAAACATATAAAATCATCTAAGGCCCCTTCGATGACTAGTCGGCGAACATCTTGATCGTCCCTTCACATTTTACTTCCAAATAACCTCAAACATTAGGCCCTTCCTCTATACCAAAGTATAAACCATTTAGGACATTCACATAAAGGTTTGTAACGGGCATCATAGTCCTTTTCAATTGACTAAGACTACCCTCTTAATCTGATGTCATTACAATCATAGGTTGAAAAAATTGCTGAAAATTTTAAAACATTCATTATAACTACTTCGAGGTTTACATAGACCTCTACATACACATAATATATATTTATATCTAGTATACATATACCCTTCGTATGGGAAGATAAAATAGGCTTCTACTTATACTGCAAATACAAATATATAAAAATATAGAAATAGTCTCAATGACTATGTTATCTCACACCATCTAAATGAATATAACAATATGGGCATAACTCTTATATCAATTCAACAAGACCATGTATAGGTCATACAAAAGTACAATATTCAATTATAAAGGAAAAGAATGATAGAGTCAATAAGCTCATAACAAAATCCAAAGTTAGAGGATGTCATTGTCCTTAAAATTTCAGGACCTACCAAACTTGAATGAAAGGAAGAATCCAAGCCTTCAAAAAGTCGCATTCAAAACTCTTCAACGACCGGAACCTAAAATGCTTTGGAAAAGGGGAAGAAAGTGGGGTTAGTACTCCACTTGTACTAAGTATAAGATCTCATACACATACACAAGAAAAACCTTTTAATAGGAACTTTTTAGTCAAAACATGTCTTTTTACCCCTTTAGGTGTTTAACGCAAAGTCAACTAAGTCATATCAATCAACCTAAGCTTTCAATCTCGACAAGTTATAATTATCCTAACATAATTTAAACTATGATTTATTATAACCCTAGCATCAAGGAATAATATCACAAGAATGAATAATAGTTAGACATATCATAATAAGCAAGACAACTACTCACAAGTTCTCATCAAGTCAACAGGTGCAACGACCAAGTAAATCCCCATAACCTTACTCAATCAAGTATTCTAAACAAGAAAACATGAGTAATGTCAAACTTTACTTATCATGACATTTAGTTTTACATTTCATCATATACTAACATTATAACCCAAGGCATATTCATAAATCAACTAATCAACATGTAGTATCAAGAGTGTGCCATGGTCATCATATTTACATCATATATTATCCAAACATAAACATATATATGTACCTTCTTCTAAGACTCCCCTCAAGGCTAACTAGAGCAATGCCTAGGTAGAGTCCAATACCCCTACCTTAACTATTCTAGACATCTTTAGGTTATCCTAGTTAGAATTCAATTCTCTAATTCATTTTACCTTTTTTGGAACATCGTGCCCTAACCAATATTGAGCATATGAGCTAGTGTGGAATCCGATGTCATAAGACCCTACATCGAAAGAAGGCGGATTACTTAACAAGATAGTACAAAAACATAAAATATAACAACTACGTGGATTCACTAGTTATATTCCTATGGGGGAAACATAGTGCAAGAACTAGGATATTTAGTTGGGACCCTCTTTATGTCCCATGCATTATAGTCTCCAATCTCAAGAGTAACATAGTTTTTCTATATTCCCTATGTTGGAAATCACACTCCTCTATCTAATTCACTCAATGCTAAGCTAGAGTCCCCTTTTTAAATGTCTTTAAGACTTTAATTATCAAACATAGATTAATTTATAACATAGGGTCTACTCCTTGTATAATCATCATCATCAATAGCTCAATAAGAATTGTATTTGTATAAGTCCTTTCATCAAAATTCATATATGTGGATTAACACATTATCATTTCATATCATATTCAGGTACATTGATACTTTTAACCATCCTTATATCACATACACCTTAGTGAACCTCACAACATAGTCAAGACATTTAAATTCAACATCATACCACTCTATAATCCTGGAATAAGTAATACTCCAATTTAATATCATGAATTAACAACATTTAATCACAGTTGGAAGTAAAAATAGAGATTTGAATACTTACCAAGTATTCCTCATAGTCTATCATAAAGGTATTACCATATAGCATAATGCAACCCAACTTCGGGAGTAACATTATAACACAATAATAACCACTAGAATAAGAAGGCCAATTTCACATTATAATTCAAAACCTAAATTACATCTCCATTACTAGAATAATTGTCCTATAATTCATCTTTATTTAATCATTATAAAACCATATGATAGTAGTCTAATCAACAAGCAACTCCATTAAATAGTCACAATATAATATAGGTCAAACTCAGTACCTAGTGTTAGGGATAGACGATTATATTCTTCAATTTAGACATAACCATAAATAATTACCATAAACAAGTTAAATTAATTTTCAATATATTGAATATAACCCTATGAATTTATTAAAACTGTACATAACATCAATTTCGTAATTAAATAAAACACATAAGAAAACTCAACTTATTGAAATCTATTTTGAAGGAACCCCTTTAGGAAAGGATCTCAAAGGTGAATATAAATCATACCTTAATGTTTTGTTGAAAACTGAAGATGAATAAATCCTCTTTCATCCCCCAATCAACCTCCCAAGGTAATATTCTATGAAGTCTTCCAATTAGAGAGAGATAGAAGAGAGAAGGAAGAGAGTGTATTTGACAGTTGTGTTTAGGTTAATGAGGGTTGAGGGTATTTATAGTGGTGCTAAATTAACTTAATTAGTTTCAATTTAAACCCAAACTAACCCCTAAACTATATAATGAAGTAAGTGAAATCATTTAAAATTTGGTAGTTAAACTCGACCCTCAAAGACGAGACCCCAATCGATGGGTTGTGATTCGACGGACAACCCCTTTCTGTCTTGCACTACGTCATCTCAGTAAGTGACTCTGCATGGAAGGGCTTCCTCTAATTTGTTTAAGTGTGGTACGATGGTGGAATTGACACCTCGTCAATCCACACACGGACCGTAGCCTGCACCTCTGCGCTCTATCAATGAGTTCAGAGACTGTGCATCCGAACAGACCTTTTCCCCCAGCCTAAGTGTGGAACGACAGTGGCATCAACACCCCATCGATCCAAAGACAAGCCGTCTTCTGTCCTGTATTGTACACTGCTAGATCAGTTCTTCATTAAACTATAGGGGTCCTTTTCAAGGGCCCTTGGTTTCTACTTGGGGAGTCATACCCGGACATTTCAACGATGAAACAAATCAAATATCTATTAACTACCTTTCCACAAATTTTTGTACATTTCGAAGGAACTCTATCATCCCTTTAAAATAACATCCCAAATATTTTTGACATTTTGGTTCTTTTATATATCGTGGTTTCACGGTATAAGTAATACTTTTTCCTTAAGTTTAGTGTGTCCAAAAGCCCTTTAGTGCAAATTTTTATATAAGTTTCTTTTTGTTTTGCAAGAAATCTGTCCAAAGATGAATGCAGAGATTTTGAGCGAAGAAATGCAGAAGAGACCACCTACGGAGCTTATGACTATCCGTTGTGCTTGTGACGGTCCGTAGGGCAGCGTTGTGCAGCTGCTGAAGGAAGATGGGGAAGTCTGACCAAGTGTGGGGTTACGAAGCTTGTGACGGTCCTTCGTGTCTTTGACGGTCCGTCCTGAAGGTTTGTCATGATGTTTAGAGAAGTAATCCCAGTACCCATATTCCAAGAGTTGATGTGTTTTGGAACGAAGATCCTCGACGGACCGTTGTGCCTATGCCGGTCCGTCATACTTGCTGTCGAGGGTAATGAAGAGAGCAACAGAAGAAATTGCATAAGTATGGGAGGACGGAGTTCATGACGGTCCGTCGTGACCATGATGATCCGTTGCAAGGTCCGTCAACGCAGCCGCGTTTTGGAAGAATTCCAGCAAATAGAGTCCTTGTTGAATTAGCTTTTTATTTTCTATAAATAGTTCGAAAAACCTTCTTTTTGAGGTTAGACTCTTAGATAGTTAGACAGCGTATTAGTAAACATTCTATTGTTAGACTTTTGATTATCATTAGACTTTTTGTGAGATTATTGATTAATTTGAGATTCTTGCAAGTGATTTTTGGTGATTAATCAAGCAAACTTTCGGATTTTACTCTTTCACATTGAAGTAAGTACATGAATTTTTATTTAATATATTTGATTATTGTGATTATGACTATGAGTAACTAAACGCCATAAGTAGGGATGTGGGAACCATAGGCAAATAATGAGATAAAGCCTAACTAAAATTACAATTCTAGAATAGTGTCTTGCATGTATTAATAATCCTTTCGCTTAGAACACTTTTTAACGGATTGGCAACGTTAGAACTCGCCTTAATGCTACTTGCCAGACTAAGGTGGTAGATAATAGGAAAAGAACTATCAACCTAGATTTAGTGTATACTATCTAATAGGCTAGTATTGATTGGTACGAGGTAATAACTTAGTCAAATATCGAATGTGATGCTTAATATGAGGTAAAGATAAGGGTTAGGATAGCAACACACGTAGCCGGACCATGGTGCGGAGTGAGATTTTCTAGATGCCGGACCAAGGATTTAGAAATACATAAATTATCACTTTGCATGCAAGATACTAGGAAAGAATTGTTATAGTTAGAATTATCAAGTTATGAACTTGTGGGAAATAGGTAAAGCCTAGTTACTTTGATTAATTAATTAAAATCCAACATTCAAAGTTGTTAAATGTCTTTTTCAATAGCGTTAGTTATTTTCATTCATTTAGAAATAGAAACCCCCTTTTTATTGTTTTTACTTTCCAAGGAAGTCATTGACCAAACAATTGTAATAAAAGGTTGAAGTTAAGTCTAGACTATTTTCCTCGTGGGAACGATCCCAACCTCTCTAGTTAGGTTATTTACTTGATACGACCGCTTTACTTCTTATTTGAGAAGTAAGTTTGAGCATATCAAATTTTGGCGCTGCTGCTGGGGATTACAACTTTTAGATTAACTTAAACTTATTACTATAATTTAGTTGATATTTTCTTGATTTTACTTTGTTTTATTGTTTTTGATTTTTATTCAGAACTATCCGCTTTGTATGCCAAATACACGGAGAGGAAGAGAACCTTTGTTTCCTTATGATCAAGTATTAGAGCGTACACTGCACAATATGAATCGAAACTTGGGAATAAATGATGATTATCCGAACCAGAACATCCCAGCTCCGGTTGATGTTCATGGTCAGTTGTTACCCGATGCTCCGGTTGAACACCAACATAGGTGACAAATGCTGCTTCACGGCCCCAAGCATTCTACAGAGGCTATGATAACATAGCAGACTCTGATGGGCCACTAGTTTTGCCTCCTCTACCCACAGGTCACACTTTTGTGATAACAAGTAGCCTGATGAAAATGCTCACTGCCAGAGGTCTGTTTTCAGGGCTACCCTCTGAGGATCCACATGCCCATATAGCTAAGGTAATAGCAGTGTGCAAAAGCTATGTAGGGAGGCCTGATTTGGATTTAGATGTAATAGGTCTCATAGTGTTTCCTCTCTCACTAATGGGAGAGGCTGCTATGTGGTTCACTGAGCTCCCATACAACTCAATCATCACTTGGAACCAACTAAGGAATGTCTTCTTAGCACGCTACTATCCTGTCTCCAAGAAACTTAACACCAATGACAGAGTGAATAACATTGTGGCACTACCAGGAGAGTCAATTAGCTGTTCTTGGGATAGAATAACCTTATTCTTGAGAAGTGTTCCAAATCACTGTATAGATGATGAGTCACTGAAGGGATACTTCTATAGGGGACAGGATGATAATAATAAAGCGGTATTGGACACTATTGCAGGTTGATCTTAGAGGGAATGCCCTCATGCTGAGATTGCAGAAAAATTAGAGAAAATCTCCAGAATAACAAAGCTTGGAGTACTAGGAATTGTGTTACAGGGAGAAACACCTTCGCAGTGGGGTACACTCAAAACTCAACCACAAATGAGATTCGCAAAGAAATGGATAATATATGAACCGAGCTTGGGTTGGTACTAAAACATGTCACTGGGGGTGCAGAATAGATAAATGCAGTCAAATACTTGTCGAAACCACCGTCACAAAACGATGAGTGTTATTATGAAGAGGACTTATATGCAGTAAATAAACAGGCGGGGGGTTTCCGACCAAGTGCCCAAGGCTCTAATCAGGAGAATTCGCGCCAAGGTCAAGGTAACCAAGGTCGAAACTATGGTAACTACAATCGTGAGAGTCATTATGTCCGATATGGACACTACAATCGCGACAACAACTTCAACAAGGGTAACTATGGTAATAGAAACGACAGGTTTGGACCCTATGTTCCTCCTCAAAATCGTGAAGTTACTCCTAGGGATGGTGGAGGTAGTATGTCGTGAGTTGAGAATATGTTGCATAAAATGATGAGGAGGTTCGATGCTAGTGATGAGCACAATAATGAGTTGAGGAATGATTTAGCGGGTATTGGGCAAAAATTTCATACGCATGCAATATCGATTAAGCAACTTGATTTACAATTGGCCCAATTATCTGCGACTGTGAACACTCGGAAACCGGGCAGTTTTCCTGGCAACACTGTCCAAAATCCAAAAAAATGATGGACATTGTATTGCTATTACCACTCGAGGTGGCAAGCAAACCATTGACCCACCTATGCCGTCTTATGAGAAAAGGTGACAAAAGATACTAATGTAGTGGTAGATGTTGATGGTGAATTAGAGGATAACACTGTAAAAGATGCTGAAGTGCCTAAAAAGGTCACTCCCATGCCTAGGCCAACACCCCCATTTCCTCAAAGATTATTGAAAAAGACCTAGGAGGGTAAATATCGGCGTTTTATAACAATATTGAAGCAACTTTCTATCAGTGCCCTTTGGTAGAAGCTTTGGCACAAATGCCTGGTTACGCCAAGTTTATGAAAGATCTGGTCACAAAGAAAAGATCAGTCACTTTTGAGGATGATGATAGAATGCAGCATTGTAGTGCTACTGCTACATGATCTCTTGTCCAAAAAAAAGAAGATAAAGGTGCGTTCACTATTTCTTGTACAATCGGGCTATTACATTTTGCGAAATCATTATGTGATCTAGGGGAAAGCATAAATCTCATGCCCCTCACAATTTACAAGAAGTTTGGTTTGGGTGATCCAAAGCCTACTGCGCTGCGGCTACTGATGGCTGATCGAACAGTAAAAAGGCCCATAAGGATACACCACAATCAGCAAGTAAAAGTGGAGTCGTTCATGATTGAGAAGTCAATTTTGAAGTACCCATTATTCTTGGGAGGCCATTCCTTGCTACGGGAAGAGCCTTAGTAGACATGGAAAAGGGGCAGATGAAATTTTAGTTGAACAATGAGGAAGTGACCTTTAAAAATTTTAGGTCCATGAGGCAGAGTGCTTAACTCCAATCGGTATCTGCTATATCCTACAACATGGATGAGAAATCTGAGACACTAATAGAAGAACATCTAAGTGTATAAGCATTAGTGGTAGTGATAACGTATTTTTATAGCGATTGCATTGAAGAGTATGATTCATTAGTCGCGGCTCTTGACCGAGGTGATGTTCAGTTTAAATCAAAGAAATATGAGCTAGATATGAAGAATCGCGAGTCCCCACCCGCGAAACATTCTATAGAGGAGTCTCCAAAATTTGAACTAAAAGCTCCCCCACCTCATCTCATGTATGAATACTAAGGAAATGGTGACACTTTGCCGGTAATGATTGCATCAGACCTAAATGAACAACAAGTTCAATGTTTGGTAAAGGTGCTAAAAAGGTTCAAAAGAGATATTTTGTGGACTATTGCGGACATTATTGGGATCCCTCCTTATATGTTCTCTTATAAAATCCAACTCATGCCTAATCATAAGCAAAGTATTGAGCACCAGAGACGCTTAAATCCTCCTATGCAAGAGGTCGTGAAGAAGGAAATAATTAAGTGGTTGAATGCCGGAGTAATCTATCCAATCGCTGATAGTAGTTGGGTATGCCCAGTGCAGTGTGTACCTATGAAAGGGGGAATGTCTGTGGTCCCCAACGAAAAAAATGGACTTGTTCCAATGACACCGGTTACTGGATGGAGGGTGTGTATGGATTACCGCACCTAAATTCATGGACTGAAAAAGACCACTTTCCTATGCCTTTCATGGATCAGATGTTGGATAGACTTGCCGGAAAAGGGTGGTACTATTTTCTTGATGGATATTCGGGGTATAATCTGATTTCTGTTGCACCAAAAGATCAAGAGATAACCACTTTTATTTGTCCATATGGGACCTTTGCGTTCAGAAGAATGCCGTTTGGGTTGTGCAATACACCCGCCACATTTCAGAGATGTATGATGTCGATATTTTCTGACATGTTGGAGGATACCATAGAAGTTTTTATGGATGATTTTTCTGTGGTTGGTGATTCATTAGAGCGGTGTTTGACCAATTTATCTGAGTTCCTTAAAAAAATGAAGACTGCTATTTAGAACTAAATTGGAATAAATGTCATTTCATGGTGAAAGAGGGTATTGTTTTGGGTCATCGCCTTTCAGAAAAGGGCATAGACATTAATCGAGCTAAAGTCGAGGTAATAAAGAGACTTCCCTCACCAATCTCTGTGAAAGGTGTGAGAAGCTTTCTTGGGCATGTAGGTTTTTATCGGAGATTAATCAAAGAAATTTCAAAGATTGCACGTCCATTGTACAAACTATTGGAGAAAGATTGTAAATTTTGTTTTGATGAATAGTGTCTTAAAGCATTTAGTGAGCTAAAAGAAAAATTGGTGTCTGTGCCTATCATTATTTCTCCGGATCGGAACAGTCCATTTGAGGTGATGTGCGATGCTAGTGGGATGGCTCTTGGTGTAGTATTGGGACGGCGAAAAAACAAAATCCTTCATCCCATTTACTATGCTAGTAAAGCCCTAAATGAAGTTCAGAAGAACTATACAGTAACCGAGCAAGAACTTCTTGCAGTAGTCTTTGCTTTTGACAAATTTCGTTCCTATTTGATAGGTACTAGAGTTATAGTGCATACTGACCACTCAGCACTGACATATTTGATGGCAAAGAAGGATGCGAAACCTAGGCTGATTCGTTGGGTATTACTGCTAAAAGAATTTGACTTTTAAGTGATGGATATAAAAGGATCTTAAAATCAAGTTGCTGATCACTTGTCTTGTCTAGAGGATGTAGCTATGAGAGAGTTAGGGGATAAGACTAACATTGATGATGCATTCCCCGATGAGCATGTATTGGCTGCTTCACAAGACTTGATCCCATGGTTCGCAGATTTTGTGAACTATTTGGCTAGTGATATTGTTCCATCAGACTTTTCCTTTTATCAAAGAAAAAACTTCATGTACGATGTGAAGAAGTTCTTTTGGGATGAACCATACTTGTATAGGAGTTGTGGCGATGGGCTTATTCTGCGTCGTGTGCCAGAATGTGAGATGTTGAGTATGTTGGAGGCATGCCATTCCTCCCCCATTGGTGGACATCAAAGTGGTATCCGAACCGCTCAAAAGATATTACAATGTGGTTACTATTGGCCAACTCTTCATCATTGGCCAACTCTTCATCAAGATGCTCATGAGTTTTCTAAAGCATGTAACAGATGCCAACGAGATTGCGGCATTTCAAGAAAGCAAGAGCTCCCCCTAAACCCCATTCTTGTGATTGAGTTATTTGATGTTTGGGTATTGACTTTATGGGCCCTTTTGTGAGTTCTCATTTAATGAAGTACATTCTAGTACCAGTTTATTATGTATCTAAATGGGTCGAAGCCATCTCCCTCGCAAACAATGAAGGGAAGAGTGTCACTGCATTCTTGAAAAAGAACATATTCTCTCGTTTTCGCACCCCCCAAGGGCCATTATTATTGATGGGGGCTCCCACTTTTGCAAAAGATTGTTCATGGGGTTATTCGAGAAATATGGGGTTCGCCATAATGTGGCCACTCCATACCACCCTCAAACTAGTGGTCAAGTTGAAGTGTTGGATCGGGAGATGTAAGATGTAATATACAATTAGGAAAGGATCATAGGCCCTTATTCAATATAGCCCATTTCTAGCCTAAATAAAAGAAACCAAATGAAATTTATCCTTTTTTGATCCAAATGATCTGAGCTCAAATAAGACCTTTCTTTTTAACCCCAACTAATCTCTTCTGGGAACAATGTGTTGTCCCTGGTCCCTCCTTGGACATGTACACCTCAGCTTATTCCAAAAGTATAAGTTGAGGGTGGCTAATGAAGTAACCAACCTTCGTTATGGCCCTGACCAAACTTTGGGTATTCTGTACATTGACTCATGGCAAAGCCATGAGTTAACGGTTGTTATTATAAGGAATGCTCTGGAAAGTGGGGTTCAAAGAACACAGCGAGAGAAAGAACAAAAGTAAAGTGACTCAAGAATTAGTTGTAAGAAAAGTAAGCAAAAAGAAAAATATATAAGAAATACAAGCAAGAAAAGAAGAGAGTCACTTACACAAATGAAGAAAGAAGAGAAAATAGCAAGGTTAAAGAATATGAGAAACTGGGCGACATAAAATGATAGAAAATGGTTAGTTTAGCCGATATGTCAAGGAGGGCAAAAATTCACTAAAGTATACCTAAATATACCCTACCTGACCTTGAGTCTCTGTTACTAGCTAAAAAAGTCCTATCGTGATCCTAAGGGTTGTATAGCGAACTTAAGGCAGTGAAAATAAGAGCAAGCTTATGGCAATAGGTATAAATGAGTTTGACTTTGTTCTGAGATCGAGTGTTAAAAAGTAATCCTTATACTCAAATCGAAATCATTGTGTGAAAAATGAGAATTTTGTTTTAATGTGAGGACACTAGTTGCAATACCGGAATTGTTAGCACCTCGGTGAGAAATTGACGAGGATAGGTGTTAGTGCATGGTGAGTCGGTGTCATGTTCTGATCCCATATAATTCCAGCCTAATAGTGATAGCATGCATAGATTTGATGAGATTAATAGTGATTGAAAGCCAAATGATTGCAAAGGGTGAAACGTGGATACTATTGTACAAAGATTTTGTATTGAGTCATAGTGCGTCGCTTTAGGACAAACAAAGAATTTAAGTTGAGGGTGTTGATATACCGTGGTTTCACGGTATTATTAATACTTTTTCATTAAATTTAGTGTGTCCAAAAGCCTTTTTGTGCAAATTTCTATATAAGTTTCTCTTTGTTTTGCAGGAAATCTGTCCAAAGACGAATGCGGAGATTTTGAGTGAATAAATGTTGAAGAGACCACCTACGGAGCTTATGACGGTCCGTCGTGCTTGTGACGGTCCGTAGGTGGCTGTGTAGTGCAGCTGCTGAAGGAAGATGGGGAAGTCTGACCAAGTGTAGGGTTACGAAGCTTGTGACGGTCCGTCGTGTCTATGAAGGTCCGTCCTGCAGGTTCGTCATGAAGTTCAGAGAAATAATCCAAATACCCATATTCCAAGAGTTGAAGTGTTTTGGAACGAAGACCCTCGACGGACCGTTGTGTTTATGACGGTCCGTCATACTTACCGTCGAGGGTAATGAAGAGAGCAGCAGATTAAATTGCATAAGTATGGGACGAAGGAGTCCATGACGGTCCGTCGTGACCATGACGATCCGTCGGGAGGTCCGTCGACCCAGCCGCGTTTTAGCAGATTTCCCGCAAATAGAGTCCTTGTTTAATTAGGTTTTTATTTTCTATAAATAGTTCGAAAAACCTCATTTTGGAGGTTAGACTCTTAGATTGTTAGACACCATATTAGTAAACATTGTATTGTTAGACTTTTGATTATCGTTAGACTTCTTGTAAGATTATTGATTACTTTGAGATTCTTGCAAGTGATTTTTGGTGATTAATCAAGCAAACTTTCGGATTTTACTCTTTATCATTGAAGTAAGTACATGAATTCTTATTTAATATATTTTAATATTGTGTTTATGACTATGAGTAACTAAACTCCATAACTAGGGTTGTGGGAACCATAGGCAAATAATGAGATAAAACCTAACTAAAATAATAACTCTAGAATGGTGTCTTGCATGTATTAATAATTCTTTCGCTTAGAAGTCTTTTAAACGGATGGTCAATGTTAGAACTCACCTTAATGCTAACTTAATGTTATCCTAAGTTTTATTTAAGTCACACAAAGAGACACCTCCCATACACGCTCTATATATGTGCCTAAACGACCCTTAAGATTACTTATAATGAGTCACATACACACTCAAAGACATCAATCATATCAACACATAGACACTATGAAATTTCCTCATCGAAGGCTATGAAACAATATACATAAGTAGATCATGAAGATAAAGACCATGATTGACCTCTTCAAAACTACGTAAATAATCCTTAGGACTTCCTAAGTTCGTATCATTTCCATATAATTAACATCTTCCCTAATTTAATCATTCTTAATTCTCATCTAGGTAAGATACGAAGTGACCATTCCTATGCCCCATTCACACCTTAACTAGGCAACCCTTAACTACTCGAGATAGGAACTTATTCCATTTACATACTTTATACATAAGTCATTAGTTAATTAGTTCATTAAAACTCATATATTAAAAAAAGGACATTCATGTTATGGTCTTAGACAAGACCTAGGTCCTCTAACTAACACCTTCAAAGCCTTTTGTGCAATGTATAGATACTGTCCCATACTACCACCCAAACTTCATAGAACTTGTCTAGTACCCGTATTATCCCACATGATAAGAATAGGCAATAAATGACACAGACCATGATAGGTAGACATGGAATCTGTAGTTGTAACCTCTCCGATGAGGGTGTTCTACTTGCCAAGGAAAGAACTAGGACACATCTCATGTAGTCACATGGTTATGGAATATGAAGGGGTATTATGTAAGCTAGTCTCATTCTCAAGGAGAGGTACATTGTACTCTAGTGTCATTGTCAAGTAGAGCTACTTCCCATTATATAATCAGTAAGTGCTAGCCTTGTTTCTCATAGAGTAATTGACATTAAAGGATCACAAGAAGAGGGTTCCTTATCTAGTTCATAACCCAATCACATTCACCTTTCAGAAGAGGTCCACTAGGGCTACTTTCAAATACAGTCTAAGATATGTCAATATGACATTCCTAAGGATTAGTATGATGTCGTTTCGGCAAATTAACATTATGTCCACCATTTTTTTACATGAATGATACCATTACAATTCTCAATATTAACATTCATAACATAACCCTTACAACATACATAAACTTCTTAATATGCTCTAAGGTCTCACATATCTTTCATTCATACATGACAAGGGTGCACTATGCCTACCTAGTCAAGACAACTCATAGTCTCATAACATTATTCATATATCAAGTAAGGGACACAAGTCTACCAAACAAGTGCATACTTTCACTTAATCATATATAATATATCATTCTTTAAAGAACATTGGAATGACCCTTATCTTCTAATATTGTCCTTTATATTACCATATCATTATTAATATAACCAACAATCATGTATCAACATCTAAGAATAGACATATAAACACATAGTCATAGTCTAACATGATTACCTACATAACATCAATAGATTACTTATAGTTCCACATTGCTTAACAAGTAAATCGATATCATCATACTTCACATATTTAACTACACAAACAACCACATGACATCAAGTAGTGCCGACATGGACATGATCATCATGTTACATTAAGTAACGCCGACAAGAACACATCAATTGATATAACACCGCCATCACAAATGGACCATACCAATTAAAACATAATTGAAGTATAAATAATATCAAAATAAGAGAAATAGGGCAGCTTACCCCTCAACATCCTCAACACATAAACTTGATGCCAATTCATCTAATTCAATAACATTAGGCCCTTAGCAATGGCCATGAAAAATAATTCAATATAAAAACTATGAAAATCAATGTATCTAGGTCAATTCAATAGAGATTAATCAATCCACAAAGGACCGTGATGCCCTCCGTAGATAGGGACAGAGCTTTGATGTGGATCCTCATCCTTCCCCGGACTGATTCTCAACCTACGACACAAACGATGCCCCTTTCTGTGACCTCCGGACCGTTCTTTGATCCGTGTTCTAGGGATAAGGACTTTGAATTGACAAACTACACATCGACGTGATGTAGGTCCACTTAGCGGCAATCCTGTCCTTAATCGATGGGTTCATAGACTTTGAACATATACATTAGCCAACAAGGCTTAGTACCTACCCACTCCAATCACCCATGAACCATCGACAAAGCCACTGGCCATTGATTGACTTTCGTATGTGAGGCTGCCTTGGGCAATCTTGGCCACCAACTTGGGTCTTTCCTCAAGGACCCTTGGATTAATATTCGGAATAATATCCTGGACGTTTCCAACCCAAATATGATCATCTATGATTTTAGACCCTCTCATGTTAATTTCACCCAAAATGAACACGTAAAACTCTACCGAAAATGCATAGACACACAAGGTCATTTTAAGGAACCTTTCAAACGTCATGGATGTTCTTGGACGTTTGACCTCCAAACTCCACGAAACTTGACACACTGCCTATTCATGTTATAATAACTCATTTAAGGAAATTAAAACCTTATGAATCACACATACACACGTAAAACCACATATGATGCGCTTAGGTGACTTAGTCGTCGAACGTCTTAGTCGTCCCTTGATGTTTGACTTCCAATGAACCTAATACTTTAGCTACTGCCTCTATACGATATATAAATATTTTAGTCACTAGTTCACCTAAGTCATATATGGGGTCTTACAATCTCCCCCACATGAACAACATTCGTCCTAAAATGACACTTGCCACTCGCCGAACACTTCGAAGACCAGAGATTTAAACAGAAGATAGTAACAAAACTGTACTACACATATACAAGAAGAAAATATCAATTTCACATAGTCAAGAGATTTACAACACAACAACAAACAAGAAAACCATTCTATGCTCATTATGCTTCAAAACTCACATCTTCATTCCAAATAGTAAAAAATCATTTTATATTTGGTATCATACTTAAATAAATCAGTTCTACCCACATTACAACAGTTTTAGCTAAAATAATCAATTAATAATTTTTCCAAAATTTTTATAGTAAGCAGTCTCAATAATAAAGTTATTTTTACCAATCTTTTAAGAAATGCAACTTTTAGGCAATAAATAATATAAACATGCAAAGTACCATCATATAAACACATCTTAGAACATAACCATTACTTCATAAAATACCCAATGAAAGATGCTTCTATATTATTCTATCCCATTTACTAATCACCCACCCCCATTTACAAGGAACTCATACTACATCAAGAAAAAGAGAGAACTTACCAATATCATTATCACTCTCATTCTCATCCATGTTTGATCCTCTTCACCGGAGTGCATAGAAACACATTTTTATTGGAGCATCTTCCTTTGGGGCACTAGGATGAACTTGCTGTAACATCCCGAAAGTAACGCCTAGAAGTTTGGAGAAACCCTCGTTAATGACTAGGCGTACTTAACACTTTGGGGTCTCGCACAAGTCCTTTAACTAGCATTCATTACATACTACATGAAAAGTAGTGCGGAATTAAAACTTTTCACAAACAATTAACAGAAGAAAATCTTTCACAAATACTCCGAAAATCTCGTCGCCACAAGCAAACTTTAAGACACGACATAATATCTTATGGACATGGCTCGTTACAATAAAATAAAATACATAAAAAATCTTTAAATAAAAACTAAGAAAAGGACTATAAGCTTGAATATATGAGGACATACTTTTCCTAGAGAGAAACTTTTGCAATATCTTCCTTCTTGACTTCAAACCTTTAAAAGCTTCCAACATAAACTTATATCGTATAGAAAAGTATAGGGTTAGTACAATAAGATGTACAAAGTATGGCATAGGCAAAAACATTTGAAAAGGGACATTTTAGTACAAATAGCTTTTCATGCAATTTAATTAAAACAATCATGTATATAAAGGCAAAACATCATACAAACCATCATTTACAACTTAGATAAGAATTCTCATAATTTTAAACCAACAAGAAACATTAAAGTAAACAATCTTGATCTTCATAGTGAACTCTTTAAGCGTGTACAATAAATACATTTGTACATTGACACTTAGTCATTTAAAGCATTCACAATAAATTCAACTTGAGCAAATAGCAATGAACTATCCTACAGTAAATGAGTGAACTTCTAAGGCCAATCGAAAGAGAAAATGAACTCATTTTCCTTAAGAGTTTCCCTACCTCGGAATTATCCTAAGACTCACAAAGGTAATATATGAAGGAAGTATGCATATGCCTCCTCCAATACACACCAATGAAACCCTAAATACTACCCCTTTTGCCTTACTCAACTCAAGAAAAACAAGCCCTTCAATCAATGTCAAAGTATTAAAAGACACCCAATAAACCACGAAAGTCTTCCCTTTCGTAATGCCTACTTAGTGTAATTAGTAGATTGCGTCCCATAACACCACCTACAATAAGTAGCACAATATTTTAGAAGGTTTGGCACCAAGTCTTCCCTTTCGGAAGGTCCAACATATTATAATGGGTAGATAGAATCCCATGCCACCACCTACCCTAAGTAGTACGTTCTTTTAGAAAACTTAGTTCATTCAATTCAAATAAGTCTCACCATGACTTCCTTTTTGGATCGCCTACCTAGTTAAATGGATAAATAGTGTCCCATTCCACCACCTAACCTAAGTAAAACACTCATTTAAAAGACTTAGCACTTTCATTTCTTTTGTGGGAGTTAGCTTAACCGACATAAACCATGAGAGCTAACATGGAATGCCAATATTGACCCCTATTGGATGAGAGATCCTGACTTACCTAGATTGAGGTCATTCCCTTAGCATATACATGGCTTTCCCAATAGATACACCTATGCGGGGACAAAGTTAAGGGATAAGGAGACTTCTACTAAGTAACTCATTCTGTACTAACGAGGAATACTCTTCTCAAGAGGTACATTGTGATACAACATCTCAACTTATAAAGTGTATCCACCTTTCCTTCAGATCCTCTCAGTGCTAGTTATTAGTTCCCACGGATTCTCAACATTATAGACAATAGGTTAAGGATAACTAGTAAACACCACATCTTAACTCACGAAGGGCATTCATCGTCCAAATTATATTAAAAAGCTCATGGGATGTAGCGGGGTGCTACTAAACACAGTATGTGAACTAACGTGGAGTGTTCACCCCAAAACTCCCCTTTAGGACATAAATTATCCTCATTCGTCCATTCAAGTGTGAGTGTGTGTGTACATATGACCACACCTTGTATATAAGCTTCACTTCATTCTTATTTAACTTCTATACATGATTAGACTTTCATTCATCATATCACACAAATTACATACTTCATATAATCATATGATTCCTTTAGACATAATCCTTAACATACATCTCTAACAAGCTTCAAAAAACACCTAACAAGAATATCTTCATTTAAAAATACATTCTAGCCTATATAACATAATATATTCCGAAGGCACATTTAACAAGAAAAGCATACCTTTAATGTTAGTTCACATAACAAGCCTTGATATCCTCATTCACAATAAACTAGTAACTTTACATTTATACAATTCAAGTAAACACCTCCACCAAGAAGGTGGACCATACAACTAAAGAGCATTTCGATAATTAAAGCTAAACAACATAACAAACTTACCCTTCAATCCAAGATTTCATAACCTATAAAATATTACACTATATTTCATCAAAATAAATCCCTTTGAGCAGTATCTAAACAACAATAACCACAATAAGAAACAAAAGTTCATTAACTACACAAACATGCTCATTTAACCAATTTCTTAAGCCAACTTTTGAAGAAAAGATTTCACATGATTGCAATGAAGTTTTAACCTTTAAACCATCAAACAAAATTAGGAATACCATTATTAAGTTATTAGAGACGTTTTCATGCAAGACCCATATTTAGATTTTAAGATAGAAGAAACTAGGGTTGAAAACCCATTTTGAAAATTAGTTTTAAGGGGCTCCTTCAATGAAAGAGAGTTCAAGAATTGATACCATACCTTCCATTGAAGAAATACAAAAAATATTTAATTAAAAAACAACCATCAACATCCCTCCTAGCATTTCTTGACTTCTAGCTTCCATGGAGACTTCATAGTGTCTTCTAAGAGAGAGGGGTTTTGAGTTTTAGTAAGAGGGCTCTAAAATGATCTTATGGTTAAGAACACGTTAATATACCTAAAGAACACTTAAATTATCCACTTAGGGTCTTAAAAGTTTTGGGGTATATTTACATAAAACACCCCATGTTTGCAGCAACTTCACAGATTTGCAAGCCTCACTGAGGGACCTTCACCGTCGGACCGTCGTTGAGAAAATAGACCATTAGTAGGGTCTTGTTGGTGGATACTTCGCTCCAAATGTAGCATGGACAACTAAAATAACTGTTCGAATTAACTCCCTAGGTCAACTGACCGTCGTTGGAGACATCGATGGCCACTACTTATTGGCAGATTATTCCCAAATCTTGAACCCTTCATCTAAGGGCCCTTGTGGGTTCTAGGTGGAGTCGTGCCCAGACGTTTAACACCTAAACTAAGTTGTCTAGGTCTTCAGAACATCCAATGCAAGTTTCAACCAAAACAAACACGTAAAATGCATCTAAACAGAACAAGACACACCAGTACATTCTAAGGCATACTTCCCGAACGTCATCAACGTTCTAGGTCGATTGAAGTCCAAACATAACGAAACTTCACATAATGACTAAGGACACTAAACTTACTTAGTTTAACTTAAAATAATCTCAAGAAACAACCACGAGGCGCTAGTTAACCTTAGTTCGTTTTGGGGCATTACATTCTCCCCCACTTGGAATAATTTTCGTCCTCGAATGACTCTTAATCCTTATGAAAAACAAGGACTCACATATCATCACTTAGTACACTTAGATCATGATCAAAACATGAACAAGTGAGGAATTAACTAACAAAAATCATCATTTCACATTTTCTAGTACTTAACAACATAGGAAACTTTTTCCAAACATCGCAAAGTCAAAACTCAACCTTAAACTTCTTGAATGGAGTAACTACCTTCTCCAAAAATAAACATTATCATGTACCATACTTTTATACACATTTAAACTTCAATTGAAGACAAAATAATTTTTCCCAAATTTAATCATTTTTACATTGAATTTCACTATGTTCACTGCTAAATAAATCAATTTTGTTTTGAAATTTCATTCTTTAAGAAATTCATCAAGATGACATTATCACATGAAGTATAATACCACGTAAACTCATCTCATAAAACATTAAACCCCAAAATTCATGAAAAATTCAATTTTATAAAAAAGTTCAATTTCATTACAGTGAATTCAAAACATCACTATGTCACGTGCTTAAAAAAATTCAATAATGCATCTTCCAAGCAACTTTATCAAGATGACATGACAATATTAGGGACAATACCACACTAACTTACTCCAAAGAGACTGGGTAAGTTTAACTAAGTACAATGTGAGAGTAGCATCCCATTCTACCACTCCCACTTAGTGACCCTCGAGGATTCTGTTGAACTGAGTACATTACATGTCATATTACTCAACTCAGTCTCCCTCAATTACTATAAATCCATATTCATGGACTCAAACTTCAAAGCACCGTTACTCCTGTGACAATGTAAGAACTCATAGTACCCTAAACTCATGCACATCAAGATTAAAGTTAAACCTTACAATTTATGCATAACAAATTCCTCTTAGGATTCAAGCCTACACAAACTCTCTTAAAAATCACTTCATTCAATTCTTAGGCATCATTTAACTCAACTTCACGGAACAAACCATATAACTAGATATTCATACCACATTTCTATGTTAGTGTAAGCCTACACCTCAACATCCACCAATCACAAGAAAAACTATGAAACATTAGTCACACAAGACGGTTGACCTAAACATCTACAAAATCTCCATATTCCCTCAACATTTCTTCAAATTAACACCTTAAAATATAACTACCATCATTGAACACCATCACAAAATAACTCATTTATTCCCAAAAGCACTTAGATCATTCTTGTAACGCTTACTGTGCTTAGAACTAATTCACAATAAAGTTTCTCATCACAACACATCCAATTTAATAATTCATACCTAGCCATAAATCGAATCACACCACAATATTCAATACTTAACTTCACCTCTACTAATTTAGCCACAAAATCATCATAACATCAAAACTCACCTTTTCGTTCCCTCAATCCTTGAAACATCTCCTCTTCCAAGCAATCACACCTAGAAGACCATCGGACAAGGGAACAAAAGAGAGAGAGACCTTATGAATTTAAGTTCTTTGGCATGATTTAAGAGTAATAAACAAAGTTAAAAGCTATCGTCCTATATCCTCAGGTCCATAGATGAGGCCGAAAAACACAAATGACAAAGATAATTACTAGACATGTCTTGTGCGACTCTTAGAACTTAAAATTTTTCCCATTACCTTATGCTCTGATATAAAGTTTGTCAAGTCCTGAAAGTACCCCCTAGAAGTTAAGAGTAACCCTCATTTCGTGAACGGACGTACTTAACCCTTTGTGGTCTCACACAAGCCCTTTAACTAGCATTCATTACATAAGACATGAAAAGTAGTGCAAAATTAAAAAATTTCACGACTAATTAATAAAAGACAATCTTTCATAAATACTAAGAGAATCTCGTCGTCACAGGCCAACTTAAAGACACGACGTAACATCTTAGTGACATGACCCTCTACACTAAATTAAATTACATAACATGTTTTTTTAAAAAAACTAAGTCAAATTTATGAGGATATACTTTTCATTGAGAGAAACTTTCCCAAGTTCTTCCTTCTAGCCTTCAAGCCTTCAAAAGCTTCCAACCTATACTTATATAGTAAACATCTCAAATGAACCATAAATAATAGTTAGTTAGTGAATTAAAACAATTTCATGTACAATCACATGTCCAAGACATGTGAAAAAGATGTCAATGGAGGGGACCACCCTAATCGAATTTTGTTAGGATATAGTTAGGGGGAAAACGTGCAAAAGGGACCACGCCATATGGGGCCTAACATCCTAACAAAATATAGGTCCTAAATAAATTTCTCAACTAACTAAATTACCTAGGACTAACTGAAATGGACCCATTAGTGCAGTCGACAACCTAGGACAAAAACCGGGTTGACACTAACATAGTACTAGTTAAAGAGACAACATAATAGCTAACCTAGGATGGTTCAAAGAGTTAGTTGAGGTCCTATTAACCTATATATACTTTAGTAATTACCCTAGGATACATAATTAATTAATTTATCAACTTAATTAATAAATTTTAAGGGGCAAACCCGGAAACACAATGCAATATCCAGATTTTGGTTTTAAAAAAAAAAGACACCTAGTACCTAACCTAGGATGATTCAAAGGATTAGTTATGTTTATAACGATTTAAGGGTACTTTTTTAATTACCCTTGATCACTTAATTAATTAAAATATATATTTAATTAATAAAATTAAAGGGTTCAAATCGAAATTTTTACACTAACCTAGTACAACTCAAGAAACATCCTACTACTTAGCCTAGAATTGTCCAAAAGGTTTAATTTTTTGATCTGATTTTGGGGCACTTAAAAAGTTTCCCTAGGAACCTTAGTTAATTAAATTATCCATTTAAATAATTAATTTAAAGGGGAAAAAGGAAATTCGTAGGAAAAATTTAATATTTGACAAGGTATTGTGTTTTCCTAGTTCTAATCAATCTAGGAGGGGCTTTTTAGTAACTATTTAATTAATTTATTTAATTAACTTACTAAAACCTAAATTGAATGAGTAAAGATTATTTCTTAAAACTAAAAATCACGTTAAAACTCATACACAAAAAGGATGCAAAAACAGTAAGCAATGAACGCAACAAAGAGGCAGAAAATTTATTGTTTCTCTAGTGCAATTTAAAGGTTTCGTTCAAAGTTTTCTTCGTAGATTATGTTCAAAATAAGGTATGGTTTTCTCTCCTAGGATTATTTCTCCATGTGAACTTTCTTTCGATTGATTTAAAGATCTTAAAAACTAGGGTTGTTTCACGTCGTTATTGTCGAACTCTTTTCCCTAGCATCCTTGTTACGATTTCAATGTGTAATAGGTTAGAAATCATGTTGTTGGTATGTGGTGCTGGATTATCTTAATGTGTATGATCTATGATTAAATAGAGATTTATTGAATCAATTTATTTGACTCGTTTGATGCTAAGTGTTATTATATGAATTAAAATAAAGATACTATGTTGAAGATATGTCAAAAAATTTAATGTATGAAGATGTTACGGTCTGTTGTGCATACTTTCTGTTAATATTACATTATAAAGATGATATATTCATCAATTGCTAATATGATTCTTTAATTGATATTTAAAAGCGTTATGCCTAAATTTATATTATAAGGTTGGCTAAACAGATCTCCATGAAATCATAAGTTTAATCAATGCTTGGGTTATGCCAGTAAAATGGCTAACAATGTCTTACCCAAAAGTTTAATTGAATTAGCTTATATTATTGCTTTTAAATAATGATGGAAAAATTGGCTAATGAGATTCTCATGCTACTATATTTGAATGAATGTTTGGCTTGTGACAATAAGTCGTCTATGAAGTCATTTCCAGATATTCTACGCCAATACTAAATTTACACCAATCTTATGTGCCCAGTATAAAGAAATGTAAAATTGATAATGACCAACAGAACAAAATTAATGCATACTAAGGGTATGTCAATCAATGAGAGAAGTCCCAACATACCCTATACTATTTTCTCTTGCTAAAATGTTGGAACGCCAAATGAATAAGCACATCTAATGTAATTCAATGAATCCATAAGTAAGGGCATGCCACTTATTGGAAAAACTCCCAACATACTCTAAAAGAATGACATATTAACTCATAAAACTCATTGAATGAAGTGCTCAACGTCCATAAATGATGATATGAATATACTACTCTAAATTAAGTAAGTAACTTGAGTTATAACATAATTAAATGGGTCTTAAGTAAGTCAGTTAAAAGTATGGGGTATTAAAGTAAGTGATAAGTCTCACATACACCTAAGCTACTATTTTCAAAGAATACTCACGTATGATGGTTTTAGAATGTGTGAGACAGTCTCATTAACAACAAGGAATAATATGTAAGGAAAATTCACATTTCATCAATGTAAATAAAGGATGACCAGTCATCAATACAGTAACTAAATCTCAATGTAGAAGCAAGCCTCCATAATGCTTGAGTCAACACTAAAAGATAAAGAAGAAATGAACATTCACGTAATGAGGTGAGTAATTATGTTAATTTATGATGCTAATGAAAATTGTGAAAATATGCTAAGAGGCTCAAATTAATGGTGAGAAAAGTCTTAACAAAGCCTATGTAAAGGTCACTAAAATACTCACCTAAGTGAGTGTTGAATATCAAGAGAAAAGTCTCATGCATATTCTACATGTAAGTGTAAGGACAATGCACACTTAATACTAATGATGAGATGATAAATCATCTAATGTGAAATGATTCCCTCATGGTAGAAGCCAATTTCCATTATGTATGATTTGAATGTAACAGAACATTATGCTGAGCACTGGTAGGCTCGCTATGAACGGTGATGCCTCCCTTCGGGAAGGGCGGAGTTTCACATACCTATGATGTGATGAGATTGTTCGAAATTCCGGGTATGGGTCTCCTTATATCTCCTAGTCTTTGAACCTATACTGTCAATATGGGGATCTAGCAGGGTTGGACTTCATATATATTTCTTGTGTGTTCGGGCCTCTTTGGCCGGTGGTTCCACCTCTTTTCGGAGAGTGGCATAGACTAAATTTCATGATGCTCACATGATCTATATAGGTTAAGTTTAAAGATCCCAAAGAAAGATAGAGTCCAGCCTCAAAGTATGAAAGATAATGAAATGAACGACACCAAAGGTGTTTGTGCAAAAAAATTATGAGGTGATATCAGATTCCAGTAATGACATTAGATCATTATTGGTAATTGCACTTCATGATTCCGATGAGAGTCCTAAACTTCATCCTAGGTATACCTTGTGTTTACATCATCCTACGATTAAATGAATTGAATAATGTAAAGTATGTATGAACAAATGAAGGAGAATCTGTGTTTCCTAATGAAGGCCATTGAGTTAAGGTCCAATCTGTTGGGCCCTCCCTTTAGATGTCTGATTCTACATTAACGATTCCAATGTCTCGTGTGTATGAAATGTATAATATATAAAACATGAAAGTAATGAAATCAATGGCATGATCAATAGAGAATTTCTTCTGAAAGGTAATTAATATATAGTGTAAAGAATGACTCACTATAAGGTTGGGAAATCATTCCTTAGTCCTTGGATTACATACATCGATTTATTGTGGGTATGATACTACAATGAATCATTGCACTTGTAAGTAAAATGTAGGACCAAAAAAATATTGAACTACACAATAAGAAGAAGAAAAATACTGAAAAATTATCTAAGTGTACGAAGAGGAGCTCTCAATCCTAAGAGGATCAAAAATCTCAAATCTTCGCCCGAGTTGTTCTAAAATTATGTTGATGATACTAATGTCTTGTAATCATATAGAAAATGAGTTATGTGCTTTGTATACATTAAAATACATCATATTCATACCACAATTTACAACTAACGATTTAGGAAAGTGTAGTGACTAGGCTTTCAAGAAATAGCATGTTGTTTAGGAAGAGCTTTCTTTTATCATGCATAACCTTATGTGTATGTGTGTATACACCCATACTTAGCACATGTGGTGTACTAAGCCCTACTATTTACTATTTTATAGATGTATGTCAAGGGACAGATTGATGACTCTTGCAACTATTTGGAAATCAACGTTTCTCCAGACCATTTGGTACTCCTCTTGATTTCGAGGATGCTACAGTTTTAGTCTAGTCTTAGTTTTAGAAAAATCTAGTGGATGTTGTCCCTAGAATATCTTTCTTACTTTCATTTCGAAACTTTTGTAATAAGGTCGTGTTTGGGAAACATAGTTATCATATATATTCTTATTCTATCTTGAATTCATTGTTATGATAAATGGTTGTTACATTTATGTTGAGCATACTATATGATGAATTCATGAAATAACTATATGAATTCTATGTATACTTCATACGTATAAAATTTTTAAATTTTCCGCTAAAATTAATCATATGAATATGATGAATGCAAGATGAGGCTTGTCTGCAACCTCTGAGAAGTCAACGATTCCGGTGGCGATTCAGAGTCAATAATCCGGGTCGTGACAATGATGATGGAGTTATATTCAGTCACTCAACTCAGTAAGTCAGTCTTCTTCTTGTTCATTTGTCTTTCTCTATTTCTCGTATTTGATTTTATAATTTGTTTAATGAAATTTTCATTTTATGCATTTTAAAAATGGTAGATGATATATTAGATCTATTCAATCTTAATTTTTTTTAGAATTTTTCATTATATTACATATATTTTAAGCTTGTTTTTAATTTAAGTTTGGCAGGTTTTTTAGATTGATACTATAAATTGATTTTTTGAAATGATTGTGCATCATTTTGTTTTATTTTGGATTATTTATGACTATGTGTGAGTAAGTTGCCTTTTTTTTTGAGGTAGCATGGACATGAAGAGCAAGAGAATATTGAAATATTTATAAAAAAAGGTTAAAAATATCATTAAAATTGTCTATTTTCACACTGATTGAGTGATGTTGTTGTTGAGGTGAGCACATGAAAAACTTCACATTTAAAAGATTGTATGTATCACACTGAAAAGTCTTTCTATCAAACAATTAAACTCCTACAATCTCCACTGATATACTAATGTCGTAAGGATATTGGCATCTCACTGCCAACACAGGAAACAACTGCTTTCCATTAAAGATAGTGAAATAGTTTTGTACACATAACTATTTGTTTTCGCACCAGGATTTTTACTTGGAACTGAATGTTGTAGACCTTCTGTGAAATTTTTACCCCATATACATATACATGACTCATCTTACAGGACTTCTTGTATATCCTGCTTCTACAAAGGAAAATGCTCCTTCCGTCTACTACAAAGGTATATTACTAAAAGTTGTCAAACTTTTGATCTAATCTATAAGATTCAAGCATATCTTAGTTCAATGATAGATTCAATGTGAAATGGTTCTAACGACAGAGAAAAAATTTATTCTTAGACAATATTTCAATACGAATTATTTATGAAATCGTCTTCGTATATGTCATTTATATAGAATTTTGTTCATACGAAATTCAGTGAAGGTAGTTTTCCATCGCAAATCGGTACTAAACTCGAAGCATGTATTTTCTTCCATGTGTTGTTGCAAATCTCTGTCCTAGATAGAATTTAAGTCGCAGTCTTTGCTCAAGATAGAATTTGAGGTATGACTATTTTCCGATCTAGTTACTCTTCTCTTACATAAGATGTAACATTGTCATATTTTTCTTGTTTTGATTTGAATTGTTTTTTTCACTAGACCTATTTTAAACTAATGTCATGTTTAAATTAGTTAATAGCAGTGTGTTAAGGGTCAGTTATGATTTCTGATTTTACGCTTACATCCATAGTACAAAAAGATGTGGGGCTTTAAAGCCAAATGTAAATTGCTTAATATTTCGCCAAAGTTAAAAGCTCAATCTAGCATGCTTTTAGAGCTGTATAAAAAACAGTATTTTACTTGTAGTGTAGACGAAGTACTAGCTAGTTTACGTAAATAACTTTTTTATCGTTAAATCTCTTTTAGTCTTATCACTTTCTTAGTCGTTCTATGCCAATATCTAATATTTTTTGTTAATTTTTAGTATTGACAACCTACACAACAAAGTATTATTTTAGTCATTCATTTGTTCTTCTATTTGTTACTCATAAAAAGTCTTCACATAACTTGAATATTTAATATCTTCAATTCATGTCCTCCGGGTTTCTCGATTGAGTTGAGGAACAAATGTATCAGAAGCATTTTCATGAGAACATTATTGAAATAAATTAAATGGATCTATGAGAAATCAGATATATATGAATTAAGAGATTCTTCCGTCACTTTCTCTTTTGGTTGAGAAACCGGTTCTGCTCTGATGGTTCATTAATGATCCTCAATCTGAATCTCATCGTCTAAAACATTGACAATGTGAAGAGTTCCACAATCATGTATGTTCCCTATTTGCAATAAATTGGACGTTCATTTAAAAGTTGATCTATCTATATGCCAATCTTAGACTGTTACTGTGTGGATTATCATCACTGTGGCTGAATCCTTTTAGGGTTGCTTTAATGTTTCCTAAGACTCTAAAAAGACCACTAAATTAGAGGAAAACAACAACTGGCCTCTTATATGTAAGAACACTCAAAAAGACCAAATCAATTAGACATGTGATCTTTACCAATTAAGCAATTATTCTTTCTTTGGACATTATATTCATTTAGGTTACATATATTGAGAAAAACAATCAGACAATTTATACTTATTACAATCACATAATAGTACATTAACTAACTAAGTTAAGACAAATATCCATAACACATTTTGTTAGAATGATACTAATCAGAACAGTCTGATCATAAAGCCTAGAAGTATCTTTTGTATTGATAGCTGCCATTATTCATTACAAAATATCTTGAGAACTTTTGGTTTGATACTATTAACATTTAAGAAAGCTACATATGGTTGTTTCTTCACTCTTCTTGTGTGACAACTTTATAATTGTTGTTTGAATAATGCACAATAATAGTACTGCTCTATACAATATCTTCAAGGCGAAGCATTAGTATAACATTCGGGAGTGCATTGAATTCTATTATGTTTATGCCTCTTAATAAGATTAAGTAGACTTAACAATTCTCAAGAATAAGTAAACAGTTGTTTGTAAATGTATGTTAGTTGAATAATGATGCTCCAAATCAGATGAATACTATGCTGTAAAATATGCATAACTGGAAGTTTAGAACTATGACCCCTGCTACACTATTCTGCTAACAACTTAAAAGTGCATCAATACTCTATGGCTCACAGTCTTTAGTTTTTCCTGTTATAATACTTAATTCTTCCAATTTCGTTCAGTGATAAGATATTCTCCCGCAGATGTGGATGGCATGTAACTTATACCTAAAAATTTATTTCTGTTAATGAAGCCACATGAGATGTATAGGTGAATTCACACTCAAGTGATGCAATATTTGTGCATTTAAAAAATCTCTCAATGCTGATGAAGCTAGAAAAATAGATTAAAAATTTCTAAAATGGAGTTGAAACATTTAACCGTCTTCTAATTTCTTTGCTTATGAACCGGTTTTATGCTTTAATTTAGCTAATATGGATGAAACTGACTTTTACTACGTCATCGACGATATGGTTAGTTACTTAGTTTAATAAACTCATATAATAGAAGTGACAATCTTTAGTTATATCTGTGATTGATAAATACTAATCCCTCATCTATTTACCTTATGTAATAGATGAATACGACATAAACTGCACCTCTGGCCTCATATAACCTTATGAAGCATGCACATCCAGACCATTTGGTACTCCTCTTGTTTTCCCATGATTTATCAATTTGATATTGCTTATTTACATGTTGATGACTTCTTATTGTCAAGCTACCACGATCCTAGCCGTTAATTTGATTAATACTTTTTTCAACAGGTTTAATGGGATTGACAATACACGTAAAAGATCACCAACAATCGTCCTTTTTTTTTATTAATGGTTATATAGGAATATTTACTATTGAAATGCAGTTATGCTTACAATGCACTTTGGTTTGTTATAGTGATCGACTAAATTTTGTTTTGGCTACCAAACAAAAAAATTTAAAGGTTATAATGTGGAGGTACATTAATCATATGTTTAGCTTTTTTTGACTTTCTTATCACAAGTAAGAGAACAATTAATTACCTATATAGGACCCAATTGATCATTTTACTTCTTCGCTTAATTGAATTTTATGAGACATTTGGTAATCTAACAAGTAGGTTGCTTTCACATGTCTTGTCAGGATTTCAGATAATTTAGGTTTCTGGAATTACATCAGCTTAAGGTCTTCCCCTCAGTTATATTATAGCCGAAGCAAAACATGCATCAGAAATGATTTATCTTTTTCCATGTTGCGACTTCAGACCATTAAGGAACCACAGAGATGGACTGTTGTCTTGGAATAGTAAGTTCTTTCATAATCATAAAACTACACCTAATTGATATTATCAGTGGAAAAGAAATTGAAACAAGCCATATTACATATGCAGTCTGGAATCAACAATTGCAAATTTATTGTTTTCTGTAACTTCCAGATTTATATTTTGAATTTGCAATCTGTACATTTTTTTTGTTTTCTGTAACTTCCTCTGGTTTTCTACAACTGCTACAATCTACTTGTTTATTTTGTTCTATAAACTACAACAATCAAGAAATAAATCGAAGCATAAGAAAATTGTTTCTTCATTTTCTTTCTGTCACTTCCAGATACAATCTGGAATTTGCAATCAGTAGATTTTTTATTTATAATGACTTCCAGATGAAATTTTAAACTGCTGCAATTGACTTTGTTAATTTTGTTCTATAAACTACAAAATTTAAGAATAATGCAAAAACATAAGGAAATTGCTTCTTTAGTTGTTTTCTATAACTTCCAAATACAATCTGGAATTTGCAATCTGTATATATTTTATTTTCTGTTACTTCCAGATGCAATCTGCTTATTTTTGTGTTTTTTTGTAAAGAGATCTCGATTTTTTTTATGTTGTGTTTTTTAGGATGGAGGAACTAGGAAATTAGAGATTTTCCAATTTATTTGGTTAATGCTATTCCACTAAGGTTTTAGATAATGGGATGCCATGAACAATATTCATACACCTTTGTTCTACTTACCTATTTTAATTATAAAAATGAGTCCAATCTTCCATTGACTTCCAACTACCAAGAATGTTGTATTTGTTCCATGAATTAATAGTTATATATACTTTTGATTCTTTGAGCACTACTTAAAATTCTCATTATTGGACCATATATACAGACTTTCAATCACCAAGAATGATAACATAAACTACTGTAATCTGGATTTCTTCCTTTTCAATAAACGTTGCAATATGGATTTTTTTGCGTCTTCTATAACCATCCCAATCTGATTAGTCTAGGGAAATGGAGGTGAACAAATTTGAAGTGGATGATGAGGAGTTTTTGAACTATTGTAAAAGTTTAAATACATTATATTTGATTCTGTGAAAAATATTCATTGGTGGAATATATTGAACTATTGCAAGAGTACTTTTTAAACTGTTGTATACTGATATATCGTGCTTTCACGGTATTATTAATACTTTTTCCTTAAGATTAGTGTGTCCAGAAGCCATTTTGTGCTAATTTTTATATAAGTTTCTCTTTGTTTTGCAGGAAATCTGTCCAAAGATGAATGTCGAGATTTTGAGCGAATAAATGCAGAAATGACCACCTACGGAGCTTATGACGGTCCGTCGTGCTTGTGACGGTCTGTAGGTAGCAGCGTAGTGCAGCTGCTGAAGGAATATGGGGAAGTTGACCAATTGTGGGGTTACGAAACTTGTTAAGGTCCATCGTATCTATGACGGTCCGTTCTGTAGGTTCGTCATGAAGTTCAGAGAAGTAATCCCAGTACCCATAATCCAAGAGCTGAAGTGTTTTGGAACGAAGACCCTCGATGGACCGTTGTGCCTATGACGGTCCGTTATACTTGCCGTCGAGGGTAATGAAGAGAGCAGCCGAAAAAATTGCATAAGTATGGGACGACAGAGTCCATGACGGTCCGTCGTGACCACGACAATCCGTTGCAAGGTCCGTCGACCTTGCCGCAATTTGGCAGATTTCCAGCAAATAGAGTCCTCATTTAATTAGATTTTTATTTTTTATAAATATTTTTATAAACCTCGTTTTCGAGGCGAGACTCCGGATAGTTAGACTCCGGATCATTATTAGACTCCGTGTTGTTAGAAACCATTTGATATCGTTAGACTTTTTGTGAGATTTTTTATTACTTTAAGATTCTTGCAAGTGATTTTTGATGATTAATCAAGCAAACTTTCGGTTTTTACTCTTTCTCGTAGAAGTAAGTGCATGAATTCTTATTTAATATATTTGAATATTGAGATTATGACTATGAGTAACTAAACTCCATTACTAGGGTTGTGGGAACCATTGAAAAATAATGAGATAAAACCTAACAAAAATAACAATTCTAGAATGTTGTCTTGCATGTATTAATAATTCTTTCGCTTAGAAGTCTTTTTAACCGATGGCCAACATTAGAACTCTCCTTAATGCTACTTGCCGGACCAAGGAGGTAGATAATAGGAAAAGAATTATTAACATAGATTTTGTATATACTATCTAATAGGATAGTATTGATTGGTACGAGGTAATAACTTAGTCAAATATCAAATACGATGCTTAATATGAGGTAAAGATAAGGGTTAGGAGAGCAACACACGTAGCCAGACCAAGGTGTGGATGGAGATTTTCTATATGCCGGATCAAGGATTTAGAAATACGTAACTTATCACTTTGCATGCAAGATACTAGAAAAGAATTGTTATAGTTAGAATTATCAAGTTATGAACCTGTGGGGAACACGTAAACCCTAGTTACTTTGATTAATTGATTAAAATCCAACATTCAAAGTTGTTAAGTGTCTCTTTCAATTTCGTTAGTTATTTTCATTCATATAGATATAGAAACCCCCCTTTTTATTGTTTTTACTTTCCAAGGAATTCATTGACCAAACAATAATAATAACAGGTAGAAGTTAAGTCTAGACTATTTTCCTCATGGGAAGGATCCCAACCTCACTAGTTGGGTTATTTACTTGACACGACCGCTTTACTTATTATTTGAGAAGTTAGTTTGAGCATATCATATACACATGTAGAATATTGCTCAATAAGTATGTGTATGTACATAGCATATATTATGTTTTGAACTTATGGATAATCTATAAGTTTGAATTACTTATTAGCTAAATTAGTGCATGAGATTATTTAATACAAAACAATATTGGTGTATTTTCATTAGAAATTGTGGCATATAAATTGTGTATGCATATGTGCAAAAATTACACATTAAAGTGTTGTCATATACTAGATAAAAAAGGAAACAATTCATTATTGTTGGCAAAATGGTAGCAAAACGAAACTGAAAAGTGTAGCTGGTAAGGCAACACTTTTAAGCGTAGCCTCAAAGTGTGGCCTTTTTGCCTATTAGGCTACGCTTGAAAGTGTTGCTGCTTAGGCCACACATTTCAGGCGCAGCTAAAAAGTGTGGTATTTTTGCCTATAAGTCTATGCTTAAAAGTGTAGTTGATAAGGCAACACTTTTAAGCATAGTTGCAAATGCGTGGCCTTTTTGCCTTTTGGCAATGCTTTTATTCGCAGATGCTAAGGCAACACATTTAAAGTGTTTCCTAAGATCTAAGGTTACGGGGATTTCATCCACCCTTGATAAATTGTGGATTAAAGTTAAAAAGTGTGGTCTTTTATCAAAGGCCACACTTTTTCGTAGTTTAGACCACACTTTTCTAAGGTTGTTGTAGACAGACAATGTTGTAGTGGATATGTATCCCAAATGATGAGAATAGGCAATAACCAACATAGACCATTAAAGATAGACATAGAATTCAGAGTTCTAACCTATTTTGATGAGGGTCTTCTACTTTCCAAGGGAAGAACTAGGACACATCCCATGTAGGCACATGTTTAAGGAATAGAAGGGCTTTTATGTACTCTAGTCTCATTCTCAAGTAGAGGTACATTTTACACTAGTCTTCTCCTCGAGTAGAGCTACTTCCCATTACAGAATCACTCAGTTCTTGCCTTGGTTCTCATAGAGTAATTAACATTAAAGGATCAAATGAAGAGGGTTCCTTCTCTAGGTCATAACCCAATCACATTCATCCTACAATAGAGGTCCACCACGGCTACCTTCCAATGGAGTCTAAGATATCTCATTATTACTTTCATAAGGATTAATTTGATGCCGTTCAAGAAAAGTAACCTTAAGTCAATCATTTCTTTACATGAAGGATACCATTACGGCTTTTAACTTCAACATTCATAACATAACCCTTACCATGTACCTGACCTTCTTAATAACCTCTAAGGAATCACATATATTTCATTCATACGTGACAAAGGTGCACTAATCCTACCTAGTCAAGACATCTCATAATCTCATAACATTATTCATTCACTAAGTAAGGGACACAAGTCTACCAAACAAGACACTACATTATTTCACTTTATCACATATAGCATATAATTCTTTAATGAACTTAGGAATGGCCTTTATCTTCTTAATGTCGTACTATACATTACAATATCATTATCAATATAACCATCATAAATCATATAGTCAAGTAGGAACAATCATGTATCAACCTCTAAGACTACACATATAGACACTGTAACAACCCGAAATTTACTATGCTACGTAATCCTTCACGTACATAGAATGCCTAAATTAGACTGGGTTCACACGAATTGAAACACGTGGAGCCAGTCCTCTGCACCTATGAATCAGACAGTCCAACTTTATTAGTTAGTTAGTTGATCTAGGAAAGGTTGGGTCCATCCGTGTAAGGAACCCGAATAATAAGATTCACTCGGATGAGTCTTAACAAGACTTGAAAGGGGTATCTTTGGAGAGTCTAAGGGTAAAATAGTATTTCTAGGCTAAAGGTAGTATTGTTATTACCATAAATATTAAACTAATTAATTAATTAATATGAGGAGTGGATAATTCTGGCAGGGTTGGCCCGAATTAACTCATTTTCGCGAGTTAGGCTTCAGCCGGGTTCGATCCTTGGTGGAAGCAATGATTAAATTTAATTAATTGGTTTTTAATGATTAAGTTGAATTATTTATTATTTAAATTTCTGATTTAAGTAAGTGAAAATCATATTTTTTATACAAAATTAATAATAAAATTAATAAATAACAAAGGGTCCAAGTTTGACTAAGTCTTAAACAAAAACTCCTAAACTTACTCTCATCTCTCTCCACTGTCATTCTCAAGACTCTTACACTCATTCTCACATCCATCATTAGAAAAAAGGAACAAAAATAAATGTTCATCACTTGAAGAACCTGCACACAAAAACTCAAAAGAAAAACTAAACTAAAAACGAAAAGCAAAAGCATTTTTCAAACGGTTTGCGCGTGAGTTTTGTTGCAGAAGCATTTATTTTTCGTGAAAGTTGGCAGAACATCAGATCCGATGTTAAAGGTGTTAAATGAAAAAAACAGGATGGCTTTTCTTCCTCTTGGTCCTTTTCCCAAGACAACCCTTAAATTCAATCGAATTGTAATCCAAACACTAGGAATGTTCCCCTTTGCATGTCCTGGTCACTAGTTCGCATCGATTGTTGTAAGTTGGGTATGTTTTCTAGTAGAAATTCGGTATATAATGTGTTTTCATGATGATTATGTCATGTATGTCTTTTTGGAATTATGTGATGATGAAAATGTATGCAATGTGTGTGTTGTAGTGTTCTTGGGAATGTTTTGGAGCATTAAAATGGCATGTTAAATCCTTGTATTTTATTGTATAAGATTTACTTGGAAAAGATGCACATAATAATGTACGAAATATCCAGAGACTTACCTGAGAATCTAACATACAAATGATGAAAAAATGGACTAAAAAAGTGACCAAATTTCTAGACAATCTTGAAAATTGGTCTCGGCTAAGCAACAAGTGAGATGCTGAAATTTATAAATTATTTTTTATGATGTGAGGTCATTACGGATTTAACCCAAGACTTCACCATGTGAAAACTATTACAAATTCAATAATAAAAATGAGGTAAGGGGGATTCGAAATAGGGTAAGTCTCAAGTGAAGTAATGAAAGAGGTGTGTGGGGATCGAACCCACAACCTATTGGATAGGTGACGGATATAGGAGAAAATGAAAGAAAAATAAAATGAGGGGTGTGGGAATCAAACCCATAACCTCACGGATAGGTGAGGAAGTTAGTTGAAAAATTAAAGAGAAATAAAATGAGGTTGTGGGGATCTATCCTAGATTCTTTATTCTCCATCGAAAAAGAGAGGAACGAAAAAGAAAGGAAAAAGAAGTGTAGGTGTTGAGATTCGACCTCAAGTCTCCATGCTAAAAAAAATATAAATAAAAAATTTAATATGAGACTTAGTGTTGCTCAAGAAATTCGAAACCTAGTTCCGTTTCCCACTTCCGTATTGATATGTATGTCTTACGTGAATAAATATTTAATGAATTCTGCCCATAGGAATCGAACTTGAGACCTTGGCATACTTAAAAGATGCATAAGTGTTGTACCACATAATCTTGGTTAAGTATGAGTCACTTAGATGAATTATGTATGAATCCTCATGGCTTGTACGTATGGATTCATAAGTCCAGTGTACATTTAAAAGTAAGTGAATATAAGATATGTGGGATGAATTAATGTTACTCCTGGGGGTTAAGAGTGTGAGACACACTAAAAGGCCAAGCTCATTTGCATATTTTGAAATGAACATGCACATAAAGGAGAAAGTAATCATGAAGATCTAATATGCTAAAGCTAATGAAAATAATGGCAACATAGTAAACAAAGAAAGAGTGACTACATGACTATAGGCTAGTGCAGGTTAGACAAGCTGCATCTACGCCTAAAAATAAATTTCACTAAATAAAATATCTAAGAGATTATTTATGCTAAACGATTAATGAGCAATGAAAGATTGACTACATGAGTATATGCTAGTACAAGTGAGACAAGTTGTATATACGCCTAGAATCACTGTCCCTCAATGCAAATTCTAAGAGAGCATATGTATGTTATACGATGAGCAAGTAATAGAAGGTGATCAAAGATGAAATGAAAAGATGTTAAAAAAAACAGGGTGGAATCACTATAAGAGGCTAGTACAAGTGAGACAAGCTACACGTACGCCAACATAAGGTCACCAAAAGTACTCACCAAAGAAACTGTTGAACATTAAGAGACATGTCTCAATCACACTCTATATGTAAGTGTAAGGACAATTCACACTTAATACGTAAAGAAAAGATGATAAATCATTAATTAGCTAGGACTTCCTCATTCTAGAAGAAAGTTTCGATAATGTATGAGTTGAATGTAAAAAGGAAATTTAAATCGAGAACAAATAGGCTATATATTGGGTGTTATGCCTTCTTTAGGGAAGGGCGGAGGTTCAAGTAATTCACCTTTGATGAGACTGTCCACCAAGGTGGGTATGGGTCTCTCTAAATCTCCTAGTCTTTGAACTATGCTGGCAACATAGGGAACTAGCCAGTGGTTTTCCTCGTAAGCGAGTTAGGGAGGTTTTGGTTTCACCTTGGCTTATGACTCCACCTCTTTTTTGTATGGGAAATAAACCATATTTCATGATGCTCGGATGAGATATGTCGCTTAAAGTTGAAGTTCCTAAAACTATGAAAGATGATGAAATGAATGCTACCAAAGGTGTTTGGATAGGATATTCAAGAGTTGAACAAGACTTAAGGAATGACACAATGTCATTTTTTGTTATTGCACAATGCACCCAATGAGATTCTTAGTTTGTTTTCTCACAAGCCTACAAACGAATGAAAATGAAGTACATATGAATAAATGAAGAAGACTCTTTGTTTACTTAAAAAGGCTCCCTAGTTGAGGTCCCATATGCTGACCCCTCATTTTGGGAAGTCCATATGTTAAGTCGTTGATTCAAAGGTGTTACAAAATATGAACGAATGATATGTAATATATGAACGTGCTATATGAAATATGTTATGTGTTATGTGCAATATGAAAATAATGATGATGCATGTTACTCTCATAGCATGACTCTCTGAATCTAATTTGTCAAGTCCAACCGACTTGGCTTTCTATAATTCATATCGTTAGGAGAGAGATTTTCTTAGGCATGAATGTAATTCGTGTGTACTTACATACACCCATATTTAGTACAAGTGTGTACTAATCCCATACATAATACAATTTTAGGTGCAGATTTAGGAGGGTGTTAAATTATTCATTGCAGCTATTCGAACATCAGAGAGTTTCTTCAAACTTTGTATGTCCTCATTCATTCAAGGTTTACTGCAACTATATTTCCAGCTTAGTAATAAGTTTAGGCTAGTGGACTATGTTCCACTAGTATTTCTTTTCTATTTTGTTCAGAATTATGTAATGGTGAAATTTTGGTTATTGTTACTTACTCTATAGGACAACTTATTTCATGATTTAATAATCCTTTATTAGATGATTGACACACAGGAGTAGGAAAATTCTTTATACGCGTATGCATGCAATACTATGAACTCTATGTACACTCCAAACAAAACAAACACTTCCAAATTTTCCGCTAAAATTAACCGAATGAATGTAATGATGACGTAAGTAGGCTTGTCTACGACCTATGAGAGGTCAACGACGCCGGTTTTGGCAAGGGTCTAGACCTCGGTCGTGACAAACATGGTATCAGATCCTTAGATTAAATATCCAAGACATCAGGCTCGTATCAACCACGTTATGTAGTCTCTAACTTTTTGTAGTGAAGTGCACCACTATCATAAATTAGAGACTGCATAACGCTTATGAAATTTTCCCGTCTTCTAATCTTATCGTGCATTGTGAAATTTTTTTACTTGATGTTAAGAGCGTATCTAACATCAACTCTGGTGTTTCAGCAAGATTAGAGCCTAGAGTTAAGAGAAATAATGAAATAAATACACCTTACGAGAGACCACCTTGTAGGAAGTGTTGCAAACTGCTTAGAGTAGAGTGTATGATGGTATCTAACGAATGTTACAATTGTGTAAAACCAGGTTACATGATGAAGGATTTTCTGAATAGGAGAGGTGAATAAAAAAGGAATCAGAAAGTTCAGCCTAATAGACAAAGTAAAGAGGCTCCAAGAAGGTAATGATTTTTCTCACTCAAGTCTATGGTACAGGGGAAGACACTTCTGGTCATGTCTCGAGTGTGTAGCCCTAAGTATACTTTCATGCGTTTGAATGTGTATGGTTTTATACACTAGTATGAGGCTAATATGTTTCACTCTTCATGTTGGTTGCAGATTTGTGTGACTTATGTATTTACTTATGTTGTATATTTTCATGAGACTAGGTTAGGAAAGAGTTTCCTCAGTCTATTAATATGAAACTGCAAGTAGGTTTTAATGTTTTGCACGATTAGGCTAATATGTGAATCAGATATTCACCAATGAAAAGTATTGAATTGCTTCTGTATGCATATGTTCTATGGATGAGAGACCTTTTGTTTAGTAAAGTGTAGTGTCATTCGTGGACGGATGTTCCTAAAGGAGGGATAATGTAACAACCCCAAATTGACTATGCTAAGTAAAGTTTAACGTACCTTGAATGCATAGATAAGAACGGTTCAAATGGAGTGATGCGCGTTGGACCAGACCTCTGAACCTATGCATCATCCAAGCCAACCAACTTAGTGAGTTAGTTTATCTAGGAAAGGTTGGGTGCATCAATGTAGGGCATCGAATATTAAGATTCACCCGGATGAGTCTTAACCGGAGTTGAAAGGGGTAATCTTTTGCTTGGAGTGTCTAAGTGTAAATTGTTATTTTCCAGGATATGGGTAGTATTATAATTATCCAAAATATTTAATTCATTAATTAATTATAATAATGAGTGGACAATTCGCATAGGGTTGACACGAATTGACTAATTTTTGCGAGTTAGGCTTCACCTGGGTTCGATCCTTAGTGGAAGGAATGATTAAATTGATTTAATTGGTACTTAATGATTAATTTAAATTAATTGGTATTTAAATTTCTGATTTAATTAAGGGAAAATCATATTTTTAATAAAAATAAATAATAAAATAATTCAATAATAAGGAGTCCTAGTTTAACTTTCTTCAAAATAAACTCCTAAACTTACTCTCATTTCTGTCCACTCTCATTCTCACGTCTCTCACTCTCATTCTCACGTACGTCATCAGCAAAAAGGAACAAAAAACCAAGGTTCATAACGTGAAGAACTTGCACAATAAAACTCAAACGAAATACTAAACTAAAAGTGAAAAGCGAAAGCATTGTTCAAAAGGTTTGCGCGTGAGTTTTGTTGGAGAAGCATTTATTTTTCGTTGGATTTTGCAGACCTTCAGATCATATTTGAAAGGTTTTAAACCATGGAAAAAAGATATATGTTTTCTTCCTCTTGATCCCTTTTCGAAGAGATCCCTAAGATTCAGTCGAATTCTATTTGTGGCACCCCGAAGGATGGAATAGCGGGATCAATGAGCCTCATCCATGATCAATTCCCTTAAGTCATCCACATATGATACACAACCTTTTTTGTGCCTAATCACCACTTATTATCCCTCCGAGAATAACTCATTAGAATATCAAAAAAGCGTTTCCTTCCTTTCCATCAATATAGTATCAAGTTAATGCATACATTTCAACTCAACCACTTAAATTACTCGGAGTTGTGGCGAACTACGAAACCACCCTATGGAAATTCTTCTAGTCGGACACCCAAACAAGACAACCTATGAACCTCTTTTACTAATTACTTTATATCATCAACTAAATGAGTCACACTACCCCTGGTAACTATACTCAAGGCTTCCACTACAACATTATCTTTTTATTAATGGTAAAGGAAACTAATGTCATACTCTTTTAATATTTGTGACGATCTTCCTTGAAGGGTTCAAATCTTTTTGGGTAAAAACATATTGTAAACACTTGTGACCCGTGAATACATCAACGTGTAAGCCATATAGATAATGTCTCAAAATTTTCAATGCTAATACCACGGATGCAAGCTCATGGTTATGAGTTGGGTAATTATTATCATGTGGCTTGATTTTTTTAGAGGCATACACTATGACTTTTCCATGTGGCATGAGCACACATCGTAGATGCACTCAGGAGGAATCATAATAAATCCTAAAGCCTTCGGTACCCTTCGGTATCCTAAAGTCTATCTTTCAATAATTGAAAACTCTTTTCACATTATTTTGACCATAACAATTTGGACTTCTTTTGTGTTAAGGTCGTTAATAGAAATGCAATAGACAAAAATCCCTAAAAAAACCTGTATAGTAACCCACAAATCGTAGAATGTTTTGGATGTGGGTAGGACTCAACGGTCTAGTCCAAATTTTGATCACTTCCATCTTCCTTGGATCAACCTCTACCCTTTCACTACTGACAATGTGACCAAGAAAAAAAACTTACCTCAACAAAAACTCACATTCGCTAAAGATAGAAAAAAGTTTGTTATCCTTTAGAACTTGCAAAACTATTCTCATGTGTCTCAAATAATCATTCTCACTCCTAGAGTATATGAATATGTCATCAATAAAGACATACAAAAAAACATCAACATACTTTCTAAAAATTCAATTCATATGGTTCGTGAATGCCCCCGGGGAATTTGTTAGACGAAATGACATAACTAGCAAATCAAAGTTACCATATCTTGTTTGGAAGGATGTATTAGAATATCAACCTCTCTCACTCTAATTTTATGATAAACCAACCTCAAGTTAATATTTTATAAGTAACTTACTTTTGGAGTTGATCAAACAAATTATCAATACTAGGGAGTGGGTACTTATTCATTATATTGATTTGTGTTCAGTTGGCGATAGACGATACACAATCTCAATGACCATCCTTCATCTCTAAAAACAATACCGGGGCACCCCATGGAGATATACTTGGTTGAATAAAACCCTTGTCTAATTGAGCCTTTAGTTCTTTTAACTTTGCCAACGCTATCCAATAATGAGGTATTGAAATAGTTTGTGTATCCGACAATAAATCTTTGCTGAAATCAATCTGACATTCGGGAGGAATTCATGGAAGGTCATCGGGAAAGACCCTTGGGAATTCCCTAACTACGGGTACCAACTCTATGGGAGGGACATCGAAGTTAAGATCTGTAACTTTTACTATGTGGTAGAGTCAACCCTTTACATTCAATTAGCAAGCTTTTAAACATGAAATGATGTTACCCCTATGATTTCAGTTTCCTCCCCTCCACTCAGGAATGGGTTCATTTGGAAATTTAAATTTGATTAGCCTTGTCCTACAATAAATAGAGGGAAAAAACGAATGCAACCAATCCATTCCAAATATGACATCAAAATCCAGCATATCAATTTCTATCAAGTCAACTAATATAACTCTATTGGGCAAGGAAATAGGACAACGTTGATAGACTCTATTAACCACAAGTTAATAACCCACAGGGGTTGAAACTAAAAAAGGTTTGTCTAATATGTTAGGTAGTATATCAAACTTCATGGCTACAATAGTGGTCACAAATGGCAATGTATCTCCTGAATTTAATAATGCATATACATCAAACAAAAATATTTGTAACATACAATTAACCACATCTGGTTAGATCTCTTGATCACGTTGGCATTGGAGAGCATAAAAACTATTCTTTTTAGCAGCATCTGCATTTTGGAAATTTTCTTATGATTTACAATTTTCCATTGTTAAGTCTTAAACAAGAGCAATCTCTTTTCATGTGACACCTCTTGCAAAAACCATAGCAATTACACATGAGAACTAGGCACTAACCATCATATATTCTACCACTTTTTTAATAAAGAGGCTTCTCCAAATAAGAAACACCAGCTTTGCCCTCTTAGGTCTTTGGAGTAGACACCAGTACTATTGTTATCATTTGAAGCATTAGGACGACCTTGGTTTGTGAAACTCCTTTTTAGCTTTGGTTTGTATTGCACCTCAAACTGACTATTAGAAGAATTCCCCTCTTCGATTCTCACTTTCATCAAATCCCTACCAACGTGCTTAGCTTTTTCCCTAAATATGTTTTGCATGAACCATGAGATGAGAGATTTCCATGCAAGAAATAAAAATAGCCGACCTACATTTGACAAATTTGTTCATCTTTGCCCTAGAATACGTAACAATAGTAAGATAATGCTTTAACAGTGGAGTGAACTTGAGGCTATACTCTTTCACGCTCATATCAACTTGAGGAAGGTTGACAAATTCTTGAATTTTTATTTTCCTAATTTCAAGGGGAAATAACGTATCAAGGAATGTTTTCTTGAAACTGGTTGTTTGATGGTAAGACAATGGATGATGGCTTTTGAAGGAAATTTTGTAAGTCTTTGTTAATAAACCTTTACTTCAATATTGATGGCTTATACTTGTTGATGAAGTTCAATTGAATTATATGTTATGATTATAATAAGTAGGTATGGTATGATGATGCAATTGAAATGTCATAATTATTTTATGGTGAGATTACTCTTAAGATGTAAAGGGTTGGTTATGAATTGCCTATATGCCTAATTCTTATATAATGATTATGATGTGCAACATCTCATGTATTAGAGTTGTATGAAAGGATGTTTTCATCCATTTCCTATTGAGATAATGTTATTACTATCCAAAGATTAGACTCGTATGACCTAAACTAAATTATGATTGTTAAAGAAAGACATTTCAAAATAGACTCTAGCTTAGCACCGAGATAAATAATATTGAGGAGTGTCCCTTCACAAGTAGGGAAGGTATATTTCATATTGTACTCATGAGTTGGAGATTATAATGCATGTTGCATAAAGAGAGTCCCAGGTACATCTTCTAGTTCTTGAACTATGGTTCCCCTATAGGAATACTAGCTAAAGGATCCACATAGATACTACGTTCATGTATTGGTATTACATTTGCAAGGGGTCCACCTTCCTTAAGTGTAGGGTTCCATGACAATGGATTTCATATTAGCTCATGTGGTATATGTTGGTTAAGAAAATATATTCCCGAAAGTAAAATGAAGTAATAAGTGAACTCTAACTAGGAGGACTTAAGGGGCTTGAAATAGCCTTTGTAGGGGTATGCGACTTTACCAAATTGCACTAGTTGGCTTGAGAGAAGTCATAAGACGTGATTCTTACGTTCTTATACACCTATGAAATGAATGATATTCCTATTTTTATTCTTCATGATAATAGTATATATTGTTAAGTATGATGATGAATACTAAACATGCTATGGTATGTAAAGTTGAATTTTATTCATGATCATTTGGTTGGTTTGCTTGGTTGTTTGGAGTTATGGGCCTTCACATGAACATTGAACTACTGTGATTGGTAAGGGATTATGAGTAAGGGTTTTACTTATGTTATAATGTTATGAACTCATGAACATGTTTTTTTGCTATGATGTGATATAACGGTGCTTTGGCTATAGCTCTACTATGCTATACACATGTTTACTTGACCTAACTTGAGTATGTTGGTTTTATTTTTACTATGCTTTTTACTTAAGGAATTTCTGATTATTGGGTCATATATGTTCTTGGGTTGTGCATAATGCTTTTCAAAGTAACATTGCATTGTTTTATCAAATGTCCCTTTTTAGCATGACTCTTATGTTGTGTGTGAATATGTTTTCATACTTAGTAAAAGTGATGTACAAACCCCTATTTATCTCTTTCTCCTAAAAATTTTATAATCCGGTCGTTCAAGGGTTTGTGGATAATTTTTAAGAAGTATAGGATAATTTCTCCAAGCATTTGTATGTCCTTATGTCCAAGCATGGTGCCTTTTTTTATTCTACCTATGTGACTTGCTATACAGTAATGACATTTGTTTCACTCTTTTCCATACATCTTGTAACCCCTAAGTGGCAATTATATATTTGTGTAACTCAAATTGATTCTATTCTGACCTAGTTTGTATTATTTGAGACATCACGATAAGACACTTTATTCTGTTTATTGTATATGTGTAGAATCCTATGCAACTTTCTTATTGTGAGGAGTCTATGTAAATTCCCTATGTATATATTATTTGTAAGAGAGAAGACTATGAAAACATCATGAAGTAGATATAGATGAATAGTTTTTAATTTTCGGCACTTTTTAGCCTATTACATGTAAAGAATGCTAGTAGGCTAGTCTTAGTCCTCTCCAAGGACGGTGACATCGATTATGAATAGAGTGTGCTCCCCGTATGTGACAAACTTTGTATCAGAGTATAAGGTTGGATATCATTACGATCAATGTCTCATTAAACCGTGTGTATGTAGATTCTTATTCATAATTGTGAAGCGAGCCACACTTATGAATGAGAAACCATGAGATGCTTCGGGAACTCTCATCTTCTTGAATTCCTAAGTCGTACCTCGAGAGTCTTATTTTATGTTCTTTCACCTAAACCTTTTATCGTGGTTATAGGTATTACTAGTCAAAGGGCCATCACAAGAAGCGCAGAGAAATGGATTGCTAATGTTAGAGCATAGACAACCAAGCTCCTTCACAATACAACCTAGTGCGTCCACTTGAGCAAGTTCCTATGTGTGGTCATGGTGCCGGTTGTTCCTCAACCTATAACGGCTGGGGAAATAAGGTTGCCTTTTCTTAATTTTGTTAAAGCCATGACTTCTGAAGCTAATGATCTTACTTCTTAAGTACAAGCTATGATAACCTAAGTGACAGAGAGGTTGGACCCCGAGTTACTCAGCATGCAAGATATGTGGCCTCTCGTGTAAGAGACTTTACTAGGATGAACCCACTAATGTTTTTCGGGTCATGAGCGGATAAAGACCCTCAGAATTTCCCTGGTGAGGTCTATATGGTTCTCTATGCTATGGGTGTGAATTCAATTGAGAGGATCGAGTTGGCAGCCTTACAACTTAAATATGTGGCCCAAAGTTTGTACACATGATGGAGAGATAATAGGTAAGAACAGGTGGTTTAATGACTTTGGAGATCTTCAAGAGGTCCTTCCCTGATATGTTCTTTGCAAGATATTTGAGGTAAGCTAATGTGGAATAATTCATCAACCTTTGTGAAGGATGTATGAGTGTACTTCACTTCTTGTTGAGGTTTGCTAAATTTTCAAGGTGTGCTCCTTTCTTGGTGTCTAACCCAAGGGATGAGATGAGTAATTTTCCTACGAGAGTGTCCGTTGACTTTGTAGAAGAATGTTGTTCGGCTATGCTCGTTAATAATATGAATATGTCTCGTCTAATGGTTTATGCTTAACAAGTGGAAGAAAGTAGGGTAAGGAGACAGAATAGGGAGTCCAAGACTGCCAAGTCTTATGAATGTTGTTCTTCTAAGGGGAGGTTTGAAATTTAAGACAAGGCTAGATTCAAGAAGAGGGTCTCCAATTAAGTTCCTTACAAATTTCCCAAGGCTCGTTATTATAGGGTGTCTAACCTTAAGTCTTAAAAGGGAAGTACTAGTTCACCAATAATGAAGACAACTTGTGGATACTATGGTAAGATACATTATAATGAGCGCCTTATTGGGAGGGACACTTGCTTTGATTGTAGCAAGTTATATTTTGTTACTCCTTTATTATCTAGAAAGTTTGATATTTTGTTCTGCGTCCTAAATGAACCTTTAATGGTAACTAGCCCGGTAGGTGAGTCGGTTGTTACAAATATGGAATAAGAAATTGTCATATAATGTTCCCCAATAAAGTGATTCATGTTGAATTAGTAGAACTTGATTTAGTTGATTTTGATGTCATTTTGGGTATGGATTGGTTACATGATTGTTTTGCTTATATTAATTGTAGGACAAGAAATTTTAGGTTCAATTTTCCTAATGAACCCATTTCGGAGGGAAATGGGGTATGTCTATTCCTATAGGTCGTAGCATGTTTTTCCTAATAGCTTGTAAGACGACCTCAATGCAGTTTTTATACATATTTTAAGAGTCAAAGATATAGACTTTGAAAACCTCCAATTGAGTTATTCCCCGTATTAAAGGAATTTCTTAAGGTCTGTCCTAATGATCTTCTCGGAATCCCTCCCGAGTGAGAAATTTATTTTTGTATTGACTTGCTACCTGATGCCAACCCCATTTCAATTCATCCTTTTCTGATGGCTATAGGATAATTCAAAGTGTTGAAGGCTCAACTCAAATTCTTACTAGGCAAAGACTTCATTAGACCTACTATTTGACTATGGGGTACTGTTGTATTGTTTTTGACGAAAAAGGATGGGTCCCTTAAAATATGCATTGATTATCGCCAACTAAATAAAGTCATCAATAAGAATAAGTATCCTCTTCATAGAATTTACAAGGTATTTGATCAACTTCAAGTGGCAAGCTACTTTTCTAAAATTGACTTGAGATCGGGGTATCATAAGCTTAGGGTGACAATAATGATATGCCTAAAACGATAATTCAAACTAATGTATGGTAACTATGTGTTTCAAGTAATGTCCTTTGGTCTCAAAAATACCCTGGCGACTTGAATGGACCTAATCGATAGGATATTTTAAAGTTACGTAGATTCATTTGTCGATGTCGTCATTGAGGACATCTTTTACATTCAAAAAATGAGTGTGAACACATTGACTATTTGAGGGTGGTAGTACAAGTGCTTAAGGAAAACCAATAACTTTCCAAGTATAGCAAATGTGAGTTTTTTTTGAGGTGGAGTTTCTTGGTCATATCATCTCTTGTGAGGGAATTGAGGTGGATCCAAGGAATACTAAGGTGATTAAAAATTGGATTAGACAATACAACCCTTCATTAGCAGTTTCTTGGGTCTATCGGGATACTATTGGAGATTTGTGAAATGTTTTGCATCCATAGCGTCTCATTTTACCAAATTGACCAAAAAAAGTATGACATTTGAGTGATTGGAGGCATGTAAAGGAAGCTTCAAGATGTTGAAAGATAGGCTTACCTCCGCTCGGTGTTCACATTACCTAAGGGTACCAAGGGCTTCGTGGTATATTGTGATGCATCTCGAGTGGTCTTGGGATATGTTCTAATGCAACATGGGAAAGTTGTAGCATATGCCTCTAGGAAACATAAGGTTAATTATAATAATTATCCAACTCATGATCTTGAGTTAGAAGTTGCGGTATTTTAGTTGAAAATATGGAGGCATTATTAGGGTTCTATTCATCAAGGCTCTACTAAGATGTATTATGACATTAAAGAAGTATTTTGGTCGGATGGCTTGAAAGGAGAGTGGATCACTTTAAGAAGTACAAGTTCTCACTTTGATATGGGAAGACATTAATAAGGACTTAATAGTAGGTTTGCCTCATACTAGAAGACAAAATGACTCTACATGGGTGGTTGCGGATTGTTAGACAAAATCCACTTATTTTATTCTTGTGAAGTCAAATTATTCGGCAGAGGATCATGCAAGGATCTTCATATATGAGATTGTATATCTTCATGATGTTCCATTATCCATCATATCATATAGGGGTGCAAAATTTACATCTACATTTTGGAGGTCATTCAAAAAAGAGTTAGATAAAAAGGTGAGGTTAACCACAACTTTTCATCCCCAAATGGATTGTAAACCAGAGATTACTATTCAAACCCTTGAAAATATCCATAGAGCTTGCGTAATTGATATGAAGGGATCTTAGGATGAAACTAGCCTTTGGTTGAGTTCTCGTATAATAATTGTGACCATTAGACTATTTCCATGGCTCCTTTTGAGACCTTGTATGATAATAGATGTATATCTCCGATTGGGTGGTTCGAAGTTTGTGAATCATCAATCTTTGGTCCCGAATTCATTTATAAAACTTTGGAGAAAGTTCATAAGTAAGGAACAAATTGAAAAATCCTATAGCTGACAAAAGTGTTATGCCGACAATAGCAGGAGGGACATAGAAGTTTCAAAGGGTTATAAGGTGTATCTAAAAATTTCTCCCATGAAAGTGGTGATGAGATTTTGCATGAAAGGGAAGTTAAGTCCTCGTCATGTGGGTTCCTATGAAATTTTGCAAAGGGTTGGCAAGGTTGCATATGAGTTGAGATTTCTTAGTGAACTAGCTTTGGTTTATCCGGTGTTCCATGTCTCAATGCTCAAGAAGTGCATCATTTGTCCCTAGTCTATTTTTCTTATTGAAGGTATAGGTGTCCATGAGAACCTTGCCTACAAGGAGTTTCTAGTGGAAATCCGTGATCGTCAAGTGAAGATATTGAGCAACAAAGAGGTGGCCTCCATAAAAATACTATTGAGAAATCACCTAGTTCAGATATAAACATGGGAGGTTGAGGCCAACATGAAGTCCCATACCCTCATCTATAAGTTAAAAAAGTTAGTTGTTTCTATTAATAATAATAACGATTAAATTTAATTTGACTTGTTTTGCAAAGATATGCATATTCATCATAAATATTTTTTGCTAAAAACAATTAGTTTCATGAAAAATGCAGTTTAACATGAATTGAACTCATTTTGTGTATTTTGGTATGTTTTTTCCTTCATAAAATCATATTGAGCATCTTGATGTTGTTGAAAGGAATTTTTGTATAAATGACTCTAAATGTTATGATATGCTCAATTTTGTTATTGAGAATGTAGTTCCTCATGTAGTGATTTTGAGCTCTTACGTGTCGTACATGAAGCTTTGAGTAACCTTGTGTAAATGATATGTTGGTTTTGTTGATTTGGGTTGTAACTCATGTTTAATATGTTTTTTTTGGGGGGTTGTTAGTATTGAGTCTATGTTTTTTTGTGTCATTCGTTGATAAATGTTCCTTTGGGGGGGGGGGGTAACCTAACACACCATAGTCCAAATCCTAATCTATAGCCTCACATGAGTATCAAAATTTACTAACACCTTTTAAGGTCAATAATAATGTGTAGAAGTCATTTAAGAAGTTTTAGAGTCAAAACGTCAAGGAACGTCTATGACGTCCGGAGACTAGTTAAAGAGGTACTAGTGTGCCTTAGCCAATTTCATGGTGTTTTAGTAGTCGGAATTCGGTGAAATTTAGTGTAGCGGTGTCTAACAGATATTAGATTAGTTTTAGGGATGAAACGTCTAGGTACGACTCCTCAATGAACAATCTAAGGGTCCTTTAGGAGGACCCTTTCATTTTGACAAAAATCTTCTAAATGAGATACTGCAGGTAGTAGTAACCTATGCTTGCAAAAGACGGGTCGTATGTAGAACAATGGAAAATTGATTCCTCCGTAGTTGGAATCTTAATCATTTTCATGAAAAGCAAAAAATTTAGGGGATTGGGCATCAACTGACCTACGGGTCGATGCTTCGGGTCTCGTTGGTCAAGTCTGTTATTTTGTAGATGAGTTTTAATTGGGATTTGAGTTAGTTAATTAGTTAGGGGTTTAATTAGGGATTTGGGGGTAGTTAATTAGTTCAGTTAATTAAATATATAAACTACCCTTAACGTAAACTCAATTTAACACCACACAATTCCTAGACCCAAATTGCTCTTCCTTCTCTCTGCTTTCTCCCTCCCAAAAAAGAACCCCATTGGAGGAATATGTCAAGGACATTAGGGAATCAATAATATCAATTTTCTGCACCATTATTCAAGTAATATCAATGTATGGGAACTCTGCACCTTTGGGATTTCTTTCCCCAAGGTTCTTCCAAAATAGATTTTCAAAAAGATGATTTCACATGGGTTTCTTCCTAATACGAATTTGATCTTATAAATTGTATTGTCTATGTTTTAATTTGGTTATTATTAGTATATTAGGTTGTGTTATTGTGAAATTTTAATAAATCTTGGTGGTTTAAGCCTTGTGTGAGGAATAGATAATGAATTGACCCAAATTCCCTACAGTAGTGTAAAATTGAATTGTATTGATGCAATTGACTTAGTTATTGTGCTAATTACTCTTGCTTAATATAATTACACTTATAATTGACCAAATTGTTTTTTTATTTTAATGCCATGGATGATGGCCTTTGAAAGAGATTTGTTAAGTCTGTGATCCCAATGTTTTACTTCAATTATTTATGACGTATAGTTGGTGATGAAGTTGAACTGTAGTGTATCTTGTGATTAGATTACGTAAGCGTGGTATGATGATCCAATTAAAGTTTCATGATTATACGATTGTGAGATTATGCTTAAGATGTAAAGATATAAGGCTAGTTATGAATTATCGATGTGTCTTACTATGATATAATGTTGATAATGTGCAAGTCTCACATATAAGTGTTGTATCAAAGGATTTTCTCATGAAGTCCTATTTATATAATGTCTACGACTATACAAAGAATAGTCTCCTATGACCTAAACAATGTTATTATTGTTAAAGAAACACATTTCCAAAGGGATCCTAGCTTAGCACCAAGTTAACTAGTAGTGAAGATTTTTCCTTACCAAGTAGGGAAAATAGGCTAACTATTGTACTCATGAGATTGGAGACCATAATGCATGTTTCATAGAGAGGGTCCCAAGTACATTTTCTAGTTCATGAAATATATTGCCCCCATGGAATACTAGTTGCTGAATCCACCTAGATTTTATGTTCATATATTGGTACTCCCTTTACAAGTTGTCCACTATATTTTTGTGTAGGGTCCACTGACATCCGATTCCACATTAGCTCATGTGTCTTATATATTGGATACAGAAAGATGTTTCCAAAAGTAAAATTAAGTAATAAAGTGAACTCTAACTAGGATAATTGATGGGATTTGACTTAGTCTAGTTATAGGTATGTAACTCTACCCATACATTGCAGTAGTGTCCTTTAGGAAAGTCCTACGAGTTAATTCTTATGTTGTTATGCTCTTATCAAATACATGATATGCATATGTTTATTCTTTATGTTAATGGTCTCTATTGCTAAATATGATGATGAATACTGATGATGCTATATTATGTGAAGTTATCCAGTATTCATGATCCTTTGGTTGGTTTTCATGGTTAAGTAGAGTTATGGGCTTCACTTGACCATTGCACTAGTGGGCTTAAAAATATATAATGACTAAGGGTTTTACTTATGTTATAATTTTCTGAACTCATGAACATGTATTGTTGTTTTAACATGATGTTATAGTTGCTTGGACTATGGGTTTACTGTGCTATATACATGTAAACTTGGATTAACTTCAGCATGTTGGTTTTATGTTGAACATTCTTTTATGTTAAGGAATGTATAATTATTTTCTCATATGTGGTCTTTGTTTGTGCATAAGGATTTTCAAAGTAACTTAGCATGCTTTTATCAAATGTCCCTTTTTAGCATGATTCCTAACTTTAGTGTGCATATGTTACAATAATTAGTATAAGTCAAGTTGTCAACCTTATGTCTCATTTTTTCCCAAACATTTTAGATTCTGATCATTGAAGGGCTCGTGGACAATTTTCAAGAACGCTTGGATAATTTCTCCAAGTTTTTGTATGTCCTAATGATCAGAGGATGGTGCCTTTTCTCTTTTTATCTTTGTGACTACAAATAGTTAAATGACATTCGTTTAACCCTTGTTCACGACATTGTTGTAAGCCCTAAGTCACAATTATACATTTGTTTAAGGGTTATTCCTTAATTGTTTCTATTCTTACTTAGGTGGTTTTAAATGAAAGTAAACTGTATATTTGTATACTGTATGTGTTACGTAATTGTCAAAGCCTGTATAAGTTTCTTATTGCGAGTAGTCAATGTAATCTCTCTATCTATATATTATGTGTCAGTTATAGGTTTATGTAAGCCTCATTAATTATATGACGATGAATTTTTTTATTTTCTGTACTTTTTGACCTATGATACGTAGTGACAAATGCAAAGAGGCTATTAAAAGTCCTCCCCGACTACAACAACGCTGGTTACGTCTAGGGGTGCTCATCGGAGGTGATACTTTAGATTAAATTGAGTAATGTAAGATTATTTAACAAGGTACAATATCTAAATCGTACATCGCATAACACCTCTACCATGAAGGAAACACAAGGGTCTATCTATGCAACAACCTAAAACAAACTAAGGTGAACTAGATCCTAGTGAGTGTTTCATAAGTTAATATGAAGTTAAAGTTTGTTACTTTAGTGTTTTTGATCAGTTTGGGAAGTCCTGGTTAAGTTTGGAGGTCAAACGTCAAAGAATGTCCATGACGTTCGGAAGGTGTGCCTTAGATAGCGCTTGTGTGTCTTGATAAGTTTGAGTGAGTTTTGCGTGTTTGTTTTAATAGAAAATGATGTGGGATATTCCTAATACCTAATCGACTTAGTTAAGGGGTTTAACGTCCACTCACGAATCTACCTATGACCCATAAGGATCCCTAGATAAAGGGCCCAAGACTTTGCTACAAGCCGCCAAAGCAGTGAACAAATGAAAACCCTAAGGACGGTACATTGGTCTACCAATGGTCCTTCGACCTTGGTAGTTGATTGTCCATGCAGGTAAAGATGTCCAGGATCAATTTGGAGCTAAATCTAAAACCACGAGACCCCACCAATGGTCCATTGATGCATAGACGGCCCAATGGTTAGGACTCGTCTTTGAGGGGTTAAAAAACTGTAAATTTTCTGCAAAAGCATGGGGTGTTTGGTAATTTCACACCAAGTATTTTATGACCCAAGTACATTAGTTTTAGTGTTTATTAGGTATATTAGAGTGTTCTAATCCTAAGACCTAATTTTTGACCTCTCTTCCAAAAACCCAAAACCCCTCTCTTATAATTCTCTCTCGAGTCTACATGGAAGCTAGAAGTCTAAAACTGTTAGGAGGGAGGTTTATGGTTGTTTATTAAACAAAAATCATTTATTTTTCATCAATATGAGGTAAAGTATTCATCCTTTAACTCTCTTCAATTCAAGGAGTCCCTTCAATTTAATTTTTAAAAGGGGTTTTCAACCCTAATTCTACTATCTTCAACTCTTAATATGGATCATCCATTAAAACATTTATAATGTATTAATAATGGTATTTATAATGTTAGTTTATGCTTTTAAGTTTAATACTTTAATGAAATCATGTGAAATCTTTTAATCTAATGTTGGCTTATGAAATGGTTTGAATGATCATGAAATGGTAGTCTTTAAGCTTTGGTTTCTTATTGTTGTTATTGTTGTTTAGATACTGCCGAAAGGGCATTATTATGGTTAAATATTAAGAAAAATGTTATAGGTTATGAATGTTTGGATTAAAGGGTAAGTTGGTTGTGTTTTAAAGTTTCAATTTTGAAATGCTCTTGGGTGGTATGGTCCACCTTGTTGGTGGCGGTGTTTACTTGAATTGTATGAATGTGAAGTTACTTGTTAATTATGAATGAGGACGTGAACTCATTTTTTTTAAGGAAGATGGAAATGATGCCATTATTATTAATTGTCGCTTATGAAGCTACTATGTGAAATAGGCTAGAGGGTATGCTTAAATGAAGTTATTCTTGTTAAGTGTTTTTTGAATCTTGTTATGATAAGTATGTTAAGGAATATGTCTTAGATAACTTATATGATTATGTAAAGCATGTTAAAGTGTGTGATATGATGGAATGAGGTCTAAGCATGTAAAGAATGAAATGTAAATGAAATGATGCTTATGTGTATGGTGTGCTCACATGTACACACATACTCACACTTAAAAGAGTGTATGAATCTAAGTTGAGTAAAAAGGGCAGTCTTGGGGTAGACACTTTTCCTGTGTTGAGATGAATTCTCGTGTAGCAACCTCACTATTCCTAATGATCTTTCTAAGATAGTTTGGATGATGAATTCCCTTCGTGAGTTGACATGTAATATTCACTAGATATCCTTAACCTATAGATTATAATGTTGTGAATCCATGGGAAGTTGTGCCATGTATCGAGAGGATATGAAGGAGAGGTGGATTACACTTTGTGAGTTGAGATGTTGTATTTTCAAAGTACCTCTTGAGATGAGTACTCCTCGTTAGTATTGAATGAGTTACTTAGAAGCAATCTCTTTATTTCTTAACTATGTTCCCACATAGGTGTAGCTATAGGGAAAGCTATGTAAAAAGTAAACAGAATAACCTTACTCTAGGCAAGTGAGGATTCCTCATCTGATAGGGGTTAATGTCGGGATACCATGTCTAGCTCTCATGGTCTATGTCGGTTAAGTTGACCCCCACAAAATAATTGATTGAACTATGTCTTTTAAAAGAACTAACTACTTAGGATTGGTGGTGGTATGAGATCTTATCTATTGATTGCATTAAGTAGGCATTCCGAAAGGGAAGCTTTTGGTGGTTTGTTAGTTGTCTTTTTATGTCTTTCCATTGATTGGGGGCTTGTTTCTCCCAAGTTGAGTAAGCCTAAAGGTGTAGTCTAGAGGATTTTTTTCTATGGTGTTTATTGAAGGAGACATATGCATACTTCCTTCATGTCTTACCTTAGTGAGTCATAGGATAATCCCGATATGGGGATTATCTTACAAAAAAAATGAGTTCACTTTCTCCTTCGCTTGACCTTGGAAGTTCACTCATTTAGAATACGATAATTCATTGTGAGTGCCTTAAATGAATAATTGTTAAAGTTCAAATTACTTCACTGTCATGTTAGTTGGAGTTTACTGTAATGTTTTGGAAGTTACTGTTAATGGTCACTTTTGGTTTAAAATTATGGAATATCTTATATAAGTGTTAAGTGATGGTTCATATGATGTTTTGTTTTTATATCATTGAATGTTTTACATAAATTGCTTGAAATGTTATTTTACTAATATATATGATTTTTCGCATACTATTGGATATGCCATACTTAGTACATTATTTGTAGTAACCCCATACTTTTCTATACCTTATAAGTATAGGTTGAAGACATTCTTGAAAATTCAAAGTCGAAGCTTGAGAAATTCACTCTCTCAAGAATTGGTATGTCCTCATATATTCAAGGACATAGTAATTGTTTCCTAGTTTTATTATTTAGACTTAATATGCATTTGATTTAAATGTAAAGGGTCGCGTCCCTACAATATATTATGTTGTGTCTTATGTTTAGTTTGTGACGATGAGATTTATTAAGTATTCATGAAAGATTTCATTTTTATTAATTTATTCGTAAAAAGTTTTAATTCCGCTCTACTTTCCATGTCTTATGTAATGAATGCTAGTTAAAGGGCGTAAAAGAATCCAAAGTTTCAAGTACGCCTGGTCACAAAACGAGGGTTCCTCCTAAATTCTAGGTGGTGACTTCCGGTCATGAAAGACTTGGTGTCAGAGCATAAGGTTTTGGAAAATAGTTAAAGGTCTAAAATTATCACAAACCACGTGTAGAAGTTTCTTGGTCATTGGTGTGTGTCGCGACACATACATGAACAAGAGGCTATAGGAATATAGGAGTTTTACTTTCTTCATTACTCTTGAATCGTGCCATAAAACATAACTCCATAAGGCCTCTCTATCTTGTGTTCCCTCGTCATGTCGTCATCGAGGTGTGATTGCTTGGAAGGAGATATGTTTCTATGTTTGAGGGAGAGAAAAGGTGTGTTTTGATGTTATAATGGTTTTATTGCTAAAAGAGTAGATGTGAAGGTATGTTTTGAAATTTGGGATTTGATGCCATTTATGGGTAGGTGTGAATTATGAGGTTGGGAGTTTTGTGATGAGAAACATTATGGTGATACAGGTCTAAGCATAGTAAGAGCTATAAGAATGAATAAAGCACTTTTGAGGATAAATAAGTTATCTTCTAATTATATTCGATGATGGTAGATATGCTTTAAGGTGTGAATATGTGAAATGTTGAGGGAATGTGAAGATTTTAAAGAATTTAAAGGCAACTCTCTTGTGCGACTAATGTTTCATAGTGTTCTTGTGATTGGTGGATGTTGTGGTGTAGGCTTACACTAAGATGGAAAAGTTGTATGACTATCTAGTGAGGATGGTTTTGTCCTTGAGATTGATTTAAGTGATGCCTAGGAGTTGAATGAAGTAATGTTTAAGAGAGTTTGTTTAGGTTTGAACCCAAAAAGGGAAGTATTATGCTTAATTTTAAGACTGATGTTTAATCTTGATGTGCAGGAGTTCAGGGTAGTGTGAGTTCCTACATTGTGAGATGCATAATGGTTCTTTGATGTATGGTACCTTGAAGTGAAATCCTTTTGTTTTTGGCATCATCCGGGATTATCAGTCCCGGTTGGAAAGTCTTAGATGAATATATCCTAAGTGGGTGAGAATAATGTTGAGAAAAGCTGCATGTAAGGTACTTAGTCCAAGAGAATCCTCATTGAGCACTAAGTGGGAGTTGTAGTATGGAATGCTACTCTCACATTGCACTTAGTGAAACTTACCAAGTCTCTTTGGAGTATGTTAGGGTGATCTTGTCCCTCATATTGTCATTCCATATTGTTAAAGTTGCTTGGAAGGTGCATTATGGAAATTTTAAGCATGTGACACAGTGAAGTTTTGAATTCACTGTAAGTATGTCCAAATATTTGAGAAAATAGCATTTCTCTTGTACTATGGTTTCAATGTGTTATGAGATGAGTTTATATGGTATTATACTTCTTATGATCATGCATTCTTGATGAATTGCTCAAAGAATGAATTTTTGAAACAATTTGACATGCTTAACTATGACACAGTGAATGCTCACTGTAAAATTTCTCCTTATTGAAGAAAATTTTTTTGTCTTGAATTGAAGTTTTAAATGTTTGCAAAAGTGTTGTATTTGATAATATTTAATGTTGGATAAGGTAGTTCATCCATAAGTGAAGTATAACAGATGATTTGGAAATGTCAATGTTATGCAAAAGTTCTTATGTTGCTAGTGTTGAAAGTGTGAAAATGATGATCCTTGGAAGTTGATACTTTGATTTTTAGTGTTTGAGCCTTAATTGTAATATGTTATGTGATGGTGGGTAAATCCTTGTTGTTCTTAAAGATTAATTTTGATTCGAGGATGAATGTTATTCTAAGTGGGAGAGAATGTAGGGACCTAGAACAAACTAAGGTAAACTAGAGACTCGTGAGTGTTTATTGAGTTAATTTGCATCTAAAAAGAGTATGTTTAGTGTTTTTAAGCAGTGTGTTAAGCTTGGTTAAGTTTGGAGGTCAAACATCCAAGAACGTTCATGACGTTCGAATGTTTTGAGTCAGTTTTTCGTATTTGTTTCGAAATGGATGTGGGATGTTCCTAAGACCTATACGAATTAGTTTAGGGGTATAACATCCGGTCACGACCCCACGAAGGACCCACAAGGGGCCCTAGATGAAAGGTCCAAGACATGTCAACAAGCTGCCAAAGCAGTGACCAAACGACGACCCTAAGGACGGTTTGTTGGTCTACCAACAATATGTTGAACAAGGGCAACAATTAGACCTACAATTAAAAATGTCGAGCCTCCATTTGGATCTAAGTGTTAACCCACGAGACCCCACCAACGGTCCGTTGGTTAGGTCTCATCTGTGAGGGGTTCAATCACTGTAAATTTTCTGCCAGGGCATAGGGTGTTTGGTATATTCACCCCAAGTCTTTTATGACCCTAGGACGTTAGTTTTAGTGTTTATTAGATATATTAAAGTGTTCTAAACCCTAACACCTAATTATAAAAACCCAAAACCCCTCTCTCTTAAAATTCTCTCTCAAGTCTATATGGAAGGTAGAAGTCAACAAATTTTAGGAGGGATGTTGATGGTTGTTTCTTCATAAAAAATCATTTCTATTTCTTAAATGTGAGGTATAATATCCATCCTTGAACTCTATTCCATTGATGGAGTCTGTATTTTCTACTATCTTCAACTCTAAATATGGGTCTTGCTTGAAAGCATTTCTAATGAATTAAGGTAAAACATTAATGAAATCATGTTAAAGCTTTTCATATAATGTTGGCTTAAGAAATCGGTTAAATGATCATGAAATGGTAGTCTTTGAGCTTTGGTTTCTTATTGTTGTTTAGGTACTGCCCAAAGGGTTTATTATGGTGTTGATAAAAAGCTTATAGGTGATGAAATCTTGAATTAAAGGGAAAGTTGGTGAAGTTATTTAGTTTCAATTTCGAAATACTCTAGAGTTGTATGGTCCACCTACTTTGTCACATTTGGGTTAACCCTTAGACGCAACCAGCATCGTCGTTCTTTTTAAGGACTAAGACTAACTTCTTAGTTTCTTGCCATTATATTCAACAATATCTCCTTCCAACCTCTTTCAACGATCGGAACCTAATTATTTGGGGAAAAGGAAATAAAATGGGGTTAGTAATCCACAATCACTTAGTATGAGATCTTATGCACATACACAAGCAAAACATGCTAAAAGGGACTTTTCATAAAAATAAGTCATTTTACCCCTTTAGGGACATAATGCATAGTCAAATAAATCCTATTAATCAACCAAACATGCTTATTATATTAACAAGTAATACTTTTCTCAATTTATTTGAAAACCATGATTTAATACAACACTACAATCAAAGAATAATATAAAATGAATGAATAAGAGTCAAGCATATCATAATAAGCAAGACAACTACTCACAACTCCTTATCAAGTTAATAGTGGAATAACCAAGCAAAGCCCTATAACCTTACTCAATAAAGTATCCTCAACAAGAAAACATGACCAATGTCTAACTTTACATATCATGACATTTAGATTTACATTTCATCATATATTAACATTATAACCCAAGGCATATTAATAAATGAACTAATCAACATATAGTATTATCAACATGCCATGAACGTAATATATACATAATATATTATCATAATATAAACATATCTAAGAACCTCCTTTTAATACTCCCCTCAAGGATAACTAGTGCAATGTTTAGGTAGAGTCTCATACCCCTACCTAGACTAAGACAGACCCCTTAGGTTATCAAAGTTATAGTTCAAGTCCTTTAATTTGTGTAAACTTAGGGGAACATCTTGACCTAACCGACATAGACCACATGAGGTATTGTGGAATCCGGAGTCATAAACCCTACACCGAAAGAAAGGAGGACTACTTTCCAAGGTATTATAAACACATGAAACATAGCACCTACGTGGATCCACTAGCTAGTGTTCCTATGGAGGAAACATACTTCAAGAAGTAGGAGATATAGTTGTGACCCTATTTATGCTACATTCTTTATATTCTCCAATCTCAAGAGTTACATAGTGTTCCTACGTTCCCTATGTCGGAAGGCACACTTCTTAATCTTGTTCACTCGGTTCTATGCTAGAGTCTTTTTTTTAAATGTGTTTAGGCCGTTAATTATTAATCATTGCTTAATTTACGCTATAGGATCTAACCCTTGTATAATCATAATCATAATCATCAATAGAAAAATAAGAATTGTATGAGTATAAGTCATTTCATCACAATTCTTATAAGCGAGGTTAACACATCAACATTTCATAGCATATTAAGGCACATTGATTGTTTTCATCATCCTTATATCACAGACACCTTAATAAGTCTCATAACATTGACAAGACATTTCAATTAAACATTATACCACCCTATAATCATAGTACAAATACGGCATACTCCAATGTTATATCATGAATTATAAAAATTAATCACAATTGGAAATATGAATAGAGATTCTAAGACTTAAACAAGTCTTCCGCATAGTCTATCATCAAAGTCTTATCATCAACCCATAACTCAACCGAATTTTGGGAGTAACATCATCACACATGATAACCAATAGAATAACAAGACCAATTGCATCTCTAGAACACAATTCAACTCTATATCACAACATGAGATAAGATACAAAGGCTAATTTCACATTATAATTTATAACCTAAATCACATCTGAAGAACAAGAATCATAGGCCTATCATTAACAATAATATAATCATAATAACACCATAAGATAGTAATCTAATCAACAACAAACTCAATTTAATGATCACAATACAATATAGATGAAGATCACTACCTAGGGTTAGTGATGGAGGATCATATTCTTTAATTTAGACCAAACCATGAACAATTACCATAAGCTAGTTGAATTACATGTTAATATACGAAATAACCCTAAGAAATAATTAACAACTCTATCCATAATTTAAATTTTGTAATTGGATGAAACCCATAAAAAAACTCAACTTTTAAAATATATTTTGAATGAAGCCTTTATGGAAAGAGACTCAAAGTCAATTGAACCCATAGCTTAACGTTTGTCAACAATTTGATGGTGAATTCGTCCATTGCAATCCCCCAAACCTTTATCCTTTCTAGTCTTCAATGATGAATTCATGAGGAAAAAGAAATAAGAGACAAGGGAGTGACTTGATTTGAGAGTTGTCTTTAGATTTATGAGGGTTGGGAGTATTAATATTTGGTCTTAAATCAACATAATTATACTCACCTAACCCCTTATTAAACCACCTAACCCCCTATGTAATTTAACGATACCAACTTAAATTAAGTAGGAAACTATACCCTCACAAATGAAACCCTGATCGATGGGCCGTCTCTGAGTCGATGGACATCCCCCCACCGTCCTGCACTCCATCGTCTTAGTCAGTGTCACATTCTGGATTAACCCGTAGACGTAACCGGATTCTTCGTCCTTTTGAAGGACTAAGTCTATCCTCTTAGGTTCATGTCATTACATTCATAGGTTGAAAAATGTGGAAAAATTTAAAACTATCATTATCACTACTTGGAGGTTTACATAGACCTCTACATCACAATAATATATATTCATATCGAGTATAGATAGAGCATTCATATAAAAAGTTTAAATAGCCTTGTACTTTTATTGCACATACATATATAAAAATATAGAAATAGACTCAATGATTGTCTCATCTCATACCATCTAACAAATATGACTATATGGGCATAACCCTTGCATCAATTCAACAAGACCATGTGTAGATCGTACAAAAGTACAATATTAAATAACAAGGAAAGGAATGATAGAGTCAATAAGCTAATAAAAAAATCCAAAGCTAGAGGATGGCATTACCCTCGAGAGTTGAGGACATACCCTACTTGGATGAAAGGAAGAATCCAAGCCTTCAACAAAGACGCCTCCCAAAATATTTCAACGACCGAAACGTAAAATGTTTGGGGAAAAGGGAAGAAAATTAGGTTAGTACTCCACATGTACTAAGTAAGAGATCTTATGCACATACACAACAAAACATGCTAAATGGAACTTTTTATCAAAAGATGCCATTGTACCCCCTTAGGGACTTAATGCAAAGTCAAGTAAGTCATATAAATCAACTAACATGCTTGCTATCATACAACTAATACTTATCGCAACGTACTTGAAACCATGATTTTCTACAACCCTAACATCAAGGAATTATATCACAAGAATGAATAATAGTTAAACACATCATAATAAGCAAGACAACTACTCACATGTCCTTATCAAGTTAATAAGTACAATTACAAAGCAAATCCCAATAACCTTACTCAATAAAGTATCCTCAACAAGAAAACATGACAAATGTCAAACCTTACATATCATGCCATTTAGAATTGAATTTCATCATATACTATCATTATAATCCAAGGCATATTCATAAATAAACTAATCAACATATATTATTAACAATGTCTCATGGTCATTATATGTAAACATCATATATTATCATAGCATAAACATACATAAGAAACTCGTCCTAAGATTCCCCTCAAAACTAGCTAGTGCAATGTCTGGGAAAAGACCCATACCCCTGCCTAGACTAAGCTAGAACCTTAGGTTATCCAAGTTAGAAGTCAAGTTTTTAATTCCATTAACCTTTTCGGGAATATCTAGCCCTAACTGACGTAGACCACATGAGCTAGTGTGGAACCCGGTGTCACAAAACCCTACACCAACAAAAGGCGGACTACTTGCCAAGATAATACTAAAACATGAAACGTAGAAACTACATGGATCCACTAGCTAGTATTCCCACGGGGTAACATAGTTCAAGAACTAAGAGATTTAGTGGGGACCCTCTTTAAGCGCTATGCATTATAGTCTCCAATCTCAAGAGTAATTTAGTGTTCCAACGTTTCCTATGTGGCAAGGGACACTTCTCTATCTAGTTCACTCGTTGCTAAGTTAGTGTCCCTTTTTGAAATGACTGTAAGCCTTTAATTATCAATAATAACGTAATTTAGTACATAGAGTCTACCCCTTGTATAATCATCATCGTTAATATTTCAATAAGAATTGTATGAGTATAAGTCCTTTCATCACAATTCATATAAGTGAGGTTAACATTTTAGCATTTCATAACATATCAAGGCACATTGATAGTTTTCACAATCCTTATAGAACGTACTCATGAATAAATCTCACAACATAGTCAAGACATTTCAATTAAACATCATACCCTCCTTTAATCCTAGTATAAGGCATATTCCAATGTAATATCATGACTTAAAAACAATTAATAACAATTGGAAGTTAAGATAGACGTTCTAAGACTTACCAAGTCTTCCTCATAGTCTATCATCAAGGTATTACCATCAACCCATATCTCAACCCAACTTGGGGAGTAATATCATCACACAATGATAACTAATAAGATTACAAGACCAATTGCATATCAATAATACAATTCATCTTTAGACAACAACTTGAGACAAGGTACATAGGTTAATTTCACATTATAATTCATAACCTAATTCATAATTCAAGAACTAGCATGATAGGCCTATAATTAATATTAAATGATACATAATTGCACCATAAGATAGTAATCAAATCAACAACCAACTCAATCGAATAATAACAATACAATATAGGTGAGATCACTACCTAAAGTTAGTGATAGAGGATCATACTCTTGGATTTAGACCAAAACATCAACAATTACCATAAAAAAAGTTGAACTACATGTTAATGTACTCAATATAACCCTACAAATTCATTAACTTTTCAATCCATAACTTTAATTCTGATATTGAAAGTAACCCATAAAAGTGTAAACTTTTTGAAATATATTTTGAAGGAACCGCTTGAGGAAAGGACCTCAAACGTGAATATAACCAATACCATAATGATTCAGTGATAATTGAAGATGAATCCACCCTTGTTCATCACCCAATTTACCTTCATGCTAAGCTTCTATGGAGTCTTCAAATTAGATTTACAAAAAGAGACAAGGAAAAGATTTATTTTTAGAGTTTTCTTTAGGTTAACGAGGATTAAGGGTATTTATAGTAGGACTTAATAAACGTAATTAGTCTCCCTTTAATGCCCAACTAACCCTTTAACCACTTAATTAATTGAATAAAATCATTCAAATTTAACAGTGGAACTCGACCCTAACAAATGAGTTCCCCATCGACGGTCCATTTAAGAGTCGATGAACAACCCCCCTCGGTCCTGCACTCCGTCGTATCTGTCAAAGACTTTGAAATAAAGGGACTCCTACAATATTTCCAAGTGTGGGACGACAATGGCATCGATGCCCTATCGATCCACACATGGACTATAACCTGCGCCTCTGCACTCTGTCGATGAGTCCAGAGACTTTGCAGATGAAGGGACATTCTCCACCAGCTTATGTGTGGGATGACGGTGGCATGGATGCCACTTTGATACACCCACGGTCCATCTTTTGTCCCATTGATGCACACTGCTAGGCAGTGCGTATCAAACTATAGGAGTTCTCCTCGATGGCCCTTGGTTAGTCCTTGGAGAGTCGTACACTGATGATTCAACCATGGAACAACTCAAACACCCATTAGTTACCTTTCCACAAAATAATTACCCAACCTAATAAATTCCAAAGATACATTCATAGGCAAAACATTTCTGACAGAAACTTGGAACAAGTAATGTAATATTAAATGAGCATCATGGCTTTTGTATCACGCATTGATATATTAGAGGCAAATCCTTTTGGTAATTTGGCATCTTATAAAATAGTACAAAATAACCTTTTCTCTTCTAGTTTCATGGAGAAAAAAGATTTTGCCAAATTAATGTTTCCAATATCACAATATTCTACTTGCTTAAGCTCTTTGAGAATTCCCATATCAAGCAAGTCATAGTGAGAATTAGTATGATCATTTGACTTTCCAAGTATATCCAGTAAAGTCCCAAGCAAACTATAACATATATTCTTCTCTATGTGCATCACATCTAGATTGTGCCTCAATTTGTTGGTTACCCAATATGGCAACTCCAAAAGATGGATATTTTCCCATGGACTATCATTCTTTTTTTTTTCTCTTGTCCCTTTCAAATAACATTATTGAATTCACGAAGTTCTTCAAGAACTTGTCTTCATGATAAGGAAATTGGTAAAATTTATGCTCCTCTTTTCCATTGAAGGATTTTTTTATCTTTTCTATATGATGATCATGAGGCAAAAAGGCTCGATGACCCATATAACACATTCTATGACTATGTTTGAGATATTTGGAATAATTATTATGATTACAAGTTTGGCATGCCCATTTCCCGTTTGTACTCCATCCGAAAAGCATTGCCAGTGTTGGAAACTCACTAGTTGTCCATAATAAAGTTGCACGCATCGTAAATATTTGATAAGTTCACAAGATTATAAGTTTCAACTCCCACTTCCCATAGTTCTTTCAACTCTGCATTAAATGGTTGTAATCGTACATCTATATCATTTGTAGAAGACGATGGACCTTGAATAATCATTCAAAACATTATATACTCCGACTTCATGCAAATCCATGGTGATAAGTTATAATTCATCAACATAGCCGGACATGTGCTATGTAAAATGCTCATAGTTCAAAATGGATTAAAATCATCGTTTCAAGGACCTAATCTCATGTTACAAGAATCGCTAGAAAAGTCAGGATGCAAGGAATCAACATCTTTCCAAGCTTCCCCATCAGTTGGATGCCTTAAATTTCCATCTTGGGTCATTTAAAATTATTTCATGTCATAGCTATAGATGTTTTGGAACACATGAATATCCACTATAGCCTAGGCTTTAAAGGAAGGAACCTTAAACCTTTGTTGGTACTTTAGTGACCTTATTAGAGAAGTCATCACAGACATTCTTCCATTTAGTTGATCCACTTATGGACCACTTGTCAACTTTGCATTGTCATTCAAAAATAATATGTAATCGTTAGGACATGCACGATATTTTTCATAATGAAGACCCAAATCTTTTATCATTTTTTTTGCCATTTAGAAAGACTCTGGTATCTGAGCAAAGGGAAATGCCTCTTTTATGAATTCTAAGAAATCTGAAAAAGTATACATTACTCAATTTGTGAATGCATTTAAACAAGTACAATTGAATGGTGAAAATTGAACTTAGAAAAGTTCTTACACTCAGGTACAAATCCTATTTCCCTTATTCTACGTATTTAAAGAATATCTTTGCATATTCAGATGGTTACTCTCTTACTTCTTCATGTCTCAAGTAATTTTTTACATTTCTAAAAGCATCTTGAAGTAGTTGATCAATACTGTCTTGTCTATCACAAGATTAATCAGTATTGGTCGGATGTGGCATATTTCATCAGGAAAACCCTTCTCCATGGAAAACACAATTGGTGTATCCATGAACAAACTCATGAAAAATAATTGATCCTCCACTACATTTCCACAATGCCAATAACGATTAAACCACGTCTTACAAGGACATAATTTGAATGTCCTTGGGATACTCATTCAAATACAAAATCTAAGAAATCATAAACTCCATGGATATACTCATTGGTGGATATTCGAAGATCCATAAAACTTGTATCTCCAACATCCATTTAATATCTTATGTTCAATAAGAAAAACATAAAAGAAAACAATTCATGAGTACAAGTAGTATCAACAAAATTTCACCTTTCAAAGTTTGAAGATATTTTTTTACCCTCTTGTTTTTAAAAAAATCATGATTGTAAATTATCTTCTATAGGTCATAGGTACGTTGAATTTAGTTACGTAACCTATATATTACTTGATATTTTCATTCCTCAATTTATACTATAGAACATTTTAGGTACTGCCTTACTACCCAAAAAAAAAATGACAGATTATGGTTACTACTTTTTTTCTTTTCGAGAGAACTTGAGCTAATTTTCAAGTTAGTAATGCTTTATGTCTGAGTACATTTATATTACTTCTAAAAAAAATAAATATGATTGCATAAAATGTTCTATAAGGATAGATTTAGGATTTGATGTAAGTCTCCTTTAGTATCAGAATTCTACAAGCATCTATGAACGTTTTTTTAGTTTTCACCGAAAGTTATTGCTCATGATTGTATAATTGTATTAATATATTTTACATTCTACTGTAGGGATGCAATATTCTAGTTTTGTTCGTCCCAAAATTACTTGATGAAGATGTTTAATCTATCTAGCGACGATGAGTTAATTATCTTTTTTTTGGCAGTATAGCAATCACTAAATATTATTCACATTTCTTTTAATTCATATTCAATTGAAGGTTGAAAAAAATTATGTAACGGTGTGATTTTCTGTAATTGTTTATTTTGTTTGGTGTAATGTTGCTCCTATCAGTTTAGAACTTTGTTTTTGTAGATTGATATAACAGGGGACACACTGCATGTACTACATATTCATACAAACTACAATAATATTAGGTGAATTCACTAGGTTTAGAAAGGAAGGAATGATTTGAAACAGTAGTATGTTGTATAGACAAGACAAAGAGTTGTATTATGCTTGGGCTTTTCATAACAAGCTTCTAGTAAAGATTAAGAAACAAAAATAAAATGTTCCACTGAAAGGCATTGTAAAGTTTTTATACCTTGGAGGACCGAAAGGTCAAAAAAGTACTTTTAAGCATCCATAAAATGAGAGAAATCACAATGGTCTTATGTTGATGAAACAGATGCATACATTGTCGTTTTTCAGAACATGGAAGCTTAGGAACACGAAAATTTTCAGACACGTAATAAACATACTAGTACAATGATTACATAAATACTATAAAAAATAAAAGAGAAAACATGAGAGATAGGTTTGAACATATAAAATCCAGTAAAATGAAGTTTTCTCCAATTGTTTTGCATATATTCCACATCAATTGAAAACATATTTTGTTCAACAAAATGTATCATCTATGGAAGTAGCTATATAGGTATGTTTTGGCAGCAATCAAAATGATATAGAAATCAAAATACTTTAAAAAAAATTCAGTTCACATAGATAGACCAAACTCATAGTGCAAATAAAAATATTCAAAGCCATAGGATAAAATCAACTATAAAACGTAAGTTGTTTCATAAAAACGAAACCTAACTTCACTGTAATTTTTATTATCTTATCGTCACTAAATTTGAGTTAAAAACTCTAAAGTAAAAATGGATTATGCATAACAGACCTAAATTAGAACAAAAAAACATACATTTCAACAAACCTATTTGTTAATCTTTGAAATTTTTTAGAAGATCTATAATGAAATTTCTAATTTTGAAAAATAGTACATGGATTACCAAATAGAGACAAAGAGGACATAGAAATCACCTTAACATAGTACACCTTTATCTCAAGAAAAATAATTTTGAAGAAGACTATTTTGAAGAAGAAGACCACTGAAGATGTAAACTTCACACTGTAGAAGAGACCATTATAGCATATAACTTAAAAAAATTTCTTCACCGGAATAAAAAATTATTGTCGAAGATGAAGGAATCACCTATGTTCTTGAATTTTAGGGCTTTCATTTTGATTATTGGGGAAGAACACGGTAGTATTCATCCTTTGATTTGGGTTATTTGAGAAAGTAAATGGTTCTTTAGAATGTTTTGTTCACTAAAATAATAAAAAAAAGAGGGACAATGAAATTAGTGGAGGGAAGAAGAATATTACACATCATATTCGCGGGTTGGGGAATTTTTTTTAAACTCTTCACTTAAAAGATCGTTGCCATAGGTGTTATTTTGTGACGGTTAATAAGTATGTGGACATAGATAATCTATAGACACAATTATACAAATTACGCTACTATATTTATTAAAATTACTGGGATATATTGCAACGGTCATAACTGTGGCAACACATACTCTATTGCCATGGTTGTAAAATTATTGCCAAAAAAGTGTTGCCTTAGGTCAAATTTCTAGTACTGTTGCCATCTTCAAAACAACCTCTTTTCTCAAGTTGGACCTTCGGAGTAGTAGGTCCAGCTTGAGTTTGAGCCCTCTTCTTTCTTCGTCCACAGCTCTTCAAACTTCTAGACATCCTCTTATGCTTGGGCTCCTCAATTGATTGAGCATACACCATAAGTCTAGCTAAGATTATATCATCATGTAGCATGAACATACGACATTCTTCTTTAACAAGATTGGCGACCCCGGTCACAATCCTACTCATCTCATCCTTAAGGTTTGACACAAAGGGTGGAGCATATTTATACAACCTAATGAACTTCAATGAATACTCTTCCACACTCACGTTTCCTTGCTTGAGATTAATGAAATCTTCTACTTTTACTTCACTCTTCTCAGGGGAAAGTACTTTCTCAGGATAGCCTTTTTAAATTTGTCCCATTCTATGGGACCCGACTCAACCAACCTATTACCTTTCCATTGTGTGTACGACACTTGAGAAACATCTTTCAATTTATATGAAGCTAACTACGCTTTCTCCCTAGAATTCACTCCAATACCATGCACTATCTTATACACCTCATTTAGTAACTCTTGGGGATCCTCTCCCACCTTAGAGACAAGAAAGATAGGACGATTCATCATTACAAAGTCTCTCAACCTAGCGGTCATAGTACCGTCTACAAATTTCACCCTAGTCTCTATTCTCATATTGAGTTGAGTAGTCACAGCTCTGGCTAAACCAAGCAAAGCCTCTTTAGTCTCTCTGTTAGTTAATTCCAGGGAAATCACCAGAATATCATTACCTCCTTCCACAATAGGGACTTTATCACCTTGGGGAGGCACTTGACTATTTTGAGCACCTTGGACTCCTTGTTCACCTTGAAAAACATTCTCAACTTCCTTCACTTGAGTAGGAACTTCCTCATTCACCCTTCCCTCTTCCAATCTTCTAGCGGCAATCGTTCTAGTATTCTTCTTCTAGAAACACAAAGGAAGAACATTAAGAATAATACTCATAACATTTACTCTACGACATCACATAGTAGAAAAGAAGGGAAGCTTTATCATCCTAGCCTCTCGCCCATAGATGTGTCAAGACTCCACTAGGCGTGACTTGATAAGACTTTTTGATTTGTAAGACCAAATTTATAACGTATGATCTTACACCATGTTTGTCACATATGGAGACGACATTATAGAATATATGAAACTCTCGCAGTGCAAAAGTCATACTTGACCTCTCAGAGGTTTTATGCAAGCCCTTTCATATCATTAATCACATATACATATTGAAAAGTAGCGTGGAGTTAGAACTTTTTTCAATCATTTTCATAATCTTTAAAATCTCTTCATTAAAACTCATAGGAAATCTAAGTCCTATTCATCAAATATTAGACACAAGAATACTTGGGAAATGACCCTTATAATACGAATATAGAATTACTTAATTTATTACATTACTTCAATAAGAGAAATAATTGACATCTATGTCCTCGAGTTAAATGAGGACATACTTCAACTTTCTTGAATGATCTTCTAATCCAATCTTATCTCTCCAAAAGAAGCTTTACATGTGAATCACTTTACAGATAGATAAAAGCATGGAATTAGAACAACCAGATGTACTAAGTATGGCATAAAACATTAAAATCATGAAAACAAACATTTAATTGAAATATGTATGTTTTTATTTAAATATCATAAGACAATCACGATAACGACATTTAAGACGTTAGAAACATATATGAAATAACTAAGACAATTATTCACATTTTTAGCAACATTACAGTTCCTCAAGCCAAGTTACATTGAACTAACTTCACTGTTGCATTGAAGTTTCTCAACTTCATAAGGGATTTAATTTGTAGCATGCAATCCTCCTACTAAAAGTTATTCTAAGACTCACATAAGCAAGACAAAGAGAGAACGCCCATACAACCTCTCTAGGAACACGTAAATGATCCTTAAGACCACCGATTATGAGATAAACACACTTACAATACACTCGCATTCACATAATATGACATCCTCCCTTCAAAGGTTATCAAAACACCTAGTCAAGTAAATCAAGAAGATAACATCCACGATTAACCTCTTAAATTACCTAAGTAATCCGTAAGACTACTTAAGTTTGAATCATGTCTACAAAATCAGCTAACATTCCTATCTAGAGTCATTCTTAAGACTTATCTAGGTTAGGGAGAAAGTTACCATTCTTATGCCCTCTTTACACATAAACAAGACAACTCTTAACCACCATGTATAAGTATTTCTTCATTTAAGATACTTTCTTAACTTAAGTCATTCCATTCATTAGTTCATTTAAGAAACATTCATCACACAAGGACATTAAAATAATTGTCGTGGAGAAGACCTGAGGACTCTCACTAACATCTTTAAAGCCTATTTTGCAATGTCTAGATAGTGTCCCGTACCACTACTTAAACATCATAGAACTTGTCCAATACTAGTAGGTATCAAACTTGATGAAAATAGACAATAACCGGCATCGACCATGATAGCTAAACATGGAATCTGGAGTTCTAACCTACTCCGATGAGGGTGTTCTACTTACCAAGGGTAGAACTAGAACACATCCTATGGTAGTACACGGTTAAGGAATACGGAAGGCTTTTATGTAATCTAGTGTTATTATCAAGTAGAGATACATTGTACTCTAGTCTCCGTCTCAAGTAGAGTTACTTCCCATAACATAGTCAATCGATGCTAGCCTTTGTTCTCATCTAGTAGTTCAAATTAAAGGATCACATGAAGGGGTCCATATCAAGTTCATAGCCCAATCACGTTCACCCTACCAAAGAGGTCCACTAGGACTACCTTACAATGGAGAAAAAGATATCACATCATGACTTTCCTATGGATTATATGATGTTGTTCCACTCAATCAACCCTATGTCCACCATTCATACAAGAAGGATACCATTACTTCTCTCTACTTCAAGATTCATAACCATACCACTAGGTTTAAGGTTCCACGTACATGACCTTATTAACATCATTTAAGGTATCACATATAAGTCATTTATTGAGGACAAAGGATCGCTAAGCATACCTATTCAAGACATCTCATATTCATATATAATTTATACATGTATCAAGTAAGGGACACAAGTCTACCAAAACAAGACAGAACATACTTTACTTTATTACATATAGAATACCAATCTTTGAAGCACTTAGGAATGAACCTTATCATCTTTATGTTATCCTATAAATTACTATAACATCATCTATATAACAATTATATAATCATATGGTCAAGTAGGAATAATCATGAATTAACTCTAAGACTACACACATGAACACATATTCATAGTCTAACATGATAAGCTAACAACATTAATACAAGAACAGATACTTTCACATTACTTACCATGTTGGTAGATATAATCAAACAACAGAAAATTATATAAAAGAATCATCATGATATTTCACATAGTTTCCTACAAGGCCATGATCATCATAATACATAAAGTAACACCAAAAAGGACACATCAATCACATAACATCGCCTTATTAAGTGGATTATACCACTCAAAACATAATTCAAGATATATAATGCATAAAATAAATTGAATTAGGTCAGCATACCATTAATCAATTCTCTACACTTCAATCATTAATTAAATAGTCCAATTCAATACCAATATGTCCTTACTCATGGCCTTGATAATTAATTCAATACAAATACCACAATACCTAATGAAAGTATGTCAGATCAATATATATTTGTCAATCTAAGACAACCTATACGTCAATTGAATATAATTATTACATAATTCAATAGCCCATAGAAAATTACACCAGAATTTATAAGCATTAAGTCAATATCAAGTAACCCATAAAGTAGTCAAAACCGATAGTTCATCAATTGCATGGGTTAATAGATTAATTGAGTTAAAATCAAATAATTAAAAATAATTCAATCAATATTCAATGCTTTAAAATCTTAAATTCAAGAGCCCATGGATAGATTTCAAATTAGAAAACTCATCTTTAAGAAGACTTTGAAAGTCACTTTGAAGATTGGCTCCTTGATAAATAGGGTTTGAAGGATAAAAAACCATACCTTATTGATTTTCATCCACCAATTTTATGATGAATTCCACTCAAATCTTCAATCCAAGCTCTTCGTTGAGTCTTGGGTTCAATGGAGTTCCAGAGAATTTCTTAGGCAATTTGTGTTTTTATTTTAAGAATGAATTCTTTTAAGTTTTAAAGGATTATAAAAATATTTAAAATAATCAAAGTACCCTTTAGTAACCTCTTTATCTAATTTTGACGTTTGATGAACTTAGAACTTTACCATTGCAACTTACAGTAAGTTGCGCAAGAAGTAGTCCTCATAGACGGTTGCAAACGATGTCCCGTTTTCCAACCAACAGATTGTCATGTTGTTTAGTAGTTTGGGATTGAGGCTGGTCTTTGGATTGGCCTTCTCCCATGACTTATTCCTGATCCATGACAACAATTGACGGGGTGTCGACTGATTGACGAGTCGTCTACTGCCTCCGTGGTTTGGTATTATTTTGGCCAGTCATTGCTCTTGAGAAGGGTCCTTCCTCAAGAAACCTTGGTTGATCCTTCGGAACTTTCAACTGGACGTTTACAACCGAAATTTTTTAATAGACAAGTATATTACCTACCACATAAGTTTTATCCAAAACTAACATGTAAAACGCAATGAAACATAACAAGAAACACAAAGTTGTTTCAAGGCAATCCTTTTGAACGTCATGGATGTTCTTGGTCGTTTGTCATCCTAACATCAGGAAATTAGACACACTACATATTAACACCATAGAAACTCATTTGTGGACCTTATAACCTCATGAATTACCTATAAACACATAAAATTACATATGAGGCATATAGGTGACTTACTCGTCGAACGTCTTAGTCGTCCCTTGACATTTGACTTCCGATTCACCTAATACTTTCGAAACTTCCTCAATACCACATTATAGAACTATTTATAAATTCATACCATAATGACAACCATATTAAGCTCTAGTCTACCTAAGTCATTTATGGGATTGTACATACCCCAAACTACGGTAGTCTTGTTAGGGACCACATCAATCTTCAGGGTCCGTCAAGGTGATTCATGACCATATTTATGGGTCATGGTCGCTAAGGCAGTGGATAATATTTAATTTCCAATACCCATAAATATAAGTGATCTTCACGACCTCCTTCACGAGTCGTGGTCAAGGTCACTCAACATGAAGTGGTCCGTGAAAGTTGGGGTAGTGTCTAGGCAAAAGTGCCTTACCTCACTTCACACCAAGGCATAATGAAGACAACATTCACCAGCCGTGGAAAAGACCACTGGTCGTGAAGTTCCTCGTTAAGCCTTGAGGAAGTGCTGAGCCAAGGTTGGCGCGTTGTCATGTAGCACCTATAAAACATCTTACGTGAAACTAGATCTTAACACTTTGTTCTTGATGATTTGAAGTCCTAAAATTGGTTATAATGAGGTTAGGAGATAGTGTTTAAAATTTCGTGATGTTTGGAAGCGAAACATCCAAGAACGTCCATAATGATTGAAAGGTTTTTCTTGAAATGTCCTTGTATTCCTTAGTATGTTTCATCAAGTCTTACGCATTCGTTTTAAATGAAATCAATATGAGGGTCCTATACATGTACATAATAATATTTTCGGTTGGAAAGATCTGTGTGAAACTCCCTTAGGACCAACCAAGGGTTCTAGAGGAGAGACCCAACTTGTGAGCCAAATGTGATGTCCCCTTACAATTTTATCCTTATTCCGCATCCAGATAGATGCAGTACGTTCTAGAATTTTTAGGAGAACTCTAGAACCTGTTGGAAGACTCAAGAAGGCTAGGGAAGATCCCAACTAGTGAAGAATTCTCTAGAAAAGAGACAAAAGTTTAAATATTTTAGGGACTTGTATCATAAATATTAATTGCACTTTAGTCCCTAGGAAGTAGTATAAATAGAGGCGCCCCTCATTTTTAAAGGCACCAATCAAGTTCTAAAGCAATCTTCCAAAGCAATATGAAGCCTTATTCAAAGCTCTCTTTTTTATTTTTCCATGTCTTTCAAAGCATTCCCTTAGCAATCCAAGTCTTAAAGGCTTCCTTGAACTTATAAGATCTTTAAAAAGCAGTAAGTAATTCATCGAGGGACACACGAAGTCAAAGAAAAATAATCTATGTCAGTGACAACATGGTATCTAACGAGGTAATAAGGGAATAACTACCTAAGGAGACATAAAAGGCGCTAGCACCACCAACGTCCGTATGGATGGTGTAAAGAAGAACTGAAAGGCGAAGAAACATCAAAAGGTTATTGACAAGGTTATGCCCGACCCCACACCATGAGAGGCACTAACATCTCATCCACCCTCCATTGTCGAAGAGAGTGACGATTAATTAGGCGATGACGCCATAGACGTCACAACTGGAGAAGAATGCGTCACAAGAGGGGAAGGGGCAAGGCTGGCCATAGAGATTTTAGGTCGACGCATGAACATCACAGACGACAAGTTCAAGACCTTCGAGGAATTCACCTTTGAGGAGACTAAGAACATCCAGAAGGAGTTGGACGGTCGCATGGGGGCCGAGTTCGATATGAAAAATTCCATCACTTTCTTGGAGTGTCGGTTTATGGACGCGCTTAGCACGATCAAGACACTGAAGGTCAAATTGAAAACACTCAACGAAGGAGTGGAGGTCGAAGGATCGGCATCACTCGACTGTGATAGGGAGGCTTTGGTCAAGGCTCCCAAGACACCTATATTCAAGGGCGTCCGTGACACTTAAAAGGTGGAAAACTTTCTATGCAACTTGGAGAATTACATCAAGTGTAGTAGGGTGTAAAGCGATGAAAATAAGATCAACACTGTCGTGTTGTATCTGTCCGAGATGGCTATGCTATGGTGGAGGCGTAAAGAAGCCGAGATTAGGAAGGGGACTTTCACCATCACCACGTAGGAGCAATTCCGCGAAGGATTAAAGAAATCCATCTTCCCTAGCAACATCGTGTATGAGGTTAAGTGCATGTCCGAGAACTGAATCAAAAGGGAAGCATCCGGGCATATTTGAAGGAGTTCACAACTCTAACACTTCATATTCCCAACCTCAGAGAAAATGACATGCTGTTCCACTTCCTGGACGGACTGCACAATTTGTCCAAGACGGAGTTGGAGTAGCATCAGGTCAATATCACAGACAAAGCCATCAAACAAGCCGAGTCCTTGACGGACTTCAAGCATGAAAGAAATTACAAGGCAAAGAGCAGATATGCAAGAAGTAGTCATGCCAAAGGTGGGGAGACCCTGGAAGAGGCAAGGATATGACGGCACACTCAAAGAAGCACGAACCCCACAAGCTAGACAACAAGAGATTCGTGACCCATAATTCTACATATGGTTTAGACCGCATGGTTATGCAAAGTGCCCCTAGATAAAGAACCTTGGTGCAATCCTACATGAACGAAAGTAGAAGGAAGCACAAGAACAAGGGCAGGACGCGAGCAAGACGTTGTTGGGAAAAGTTAGATTGTACGGTGCGATAGCCAAGTAGACTGAGAAGCCAGGAGACTTCAGCACGCAGTATGTAGGCATCTCCATAATGGAGAACCAGCTTGTGCCATGGTAGACTCTGGGGAAGAAGCAAACATCACGACCAAGATGGCTGCATAGATATTATGGCTTAATTACATGCCAAGCAACGCCCGCCTCAAGAAATTGAATGCTCTACTGACTCCCGTATGCTTGGTCGCCAAAGGAGTGAGCAACAAGTTGCAATAGTTGCAAGGTAAGATAAACTTTACCGTCTTTTTTCTAAATATATTTTATATCATCCTAGAGCAAGATTTCTTCCAACGCTGCCACACGATGATCGGCCCCTACCTCCAACGACTCATTATCATGTAGTGGGAAGGGTCATGCATTGTACCACTAGTCAAGGTGAAGAAGACGGAAGGACATGCTTACTTATGGGCTATGCATATTGTGAAGGGCCTAATGAAAGGAGAACTGATGGTTTTAGCTACCATTGCATGTTCTAGAGAAGACAATAGTATTATGGAGTCCTTGCAACCGATAAAAGAGAAAGTCCTTTAAAAGAACAAGGACGTGATCCCGAACTAGCTGCCGATGACTCTACCTCCAAGGCGCGAGGTACATCACAAGATATAGTTGGAGTTTTTAGCCAAGCCACCCGCACATGCACCTTGCTGTATGGATCCACCAAAACTAGAAGAGATAAGGAAGTAGTTGAAGGGGATCCTCTAGGACGGTCACATCTGTCCATCCAAGGCACCTTATGGCGCGCCACTGCTGTTCCAAAAAAGAAAGATAGGTCATTGCGCTTATGCATCGGTTACCGAGCGCTCAATAAGGTAACAATTAAGAACAAATATCCTATTCAGCGAATTGACTATTTATTTGATAGAATTGGGCAGGGCAAGTACATCACCAAAATGGATCTCCGTAAAGATTACTAACAAGTGCGCATCGCGGAGGGAGATAAGTCAAAGAAATCATGTGTGAATAGATACGTAGCATACGGGTGGTTAGTGATGACTTTAGGCTTAGCCATCGCACCCACCACCTTTTGCACGCTAATGAACAAAATTTTTCATCCCTTCTTGGACCATTTCGTGGTGGTGTACTTGGATGACATAATTATCTATAGCATTACCTTAGAGGAGCACGTGAATCACTCGAGAAAAGTCTTCCAAATCTTACGCGAGAACCACCTCTATGTCAAGTGGGAGAAGTACAAGTTTGCCTAGCACAAGGTGCACTACTTAGAGCATGTTATCAGCTAGGGAGAACTACGGAATGACGAGTCAATGATATTGATGATCTAGGAGCTGTAGGAGCCCACGAAGGTAATCGGGCTGCGATCCTTTCTTGTACTTGCAAACTACTATAAAAGGTTCATCAGTGGCGACTCTGCTATAGCCGCTCAGCTGATCGAGATGTTAACAAAGAATAAGTCGTGGGTTTGGAGTAAGGAATTCAAAGGAGCTTTCGAAGGTCTCAAGGCGGCACTAACAGAAGAGCTGGTCTTGAATCTACCCGACTTCTCCAAGACCTTTGATATACATACGGATGTCTCAGAAGTTTCCATTGAGGAATTCCTAATGCAAGATAGACACATAATAGCATTTGAGAGCCACAAACTAAACGAGGCCTAACAATGGTACAAGGTGTAGGAAAAAGAGATGATGGCCATTCTGCACTGCCTACGCATGTGGAGACACTACTTACTTTGCTCCAAATTCATTGTCAAGACCGAAAACGTGGAAACTATTTATTTCAAATAACAAAATAAGGTCACCCCGAAGCAATCTATTGAAACTCCGTTTATGAGACGTCTATTGAACGATGGTGCCATACTGGAAAACCATAAATTCAGTCAGAGAGTGTGACTTGGTGAAACGATAAAAGAGTAACCCCTAGAAGAAACGAGCACCCTTAGACCGGAACAAGGGGTACTTGACTCTTTGGGGTCTTGTACAAAGCCTTTAACAATCATTCCTTGCATCAGATATGAAAAATAGTGCAGAATTACAGCTTTTCATGACATTTATTATAAAAAGGAATTCTTTCACAAATACTAAGAATGTCTCATCGTCAAAAGCCAAAATTGAAGACACGACATAACCTCTTAAGGACACAGACGACCCTTTACATTGAAAGAGATATATAATAAGTATTAAACAAAGAAACTAAGAAACATGACTATGCCTCAAATATATGATGAAATACATAGTCTTGATAGAGTAGATTCCCAAGCTTCAACTTCTACACTTCTCCTTGCTTCTTAAGCTATATTTATTATGTATAGAAAAGATTGTGGTTAGTACAACTAATGTATTAAGTATGGCATATGCAAAACATGCAAAAAGGAATATTTAAGTATAAATAAATTTTCATGCAAAATAAGTAAAACATTCATGAATGTAGGAGTAAAAAAACATAAGAATCGTCATTTAACAATTATTGAAGGATTTCCATAATCTTAACAAAAAGGAAAATTTTACAGTTAACTTCTCAAATGTTATAGTGAATTTATATTAGCACTACAGTGATTTCATTTTAGCATTACAGTGAACTATTTTAATCCCAAAATAGTGAGCCAATCTCCTTAGAGGTTTCCCTAACCAAGTGATCCTTAAGACCACGAACCATAGGCTTTTCGCGCTCGAGAAACAAGTCCACACATTAATAATTACACAATAGAGGATCTTTCTTACATTAAGAACATCATCTAGGTTTTCTACTATAATGTGATTTATAACATACACTAAGTGCAATGTAAGAGTAGCATCCCTTACTACGACTCCCACTTAGTGCCCCTTAAGGGTTACCTTTTATCAAGCACACCACATTCCTATCAAGACATCTTTAACCCCCAAGGCTAAGCCAAGAAAATGTGAACTCATTTGCTTAGGTGTTTCCCTATGAAAGATTTCCTAAGACACTACAAAGTAAGACATGAAGGAAATGCCCATACACCTTCTTCAACACACAACTAAAAGATCCATAAGACTACCTATTAAAGGCTAACTCCACTCGGGAAAAAATTCACCACTCAATAAGAATACATAAGAGAACACTCAAAAACATCAAATATGACACACAAAGACTTCCCTTTTGGAATGCCTACTTAGAGCAATGAATAGATGGCGTCCCATTCCACAACCTACCCTAAGTAGTACGCTCTTTTAGAAGACTTAGCTCATTCAATTCATACAAGACACACCAAGACTTCACTTTTGGAATGCCTACCTAGTGCAATGGATAGATAGCATACAATTGCACCACCTACCCTAAGTAGTAAAATTTTTTAGGAGACTTAGTTAATTCATTCTTTTGTGGTGATATATCCTTAAACGATATTGATAATGACAGCTACACATGGAATACCAAATTCTACACTTATCCGGGAAGCGTTCCCCACTTTCCTACCCTCCTAGGTTAGGGTAATTTTTTTATCTTTAACATGGCTTTCCCAATAGTTGTACCTATGCGGGAGCATAATTATGGGATAAGGAGATTGCTACAAAGGAACTCATTCTATACCAACGAGGATTACTCATGTCATGAGGTACATTGAAATACAACATCTAAACTCTTGAATTGTAAGCCCCTCTTCTTCATATCCTCTCGATGCTAAAAAAACTACACAATTTTAGGCCTATGGCTACATTAATTCTGAATTACACTTGTAAAGTGATTACTAATATAGTTGCGGGAAATCTTTTAAATTGTAGCAAAATTTTTTAATTTTTAGCTACAATAATTTTGGCAAAACTTCAAATGTGTACTCTATAATGTTGTTACAATATAATACAATTCGCAACACCTATTTACATATATGCTCACACTTTTAAATTGTCCTATTTTTGCAATTGAAAAAATAACACTTAATAAGTGTTGCCTGAATAAATTGCACTAAAATATTATATTCCCACCAATATTTTTCACACTCCCTTCCATTTTTATTGGCTAAAAAATTAAACATATATAATTGACAAAACATTAACATTTTGAATTCACTTTCCTCTTTCAAATCACATTCCTCGTCAATCCATATTTCACATTTCGTAACAGATTGTTGATTAAACAAGAGCTGATGAACATAGTTTAAGTGGTTGAACTGAGCTTAAGATAGCTGATGAACCGATTCTCTCTTCTGATACACGCTAAAGAGTTGAATTCGTCGAAGAACTGAGCTGAAGTGTTGATGATTTGAACTCATCAAAGAACTAATATCTCAAGTCTTCTTGTCCAAATAACGATTTCTTGAAGAGTAAGTACTATTCACTTTTCTGATAGTTTTTTCGTAAAATTTTAGTTTGACAAAAGTGTTCATGTTAGCTTCAGTGTTAGATTTTTTGTATTGTGCTTAGAAGGAATAAATACTTTTTGGATGTTGGAAAGATGATGAACTGAAGATAATTAGTCTCGAGTGTGAATGGTTTTTAATGGTTATTGAGAATTCATTCTTTTGAATCAACTTGTTTGGGGTCGAGACCTAGTTTTTCCAGGTCTTAATGTAATGTACCAAAAAGGCTGTTTCTACTCTATGATTGTCAATCCTTTTAGCTTTTTGAATTTTAAAGGTCAATCTTTATCAGATATGCTGTTATGGGTTTGGATTTTATGACTGAAATTATGTTCTTTAGGATGTGATCCAATTGTGTAGAATTACTAGACAGTTGGATAACAGGAAATGGATGATTTTTTGTCTGATTCAGCAAATGCAATTCTTGGAACTGATAAAGATATAAGTTTCGCGGAGATGCTCAAGTAAGTGATGTTTCTCCATTACAGCTAAATACAATATATGGCTGCTGCTCCCAAAAGAATCAGATGGTTTATGACTTCCAACATCAAGTGCCAAAGATCTGCACTTGCATAATGTTTTTGATTCAAGCTTAATAAGGAATAGCATTGGATTATATAAGGATAAACGAGGTGAGATGCTCTTTTGTATGATATGGGATGTAAAAGCTTTAGTTGGATTTTTTTGAAAAGGTAAGTAAGCATTATATTATAACACAAAGCACCCTGGCACTAAGAAATTGTAAAGGTAGTACATGTCTAGGAATCCATCATAACAAAGTAAAAATGAAAAGACATGATTCCACTCTACAAAAAACTAGTTCTGAAAAGCATCCAAACAATATAGAATTCATTGTTCATTCTTAACACCTTGAAGATTACACCAAAAAACCCATAAGTATATGAGATTTTTTACGGAATGAGTTTTCCCTTAAAAACATCTTTAATTTTCTTACAACCATACTCCATATACCCAACAGATAGAAGTAGGTATTGTGTTCCAAATCTTCTTCATTTGCTTATTGATTTCTTTAAGTCCCAACAATGTTATACAATCTCTTTAACTAAGTATGTCATAACAAAATGTACATTAATGAGTTATTTGGATGTGTTTGTTCACTATAAATAAAGAGTGGAAAAGTAGGCTGATTTTCAATATTAAATGCAGTTATAGAATTATATTTTAGGATAGGCAAGAACAACTTGAATCATTCACTGGCCATTTGTATCTAGAAGATATTATATGACAAGAACAAGTAACCTGAAGAGGAGTACCGTCGTTATTAGTATTTAGAGTAATACTTGTTCATAAGTTTTTACGATTTTGAAAGTTTAGGTTCTATTTTCATGGTGGTTATTGCAGCATCTACTGATTTAAGAATTAAGGAATTTTGATACATTATGTATCATTAAGTAAACTCAATTTGATAGTGCTGACATTTTTGCCTCTTAATTTTAGGAACCGAACTACAATATTGACTATTCTTCCATAGTTGTTCTCCCTTTATTATCTAGATTGCAATAGAAATAGCTGGTGCTGGTAAAATGATGTCTTTTTCATGTACTGTGTAGAGTTATCTTCTTCAGTATGAGGTATAGTGCATTACTCATTAGATATCACCTTCAAATTAATAAAATGAAATGTTGTGGCTGCGGAGCTAATGCTTCTTCTTCTTGTTCTACCCATGATGAAACCCCTCTTCTGCAGATTGTATTAGTAAAGATATGCCATATGTACTATCTAACCTAAGTATCCCATTTAGGGGAGTAATAAATTTGAGAACCTATTCCAGAGCTGATGTCTGTCATCTTTTGATTTTGGATAACCGAGAAATCAAGTATGTAGTCTGTATATATTAGGAGGTTGTAACTAAATAGGAAAGTTGTGTTATTTATCTAACCAGTTCATCAGGTTCAAAGTATAGCTCCTGTATTCTTCTAAACTATTTCAAATTAGTATTATCAAAAGCAAAAAGCTCTAAGATCCATTGGGGGTTTCATTAAAAATAACAAAAAGAGAAAAAAGCCACGCACACACACACACACATACACACACACATACACACACACACACACATATATATATATATGCCTGTGTGTGTGTTTAGTACAAAACTAATAATTATAAGCATGAATGACATAAAAATGGACAATGAAATTGAAAAAAGTTTACGACAAAGTGAAATATCAATTATTTAGTGTTGAACCTTTAGAAGAGGATCATTAGCAATGAAAAGTGTGCCTTAAACCTTTGTAACTACACCGAAGTTCATATAATTGACGGGGATGCGCTCAACACATTTTGAGCCTTGCTTCAGAGATTAAGAGTGTGTTTGATAACACTATGTCCAATGGCTCACTTTTATATCTTCCATTTTCACTCCCTTTAAATTATGTACAAAAAAAGATCTTATCATTCAAAGAAATTTCCAAAAATTTGGGGCAATCTATACACTCCTAGAACCTTGAGATATCTTCTAAATATGATCCATCCATTTCACTTTTTCACCCTGCAATTGTAGTCTCCTTAACGTATAAATCTGAAAATAATTTTTTCAAAGGGGTATTCTCTATCCACCATACTGCCATTATCTTGTTTTTCTTTTTCCAGATCTTTCACTTTCACCATATTCTCAGCTCCGCCAATAGCTGTCAATAGAGTGTAATCCAATGTGGTCATGTGAGTCTGTGACTGTATTAGTGCACCATTAATCTTCAATACAACAATTCATCTTCATAACCACCTTGTACATTCTTGATCATTGTTGAAACTTCTGTACTTGAATAATAAACTCTTGTGTTGTAAACCCAAGTTGTTGATACTTAGTCTGTCTTTTTCTTTCGATGCTGTTATTTCTGACAATCTTAAAGAAGTCCATTCCTCTTTTTTCTACTTTTCCTTCCCATAAAAAGTCTAATAAGTATGTCTAATTTATAGTTGTTGGATGAAGAATAATGATATGAAATATTGAAGTTGGGTTTTTGGTTGTCGATAATATTTATGATTGAATTATTTGTGAAAATGAGTTAATGAGTTACAAAGAAAGTGTGAGTAAAATTGGGAATGTTGGTTTTAAAAGTCATTATATGAAAAACAACATCAAGAAGAAACAGTCAGAGAATACATGACAAGGTTCACAAAGAAAACATTAACATCTCTAGTTGCAGCGACCAAAAGGCTATTAAATCTTTCTGATGAGGATGCAATAACCGATACTTGAATTGTATGTATACCACGAAATAGTAAAAATAGAAATAATGAGTAACTTATAAAATGAAGGAACTTGTGGATAATGTTTCTGTTTCAACTCCTTTGGTCTAAGCTATTCAATCCTAACATTTCCTACCTAAGGGATCTTGAACTGATTCTGAACATACTATATTTTTGTAGATATTGATCTTTATATTGGGTTTCAGTATATTTTCTATCTGCTCTTGAGTGTTGTCAATTCTCTTCCACGTCCATCATGAAGAAAAATAAAAAGAAAATCAAACAAATTATATCCAGAATATAAAGAACTTAATAATACAAAAACCAACAATAAAGGATTAGAAGAAATGATAGATATTTTTTCTAAATTAGAATATAAATATATTAAATATTTAAAAATTCGATGAATGACGAATATAAAAAAGAACATAATAAAATAATTATGGCCAAAAGAAAAGAATTAAGACATAGACAAAATAGTCTAAATAGTAATATATTTGCAGAAATTTGTGAAAAATCTATAATAGCACAAAGAAATACTATTTTGTAATGACCATTTTCGGTCGTTTTGAGCACTAGAACTTTTTATGTTAGAAAATTCTTTCCGATAGATTTAAGTTGGTGTTTTGGACTATTCATAATTATAATTATGAAATTAGTGTGGTAGTTTTACTAATTTATTTAGTTAGTGGTTAAGAAAATAATATTAAATTAAATAGTGGGTCACTTTTACTACTTTTTATAATTGGTTATATAAGAATTAGTGTAATAAATAAATTAGAGAAAAAAGAAAAATTGAGGAGAAAATAATATTTGCGGCTATACTTGGAAAGAACAGCATCGAGGTAATTTTTATGCTCTCATATATTAATATTAGTAGGGTGAGTCTACTATTGCACATGTTGGGTTTGATATCGGTACTGAGAGAATCAATTTTTTTTTTTATTATTATATATACATTAGTTCTTATTAATTGGTTGAAAAGAGATTGCGGTTGAAAATGTTCTTTTTTGCAAAGTATTATATACATTTTGGCTATATGTTAATCTAATAACTTTCTGCCGGCAATCATTGGTAATGATTACCAAATGATTGAGGCACGCATGTTAGTATTGATATTAACAATTGTGATATAAAGTGTACATATGGTCGAGCGTTTGTTGCCACTAGTTTCGTAACCAGTGGCTTTCATTTTTTTAAAAAATATTATAGTTTTGTTATTCTATTATGATTAAGTTTGATATATTGTTATAGGTAAACATAAGGTGTATTCAATTACTTAAATTTCAATAAAATAAGGGAAAATACCCATGTACCCCCTCAACCTATGTCTGAAATCCCAGAGACACACTTATACTATAGTAAGGTCCTATTACCCTCCTGAACTTATTTTATATGTAATTTTCTACCCCTTTTTAGCCTACGTGGCACTAGTTTGAAAAAAAAAGTCAACCATCGTTGGGCCCACAAGATAGTGCCATGTAAGGTAAAAAGGAGTAAAAAGTTACTAATAAACTAAGTTCAGGGGGGTAATAGGACCTTAGTATAGTATAAGTGTGTCTCTGAGATTTCGGACATAGGTTGAGGGGGTACTTGGGCATTATCCCATAAAATTATGCTAATTGGAAGAACTAAGACTTATCCTTATGTTTAAACTTTAAGAAAGTGATTAAAGGATTAGGTGAATTGATTGGTATAGACTAGACACAGAATAATTAGATTTTTTATGGCCTTGTGAACTTACACCTTGTGTGATATATACTTGATAGATCAGAAGGGTTCAGAAGCAATAAGGAAAAGAAAAGTGTTGGAGAAGTAGTTGCTTGACTTGGTTCTTCGGTAGAGCTAGGTTATGGTTTATTTCTATTTGATAGATAAACTCTAAATAGCGATTGATATGTATTGAGTGATATTGTAAAGTCTCATATGTACTTGATTGTGTGGTCTGTGGTTGGCCTAAAATTATGAGAGTGTTGAAATTCTAATCTTGAACCCTATCTATTAAAGTGATGACATGAATAAAGAAGACTTGCGGATTTTAAATAATGAGATAATTGGATCGGATTGTCACGTTCCGACACAGTATTACGGGATCAGAGTGTCATGTTCCGACACGGTATTATGTGATCGGAGTGTCACGTTCCGACACATTAACATTAAAGACAAGGAATCTTGAAGTAACTTAATATACTTAATCTCAAGGAACCTATTTTCCAAATGAGTATGGTGTGGAGGCATGAGTCCTCATACGTGTGCTTGATGTTGTGATTGATGGTGTACCTAGTATAGTGTTGTTGTTGTCAATTGTTCATGTGTATGTTGCTTGCCACATGTTAAGTATTGTAGTTGATTTTATATTATTATTCATTATATATTGATTTCTATTTTGAATTTACGGATCATACCTACTCAGTACGTGTTCCTTGTACTGACCCCTACTTGTATTTTCTTCTTTGTTCTTTTGTGGAGTGCAGCAAGTGTACCATCGACATCGAATCTCCCTCAGCTCTAGTCAGTCTCCAAGACATCAGAGTTCAGGGTGAGCTATTATTTCTAGCTCTTGCTGGATTCTCTCATTCACGTCTTGAGATCTTTGAATTTCGGACATGGACAATCTTTTTGCTTTTTTTGGTTTCTGAAATAATTTTAGACTTGGTAATTTGAGGATAGATGTTCTTGATGTGATGACTTCCAGATTTTTTGGATAATAAGTGTTAAACTTTAGAAGCCTATTTAATTGGATACATTAATAAGTTTGGATCTTCTGCATTATTTTTGTTATTCACAGTTGAACTATTGGTATATGTTGGAGTTTAGATTGTTGGTTCTCTCACCTAGTAGGTTAAGTATGGGTGCCACTCACGACTCGTTTTGGGTCGTGACAAACATGGTATCAGAGCGTTAGGTTCGTTGGTCTCATCACACAAGGACAAGGTTAGTAGAGTCTTGAGGAACGGTATGGGGACGCCTTTACTTTTCTTCGAGAGGCTATAGGACTTTAGGAAAACTCCATTATTTAATTCATTCGTGCTATTACTTGGATCCAATTGGTATCTAGGTGATACAAGTTGGTATCTGACATCCTCACTCTATTTCGCAGATGGTTAGAACAAGAGCAACAACTGTGCCAACACCAAGACCGGAAAGACAGGGTGCGTCTGAGCTAACCATTGGGGCTGTAACTCGAGAAAGAGCAGTGGAAAGAGGCCGTAGTAAAGGTCGCAGGAGGACGCCCACTACAGGCAGAGGACAAACGCCAGGTCCAGCTAGGAATAGATTAGTGACTCCTCGACCGAGTGATGAGGTAGTGAGAGAGGGTGAGGAAGGGGAAAATGAGCAAGTTAAGGATAAGGAAGTACCACCCCAGCCTACCCCAGAGATGATTAATTACGCTCTTACTTATCTTAGCGGGTTATCTAATCAGGGCCAAACACCTCCAGTGTTTTCTGCAGCAGCACCTCAGGTTCAAGGGGTATAACATGCAGTTGTTATGGATCCCCGCATGGATGTCTGATCAGGGCCAGACACTCAACTCATGAAGGGCATTCATCCTCTGACCTATCTTAAAAATCTTATAGGATGTAGTTTTGTTTATACTAAACACTTAATCTCAACTCACGAAGTGTGTTCACCCCAAAACTCCCTTTTTTAGAATCATTAGAAACGTTTTCATGTATGACCCATATTTACAGTTGATGATAGAATAAACTAAGGATGCAAACCGTTTCGGAAAGTCCATTAGAAGTGACTCCTTGAATGGAATAGGGTTCCATGATGGATATCATGCCTTATATAAGATATACCCATGTATATTTTATGACGAACTTGACCACCAATAGACCTCCTAGATCCTTCTTGATTTCTAGATTCTACGGAATTTGAGAGAGAGTTCTAAGGGAGTGGGGTTTGGGTTTTAGGAAAGGAAGTATAAAATTAGGTCTTAGGGTTTAAAACACTTTAATAAACCTAAAACGCCCTAAATATCACTGAAGGGTCATAAAAGACTTGCGGTTAATTTACCAAACACCCCAAGTCATTACAGGGAATAGACAACTTTAGGGGCTGTCTCACACACTGACCAACCAATAGACTGATTGTCAACCAATGACATGTTTGTGGGGTATTGGTTGTTGGGGATTAGCCTTATTCAACAGCAGGATGTTCTGCCTTGCAGGTCCAATCGACGCCCTAAGGTTGATGGACGTTGGTTGACCAACGGACCGTTCATTTGGTCGTCGTTTGGTAAGTGTTTGGCAACTTCTTGCCAAGAGGTGGGTCCTCTTATAAGGCCCCTAGTAGGTCCTATGTGTGGTCATACCTGGACGTTAAACCCTTTAATATTGTCGTCTATGTCTCAGGAACATCTCACACCGATTTCAAGGAAAATGAACACGTAAAACTCACTCAAACACACCAAGACACATGAACACTTTCTAAGACATATCTTCCGAACATCATGGACGTTCTTGTACGTTTAGCCTCCAAACTTCACACACTGACAAATGACACTAATATAACTCATTTTAACTTAAAATTAACTCTATAAACCATCACAGAGCTATAATTCACTTTAGTTTGTCTTATGGCGTTGCAACAAGTTTACACATTATGAATTAGAAAAAAGATGATCATTCATACATTAAGAACTTCATCTAGGTGCTCTACTACAATGGAACTTATAAGTTACACTAAGTGCAATAAAAGAGTATCATCCCATACTACTACATCCACTTAGTGCCCCTTAAGGTTTCCCTTGGATCAAACAGCTACATTCCTATCAAGACACTCTGAACCCTCAAGGCCAAGCCAAAAGAAAGTGAACTCATTTCCATACGAGTTTCCCTAAGAAGATTATTCTAAGACTCTACAAAGTATGACATGAAGGAAACACCCATAAACTCCTTCAACACACACCTAAGATATCCATAAGACTACTTATTATGGGCTTACTCCACTCGGAAGAAAAAGACACCATGCGATAACAAGACATTAGAAAAACACTCAAAACATCAAATTAGACACACCAAGACTTCCTTTTCAGAATTCTTACTTAGTGCAACGAATAGATGGCGTCCCATTCACCACCTACCCAAAGTAGTACACCCTTTTTAAAATACTTAGCTCATTAAAATCATACAAGACACACCAAGACTACCCGTACGGAATGCCAAACTGATGCAATGGATAGATAGCATCCCATTCCACCACCTGCCCTAAGTAGTAGGGGAATAGCTTTGACCGACATAGGCCATGAGAGCTAGACATGGAATCCAAAATTCTACCATTATGGGGGAAGGGTTCCCCACTTCACTAGGGTAGGGTCTTTATTTTAGCTTTTACATGGCTTTCCCAATAGTTACACCTATGTAGGTGCATAGTTATGGGATAAGGAGATCTCTACTAAGTTACTCATTCTCTAGTAACGAGGAGTAATCATATCAAGAGGTAAATTGGAATAGAACATCTCAACTCAAGAAGTATAAACGCCCCTTATTTATATCCTCTCGGTGCTAAGCATAATTCCCCAAGGAGTCTCAACATAGCCATAGGTTAAGGATAGCTAGTGGACATCACATCTTAACTCATGAAGGGAATCCATCCTATGAACTGTCTTATAAAGCTCCTGGGATGTCGTGAGGTTGCTATTGAACACTTCATCTCAACTATGAAGAGTGTTCAACCCAAAACTCCCCTTTTTACTTAACTTATCCTTATTCATTCATTGAAGTGTGAATGTGTGTACATGTAACATACCTTGCATATGAGAATCATTAAACTTACATTCAATTCTATACATTCTTAAACATTGCTTCATCGGATTACACACTTTATTTTTCTCAACATATACACTTACTCTATTTAGGCATAATCTAAGCAAAACATACAAATTAAAGCATCATAATACATATTAAAATAATCATCTTTAGTATCACATATTTTCACACATTAGTCATTCAAAGACACACTTACAATCGATAACAAGTATATCATAATTCATCAAGTAAATACCACCACAAAAATGTGGACCCTACCACTCAAGAGCATTTCATAAATAAAGTTAAGCAACATAACCAACATAACCTTTATCCTAGCTATAATAATTTCTAAAATAATTCATCATAATATATCCCTTAGGGAAGTATCTAAACATCGATATCAACACAAGGAAACCAAAGATAAAAGACTACCAAAAATCATGTGTAATGCCCTAAAACTATGGTGAACTTCAGTTTCATGATTGTTTCTTGATTTAATATTATGTTATAATGAGTTAAATGGATGTTTATAGGAAGTGTAATATTTTTGGTAAATTTTGGTGGTCAAACGTTCTAGAATGTCCATGACGTTCGGAAGTTGTGCCTTAGATAGTGTTTATGTGTTCTCATGTGTTTGAGTGAGTTTTACTTGTTTGGTTCGTTTGAAATTTATGTGGGATGTTCCTAATACATAGATGAATTAGTTTAGTGGTTTAAAGTACAGATAAAACCCCACCTAGGACGCAGAAGGTTCCATATAGAAGGGCCTAAGACATAGACCCAAAACTGCCTAGGAAGTGTCCACCCAAAGAGACCAAACGACGACCAGTAGGTCAACCAACCGCATGTTGTCTTGGTAGGTTGATTGTACCTGAGGTGTAGGTTATCCAGTATCTAAATGGATCTAAGTAGGAAACCATGAGGCCTACCAACAGACCGTTGATAGACAGACGGTCCGTTTGTTTGCAACCGTCGGTTTAAGCCTGCCAAATTCTATAATTTCCTTCCAAGTCTTGGGTTGTTTGGTAAATGCACCCCAAGTATTTTATTATCCATGGACGTTTATTTAATGGTTTATTAGGTATATTAGGATTTTTCAAACCCTATGACTTAATTTTAAACCTCATTTCGTAAAACCCAAAACCCCTCCCTCTTAGAAGATTCTCTCAAGTCACCATTAAAGCTAGAAGTCATGAAGGAACTAAGTGGGATTTTTGTGGTCATTTATTCATAAAAAATTATTGGGGTTTCTTATATGTGAGAAATGGTATCCATCTTTTATCTCCCTCCCATTCAAGGAGACCATTTCTAAAAGATTTCAAAAGGAGTTTTCAAACCGTTACTTATTCTAACTTTGACTATAAATATGAGTCTTGCATGAAAACGGTTTGAATTGTTAAAAAATGATGTTTCTATGGATAGTTGATGATATTGATGCTAAAACTTCAATTAAATCATGATAAATATTTTCATCAAATTTTGTCTAAAGAAATGGGTTAAGTGAGCATGAAATATTAGTCTTTGAGCTTTTGTTACTTATGGTTGATATTGTTTTTTAGCTACTGCACTAAGGGATAATTTATGATGAATTGTTGAGTAAAATGTTATAGGTCATGGAATCTTGGGAAAAAAGGGTAAGTTGGTTATATTTTTTAGCTTTAGTTATGAAATGCTCTTTAGTGGTATGGTCCAACTTCTTGATGGTGGTGTTTACTTGAAATGTTTGAATGCATAGTTACTTGTGTATTGTGAATGAGTCCATGAAGTCATAATAAATGAAGAAAGAGATAAACGATGTTATTCTTTTTAACTTGTTTATGAATCTTGTTATGAGAAGTATGCTTAATATTATATCTAAAAAACTTTTATGATTATGTGAAGCATGTTAAAGTGTGTGATATCCTTAAAGCAAATCTAAGCATGTGTAGAATGAAATCAAAATGAAATGATGTTAATTTGAAAATGTTCTCACATTTACACATACTCACATTTGAATAAATAAATGAATATAAGTTAAGTCAAAAGGGGAGTTTTAGGGTGAAAACTCTTTGTGAGTTGAGATGACTATTTTGTAGAATCCCCACTACATCCTAAAAGCTTTCTAACATAGGTCTATGATGAATGACCTTCGTGAGTTGAGATGTGGTGTTCACTGGTTATACTGAACCAATAGATTACAATTTTGGGAATCCGTGTGAAGTTATGCATAGCACCGAGAGGATATGAAGAAGAGGTGGTAACACTTCGTGGGTTGAGATGTTGTATATTAATGTACCTCTAAAGATGAGTACTCCACGTTAGTACATATTGAGTTACTTCGTAGCAATCTTCTTATCCCTTAACTGTGTGCCTGCATAGGTGTAACTATTTGGCATGCCATGTTAAAGCTAAGAGAATGACCTTACTCTAGGCAAGTGATGATCCCTCATCCTATAGGGGATACTATCGAGATTCCACGTCTATCTCTCATTGTCTATGTATGTTAAGCTAACCTCCCATAAAAGTAATTGATGTGCTAAGGCTTCTCAAAGAGTGTGTTACTTAAGCTAGGTAGTGGACTGAGATGATATTTATCCATTACACTATGTAGGACTTCCGAAAAGGGAGTCTTGGCAAGTCTTGTATGAATTGAATGAACGATGTCTCCAAAAAGAACGTACTACTTAGGGTAGGTGGTGGCATGGGATTCAATCTATCTATTTCACTAGGTAGGACATTCAAAAAGGGGAGTCTTCGTGAAAAGCCTATAAAAGACTTTACTACTTAGGGTAGGTGGATACATGAGACACCATCTACTCATTGCACTAAGTAGGCATTTTGAAAGGGAAGTGTTGGTGTGTTGTTAGGGTGCTCTTTTGTCATCTTGCCATTGAGTGGGGGCTTGTTCTCAAGAAGTGAGTACGCCAAAAAGGAGGTAGCCTTGAGGATCGCTTTGGTGTGCATTGAAGGAGGCCTATACGTACTTACTTCTTGTCTTACCCAGTGAGTGTTTATATACCCTTAATAGGGGAAACTCCGAAAGAAATGAGGTCACTTCCTCATTGGCAATACCTTGGAAATTCACTACTTTTGAGTCAAAATAGTTCAATGTAAGATTATACTAGTTCACTATAAAGATTGGAAAGTTACTATAATGTCACAACCTGACACAATACTCTTGAAGCTAGGGTACAATCATGGACTGTAACCGGCGTCGTCGAACTCTCGATGTTCTTAGACAAGCCTCTTTCATATTACTCATTGCATATACATACTGAAAAATAGTGCGGAATTAAAACTTTTCACAAAACATAGTATAGTCTTCAAAATCACATTCATATAAAAGTAATAGGAAATACTTAAGTCTCAATCTCATCATCTTAAGACACAATAATAGTTGGAACACGGCCCATACTTCAAAATACGAATATAGAAATACTTAGTCTATTACAATACTTTGAATGAAAACATTAAACATATATATACCCTCGAGTCATGTGAGGACTTGCTTCAACTTCTCTTGAACGATCTTATAATTCCAAGTCTTCACTTCTCGAAGCTCCTCACCTACCATGACCTATATAGATAGATAAAAGCATGGAGTTTCCAACCACATGTACTAAGTATGACTTTATGCATAAAAATCTTGAAAACAGACTTTACTAGAAATATGCATCTTTTTATTTAAAAATAATATTATAATTATAATAAGATCATAAATCAATTTAGAAACACATAAGATACTTCTATCATTTAATTACCTTGCTTAAATTCATTCTAAGATTAACTTAAGTCACACAAATAAAGACTGCCCATACACCGTCTCTAGATGTGCCTAAATGACTCTTAAGATTATCTATAATGAGTCACACGCATACTTACAAATCAATGATAAACATCAAAGTAAGATTCTTCTACCAAAGTGAACTCAGATCTCACTTGAGTGAGTTGTGAAGCAACCGCCCATACAATCCCTTACCCACACTCTTAAGAGATCCAATGGACTCCCTATGATGGAATCATGCTCACATAAACCACCAACACATAGATGATATGACATTCTCTTCCCAAAGGCTATCAGAAGACCTACTTAAGTAAATCAAGAAGATAACATCCATAGTGACCTCGTCAAGATAACCTAAATGGTCTTTATGACTACCTAATGCTTATATCATGTCCTCAAAATCAACAAACTTCCCTACCTAGAGTCATACTCAAGACTTCAAAAGATAGGACAGGAAGAGATCATCCCTTACACCCACTTTACAGTTTACCTAAAAAATCCTTAATTCACTTTAAGGTACGTACTCATTTATTGACATACTCCTTAATATAACTTATTAGATGATTAAGACTCATACATCACAGGAAGGACATTAAAATAATTGTCTTGGACAAGACCTAGGAACTCCATATAACACCTTCAAAATCTATTGTACAATATCTAGTTAGCATCCCATACCACCACCTAAACTTCCTAAACTCCTCAATTGCTAATAGGTATGCCATATGATGAGAATAAGTAATAACCGACATAGACCATGATATCAACACATGGAATACGGAGTTCATCCTACTCCAATGAGGTTGTTCTACTTGTCAATGGAAGAACTTCCACACATCCCATGTAGAAAAATGGTTAAGGAATATGAAAGGCTTATTTGTATTATAGTCTAATACTTAACTAGAACTACTTCCCTTACCATACTCACTCGGTTCTATCCTTCTTTCTCATAAACTAATTCTTACATTAGTTTCACCTAAAAGGGTTCAATAAAAAGTTCATAACCCAATCACGTTTACCCTACCAATGAAGGTCCACTAGGGCTTCCTCACAATGGCGAGAAGAAGATCATGATATTTTTCCTAAGGACTAATATGATACAGTTCCCAAAAACAAACCTTAAGTCCATCATTCCTTTACTTTGAAGGATACCATTACGACTTACACTTCAATCAATCTTAACCTTACCTTTAAGTCAAGGTTTTCACATAATAGACTCTCATATAAAGTCACATGTCATTCATACATTAAAGAATAGGAGTTCTAACACCCTAAATAAAGACATCATATATTCATAATTATATATATACATCAAGAAAGAAATACAAGTCAATCAAGACAAGACATCACATACTTCACTTTTAACACATAATATTAGTCATTCTCGGAGCACCTATAAAACAACCTAAAATCTTCAAGTAATCCTATATATCATCTTAAAAACATTAACATAGTCCACATAGACTCATAAAGTCAAGTAGGAATACTTAAGACTTAATCCAACACTATACTCATAATGTCAAGTCAAAGTCTAACAAGATTACTTAAGGCAACCTAACAAGAAGAATACTTATGACTATATAAATTTAAATATAGATAGACAATGTCATGATTCACATAATCAAACTATAAATATTACAATTTGACTTCAAGTAGTTGTCAGTAAGGCCATGCTCATAATATTGGATAAAGTAACGCTGAGAAGGCCACGTCAATTGCAAGTAAGACCATACCAATCACAATAGAATCGAAGTATAATTAATATCAATTTGAAGAAATCTGGGCGGCATAGCTTCCTTCCCTTATTCGCACTTCAATTCAATGCTAAATCATCCAATTCAACATCACAAGGCCCTTAACCAAGGCCATAATCAACAATTTAAGCAATAATCCTAAAATTCATTGAAATTAGTATCAATTCAATCTATGTTTAACAATATAGGACCAATTATATAACAATTGAATATAATTCTTATATCATTAGAAAGCCTATAAGAAACTACATAACAATTCATCAATCAAACCTTAATATTGAGTAACCCACATTATTGTCAAAAACTAGGGTTCATCCAAATTCATGGGTCAATAGTTAATTTAGATTGAAATAATCAATACAATATCAATTAGATCATAATTCAATGTTTAGAAATAATTTATGCAAGAATCCATGGTAGAATGATTAAATTGGACATTTCACTTTAGAAAACTTTGAAAAACATGTTGATAATTGGGCTCCTTCATGAAACGAATCTGAAGGATCAAAAGCGATACCTCAAGGATGATAATTCTTAACTTTTATAAAGAAATTAGAAAAAAAAAAATTCTCACCAAGCTGCCTCTTGAAGCAGGACTTTAATGGAGGTTTTGGGATATTTTCTAAGTGTTTTTGGGTTTATAATTTTGATGAATGAGGTCTTACAGGTGATTACCCATTATATACTGAATTAAAATATCCTAATAACCCTAAAATATCCGTCCATGAATTATTTTCAAACTGGGGTGAATTTACCAATTCACCCCTAAGTGGACAGCAACACCTGCGCAGGAAGGCAGGTCATGTGATGCCTGGCCTTGATGGGGCATCACCACCTAGACGGGCCGTCACAAGTCTTCGTCGGTGGCAACAATATCTATCTAAACTTCTTATCTTCCATGGTTAACTCCCCATCGACGGTACCCTTTGATGGGGCGTGACAGCCACGAATGGCCGTGGGCCGCTCCATCGTTTGGGGTCTGCCTGGGACTATCTTGTACACTAATTTTGGGTTCTTTATTAAGGACACTTAGATGGTCTCCGGGGACAACATCCTGGAAGTTTACAAGCCAAATACGATCTTATATAATTTTAACACCTCTCACATGAATATCATCCAAAACGCACACGAAAAACTCGATGAAACTCGCCTAGATGAACAAGGTTGACTCAAGGCATATATTTCGAACCCCTTGGACGTTCTTGGTCGTTTGACCTCCAAACTTATATAAACATTAAAGAATGACTATACATGCTATATTAAACACCATGAAACACACATAAACACATAGAACAACATTTTAGACATTTAGGTTACTAAGCAGTCGAACGTCTTAGTTGTCCCTTGACGTTTGACTTCAAACATCTCTAAAACATTAGCTACTCCATCTACACAATATATTAGACATATTTAGGAGCTTAGAACATCCACACCATCATTTTTGGATATAGTTAACCTAGGTCATTTTTTGTTTCATATAATCTCCCCCACCTGGACAAGATACGTCCTCGAATGATACTTGCCACTCTCCGAACACTTTCAAGATTAGAAGCTCAATAAAATCTAATATACATTAAATACAAGACATAAGAAAGAAGAAAACAAAAACTTAACATAGTCAAGAGATTCACAACACAAATAGAAACTCGAAAAAAGTTCTATAACTCTTTATGCTACAAAACTTACATTCTTCATTCCAAATAGTATTAACTCATTTTATACTCAATACCCTACTCATATACATTAGTTATAACCATGTTATAATATTTTTAGGCAAAAGAATCAATAAGTCATTTTCTCAAAAATATGGCAGCATGCAGTATTTTTAAGGAAACAGTTACTTTTTTAAGAAATTCTTTCTCAAAAATCCACACTTAAGCAATTCATGATATAAAAATGCTAATATGCAAAGCAAAACCATATAAACATATTTTACAACACAATCATGTTTTCATAAAACTCAAAATGCAAGAAGTTAATGAAATTAAATTTCTACCAAACTCCTAAAAATCATGCACAAGAAACAATTCAAGGACATTTATCCTATCCACAAACCATACTCCCCCACTTAGATGGAAGTCATATCTTAACAAAAAAAGCGAAATTACAAACATAATCATCACTCTACTTCTCATCCGGCTTCTTCACACTAGAACGGAGTTCGTAAAAACTCCTTTTAGTCGAAGCATCATCCTTTGGAACAGTAGGACCAACTTGCTTACCCTCTCTTCATCTAGAAGCAATCATAGGACAATCTATCATTTTGTGCCCATCTTTACCACCACTAAAGCAACTCCCGGTACTCAATAAACACTCACAATAATGTTTCTTGCCACAATTTGCACAAGTATGCTTTCCATCTTTGGAACCGCCTCCTTTCTAAACCTTGAACTTAGAATTCTCGTTGAGATTTAACCTTTTTATTAAACCTAGTTTTCTCTTGATCAATAGCACCACCCCTTTTCAAACTTCTAGCAATTCTTTGTTTAGACTATTCAATTGATTGTGCATAATCCATGAGTCTAGCTAGGGTGATATAATCATGCAGCGTAGCGGTACGACATTCTTCCACCACTAAGTCGGCTACCCCCGTCACAAAATGACTCATTTAATCTCTTGGATTGGAAAAAAAGGAAGGGGCATACCTAGACAATGCTGAGAATTTCAAAGAGTACTCCGCAACACTAATATAGCGTTGCTTGAGATTGATAAACTCCTCCACCTTAATTTTTCTCCTATCTCGGGGAAAGTGCATACCAAGAAAAGATTTCTTAAATTCATCCCATTCAATAGGACCCGATCTCTCCGGCCTATTATCTTTCCACTGAGTGTACCAAATTTGAGAAACATCTCTCAATTGTTACGAAGCCAACTCCACCTTCTCCCTAGATGTAACTCCTATAGCACTTAAAACTTTGTACACTCCATCAAGAAACTCTTGGGGATCCTCATTTATCATAGAGCCTAGAAAGACAGGAGGATTAATTCTCACAAAATCTCTCAACCAATATTTCATAGTGCTCTCCACAACCCTAGGCATCATATTCAAATTATATTGCATAGTCACGGCTCGGGCTATAGCAATCAAATCTTCTCTAATCTCCATATTAGACATCTACGAAAGTTCCATATGTCCTTCCACATTATTAATAAGATCACCCTGCGGAGGCACTTGGGCATATTGAGCACCTTGAACTACTTGCACGCCTTGAGTAACTTTCTCAACATGCTCAACTTGAGGGGGAACCTTCTTATTCACACTCTCCTGTTCAGACCTTCTAACAGTCATCCTTCTAGTATTCATCTCCTACAAAACACTAGGAAACTCGTAAGAAGGATAATCATATACATTTACTCTACCGCATGACATATGAGTAGAAAAGAAGGGAAACTCTATCGTCCTAAAGCCTTTCTCCCATAGATGCATCGCGACTCAAACCGATGGTCAAGACTCAACTAAACTTTAATTGATGAGACTTCTTGGTTATTAATACTACTTTCACCATCCTATGCTGTGATTCCATGTTTGTCACAACCCGAAACTGTACCCTAGAGTTAGGGTAAAATCATGGATTGTAACCGGCATCGTCGAACTCTCGGAGTTCTTACACATGCCTATTCCATATCATTTATTGCATATACATAGTGAAAAGTAGTGCGCAATTAAAAGTTTTCACAAAAAAAGTATAGTCTTCAAAATCTCTTCCATATAAAAGAAATAGGAAATACTAAGTTTCAATCTCATAATCATACGACACATGAATACATGGTACACAACCAATACTTCAAAATATTAAAATAGAAATATATAGTATATTACAATACTTTGAATGAAAACATAAAAGACATATATGCCCTCGAGTCAAGTGTGGACATACTTCAATTTGTGTTCAACGATCTTGTAAGTCCAAGTCTTCACATCTCAAAGCTACTCACTTACCAAGAACTATATAGATAGATAAAAGCATGGATTTTGTACAATCACATGTATTATGTATGACAATGTGCATAAAAATCATGATAACGCAATTTATTTGAAATATGCATCTTTTTATTTGAAAATCATATTATAATCATAATAACATCATAAATGAATTTAGAAACACATAAGATACTTCTAACATGTAATTTCCTCACTTAAAGTCGTCCTAAGATTCACATAAGTCACACAAAGAGAGACCTCCCATACACCCTTTCTAGATGTCCCTAAACGACCCTTATGATGACTTATAATGAGTCACACACATACTTACAAATCAATAATAAACATCAAGGTAAAATTCTTCTACTAAAGGTGAACTCTAAGTCTCACTTGAGTGAGTCGTGAAGCCACCCAGGCAATCCCTTAAAAAAACTTAAGAGATCAGATAGAATCCCTTAAAATGAATCATGCTCACATAAATCACCAACACATAGATTATATGACATTTTATCCCCAAGGGCTATAAAAATACCTACTTAAGTAAATCAAGAAGATAACGTCCATAATGACCTCTTCAATATTACCTAAATAGTCCTTATGACTACCTAAGGCTTAGATCATGTCTAAAATATCAACAAACATCCCAAACTAGAGTCATACTCAAGACTTCCAAATATAAGACATGAAGAGATCATCCCTGATGTCCTCTTCACACTTTAGCAAAGAAATCCGTAAGTCACATTTGATTAGGTACTCATTTATTTACATACTCCTTAACATAATTCATTAGTTCATTAGTTCATTTTCATTAAGACTCATACATCACATGAAGGACAATTAAATAATGGTCTTGCACAATACCTAGTAACTCCACATTACACCTTCAAAATCTATTGTACATAGTCTAGATAGCGTCCCATACCACCAACTAAACTTTATGAACTCCTCAAATGCTAATAAGCATTCTATATGATGAGAATATACAATAACCGACATAGACCATGATAGAAAGACATGGAATCCGGAGTTCTATCCTTCTCTGATGAAGTTGTTATACTTGCTAATGTTAGAACTTGGACATATCCCATATATGCACATGGTTAAGGAATATGAAGGGCTTCTTTGTATTATAGTTTCATACTTAACTAGAATTACTTCCATTACCATACTCACTCGGTGCTAGCCTTCGTTCTCATAGAGTAATTCATCCATTAGGTTCACATAAAAGGGTTCCATAACAAGTTCATAACCCAATCACATTTACCCTACCAAAGAAGGTCCACTAGGGATACCTCACAATGGCGACAAGAAGCTCAGGATGACTTTCCATACAATTAATATTATGCTTTTGCATCCAACTAATCTTATGTCCATCATTCCTTTACTTTGAAGGATAAAATTACGGCTTATACTTCAATTAATCATAATTTTACCCTTGAGTCAAGTTTTTCACATTATAGACTCTCATAACATCTTTTAAAGACACATGCCATTCATAAATTAAAGACTAAGAGTTCTAAAACCCTAAACCAAGAAATCACATAGTCATAATTAGACATATATCAAGCAAGAGATACAAGTCAATCAAGACAAGACATCACATACTTCACTTTTAACACATAATATATGTCATTCTAGAAACACCTCTAAAACAACCTAACATCTTTAACTCATCCTATATATTATCTTCACATCATTAATATACTCCACATAGACTCATAAAGTCAAGTACGAATAACCAAGACTTAACCTAACACTATTCTCGTAATGTCAAGAAAAAGTCTAACATGATCACTTAAGGCAACGTAACTAGAAGAATATGTATATGACTATATAGCTTCACATATTGATAGATAATGTCATGCTTCACATTATCAAACTACACAAATAGCCACATAACTTCAAGTACTTGACAATAAGTCCATGCTCATAATATTGCATAAAGTAACACCAAAAAGGCCAATTAAATTGCAAGAATCAAAATATAATTAATATGAAATTATATAAATCCAGGCAGCATACCTTCCTTCCCTTATTCAGACTTCAATTCAATGTTAAATTGTCCAATTCAACATCACAAGGCCCTTACCCAAAGCCATAACCAACAATTCAAGCAATAATCATAAAATCCAATGAAATCTCTATCAATTCAATCTAGGCTTAACAATATAGTATCAATTAGATAACAATTGCCTCTAATTTTTATATCATTATAAATCCCATAACAAAATACATAAGAATTCATCAATCTTAGCTTAATATAAACTAACCCACATTATAGTAAACAAATCGTGTTCATCAAAATTCATGGGTTCATAAGTAATTTAGATTGAAATAATCAATAATATATCAATTACATCATAACTCAATGTTTAGAAATCATTTATTGAAGAAGCCATGGTAGAATCTTGAAATTGGACAATTCACTTAAGGAATCTTTGAAAAACATGTTGAGAATTGAGCTACTTAATTAAACGAGTTTCAAGGATATAAAGTCATACCTAAAGGATTATAATTATTTAAATTGATAAAGAATTTAGATACAAAATCCCCTCACCAAGCTGCCTCTTAAAGCTGGACTTCAGCGGAGGTTTTGGGATATTTTCAAAGTGTTTTGGATTTTTGATTTTTAAGAATGAGGCATTCCATGTGATTACCCTTTATATACTTAATTGAAATACCTAAATAACCCTTAAATAAATTTCCACGAATTATTTTATAAGTGAGGTTAATTAACCAATTCACGCCTAAGTGGACTACAACACCTGTGAAGGAAGGCAGGTCATGATATGCCTGCCCTTGACGGGGCGTCACCACCTCGAGGTGCCGTCATAGGACTTCGTCGATGGAAACAGTAGCTGGACAAGATTAATCTATTCAATGGTTAAGTCCCCATCGGTGACACCCTTTGATGGGGCGTCACAGCCACGACTGCCCGCCCACCGCTCTGTCGTTTGGGGTCGGCCTTGGATTGCCATGCTCACTGATTTTTGGGTCTTTCCTCAAGGACCCTTAATTGGTCCTTGGAGATAAATTCCCAGACGTTCCCAACGCAAATACGATCATCATAATTTTAACACATCTTACTTTAATTTCATCCAATACGAACACGTAAAACTCGACAAAACTCATTACATGTAAAAAGTCGACTCAAGGCATATCTTTCGAACGCCTTGGACGTTCTAGGACGTTTGACCTCCAAACTTTTTGAAATATTAAACAGTCAATATATACGATATAATAACACTATTAATAATGTTAAAACACTATGAAACACATCTAAACACATATAACTACATTTTTGACATTTAGGTGACTTAGTCATTGAACATCTTAGTCGTCCCTTGATGTATGACTTCCAACACCCCTAATACTTTAGCTAATTAATCTACACCATATATTATACATATTTAGGACCTTATAAAATAAATACAATCATTTTAGGCTCTAGTTAACCTAATTCATTTTTTGGGTCTTGCATGTAAAAGGCTTTCTTTTGCTAAAATTATGGAAATCGTTATCTAAGTTCTAAATAATGTTCCTTAGATTGTTTTACTTCTACATTTATTATGTTTTTACTAAATTATAAAGAAAAATATGTTATTACTATAATCTCCCTTTTTGCATGTTTTTTCATATGCCATACTTAGTACATTGTTTTGTAATAACCCCACACTTGCTATACTCTATATGTATAGGTTTATGGAAGCATGGTTGACTACAAGAAGGAAAAGCTTCAAATGTTTCTCTCAAGATAATGTATGTCGTAACATATTCGAGGGAATAGTCCTCTTCTTAGTTTCTTTATTTAATGACCTATTATGTATTTCTTTTACTATAAAGGGTCGTGTCCCTTAGATAATATGTCGTGTATTTAAGTTGACTTGTGAAAATGAGATTTCTTAAGTATTTATGAAAGATTTCTTTTTTATTAATTTATTCATTAAATATAATAAATTCCGCACTAATTTTCATATATTATGTAATGTATGATAGTTAAATGGCTTGTACAAGACCACAAAGGATGAAGGGTTCTCTGTATCTTCTAGGGTGTTATGTTGGGTTGTGACAGACATGGTATCAGAGCATAATGTCATTTGAAATAGTATATGTTATAAAAAGTCTCACAAGCCATGTCTAGTGGTATCATGGTCATTTGTGTGAGTCAAGACACATCCATAAACAAGTGGCTATAGGACGATAATGTTTAAATTTTTTCATTACTCCTGTATCGTGCTATAGAACTTAACTACATTAGTTCTCTCTCTTCTTCTCTTTATTCCGATGTTTTTCTAGGTTTAATTTCTTGCAAAGGGAGATGTTTCTAAGTTTGAGGGAGATAAAAGGTGATTTTTGATGTTATGATCATTTTGTGGCTACAAGAATAGATGTGAAGGTTAGTTTTGAGAATTTGGATGTGAAGCCATCTATGGCTATATGTGACTTATGAGGTTCGAATTATTTTTATAAGAATTTATATGGTGAGGTAGTTCTAGGCATGGTAAGAATTATAACTATCGAATAAAGTGCATTTGAGAGCAAATGAGGTGCCTTGTGATTATGTTCAATGATGGTAGAAACGCTATAAGGTGTAAATTTTTGGAATATTGAGAGGATGTGGAGATTTGATAGGAGTAGATGTAAACCCTTTTGTATGTTTAATGTTTTAATAGTTGTTCTTGTGATTTTGTTGAGGTTGTAGTGTAGGCTTACTCTAAGGAGGAAATGTGGTATAAATACCTAGTAAAAGACTTTTGTTCCATCAGGTTAAATTAAGTGGTGCCTTAGAATTGAGGGAGGTGGTGCTTGGAAAAGTTTGTCTAGGTTTGAATCCTCAGAGGAAAGTGTAATGCTTAACATGTAAAGTTTATGTTTAGTCTTGATGTGCTTTGGTTAAGGATAGTGTGAGTTCCTACCTTGTGAGAGGTATAATTGTTCTTTGAAGTATAAGACCTTGAAGATGACTTTACCCTAAGAGGGGGAGAATAAGTTTAGTAGGAAGGTAGTTGATATCCTCAGCTTTCCTTTTCGTTCTTATTCAAACATGAGACCAAATCCTTAGTAGTTTTATAATGATTAAGAGTATTGCATAATAGTATGAGTTATCATGTGTTGTAGATAAAGTTAGATGACTTAAGGTAAAATCTTAAATAAGTAAGTTAAATCTATGTTTTGCATAATGTATGTTGAGTAGAATTGCATGTAGTGTACTTAGTTATGTAGATTCCTTAAGCGTCACTAAGTGGGATTGGTAGTATGAGAGGCTTCTATAACATTGCACATAGTGTAACTTGACAAGTCTCTTTGGAGTAAGTTAGTACGGTCTTGTCTGTCACATGGCATGCCATCTTTCTGAAGTTGCTTGAAAGGTGCATTCTGTGAAGTTTTGAGGTCACTGTAAAGATGTTCAAATTTTAAGAAAATTATATTTTCATGAAAAAATGGTTTCAACTTTTTAGAAATTGTGTTTACGTGCATTTTTAATGATGTAGAAGGTAGTTCCTCCATATGTGAAGAAATTGAAATGAGATTAAATTTGTGAAGTTTTACAAGTTTCTTGTGTACAGTGATGTTCACTGTAAAAATCTTAATTTTTGAAAGAAATTGCACTGTCTTGAATTGTAGTAACAATGTTTGTAAAAGTGTTGTATATGAGGATATTTAATGTTGGAGAAGGTAGTTCCTCCATAGGTGAAGGATAAGAAAAGACTTTAAACTGCAAATGCTTTGGCTAATGTGCTTTTGTTACAAACTATGTGAAAGTGTGAATTTGTGCTTTGATTTTGGATATTTTGACCATGTTTGCAATGTTTTATGTTTTTCTAATTGAGTCCTTTATGGTCTTAAAGTTTACTGTCAGTCGAGGGTGTGTGTTGTTCCAAGTGGGGGAGAATGTAATGCCCTAAAACAAACTATGGTAAATAGATCTTCGTGTCTGTTTCTTGATTAATTTTAATTTAGAAAGACTTACATTGACGTTCTTCATTGTGTGAATTTTGTTGTTGTTTGGATGTTATTCGTTGAAGAACGTCCATGACATTCGGATGGTGTGCTTTAGATAGCGCTTGTGTGTTCTCATGTGGTTGAGTGAGTCTTACGTGTTCCTTTCGTTTGAAATATATGTGGGATGTTCATAAGACCTAGATTACATAATTTGGCGTTTAATCTCCGGATACGACCCAACCTAGGACTCACAAGCGTCCCTAGAGAAGGGCCCAAGACTTTGACCCAAAACTCCAAAGGCAATGTCCAGCAACAAGACCAAACAATGGCCAGTAGTTCAATCAACGGACCGTATCCTTGGTCCCTCGATTGGACCTTCAATTTAGGTTGTATAGGCTTTAAATGGAGCTAATTATCAAACCACGAGACCCACCAACGGACCGTTGATGGACAGACGGTCTGTTAGTTTGCAACCGTCGATTAAACCCTACCAAAAGCTGTAATTTTCTGCCATGTCTTGGGGTGTTTGGTAAATTCAGCCCATGTCTTTATGAACCAAGGACGTTTTTTAACGGTTTATTAGGTATATTAAGATGTTTTAAACCCTAATACTGAAATTTAAAACTCATTTCCTTAAACCTAAAACCCTCCCTCTTAGAAGACTCTCTCAAATCACCATGGAAGGTAGAAGTCAACAAGGTACTAGGAGGGCTGCTGGTTGTTGTTTCATCATCAAAAATCATTGGGGTTTCTTACATGTCAGGTATGGTATCCATCCTTGAACTCCATCCTATTAAAAGAACCCCTTTCTATAAAGATCTCAAAAAGAGTTTTGCAACCCTAACTTATTCTATCATTGACTATTAATATGGATCTTGCATGAAAACGTTTTGAATAATTTAAAATGATGTTTCAAAGGTTAGTTGATGATTTGATGCTAAAACTTCAATGAAATGATGATACAAATTTTCATCAAATTTCGGCTTTAGATATGGGTTAAGTGAATATGAATTTTTAGTCGTTGAGCTTTGGTTTCTTATGGTTGATATTGTTTTTTAGCTACTGCCTTAAGGGCTAATTTATGATTAAATGTTGAGTAAAATGTTATAGGTGATGGATTCCTTGGATAAAGGGTAAGTTGGCTATGTTGTTTAGCATTAATAATGAAATTCTTTTGAGTGGTATGGTCCCCCTTCTTTGTGGCGGTGTTTACTTGAAATGTTTGAATGTATAGTTACTTGTGTATTGTGAATGAGGCCACGAATCTTGTTATGAGAAGTATTCTTAGGATTATGTCTATGTGACTTATATGATTATGTGAAGCATGGTAACGTGTGTGATGTGGTGAAAGAAGATCTAAGCATGTGTAGAATTAAATTCAAATGAAATGATGTTAATTTGCAAGGTGTGCTCACATGTACGTACATACTCACAGTTAAATGAATGAATGAAGCTAAGTTAAGTCAAAATGGGATTTTAGGGGTGAACACTCTTCGTGAGTTGAGATGAAGTATTTAGTAGAATCCCTACTAAGAGCTTTCTAAGATAGGTCGGATGATGAATTTCCTTCTTGAGTTGAGATATGGTGTTCACTAGGCATCCTTAATCTATAGTTTGTAATTTTTACAATCCATGGGATGTTATGCTTAGCACCAAGAGAATATGAAGAAGAGGTGGTTACACTTCGTGAGTTGGGATGTTGTATTCTCTTGAAATGAGTACTCCTCGTTAGTACGAAATGATTTGTTTAGTAGCAACCTCCTTTTCCCTTAAATATGCGCTTTATAGGTGTAGCTATTGGGCAAGCCATGTAAAATCTAAGATAATGTACTTACTATAGGCAAATGGGGATCCCTCATCCGATAGGGTTTAATATCGTGATTTTGTGTCTATCTCTCACAAAAGTAATGAATGTGCAATGTCCTATAAAAGAGTGTGCTACTTATGGTATGTATGGAATGGGACGCTATTTATTCATTGCACTAAGTAGGCATTCCGAAAGGTGAGTCTTTGTGAGTTTTGTATTAATTTAATGAACTAAGTCTCCTAAAAGAATGTACGACTTAGGGTAGTTGGTGGTATGGGACTCTATCTATCCAATGCACTAAGCAGGACCTTCCGAAAGGGGAGTCCTTGTGCCAAGCCTTCAGAAACATTGTACTACCTAGGGTATGTTGTGATATGAGATGCCATCTAATCATTGCACTAAGTATGCAATACGAAAGGGAAGTCTTGGTGTATTATTTGGGTGTACTTCAATCATCTTGCCATTGAGCGGGGCATGTTCTCCGAAGGTGAGTACGCAAAAATAGAGGTAGTCTTGTGGTGTATATTGAAGGAGGCGTATGCGTACATCCTTCATGTCTTACCCTAGTGTGTGTTATGATAACCTTAGTAAGGGAAACTCCAACGGAAATGAGTTCACTTCCTCATTACCAATACCTTGGAAATTCACTACTTCTGAGTCAGAATAGTTCACTGTGAGGTTATTCAAGTTCATTGTAAAAATTTTAAAGTTACAGTTAAATTCTTTCTTTCGCTAAATTATTGGAAATCCTTCTCTAATTGTTAAATGACGATCTTTTTATATTTTACTACTATATTCGTTAAATTTTTACATAATTGGAATGAAATATGTGTTTTTACCAAAATGTCCCTTTTTTGCATGTTTTTGCATATGTCATACTTAGTACATTGTTTTGTACAAACCCCATACTTCCTATACTCTATAAGTATAGGTTTTTGGAAGCAAGGTTAAAGACTAGAAGGAAAAGCTTGGGAATGTTTCACTCAAGTAAAAGAATGTCTTCATATATTTGAGGGTATAGTCCTTTTCTTAGTTTCTTTATTTAACTTATTATGTATTTGCTTTAATATAGAGGGCTGTGTCCCAAAAATTACGTCGTGTCTTTAAGTTGGCTTGTGACGATGAGATTCCTTAAGTAATTATGAAAGATTTCCTTTTGATTAATTTATTCGTGAAAAGATTTAAATTCCTCACTACTTTCCATGTGTTACGTATTGAACGATAGTTAGAGGGCTTGTAAAAAACACCAAAGGGTCAAGTACGCTTGGTCATAACCCAAGGGTTCTCCATAACTTCTAAGGTGTTCTTTTGGATCGTGACACCATGCTCATTCAACCCATTCCTCAAGCAAAAAATTTGTAAAAAGCTTTAACATATTTTTGTTGATGTTTTAGCATTAAAATAACCAAGTAACAATATAAACATCATATTTGAAAAATTTTAAAAAAATTCGTGCAACACCCATGTAGAAAATTAAATATACAATAGGTTAGTGTTGAATACCCTTTTTCAAAATCTATAAGAAAGTAGTACTTGAAGATAGTTTAAGGATGACTACCATACCTCAAATAGAAGAAACCCCACTGATTTCTGATGAAGAATCGACCACCAACAGCCCTCCTATCTCTTTCTTGAGTTTTAGCTTCAATGTAGTTTTTAGAGAGAGTCTTTTCTTGAGAGAGGGTTTTCTGTTTTAGGGAATGAATTCTAAAATGAGGTCTTAGGGTTTGAAACACTTTAATATACCTAAATAACCAACCAAAGGTTCTTCCATCTAAGGATCATTTCCTAATCGAAGCCCCGTTTGTAGGGGTCCATCGATTGAGATTGAGGCTTCATTTGTGCAGGCTCTTGCTAGCTTTTAAGGGTCGGTTGACGCCCAAGTTCTACGTTTCATTTGTTGACAAAGTGACCATCCCTTGTGGTCGAATATGGTCACTGCTTGGTAGCCTCTTGGAAAATGAATGGAGTCGTCACCTAGGGCCCCACGTTTTTCCTATGTGGGGTCGTACCCAGACGTTAAACTCGTAAACATAGTCGTCTAGGTCTTAGGAACATCCCACACCAATATCAACCAAAGTGAACACGTAAAAGTCACTAAAATACATCAAGACACATGAACACTTTCTAAGATACACCTTCCGAATGTCATGGATGTTCTTGAACGTTTGACCTCCAAATATAATCAAACTTCACAAACTGCCTAAGAACATCAACATAACTCATTTTAACAAAAAAATAACTCACAAACAAATTACAAAGCTCTAGTTCACCTTAGTTTGTTTAATAATGTTACAGTTGGACCCTTTTTTAAAATATTCTAAGTGTCAACAAAATGATACCATGGAGGAGCGTTGATCAAATGACGGCTCGTCATTGGGTATCGTGCTTCCAAGCTCTCCAAAAGGAAGTTTTGGTGTCTCAATGTAGGGTCCTTTTAAAGGACCCTCAGGGTGGTCCATGGGGAGTCATACCCAGAAGGTTCGACCTTAAACACACTACTCTATATGTTTAACACCTTTTTACCAAATTTGAAGAAATTCCAAGTGTTGAAAACCCTTGTAACATGACATGTCAAACTAGCCTCAATTTCACTAATCTAGGGATGTCATGGTTGTTTCTTGATGTTTTAACACTAAAACTTCGTACTTAGGTTCAATAGACTAGTTTAGGATTATAAACATTGTTTTATGGCTTTGTTATTCTTGTGAGGCTCTACACTATGCTATGAAATTGAGGAGTGTTACATTCTCCCCCTAGAAACGCTCGTCATCGAATGACACTTAAATTTTTTTGTTGGGACATGATAGACTCAATAGAATAGAATATCGGAAACAATGAGCTTTTCCAAAAATTCTCTTTCTCAAATAATCAACATCTAGAACACACAACCTACCATGTTACCTAAGCATACCATCCCCTTAGGGAGAATGAGTCATTGAGCTTACTAAGCACCGACTCTTTCAATTACTTGAATAGGGATCAAGGTGCTTAGACTTCACCTCACAAGATAAGAATGATTCGTAGTTATGATAGACCATGAAAAAACATTTTGAGGAATAATCTAACCGAACACCCAAACGATCCAACATATGAAAATCTTTCACTATGTATTTATTACCTCCTTCCACGTGAATTACACTAGTTATCATCATATGACATAAATAATCGACAATCACATTGAACTGGCTTGGGTTGTATAGGAAACTATTCCATAATCCTTCTAAAGTTTCAACCACCTCATTTGTCGGAGATTAAACACCTTTTTATTAAATATACATTGATGTCTCTTGTGGTTGGTAAATAAATCGACATGTACCCTATACAGATGATGCATTTCTATTTACAAACCCAACACCACAACCTCTATTTCAAAATCATGAAGTGGGTAGTTTTTCTCTGTAACGTTTAATTTTATAGAGGCATAAGCTATCACCTTACCATGTTTCATATGGATACAACCAAAACTTTCTTGAGAAGCATCACAATGCACTACAAAACCCTTTGTACCCTCCGGTAAGGTCAACACTGGAGCGCATGTTAGCTTATCATTCAACTCTCAGGAGTTTCTTTCACAAGCCTCCGACCACACAAACATAAAATTTGTTTGGGTTAATTTTATTAATGGAGATGAAATAAATACAAACCAATCAACAAACCTTCAATAGTACCCATCTAGGAAAAAGAAATTTCCAATATCGGTTAGAGATAAAGGTCAAAGCCACTTCTTAACTGCTTCTGTCTTTTCCGAATCGACCTGTATACCTTTACTTGAGATAATATGAAAAATAATCGCAAATAATCTTACCAAAAGTTCACACTTGCTATACTTAGCAAAGAGTTGATGTTCTTGGAGATATGCAATAAAAGACTTAAATGGCCCACATTCTTATCCTAGCTCTTTGAATATACAAAGATGTCATCAATAAAGACAGTTATGAAAGAATCAAGGTAATTTCAGAATACTCTACTCATAAAGTCCATTAAATCCTCCAGGGAATTGGTTAACCCAAATGACGTGGCTAGGAACTCATAATGACCGTACATAGTTTAGAAAGCCGTTTTAGGAATACCTTCACCTCTCACCTTAAATTTTTGAAAAGTATCTCGCACCTTAGAGTTGATTAAACAAATAATCAATCCGAGGGAGAGGATATTTGTTATTTATGATGACCTTATTGAGTTGACGGTAAACAATGCACATCCTAAGGGACCTATCATTCTTTTTCACAAAAAACACCGGAGAACCCCATGGAGAAATACTAGGTTGAATTAAACCTTTGTCTAGTAAATCTTTGAGTTGAGCCCCCAACTCTTTCAATTTGGCTAGAGCCATCTGATATGGACGAACTAAAATGGGGTTATTATCTGGCAATAAATCTATACGGAAGTCTATTTCCTTTTCGGGAGGAGTTCCGGTCAAGTCATCGGGAAAGACATTTATAAAATCCTTCATTACGGGGACCGACTATCATGGGGAAGATTAATAGTCTCGGTGTTTGACCTTTACAATATTGTATATACACCCCTTAGAGATCATCATACAAGATTTAAGACACAAAATGATTCAACCTCAAGAAATTGAGTTTCCCTCCTTCCATTCTACGAAAGTTTAATTTGGAAAATTAAACATGACTACTATTGTCTACATTTTATGGAAGCAAACCAAGCATGAAGCCAAACCACTCCAAAGATGAGATCAAAATTGATCATATCAAGTTCTACCGAATGTACAATAGAAACTTTATTGGGAAGCAATATAGGACGATTCCAATAGGTTCTTTAGAAATGACCGATACAACATCTGGGTAGTAAACGATAATGATTTAATTAGGATATCGTGTAACACATCAAAATTTCTAGCTACCAAAGGGGTAGCAAATGACAACGTGGAATTGGATCAAGTAAATCATATACATTTACAGAAAAGACTTGTAACATACCGATGACCACATTGGGAGATTCCTCTTGATATCCCTAGAGCAGAGAGCACAAACGCGGTTCATCTTTGGAGCACTTGAACTAGGTCCGCTTTCTCGAACCTGGATATTTCCCTTCTCTTGACTACATACATTAGGACAATCGCTCACCATATGGCTACACTTTCCACACCCAAAGAAATTATCTGTTTTAACTAGAAATTTTCCCACATGCTTCTTACAAAAGTTGGTACAAGTAGGTTTTTTTCTTGGTGAATCACACACTCTTCCCTTTTGGGACCTAGGGTTAGACACTCTATCATAACAAGCCCATAGGTTCGATTGACACTTTTTAACCAAACCGGACACTCTCTTCGCAAAATAACTCATATCATACCTTGGGTTAGACACCAAGGAAGGGTAATACTTAGACAATTTAGTTAACTTCAAATATTAATGCAGCACACTCATACCTTTTTGATAAAAGTTAATAATTTCTTCAACTTTAGACTCCCTTTTGTTGCTTGGGAAGATCCTATCAAGAAAGGCCTTCTTAAAGATTTCCCAAGTCACGGGACATGCTTTCAAAGCCCTACTATCCCTTCATTGAGTATACAATGTTTTAGCCACATCCTTGAGTTCATAAGTGTATAGCTCGACCTTCTAATTAAAGTCACACCCATAGAAAATAATATCTTATAGAACTCATCAAGGAAGTCTTAGGGGTGTTGACACACTTTTGACCCAATAAACGTAGGAGTATTTGGCCTAATTAATTCCCTTATGTGATAATCCATGGTACTAGCATTTGGTGCACACAGGGTTGAACTTCGTAGTTTCGTTGATCAGTCAAATCTTGTACTTGAGTAGTTAAGACTTGAGCATGAATATTCTTAGCTTGAGAAAAACATAGAAAATCATACCTTATTTGTCCATCGGTCAATGACGGAGGAGTGACTTGAGCTTTGCCACCCAAAAGAATCTTAAGGAGGGGTTGATTGCCTAGTTGAGAAGCTTGGTTGTCTTGGGGAGGAGCTCCCGTATTAGCAATATCTTCTTCAACTCTTCTTGTGGCTGGCCTTTGAGTATTCATAGCCGATAAACACAAAAAAAGGGTTAGATTAAAAGGACACATAGCCTCAAGAGTCTAAAGGCCCAACATAAGGTTACGAAGAAGAGAATTTACCAAGCATCACATATGATCTTATTAAAAATTATGGCGCACTTCAAAATTTTGAACAAGACTGTACATAAACGCGGTTTAGTGAGACATCAATCCTAAGGTTACTTAATCTCACTCTCTTGTACAAAGATTGTCACGACTGGGGCCACCCCCTATACGTAATTTGAATTTTCATCCTAAAAAAGACTTAGATTATCCCTTACCATTCGTCATTAGATATCATAGGTCAATAATGCGGAAAATATAAAACTTTTACATAGTGAAGTATATTTAGACTTGCCACATGTAATATAGAATCGTCGCTTACGATGTTTACACAGACTACTTAATTAGCATAGGAAAATCATGTATTAATATCATTATCATATATAAACCATCTAAAACGAGTACAACATTGGGACATAGTAATTACAAGTTTAATATGAAACACATAGGCTTATATCAATATTCTTAAGAAAGAAGGAAAGAAAAAATTGTTTTTAGACATAATAATCCTTGTAATATATACAAGTGGAACCATCCTCGAACATTGAGGACTCACAAAATTTTAGATGATTTCCAAATCTTCTCGCAAATGGCCTCCAGGAATATCAACAACCCAAACGTACATATTAGTAGAAATATAAAGAATATGGGTTGGTAAAAACACTGGTAAAAAGTGTGGAAACATATGCACACAAAGCCATTTGAAATAATGATCAAAAGGGACCATTTGCTTAGAAACATGCTAATTCATTTTGAATGCCTTATGCACACACAATAGAGCATATATGTGACAAGGATCACGATAACATAAGACATATTGATAAATAAGGTAACATTGTCATAAGTCAAATTTATATTCATATTCAATAGTTCATATTATCAATATACAAGACTCTTACGAACAATCCTACCAAAAACTTATAAGTGCAATGCACATGTGAATCCTCATAACCCCACATAATCCAGTAAAGAAGAAAAGGAACCATAAGTAATGCCTTGCATTATATAACATACCATTATGAGTAATAAAAATCATATAAAACAAGTTAGACAATAATGATGTTCATTAATATAACAAACATCATTTAAAAGAAACATAATATACATTTCATTATATCATAAGTACATAAGAACAACCTCCTAGGACTCCCCTCAAGGACAACTTGTGCAATGTATAGATAGAGTCCCATACCCCTACCTATAATAAGATGAACCCCTTAAGTCACCCTAATTTGTGTTCCTCTTTAAAACATCATTCATTCATTTTACTATCACCAATAATCGCCTTAATTGACAATAAACCATGTGAGCTATATATAAAATCCGTTGTCCTGAAAGCCCACCCGGAAAAAAGGTTCTCTACTTTCAAAAGTAGGAAAAAAACGTGAAATTTCAGTGGAAGAAAAACAACTTTAAGAGACGTTAAATATTGACATTAATAAAGAGTGTTAATGTCTTTATCGGCATGAGTGAATTTCTATTATTAGAGACAAAAACAAAAAGTGTCAATTGCCGCTAAAAATACATATTTAGGGAATATTACGAATAAATTGCTGCTAATGATAATTTTTGTTGTAGTGATAGCATCCTAGGTGGATTCACTAGCTAGTGTTCCGATGGGGGTAACATAGTTAAGGGACTAAGAGATATGCTTAGAAACCCTATTTATGGACATTTTCATTGTAGTCTCCATCTCATGAGAACAATGGTGAACCTGCCTTCCCACATTGATAGAGGATACCTCTCATATCTAGTTCGCTCGGTGCTAAGCTAAATTCCTTTTTTTAAATGCCTTTAAATCATTCTTTATCATCTATCTTAGTATAGGCCATATAAGAGTAACCCCTTGTATAATCATCTTGTATCTCATTAGGTATAATATGTGAACTTTCTGTCATCAAAAACCATCTTTATTGAGATCATCACATCATAATCATATCATAATAAGGCACACAAGAGAATCACATTTTATCTTGAATGATCATACGCCACAATCCATCAGACTCATATCATGGCATCATAATCATCATATCATAATCTTCCTAATCTATTCACATAACCATACTTCAAATAAATATCATCATCAAGAATAAACCAACATATTTGAAGTAAAGAAATAATAATCTTAAGGATCATACAAAATCGATTCCAAAGCCTCCTTCAAGATGTTACCCTCAATTTATCAGAATTATCCGATAATCCAATAACCATCATTATATTATATTAAAATAAATAATAACATAATAAATTCCAACAACCCTACTTTTCTACATGTCTAATTCATAACTTGGGTTAGGGAAAATTACTCAATGATGATTGTGTAATAACCCACAAGTATACACTAGAAGATAGAGCACTCTTGAGTCACCACACGAGGTACTTGACCTCACGGAAGTCTGGTACAAGCCTTTTAGATATTCTTCATTACATTAGTATGAAAATAAGTGCAGAGTTAAAACTTTTAACAAAAATATATAAATAAGAAACTCATTTCTAAAATCTACGAAATAATTTTCACCATCACAAGGAAAGCTAATGAAACATCTTAAATATCATAGCATTACAACCCTTTACATTGAAAGAAATACATAATAAGTCTTTAGAAGTATTAATGGAGAAAATAAATAAACATAGACTATGTCCTCAAATATATAAGGATATACCAATCTTGACAGAGAAAATTTCCCAATCTTTGCCTCCAAAACATCCACTTGCCTTTTACCTATACTCATAGAATATAGAATAGTATGGGGTTATTACGAACATGTACTAAGTGTGGCATTATGAAAAATAATGAAAAAGAGGACAATTTAGTTGAAACATACAAGTCATGATATTTCGTAAAAACCTTCATGAATCAATTTACGAAGCATCATATAAGTAACAATGCATCATAAAAAGTAATACTTTCATTAAGCTCAACATATAGTCACATTTTACAATACACAATCTTTCACATAATGCTTCTTATATAAAATTATCCAAAGACTCACTTAAGTAAGACATGAAAAGACAATTCATACAACCTATTGAACATATATCTAAGTTATCCTTAAGGCTACCAAGGATAAGCATAGTTAATTACAGCTCAAAAAGTCAAGAAATTCAATAATAAATACAGTAGAGGAAACATACATATAATTAGGAACTTCACATAGAGAACCATCCTCCACGTCAACCCCTAATTTAAATTAAGTGCAATGTGAAATAAACATCCCATACTACTACTTCAACCCTAGTGACCATAACTTTAATCACACAAGGCATAATATCAACATGCTTCCTTTAACATTATACATAAGGTCACATTATTTCATATACATCATATAATAATCAATTAATTTATCGTCAAATAAGAACACACCAAGACTCCATCAAAATGCAAACTTGTGCAATGGCTAGATAGCGTCCTATGCCCCCTATAGCGCCCCTAAAAGAAAACTAGGTGGAACTAGAGCCTAAAATTTGTACTATAATGGTTTAAAGTCTTATAATAATTACAATGTCTTTATATGCAATATATAAAGTTTGGAAGTCTTTGGAGGTCAAATGTTCAAGAACGTCCAAGAAGTTTGGATACTAGTTGAAGTTGAACTACTGTGTCGTAGTGTTTTGTAGAGGAGTTTTATTGTATTTTTTTATAGTGAAATTGAGTATTGATTTTTACTATACATTGAATGACATTTAAATTGTCAAAACGTTTGAGAACGACACCTAGGAGACAAGCCTAATGGTTTCAAATGAGGACCAAACCATAGCCAAGCAAGCTTACGCGCCAACAAAAATTTGGTTGTGGCTGCTCATCTCCCATGTGAAATTAAAGTGGGTTAAATTTAACCCTAGATTTGGTTGAATTGTTTTTAAGTCAAACTTTAATTTGATATAATGTCTACTAAGTGTAGGGGTCTTTTGTTAATTTTTTGATCACTAATTGATGATTATTGAGTCTTTTTAAGAACAAAACTCACCTATCAAAGCTAGTCCCTCAACCTAAAACAAAACCTATCTATTCATTTATGCATAAACCTCCATTTTTTAAGCTTTGGAACTCCAAGGAAGAAGATTGATTTCCAAGATTTTTCTCCGTCAATTTCGTGGTTTAATCTTCATAATTAAAGTATGGCTTTCATCACTGAATATTTTTTCTTGATAGAGCAAAACTTCAAAGTGATTTCGAAAGCCTTCCAAAAGATGAAATAGACCTATTTTGATATCCATAAATGAGTTCTTGCATAAAATGTTTTGAATCATTGTATATTTATTTAATTGATGTTAATTTGATTATTTTAACCTAAAAATTCCATGAACCGATGCAATTCATGAAACCCTAGTTTTGACTATTTTGTGGGTTATTTGATTATGTTTTTATGCTATTAAATTCTTGTGTAGTTAGATTAGAGCTATTGAATCATGAAATAATCATGCTAGAATTGTACGTAGGAACTGTAATTTAATGAATTCATATTGTCGTATATGTCATTCATTGAATATTGTGATTATTAACTTTAATTGGTGACTATGGTTATTGGTAAGAGCCTTTGTATATTGATTATGTGTGATGGATATGGATTCGAGTTGTGAGGTTGAATTTATGCTTTGTTGACATAACATTCTTTATATATTTTAGTGTAGTCCTTAGACAATGATAATGTTTAGTATGATCCACTTATGGTTGTGGTGCTTATGTGCTATACTAGTGAATAGTGATTTCTTGTCAGTATTTCTTTATGAATTGTGAAATAATGTGTCCTTGTCGACATTAATTTGTGAATCATATTATTATCATGTTACAACTTGAATATGTGAATATTTTTAAGGTCTCGATTATTTATCTATCTATGTGGTGTTAAAACATGAGTTCTTCTAGTTGATAATGTGTGAATCTAGTAGCCTATAGTGAAGTCATTATTTCTATTGCTTGATGTTCAACATTCATGTTTCTTGAGAGGTAATACGAGACTTGTGATAACTTATATTGATGATACTATACTAGTGAATAGGGTGACCTATAGATGACATTGGTTATGCCTATGTGCTTCTTGAATGATATGCTTTATGTGGAGTGTGAGTGTCTTATTTTGGTAGACTTGTGTCCCTTACTTGATACATGTACAATGTGAATACGACTCTTGAATTTGTATGGTGAAACTTCTTATTCTTGTGTGTGCGATTAACATGTGACCTTGAGCATATCTAAGAAGGTCCTTTCAATAGAACATTCAACCTAGTTGGAAGGTTATGATATCCTTGAAGTTGAATGCTGTAATGCTATCCTTTTTGTGTGAATTGTGGAGTTAGGGTTGGTTTGCTGGAACGACATGAAATCATCCCTAGGGAAGTCATTGAGATATCCTATTAACCATTATAGGTAGCCTTAGTGGACCCTCTTTGGTAAGGTTTAATGTTTCTTAATAATGAATAAGTTATTTTACCTCTCCATATACTCCTTTATTGAAATACTCTATGAGAAAAAGCCTAGCAGCGAGTGAGTTTGCATGGGAATTTTCTCTAACTTAGATAACATTACACAACAAATAATCCCTCAATATTCCTTAACGATGTGTCTATATGGGATGTGTCCTAGTTCTACCATTGGCAAGTAAAACACCCTCCATCGGAGTATGTTTATGACTACTAATTCCATGCATAGCTAGTTATGTAGGTTATTGCCAATTATCATTATATAGGATAACTTCTAGCATTACAGAAGTTCAATGAAGTTTAGTTTTTTGTATGGGACTCTTTCTAGACAATGCACGATTAGTCTTTGAAGATGTTAGTATATGAGTCCCTACGTCTACTCAAACACAATTAATTTAATGTCCTTAAATGTTGAATGTCTTGTAAATGAAATAAAGAATATAATGACTAAGTTAGAAAGCATGTTCATGAATAAGTACTCACATAGAGTAGCTTTAAGGATTGCCTTTTTATGATGTGGAGGGAGCATAGGAATGGTCGCTTCATCTGTTACTTATGGAAATACTAAAAATAATTATAGATTGGAAAAGTTGATTGAGGAAGTGAGAATGATCTTACCTTAGGTAGTCTAAAGGATCTCTAAGGTGTGTCAATGGATTTTATCTCTTTCTCATGATTTTACAAATCATGCCATAAACAGTACATGCATTGTACTACTTCCATACATCTTATGTATATCCAATGTTTTAGGTGGAACGTGAGAGGCGGTTAGAAGAAAACTTTAGGAGTTAGGACTCTTTTATGCAAAGTGGGGGTATGTCCGTACTTTATTCGAGGACTTTAATGTCTTTAGATTTCTTTCATTCAATGTATTTTAATGGACTAAGTATTTCTATTTTTCAATTGTATGGTCCGTGTCCCTAGTATTCTTGAGTATAATATTTGCGTATGTTGACACTTTGTGTTTTCTATCATTTTATATGAAAAATGTTTTGAGATATTATACGTCTGAAAACTTTAATTCCGTAAAACTTTTCATAAATATATGAAAAGAATTATGTCTAAGGGTTTGTACAACAACTCCGAGCGATCAAGTACGCCGTGTATCGAATCAAGAGTGCCATAACTTTTAGGGGTTCTTTAGGTCGTTCAAAACATGGTATCATAGCCTATGTCATGAAAGTGTTCGTAGGAATAAAAAAGTCTCATAAAGCCACGTCTAGGAGAGTATTGTTCATCGGTGTGAGTCGCCACACATTTATGGGCAAGAGGCTATATCACGATAGAGTTTCCCTTAATTTTCTACAATTGTGTCGTGCCATAGAGTAAAAGGTTATGAGTGTCCTTGTTAAATTTTTTCTTTATGTTTATATGAAGATTACAAGTACAAGGATGGTCGCTAGAAGATTGTAAGAGCGAAGGGTGCATGAGGAAATTTCTCTTCAAGTTGAGCAAGTTCTTCAAGGTTCTCAAGATTTTATACTCCTAATTGGAGATTATGTTAGTGAGGTATCAGTGGTTACCCCGAATATGACTAATGTCGATATTAGAGAGGCTATACTTGATTTTTCCTGAGCCATGACGACTCATGTTAATAGTGGTGTTGAACCTAGAGTTAATTCTATAAAGAGCACCATGACATCTAGATTGAGAGATTTTGTGAGATTGTAATATCCTATTTGTTTTGTCTCTATGGTTGGAGAGTATACCCAAGAGTTTCTACATGGTGTGTATAAGTTGTTGAGTGCTATAGGTATTATTTCAAGGTTGAAGGCGGAGTTATCTTCGTACCAACTGAGGGTGGTTTCTCAAATATGGTCCACTCAATGGAAGATAATAAGCTGGTTTAGTCGTGTACTATATAGTGGGTGGACTTTAAGGAGACTTTCTTAGGAAAGTACTTTCCCCATTAGTAGAGGGAGGTGAAGGTTGAAGAGTTGATTAATCTCAAGCGAAGCAGTATGAGTGTTCATAAGTATTTATTTAAGTTCACTAGGTTTTCTAGGTATGTCCCATCCTTGGTGTCTAACCCTAGGGATGAGATGAGTAGGTTTGTGACTAGTGTTGCCCACTTTCCCAATGAAGAGTGACGTATGGCCATGCTCCATTGTGATATGAACTTGTCTATACTTAGAGTGTGTGCTCAATCCATTGAAGAGTGTAAGCATCTTAAGATTTCAAAAAGTTATAAGATTGGTGGACCAAGTAAGAAAAACCAAGGTTAAAGAAGAAGGATCCAATTTAAGATGAACCTAGGGATCCTAAGGTCAAACTTCATAAAGGAAGTGGTTCTCATGGTGGTATGCCTATTTGTGTTACTTGTAGGAAGAAGCAATATGGGAAATGTCTAGCCGTTACTAGTTGTTACTATAGTTGAGGTTTGAATGGTCACAAGGTAAGGGATTATACTAATATTACGACTACAAGAAGAGTGATCAAGCAAGATCCTCCTAGTGTTCCGGATGACGGTGTTGATAAGAGGGCTCGCTTCTATGCCCTCAAGGATAAAGATTAAAGTCGTATGAAAATGATGTTGGTTGTTATGATTTTTATATATTTAGTTGTTATGATTTCCTTCTAATTAGGTGAATAAGACGATTAGTGGTGGTGTGATTTGTTGTCTCTTTTCTTCTATTCTATTCAAGGTTGAGAGTTACAAAGTCATAGTAGTATATTGCAATTATCATTGTGTTTACAACTCTGTTTCAAATTGAATTTCATTGATTCCTTGTATTTTGTACCTCATAAAGTTATATTTATGTTGTAAAATGAGTTTATATGGTTTATGTATTATATTATCATGATTTCAGTATTAATTATTTAAGAATTGCTTTTTAGAAGATTGTAGCATAATTCTTTGTAAGTTTGGCAGTTCACTTTAAAGAGTTTTGAATCTTGACTAAATTGTACTTTTGTTGAAAATTATTCTAATGTTTTCATAGTTGATGTATATAAGCATGGAAATGAATGTAGAAGGAGTTTCCTCTATTTGAAATAAAGAATATTGTGCCCTATTTGCATAATGAGTCGTAGGTTATTGTTTTGTTTTGGGACTCTTAGATATATAAAATTGGTGTTCATTCTAAATTGTATAATTTTTATGTTGTGATATGGTTATATTATGCTAGTCTTGAGCTTCTTATCTCTAGAAAGTGTTTAAAATGAAGAAACTGTCATTGGAGGATAAATGTTCTCTAAGTGAGGAGAGGGTACTATACAAGAACTAGGTTTAACTAGTGACTAAAATATGTTTCATGGTGTTTTAAAGTATGAAAAATGTTAATATAGTGTTCATAGTTAGTATATATTTTTTGGAATTATTTGGAGGTAAAACGTCCAAGAATGTTCAAGATGTTCGGAAACTAGTCGAAGTTGAACTAGTGTGTCGCAGTGTTTTGATGAAGATTTTGGAGAATTTTTGGGAGTTAAATTGAGTATCGATGGTTCCTATACATAGAATGACATGTAATGGGTCAAAACATCCGAGAACGACACACTGGGGACGAGCCTAAGGGTCCCCAAAAAGGACCCAAATATAGCAAAGCAAGCTGCCGCGTTAACAATGATTTTGCAGTGGCTGTGTGTTGCATAGTTTACACTGTAAAGGGAAAAATCATGCCCTGCGATGTGGGGACGTCACAATCCATTCTATTCCAAAAATTCCCAGAACCAAGAATTTAAAATCCTCTGCGATGCACAATAAACTAAAAGATTTGGTCGCGTTGTTTTTGATTGAATTTTTAATTTGTTAAAATGTCCATTAAGTGTAGGGATATTTTTGGGTATCTTTAATTCTCTTTGTTCTAGGGGTGTGCAAGATACTTCTCCCGATGTGGTGACCGATATGTTTAAAGTCTTTTCTTTTGATGTATATGCTTTGCATGATATTGGTGCTACTTTGTCATTTGTCACTCCTCTAGAAGCTAAAAAGTGACATTTTACCGGATATGTTGAATGGATCTTTTATGGTAACTACCTCTGTGGGTGAGTCAGTAGTTTCTAAGAGAGTATAGAAAATTTCATATAGTGTGGACCAATATAGTTACTCATGTGGAGTTAGTGGAACTCAATATGGTTTATTTTAATACTATTTTTTGTATGGAATGGTTGTATGCTTGCGTCGTATCCATTGATTATAGAACTAGGGTGGTGAAGTTTAAATTTCCAAATGAACCCATTTTAGAGTGGAAGGGGGAAAATATATTCCTAGAGGTCGTATCATTTCTTGTTTGAATGCTTGTAGGACGATCTCTAAAGGGTGTTTATACGACAGTAAGAATCCATGGTTTAGACTCCGAAATTCTTCATATTAACTCTGTCACCGTAGTAAGGAAATTTTTAGAGGTCTTTCCAAATGATCTTCCCAGTATTCCTCTATAATAGGAAATTGATTTTTGTATCGGCTAGCTACCGGATATAAATCCCATTTGTATTAGTCTTTATCAGATGGCTCATGCTGAATTGAAAGAGTTGAAGAGTAAACTCAAAGACTTACTATAAAAGGGCTCTATTCGTCCAAGTATTTCTCCATGGGGTGCTCCGGTATTGTTTGTCAAAAAGAAGGATAGGTCCCTTAGAATGTGTATTAATTGTTGCCAACTAAACAAAGTCACAATCAATAACAAGTATCCTCTTCATAAGATTGATGATTTATTAATCAACTCCATGGTGCGAGTTACTTTTCTATGATTGACTTGACATTGGGATATCACAAACTTAAGGTGAGAGGTGAAGATATTCCCAATACGGAATTTATGACTAGATGTGGTGAATATGTGTTCTTAGTAATGTCCTTTGGGATCACTAATCTTTCGGCAAGGTTTATGGACCGTATGAATAGGGTGTTTCGAAGCTACCTAGATTCATTTGTCATTATCTTCATTGACGACATCATGGTATTATCGAAATATAAGGGTGAACACATGGACCATTTGAGAGTGGTGTTGAAAGTTCTGAAAGAACACCAATTGTTTACTAAGTATAGCAAATTTTAGTTTTGGTTGAGGTTGGTAGTGTTTCTTGGTCATATCATCTGTAGTGAAGGTGTGGAGGTTGATCCAAGAAATACTGAAGCAGTAAAAAATTGGCCTAGACCTTTGACTCTTAATAATATTAGGAGATTCTTAGGCCTAGCCGGTTATTATAGAAGGTATTTCTATGAGTTTTAATCCATTCCTTCCCCTTTGGAAAAATTGATTAAAAATTTAAATTTTTAGTGGTCGCAGGCATATGAAAAAAGCTTCCAAATGTTGAAGGATAGGCTTAGTTCTGCTTCGGTATATACCGGAGGGTACTAAGGCATTAATGGTCTATTGTGATGCATCCCAAGTCAGGTTAGGGTGTGTTCTTATGCAACATAGAAAAATTATAACTCGTACTTCTAGGCAACTCAAAGGTCATGAGAAGAATTATTCGACCCATGACCTTGAGTTAGCGGCGGTGGTATTTGCCTTGAATATATGGAGGCATTATCTTTACGGAGTTCATGTTGATGTGTATAAGTCTCCAATACGTATTCACTCAAAAGGACTTGAATCTTCTGCAATGGAGATTGTTAAAATTGTTGAAAAACTATGATATAAGTGTTCTCTAACACCCTGGAAAGGCTAATGTGGTAGCGGATGCTCTAAGTGGATCATCCGTGGAAAGTGTGTCCCATGTGGAAGAATCAAAGAGAAACCTACTTAAAGATGTTCATAGGTTGGCTCGTTTAGGAGTTTGAATTAAAAGTTCTCCAAATTGTGGTATGGTTATGCATCATAACTTCAAGTCATCTTTGGTTGTTGAGGTGAAGTATAAGCAACATCTTGATCCATTGTTGATGGAGTTTAAACAATCAGTTCTTTGTAATATTGATGAGTCATTCTCCCAAGGGGTGATGTATCCTTAGGTACCAAGAGAGATTGTGTATGCCTAATGTGGATGATTTGAGGAATATGATCCTTCTGGAAGCTCGTAGAGCCCGCAACTCTATTTATCCGGGTTTTACAACGATGTACCATGACCTTGGAGAAGTATTTTGGTGGGATGTCCTATAAAGGGATATGGTGGAGTTTGTTGTAAAGTTTCGTAATTTCAAACAACTAAATGCAAAACATCAAAAGCTGAGTGGTCTACTATAAGAAATCCAAATTCCTACTTGGAAGTGGGAAAAAGTTAATATGGATTTGGTAGTAGGTTTCGAACGAACTCGAAATCAATATGACTCCATATGGGCGATAGTTGATAGATTGACCGAATCCTCTCACTTTCTTCCCATTAAGTGTACCTATTCGGTGGATGATTATGCAACGATCTGTATTGAGAATATAGTGAGTCTTCATGGGGTTCCTTTGTCCATTATATCGGACAGAAGTTGTCAATTTACGTCTAGATTTTGGAGATAGTTTCAAAGAGGTTTGGGTACTCAAAAGAAGTTAAGCATTGTGTTTCATCCTCAAACGAATGGTCAAAATGAGAGGACTGTTCAAACTCTTGAACATATGCTTAGGGCTTGTATCATTTATTTCAAGGGAAATTTGGATGAACACATTACTTTGGTGGAGTTCTCATATAACAATAGCTTTCATTAATCAATCTATATGGCTCTTTATGAAGTCTTGTACAGTAGGAGGTGTATATCTCCTATTCGATGGTTTGAGGATGGTTGAATCTTTGCTTTTTGTTCAATATTTGATCTATAAGATCTTGGAGAAAGTTCAAATCATAAGGAACCGGTTGCAAATAAACTATAGTAGGCAAAAGTCTTATGTCGATCATAGTAGAAGACACCTTAAATTTGAAGAGGGTGATAAGGTGTATTTGAAAATTTCGCCTATGAATGGGATAGTTAAATTTTTCGAGAAAGTGAGTTCAGTGCTCGTTCACTGGGTTCCTATAAAATATTTCTAAGGGTTGGTAAGGTTGAGTACAAGTTGAAACTTCGTATTGAACTATCTTCGATTAATCCTTTTTTTCACGTATCCATGGCTAAGAAGTGCATTGATAATCCCGAGCCTATTCTTCCTATCGATGGTCTTGGTGTGAACGTGAACCTCTCCGATGAGGAGATTCTGATGAAATCCTTCATCATCGAGTGAAAAGGTTGAGGAACAAAGAGGTGTCCTCTGTAAAAGTGTTATAGAGAAAGCACCTTGTTTATGGAGCAACATGGGATGCCGAGGCCAACATGAATTCCCATTATCCTCAACGCTTTGATAATTATGGTAAGTTATTCTTTTTAATAATGAAGACAATTGTTTCCATTGGACTTGTATTGCAAAATTTTGCATAATTAATTTAAAAAGGTTTATGCTAACATGATTAATCATGGAAAAATGCTATTTTGCTTGATTTGCACTTATTTGTGTATTTTGTATATTGTTGACTTCATGATTTGATAGTAAGAATATTTATATGTTGAGAAAGGAACTTTGGCATACTTGACTCTTTGATGATATGTTGAGCTCATGTGGTTGTTATGAGATGGAAATTCCTCATGTTGTGACTTTGAGTCAATATGTGTAAATTTAATATTTTGAGTCATTATGGATATGCAAATTTGTTATTTTGAATCAAGTTGTAACTCATGTTGATGATGTATATTGTTGGTTGGGCTGCTTGTCTTGAGTCTATCATTTCCCTTTTAATAGTTTAGTCTCATTCGGGGACGAATGTTCCTAACGGGAGATAATGTAACACTCCGAAAACTCAAGACCTAATACAAATTCTAACATGACTGTTTTGAGGTTTAAATACTTTTTTATGATCTAATATAACATATATAAGTCAGCCGAGAAGTTTTAGATTCATGAAGTTAAAGAACATCCACGACGTCTGTAAACTAGGTTAATTGAACTAGTTGACGTCGCTATTTTGGGGATTTTTTCGGAGGGTCTAAGAATGTGTAAAATATTTAAAAATAATTTGGTCAGATAGAGTGTATTATTGAAGGTCTAAACATCCAATAAAGATGCCCAAGGACCAATTGAAGGGTCATGGAGGACGACCCCAAGATGGGAGGGCAGCCAGCCAAAGCAGCCTTCTAAAGTAAAGAATCATTGGGCTGATATGCGATGTGCATCATACATGGACCTCAATGACTCAAATTATTTTTCGGATATAAAATTCTTGTTGTCCTCGCGATGGGGAGCCACTTCCCATAGCATGTAAAATTATATTTTTAACATTTTGACTTCACAAAATGACCCATTTAATTGTGGAGTGCTTGGGTAATTTGGGGGGTGATTAAATATAGCCTAAGGGTCATTTTAAAGTCTTTTTTTACTCACCCAGACCCAATTCCCCAAACAAAACTCAAAATCTCTCACTGGTCTCTATTTTCTCTCTCCTCAAATTCCACCATTTGAGAAGGAAGAAAGCTTAAAGATGAAGGTCAATTTCTCTATATCACTTCAATTTCATGGATTAATTATTAATAATGTATGGGTTCTTGACTCTTGGGATTCCATTCCCTAAGAGGCTCTATCAAAGTTGATTTCAAAATACCCAATTCCATGGGGTTTTCCAATTTTAATATGTTTTCTTCTAAACATTAAATTTATGATAAATTGTTATTTCCTAGGACTAATTGAGTATAGATTGTTGATTAATTGATGTGAACTGATGCAATTTCATGTTGGTCATTTTCTCTTCCCTATTTTCCCAAATCTTGGATCATAGTCATAAATTGCTGGGAGTTGAAGAATGATTTTGATTATTACACTTGTTCTATCTATTATAATTCATGTATGGATTGACCAGGGTAATGTATTGTCGGGATTTTATCTATTTTTTGACGAATTCATGATGAACCCTACTTCCCCTAACCCTAGGTTAAGAATTGATGTTAATTGAGATAGTGATGAGGCAATATACATAGTTCTTGTGTGAATTACTATTGATTGATGTTACTACACCTACTGTTGGAAATAGTTTGTTGGTTGATGGTAACACCATGATGATGGCTTTTGAAGGAGATGTGAAAAGTCTTCATGATCCCAACCTTCACTTCAAGTATGATGGCTTGTGATTGGTGATGTTGTTTAATTGAAGTATACCTTGTGATAGCCTAAATAGGTAACTATATGATGTTGAATTGAAATGTCTTGACTATGTTTTTGTTAAATTATGTTAAGATGAAATGATATAAGGTTGGTTATTTAGTACCTATGTACCTTATTATGATAAGATGATGTTTATGTGCTAATCTTACATATGAGGGTTGTGAAGAAAAAATGTACTTATACAATACCTATTGAGCTAAATGACTATGATTATACAAGGGATATACCCTATGAACTAAATAAGCAATGATTATTAATAAAGTAATTAAAGACATTTCGAAAGGGACTCTAGTGTAGTACATAGTGAACTTGTAGATAAAGGGTTTCCCATTCTCAACGAGGGAAGGTAGGGTTCACCATAGTACTCACGGGGTGGATACCATGTTCGTCCAAAAATGGTATAGAGTGATATTTCCAGGACAACCTCCAAGCTGAATAAACTATGTTTCCACTATACCAATATTGGCAAGTGGATCCACCTAGACGCTATTTTCATGTTTGGTACTGCTTTGGCTGACAGCCCGCCTTTTCATCGTTGTAAGATTTTACAACACCGAATTCTATAGTTATCTCTTGTGGTCTTTGTCGGTTAGGGCATGTGGTCCCGAAAGTAAAATAAAGTACTGGACTATACACTAACTTGGGTGACTTGAGAGATTTGACTTAGCTAGGTAGGGGTATTGTACTCTACCTATGCCTTGCACCAGTTTGCCTTGAGGGAATCTCTAGGAGGTTATTCTTGTGTTATTATGATGTATATGCTATGAATATTTTTACTTTACATGTTGATGATTCTTTATGATGTTAGGTTAATTTATGAAAATGCTATTGGTGTATATTGCTAAACATGATGATGATTATTATTGATGATATCTTATCTTGAGCATGGAATTACTAGTTATCCTTTGTTTGGTTTACATGATTGATAAGGTTATGGGGCCTTGATTGGTCATTACACTAGTAGGATAAATGGTGGGTTATGAGTAAGGGTCATGCTTATATTATGATGTTATGAACTCTTGTATATGTTCACTTAACTATTAATTGGTTTTGTTAGTCTTGTGTTATACATGGGTTTGACTTTTGGCTTATATGGTTCTTAATTTTGCATGAAAATGTAGTTACACTAAAATGTCCCTTTTTCATGATTTTGCATATGGCATACTTAGTACATTATTTGTATTAACCCCATACTTTTCTATACTCTATAAGTATTAGATGTGGAAGTAAGGTTGAAGTCTAGAAGGCAAAGCTTGGGAAAGGTTCTCTAAAGACAATGTATGTCCTCATATATCCGAGGGCATAGTTCCTTTTTTCTTAGTTTCTATGTTGAATAATTATGATGTATTTTATTTATTTTAAAGGGCCGTGTCCCTAAGATATTATGTTTTTTCTTTAAGTTTGACTTTTGAAGATTAGACTTCTTGTGTATTTTAAAGAAAGATATTTCCTTATTTAAATGTAGTGAAATGTTTTAAACTCCACACTAATTTTCATGTATTATGTAATAAATGATATTTAAAAGGCTTGTATACGACCCCAAATGGTGAAGTATGCCTTGTTACAACCCAAGAGTGCTCCCTAACTTCTAGTTGGTACTTTCGAGTCGTGACATACATACAACCCACAAGACAAACTATATCAATGTCTTGTCCAATAAACATACATATAAACTTAATTAAACACATAATGGAGAAAAATCTATAAACAGTTATTTTATCAAGAAACATGGATTAGAATTCATAACGCCATAACCAAAGTAAGACAATAACTCACACCTGCATTAAGTCTACTTGTGCAATGGCTAAATAAGACACCATAACCTTATCCAACAAAGTACACTAAACAAGAACTATAAGCAATGCCGAAATTAACATTCTTTATCATTAAGATATTACATCGCCATACATTAGCAATAGATACCAACCACATGTTCATAAGTGAACCCGTATCACATAGTGTCATTAACGTGTAAAAGTCAATCATACACATAACATATACATTATAGAACATAATAAAAACCTCCTAAGGCTATCCTCAAGGAAAATTAGTGCAAGGCATAGGTAGAGTCCCATACCCCTACCTAGGCTAAGTCAAACTTCTTAAGTAGCCATAATTAGTGTTTACTTCCTTACTTAATTTTACTTTTGAAAAGCTTTCCTTAAAAACCATTGAAGACATGAGCTAAATGTGGAATTCGGTCTAGTAATGCCTTACATCGATGGAAGGTGGTCTACTGATCAAAGTGGAACCAAAAATAAATGTAGCATTCTAGGTGGATCCACTAGCTAGTCTTCCATCCTTAAGGAACATGGAGATATGTATGAACTATGTACATGACATTTACCATTGGAGCTTAATCTCATGTGAATCCCTAAAGTGAGTATCGCTCATATGGGAGTTAACACCTCAAGTGGAATTATAGGGTGAATCTTCTTTTATGGAAAGTCAAAACATCCTATTGTCAATGTCTTTAAGCCTTTATTTTAATGATCATAGCTTATTTTAAGTCATAGGGTGTCTCTCTTATATAATCATCATCATCATAGCTTAATAAGAACAATCATTGCATTTAGACAATACAACTCAACAAATCAACTTTCACAAATAATAATTCAAAATCATAATATAAGGAATTTCATTCTCAACAACAACAAAAGCTTTACATATCATTTAAGAGTAAATTATGCAAACTACCTTTCTCAACATGTCATTATGCTCAACTAATCTTGGAAGTGGCCGCGTGACGCGGGGCTAATTATGTCTTTTATTTTTGAAATCTTTATTGATACACTGATCCATCCAGAGTGCACGCGGGGCGACTAAAAAGTTTCCAGGCTGCGTGTCAGCTGCGCGTCCCACACTGATTGCCAATTCTAGGCTGCTGCAAAACTATTTTTGGAGCCTACCTACCCATATTGGGGTCCTCCTAAATAACCCTTAAGGTGGTCCTTGGGGAATCTTTATACGATGTTTTGACTCTTTGTACTACATTATACGTATCCAAAGTCTTTTTACAGTTTTGACTTCATTTGACCCTCCCAATCCATCACCATAGGGACGTCAACTAGTTCAATTTAGCTAGTTTCCGTACATCATTGACGTTACTTGAAGACAAGGCTCTAATAATTGTTGGATGACTTTTAGACATTAATTTAGGTCTTAAAACAGTGTTATAACCTTTAGACACTCATGTGGGGCTCTAAATTAGGTTTTTAATTTTAGGAGTGTGACATTATCCCCCCTCAGGAACATTTGTCCCCGAATGATACTAAACTTTTTAAAAGGGAAAGGGTAGACTCAAGACTAGAATCCCAACAAGCAATATACATTATTACAAAACTTACAGATCAAGGAGTGTTTCAAAACTCCATTGGACACATAATCATGGCATTAAGACAATACAACTCAAAACATCAATTTTCACTTATAAGAATTATAAATCGTAATATAAGGAATTTAATTCTCAACAACAACATGATCTTAACATATATTTTAAGAGTCAATTATTCCAAAATTCCTTTCTCAACATGTCATCATACTCAATATAATTTCATAAAGGCAATAACATACCCATTACACTAATAGTGCAAATAAAGTAAAAGAGCAATTTTCGATGAAACTCATTTAAGCACAAAACCTTTTTATGATACAAACGCCCAACATTACAAAAAAAGTCAAATTCAAAGAAACTCATTATTTGTCATTATTAGTAAGAAAAACTAACCTTCGTTAGGAAAGATATGAGGATAAAAGGACCCCATGTCGGCCTCATCAACCCATGTTGCCCCCTCAACTAGGTGGTTTCTGCATAAAACTTTTACGGAGGCCACCTATTTGTTCCTCAACCTCTTCACTTGATGATCAAGGATTTAAACTAGAACGTCCTCATAATAGAGGTTCTCTTTCACACCAAGACCCTCAATAGGAAAAATGGACTCGGGATTACCAATGCACTTCTTAAGCGTGTATGCATGGAAAACAAGATGAACCGAAGATATTTCACGAGGAAGTTTCAAATCATATTCAACGTTGCAAGCCCTTTGAAAAATATCATAGAGACCCATGTAACAAGGTCTCAACTTCCCTTTCTTGCAAAATATAACCACCCCATTCTTAGGGAAAAACTTCAACTACACTTTATCACCTTTTTCAAATTCTAAATCCCTTCTACTATGATTAGTATAAGACTTTTGCTGACTATAGGTTTTCTGATACCGGTTCATTGTGATTTGAACTTTCTACAAAATCTTATAAATTTAATCGGGGCCAATAATTGAAGACTCGCCAACCTCAAACCATCCAACATGATGCCTATATCTCCTACCATACAATGCTTAGAAAGATGACATACATATGGATCAATGAAAACTATTATTATATGAGAACTCCACCAAATAAATATTCTCATCCCAATTTGCCTGAAATACAATGCTACACGGTCTAACCATATCTTAAAGAGTTCAAATTGTACACTCCGTTTGACAATCCCATTGAGGATGAAAAGTGTTTCTTAACTTTACTTGAGTACCCAAACCTCTTTTAAATAACCTCCAAAACCTAGATGTAAATTGAGCACCTCTATTCCATGTGATGGACAAAGGAACACCAGGAAGACTCACTATCTTGTCAATATAAATCCTTGCATAATCTTCCTCCGAATAAGTAGACTTAACGGGAATTAAGTGAGCGAATTTGGTCAATCTATCCACTACCACCCATGTATAGTCATATTGCTTTTGAGTTTGAGGCAACCCAACTTTAAGTCCATGTTAACATCTTCCCACTTCCATGCAATAATTTTTATTTCCTGTAGTAAAAGATTCGGCTATTGGTGTTCGGCCTTCACTTTTTAGGAATTGGGACACTTTACAACAAATTCCGCAACATCCATTTTTAGTCCATCCCAACAAAACACTTCTCTAAGGTCATGGTACATCTTAGTAAAACTCGGATGAATAGAGTAACGGGCTCCATGATATTATTCAAGCATCCTACTCCTCAAATCATCCACATTAGCAAAACACAATCTCCTTTGGATTCCAAAAACACCATCCCCCCTTGGGTGACCACACCCTAGAATATATTGTGAATCTCAGAGTGCAATCGGTGTACTCGACCTCTTGGAGGTCTTGTACAAGCCCTTTCGTACCATTCATTGCATAAAATATATATGGAAAGTTGTGCAGAATTAAAACTTTTCACATGAAATATTAATACATAAAAACCTCTCTTTCATAAAAAAAACATAATTAAAGGCTTATTCTCAAAGTCATCATCTTATATATGCGAATATATTGGGACACGTCGAATAAATCATCATAAAGAAAATAGCTAAGCTTTTTACAATACATTCAATACGGGAATCCAAACATCACGGTGATCTTGAATCTAAGAAGGACATACAAATTCTTTATTTGGGTGAACACTAATTAAAGCATCCACTTAAAGACTCCTCTCAAATGCCACCTATACCTATAGAGATAGACAAAATGTATGGAATTAGTACAACACTTACACAAAGTATGATGTAATGCATAAAATCATGATAAACGATTTTTTGTATGAAACATGCACTTTTTGAGAAAACTTTTTAAGATAAGTATAATAGTCACATAAAAGTCAACATATATGCAAATAAGTCACATTGCACAATATAGCATCAACATTACTTCAACCTATATCAATGCATAAACCTCTCACCAAAGGTTATCCTAACATATACTTAAGTAAGATAAGAGGAGACCGCCCATACACCCTCTTCAAGCCTAACTAAAAAATTCATAAGACTACCTAAGATATGACTCTTCCCTTTTCCTTTCATTTACTTTCAACCTACGATTATTCCAATATTAATCTAAGTACAACAAGAAGAGACCCCTTATACACCCTCTTGAAAGTTACCTAAGCAACCATCAAATTTACCCTTGATAAAGAATATTCTAGTTAACCAACATCACCTGAAGTCATCATCATTCATTAAGTAAATTAGAAGACATTTAATTCAATAAGTACTTCATATAATGGCATTGGAACGACTTAGGGAACCTACACTCTAGTACAATCAAATCCCACTCACGCAATGTGTAGATAGCGTCCCATTCAACTACCTACACATTTTAGAACTTATCAAATACTAGAATGTATCCCACATATTAGAATATAAGATAACCAAAATAGACAAGACTAGTTAGACATGGAATCTGTAGTCTACACTACTCGGATTGAGGATGTTCTAATTGCCAAGGGTAAAACTGGGACACATCCCATGTAGGAATATGGTTAAGGAATATCAAGGTGTTTTATGCACTGTAGTCTAATTTTCAAGTAGAGATACATTGTACTTTAGTCTCCTTCTTAAGTAAATACAAACCATAATATATTCACTCGATGCTAGCCATTTGTTCTGATAGTGTAAGTTCAATAAAAAGGGGCATATGAAAAGGTACAATCTCTTAGACATTACCTAATCATAATGCACCTATCAAAGATGGGTCCACCAGGGCTTCCACTCAATTGTCTGTAAGGATAGCTCATTTTTAACATTCTTTCTATATAAAAGGTTCCACATAATAGTAAGGCTTAGAAGGGAAACATCTTAGATCTACTGATCCTAGACTTTCATTCAACATTAATCCATATACATACAAGAAAAACATGCTTAATCCTACTAGTAAAAGATGTTCATATTCATAATGTACATGTATCAAGTGAGGGAGAAAAGTATACAATGATAGGACACACACATCTTCACATATAATATATCATTAGAGGATGAATGTTCCCAAGTGGGGAATATTGTATGATCCCTAAAATGAGATAAGGTTTCTATTGCCTAACATATTATTATTGAATTTGTTATTTTCTAAATATACTTAAAATATAGTATATGGGCATTATCTAAAATATTAGAGGTATTGGAAGTCGAACATTAAGGGACGACTAAGACGTTTGACGGTAAGTCACCTAGAAGTCTAATATGTGTTTCTATGTGTTTATGGGTGCTTCATGATGTTATAAGGTCGTAAAATGTCTTATTATATGTCTAATAGGAAGTGTACAAAGTTTGAAGTGATTTGGAAGTCGAACGTCAAGGGAAGACCAAGACATTCGATTACTAGTCACTTATATGCCTAATGTGTCTCTGCATGCCTAAATCTGTATGAAATGAGTACCTTAAGTCTTGAAATGGTTTGAAATTATTTTTATTGTTATTATTAGAAGTATCGTGACGTTTGGAGGTGAATCACCCAAGAACGTCCAAGGTATTTGAAAGATAGCCCCTAAGATGTTCATCGTATGTCATGTTGGGGCAAAGACTGTTTGGACGCTTTATAAGTGTTTGTGTTTATTGAAATTTGTGTTGAAGGTTTATTACTTGTTAGGGTTTGTAAATTTCATTTAAAACATCCGGGTACGACTTCTAAAGGGCCCCACAAGAGGCCCCACTAGAAGGAACCAGAGCTGTCTAAAACACTACCTAGGCAGCGTCAATTGACAGACCCAACGACGAATCGTTGGTCCAACAACAGACCTTCGAGCGGGTATCATCGAGGTATACATGAATTTTTCAGGTCGTAAGCAAATTTTAGCTAAGTATCAGGTGACGAAGGCCTGACACGACCCGTCGTGGCTGTGATGCTCCGTCATTGCCTTCATCGCGGGTGGCCTGCAACTGGCAGCCTGCATTTGTTTCATTAAAGGGGTGAATGGGAAATTAACCCCACGTATCAACCTGATTATTAAGGGGTTATTTAAGTTATTGTGGGTGTATATAATTCATCAAACACGTTATCATCCCCATTCTAGAATCCTCTCACAAGATTGAAACCTTTCCCTCAAATAATGTTCTCTCGAAAACCACCAATGTTGGTGAAGCTCAAGAAAAGATTCAATATGGGTTTTTTTATATATGAATCCTGAAGTTTAATAGGTTTCCAACTAATCAAAGGTACGGTAAGATTCATCTGTAGTTATCTTTTCATCTAGATAGCCATTCTCAATGATTTAAAAAGAGAAAAATACGATCAAACAATTCTTCTTGAATCATCCATGGGTTCTTTTTTAAACTGATTTAAAAGGCATAATATGAATACATTGATGATTTTTTAATTATTTTGAAGTGGTTTTCAATCCAATTTCATGATGAACCCATGGTCTATCACCCAATCGATCTAGCCTTGCATGGTCTTCGAATTGCTATTAATTGAATTTTGCTTCTATTACGTTGAAGTGATTGTATATGCTGTTATCTACATTTATTTATGCTAAATTGAATTTGAAATAGTGCTAATACATATGTTATGTCCATGTTAAAGGATATTTTCACATGGTTTAGGTTGATCAACTCTCATCTATGACCTATGCGCTAAGCATATCAGAGGATGACTCTCCTAAGTCTATGTTTTTATAATTAAAATTTTAATGAATGCTTTTTCAACAAAGGGACTTTAGCTTAGCACCGAGTGAACTTGTACTCTTTCCAATGTGGGAAGGTAGGTCTACTATAAATAGCATGGGGTGGATAGACTCATAACCCAACATAGGGTGTAGAGTTGATATTTGCATGAATCCCCCAAGATTCATAACTTTGTTGTTACCATACGATACTATCTAGTTGATCCACTTAGAAATCTATGTTATGTTGGGTTCTACTTTGGCCGGTAGACCACCCTTTATCGGTGTGGGGTCCTATGAAATCGGACTCCATGTTTAGCATCACATGGTCTATGTCAGTTAAGGCTATACTTTCCCTAAAGTAAAATGGACCATGCATGTTAAATTACTAGGACCCTAAATAGAATGACTTAAGGGAGGTTACTTACGATAGGTGGAAGTAATGAACCCATCTAGACATTGAACAATTAGCTCCTTAGGAAGTTCAAAGGAGGGTTTCGAATGCATGTCACTATGTATATGTTCCTTATGCATGAAATTATATTATTTGTCTACTTGTTATGAAGATGTGCATGATATTAGTTTCTATGCATGATGTTGATATTGTTGACTATATGATGAAGGTCTTGACGTAACTATGTCTATGTGCTATTATACTTCTATGATGATATGTGTTGTTCTATGATGTTTGCCTTTTGATTGTGTTTCTATGAACATTGAAAAAAAAATTATTTTTGATAATTGTTTTATGATAATTTACTCAAAATGGCATGAAGTATGAGTTCAAAGAAAATGTCCTTTTTAAATGCATGTTTTTGCATGGTTGCCATATATAGTACATTCTAGTGCTAATCCCATTCTTTTCTACTTTTTACACAAAGTGTAGGTTATTGATGCTTAAAGGATGTATTGAAGGGTGAAGATCTTGATAGGTTATTTCCCAAGCTGAAGGATATGAATCCTTAAGTCGAAGGATGTCCTTATGTTTACTTATTGTAATGTCTATTAAATATTGCATAGTATGTATTATGTCTTAAGGGGTGTTTCCCTAATGTACTCCAAAGTTGTTGAGTCTAAGATGGCAAAGATACTTAGAGTCTATAATGTATTATGACTTATATTTTATACATATATGAACTAAACTTTCTATCATATGAGGTGTTATGAAAAGTTTTAAATTTTCCCTTAAATTTGCTTTGTTGATACGATGAATGATAACTATGGGCGTGTATAAGACCTATGAGAGGTCAAGTACGCCTTGTTATTTCTAGGAAATGACCCATGGTCGTGACAATGCTTGAATAAAATAGATGAGATGAGACAAATAATCACAATTCTACTACTCACCATAGCATGCACTATATTATACACTTCATCCAAGAAAGATTGGGGATCTTCTCCCATCTTAGATACAAAGAAGATAGGAGGATTCATCCAAAAAAAAAGTCCCTTAATCTAGATGTTATAGAATTCTCCGTTGCATTCACCCTAGGACCAATGTCTTCATTTGACTTTTCATACCTTAGGTTAGGTTAAGGACAGAGTCTCTAATATACCCATTAGACATAACTGTGGAAACTATAAGTACCCGATTACCTCCTTCAACAATAGGGACTTGATGACCTTGAGCATGTTGAACACCTTGAGGAAATTGCACACCTTGTTGTCTTGTCCACCTCGGGACAGAAATCCCTCATTCACATCATTATCCTCAAACCTCCTAACCGTTGTCCTCCTCGTACTGATCTTCATAAAAATACAAGGAAAACCATAAGAAAAGGACACTTGTAACTTTTAATCTCTACGTAATGATGAAGTAGTAGAAAAGAAGGGTAACTCTATCGTTCTATAGCCTCCACTCATTGTCGTGTTCTGACTCACACCAATGAACAAGACTTTACTTGACGTGCGTTTTGAGACTTTTTTATTTCTATGTACTATATCATAACCTAATTCTTTGATAGAAAGCATCTAAAAACCCTGGGCCACAACCTAGAAGACAGTGCAAATATTAGAGTTCAACCGGCGTACTCGACCTTTAGGAGCTCTTGTACAAGCTCTATCAGACCATTCATTTCATAAATCATATATGAAAAGTCGTTTTGAATTAAAAATTTTCACATGAAATAATAATATTGAAAATATCTATTTCATATAAAAACATTATGAAAGGCTAGGTCTTTAAGTCACGATCTTAGACATATGAATATATTGGGACACAACCCATACTTCATCACATAGAAAATAGCAGAGTTCATTACAATACTTCCAATAAAAAAAATCGTAACATCAACATGTCCTTGAATCTATTGAGGACATACCAACTCTTTACTTGAACGAACACTTATCAAAGCTTCCGCTTTGATACTCCTTTGAAATGCAAACTACAACTTTGGAGATAGACAAAATGTATTAAATTAGTAGAAAACTTGTACTAAGTATGGTGTAATGCATAAAATCATAATAAACGGACTTTAATATGAAACATGCTCTTTTTGAGAAAACCTTTTAAGGCAAGTATAATAGTCACTTAAAAATAAACATATATGAACATAAGTCACATTCCACAACATAGCATCAACATAGCATCAACATCACTTCAACACATATAAATGCATAGACCTCCCACCAAATGTTATCCTAAGACTCTCTTAAGTAAGACAAAAATAGACCGCCCATACACCCTCTTTAACCTTACCATAAAAATCCTTAGGACTACCTAAGATAAAATTGTTACCTTTTCCTGTCATTTACATCCCACCTAAGGTTACCCCCAAGATTCACCTTAGTAGGATAGGAAGAGACTGCCCATGCGCCCTCTTCAAGCTTGTCTAAGAAACCCTAAATGTTACCCTAGATAGATGACATTCTAGTCAACCTACATAAGCTAAAGTTACTCATTCATTATTTGAATTAGAAGACATTTCTTTCATAAAGGACTTCACATAATGGTCTCAAAAAAACCTAGCGAACATACACTCTAGCACCGTCAAAGCCAACTCGTATTATGTCTAGATAGCAACCTATTCCACTACTTAAATAATGTAGAAATTATCAAATGCTTGAAGATATCATAAATGATGAGAATAGGCAATAACCGACATAGATCATACTAGCTAGGAATGGAATGTAGAGTCTACCCTAATCCGATGGAGGGTATTCTGTTTGCCAAGGGTAGAACTACGACACATCCCATGTAGGCACATATTTATGGAATATCAATAGCCTTTATACAGTCAAGTATTATTCTCAAGTAGATATACACTTACTCTAGTCTCCGTCATAACTAGATCAAAAAACAATAATATATTCACTCGGTGCTAGCCTTTGTTCTAATAGAGTAATTTTAAGAAAGATTGGCATATGAAAAGGTACAATCTCTTAGTCATTACATAGTAATAATGAACCTACAAAATATGGGTCCACTAGGGTTGCCACTCAATTATCAATAAGGATAGCTCATTCTTAACCTTCTTTATATATAGAAGGTTCCACATAATAGTAATGCTTAGAACTAAACTATCGTAGGTCTACCAAATCTAGAATTTAATTCAACATTCATATATTCACATACAAGACAAAGGTTCCTAAGCCTACTAGGTCAAGATTTCATATTCATAATATATGTGTATCAATTAAGGGACACAAATCTACCTAAAAAAGAAACATACGTCTTAACATTTAGCATATCATTCTATAAGCATGTAGGCACAACTAACATAATCTATTGGTCACCCTCTTCTCTAATATAGTGTCACAAATATGACCATAGCAAGACTCAGATAGTCAAGTAGGAAGAATCATGCATCAACTCTAAGATTACACATACAAGGACATGGTCATAGTCTAACATGATCGCCTAACAACTTCAATAGAAGAACCACATACATTCACATTATTAACATGTCGGTAGATATGATCATACTTCACATAATAAACTACACAAATCATCATTCTACATCAAGATGTGCCGACAAGGCCATTATCATCAAAATACATAAGGTAATCTCGACGAGGCCACATAATTCACAAGTAATGCACATAGCACCGCCACCATAAATGGACCGTACCAATCACACATAATTTAAGAACTACATTACATAAAATATAGATAATTATTGCAGCGTACCTTCTATCCATTCTCACCACTTAAATCCAGAGCTAAATCATTCAATACATTACCATTAGTCCCTTACACATGGACATGATCATCAATATAATACATAAATCACAATACTGAATGAATCTAAGTCAATTCAATATATATTTATCAAAATCTTAGAGAGACTTGACATTGATACAATACAAATCTAACATTATTCAATATCCCATAGAACACTACACTAGAATTCATATACATTAGAGTAAGATTATGACATTCAAAATATAGCCAATTTTGAAGATATTATAATTTTTGCATTGGATTCATGAATAATTTAGGTTAAAATCATATATTTAACATCAATTCTATCATAAATGAATGATGTAAAACAATTTATGGGAAGACCCATGGCTAGAATTCAATTTAGAGGATTTCATGTTTTGGATAATCATTGAAAGTCATTTGATTTGACTCCTTGAAGAAAGATAATTCACAGATGAAGAACCATACCTTACTTGTGATTAAAATCCCAAAAGATTTATGTATAAAAACTTGGAAAATCTATCTTCTTCGTTGGAGCTTCAAAACATCATTAATGGAGGTTTTTGGGGAGAAAAGATGGAGATAATTTGTTTTGGATTTGGAGGTTTGATTTGATGGATGAATAGGGGTATGAACAGTTATAATAACCACCAATATTTACCCCCTAAAATACCCAAAAGACCCCAAAACATATAGGACCTTTTAACTAACTAAAACTCAACTTAAATATCGAGAATCATCATCAGGAAACAAGTCCGCAACACAGGGTTGTTCCCGCATAAATTATTTAGTTAATTTGTGAACTAGTGGAGTCCTCCATATGTCCATGATGAAAATCAACACTTTGGATTTTTGTGGACCTAGTACGCGACGCGAACTTGTTCCCCCAATGACCAAATGGTAGTGCCTTGGGCACTTGCTAGCCCAATGCAGTGGTCCTCCTCTGAGACACTGCCGTTCGTCCTCGGGGAGGTTTCACTAGACTTTTAAATCTCAAATACTTTCTTATACATTTTAGCAACATCTCAAATAAATTTGACCTCAAAAAATACACAAAAGATGACGGAACATACTTAGACACCTAGGTAGGTTTTCAAGGCAAACCTTGGAACGTTTTGGATATTTGACCTACAATCTTCACCAAAAGTAATACTCTGCCTATAAACACTATCAATAAAAAATTTATTATATTAAAATATCATTTTACAAGTGTTAGGCTCTATTTAAACCTATGTAATATTTGAGGGTGCAATAGACTAATCGGAGTTATGTGGTACCACCATACCACAATTTTGAGAACATTCAATTTGAACTCCTTAAAGAGAAAACCTATGAACATAATTCACTAGGTTTCTCTTGGATTCCTTAACATGGTAAAATCTTTCTACCGAGAAATGACTCAGAGCATCCGCAATTATATTAGCATTGTGGGGGTGATAGAGAAAACTTATGTCATAATCTATCAACAACTCTAACCATCTCCTTCGCAGGAGATTAAAATTTTTTTGAGTGATGCATATTTAAGACTTCTATGGTACATATACAAATAAAAATGAACCCCATAGAGATAATGCCTTCATATTTTTAAATGCAAATACCACGATCGCTAAATGAAGATCGTGAGCCAGATAATTATTCTTATCAACTTTGAGTTGCCTAGAAGCATAGGATATAACATAACCATGTTGCAAAAGAAAAAAACCCCTACCCAAATCAGGATGCATTACAATGTACCGCAAAACCATTAGTACCCTTCGGAAGGGTGAATATCGAAAGGAAGGTAAGCTTATCCTTCGAGGTTAGGCATCTCTTATCACATGGCTCAAACAACTCAAATTTCACATTCTTTTGAGCAAAGGTTGTCAAAGGGGAACAAATGGATGCAAGCACGTCCACAAACCTTTTATTATAACCAGCTAGGACTATGAATCTCCTAATATCCGTAGGTTACAAAGGTCAAGAACAAATTTTAACTGAGTGAAGTTGACAATGATAGGTGTTGACTTTCCCTTTGAGGAAGTGTCACCATTTGTTCCTTATAGAGTATTAACTACCTTTAGAGTAATACTAAACTATTGATACACATGAGGTGGTTACTTCCCTTTGAGAAAGGTTCACGCATGTTTTATCATGAGGGGAGGCCCCAATTGCCAAATGTCTTGTAGAAGGATTATACCTATCTCTTAGTTATATAAATATGCTTGACACATAGGATCTAGCAATGTGAATTCATATAGGATGCGAGGATGTATGTTTATGTTCTAACTTAGCTAGGTGAGGAAACCTTCCATTGGTTTAAGAATCTACAAAACAAAATTCCATGTTTACCACCCACGGTCTTAGTGTCGGTTAAGGCTATAGTTTTTCTAAAGTAAAATGGACCATGAAAGTAAATGAATAGGATCCTAACAAGGAGAACTTATGGGAAGTTACATAGGATAGGTTGAAGGAATGAACCCATCTATACATTGCAGAAGTAGCTCCTTTCCTAGGAAGATGACCTAATGTGTATGATTATGCTTATATCCATCTGAATGACTTTGTAGTATTTGTCTACATGTTATGAAGATGTGCATGGTATGAATCTATAAGATGTAATCTTATCCTTATATGCACTATGTTGTTCTAAATGACTCTATGATGAAGGTCCTGTACTAACATGAATGAAGTTGCCTTCACTTACTTTTTGATATATGAATTGAATGTTAAGCTTTGTGGTCGCATGGAGGGTTTAGTAAGTATGTGTGGGGTTATGGAGCTCCAAATGTACATTGCACTTGTAGACTAATATTGGGGTCATGAACAAGGTCTTATAATGATGTATATGAAAAGAAGTAAATATACGTGTAAATTGGTGTAGCTTACTCTAATGCCAAAGGAATCATTACTTAAATATGTCTTTGATATATTGTGCTTATATAATGATATGTGTTGGCTTATGTAGGTTTTATACATGCCTTCTTTGTGACCTTAAGGTGATGCACTGCACCAAGTATCGCAAGAGGGTTACTTGGGAGGTTATTGACTAAAAGAGAAGATAGTTCCCTGTTCAGGGAAATTAACTCACTCTAATGTGACTCGAAAATATCATATGTTCTATATGTAATCTCATGAAATGTTTGGTATTTTAATATGTTTAGATGAAGTATGTGAATTATTTAAATTCTATTTGATAATGATGTTTATAAAGATTTACTTAAAAAGGCATAAAGTATGATTTCAAGAAAAGGTCCCTTTTTAAATGCATGTTTTTCCATGGTTACCATACTAAGTGCATTTTTGTACTAATCCCATTCTTCTTTACTTTTTACAAAATGTGTAGGTTATGGATGCTTAAAGGATCTCTAGAATGTTGAGGAGCTTTATATGTGATTCCCAATCTCAAGGAAAGAAATCATTAAGTCAGAGGATATACTAATGTTTAGTTACTGTCAAGTTTCTTAAATATTGTATAATCATGTATGATGTCCTAAGGGTCTTGTCCCTAATTTATTCTAATTTTGTTCAGTCTAAGATTGAAAGTAGTCTAAAGGTCTAAATATGTATTATGACTTATGTTTTATATACATATGAAGTAAAGTTGCTAGCATAGGATGTTCTATGAAATGTTTTTTATATTCCGCTAAATATTCTATAACAATGTGATGAATATTAACTATGATAATCTATCATACCTCCAATAGGTCAAGTACGCAATGTTACTTCTACGGGGTGCTCCTCGGATGTGACATCTATCATCAAGTTATATCATAAACAAGCATGCATTGGAGTTCATAGCATCATAACCAAACTAAGAATATCACTAACTGGCTCCATTAATTCGACTAGTGAAATGGCTAAATAAATCCCCATAACCTTATCCAGCCAATTAAAGTCAATAAGAACTATAAGAAATTAACAACTTAACATATTATATCATTAAGATATAACATCATTATACTGTATAAATGGAGACCAACACGATGTTAATAAGTGAAACCAATATAACTTAGAGTCAATGATTTGTAAGTATAAATCATATGAATAACATATACATAATAAAAACATACTTAAAACCTTTTTTAGGCTTCCTTCAAGGAAAACTAGTGCAAGGCATAGGAAGAGTTCCATACCCCTACCTAGACTAAGTCAAACCTCTTAAGTCACCCTATTTAGAGTTTACTTCCTTATTACATTAATTTTCGAGAAAAATTACCATAACCTACATAGACCAGAAGATCTAAATGTGGAATGCAGTGATGTATAACCTTTCACCGATGGAAGGTGGTCTATCCGAAAAAGTAGAACCAAACATGAAATTACCTATCTAGGAGCATCCACTAGCAAGTCTTCCTATTAAGGCAATATTATGAAGGAACTAGTGGATATGTATGAAATCTCTACATGCCTTTTAGTATTGGAGCCTCATCACAAAAGAATTCATAGGGTGAGTATGTAAGACCCCCTAAATGAGTTAGGGAGTGTAGAGACTAACAACATTGTCCTAAGGGTCTAAGGTAATAAAATTGTTTTTAATATTGTATTGAGGGAGTGTGTAATGTTTGAGGTTATTTGGAATTCAAACATCAAGGGACAATCAAGACATTTGACGACTACTTACTTATGTGCGTTATGTGTCTACAAGTACTTATAATTGTATGTCATGTACTTATGAATTATTAAAATTAGTTACAATTATTTTTATTGGAAGTATATGGAGTTTCATGAAGCTTATAGTTCAAAGGTCCAAGACGTTCAAATGATAGTCCCTTAGACATGCATATGTGTGTCTTGATTGATGCTATCATTTTTGACGTATATCGTGTAATTTTTTTGAGTGAAATTGATGTACAAGGTACTTGACTTGTTAATGTTTATTTTTACATCAGAAACGCCTGGATATCACTTGTCAAGATCCCTAGAAAATGTCACCCAAGAAGGACCCAAATGCTATTGAGACACTGCCATGGTTGTGCCAATCGACAAGCTCAAACGACGCCCTGTTGGTGGAATTATTCCCTGTATATGGGGAGGGTTCATTGGTCATATAGCCTTGATAATACTTTTCCACATGAAAAACTAAGACCCAAATGACGTAAGGGATTTAAAAACCGGTCAATAAACCAACGCCTTATCATTGGGTCCATAGATGCAGGCCTTTTGTTATTGTCTATGCACTGTTTCATTAAAAGGGTGAATGATAAATCATTCAATGGGCAAACAAACCCTATATGATTTAATTGGTGATTTTTTTTGTGTATATAAGTGATCAAAAATGTGATCAACCCATTCCCAATCCCATTCAAACAAATTAGACTTTCACTCCAAAAATATTCTCCCTAGAAACCTCCAATGAAGGTGAATCTCAAGAACATCGTGGATTTTTTATTCCTATTGTTTATTAATCTTTTTAAAGAGTTTTTCATCTCTCTCTCTCGCTCTCTCTCTCTCTCTCTCTCTATATATATATATATATATATATATATATATATATGTATGGAAATCCTTCATCTCTAAGCAACCTTTTACTTTGATAGTACATCTTCATGTGTTCGAAGAGAAAATATGATTAAACTTCTTCTTCTTCAATCTAGCCATGGGTTCTTTATAAAAAGGTTTTAATTGATTAATTATTATTCAATGATGATAACATATTGGTTTTAACTTGCATTTTAATCCAATTTCGTGGTGAACCTATGTCCCTTCCCAAACTCGATTTAGCCCTTGCATGGGCATTGTGATTGTGGTTTGTTATGTGTTGAATTGTGATTCCATTACATTGAATGTCTTATTTTGTAGTGATAATTACATGTATTGATTATGAATTTATTATGAGGTATACATTTGGATCAATGTACGAAAAATTGATCATGACTAGTCTATGCGTCTATTTGATCACTATAACATTGACTCTATAATGTATAATTGTGGAACTTGTTTGTGTAAGCATAACTGTAGCTAATGTATCAGATGAATATTAATTATTAGTTTTTGATTATTGATCCTTGAGGATCAATGTTTTATTAGACCATGTTCTTATGTCTTCCATGGATTCCTAATATAGCATCTTCAATATAATCTCGAACTTATGTCAATTTTAGTAGTATTTTATTTAGGTTATGATTTCTATAACTACTAGAATATATTGATGTTATTAATTAATTGTGGGTTTTAATAGTTGATGTTCAATGTAATGGAGCGTTGGCATTATTTGGTATAAGTTCTCGTAGTCTGTAAATTGAATGTTGTAATGTACAGTATCTGATCTTAATTCTAGGGTAGAAAAAGCATGAGTTAGACTTGATTAATATTCCTTAGAAACTTCCCTAGGTAAATATTATTGGTATATTCTAAATGTTAATCGTGGTAATGAAAGTAAAGAATATTAGTATGTGATCTTTGACTATCTACTTTTACCATATATGTGAGGATTTGTATTCTATTATATTATGATCTTGTAGCGATTTGTACATGGTTTCTTTTAAGATTAAATTTATATTTAGAAACTTCCCTATACTGTGTTTTTGATGAAAAAGGTGTATTGATCAATTATGATCAAAGATTGATCAATATGTAAGAACGACTCTTTCCCTCTACTTTTCTATATTATCGTAGTTCATTAATGCCATGTATGGCATTGTGTGGTATGGTCCACTTTTGGTGGTTGTTTTTATTTCTTGTCAATATATATATGCGCTTATTATATCCATGAAGTCAAATTGATGATTATATGAGTGTCTGGTTATGTCGATTACACTATGTGAAGCTTATGCCTACTTCTTTATTCTACTTGTGATCTAGGTTGTATGGATATTGTCTAAGCATGTGTATACCTATGATAGGGTAAAGTTTAGGTTCTACCATTGATGATTTAAAATGGTTTATAATCCATTACCTGTGTACCCATATAAGAATGCATGAATAACAAAAGTTAGGAGTCTTAAGTGTAATATGAAGTTAACTTGTCTCCTATGCTATCGTGGGTTGTGTGGTCTACGCTTGAAAGTTTTTGGTGGTCGTTAGAGGGTGGCTTCATCAATGCATATAAGGAAAACATGCATTTATAGTCATTTACCACACTTTTGAATGCATTTCAAACCTAAACAATATTTTAGACTACCATCATGAAAAACAATTTAGCAACATGCCATTAAAAAAATAAACTCAACTTAACAATACTAACTCTTAATTAAACTAAAAAAATATCATAACATAAATCTTCGCATAACATGTCATATCACTTAGGTCTAATATATAGCCATAAATGGCATCACATATACAATGCATGCCAATATTAACCTTCAACCATACTGATCAAACAATAAAACCAATATAAAAATCAAAACTCACCTTTTCTCCCTAAAGCAAAGAGTACCATCTCATCAAATCAATCACAAAAAAAAGACCACCGAAAAAAAGAGAGAGATCATATACACTTATGTTCTATGACAGGATACAAGAATGATGAAGAAGGGAAACTCTAAAATCCTACAGCCTCCCGCATCATTTGATGGTTTCACGACTTACTGATACGCTCAAACTTACATCTCAACTAAATAACCCAACTAGTGAGGTTGGGATGTTCCCACGAGGAAAATAGTCTAGAATTAACTTCAATCTATTATTAGTATTGTTCAGTCAATGACTTTCTTGGAATGTAAAAATATTAAAAGGGGGGTTTCTATTTCTAAAGAATGAAAATAACTAACGCAATTGAAAGAGATACTTAACAGCTTTGAATGTTGGATTTTAATCAACTAATCAAAGTAACTAGGGTTTACATATTCCCCACAGGTTCATCACTTGATAATTCTAACTATAAAAATTCTTTCCTAGTATCTTGCATGTAAAGTTATAAGTTATGTATTTCTAAATCTTTGGTCCGGCATCTAGAAAATCTCACTCCGCACCTTTGTCCGGCTACGTGTGTTACTATCCTAACCCTTATCTCTACGTCATATTAAGCATTGTATTTGATATTTTACTAAGTTATTACCTCGTACCAATCAATACTAGCCTATTATATAGTATAAACTAAATCTATGTTGATAATTCTTTTCCTATTATCTACCTCCATGGTCTGGAAACTAGCATTAAGGCGAGTTCTAACGTTGGCCATGTGTTAAAAAGACTTCTAAGAGAAAGAATTATGAATACATGCAAGACACTGTTCTAGAATCGTTATTTTAGTTAGGTTTTAACTCATTATTTTCCTTTGGTTCCCACAACCCTAGTTATGGAGTTTAGTTACTCATAGTTATAATCACAATATTCAAATATATTAAATAAGAATTCATGTACTTACTTCAATGAGAATGAGAAAAATCCGAATGTTTGCTTGATTAATCACCAATAATCACTTGCAAGAATCTCAAAGTAATCAACAATCTCACAAAAAGTCTATTGAATCTCAAAAGTCTAACCATAAAGTGTCTACTAATATGATGTCTAACAATCCAGAGTCTAACCTGAAAAACGATGTTTTTCGAACTATTTATTAAAAAAAACCTAATTAAAAAATGACTCTATTTGCTAGAAATCTGCCAAAACGCGGCTAGGTCGACGGACCTCGCGACGGATCATCGTGGTCACGACTAACCTTCATGGACTCCGTCGTCCCATAATTATGCAATTTCTTCTGCTGTTCTCTCATTAACCTTGACGGCAAGTATGACCGACCGTCATAGGCACAATGGTCCGTCGAGGATCTTCGTTCCAAAACACTTCAACTCTTGGAATATGGTTACTGGGATTACTTCTCTGAACTTCATGATGAACCTGTAGGACGGACCGTCATAGACACGACGGACCGTCACAAAATTCGTAACCCCACACTTGGTCATACTTCCCCATCTTCCTTCAGCAGCTGCACTACACTGCCACCTACGGACTGTCACAAGCACGACAGACTGGCACAAGCTCCGTAGGTGGTCTCTTCTGCATTTCTTCGCTCAAAATCTCCGCATTCATCTTTGGTCAAATTTCCTGCAAAATAAAGAGAAACATATATTAACATTAGCACAAAAAGGCTTTTGGACACACTAAACTTAAGGAAAAAGTATTAATAATATCGTGAAACCACGGTGTATCACTTACCCCAATGAAAGTGAGACTCTACTGGATGTGGCAATATGAGACCTTTAGAACCTAAAACAACTTTTCCAACCTCATGCTCAGATGCAACATTTGGCATGACTAAGGAGCACCCCTATAAATAATATGGCGTACTTGACCTCTCAGAGATTTTATATAAGCCCATGGTTAGCATTCATCATATTGTCATAGTAAATTTACCAGAAAATTTAAATCTATTCATAACACATCATATACTAGAACATCACTTCCATTATATAAGAATGTAAGTCATATTACTAGAACATCACTTCCATTATATAAGAGTATAAGTCATAAGACATAGTAAACTTTAAGTCTCTTTTTCCACCTTAGAATAAAATTCATGGAATTGATTAGGGACACGACTCATTATCATTATTACATAATTTTAACCTATTACAATACATTGAACATAAACTTGACTTAGGAAATCCTTGGAACACAAGGTATTGTTTCTTGATCATGGGAAATATCTATGAAGTTCTTCACAACAAAGACATCCTGTAAGATTCCATAACCTACACTTTATGTAAAAAGGTAGACAAGAATTGTGTCAATACAAGATTGTACTAAGTATTACAACCATTCTAAAATATGCATTTTAAAGAGACAATTTACTTTGAAAGCATGCATCATGCCTTTTTTTGTGAAAACTTAATAATAAAAATTTATATATTAAGCATTATACAGTTTACATACTTTACATAGGCTTATTCAATGGGCACACATGATATGAAACCACACATTTCATTTAAGGCATATAAGTCACTAGTTTATAGTAAGCACATTTATAATTATAGTGAACTTATTTCATTTTATAGTGAACTCTTTTATTTTACTTTACCTCCTTATCTTTCCAATGAACCCTCTAGATGCTTGGTGCAATGTATAGATAATGTCAACACTATCCACACTCAACCATTATTTTAAGGCCACTAGGCAATCATGCATACAACCTTCATCAACCCAACACATGCATTCATAGAAGTATTTCATAGAATAAGATACCTAACCGACATTTGACCCAACATTTATATACCATAAAGATAGACTCATTAGAAGTACATATAAATGTCAATAATTCAAACATAATCATAAAAAGGCAATAGTGACATTTACACTCTAGGATTTAACCTCTTAAGAACCACATAGAACCCTACTGATAATCCCTTCATAAGTGTACTTATTCAATGAACATATGAAGTCCCATAACCTTAGACATACTAGCTAAACCTTCATAGAAACTACAAGATTTAACATATACTTTATATACCAAACATAATACTATTGTAAACTACTAACAATTCCATTAAAACCTTAGTCACATAGTCATATTAGAATTTCATATCATGCATATCATAAAATCATGTAGGCACTAACGCTTCATGCAAGAGAACCATAAACATAATCATATATATTAAACACCTTCGTAGAATTCCCTTTGAGATCTACTACTTCAATGCAAAGGTGAAGACTCATACCCCCACCTACACTAAGAAACATCCCTTAGGTTATACTAGTTATGGTCCATTACATTACTTCCGTTGTTCATTTTACTTTAGGGAAAGTATTGAATTACCGAAAATAGACCATGGGTGCTAAACATGGAATTTGGTGTTCTAGAGCCTCACACTAAGAAGAGGTGCCCTACTTAGAAAATTAGAACATTAACCTTAAACTAGCATCTTACAAGATATCACTTGGTATGTCTTATGTGGAAATCATAGTTTATGGAGCTTTAGGCCGTCTTGGAAACATAACTCTATGCCCTGGTTGGGCTGTGAGGCTATGCACCCTGTGAGGACTTTATTGAACCATACCTTACCTCATTAGGAAGGTGCCACCCCCTCATGTACAATTTCACTCGGTCCTTAGGTAAGCTTCATTTATTCAAAAGCCATTATTAAATTACTTCATAAAATATAGGCTTAGGAAAGTTAACCCCCTATATACTTAGCTCATAGGTTATAGATGAGAGTTAATCAACCTAAGTAATGTGAGAAAACTTTTCACATGGTCATTACATATTCAAGCTCCTATCTAGTTTAGGGTACTCTTGGTAACACCTTCCAAGATCCTCTCTTTTGACTAGTTGATCATACATTTGTGTGTGTGCATACATATGTATGACCAATCCGTTAAGATAACACATTAATGCCACGCATTCTCATACTTTATATTATTAGTGCATAAATATATAGGTTTAACTATATAAGAAACCCTTTCATATAAACACGTTTACACACTATGCACATACATAACATACTCTTGCATTCATATTCATGTACATAGAAAACTAAACCTAGGAACTATCCAATCGAGGCACATATGTGCAATGCATAGAAAAGACCCCATGCACTTACCCATACTAGTACACCTATAAAGCCATCCTAGTTAATGGATACATAACATACTTCATGAATATATACTTTTCATGCATATTAGTAGATTTTAGTGCATATGTGAATTATGCTTTCATTAGACACCATGAACCAATAGTACTTGATAAGCATGCATGCGGTGTGTGTGTAAATTCGTCAACTTGATCATATAATGGGCAACAATCCTAGCATGGATGGAATAAACCTAAAAGTGACCACAATACAAACTAAAGAGTATACCACACACTACATAATAACATAGGAGAAAAGTCACCATCAGTGTATCTAAGACCCCTAATCATGCTTAAACTAACTATTCATATCAAGGTTCATAGGTAGGGATCATACCACATAAGAGTACTAAAACATCAACTTATAGACTATACCTAGCTCTAACATTGTCACTTGAACGTATAGAAAGCATAATAAATCTAACGCAGATCATGAACTAGATTGGAGACTAGGCCTAATTCTTTACATTGTGTGATCTTCATAACAACACTTTAAAGATACAACTGCCTTCAAGGCCATGATCCCAAATTATAATTGCATAAAAATAAGGTAAACACCGCCATTATTAGTGGACCATACCACACAATGTCATGCAAGGCTACATTAACTAGAAATTCTATAAGAAGAGTAGAGAGAATGGGGCGAACTTATAATTTCTTCAAAGATTGGATCATCATGATCAATTTCCATAAATCAATATAAATACATTCATAAAAAAATAGCTAAAGGAAACTTTTCATAAATTAATTAATACTTCGATTTACCATAGAATCGAGATCACATTGAAGTTACATTAGCAATCTAGAGAAGATAGGAGAATAATATAATCATCTAATTCAAACCGTCAAACATATATCCACATAGATCACTCATAAATAATTCACCATCAATATTAAATTTAGACATTAGGTATAAGAAATTCAACATGTTAGATTCTTAATTCAATAAATACACAGTCAAGATCACAAGACTCACATAATGCATTTGAGAATTTAGGAGGATCGTGGGTTCATCAAGAAATTGGATTGATATTCATCATTAAAACAAAACATAATCATCAATTTATCATAAACTTTTTTTTGAAATCAATTTGAGAAAGTACCCATGGCTAGATTGAAATATTCGAATTTTTGTTTTTAATCATATTTGAAAGTCCTTTTTTGACTCCTTAGATGAATGGATAACAAAGGATGAAGTATCACCATACCTTATTTATTTAATACCAATGATAAATTTGAAAGGATACCATGAAAATCCACCACATATCTTGAACTTTAGTTTTCCCTCCAATGGAGGTTTTGAGAAAATTTTGAAAAGAAGAGTGAATTTGGATTTTTGATTTTCATATTCAATGTTGGAGTTTTTGCTTGGAAAATGGGTTAAATAAGTCATAAAATTATTTTATAACCATCCCTCTTAGTTATCGAAACACCCCATGCTTATGGGGACTTTTAGATATGTAAAAATTGACTTAAAAACGACGCAACAGGATTTGGGAGTGGGCTGTGCGTCGCGGGTTAGGCTCCCAATTCTGGCCAAAATTTTTTTTTGACATTGAGAAGCGTGCTAGGTGCGCGTATCATAGATAAAGTCCAAATCATGGCTTGCTCTCTTCCTTGGGAAGCCACTTGTCCAATGTTTGGGTGCTCCTTGGTGTCTTTAGGGTGGTCTCTGGGGAGTCGTACCCCAACGTTTTGATCATTAATATGTTTATTCAGGTACTAAATTAACTAAACTGACTTTTCAGTCCAAAAAACACATGAAAACAAGGCCAACGTACAAGGAAAAACTACAACGTATAAAAGGCTAACTTTTGAACCTCATGGACGTTCTTGAACGTTTGACCTCCAAACTTGATAAAAGTTAACACACTGCCTATAAACATCAATATAAATCATATAAGGGCCTCATGATCCCATGACATGAGGACACGTATGAATATAAAAAATAACTATGGCCCTTTGGGGACTTGTCGTCGAACGTCTTGGTCGTCCCTAAACGTTTAACTTCCAAATCACTTCAAATAAAATATACATACTATAAAAAAACTAATGAACATATTTTAAAACATTTTATACACATATGAGTCTATAAGAACCTTAATTAATATTTGGGGTCTTACAACAAGCTATTTCTACAAGAGCATGACCACCACCATGAGTTATCTTCTTGACAATCGATCGTGGGTTGTATCGTGGTCATGTTTTAGCCTCATGGGAGGCATGGAAAGGTGAGAATACTTTTACATAAAGGACAATTTTAACCACCATGGGTTTTGATATCCTTAACGACCCATCAATGTTGATGTTGTCCCTAGGATGAGGATGTGTAGTCAAGGGTAAAAATAGGAAATTCATATATTGTAAGTATTATATGGCGGTCTTTTGGATTGTACGTTATACACATACATAGACTAGTTTAGGTCATTAGTAACCCAACCTATGTCAATAATTTTAAAACCCAAAAAAATTCCCAAAGTTCTATGCTCTAAAATATTTCTCTCTCTAGAAAACCTTTATTGAAGAAAAAGTTAGGGTTTGAGTTTTTATCATGTAAAGAACTTATTCAAGAATAGGAATATAATTCTTAAGTGAACTATATTTATTACTATATGATAAATTATGAATTTGGGACTTTCTGATGAATTATGCATAGAATTTCCTACTACTAAGTATTATGACCAATTTATCTTTTGATCTAGCCAAATATAATAATGGATTAGTAAAGCTTTAAAATAGGTATTGAAGTCATAATGTTGATCACTAGGGCTTTTAGAGTAAGTCTTATATCCTAACTAGCTTTCACAAGAATGATACATTTTAGGTTAATGTTTTTATGGAAGGCTTTTTCCCACATGAACTATCTTGTACTAAAAGAATGCATGTGTTGTGTAAAAGTACTTCTCATATAGATGTGTCCTAGATGGAAAGGTTAATAACCTCAATTTAATCCATGAATTATAAAACCGATAGCTTGATGTTGTGTCACATGGTCTCTCTATGTATAACTTGTTTATATAGTATATGTTAGAAGTTTTCATGGTAGCTTAAGATTGAGGAACAATACTCTTCTAAGGTTACATGGAATTAGCATTGGTGGGATGCTTTTAATGGTAGTCTAAATTATAATTTGTGGGATGCGTTTAATTGTAGCTTCCACTAGTGTACGCATGGTATTCTAGGATTGAGGACCTGTGTTATCCAAAGGTTAACTTGAACTTCCATTGTTAAAAATGCGTTTATGGTAGATTAACTTTGTTAGCCCAAGTGCACTACATGGAATCTGAGTATTGAAGATTTATAATCTACTACAGATAACTTAGGGGTGAGGGTTCATACTCACCTAATGTAGCTTGCATCATATTAAATGTTTACATGGTAGGTAAGTTTGAATACTTTGATTCTTCCCTTGATAGCTTGTATTGCTTGACAGTGCGTTTTCCATGGTAGTTAGGTCTACTCTAGTAGTGTGGTATGCTTTGATATTCTAGTGTCATTGATTTATTGTTTCTGGTGGGTCATGACACTAGTATGATAAATAGTAAACATTGATTAAACTATCCTAGAGAACTACTTGGTGTGATTTCTATTATGGAACTAAATTCAAACACTGCACACGTATGACTTGAAGCTACTTATGAAATGTCCTCTTATGTGATGTATGCTTAGGTTGGATTGTTTCTATAGTTTCCATCAATGATATGATTGATTAAGATGGTAGTTCCTTGTCTTAAGGAAGTACGTCAAGATTGATATATTTGAAAAGTAAGCATTAATAGAGTAACTTCAGGAAATGCTTAGTGCGAGTGTGACACCACCCATAGTAGTAGTATAGGAATCCTCCAATGCATTGCTCAAGTGTTCCTTGAGTTTACATAGGAGTATATCTTTCTTAAGACATGAAAACCTAGGTCTTGACTATGAATGTGAACTATTACCAAGAATGACTAAAAAACGGGAACTTAGTTTTGATTGTATTATGTGATGGTTTTTATGGCTTGCACAAGAATGGTTTGAGTTGACTTGTGAAGTAGTTTTCCAGTAATATGAAAGATTAAAGGTTGGGATATGTAGATATGAAAGGCTAAGTACAGAACATGCCAGGAACATGATTTATCACCTATGCTCATTAAAAATAACTTATGTTGACTTATGATTATATGATGCTTATATTGTAGACTATGCTATGATTATGTTATTATCTCTTATAGTAATGTCTTGTGATTACTCACTGTTTTGAGATGCTCGTATAATGTTGTTATAGCCTCATACATGATACATTTTGTACTAATGCATACTTTGCATATATTCTAATCAAATGTAGGGTTCTAGAGATTGAATTCCTTTCGAATATACGTTTCTTAGGAAAAACCCATTATTTCCTTTCTGTCATTTCCTTATGTTTTAGGCTTTAATATGGGCTGCGTCCGAAAACTATTATTCTAGAGTTTAATATATTGTTTGAGACTAAGGTATATTAAATAAACCCTATTTCTTTATGAATAAGTTTTTGATTTTATAGCAAAAGAATTTCAAATTTTTTTGGAATATTCTATTATCGTACGTTATGATTATGCTATGGGTTTATAAGAGACCATCGGGGTAAAGTACACTATGTTACATCTACGGGTTACCCGGCCTCTTAAAATTATGCCTAATAGACCACTAAACTATGTAATTGAACTCATTCATATAAGAACCCCAAAATTCCCTCAAAAAAATCTTTTTCTAGAATTGAAGAAAAACAAGTAGAAGGGAAGAGAAGATGGAAGATTTTTCTCCTTTATGAAATCATGATTAGGTTCTTCAATTATGGTGTGTTATCTAATTCATCTATTAGTTCTTCCTTCATAGAGACCCCTTGGTTTTTATCCTAATTATCAAGTCAAAAACTCAATTCTAGCTATGGTTTTCTTCGTCATTGTGGATAGGGCTTAGGTATGATTCTAATCGAGTGAATATTACGTAATAATGATTGTATTAGAATTGGATTATTATATTATGATGAATTTATGAGATTTATTTTGGTAACCTTAGTCTATTTGATGAATATGATTTGTAGGTGTATGACATTGTAGCTGAAATTGAAGGTTAAAAGGTGATCTTGTTAAATAAAAGTGTTGTGTCGTGATTAATAAAAGTTAGGATCATATAATCCTGAATATAACTAGATAGTGAATATGTTTCATCTTGACCTAATTTTGGAATTGAACCTTTATGATCTACTTGTTACAAGAATCACCTAATAATGAGTGGTGTTATTATAATACCTTGAAATATTTGTATAATAAAGCTAATAAGAAGTAAACCATTAAGTATAGGTCTTATTATCATGAATGTGTATCACTAGTGTTTTGAGAGTCAATACAATGCATTGAACTTGATGTGTTAAGGCTTTGAGAGTAAAGTGTAAAATTTAATAGAAGTCTAATAGGTAGAATTGAGCTAAAAGACCTGTACCTACTTGATGAGGGCTTTAAAATATAATGTGATAGAGTCAGTTGACATGGATGAATTTTCAAGGACATCCTTTCATGATACATGACAGTTAAGAAAGGAATAACCAGTAAATATTAGGGTGTATTCTTTGATCAAAGTGGAAATTGAAAATTAATGTAAGTGTCACACAAGAAAGGGTTTGAATTCCCTGTACAAAGGTGAACAACATCTAGTTGATGTGAGGACTATCAGAGTTAAAGGGGGAACTCATATGTAATAAACTGTAGGTATTCCCAAAGTTTGGTCTCATGATAAGGAAGTCTTCACATAGTTGAGTTAAGGTTTCTAGTAGCAACATCTTTATCCGATGAACTAAGACATTCTTGAAGAAGCATCTCATAGTGTTCTAAAACATTATTGAACAAAGACATGCTTAAAAAATGTAATAATGTTTAGAAGTATTAGTGAATAAAGGCAATCTTGAAGAAGCATCTCGCAGTGTGTAAGAGAATAATAAACTTACTCATGCCTTAGGTGGTATCTCATAGGATCAATTTTAAGAATAAACCTAGATATGCTTAAAGTAGTATCTCATAAGGTTCAGCCTAAAAATGAACTAAGATATGATTAAGGAAGTACCTCATAATTTTCCATGGTCTAAATGTAGATGAACTAATATATGCTTAAGACAGTACCTCATTGTGTTCTAAAGTACAGAGATGATCTAGGTTAAATACCAAGAAGTATTAGTATGAGGACCTAAAACTTGTCCTTAGAATGAATAGTATTATTGGATGGACTGGATGAATTGCACAAGTATATCTTATGGATATTGAAGAAAAGACTTGAGAAAGGATTGTGCTATAGTTTCCTTCAACTCTGTAATATACTAAAGGTGAGATTTTAACCTATTAATGAGACTAAAGGAGGGTGAGTATGACTAACATGACTTCATGGATAGACATAGTGTGAAGGATAGCATGGGATGTCTTTCATATATTGCACAATTTTTCTTTGAAGTTACTTAGGAGTATGGTTCCCTTATGATATCGAAGCTTAGATACATTACCATGTATATTCAAAAAAGGATACTTTTTTTGATTGTATAATGGGATGGTATTAACCATTGCACTTCTATGCTTTTGAGGTTACATGAAAATTGTTTTATTATGGTGTAGATGATTAGTGGTAAAAAAGTATCTATATAATGCTTTTTTTTGAAATTTAGATTATTATGCTGATAGTATCTCTTATGCTAATAGTTTATGATTCATAAAGCATTTCATATGATTTTTGATTATATCTTATATTTAATAAACCTTCTATCATGGTCTTATGGTTATGTTAGCTAATATATTTAGTACATTTTCTAGTAAAACATGTTTTGCTATTTCATATTAAATGTTGGGTTTGAAGACTTGTCTTATTTTTGAGATGGGTTTCTAATGGGCAATTGAGATGATGACTTTTGTTAGTCTAATAGCTTCGAGGACAAAGACCACCATTTGTTTTATGTCTTTCATTTTATGTTGACACTATTGTATGGGTTGTGCCCCAAGAGTTTATTCTTAAAGTAAAGAAATTCTTCCGTTTGATTTTATGAAAATGATTTTTTTTAATAGAGAAAAGTTATAAATTTACCTATATTTTTCTATCATCTTATGTTTATATATGCCAAAGTCTAATATGAGACACCTTCGGTGTCAAGAAGTCAATGTTACTTCTTGGGGTACCCCTAGGTCTTAACAAAATTTGTATGAGAACAAGGGTTAAATTGACTCTAGGTTTGTGTCAAACCACGACTACTAGAGTCTTGTTCATAAATGTGAATCATGCCACATTTATGAATAGGAGGCAATTTGATGCTTATGAAACTTCAATTCTTCATTCTCCAAGTCGTGTCATAGAGTTTAACTTTTAAAGGTTTCTCTCCAATTCATTATCTGAAAGTCTTAATGTCACGATAGAGGGGTAACCTCTGGATGTAACAAGGTGCACTTAACCCTGAAGGGGTCACATACAATCCCTTAGCATATTGATGACATAATATCATAGAAAGTATAGAAAAAAAATAACTTCTTTAGAACCATACAATTAAAAACATTTTATAATGAAAATTTGAGTTAGTCCTTTGACACAAAGGCATCTATTTTTATCACATGAATAAAGTGTTGAGACGCATCCCACAAAAAGTGTAAAATATTAGAAAATATCGCAAGGAAATAAAGGGTCCCTCCTTCAAATAATGAAGACACACCAACTTTTCAACAATACTTGAACCTTAGCAACCTACCCTCCAAAGTAACTCAATCTCTGACACCTTACATTTTGTTAGAATGTAGGCCATATGTGTTAGTATTAAATGTACCATATATAGAAACTAGAACAACATTATAAAAGTATCTCAAAATGATTAGTCAACATAATACATAAGCATAGCAGTTAATAACTTATTCATAGGCATAATATCAAAAATAATAATCATATCGTCATAAGTAGACATAAGACATAAGCATAAGAGATAATAACATATTCATAAGCATAATCTCATACATAAGCATCATATAGTAACAAGTCAAAATAAGACTATAACATCTCTAAAATGAACTAAGGTGAACTAGTGTCACGACCCAAAACGAGCTGCGAGTGGCACCCACACTTACCCTCCTATGTGAGCGAACCAACCAATCTAAACCCCAACGTTTCAGCCATATTAAACTGAATATAATGCGGAAGACTTAAAACTCATTAACGAAATCAATAAATAACTTCTAAAATTTAATACTTATTATTCCCAAAATCTGGAAGTCATCACCACAAGAACATCTATCGTCAAATTTCTAAGTCTAAGAGTATTTAAGAAACTAAAATAGGAAAAGAGATGGTTCGTGTCCGAACTTCAAGACATCAAGACGTGAATGAGAGAGAATCCAGTCCGAGCTAGGAACAATAGCTCACCCTGAAATCTGACATGATGAAGACTGGCTTGAGTTGAGGATGAGTCGAAGTCGATGGTACGTTTGCTGCACTCCACAAATAACAAAGAGAAATATACAAGTAGGGGTCAGTACAAGGCACAAGTACTAAGTAGGTATCATCGGCCAACTCAAAATAGAAAGCAATATATATCAGATAATAACATAAAATCAGCCATAGTACCTAACAGGTGACAACAACAAGTACCATAACCATTGGCCACAACACCAAGCACATCTATGAGGACTCAAGCCTCCACACAACACTCATTAAGGAAACAGATTCGTTAAGTCCGAGTATATTAGCATGCTTCAAGATTCATTCTCTTTACTATCCTGGTGTCGGAACATGACACTCCAATCCCCTCAATATTCATTCATCTTACTATCCTGGTGTCGGAACATGACACTCTGATCCCCTACTATCCTGGTGTCAGAACGTGACACTCTGATCCCCTACTACTACGTGTCGGTTCTTGACACCCGATCCTCTACTATCCTGGTGTAGGAACGTGACACTCCGATCCCCTACTACTACGTGTCGGGTCGTGACACCCGATCCCCTGATCTCATTGATTCAGTACATCAAGACTTCTTTCATACAAAGGCATCTTCATTAACAAAGAGGTTTAAGGTTTAAGATTCAACAGCCTCATCATGCTAATTCATCACAATTACATAATCACATCATGCAAGCACACAATTAAGCATATAGAATACTTTACAAAATTACCCAATACATATTAATCGCCATTTCGAGTTTACTACGGAATAGCATAAACCATAACCTACCTCCACCGAAGAATCATGATCAAGCAATCTACTTCTCCAATGCTTTGCTTTCCTCTTTGTTTCTCCCTCTCTTGTTCGTTCTCCCCTCTTTTCTTTGTTCTTTCTATTTTTCCTTATTCAACTTTTTATCTTTTACCCTAATTACCATATAATTAAGTATAAAATATGTTAAAATTAACCCACTATTTATTTCAAAGTTATCTCCTTTAACCCCCAAGTAATTGAATTATTAACATTAAACCACTAACTTTATAATCATAAGCAGGAATAGTCCAAAACACCTCTTAAAAACTTTTAACAGAAATCCGACCCAGTAAGGGTTATGCAGCCTGTGACGGCCCGTCGTGCTTGCGACTGTCCGTCCTGCTACTTCCGCCACAAAGTTCAGAGACTCAATTACATTAAAGACTTTGTGATTGTCCGTCGTACCTACGACGGTCCGTGCTGCTCTTCTGTTGTGAAGTTCAGAGAGTTGTTTTCAGTACCCAAATTTCCCTAGTCTAAGTGGTTTGGAACGAGACCCCCTCGACGGTTCGTCGTGCCCATGACGGTCTGTCGTGGGATCGTTCGACCCAGACAGCTATTACCAGAAATAAACTCTACTGCTCAAAACGACTAAACAGGTCGTTACAATAGATACCAATTTACCTATCGTTCGTCCTCAAACGATCACAAGAAGAAAAACAAGGGCGAGAAAGAGTACCTTAATCAGTGAAAAGGTGTGGATATCTTTCTTGTATATCAGCCTCCTTCTCCCAAGTGGACTCTTCTACTAGCCGATTCTTCCATTGAACCTTGATGGATGCAATCTCCCTTAATCTCAACATGCAGACTTATCTATCTAAAATGGCAACAGGCTCCTCCTCATAAGACAAATTTACATCAAGAAGAACTGAATCCCAACAAATGATGTAGTTTCCATCCCCATGGTATCTTTTCAACATAGACACATGAAATACCGGGTGCACTCTTGACAGCCCTGGGGGCAAGGCTAATTCATAAGCTACCTCCCCCACGCGCTTCAGAACTTCAAATGGACCAATATACCTCAGACTAAGCGTACCTCACTTACGAAACCGCATCACCCCTTTCATGGGCGAAAGCTTCAGCCAAACTTGCTCACCCTCCATAAACTCCAAGTCTCTAACCTTTCGATCTGCATATTCCTTCTATCTACTTTGAGCCGCTAAAAGCTTTTCTTGAATGCATTTCACTTTATCTAATGATTCCTTCAGAAGGTCAGTACCCTAAGGTCTAACCTCAAATGCATCAAACAACCCAATGGGAGACCTACATCTTCTCCCGTACAGTGCCTCAAATGAAGCCATATCAATACTTGAGTGATAGCTATTGTTGTATGAGAACTCTGCTAAGGGTAAGAAGTTATCCCAATTACCACCAAACTCTATCACACATGCACAAAGCATATCCTCCAAAACATGAATCGTTCGCTCATATTGTCCATCGGTCTGAGGGTGAAATGCAGTACTAAGATCCAACCTAGTACGTAATTCAGCATGCAATGTTTTCCAAAACTTAGAAGTAAACTGCGTACCTCTATCTGATATGATGGAAAGTGGAACTCCATCCAACCGAAGGACTTTTGAGATATAGAGCCTGGCTAACTTCTCTGCATTGTAAGTCACCTTAACCGGAATGAAGTGGGATGAATTTGTTAATCTGTCAACAATCACCCAAATAGAGTCATACTTACCCATTGTCTTTGGAAGACCAACCACGAAGTCCATTGCAATTTTCTCCCACTTCCATTAAGGAATTGGCATTCTCTTAAGTGTCCCTCCAGGCCGCTGGTGTTCATACTTTACGTGCTGACAATTCGGGCATTGAGCAACAAAATCAACAATGTCCCGCTTCATTCTACTCCACCAAAAATATTTCTTTAGGTCACGATACATCTTGGTTGTACCGGGATGAATAGAATACCTTGAACTATGAGCCTCTGTAAGAATAGTGTGAATCAAATCATCGACGCGGGGTATACATACCCTTCCCTTAATTCTCAAAACACCTTCCTCATCGATTTTTGCTTCTTTAGCCTCTCCTCGCAATACCTTATCTCGAATTCGGATCAGTTTTTCATCAGTAAACTGCTTTTCCTTAATCTTGTCAAGAAAGGAAGATCTTGCCTCCACACAGGCCCAAAATCCTCCCTTCTCATTTACTTTTAGCCTCATAAAGTCATTAGCCATAGTCTGAACCTCTCTAGCCAATGGGCGTCTGGAAACCTGTAAGTGAGCTAGGCTTCCCATGCTCCCTGCTTTTCTACTTAACACATCTGCCACGACGTTAGCTTTTCCTGGGTGATACAAAATAGTGATATCGTAGTCCTTCAGTAGTTCCATCCATCTCCTCTGTCTCAGATTCAAATCTCTCTGAGTAAAGACAAACCGTAGACTACGATGATCCGTATAGACTTCACACTTAACCCCATATAGATAATGTCTCCATTGCATTAATGCAACCACTACCGCAGCCAACTCCAAATTGTGGGTCGGATAATTACATTCATGCATCTTTAATTGCCTCGAAGCATAAGCAATTACATTCTTCTCTTGCATTAGCACTGCACCTAAACCAGAATAGGATGCATCACAATAAACAATGAAATTCTTACCTTCCACGGGCAGGGTAAGAATTGGTGCAGTAGTCAACAAGGTCTTGAGCTTCTGAAAGCTTTCTTCACACTCGTCCGACCATACAAATAGAACACTCTGCTTAGTCAAGTTTGTCAATTGGGAAGCAACAGAAGAAAATCCTTTGACAAATCGACGGTAGTAGCTAGCTAAACCAACAAAGCTCCTTACCTCTGTAACATCAGTAGGTCTTACCCAACTCCTCACTGCTTCCATCTTAGAAGGATCCACCATCACTCCATCCTAAGAAACCACATGCCCCAAGAAGGACACTGAATCTAGCCAAAACTCACACTTGGAGAATTTGGCATAAAGCTTTTTCTCCCTCAATATTTCCAATACAATTCTCAAGTGCTCCTCATGTTCTTTCCTACTCTTTGAGTATACCAGTATATCATCGATGAATACAATGACAAAGAGATCTAGATATGACTTAAAAATCCCATTCATTAAGCTCATGAAAGCACCAGGGGCATTCGTAAGTCCAAAAGACATTACTAAGAGCCTGTTTGGCTCAGCTTAAAAGCTGGTCAAACTGACTTAAAAGCTGGTTTTTGACTTATTTAACTGTTTGGCAATACTCAAAATAGCTTATTTTAAGTTAAAAAAACTTATTTTAAGCCAAAGTTAAAAGCTGGGCTAGGGGTGCTTTTTTTTTTTTAGCTTATAAGCTGTTTTAAGTTGACCATATTTTTATGTTTTTTCCCTTAATATTTTTATACAATCTCCAAATTACTCATATAACCCTAACATATCTTTCTTCTATTTTTCCCTTTTCATGTTTGGCATAACAACTTCAGCACTTTTATCCAAACGCATAACTGCTTATTTTAAAAATAAGTTTCAGCACTTTCAAAAGTACTTTTTTAAAGCTGCTTTTAATAAGCCCATCCAAACGGACCCTAAGAGCTCAAAATGTCCATACCTGGTCCGAAAAGCAGTCTTTGGCACATCTGTTGCCTTTATTTTCAATTGATGATAACCAGATCTCAAATTGATTTTTGAGAAGGTACAAGCACCTTGTAACTGATCGAACAAATCATCGATGCGAGGAAGAGGATACTTGTTCTAAATAGTTACCTTATTTAGTTGCCTGTAGTCTATGCACATCCGAAAACACACATCCTTCTTCTTCTCAAACAAAACAGGAGCACCTCAAGGGGAAGCGCTTCGTCTAATAAAGCCTTTGCCTAACAACTCTTTAAGTTGGGCCTTTAACTCCCTTAACTCAGCGGGAGCCATTCTATAAGGGGGTATGGAAATGGGGCGAGTACCCGGCTCCAGATCAATGCAAAAGTCAATATCCCTATCCGATGGCATACTAGGAAGGTCTGCAGGAAACACATCAAGAAACTCACGGACAATCAAAACCGACTCAATCGAAGGTACTTGGGTAGTATCATCCCTGTGGTGTTCCAAGAAAGCTAAACACCCTTTACTAACCATTTTCTTAGAACGAAGTAAGGAGTTGATACGAACAGGAGTGGAAGTGTAGTCACCCTCCCACACTAACGGATCTGTCCCAGGCTTGGCCAACTTTAAAGTTTTAGCATTACAATCTAAGATTGTAAAATTTAGAGAAAGCCAACTCATACCAAGAATTACATAGAAATCAACCATTTCTAAGATAACCAAGTCTACATGAGTATTGATCCCCACAAATGTCACAAGACAAGACCTATACACCTCTTCAACTATCACAGACTCACCCACCGGAGTAGAAACACGAATAGGCATGTCAAGCTAATCATAATGTATATCAAAACCAGAAGCAAATGAGAAAGATACATATGAAAATATGGATCCAGGATTAAACAATACAGAAGCCATGCAATCACAAACCAAAAGATTACCTGTGATAACAACATCAGATGTCTCTGCTTCTGACCTCCCAGGGAAAGCATAACAATGGGTCTTATCACCTGTCTGTCCGCTGCCCCTACCATGTTAAGCTGCAGCATTTTCAACTTGTCCGCCACTTCAGATGATTTGGTGACCACCATTAACTTGACAAACGCGTCCTCCAGAATGGCGGCCTCTCCCATGTCCAGTCTCTCCACATCCGTAACACTCTCTGGAGTCAAGCATATGCCTTTGTGAGAACGACGAAGTCTGGGAATAACCCCTAAACTCAGGAAAGTGTTGACCGGTCTGCGGTAGACCCCCAGCTACAGCCTGCAGTGAAGACTGAATAGGTCGGGTTGGGTAACCTCCTGAACTCTACCCTCTGGAGTAAGACCCACCAAACTCACCTCCCATACGAAACTTCTTAGGTGTGGATGCCGTGGTGATGTCGTCAGGCTTCACTCCCTCCACTTCTATCACAAAATCTACCACCTCCTGAATGGATTTTGCTGCAGTAGCTACCTGCAAGGCTGGAATCTGCAAATCTGACCTCAATCCCTTCAGAAAATGGCGAATCCGCTCTTGTGGACTGAAGCAAAGCTGGGTGGCATACCTGGATAATGCACGAAACTTAGCCTTATAATATGTAACCGACATCCTGCCTTGCTCTAGGCTCAGGGACTCATCTATCTTCCTATCCCTCAAAGTTTGGGGTATATACATCTCCATAAACAAGCTAGAGAATGATGCCCAAGTCATGGGTGGTGCCTGTGCTGGTTGACACTCAACATACGATCGCCACCATATTTTTGCATTTCCGTGAAACTGATAGGTTACGAACTCAACACCGAATCGTTCCACTATGCCCATCTTGTGTAGCAGCTCATGACAATCAACCAGAAAATCATAGGCATCCTCAGATTCAGCACCCTTGAAGACTGGAGGTTTCAATTTCAAGAACTTAGTGAAAAGTTCGTGCTGATCATTTGTCATTATAGGCCCTGTAGTAAATCGAGGAAACGTGCCTATTTCCAATTAGGCATCCATGCGGGGAGCCACAAAAGCTGCATGTTGTACTCCCGAAACTTGAGGTGGTGGTACTGAAAACACTGGAGCGTTTGTCCTTGATAGGATAACCAGCTAAAATAAGCAATAACCTGGTTAATCATTTCAGTGGTAGTTTGGGGTGGTAATCCCTTATTCTGCACTTGTTCATCCTCCCCTTTCTCACCCTCTCTTAATACTTCCTCAGTCGGTGGAGGAGTCACCGCCCTAGTACTAGCTGGGCCACGTGCTTGTCTTCTTCCTCTAGAGGACGTCCTCCCGCGACCCCTACGACGGCCTATTGCCACTGCCCCTCTTCGAGCTACAGCCTCAGTGGCTGGTTCAGAAACATCTTGTCTTGCCGGTGTTGGTGCTGGCGCAGTTGTAGTCCTAGTTCTAACAATCTGCAAAATAGAGTGAAGATGGTCAGATACCAATGTGTATAACCTAAATACCAATTGGATCCAAGTAATAGCACGAAAGGAAGAAAGAATGGAATTTTCCTAAAGTCTTATAGCCTCTCAAAGAAAAGTAAAGGCGTCCCCCTACCGTTCCTTAAGACTCTACTATACTCGTTCTTGTGTGATGAGACCAACGAACCTAATGCTCTGATACCAAGTTTGTCACGACCCAAAACGAGCCGCGAGTGGTACCCACACTTACCCTCCTATGTGGGCGAACCAACCAATCTAAACCCCAACGTTTCAACCATAATAAACAGAATATAATGCGGAAGACTTAAAACTCATTAACAAAATCAATAAATAACTTCTAAAATTTAATACTTATTATTCCCAAAATATGGAAGTCATCACAACAAGAACATCTATCCTTAAATTTCTATGTCTATGAATATTTAAGAAACTAAAATAGGAAAAGAGATGGTCCGTGTCCGAACTTCAAGACATCAAGACGTGAATGAGAGAGAATCCAGTTCGAGCTAGGAACAATAACTCACTCTAAAATCTGACGTGATGAAGACTGGCTTGAGTTGAGGACGAGTCGAAGTCGATGGTACGTTTGCTGCACTCCATAAATAACAAAGAGAAACATACAAGTAGGGGTCAGTACAAGGCACAAGTACTCAGTAGGTATCATCGGCTAACTCAAAATATAAAGCAATATATATCAGATAATAACATAAAATCAGCCATAGTACCTAACAGGTGACAACAACAAGTACCATAACCATTGGCCACAACACCAAGCACATCTATGAGGACTCAAGCCTCCACACCACACTCATTTAGGAAACAAATTCGTTAAGTCCGAGTATATTAGCATGCTTCAAGATTCATTCTCTTTACTATCTTGGTGTCGGAACGTGACACTCCGATCCCCATAATATTCATTCATCTTACTATCCTGGTGTCGGAACGTGACACTCCGATCCACTACTGTCCTGGTGTCGGAACGTGACACTCCGATCCCCTACTATTATGTGTCAGTTCGTGACACCCGATCCTCTACTATACTGGTGTCGGAACGTGACACTCTGATCCCCTACTACTACGTGTCGGTTCGTGACACCCGATCCCCTAATCTCATTCTTTCAGTTCATCAAGCCTTCTTTCATACCAAGGCATCATCATTAACAAAGAGGTTTAAGGTTTAAGATTCAACAGCCTCATCATGCTAATTCATCACAATTACATAATCACATCATGCAAGCACACAATTAAGCATATAGAAGACTTTACAAAATTACCCAATACATATCAATCACTATTTTGAGTTTACTAAGGAATAGCAAAAAAAAAACCTACCTCCACCGAAGAATCGTGATCAAGCAATCTACTTCTCCAATGCTTTGCTTTCCTCTTCGTTTCTCCCTCTCTCGTTCGTTGTCCCCTCTTTTCTCTGTTCTTTCTATTTTTCCTTATTCAACTATTTTTCTTTTACCCTAATTACCATATAATTAAGTATAAAAGATGGTAAAATTAACCCACTATTTATTTCAAAGTTATCTCCTTTAACCCCCAAGTACTTGAATTATTAACATTAAACCACTAACTTTATAATCATAAGCAGGAATAGTCCAAAACACCCCTTAAAAACTTTTAACAGAAATCCGACCCAGTCAGGGTTATGCAGCCTGTGACGGCCCGTCGTGCCTGCGATGGTCCGTCCTGCTGCTTCCGTCACAAAGTTCAGATACTCAATTACATTAAAGACTCTGTGACGGTCCATCGTAACTTCGACGGTCCGTGCTATTCTTCCGTTGTGAAGTTCAGAGAGTTGTTCTCAGTACCCAAATTTCCCGAGTCTATGTGTTTTGGAACGAGACCCCCTCGATGGTCCGTCGTGCCCATGACGGTCCGTCGTGGGATCTGTTGACCCAGACAGCTATTACCAGAAATAAACTCTACTGCTCAAAATGACAAAACAGGTCGTTACAACTAGATCTTAATATGTGTGTCATGAGATTTTAAAGACTTAATATTACTAACTGTAACTTTAGAAATCATTTTCATTAGTTTTGAAGTGTTTGGAAGAGAATTGTCCAAGACATTCGAAAGTTAGTCTTGAGACGTTCTTGTGTATTCTAGTATGTCTTTGCATGTTTTATGTTTTTTTTGGAGTTAAAATTAGTCGGACGGGTTGCTAAAACCTAGATAAAATTGTTAAGGGTTGAAATATTCATGTTAGACTCACCAAGGACCCCCTGGACCACCCTAGGGGTCCTTGAGGTGGACCAAACTTTGGGATATCAAGCAGCCAAAGGAAGCAACAATTCTGCAATGGTGGAACCAAACCGTGTCGCGGACTTGGTTCAGCTAGGGAAAATTTTGTGTAGCAATGCAAAACACACTGCGGAATTGATTTTCTTATAATTTATGTTAAAATATCAATTAGGAGAAGCTTTGCGTCGCGAACTTGTTTCACGACGCTTATTCAAAAAATTAAAGTTAAGTTTGACTTAACTAAAAAGGTCCAATTGATGTGGGGGTATTTTGGGTACCTTGAAAGTCGGTTAGAAATGTTTTTAAGTCATATTAAACTCCTTTCAAAATTCATAACTCCAATATCCAATATGAAATTAAAAATCCGAAACCCTTTTCTCTTCCAAATTCTCTCAAACCTCCACTAGAGGCCAAACTCAAATTAAAACTTGAAAGTTAATTTTCAAGTTATTTCTTATACAAATTGCATGGTATTATCTTAAATTAATTTATGGCTATTCAACTTTGAATATTGTTTTTTTCAAGGAGTCAATTCCAATGGTTTTAAAAGATGATCAAAAACATGAATTCTTCTATTTTGAATTCTAGCCATGTGATATTGCATAAAATGATTTAAAACAATTATTTATGATATAATTGATGTCATTTGAATATTTTTAGATTAAAATCTCTATATGCCCTTGCAATACACATAATTCCTTTTTGTATCTAATGTGGATGAATTGATCATGACTTGATATGAGTCAATTCTTATGCAGATTTTATTAGGATATTCAATTATCTACAGATCATTTTAGAATTGTATATAGGTCGCCTTAGTTTTATTATTTTAATATTGTGTCATGTTAGATCGTTGTATGGTTTGACTATTGGTTTGGATTGGAGGCGTTCCTGATAGAATGGTGGTATGTTGACCTAATTTTCTCTATATTGTGTAGTATATGAGTAGCATGTTATTATATCTTTATGATAAAACTATTAAACTCTCATTCATAATTCATGTATGTAATTATGAAAAGTATTTAATTTTTCACCTTAATTAATTATGCAACTTAATAATAAAGAAATTAAGTTATCATATGATGCATAATTAATTACAATTCTAATGTCTAGAATTTCTTTATGTGACTTAACTTCTAAAAAGAATTTCAATTAAAGATGTTGTGGCTAAACTTGAATCAAATAATTCTAGATCACATAGACATTTAGTTCTTTAAGTGATCCAAAATATAATATATAATATCATTTCATTAAGACTGTTGTGGCTAAATCTCAATCAAATAAAATTATATAAACACTAAACATTCAGTCAAAATCATATACACAATTTATTGTTGAACATTATGCATCAAAACAACAATCTCTTTGCCTTTTATTATTAGAAAATGTTTTCAAAAATTTCAAAACAAGACCTGAATTTTTAAGTACAATTTTGAGTGACTATAGAGAATTCCGAAAACTAACGAAGTAGAGAAAATTCAACCGCTCTGATGCCAAATGTTGGACATTATAGAGCAATGACGCAGCGAAAATATAGAGTGTTTGACATACCTTCAACCATTGTTAGTGATATAGTCGGAGTCTACAATTCTTCTTTTCTTCAAAGATTATTATAAGCACTCAAAACCTCACTTTTAGATGGTATTAAGTTTTTAGAAGTAATGTACTTAGGGACCTTTAAACCATATGATATATTTATAACCGTGCTTCCATTAAGAACGATTAAGAGGTAATGAGATGTTACTAACCACTTAGTAGGATAGTGTATTTATGTAGTGGGATAATGGGTAGTTAACCATTATCCCATTAGTAAGATAATGGGTAATTGACCACTTTCTCATTAGTGAGATAATGGGTAGTTAACCATTATCCCATTGGGTAGTTAACTACCTTCCCATTAGTAGAACAATGGGTCCATGAAGTGGGATATGGACCCATCTAATACTGACCATATCAGTATTAACAAAAATGCTAAAATTATTGACTATTTTTAATTGCTTGGCAATAGAAATTATGCATTGTTAATCCCTTTTTTGTTACAGTGATATGATATGCAATTGTTTTGTAATGGTTTTACCATTATATTGATACAAGATATTTAATGAGTATGCTACAAATTAACTATTCACATAGTGTTTAGTATAATTCAATTGTTATATAATTAAGATATGCAATTGTTTTTGTTACAATGATATGACATGCAATTGTTTTGTAACGATATTACTATTTCAATTATTGCTAGTTATAAATATAATCATGCAATAGTATGTGATGAATATAATGAACTCTTGACAAAGACAACTTTTAATGAAGGATCTTTCCTATACTTCAAAAATACACTTTAGAAGAAAATTGTTATATACTTGTTGTTATTGGTATTGAACAAAAAATTAGAAAGAGAGAAAGAGAAACAAGAATTTAGAGATCTGAAGAATATTATTAATGATATTAGTAAGAATAATTATTGTTAGAGATAAAAAACAATTTCAGGAGAAGAATGTCTTTTAATACCAAGGAACAAAGAAAAAAAATACTAATGAGGCTGAAGCCGATGTCATATCAAAAGGTAAATATAATCTCATTAAGAAGAGACGAAGGATAACACAAAACATAGTGAAGAAGAAATAAAGATAAAACCTAGTAATGTGACCATACACGAAAGGACTTCATAGAATGGAGAACGAATCTTCATGGAGAATTTGTGGAAGCTACACAACAACTTGGTGAAAAGAGTATTACTTCATTATTAACTACTTTTCTCGATAATACGTTTCTATGAAGTGATCTGAACAGGTATAATTCATATTTATATATTACATCAAGTAGTTTGGAATTAATGCATAGTAATTTATTGTGTTTACTTATACTTTGGGTTGATCAATGAGTAATGTAGTAGTGATTAAATTGAAGTTACATTCTAACGAAACATATAGGTTGTTTACCAAAAAATATTTTTAAGAAGATGATTGTGCCCGATGTCATAAATAATCAAGTTTCAAGCCATCTTCAGCTAACATATGTAGAAAATGAGAAGTGGTAAATTATATGTGTTTGGTATGGGGAAATATATTTTGCAAGAAAATGTATGCTTAGAATGATTTTTGTTTTAATGCTTCAGAGATATCATATTTTTTATCAAACACTTGCTAGAAAATGGTTTGCTTAACTTTAATTTTTTTTAATTAATTAGATAGTAAATTTACATCTCTCACCTAATAAATGTTAGGTTATTATTATCAATCTTTATAATTAAAAGTTTTATCCAAAGAGGATGACCGACAAATTAATATTGTATGTCTACTGATAGAAATTATTGTTTAATATTTATTTTCTGATCATTCAATGAAATAATATTAGTTAAAAAAAATTGTTTTAAAAAGAGACATTTATCATTTATAAATATCAAAAACAAATTATCTTTTCTATGGAAATGAGTGTATTTCAAACACATCTCACAATAATGAGTTGCTATGATAAATATATAAAAGCGAAAATACATGCATCATGAATCATCAAGTGGTTATCAACAAAAGGCCTTTATAGAGCTTTAGAGAATGTCTGATATTAAAACAAATATTCCAAATAAAACCCTAAGAGTTAGAGCTTTTCAACCGATTAACACAAGGAACAATTTTGCTGGTTCAACTAAAAAAATTGCACCTGCTAGTCTATTGCCCACAACTTAAGGCTCAACCCCACTACTTCAATCCTTTTTTGTCTTTACAAAATAATGTTGATGTGGGGTTATGGACCCTTATTTCACAAGGACCAACCATTGGGATCACCAGTTATAGACTTTGTTTTGGATTTAATAATTGGGATTATCATGATCGGCCAATTTATACGCATATTTAAGTAGTCCAATGATGTTTGATACAAATATTGGAGATGTGGAAGTTAATACACTTGGAGCACAACAAGATGTTTTTCAAAAAACATTGTCGTGACATCAAATGATATTGATATTGAAAGAAATGATTCAAATGAGAGGAAAGATTATGATTTGTTTTTCAATAAGAAAGAGTATCTCAAGTATTTCAACAACAAAGAAAATAAAGAGGATGAATGAACTATGAAACCCTAGAGAAGTGTATATGTACAAGTTGGCTTAGGTGTTTTTATTTTCTTTGTTGGTTTGTATTTTTTGTTGTTATTTTCATTTGGGCAGGAAGAATTTGGTTTATGTCAATGTGATGTCTTTGTTTTTGGTCGTTGATTAATATCAAATGTTTGATTTACAAAAAAATTATTTTAGTCTGCATAACAAAGAACACCAAGGGAAGCTCAATATTTAGAGTTACCTTTGCTTAAAAAAGTATTTTTTCTGTCCTCCTTCCAACCTAATGTCATTATATACAACTAGATTTTAGCCAATTATATTAGATAAGTAAGGTGAATATGATAGGTAAACTTCAATATCTTGCTTTAACTTAATTATATTATAAAATTCAGCTCGAGAAAACTTGAATTCACTATATTAACTTTTGAACAAAATCAATCTCTTCTATAGATCCAATTCTCACAGGGAGAAAACAATTAATTGCACATTCAGGTTTCCTTGTGATAAACGTTTCAACTCCTATTAGAACACTCTTCCAAACATCATCCTTAAGTTCATTTATTTAAAATTCAAATTCGTTAGTTTATACTGGGATTGTTGACACATAAAGTTCAATCTAGTAACCCCTTTGTTATTCTCATCTAGCTTCGAGGTGCTACTATCAAGATTTCAAGATTCCCTTTAAGTCCCTTTGATATTTCTTCTTAGTAGTCCCATTCGTTTTTATATGATCATTGCGTTATCATGAAACAAAAAAAAAATACTAAACCTTTCAAAACTAAACAATGAAAGAATCTGCATAAACAAGAAAATTTACCACGAGCTATGACAAGAGACCATTTGATCGCACTAAACAACCGGGTGCCATAATTTTAATGCCAACTTGAGAATACTCATATATAATGTGGTACTCATTTTTCCATTAATATCAATCTTGTATAATCCCAATGTCATGTATGATTATAATTTGCAACTTAGTAGCAATGAAAATTGGAAATAACATTGACAAAATTATCCCAAACACAACTCCCAATATCATTGGAATATATGCTTAAAACACATCAAATGCAACTGAAAAAATTTCTAAGCCTTGATGCTGCATATTTATAACCTCTCATTAATGTATGGACTGAAAAGTATTTAACATTAGAAAATTATTTACCAAAATGATGCTATTGCCCGGGAACAGAGTTGCTTGAGAATATTTGGTTAAGTAGAAATTTTGTTCTAGTTAGTCATAGGGATACTTACATTACTTTCAGTTTTGTATTTCTCTATATGCTAGTGTGAGTAGACACTAAGAGTATGGACAATAAAAATGGTGGCATATCGGCTAAATCAAGAAAAATAGTTGAGAAGGACTTCATGATTTGCGCATTGGCAACTCAACTGGACGGGTTGGCCACCAAAATTGCAGAGTTAGAAGTCCAGTGAAATAGAAAAGAGATGTACCTACCCCCTTATGAGCAAAAAAAGTCTAGAGACAATGAGAACAATTGTGGTGAAGATACACTCCAATTCATTCTCCAACAGATTGTTGAGCAAGATAGAGTATTGGAAGAAATGAAGGAGAATATTCTAGTTCTAAATTAGACGATCACCACTTACTCTAAATCTATCAAGACGATCCAAACACTCATGAGTCATGTGGTGCCTCATCTTTAACCTACAATAGCATATGTGATTAGCTAGCAATTTTAGCTATGAATCTAAAATCCCTTGCTAACATATAATATTAGCAATTAAATTACTAGGAAATATATATTTCCTAGCAAAAATTTTGATTTCAAAATATTGGAAGATAATCGCTAGGAATTAGTAAAGGATAGTCCCTAGCCAAATTATAGCTTCACATTTCCTCTAGCTATGTCTAACACTAAATATTTTTTGGAATATATTTTAATAGTTTTATCCCAAAAATTTTTGAGGGAAACAAAATTATAACTCCCTCTCTTTTAGAACTTCCATCACTACAAGAAAGTGGATATACAATGAAATTATCTAAATATCGTATTATGATGTTTAAATACAAAAAATTCGTTTGCAGATATTTATTTTACATTTGGACCAACTATCGTTAATTTTAGTGTCATGAATTTTTCCGACATTTAGGTAATTGTGGGGAAGAACTTGTGACAGTTATTTTTTGACATTTTGGTAAATGTTGAAAAGAATTTATTCCATTACATTGTAACATATATGTAAATTTTGGTAAGATTATTATGACATTTATTTTTTGACATTTACGTGAATGTGGATAAGAAATATATGACATTTATTTTTGATATTTACGTGAATGCAAGTATGAATAAATGACATTTATTTATGACATTTAGGCAAATGTAAGTATGACATATATGACATTATTTTCGACATTAAGTAAATGTCAGTATGAGATATATATGACATTTATTTTCGATAATTAGGTAAATGTTTGTAAGAGATATATGAGATGTATTTTCAACATTTACGTATATGTCGGTATGAAGTATATGAAATTTATGTTTGACACTTTATTAAATGTCTATATATGATATCTGACATTTAATTTTTCAACATTTATGAAATGTCACATACACTTTATAACATTTAGATTAAATGTTGGTAAACAAGTTTCAAGACACTTACTTGTGACATTTTAAAAATGTCACATTGAAATTCCTGAAACTTTAGTTAATGTCAAGAAATGCTATTATTGAATGTAAAAAACAATAGTGACATTATTTTACATTTTGATAAATGCCATATTAATATTATAATTTCTCATCCAAGTTTCTTTAAACATCCCATAATAATCTATATACTGTTTTTCTCAACACAAATACATGCAAACAATCTATGCATTCAAAATTATATCCTTCATGATAAGCAAGAAATATTATATAATGACAATACTTTCTAATATTTTAATCAAAGAACAAAATTACAATATAATAAGTTTTTGTAAAAGTAAACAATGTCAAATCAAATTTGTCTTTTCTATGTCAAGTAACAATGAGATCTAACTAAATGTAATAATCTCAACATAAAACCAAATAAGTAACTCCTAGTTCAAATAGAATTAAAATATCCGCTAAATTTAATAAATATTTATGAAATCATCAATAAAAAAATCAAGTATGTTTAAGTTGATACTTGATCTCAATTTACTTAAATATTCTGCACAAGAATGCACATAAGAAAATTTATAATTATATAATAATTGAAATTTGATCCCCATAATCTAGAAAAAATAATGATATAAAAAATGAATAATTGAATTTATTATAAAAACAAACATATAAAGGAATTGATGCAAAAATAATAATTATATACATGAAATATTCCTCCCTTTAAAATATAGAATTTATAGAATCATTAACACAATCTATGTATTGAATATGTTCTAATGATTTGTTTTAAAGCACTAAATAAATATGCAATCAAACTAATATGAAGGTCATCTCGGCTGAGCAAGACTATGTACTTGACAAGAATGTTTTTTAAAATTTTGGATTAAAATGAACACATCGTTATCCTTTCACAACTACTACACATTAATTAAATGATTACAGACATTGTTGCATGCATTTCCTAGAGTTGTAATGTGTCGTGGATCATGTTGGAGAACAAATTACAAAATCTCACCTACTACATTAACACTATTTCATCCATTTATTTAATATAGATATTTTTATCCCCAATAAATACTACTAGTTCAAAAGCATTCAACTCTAGAGGTTCAAAAGTTAGCCTATGAGACTTGCATATGTGTGTTGGTGCTTTTTGACATGTTTTTATGTGTTGCGAGTGTTGTTTGATGCTCAAACTGGCAGGGAAAGTCCTTCAAATGTATGATAGGGTATTTACGTTGGAAACGCCCAGGTATGACTCCCCAAGGGACCTGCAAAAGGCCTCGAAGGAGGACCCCAAACACTTCCTAGGTACTACCTTGGAAGTGTCAAACGATCTTGAATGACGCCTCGTAGGTGAACCTACGCCCCGTAGATGGGGAGGCATCGTCCAACACTTAGTCTGGATGAGGCTCAGCCCAAAGATAGCCCAAAGACCAAAATGTTGGTGGCCACTACGGACTGTTGTTGGGACTAAGGGGCATCGATGGCTGTTTGTCGATGCAGCCTGTGTCAACTGCCAGGCATAGTGTTAAATTAAAAAGGTGAATAAGAAATTCACCCCACGTTCCTAAATTACTATGGACGGTTATTATGGGATATTTAAGGTATATGAAGTTAGTTAATAACATAAAAACCCCATTCCCAATCCATTATTCAAAATTAGACTTCCCTTTCCCAAAATATCATCTTTAGAAACCTCCATTAAATGTGAAGCTCAAGAACAGCCATAATGATAGATTCTCAAGGTTTCTTTATCAAGTTTTCGTAGTTCCTTCATCTAATAAGGTATGGTGATACTTCATATCTACATAACCTTCCATCTATATAGTTCCTCCTAATATTTTCAAAAAGAATTCATGATCAATCTTCCTAGCTTTTAATCTATCCATGGGTTCTTTTTAAAAATGATTTCGAAAGTATTATGGGAATGAGTTGATAACTTACTAATCTTTTGAATGTTATTTTCAATTCCATTCCATGTTGAACCCATGATAGCTCTCAATATCGATTTTGCCTATAATCTAGTATGTTGTGATCTTGATACTAGAATGATTGCAATGAGATTCAATTGTGATAAATTGATTTAGATACTTCCTAAGATGTAAATTTATGATGAATTATGTATACTTTATCGAATGTGGATCAAGTTTTAATATTTTAATGAAATTGACCTATCTTCTTCTACTTCTACTCGATTCTATGGTAGTTGTTATGTTATCTTTTGCTACTGTCCTATAATTATATTATTGTTGAATTACGAGTATGTATCATTGATGATCAAAGACAGGGAGATTAGGTAAGTGATCTATGTTTATCTACTCTTTATTGAATTGGTGATGTAGTGTTCATGATAGTATCATGATCTAGTACTAGTTTATGCATGATTTTGTGCTTTTTAATGTAAATTTTTCTACTGCCCTATACTTGAATTTCTTATGAATGATGAATATGGATCAATGATGATCAAAAAATGATGAATTGGTAAGGTTTACTCTATTCCTCTACTTTTTATGTAATATCTAGTTGAATTGGCCTTGTTTGGCGTTACGTGGTATGGTCCACTTATGATGGGGGTGTTTACTTCTTGTCAATCTATATATGTGTTGACTATGGCCTTGAAGGAAAATCGATGTTATGTGAGTGTGTGGTTATGATGATCAAGTTTGTTGTGCATCGCTAACTAGAATGACTTGATAGATTTACTAATATGGGCAAGGGTATGGGACCTTGTCTATGTATTGCACATGTGTGACTTAATAGGATAGTTCCTAGGTAGATGATTAATAATGCATGAGCTATGACTATGTGTTATATGGTATGATGAGGTATGAATGTGCATGATGTATAAGTAGTTTATATGAAAACATTGCTCATTTACTTACACCTATACTCTTATGCATAAATGAAGTACAGGTATGAATATGTATGGTCTAAGAGTATTTATGTGAAGTGTTTACTCACATATATGAATACACACACATGAAAACATGTCTATGTTGCTTGTATGATGATCTCGTCAATAGAGGGGGGGGTCCTGAAAGGTGTTCTCAAGGGTATCCTAAACTAGATGGTGCTTTACATATGCTATGTCCATGTGAAAAGACTTCTCAAATGATTAAGGTTGATGAACTCTCATTTATGACCTATGAGATAAGAATGTTAGGGGTTAACGCTCTTATGCCTATATTTTTAAAGTAATGATCATAATAGCATTTCAATAAAGGGAACTAAGCTTAGCTTCGAGTGAACTTAGATGAGGGGTGCCCGTTCCCAATGTGGGAAGGCTTGTTCACTATTGTCCACACGAGGTTGATAAGTACAATCCCTCAATAGGCATAAAGAGGGTTTCCATATATACCACCAAGTTATATAAACTATGTTTTCCCGATAGGATCTACAAAGTGATATAACCTAGTATGCTAGAATGATGTTAATGTTCTAGTTTGGCAAAGTTGAGTACCTTCCCTCTGTGTAAGGCTTTACAAAAAAAAATTCCATGTTTTGCACCCATGGTCTTAGTGTTGGCTAAGGATATAGTTTCCCTAAAGTGAAATGGAAAATGGAAGTAAAGTAAGGACCCTTACAAAAATAACCTAAGGGAAGTTGCTTAATGTAGGTAGGGGCATGAGACTTTACCAATGCATTCCACATGTAGCTCTTGAAGGGAGTTCTAGTAAGGTGTTCTAATGTATATGACTATGTTCATGACATTTTAGTGTCCTCTACTTCTTGTTATGATATGCATTGGTATGAGTCCTAATTGATATATATGATGTGGTCTCTTCTTATGTGCATAATGTTTGTCTTATTGACTACATGTAAATGTTTAACTCTGTATGCATGCAGTGACTATAGTAACATGGTAACTGTGAAGTACATGTTAAGGCTTGTAGTCTCTTTATAGGTTTAGTTAGTATGTGTGAGGTTATGGGGCTTCACATGTACATTGCACTTGTAGACTTAGATTTGGGTTATGAGTAAGGTCTTATAAGAGTCTATGTAAAGTGAAGTTAGTATATCTGCGAATTTACTACGATTTACTATAATGGTTTTTGTAGTCTTGAATAAAATGTGTCTTATGGTATGTTATTCTTACATGAATGTAAGTGTTGAGTTAGGAAGGTTATGTATGAGTACCTTGTGGCCTTAAGGTGATGCATTTCACTAAGTATCACTAGAGGGTTGCAGGGGAAGTTAAGAAGTTAAAGAGAAAGAAAGTTTACTGTAAAATGAATTTGTACACCGTAATTGAAATAATCTTACTGTAAAGTGGTGACTAAAATGTCTTAAATGCAATGTATGATTTTAAGTGATCTTGTGACCATTGAATATGCCTATATAACAAAATGTTCATTGTATGATGCTTGTTGTATAAAAGTTTTAACAAAAAGGCATAATGCATGGTTTCAAAGGAAAATGTCCCTTCTAAATGTATGTTTTCACACGGTTAACATACTTAGTACATTCTTGTACTACAATCATTCTTCTCTACCTTTTTTCATAAAGTGTAGGTTATGGATGCATAAAGGATGTCTTTATAGTGAAAGGTGCTTGATATGTGTTTCCCAAGCTCTAGGAAAAGGGATCCTTAAGTTCAAGGTTCCTATGTCATTGACTTAAGTAAAAACTTGTAATAACTTAGTTATGATATATGTTGAAAGGGTCATCTCCCTATTATACTTTAATGATGTTGAGTCTAAGTTGGCCAAAATACATAGAGTCTTTAACTATGTATAATGATATTATATATATAAATATTGGAAGTGATGTTTCTAGCATATGTTGTACTATGAAAAGTTTTAAATTTTCTGCTAAATTTATCTATGAAAATGTGATAAATGATAACGACGGGTTTGTACAAGACCTCAAAAAGGTCAATGTAACATTCCAGAAAATCAATAAATACAATGAAGAGACCAGTATGCCCTTAGGATAACCTATTAGCGGTACATAAGCACCCCAGTGCCCAATATTGAGAAATATTGGGTATAGTATAGAAAAATTGGCTGAGGGATAGTAGCCAATTTTCCATATACAAATAAGAAATATACTTTTTAGGTTGGGACACCCCAATCCAAGATTGATGTTCAATAAATGTACCTGCAATGAAGACCCTAAGATAAAATAAAAATCCATTTAGAATAGTTTCACACAAAGTACTAGGCATCCAAGTGTCAAGCCTAGTACCATAGCACATGATCATTTAAATCGATCATGTAAATTAAGCAGTGCCAAAGGACATAGATAGGGTCCTTGGGACCATAAGTAAGCATTACCAAATGGACCAGAAATTATAGTGAGTTAGGGAAGTACAACCAACCCATGTGCAAGCACATGTGAAAGACATGTGAAGAAGTGGTCAAGGAGAGGACTACCATAAACAAATTCAGTTAGGGTAGTTAGGGGGGGAACGTGCTCAAGGGACCCCTCCATGTAGGGCCTAACTTCCTAAATAATTATTTATTCTAACCTACTGCCCTAAATAGCTAACTAACCTAGTACCAAAATAAATAAAATAATTAGTGCACCCGACAACCTAGGACCAAAACCGGGTTAACACTAACCTAGTACTAGTTAAAGAGACAAGCTAGTACCTAACCTAGGATGGTCCAAAATGTTAGTTATAGTCCTAAAAACTTAGGGGTACTTTAGTATTTCCCATAGGTTACTTAATTAATTAGTTTATTAAATTAATTAAATAATTCAAAGGGCTAAAACCGAAAGTAAAAAGGAAATTTTCATATTTTGGTTAAGACAAGAAAGGGACAACCTAATACCTAACCTAGGATGGTCCAAAGAGTTAGTTAAGGTCCTAAAAACTTAGGGATACTTTAGTAAGTAACCTTGGATATTTAATTAATTAATTTAGAAGCTTAATAAATTAATTTAAAGAGTGAAAATCGAATAACAAAGAAGTTATATGATTTCGATTGTCACAAGAAAAACACAACCTATTATTTAACAATGGATGTTCCAAAGGATTAGTAATGGTTATAATGACGTAAGGGTACTTTAGTTATTACCCTAGGTTACTCAATTAATTAAATTATACATTTAATTAATTAAATTAAAGGGGTCAAAACAAAATTCTTATGCAAAAACTTGTAAAATGCAAGAAACATCTTAGTACTTAACCTAGAAAGGTCCTAAAGGATTGATCATGGTTCCAATGACTTAGGGGTACTTTATTACTTACCCTATGTCCTTTAATGAATTAAATAATAATTAAATTAATTAATATAAAGTCAAAATATTGACCTAAACCGTAGTCAATACAAAAATTTTAGATTTTAGGTCAAGTCAACATTCTCCAAGGAGGGCTTTTTTAGTAATAGTTAATTAACTTATTAAGCCCTAAGTTTAATAAGTCAAGGTCAATTCCTAAACCTAAAAACCACGTTCAAACTCAAACAAATACATGAGAAAAATTAGAAAACAAGAATGAGAAAAATAGTGAACAAAACACAAAAAAAAATAGAAAATTTCTTAGACGATTTTCAAGGTTTTTTAAGGTTCATTAAAGGTGGTCTTCGTATATTAAATTATACTTAAGGTATGGTTTTATCTCCTGGACTTCTTTATCCAAGAGAACTTTCTTTTTAACGATGCAAAGATCTTAAAATCTAGGGTTGTTTCCCGTCGTTCCTGTCGAACTCCTTTCCCTTGTATCCCTTTTAAAATTTCAATGTTTAATAGGTTAGCAATCATGTTGTTGGTATTTGGTGCTGGGTTTTCTTAACATGTATTGTTCTTGAATGATGATCATTGATTGAACTTATGAACTTGCAATTGCATGAAGTTGATCTTATCACGATAATTAAGGATTGATAATATGCAAAATGAAGTCAGTGATATGTTAAGTGAATATGTGTCCTTGGCTGAATGTTGACTTGCTGTTATTATGATGTTATTAAGATTTTTAAAGCCATCAAATTTTAATATAATGATGTCCAATATTTTCTCAAAATGTAACACTAAAATTCATAAACTAAGAATTGGCTCAAAGACATCTATGAAATCATATCTTGAATAAATTAGCTATCTGGTTCCAATGAAGTTGGCTAACTCTATGTGGTAAAAATGAATATATGCTAACAGAAAGGAACTTATATAAATGATTAACAGATTGGCTAAGATTTCATACGTATGGCAATTTAAATATGAACGTACATAAAAACTGGCTTATGCCAAAAATAATGAATTTGCTAGTCTAACATCCCAAATCTTGAGCCAATACTAATGATATGACAATTATTGTGTAGTAAGTGTATCAAATAAATATTAAGAACTTCTAAAGTAATATCAATGAATCCATAACCAAGGGCACGAAATTCATTGGACAACTCCAAACATGCGCCACAAGAATGAACTATGAACACATGAAACTCATTGAATGAGATGCTCATCGTCCATAAATGGTGATATGAAGCTACTACACTAAAGTAAGTAAGTAACATGAGTTATAACATAATTAAAAGGCTCTAAATTAAGTAACTGACCATAAAGGGGTGTTAAAGGAAGTGAGACAAGTTTTACTTACACAAAAGCTAATTTGTTTCAAGAATATTCACGAATGAAGGTGTTAGAATGTATGAAACTACTCTCATTAAAACCTAAGGATGATAAGTAAGAGAAATTCACATTCATAAATGTAAATTAAGGCTGATATGAAAGAAAAATTCACATTTCATCAATATACAGTAAGGATGACCAATCATCAATAGGGTAACTACATTTCAATCTAGAAGCAAGCCTCCATAATGCTGTAGTCAACACTAAAAGATGATGAAATGAACAGTCACGTAAAAAGGGATGAGTAACTAAGATGTATGTAATGAAATGATGAAACACTAGAAGGGTTAAGTAAGAGTGTGAAACACACTAAATGCCAAGTGCATTGTCATATGATGAAATGAACATTCACATAAAAGGGATGAGTAATTATGAAAAACAAATTTGATAATGCTAATTAATGTGGAGACAATATGATAATACACTAATGTGAAATGTGAGAGGAATATCAAATGAGCATAACTAAATGTTACCAAAATGTACTGACCTATGAGAGTGTAAAGCAAATGACGAGACCAGTCTCTATGTACACTCTAATGAAAGTATTGAGAATGATTTATACTTAATACTCATGATTAGATGAGAAATAATCTATTGATATATGATGTCCTCATACTAGAATCTAGCTTCCATGACGTATCAGTTGAATCAAATAGAACTTTATACTGAGCACCGATAGGCAAGCTATGAGCGATAATGTCTTCTTTAGGGAAGGGCGGAGATTTACGTAACTCTCATGACATGAGACTTTCCGGCATTTTGGGTATTGTTCTCCTTATATCTCCTACGTTGAACCTATACTCGCAATATAGGGATCTAGCAGGGTTCAACTCCCTATATACACTAGCATGTTTGGGTTACTTCTGACGGTGATTCCACCTCTTTTTGGTGTGGGGAAAACACTGGATTTCATGATTCTAACATGATCTATGTTGGTTAATGTTAAATTTACCTAGGAAATAATGAGTGAAACCTCAAATTATGAAAGATAATGAAATGAATGATACCGAAGATGTTTGTGGACAATTAGAAGGTGAAATCAGAGTCAAGTAATTACATTAGGTCATTCTTGGTCATTGCACTTCATGATCCTGATGAGAGTCTTAAGATTCATCCTTGGTATAGATGGTGATTACATCAGCCTACGAATGAATGAAATGAGTAATGTGAAGTATGAATGAACAAATGAAACAAATTCTGTGTTTTCTAAAGAAGGCCCACAGGTTTAGATCCCATATGTTGTGCCCTCACTTGAGATGTCTTAATGCTCCATCAACAATTCCAAAGTCTCATGTTTTTGAAATTTATAATATATAAAACATGAATGTAATGAAATCAATGGCATGATCAATAGAGAATTGCTTATGAAAGGTAATGAATATATAGTCTAAAGAATGATTCACTATAATATAGGGAAATCATTGCATAGTCTTTGGATTACTTACTTCGATTCATTGTAGGTATGGGACTACAATGAATCGTTGCACATGTCAGTAAAACATAAAGAATTATTTAACTGCACAACAAGAAGAAAATAAAGACTGAAAAATAATCAAGTGTACAAAGAGTAGCTCTCAGCCTAAGAGGATCAAAAATCTCAAATCTTCGCCCAAGTTGTTCTAAAATTATGTTGATGATACTAATGTTTTGCAGTCATATAGAAAAATATTTATGTTCTTTGAATGCATTAAAATACCTCATATTTATACCACTATCCACAACTAACAAATTAGGAAAGTCTAATGACTAGACTTTCCAGAAATAGCATGTTGCTTAGGAAGAGCTTTCATTGATCATGCATAGTGTTATGGGTATGTGTGCATACGCCCATACTTAGTACAAGTGGTGTACTAACCCCCTACTATTTACTATTTTTATAGGTGCAGGTCAGAGGACAGGTTGACGACACTTGCAATGGTTTGGACTTCAGCGTTTATCCAAACCATTTGGTAGGTCCTCATGATTTCTAGGATGCTACAGCTTTTGTCTCGCCTTAGTTTTAGACATAACTAGTGGATGTTGTCCCTGGAATTTCTTTTGCACTTTCATTTCGAAGTTAAGTAGTAAGGTCTTGTTTGGCGAAATATTTATGATATATTCATCTTAAGTTTTGAATTGATTCTTTATGTTAGATGGTTATTCTCATATGTTGAGCTTAGTATATTATGTATCTCGTGAATAATTATATGAAGTCTATGTATACTTCATATATATAAAAAAATTTAAATTTTCTATTAATTTAACGAGATGAATGTGATGAATGCAAGATGAGGCTTGTCTTCGACCTCTGAGAGGTCAATGACGCCGGTTGCGATCCGGATTCCAGAATCTTGGTCGTTAAAAGCATTGTATCAGATCATGAGGTTAAAGTACGTAGAAACTAAATATCAACACAACCACTATAGTTTCTAGCTTATGGTTTTGAAGCGCGCCACAATCATGACTTAGAGACTACGCGATGATAGGAAATTTTCCATTCTTCTACTCTTTATCGTGCTATCTAGAGCTTTGACACTTTGTGTCATTTCAAGTATCTAACTTCCTTCTTGATTGAACGCGTAGAATAATACAAACAAAAATTAGGATGGTCAAGTGGTCTAAGGCTCCAGGCTCAAGATGTGGCCTTCCCAGGAAGGGGCCATAATGGAAATGCCCAACATGGATGAAAGATGTGTGGTGAGTTTGGTTGTTTGCATTGAGGTTAATGAATGGTAATGTCTAAAAGCCTACTATGAGTATTGATGAGGAGGAGAAGGATAAGTTGACTACATACCAACTAAAGAATATGGCTTAGACATTGATTTGATTCATAAGTGTTATGCTATAATAGACTATAAAAACACGGTTGTGAGGCATCCGTTTCCAAAGAAGTTGGGCTAAAATTAGATGGGCGTGGTTCAAATCCAACTGGACAAGGAAGATGCTCAGCCTCAACAAAATGTTGTAGCCAAACCCCCCCAAGAGAAATCGGTTCTATGCATTGAAAGGAAGAGAGGAACAAGAGAAGTCCGCGGATGTTGATAATGGTAAATTGCTTGTCTTCTCCTTTCCTATTTATGAATTATTAGATCCAGGATCCACCTAGTCTATTGTATCTACTTCTGTTTCTAATCAATTGGACTTACTTCCGGAGATCTTACATGAACCGTTTCAATTTATTACTGCCATAGAAGATAGTGTTAAGGCCAAAGGGGTATGTAGAGAAATAGATGTCATAGTGGCAAGTCCCTTTGAAATTAAGTTGGGCGTCATTAGGTTCAAATCTTAAGGCCAACAAGATGTTATCTAATAGGTTAGATATACTCTTCCTAAGTCTGGTTTATGTTTAAGAAACTCTATGTTTAAGTGCCTTAGTGGATTTGGGGTGGTAAGTCCCTAATCGTATGTGTTTTAATAGCACTATGTGAGTTAAAACGTAGTTATGTTTGCATTTTATATTGTTGTTTTGTGTAGCATAGGCATGTTTTCTGTGTTACATGATTTGCGATATGTATTAAGTTAAGTGTGATTTAGAAGGAAATTTCTCACTCTCAAATATGAAGCTTCAGATGAACTTGAATGATATAAATCATCCAAATAACTGTGAATCAGATATTAACAATGGAGAAACATTTAAGAATGACAGAGTAAATTTTGAAAGTCACGCTTTTGTTTAAGTGACGTGTAAGTGTCATTCAGGGATGAATGTTCCTAAGGGAAGGATAATGTAACATTCAAGAAAATCATATGTATAATGAAGATCCCAATATGCCGTTAGGATAACCTTTTAGGGGTACATAGACACCCCAATGCCCAATATTGAGAAATATTGGGCATAGTATTGAAAAATTGGCTAAGGGATATTAGCCAATTTTCCATATACAAAAAAGAAATATACTTTTTGGATTGTCACACACCAATCTAAGATTGATGTTCAATAAATGCACCTTCAATTAAGACCCTAATCTAAAAGAAAAATCCGTTTAGTATAGTTTCACACAAAGTACAAGGCATCCAAGTGTCAAGCCTAGTAACATAGCACATGATCATTTAAAATGATCATGTAAATGAAGCAGTACCCAAGGACATAGTGAGGGTCCTTGGGACGATAAATAAACATTCCCAAATGAACCATAAATAATAGTTAGATACGTAAGTATAACCAACTCATGTGCAAGCACATGTGCAAGACATGTGAAGAATTTGCCAAGGAGGGGACCGCCCTAACTGAATTCGGCTAGGGTAGTTGGCTGGGGGAACGTGCACAGGGGACCCCTCAATGTGGGGCCTAACTTCAAAACTATAGACTCTAACCTACTGATCTAAATACATGACTAACCTAGTACAAAACGAAATAAACTAATTAGTGAACCCGACAACCAAGGACCAAAACCGGGGTTACACTAACCGAGTACTAGTTACAGAGAAAACCGAGTACCTAACCTAGGATGGTCCAAAATGTTAGTTATGGTCATACAAAATTAGGGGTACTTTATTATTTCCCATATTTTAATTAATTTTTAAAATTAATTAATTACTTTAAAAGGGCTAAAACCGAAACTAAAAAGGAAATTTTCAAATTTTTGTTAAGACAAAACAGGGACAACCTAGTACCTAACCTAGGATGGTCCAAAGAGATAGTTAAGGTCCTAACAACTTAGGGATACTTTCGTAAGTACCCTAGGATACTTAATTAATTAATTTATCATATTAAATAATTTATTTAAAGGGTCAAAACCTAAATCACCGAGAAGTTTCAATATTTCGGTTGAGACAAGAAAAAAAACCTAGTATTTAAGCTAGGATGATCAATAGGATTAGTTATGGTTATAAAGACTTAAGGGTACTTTATCAGTTATCCTAGGTTACTTATTTAATTAAATTATACATTTAATTAATTAATTTAAAGGGATCAAATCGAAATTTTTATGCTAACCTAGTATAATGCAAGAAACATCCTAATACATAACTTAGGATGGTCCTAAAGGGTTGATAATGGTACAATGACTTAGGGGTACTTTAGTAGTTACACTAATTACCTAAATTAATTAAATTAAGTATTTAATTAATTAATATAAAGTAAAAATGTTCACCTAAACCATAGTCAACACCAAAATTTCAGATTTTAGATCAAGTCAACATTCTCCTATGTTTAGTCAACTTAAGAAGGTTTTTTTAGTAATAGTTTATTAACTTATTTAATTCACTTATTAAACCCTAAGTTTAATAAGTCAAGGTCAATTCATAATCCTAAAAACCACGTTCAAACTTACAGAAATACACGACTAAAACAAGAAAACAAGCATGAGAAAAAAAGTGAACAAAATGAAAAAAAATAGAAAATTTCATAGACGATTTTCAAGGTTTCTTCAATGTTTATTTAAGGTTAGTTAAAGGTGGTCTTAGTATATTAATTTCTACGTAAGGTATGGATTTCTCTCATGGACTTCTTTGTCCAAGATAGCTTTCTTTCGAACGATTCAAAGATCTTTAAAACTAGGGTTGATTCCCATATTTCTTGTCGAACTCCAATCCCTTGTATCCTTGTTAAAATTTCAGTGTTGAATAGGTTAGAAATAATGTTGCTGGTATGTGGTACTGGCTGTTCTTAACATGAATTGTTATTTAATGATAAGTATCAATGAAATTATGAAATTGTAATTGCGTAAAGTTAATCTTATCATGATAATTAAGAATCGATAATATGCTAAGTTAAGTAAGTGATATGTTAAATGAGTATGTGTCTTTGGCTGAATTTTTGACTTATTGTGGTTGTGATGTTATGAAGACGTTAAAGCTGTCAAATGTTAATATAATTCTATTCAATGTGTTCTTAAAAAGTTACACTAAAGTCCATAAACTAAGAATTGGCTGAAAGACATCTGTGAAACCATATCTTGAATAAATTGGCTATCTGATTCAAATAAAGTTGGCTAACACTACGTGGTCAAAATGAATATATTATAATGGGTAGGATCTTATGTAAATGATTAAAAGATTGTCCAAAAGTTCATGCATATGGTAATTTAAATATGAACATACATAAAAATTGGTTTATGCCAAAAAGAATGAATTTGCTAGTCTAACATCCCAAATGTTAAGACAATACTAGTGATATGCCAATTCTTGTGTAGTAAGAGTATCAAATATATATTAAGCACTTATAAAGTAAAATCAATGAATCCATGACCAAGGGCATCAAATTCATTGAGACAAATCCCAACATGCCACACAAGAATGATTTATGAACAAATGAAACTCATTGAATGAAGTGCTCATTGTCCATAAACGGTGATATGAAGCTACTACACTAAAGTAACTAAGTAACGTGAGTTATAACATAATTAAAGGGGTCTAAATTAAGTAAGTAACAAAAATGGGGTGTTAATAAAAGTGTGACAAATCTTACATACACCAAAGCTAATTTGTTAAAAGAATACTCACTAATGAAGGTGTTAGAATGTATGAAACTACTCTCATTAACAACTAAGGATGATACGTAAAGACAATTCACCTTCATCAACGTAAATAAAGGATGATATGAAAGAACAATTCACATTTCATCAGTGTAAAGTAAGGATGACTAGTCATCAATAGAGTAACTGGATCTCAATCTTGAAGCAAGCCTCCATAATGCTTGACTCAACACTAAAAGATGATGAAATGAACAGTCACGTAAAAAGGGATGAGTAACTAAGATGTATGTAATGAAATGATGAAACACTATAAGGGTTAAGTAAGAGTGTGAAACACAGTAAATGGCCGAGTGCATTGGCATATGATGAAATGAACATTCACGTAAGAGGGATGAGTAATTATGAAAAGCAAATGTGCTAAAACTAATGAATGTGGTGACAATATGATAATATGCTAATGTGAAATATGAGAGCAATATCAAATGATCCTAAGTAAATGTTACCAAAACGTACTCACCTATGAGAGTGTAAAGCAAATGAAGAGACCAATCTCTATATACACTCTAATGAATGTATTGAGAAAGATGTATACTTAATATTAATGATGAGATGAGAAATAATCTATTGAGCTATGATGTCCTCATTCTAGAAGCCAGCTTCCATGACGTATCAATTGAATCAAACAGAACTCTATACTGAGCACCGATAGGCTAGCTATGAGCGACGATGTCTTCTTTTGGGAAGGGCAGAGGTTCACGTAACTCTCATGAGATGAGATTTTCCGGCATGCTGGGTATTGGTCTCCTTATATCTCCTAGGCTTTGAACCTATGCTGGCAATATAGGACCAAAATAATTATTGAACAACACAACAACAAGAAGAAAAAGACTGAAAAATAATCTAAGTGTACAAAGAGTAGCTCTCGGCCTAAGAGGCTCAAAAATCTCAAGTCTTCGCCCGAGTTATTCTATAATTATGTTGATGACACTAATACTTTGTAATCATATAGAAAAGGAGGTGTGTGCTTTGAATGCATATAAATACATCATATTTATACCACAATTCACAACTAATAAATTTGGAAAGTCCAATGACTAGACTTTCAAAAAATGGCATGTTGCTTAGGAACAACTTTCATAGATTATGCATAGCTTTATGTTTATGTGTGCATACACCAATACTTAGTACAAGTGGTTTACTAACCCCCTACTATTTAATATTTTTATAGGTGTAGGTCAGAGGACAGGTTGACGGCACATGTAGCGGTATGGACTTCTGTGTTTCTCCAAACCATTTGTTAGATGCTCGTGATTTTGAGGATGCTACAGATTAATCTTTCCTTAGTTTTAGACATAGCTAGTGGATTTTTTCCCTAGAGTTTCTTTCACACCTTCATTTTGAAGCTTCGTAATAAAGACGTGTTTGGCAACCTATTTATGATATATTCATCTTCAGTTTTGAATTAATTCTTTATGTTAGATGGTGGTTCTCTTATGTTGAGAATAGCATATGATGTATCTAGTTAATAATTATATGAAGCCTATGTATACTTCATACATATGAAAAGTTTTAATTTTTCCGCAAATTTAACTAGATGAATGTGATGAATGCAAGATGAGGCTTCTGTACGACCTGTGAGAGGTCAATGATGCCGGTTGCGATTCGGATTCCAGAATTCGGGTCATGAAAGTCATGTACGCCATGTTACTTCTAAGGGGTGCTCCCCAGCCGTGACAAACATGATTTCAGAGTATGAGGTTGTAAAAGTGGTTTTAGCGTCAAAAGTACAGTATCACCACGTCTAGTAGAGTCTCATTCTTCGGTTGTGAGTCGCGACACATCTATGAGAGAGGGGCTATAGCATGATAGATTTTCCCTTATTCATCATTCTCATGTCCTGCCATAAAACTTACCTCTATAAGATCATTCTCATATGTTTTCTTGTTCGATGGTCTCTTAGATGTGATTTCTTGGGTTAGATTGAATCTCTATGCTTGAGGGAAACAAGGTGAGTTTTGACATGCTTTGATGATGTGATTCCATTTATGGCTATAAATGTTATTTATGAGAAATGACATGTTATGTTAAGATTTAGGTTATGATAAGGTTAGAGCTTGTTAAGGAAGTTGTTGTAGTTTAATTGAGCTTCCTTTTTGGATTATATGTTGCTATATGGTTTTTGCATGATGGTAGTCTTATGATATGGTTTAGACTTGAAATGCTTTAGGAAGTGTGGTAATTTTTTAAACATGCATGTTGCCCTTATATATTACATGTTAAATGTTGCCCTTTGTGTCACATCCGTGGAGCGCCCCCTCAATGTAACCGGTGGCGTCGTCCTATTTGAGGACTTAGACTAGCCTCTTATCATACATCATTACATTCATAGGATAAAATGTGGAAAAACCTAAACCTTTTCATTAATTCTGCATGGAGGTTTGCATAGACCTCTACATAAACATAATATATTCATATCAAGTATACATAGACCCTTTGTATAGGAAGATTACATAGTCTTCTACTTTTATTGCACATAGTATATATATTAGATAGAACATAGTCTTTAAAGCGTGTCTGATTTAAAAACCATAAAATAAGATTATAGCAATTTGGGCATAACTCATAAATCAAGGTAGAAGAGCCACATATAGGCTATACAATCTGTACTCAAATGAAATGAGAAAGAATATAAGAGTCTTAAAATTAAAACAACTTCATAAGATCGATACTTGGCATCGCTGTCCAAAATTGAGGACCTACCCACTTGGATGATTGAGAAATTCCAAGTCTTCTACAAAGTCATTTCAAAGAGCCCTCAACGACCGGAACCTAAAATTTTGGGGAAAAGGGAGAAAATGGGGTTTGTACACCACTTGTACAAAGTATGAAATCATATTCACATATAACATCAAATTATGCTAAAAGGGACATTTCATTAAACATGCTATTTTACCTTTTCAAAACCTTATGCATACTCAAGCCAATCATACCAATCAAAAAGACATAAATTAAGTCAAAGAAAGTAACATGCTTGTTAACATACTATAACCCAAAATCTAATACAACCCTATCATGAAGTAATTATATCACAAGCCTGAATAAGATTCATCATATAATAATAAAGCAAGACAACTACTCATGGTTACTCAGAAGGTCAACAAGTGCAATGACCAAACAAAGTCCCATAACCTTACTCAATCAAGTAACTCAACAAGAACCATAACCAATATCCATCTTCACATAATATAAGCTTTAAGGTTACATAATAGCATACTTTAGCAATATAGGTTAAATAAATCTTCATAATCATAACCATAATCATATAACTATCACGACCTGAATCTAGACCCAAGATGATACCAGCGTCGTTGACCTCTCAAAGGTGTTATTCTTACTTCATCTAGGTTAACTTTTGCAGAAAATTTGAAACATTTTGTTGGTGATATGCTTACTTAACATTCTACTACATACGTAATTGTTTACCATCAACCATCAAACATTAGGATCGTAAAATGAGAGAACCAATTTATTATAATGATAAAGATGTACTTGCCAAAATGGCACCAATACAATATCTGGAAAAAATGGGAAAGAAACGCTGTTGGAAAATACTCCACTAGATCAATTCTACAACTAAGCTAGAATGTAAATGGGGAAGCATCCTCGGAAGCATGAGGGCGTACCAAGTCGGACGAATGCTCGACATTCCGATAACTGCACCGTTGATCCTGTAGCTCTAGCGTCAACCTGTGCCTGCACGTAAAATTTTAAAGTTGTATAGGGTAAGTACACACTTGTACTGATTATGGGTATATGCAGGCACAAACCAAAGACATGCATGATTTAGAACAGCTCTTTTATAACAACATGATTATGGAAAGGCAAGTCAGTGGACTTGCCAAATTAGGATTAGAAAAGTTAGTGAGCTATCCAAATTTGGATTAGAAAAGTGAGTGAACTTTCCAAATTTGAATTAGGAAAGTCATTCCATGAGAGTAACCTGCATCACCATACTTATCATTTTATACAAAGCACACAACATTGTACACATAGCACATATCATAATTCATATAACACATAACGTTGTTCATATCATTTATTTGTATGCCATGAGACCTTGGAATCATGGACTTGACATTAAGACTTCCCAAAATGAGTGATCAACATATGGTACCTCAACTAGAGAGTCTGCTTTAGAAAACATAGAGTCTGCTTCTCTCATTCATACGTACTTCATTTCATTTCATTCATGGTCAAGTGTAACACCATCTATACCTAGGATGTAGTTTAAGGCTTTCATCGGGTTCATTGTGCAATGACCAAGAATGACCTAATGTCATTACTTGAGTCTAACTCACCTCTTGATTATCCTATCTTAACACCTTTGGTATCATTCGTTTCATTATGTGCATCATTTGAGGCTGGCCTCATTCATTTATTGGGAACTTTTACTTTAACCGACATATATCATGTGAGCATCATCAAATCAACTGAATGAAACCCCACACCGAAAAGAGGTGGAATCACCGTCCCAAGTGACACAAAACATGCTAGTGTACATGGGAATAGAACCCCGCTAGATCCCTATATTTGCAGTATAGGTTCGAAGACTAGGAGATATAAGGACACCCATACCTGGCACGCCATACAGTGTCATCGTATGAGAGTTACGTTAACCTCTACCCTTCTTTAAAGAAGGCATCACGACTCATGGCTAGTCTATCGGTGCTCAATATAAAGTTCCAATGCGTTCAACTCATACGTCATGGAAGTTGGCTTCTAGTTTGAGGACATCATAGCTCAATCGATGATTTCTCATTTCATCATTAGTATTAAGTGTGTTAATCTCAATACTTTCATTAGAGTGTTCATAGAGTCTGGTCTTTTCATTAACTTTACACTCTCATAGGAGAGTACGTTTTGGTAACATTTACTTGCGATCATTTGAGATTACTCTCATCTTTTACATTAGCATCATATCATGTTGTCACCACATTAATCAACATTAGCATATTTGCTTTTCATAATTACTCACACATTTATATGTGAATGTTCATTTCATCATATGCCAATGCACTTGGACATTTGTGTGTTTCACACTCTTACTTAACCCTTATAGGGTTTCATCATTTTATTATATAAAAATCATTTCATCATATGCCAATGCACTTGGACATTTAGTGTGTTTTACACTCGTACTTAACACTTCTAGGGTCATGTCATTTCATTACATACATATTAGGTTCACTTATTTTTAGACGTATGCTAGACTTATGGGTCTATACATACAAGCTATGAGGCTTCATTCATAGTTTGTTTAAGTTATTCATATCTTCCTAAGATTATGTTGTAGAAGACTCATGCATCTTGTATGTATGAAAATATCTCGATTTCGATCTAAGTAGGAAGCATTATTCTTGAAGATTTAACTCACGTAGAACTTCTGCTTCTATATGAAATTTGGGAAAGCGAACCCAATTTCGAATCTCTTAGACAACACTACAATTTTTTTCATTCATTGCATTTTTGTCCACATGACAATTATACCCTAGATCGAGCCTTAACATCAACGTTTCCTCTTTATCTTTCTCCTTTCAATTACCTCTTACTTGCCCGAGGGGTTGTGGGATCAAACCCCCACAACCCCTTTTATTTTTTTAATCTATTCCTCCTTGTCTATTTCAAGTTGATTATGAGTTTGTGGTCTCAAACCCCCACAACCTCTCTTTATTTTTCTTTTATTCTCCTCCTTAAATCTTCCTAAGAGTTCGTGAGTTCAATTCCTACACGCCTCCCCCTTTATTTTTCTTTCGTTCTCCTCCTTAATATTGCTAAGAGGGCGTGGGTACGATTCCCACACGCCTCTCCCTTTATTTTTCTTTTATCTCCTCTTTAAATATGCCTAAGAGGTTGTGGGTTCGATTCCCACACGCCTCCCCCTTTATTATTCTTTTATTCACCTCCTTAATCTGCCCAAGAGGTCCTGCGTTTGATTCCCACACGCCTCCCTCTTTAGTTTTCTTTTATTCTCCTCCTCAATCTGCCTAAGAGGTCGTTGGTTTAATTCCCACACACCTCCCCCTTAATTTTTCATTTATTCTCCTCCTTAAATATGATTGAGCGATGGTGGGTTCGAATCCCACTCCTCTCATTTCTTTTTTTTTTAAGTTATATTTTTCAGCCAATACCATGGTTCAAATCCCCTTCACCACATTTCTTTTTAATTCTTTATTTTTATGGTTTTTAACATGGTAAGGTCACGGGTTCAATCCTCCATGACCTCACTTGTTTTAATTCATTTTTTCAACATTTTGAACCCTCTTTGCTGACCAAAATTCATCACTAGAAGCTGGAAATTTTCTTTTAATTTTCAGCATCCTTTCATCAAGTTACACCTTAGTTCTTAGAGGAATTTCGTAGTGCATTTAGAAAGTTTTAGGTCTATTTTCAATGACACGTTTAGACAAGAGATTATCCCTCAAATCATCCACATATCAACTCATATGAACATAACATTTACATCAACATGTGTACATGAAATATAAAGAACTATCATGCGATTTAAAGCCTAAACCATGAACATTATCCACGGTAAGACACACATATACATGTAGTTACATTTTCAGAAACATCAACATAAGTCACATAATTCAAAACATAAATATAAACACATAATCATCACAAAAACACGTTTCATCCTAGGTTTTCTACCAGCAAACATAACCAACCTATGATTCAATGGGAGCTAGTGACAGGGACATGCCACGGGGAACGATCCTAGTTTTTGGAATAGATTCATCTTAACCTTAGGGGGTCTCTTGGGAAAGGGACCAAGAGAGAAGAGAACCCATACCTTTTTGACGTTCAAACCTAGACTTTCTGTCAAAAGAACCCCTCAAAACACACGTCCAAATTCAAGAGCTTCAACACCAACTTGACGGAAAAACCCTCTCTTTGCCTAACATGTTTGATTAGTTGTTTGCTTATAATTTTCGTTGTGAGTTCTTCAAGTGTGAATTTTTTTTGTTTACTTACTGTTTTTGTACGTTATTTGGCAGAGCAAAACGTGAGTGAGAGTGATAGAGACGTGAGAGAGAGATGAGCGTGGCAGAGAAGAGTTTTCTTAGGCTTAGGAGTCTAGTTTAGTACTTAGTCAAAGAAGGTTTTATTTAATTATTAAAAATCTGATTTAATTTTATTTTAAATCATCTAATAACTAATAAATATAAATAAATTACATTATTTTACCAACTTAAATTAAAAATAATTTAATTCAATGCTTCCCCCTAGGTTCAAACCCGGGTAGAGCAACACTTCACTTCAAGAGCCAAATTTTGGCCCTTTCTCCCTAAAATGACCCTCCAACTTATTAATAAAATAATTAATTATATATTTAGGGTAATGAAGATACTACTCTTGGCCTGGAAAAAGACCATTTTACCCCTAGACCCTCCAAACATAAGAGTTCATCTTTTTAAGTCCGGTAAAAACTCTTTCGAGTAAATCTTCGTATTCGGGAGCCCTACATGGTTGGACCTAACATTTCCTAGATCAAATAACTTCACAAGTTAGTTTGCTTGTATGTATCAAGGTTTCCGAGATCTGGTCTATGCGCATCAATCCATGTGAACCCGGTCTAATCGTTGGCATTCTAGACACATTAAGCGTTACTTAGCATATCCATTTTAAGGGTTGTTACAATAAAGTCATCTGCATATAATCCCATCATGTTAACATCATTTCTATTCTTTATCATATACATACACAATATCAATCCTCTAAGGATTCCCTAAAGTAAAACTAGTGCAAGGCATAGGTAGAGTCCCATACCCCTACCTAGGCTAAGTCAAACCTCTCAAGTCCCCCTTGTTGATTTATACTTTATTATTTCATATTAGTTTAGGGAACACTTGCCTTAACCAACATAGAAAACAAAGACCTATGTGTGGAATTCGGTGTTATGAAACCTTACACCGATGGAAGGTGGTCTACCGGCCAAAGTAAACCCAAACATAAACATATCTTTCTAGGTGGATCGACTTGCTAGTCTTCCTATGGGGTTGCATAGTTCAAGAACAAAGAGATAGGTATAATATCTCTTCATACCAGTTAGCAATTGGGGCCTCCTCTCATTGGAATCCATTGGATGAATATCCCTTATTGTGGAGTTAACACCATCTGTGGAACTAAAGGGTGAATCTTCCTATATGGGAAGTCATCACCTCCCATTGTCAAATTCACTCGGTGCTAAACTAAGTCCCTTTTTGAAATGTCTTTAATATCGATATAATAGTCATAGCTTATTTTAGGTCATAGTTCTAACCCTTATATATTCATCATCATCACAGATCAATAGGAATTGCATAAGTATAATCCTTAATCACAATCCATATATGTGAGGTTAGCACATTAAATATAACTTCATAATAAGGCACATTGGTAAATCATTTACCATCCTTATAACATTTACATCTTAGCCAAAACCTCACAAATCATAGTAAAGACATTTAAATTCAACATCATTTGAACCCATTAATCCGAATAGAAGGCATACTCCAATAAAATATCATGGCTTAATCACAATTAACCATAATATGATGTAAAGAATAGTGATCATAAGACTTACAAAGTCTCCTTCGTAATTCATCATCAAGGTCTTACCATCAACCCTTAATTCAACCCAATTAGTGAATAACATAATCATAATTCAATTAAAAACATGATGAAAAGTCTAGGAGAATCACTACATCACAATTCAATACTAGATAATAGCTTAAAACAAGATCATTAGGTCAATTCACAATATACTTCATAACTTAGATCAACTTCTCAAGAACTATAATAATAAGACTATAATTCATCCTAATCTATTAACTATTGATTCAATAAAATCATCTAGTATTAATTCAATCAATAAATAAGTCAATTCAACTAACATTAAACAATTCAAATCAAGATCATACCAAACCATCAAGATATATCATAATCAAGTTAGAATAAATGTTAAGTTCTTAATATTATCCAAAAGAAACAATAAACAAATCAATTCAAAACAGAATTTTCGAGATTGGATGAAACACACTTGAAAACTCAACTTCTGAAATTACTATTAAGGAACCCTTTGAGGAAAGGGGTATTAAAGGTGAATTAGATCCCATACCTTAATGTTTGACGAAGAATTTATTGTGAATTCTTCCCTTTACAGTCCCTTAACCCTCCCCTAGGTTGGTCTTCAATGGAGATCTTCAACTAGAGCGAGAAGGAAGAGAATTTGGTTTGTGAGTTATGAGACTTTAGGTTAATCTAATGGGGTTGGGGCCTTTATATGGGGAGTTAATCAACATACTAAGACTTCCTTTAACCCCGAAATAAACATCTAACCCCTTAATTAATTATTTGGAACTAATTAAAAATGTTCAGCAATTTACAGTGACCACAGACGACACCATGATCGATGGATCATGGGTCAATCGACGACCATTGTGCCCTTCTGAGCTGCACATCATTCATCTTGGTCACAGACTATGAAAATAAGGCCCTCCAATTATTTGTCTAAGTGTTGGTCGACGTATTGCATCAATGCTCCGTCGATCAACACAGGCCCCATCGATTTCCTTTCGTGGGTGCACACTACCTTGGGCAGTTTCTTGACCCCAAGAGCAAGGGTCCTCCTAAATGGCCCTTGGTTGGTCCTTGGGGAGTCATACCCAAATAGTTTGACCATAAATTAACATAAACAGATGTTATACACCCTTCCACCAATTTTCATCATTTCCAGACTTCTAAAAGCTAGTCAAACAAGCTAAGGTACACTAGTACCTCCTTGAACTAATTTCCAGACATCATGAACGTTCTTAGATGTTTTGGTTTCTAGACTTCCTAATTGACATAGATTCATTAAAATGAACCTTAAAACAATTGTTAGACCTTATGAAACTTATGTTAGGCTCTAGAACACGTCTTGGATATTCGTAGTGTCACATATCCCCCCTTTTAGAAATATTCATCCCCGAGTGACACTAAAAAATCTTTTGAAGGAAGGAACAGACTCAAGGCTAGAAGCCCAGCTAACAACAATACATAATAACCACAACAATATCACTTACATAAGGCAATTCAAAAAATTTAATTATGACACATAAGACACAACATTACATTATGAGGAGTATCCTTCTCACAACAATAATATCTCAACATATGATTTATGAGTCAATTATATCAAAGTTAAACTTACTAACATCTTACATATCATTTCACAAAGACTCACCATATCAAACTACACAAAATGACTCACAACCAGCCAAAGAGCAAAATTTCAAGTGCAAATGAACAATTTTACTGTAAGTTACTATAACAACATAACAAAATGCACATTTGCAAAAAAATCACCAAAGATCAAAGAATTTAAATCTTTAGTCTTTATTTTTATTACTAGTAAGAACTACTAACCTTAGATATCAAATAGATGACGGTAACAGGACTTCATGTCGGCCTCGGCCTCCCAGGCTGCACCCTTAACTAAGTGATTCTTTCATAACACTTTTACGGTTGCCACCTCTTTGTTCCTCAACTTCCTTACTTGCTTATAAAGTTGTTGAACTGGAAGTTCCTCATAAGAGAGGTTATCCTTCACACCAAGACCCTAAATAGGAACAATCGACTCAGGATTACCGATACACTTATTAAGCATATAAACATGGAAAATCGGATGAACCGAAGCCAATTAACTAGGAAGTTTCAATTTATAGGCAACCTTATCAACCCTTTGCAAGATTTCATAGGAACCCACATAACGAGGACTCAACTTCCCTTTGTTTCCATATCTAACCACCCCTTTCTTAGGTGAAATTTTCATGTATACTTCATCACCTTCTTCAAACTCTAAATCCCTTGTCCTATGATTGGCATAAGACTTTTGCCGACTATAAGCCATTTGCAATCGGTTCCTTATGATGTGAACTTTTTCCAAAGTCATACAAATCAAATAGGGGACAAGATGGAAGACTCACCAACTTCAAATCACCCAATAATATATGTACACCACCTACCATACAAGGCTTTATAAGGAGCCATAAATATGGATGAATGGAAACTATTATTGTAAGCAAACTCTACCAAAGTCAAGTGCTAATACCAAGTTTCCTTGAAGTCAATGACACAAGCTCTAAGCATATTCTCAAGGGTTTCAATAGTACCGCTTGATCATCCATTTGGGGATGAAAAGCGGCATTCAACTTCGCCTTAGTACCCAACCCTTCTTGAATGACCTCCAAATTCTAGCCGCGAATTGTGCACCCTTATCCGATATGATTGATAATGGAATACCATGGCAACACATAATCTCATCTAAGAAGATCTTAGCATAATCCTCCGCCGAATAAGTAGACTTGGGGAATAAAACGAGTCGACTTGGTCAACCTATCCACCACCATACATATGGATTCACATTGTTTTTTAGTCTTAGGCAAACCTACCACAAAATCCATATTGATGCCTTCCCACTTCCAAATAGAACTTTGGATTTCCTGTAGTAGACCACACGACTTTTGATGTTCAGCTTTCACTTGTTGGCAATTCGGACACTTAGCATCTAACTCCGCCATGTCCTTTTTCAAACCTTCCAACAAATACACTTCCCTAAGGTTGATACATATTTGTTGACCCCCGATAAATAGAGTAGCGGGATCCATGAGATTCCTCAAGAATCCGGTTCCTCAAATCATCTACCTTGGGAACACACAACCTTCCTTGATACCTCAAGACACCATCCCCTCCCAATGAGAATGACTCATTAAACTTACCAAGAACCGATTCCTTCAACTTCATAAATGGTTGATCAAGGTGTTGTTTGGACATCACCTCAACCACTAAAGATGACTCGGAGTTATGATGGACCATAAAACAACCGTCTAGAGAATCTTCCAACCTTACAACCAATCTTGCCATCGTATGAACATCTCTCACTCGTTCTTTCTTGGCTTCCTCTACATGAGACACACTACCCATGGTCATATGAATTAGAGCATCGGCAACCACATCATCCTTACCGGGGTGATAGAGAACATTCATGTCATAATCTTTCAACAATTTAACCATCTTCTTCATCGGACATTAAACTCTTTTTTTGGTAAACACACATTGGAGACTCTTGTAGTCGGTATACACATAAACATGAACACCATACAAGTAATGCCTCCATATTTTCAAGTCAAATACCATGACCTCTAACTCAACGTCATGAGTTGGAAAATTCTTCTCATGCACCTTAAGTTGTCTAGAAGCATAGGCTATTATTTTCCCTTGTTGCATAAGAACACACCCCATACCCACTCAGAATGCATCACAATACACAACGAAGCCCTTTTTACCCTCCGTTAAAGTCAACACCGGAGCGAAAGTAAGCCTATTTTTCAAGATTTTGAAGATTTTTTGAGATGCCTATGACCATTCAAACTTCTTACTCTTTTAAGTCAAAGTAGTCAATGGAGATGCAATGGACGCAAAACCATCCACAGACCTCCAATAATAACCCGCTACACCGAAGAAACTCCTAATATCTGTTGGAGTCAATGGTCTCGACCAATTGTTCACCTCCTTGATTAACCTCAACTCCCTCACTAAATATGATATGACAAGGAAATGCCACCGACCTCAACTAAAACTCACATTTCCTATACTTTGAAAACAAATGATATTCTTTAAGTACTTGCAACACCACTCTCAAATGGCTCATTTGATCACCCTAATATTTTTAATATACAAAGATGTCATCAATGAAGACAATGACAACTAAATCTGGGTAACTTCGAAACACCTTATTCATTAGGTCCATGAACGTCGTCATAGATTAGTGAAACTAACGGACATTACTTAGAACTCATAGTGACCATATCTAGTCCAAAATACCATCTTTCGTATATCCTCACCTCTCACCCTAAGTTAGTGATACCCCGATCTCAAGTCAATCTTAGAAAACTAGCTTGCCCCTTGGAGTTGATCAAACAAGTCGTCAATCCGAGGGAGAGGACACATGTTCTCTATAGTGACTTTATTGAGTTGGTGATAATCAATGCACATTCTAAGTGACCAACCTTTCTTCTTCACAAACAATACCGGAGTACCGTAGGAGATATACAAGGTCTTATGAAGACTTTGTATAGTAAACCTTTTAGTTGAACCTTCAACTCTTTCAGTTTGGTTGGACCCATTTGATAAAAAGGAATTGAAATAGGGTTTGTATGCGGTAGAAAATTTAAACCAATATAAATTTTCCATTCGGGAGGAATACTGGAAGATATTTAGGAAAGAACTCCAGAAATACACTTACTACGAGAACAGATTCAATTGGAGGAATTACGGAGTCTAAATCTTGGACTCTTACTATGTTATATAAACAATTTTTTGAGATCATTTTCCATGCTTTTAGACAAGGGATGATACGACCTCCAGAAATAGAATGTCCCCTTCCACTCTAAAATGAGCTAATTTTGAAAGTTAAACTAGCCTCTTTCTACAATCAATAGAGGCAAAGCAAGCATGCAACCAATCCATACCCAAGATGATATCAAAATCAAGCATATCATGTTCTACTAGTTCAACATAAGAAACTCTACTGGGCAATATTATAGGACAATTTCTATACACCATTTTTGCAATAACCGACTCACGCAACGGGGTAGACACTATAAAAGTTTTATGCAAGATATCAGGTAAAATGTAAAACTTTTTAGCTACAAGAGAAGTAATAAATGACTAGGTAGCACCAGGATTGTTACAATTGGAGCACACACCCCAGATGAGACCGGCCTCGTCGTCTTCTCAGAGGACTCATACAAGCCCTTAGCATTCATTATAACATGTGGTTAGTAAAAATTGCGGGAATTAAAAATTTTACAATCTACTTGAAGTATACTTAGACTTCATATTTATCATTCATAAACCATACGATATTTTAAGAAATTGTCTCACATATATAAAACCATCTAAAGAGTACAAATCTGGACTTCGCCTATACATAGTCAATATGACACATAGGCCTAAATACAAAAGAATCCATAGAAACATGATGGAAATAGGATATTCCCAATATCTACTAAATTCTTCATAAGCAGGAATATAATTGATAGCTTCCCGAACATGAGGACCTACAAGACTTGGAGAAAGAGTTCCATGCTTCTTCAAATCGACATCCTTAAACTTCAATGGTCGGAACCTACAGTTGTAGTAATATAAAGTGATGGGGTTAGTATGCCACATGTACTAAGTATGGATATTTGCATATAACACTTAAGGACATGCATGAAAAGGGATAATTTATCATATCTTTAAAAAGCTTGCTAAGTCATTTGAATGTCTTTAGCGCACATATCATAGATTATATACAAGTCAAGGATTCCATAAACATAAAGCATTACCATAATTAAAGACATGTTCTCATACTCATGTTTATTTTTCATATTTAATAGATCATATAGCATAACATACAAAACATTTACCAATGATCCCATCAGCAACCTACAAGTGCAATAGTCATTTGAAGCCACATAATCCCATACAACGAAGTAGATAAGACAGAATACCATAGGTAAAGCTTTTCTTCATATAACTTGTAACATAATTAGTCATCACTTCATATAGCAATATAACCTAATAACATATTCATCATAATAACCAACATCATATAAGTGTAACGTCATATTTTTATAAACATATACCTTTCATATTATCATATTACATAAGAACAATCTCGTAGGATTTCCATTAGAGTCAACTTGTGTAATGTCTAGATAGAGTCCCATACCCCTACCTCGACTAAGTGGACTCCTCAAGTCACCCTAGTCAATGTTTATTTATTTGTCTTTCAGTTTACATGAGGGAACATACGCCTTAAATGACATAGACCATGTGAGCTAAACATAGAATACAGTGTCATAAAATCCCACACCAAAAAAAAGGTGGTCTACCGGCCAAGGTAAACCTAATATGACATAGCTTTCTAGGTAGATCAAGTAGCTAGTATCCTATGGTGGCAACATAGTTCAAGAAATAGGAGATGTATTAGAGACCCATAGTTCCACATTACATGGCAACCTTAATCTCATGAGAGTCATTTTTAACCTACCTTCCAATTAGGGAAAGGATACCTCTCATATCTAGTTCATCGGTGCTTAGCTTAAGTCCCTTTCTTGAATAACCTTTAAGTTGTCTTTTATCATAATGTTATCATAGGTCATAGGAGATTAAATCATTGTATAAACATTATCATGAACTTCTTAAGATTATATTAGAATATCCTTTCATCGTAACCCTTCGTTTGTGAGATTAACATATCATAAATCATCTTGTGTTAAGCATACAAGAGAATATCATAAAATTGCATTATCGTATTCTTATCATGATCTCACAAGTAACATGTTCATAGCCCAACATATCCATATAGCAGCAAATATGGTGGAGTAATCACAACTTTAGAAGACTTACCTCTTGCTTCCAATAACCTTATTCAAGAACTTACGTTAAACTTACAACATTCATAACCATAACATCGTAAAATACTCAATATCATAATAAAGAACAACTTTTAAAATCATATACAATATCAATGCATAATGTAGGGTAAATTATAAGGGTAATTTATGAGTTCATTCTAGGGTTAGATCCAAGCCCTACGATTTCATATTGTTAATTAGCAGAAACAATCATACGAAACCATTGTGTATATAAGAACATGATTCACACGAAATTAAAATATAAATAACAACATACTCATCAAATAGTGTGTAAAATACCATAAATAACACTTACATTTCATTGAAAATCATAAATCTAGGGTTAGGAAGAAAACTCATTTCGTAGAGTAAAAACCTTAGTATTTGAAGTTCTCGAAAACTTATCTTTGAAAGGACCTCTTGGGGAAAGGAATCCAAGGAGTGAAAACTTCACCCCTTATATATGAAGAATACAGTAAAATTAAATGAAAATCTTGAGGTCTTCATCTTCTTCCTTAAGCTCTTCTTATTCTTCAATGGAGTTTGGGGAAGAGAGTGTTCTTGAGAGAATGAGAGAAATATCGTTTGATCTGTTTTGGGACGTGTAAAAGTGGTCTAAAACTGATCTAATATCATTATATAGTTGTCCTATTAATTAACTAAAAGACCCTCAACTTAAATGGGTCTTTATTATAAGTTAAATTACCTAAAATATGACTTTAACGATTCTAGGAAGTAGCTGCTCGTCGCAGAGCCAAATCCCATCATTTTTATGATATTTTGATTTGAGGCAGTACGGTGCGTGTCAGACTCGTGTCACGATGTTGCCTCTCAAATATTGAGGCAGAACACCTCCTTCCAGGCGCGCGTTGAACGCTATGCCTCAACTTCTGCGTGCTCGCAGGCTGCCAGGCAGCCTGCCTACCCATGTTTGGTTCCTCCCCAAGGACCCTTATGGTGGTCCTTGGGGTGTCGTTACCGGACGTTTGAACCGTTGGTACAACATACTACGTATCCAAGGTCACTTTACAAGCTCTGGACTTTATTTGACATTTCGAAACCTTCATCAAACATAGGGACGTCAACTAGTTCAAATTAGCTTATTTTCGGACGTCAAGGTCTTTCGTAGTCGTTTTTGCTCTAACCTTTTCCAAATTAGTTTATAACATTAATATAGGTCTGGAAACATCATTCTAAACATTATTTTATGGATTAAGCTCTAGTCTAAGTCAGGACATTTCTGGAGTGTAACAGGGAGAGCATATACATCAATGTAGAAGACATTCAACATACTAGTCACCACATCGGGAGAAGTCTCTTGCTCACCCCTAAAGCGTATAGCATAGAAGCGATTCTTCTTAGGAGAATCACTAGAACAACTTGCTTGAGCTTGACCACCCTTATATTGACACTTCATGTTAGGGCAATCTCTAACCTTGTGGTCACTCTTGACACAACCAAAGCGATTTCCCGTTCCAACCAAGCATTCACCAGGATGACCCTTTCCACACTTGGTAAATGTAGACTTCTTATTTAGTGAGTTTCCACTCCTCCACTTTTGGGCCCTAGGATTTTGCACCTTATCATAACGAGCCTTGGTGAATTTGGATGAAACTTCATTAGAGAACCTCTTCTTTACCCTAGGCTTGTCTTTGATGTCATGCCTACCCTTTGAAGAACCACCATCAAAATATCTTTCCCTCTTGGCATATCTACTCTTCTTCTTAGCCCTTGCCTCTTTCACCTGTAGAGCATGAACCATGAGATGAGAAATGCTCATATTGTCATGTGCATAGCTGAATGACACTGATGTTGCAAATCATTTGACACCCCATCACAAAATGGCTTACTTCATTTTGACACCCTAGGATCGGAAACCAAAGAAGGAGCATGGTTGGACAATTTAGTGAATTTCAAATATTATTCAAGCACACTCATAACTCCTTGACAAAGGTTGATGAACTCCACCACTTTGAATTCTCTCATTTCCCTAGGAAATAACCAATCAAGAAAATCATTCTTGAAGATCTCCCAAGTTAGTGGTCCACCCCCAAGAGGCCTATTGTCCCTCTATTGGGCATACCATATTTGAGACACATCTTTGAGTTGGTAAGTTGCTAACTCGGCCTTCTCACTAGTAGTTAACCCCATAGAATAAAGGATCTTGTAGATTTCATCAATGAACTCTTGTGGGTCTTCTTCAATCTTGGACGCATAGAAAGTATAAGGCTTCATCCTAGTGAAATCCATTAGAAGGGATGCGATGGTAGCAACTTGTTGATTTGGTCGGGGTACAATCTTCCGATTAGCTTGGGTCGTCATGGCTTGGGCTTGTGTAGTGACGGCTTGGGCATGTGAAGTAATGGCTTGGGCCATTTTGAAGAGAGCGGACCTTATGTTCTCATCCGCAAAGGAGGAGGATTCACCAAATCTTGGTCATCATTATCTCTTCTTCAAGAGGAGGGACTTGATCACCACGGGGTGGAACTCCTGCATTGGCACTCTCCTTCTCAAGTCTTCATGCCACATTCCTTCGAGTATTCATTACCTATAACCAAAAATAAAGGTTTAGGTGAAAGCACACAATAAGTAAACTCTAGAGGCACACGATATTGGATTTCCAAGCAGGAGGGAGTTTGCTAAGCATCTCATAGATTCCTATTTATAAGTATGGTGTGCTTCAAAAAATTATTACTATGAATCTACATAGACATGGCTAAGAGAAACACCGACATCAAAGATATTGAAACTCATGCTCTGAAACAATGCTTCTGACATTCGGGGAGCCCCCCGCCCGAGATTAAAGCTGCGTCATCGTCCCCTTTGAAAACTAAGACTAGAATCTTAGCATACATAATTACATTCACATGTTAAAATAGCGGAAAAGTTTAAAAATTTTCATAAACTTGTACATGGAGATTTACATAGACCTCTGCATATACATAATATATTTATATCAAGTATACATAGACTCTTCATATAGGAAGATTCCATAGTCTTGTACTTCTATTGAACATAGTGTGTGTGTGTGTGTATGTGTGTGTGTGTGTATATATATATATATATCTAATAAAATTATAGAAATTTGGGCATAGCCCATGCATCAATGTAAAAGAGTCACATATAAGCTATACAATCTGTACTCAAATGAAAAGAGATAGAATATAAGAGTCTTAAAACTAAAACATCTTCATAAGCTCGATATTTGGCATTTCCCTCAAAAAGTGAGGAACTACTAACTTAGATGATTAAAAATACCAAGTCTTCTTCAAAGTCGTCTCAAAGAGCCCTCAACGACCGCAACCTAAATTGTTGGTAAAAGGGAGAAAATGGAGTTAGTGCACCACTTGTACTAAGTATGAAATCATATGCACATATAAGATCAAATCATGCTAAAAAGGGACATTTCATTAAAACATGCTATTTTATCTTTGTAAAGCCTTATGAATAGTTAAGCAAACCAGACCACTCAACAAGACATACGCATTAAGTCAAAGCACATAACATGCTTGTCAACATACTTTAACCCGTAATCTAATACCACCCTATCATCAAGTAATTACATCACAAGCATGAATAAGAGTCATGACATCATAATAAATCAAGACAGCTACACATTGATACTCATAAAGTAAACAAGTGCAATGACCAAGCAAAGCCCCATAACCTTACTCAATGAAATTACTCAACAAGAAACATAACCAATATCTAAGTTCTCATAACATAACCTTTAAAGATACATAACATCATACTTTAGCAATCTAGGCCAAATACATGTTCATAATAATAACCATCATCATATAATGTCATTTTCATATACACCCATTATGTTACAATAATTTGTATTCATTATAAAATACATAAATAGTATCACGCATCAAAGGCTTCCCTCAAGGCAAAGTATTGCAAGGCATAGATATAGTCCCATACCCCTAGCTAGGCTAAGTAAAACCTCTCAAGTCAGCCTAGATGATTTATACTTTATTACTTCCTTTTAGTTTAGAGAACACATGCCTTAACCGACATAGACAACAAGATCTAAGTGTGAAATCCGGTGTTGTGAAACCTTACACCGATGGAAAGTGGTTTACCGGCAAAAGTATAACCAAACATAAATGTAGCTTTTTAGGTGGATCCAGCTAGTCTTCCTATGGGAGAAACATAGTTCAAGAACTAAGAGATAGGTATAATCCATCTACATAACATTTGAAAATTAGGGCCTCCTCTCATAGGAATCCATTGGATAAATATCCCTCATTGGACAGTCAACTCCACATGTGGAACTATAGGGTGAATCTTCCTCTATGGGAAATCATCACCTCTCATTGTCATATTCAGTCGGTACTAAGCTGAGACCCTTTTTGAAATGTGTTTAATGCCTTTATTAATCATCGTAGCTTATTTTAGGTCATAGGGTCTAACCCTTGTATATTAATCAGCATCATCATAGTTCAATAGGAATTGCATGAGTATAATCCTTTCATCGCAATCCATATAAGTGAGGTTAGCACATTTACAAATTACTTCATAATAAGGCACATTGATAAATCATTCACCATCCATATAACATTTAAATCTTAGAGAACACCTCAAAAATCATAGTCAAGACATTTCAATTCAATATCATTCCAACCCTATCAATCCTAATACAAGGCATACTCCAATAAAACATCATGGCTTAATCACATCAAGGTCTTACAATCAACCCTTACTTCAACCCAATTATGGAATAACATCAGCATAATTTAATGACCAACATGATAAAAAGACTATAAAAATCACTACATCACAATTCAATACTAGATAATAACTTTAACCAAGATACTTAGGTCAATTCAGAACATACTTCATAACTTAGATCAAATTCTCAAGAACTAGCACGGTAAGACAATATTCATCCTAATGTGTTCATGATTGATTCAATAACATAATATAGTAGTAATTAAATCAATAACTAAGTCAATTGAACCAACATTTAACATCTCATATAAAGATCGTAATCTATGGTTAAGGGGTAACGATCATCTTCTACAAACTAGACCAAACCATCAAGATATATTATAATCAAGTTAGGATACATTCTATGATTTCCATATTATACAAAATAAACCAATAAAAAAACAATTCATAACATAAATTTTGAGATTGGATGAAACTCACTTGATAACTCAACTTTTGAAATTACTTTGAAGGAACCCTTTTAGGAAATATGTCTCAAAGGTAAATTAGATCCCGTACCTTAATGATTATTTAATAATTGATTGTGAATTAATCCCTTTACAGCCCCTAAACCCTCCCCTATTTTGGTCTTCAATGGAGTTCTTCAACTAGAGAGAGAAAGAAGAGAGAAGGAAGAGAATTTGGGTTTGTGAGTTATGAGAGTTTAGGTTAATCTAATGGGTTTGGGGCTTTTATATGGGGAGTTAATAAATTTTTTTAGACTTACCTTAACCACTAATTAACTACCTAACCCCTTAATTAATTATTTGGAACTAATTAAAAACGTGCAGGATTTTACAATGACCACGGACGACACCACAATCGACAGATCGTGGTTCAATTAACGCTCATTGTTCCCTTCCGTGCTGCACATCCATCGGCTTGGTTAGAGACTAAGAAAATGATTCCCTACAATGATTTGGTTAAGTTTTGGTCGACGGATGGGATGGACCCCCCATCGATCAACACAGGCCCCGTCGATTCCCTTTCGTGGGTGTAGACTTTCTTGGGCAGTTTCATGACCCCAAACGCTATGGTCCTTCTCAAGGTCCCTTGGTTGGTCCTTGGGGAGTCGTGCCCGTACATTTAGACCATAAATCAACTTGAACACATGTTAGAAACCCTTTCACCAATTTTCATCAATTCCCAACTTCTAATAGCTACTCAAATAGGTTAAGGCACACTAGTACCTTCTTGAATTAATTTCCTAACGTCATGGACGTTCTTGGACGTTTTGATTTCTAGAACTTCTAATTGACTTATATTCATTAAAATGAACCTTAAAATAGTGTCTAGAACTATTGAAAATTATGTTACACTCTAGAACACGTCTTGGACTTTCGAAGTGTTACACTTTGTACATGTGCAATGGTTAATGTGTTGCCTTCTCTGTGTGAAACTTCATGGTTGCCTTGATAGGGTTGAAGTCTTTTATGTAGGATTAATCAATAGAAGTGAAGGTAGTGTGCTTAGTTTGTATTGTGATGATGTGGGTTGGAATGAACTAGAAGTTACCTTATTTAAGTATAGCAAGAAAAGAGAGAGGCCTTACTTCTAAGTCTCTTCTATTGTTTCCCCCTAAGGTTTTATCACCCTTGGTAATCCTGATATAGTTGAGGCTTTATGTGGTTGCGTAATATGACCTACTTTGATGGTTATGAGTCTCCGTTGGGTGTTAGGCCTAGAGAAATGATGATGGTTGAGCTAAGTTGCTCTTAAATAAATTTACCCTAAGTAGGGGATGGTGATCTGAGTAGTAAGGTGGTTGAGATTTCTACCTTGTCCTTTTATTCTTACTTGAGGTTTACACTAAAGAGTTCTTAGAAGCTTATTTATGATAGGAGTATTGCATAAACGTATGTGTTGCATGTTCTCCATATGTTATGTTGCCTTAATTCACACTTTGTTAAGCATGTTTTAAGGATTCTAAAGTGCATGAAAAGGAATTTTTGAACCAGATTCATATTTTTTCATGTTGATTGTGCATATTGATATGTTAGTAGTGCATTTAACATATTTATATAATTTCAAGACCCCAATGAATCTTAATGAGATAAGGTATGAAGCATGTTGATGTCACTTTAAGTTGTGGTATTTAAAGCCATTAATGAGAAATGGAGTCTCCTCAAAATGAAAAAAATGATGATTCTCTTGAAAATATGTGTCCTTTATGATTTAGGAAATATGAATGTAGGTTCACTCTTGAAAAATGAAGGCATATCTAGAAAGTCATTATGACCCTAGAGTACCCGCTAGAAGTTAGGGCATTCTTGAATCAAAACACGGCGTACTTGACCTCTTGGAGGTCTTATACATGCCCTTTATTACCATTCATTGCATAAACATATATGAGAAGTAGTGCGGAATTAAAACTTTTCACAACATTGGAATAGCCTTTAAAAAATTCTTTCATATAACCAAAGGAAATACTATGTCTCATGTCATCAAATTTTAGACTCAAAATATGATTGGAAACGGCCTATACAATCGAAATATAGCACTATTAAGTCTATTACAATGCTTAAATAAATAAACTCTAAAGACATTTAATCCCTCGAGTCAAATGAGTAAATACCTCAAACTTGCTTGAAAGATCCTATAATCCAAGCTTCGCTCCCAATAGTACCTGTGCCTATGAGTCATTTTAGTGATATATAAAAGCTTTAAAATAGTACAAACACATTTACTAAGTATGGTTTAATGCATGAAAACCATGATAACGTAAATTTATAGGAAATATGCTCTTTGTGATGAAAACATAGTAGTATAAGCATAAGAACAACATTTATCACCTTAGAAACACATAATACATCACATAAACATTTTATCACATTTTAAGGAACATTAAAGTGAACCAACCAATATTACAGTGAACTAACTCAAGCTTCACAATGAACTCTTTTAGCATGCAACTCTCTAACTAAAATTTATACTAAGACTCACTTATGTAAGACAAAGAGAGGCTGCCCATACACCCTCTCTTAGCACACCTAAATAATCCTTTGGACTATCTATAATGAGATATACACACTCACAATATATCAAAACACAGATCAAATAAGATGACATTCTCCTCACCAAGGTTATCAAAAGACTTACTTATGTAATTCAAGAATAGAATGTTCATACACCCTCTCCAAGATTACTTAAATAATCCTTAAGATTTTCTATGTTTTAGATCGTGTCTATGGAATCAACCAACCTTTATATCTAGAGTCATTCTTAAGACTTCCCATATAAGAAATGAAGAGATCATCATTTATGGCCCTCTTAACACTTTAACTAGGCAATCCTTAATGTTACTCTAGGCTAGGTACTCATTAATCTACATGCTCTCTATCTTAAGGAAATACTTCATTAGTTCATTTATGGACATAGATCACATATATACATTCAAGTAATGATATTGGACAAGACCTAGGGACTCACTAACTAACATCTTCAAAGCCTAATTATGCAATGTCTAGGTAGCATCCCATACCACCACCTAAACATCATAATACTTCTCCAATACTAGTAGGTATCCCATATGAAGAGAATAGGCAATAAACAACATAGACCATGGTAGCTAAGCATGGAATCTAAAGTTGTAACCTACTCCGATCAGGGTGTTCTATTCGCCAATGGTAGATCTTTGACACATCCCATGTAGGCACATGGTTAAGGAATATGAAAGGTTTCTTTCACTTTGGCCTTATTATTATTTAAAGGTACTTACTAAACCATAATCACACGGTGTTACACTTTTTTCCTCATAGAGTAAATCATATAAATGATAACATGAAGAGGTGTCATATCTAGTTCATAACCCAATCACATTCACGTTACAAAAGAGGTCCCCTAGGGTTTCCTTACAATGGTTAATAGGATAGCTTTACTTTGCTAAGTATGATTTCATGCCTTTCCAGCCAACTAACACAAAGTCCGCCATTCACACAAGAAGGATTCCATTACAACTTTCGATTTCAAGGATATCATAACCTCTCAACTAAGTTGAGGGTTCCACATAATTTTGATCATCTCACTATGTGCAAGGCCACGTATCATTCATACATAAAATACTTATAGGATTTAGCATCCTGAGTCAAAAATCTCATATTAGCAATATACATGTATCAAGTAAGGGACACTAACAAGACATATCAATACTTCACTTGTAACAGTCTAAAAGTCTAAGACGTGTTCAAGACCCTAACAAAGGTGTCATGAAATTTTATACACTGTTTTAAGGAATAAATAATTACTATAAGTCATTTATAATGTTTCTAAATCAAAACGTCAAAAAACGTCCAAGACGTCCGGAAACTAGCTCAAGTGGTGCTAGTGTGCCTTAGCCTATTTTACTAAGTTTTAGGAAACGAAAAATGATGAAATTTTGTGGAAGTGTGTATAACATGTATTAGACTTATTTCATAGTTTAAACGTCATGGTACGACTCCATAAGAACAAACCAGGGCCCTTAAGGAGGACTCTTGCATTTTGGTCGAAGGTTGCCTAAGGCAGTGTCCACAAATGACTTGCCAAAAACGGTTTGTGGTCCAATTGACGGGCCATCCACTGCATCCATCAATGGACACTTAAAATATTGGGCAAAGGTTATATCTTTACAACTCTCTTCTCCGAGCGACGTACCAACAAGATGGTTAGTCCCTTGGTCCGTCCATGGACAAACAGGGCGTAGGCGGGGTGTAATATGTGAATGCTATGGTTCTGCTACTCCTTTTCCAGTTGATTAAATTAATTTATTAATTAGGGGGTTATTTAATCAGTTAGGGTTTAAGGGTTTTCTAATTATGTTATTTAACAACCTATATAAATACCCAACCTAATTAAGTTAATCTAACCCTCATATATCACAAACCAGAAATTCTTTTCCTTCTCTCTTCTTTCTCAATCCCAAGTTGAACAACACCCTAGAAGTAAAGGTAAAGGAATTCAAGGGATCATAGAGATCAAAGTTTCTCAATCAAACTTCATCAATCAACAAGGTATGTGATTTGTTTTACCTTTGGATCTATTTCACCAAAGGATTCCTTCAAATTGATTTCAAACGATGTGTTTTCATGTGGGTTTCTTCCAATATCGAAATGGGTCTTTCAATTGGATTTTTTATGTTTTGTTTTGATTGTAATAATTAGATTATGATGAATTATGACTATATTATAGGACTCATTGATGGATTGGTCTAGTTTGTAGAAGATAACCTTTTCCCCTAAGCCCTAGCTTGTGATCTTGAGTTGAATTGTGTAGTGGTTGTTCAATTGACATGGTTATTGGTTGAATTAATATCCAATGATAATCCTTTAATTCTCTTTCGTGAGTAGTTGATCTAGGTTGTTAAGTAGATTATGAATTTGACCTAAGTCTCTAATCTTAAGCTATGAACTATTGATGGATTGTTGTACGGTGCTTAAGTTGATTTTATTATCATATTGGTTACTATTGTTTAATGATATAACACACATTGTTGGGTTGATGGTAAGACCTTGATGTTGTATTATGAAGGATACTTGGCAAGTCATGTGATCCCAACTCTTTACTTCAAGTATTGTTACTTGTGATTAAGAGATGATGTTGTATTGAAGTATAACTTATATTAAGATTGATAGTGTTGGTATGATGTTGAATTGAAACGTCTTGACTATGGTTTGTGGGGTGTTGACTATAATGTAAAATCTATAAGTATGGTGATAAATTACCAATGTTCCTTATCATTTATGATTACGTGCTAACCTCACATGTATGAATTATAATGAAAGGAAAATACTCAGGCAATTCTTATTGCGATATGATGATGATGATTATATAAGGGATAGACCCTATGACCTAAACTATGTTTAGATAATAATGGATGACTTAAAGACATTTCAAAAGGGACGTTAGCTTGGCACTGAGAGAACTTGACAATAGGAGGTGTTGACACACCAGAGAGGAAGATTTACCCTAAAGTTCCAGATGAGATGTTCACTCCCCTATCAGGGATACTCACACTATGGATTCTCATGAGATTTGGCTCCAATTACCAAGTGATATGTAGATATTTCATACATATATCCTAGTTCCTTAACTATGTTGCCACCATAGAAAGACTAGCTAGTGGATCTACCTAGAAAGCTATGTTTATGTTTGGTCCTGCTTGGGCCAGTAGACCACCTTATATCGGTGTAAGATTTTACAAAAATGGGTTCCACGCATAGATCTTGTGGTCTATATCGGTTATGGAAAGTTTACTTAAAATAAAATAAAGTGATGAAGTACAAACAAACTAGGGTGACTTAAGAGGTTTGACTTAGCCTAGGTTTGGGTATGGGAATCTACTTATGCCTTGCACTACTATGCCTTGAAGGAATCCTTAGGAGGTTATTATTATGTATGTATATTCCTATAAATGTAAATTATGATAATGTATTGATCTTACATGTTAATGTCACTATGTGATGTTTGTAACTCTTATGAAAATGTATTTGTTCTCTATTGCTAAAACTATGATGTTATATACTCTTAATGATATATTATGTGGAGTTGTACCTTGGTTATGTTTCTTTTTAGTTTTAATTAATAAATAAAAATATGGGGCTTTGCTTAGTTATTTCACAAGATGACTTAATGAGGGTAATGAGTAATGGTCTTGCTTTGTTAAAATGTGATGAACTCTTATTCATGCTTGTGATGTTGTGAGTTGATGATAGAGTTACATTTGATTTTGGGTTCTAGTATGTTGATATGCATGTGACTTGATTTGACTTAAGGTTGTTTCTTCTTGTATAGTACATAGTATTGACTTGATGAATATGTATTAATGACTTGTATAGGTTCTTGAATGTGCATAAGGCTTTCCAAATGCAAGATAGCATGTTTTAAATGAAATGTCCCTTTTTAGCATTATTTGATAATATATGTGCATATGGTCTCATACTTAGTACATGTGATGTGCTAACCCCATTTTCTCGCTTTTACCCAACATTTTAGATTCCGATCGTTGTTGGATTTTGAGACGACTTTGAAGAAGACTTGGAGATCTCACTCATCCAAGTTGGGAAGGTACTTAGTCTCTAAGGGCAATGCCACTATCAAGCTTATGAAGTTGTTCTAGTTTTAAGACTTCTATATTATTTCCTTTTCATTTGAGTAATAAAGATTGTATATCCTATATGTGGCTTTATTACATTGATGTATGCCATATGCCCGATTGATATACTCTTATTTTAGATGGTTATGACATGAGACACTCTTTTAAGACTATGTTAAGTATCTTATATATATGTGTGCAATAAAAGTAGAAGATTATGTTATATTCTTATACGAAGGATCTATGTATACTCAATATCAATATAAATTACGTGTATGTGATAGGTCTATGTTAACCTCATGCTAGATAGAAAAAAGTTTTAAATATTTTGCATTTCTAACCTATGAATGTATTGATGTAAACTTAGAGGCTAGTCTTTGTCCTCTCCGAGGATGATGACGCCGGTTACGTCTAGGTGGTGCTCCCCGGATGTGACACACTTGGTATCAGAGCATGAGGTTGAATATCTTTAGAGTCAATGTCTTATTCAACCACGTCTATGTATATTCTTTTTCATAATTGTGAAGCGCACCACAGTTATAAATAGGAAACTGTATGAAGCTTAAAAATCTCTCACTTTTGTGGAAATCCAATATCGCGCCTCTAGATTCTTTGTTCTATGTTCCTTTAGAATATAATTATATTATTGTAATTATAGGCAATGAATTCTCAAATAACAGCCTCTCAAAGACTTGATGAAGATATTGTCAATTAGGGAGCTCCTCCCCGTGGTAATCATGTTCCTCCTCTTGAAGAAGTTGTTAATGATGACCAAGCTCCGGTAAATGCTTTACCTACGATGGATGGTTAAATAAGGTCTGCATTTCTCTAATATACCAAGCCTAATACAAAAGTACAAGTCGTCACTACTGAAGAAAAAAGCTACAACTTCCCAATCTAATCGAGAGGTTGTACCCCGACCAAATAAACAAGTTACTACCATTGCCTCCCTTCTAAGGAATATCACTAGGATGAATCCTCATACTTTCTATGGGTCCAAGGTTGAAGAAGACCCCCAAGAGTTCATTGATGAAATCTACAAGATCATTTATTCGATGGGGTTGACTACTAGTAAGAAGGCCGAGTTAGCCACTTACCAACTCAAAGATGGAGGCCAAACTTGGTATTTCCAATGGAGAGATAATAGGCTTTTAAGGGGTGGTACGGTGACATGGGAGATTTTCAAGAAGGTTTTTCGTGATAGGTTCTTTCAAAAAAAGAAAAGGGAAGACAAAGTGGAAAAATTCATCAACCTTCGTCAAGGAGGTATGACTTTACTTGACTACTTTTTGAAATTTACTCAGTTGTCAATGTATTCTTCTTCTTTGGTTTCGGACCCTAGAGGTGAAATGAGCAGCTTTGTGATGGGAGTGTCGGATGACTTGAAAGAAAAATGTTCTTCGGCAATGCTACATGATAATATGAAAATTTCTCGTCTCATGGTTCACGCTCAACAAGTGGAAGAGACAAGGGTTAATAGAAAGAGTAGGGATGCTCAAAGTGCAAGGTCTTTTGATGGTTGTTATTTAAAGGGTATGCTTGATATCCAAGACAAGCCTAGATTCTAGAAGAGGTTCTCTAATCAAGTTACTTCTAAGTTCCCTAAGGCTCTTGATGATAAGTTGCATAAACCTAGGTTCGAAAAGGGAAATAATATAAACTCACATAATGAGAATCCTACTTCGACCAAGTGTGGCAAAGGTCATTTCAGTGAATACATAGTTTGAATGGGAAATTGTTTTAGTTGTGGTAATACTGGGCACAAAGTTTGAGATTTTCCAAATGTGAAGGGGCAATACAAGGGTGGTAGTCAAGCTCAAGAAAATTGTTCTAATGTTGATGCTGCAAAGAAGAACCATTGTTATGCTCTCTACTCTAGAGGTGAGAAGTAGACTTTTCCCGATGTGGTGACCGGTGAGTTGAATGTCTTTTCTATTTATGTATATGTTTTACTAGATTTCGGTGATACATTGTCATTAGTTATTCCTCTAGTATCTAAAATGTTTGACATTTTTCCTGATATCTTGAATGAACCTTTCATGGTGTCTAACCCGGTTGGTGAGTTGGTGGTTGCAACAAGATTGTAAAGAAATTGTCCTATAATGATGCCCAGTATAGTTACCCGTGTTGAACTAATAGAACTTGATATGATTGATTTTGATGTCATTTTTTGGTATGGATTGATTGCATGCTTTCTTTGCTTCCATAGATTGTTCAACAAGGGTGGTGAAGTTTAACTTTCCAAATGAGCCCGTTTTTGAGTGGAAGAGGAGAAATTCTATTCCTAGAGGTCATATTATTTCTTGTTCGAAGGATTGTAAGATGATCTCTAAAGGGTGCTTATACCATAAAGTAAGAGTCCAAGATTTAGACTCTAAAATTCCTCCCATTGAGTCGGTCCTCGTAGTGAGGGAATTATCGGGCCGATATTCCTCCTGAAAGGGAAATTTATTTTTGTCTCAACTTGCTACCGGATACAATACCATTTCAATTCCTTCTTATCGGATGGCTCCGGCCTAATTGAAAGAGTTGTAGGATCAACTCAAAGACTTACTAGAAAAGGGCATTATTCGGCCTACTATTTGTCCATGGGGTAGTCCAGTATTTTTTGTGAAGAAGAAGGATGGGTCCCTTAGAATGTGTATCGATTGCCATCAACTCAACAAAATCACAATCAAGAACAAGTATCATCTCCCTCGGATTGATGATTTGTTTGATCAACTCCAAGGTGCTAGTTACTTCTCCAAGATTGACTTGAGATTGGAATTTCACTAACTTATGGTGAGAGGTGAAGATATTCCCAAGACGACATTTCGAAGAAGATATGGTACCTATGAGTTCTTAGTAATGTCCTTTGGTCTCACTAATACTCTGGTGGCGTTTATGGACCTAATTGATAGGGTGTTTTGAATTTACACATATTTATTTGTCATTGTCTTCATTGACTACATCTTGGTATGTTCGAAGAATGAGGGTGAACATATGAATCATTTGAGAGTGTTGTTGCAAGTGCTCAAGGAACACCAATTATTTACCAAGTATAGAAAATATGAGTTTTGGTTGAGGTCGGTAGCATTTCTTGGTCATATAATCTCTAGTGAAGGAGTAGAGGTGGATCAAAAGAAGAACAACGCAGTGAAAAATTGGCCTAGGCCTTTGGCTCCTACGAATATTGGTACTTTCTTAGGTCTAGCCGATTATTATTGAAGGTTTGTCAATGGGTTTGCTTCTCTTACTTCCCGTTTGATAACCTTGACCCAAATGAATATTAAATGTGAGTGGTCGGAGGAATGTGAAAATAGCTTCCAAATGTTGAAGGATAGGCTTACTTCCGCTCCGATATTGACTCTATCGAAGGGTACTAAGGGCTTTGTTTTCTATTATAATGCACCCCGAGTCGGGTTGGGGTGTGTTCTTATGCAATGGCAAACTTATACCCCATTCTTCAAGGCAAGTCCAAGTTCATGGGAAGAATTATCCGACTCATGACCTTGAGTTAGAGGTTGTGGTATTTGCCTTGAAAATATAGAGGCATTATCTCTTTGGGGTTCATGTTGATGTGTATACGAACCACAAAATTATCCAATATGTATTCACTCAAAAGGAGTTAAATCTCCGGCAACGTATATTGTTAGAGTTGTTGAAAGATTATGACATAAGCGTTCTCTATTACCCTGGCAAGTCTAATGTGGTAGTGGATGCTCTAAGTCGGTTGTCCATGGGAAGTGTGTCCCATGTGGAAGAATCTATGAGAAATCTAGTTAAAGATGTTCATTGGTTGGCTCGTTTAGGGGTTCAAATTGATGATTTTCCTAATAGTGGTATGGTGATACATCATAACTCCGAGTCGTGTTTGGTGGTTGCGGTAAAGTTTAAGCAAAACCATGATCCATTATTGATGGAGTTGAAACAATCGGTTATTGGAATGATAAATGAGTAATTCTCCCAAGGAGGGATGGTGTTCTTAGGTATCAAGGAAGATAGTGTGTGCCAAATGTGTATGATTTGAGGTGTATGGTCCTTGAAGAAGATCATGGATCCCATTACTCTATTCATCCGGGTTCTACAAATATGTACCATGATCTTAGAGAAGTATTTTAGTGGGATGGCCAAAAAAGGGATATAGAATTTGTTGCAATGTGTCAAAATTGCCAACAAGTGAAGGCCGAGCACCAAAAGCCTAGTGGTCTACTACATGAAATAAAAATTCCTACTTGGAAGTGGGAAGATGTTAACATGTATTTCGTAGTAAATTTGCCTTGAACTCAAAAGCAATACGTCTCTATATAGGTGGTAGTGGATAGATTGACCAAATCCGCTCACTTTATTCATGTTAAGTTTACTTATTCGGGAGAAGATTATGAAATAATCTATATTGACAAGATAGTAAGTCTTCATGAGGTTCCTTTGTCCGTCATATCGGATAGAGGGGCTCAATTTACATCTAGGTTTTAGATATATTTTCAAAATTTGGGTACTCAAGTGAAGTTAAGCACCTTTTTTCATCCTCAAACGGATATTCAAGAGAATCGAACTATTTAAACTCTTGAAGATATGCTTAGACCTCGCATCACTATTTTTTTTGGGAAATTGAGATGAGCATTTGCCTTTGGTGGAGTTCTCATATAATAATAGTTTACACTTATCCATATCTATGGCTCTTTATTAATCCTTGTATCATAGTAAGTGTGGATATCCTATTGGGTGGTTTGAGGTGGGCGAGTCTTAGATTCTTGGTCCCGATTTGATATATAATACTTTTGGAAAATTTCATATCATAAGGAACCGGTTGCAATTAGTCTCTAGTCGACAAAAATCTTTTACCGATCATAGGAGAAGAGACTTACAGTTTGAAGAAGGTAATAAAGGTGTACTCGAAAATTTCACCTATGAAAGGAGTGGTTTGATTTGGCAAGAGAGGGAAGTTGAGTTCTCGTTATATGGTTCCCTGTGAAATCTTGCAAAGGGTTGGTAAGGCTGCTTATAAATTGAAAATTCCTAGTGAACTATCTTCTGTTCATTCGGTTTTCCATGTTTCTATACTTTAGAAGTGTATCGTGATATCGAGTATATTTTTCCTATTGAGGGTCTTGGTTTGAAGGATAACCTTTCCTATGAGGAGCATCTGATTGAAATCTTTGATTGTCAAGTGAAGAGGTTGAGGAACAAAGGGGTGGCCTCCATAAAAGTATTATGGAGAAACCACCTAGTTGTGAGAGCAACATGGAAAGCCGAGACCGACATAAAATCCCGTTATCCTCATCTCTTTCCTAATGAAAGTTATTTGCTTTTACTTATAATGAAAATAATGACTAAATTTGAAGTTGCTATGATATTTGGCGAAGTTTTGCAAAAATTTACATTTTATGGTGTCATTACAGTGATGTTACATCGAAGTGTTCCTTTTGACTTGAAAATTTTCAATTCTTCTTGTTTTGAGTTATGTTGTGCATTTTTATATGGTGAGTATTTAAGAAATTATGTTGAGCATGTTGGTAAGTTGATTTTTGGCATAATTGACTCATATATGGTATGTTAAGATCATGTTGTTGTAAGAAGGAATTCCTCATAATGTGATTTTGAGCCTTATGTGTGGTTATTGAAGTTTTGAATTGACATGTGTAAAAATTCCATGATTGATGTTGTAAATCATGTTATTTTGTATTATTGTTTGTTGTGCTGCTACTTTGGAGTCTTTCCTTCCTTCAAAAAGATTTTAGTGTCATTCAGGGAGAAATGTTTCTAAGGGGGGGATAATGTAACACTTCGAAAGTCTAAGACGTGTTCTAGATCCTAACATTCGTGTGAAAATGTTTACACAATTTTTTAATGTCATAAATTATGAATATAAGTCATTTAGAATGTTTGGAAATCAAAACATCAAAGAACGTCCATGACTTCCGGAAACTAGCTCAAGAGGTGCTAGTGTACCTTAACCTTTTTGACTAAGTTTTAGGTGTCAAAAAATGATGAATATTGGCAGTAGGGTATTTAACATGTATTAGAGTTATTTAATAGTTGAAACATCACGTTATGAGTCCCCGAGGTCCAACCAAGGTCCCTTGAGGAGGAACCTTGCATTCGGGTCAAAGGCTGCCTAAGGCAGTGTCCACAACCGACTTGCCACAAGCGGTTTGTGGTCAAATCGATGGGGCGTCGATTGCCTCAATCGATGGACACTTATAATATTGGGGAAAGATTTGATTTTTAAAAGCCTCTGATCCAAAAAATGTACCAACGGGACGGATGGTCCCTTTATCCGTCGATGGACAAACAAGGCATAGGCGGGGTGTCGTTTATGAGGGCACTGGTTATGATGCTCGTTTTAAAGTTGATCAAAATTTATTTAATTAGGGGGTTAGCTAATCAGTTAGGGGTTAAGGGTTGTATATTTAAGTTACTTAACAACTTATATATAGACCATAACCTAATTATGTTAATCTAGCCCTCATAAATCCCAAAACACCAATTCTCTTCCTTCTCTCTTCTTTCTCTCTCACAAGTTAAAGAACACCATAGAAGTCAAGGTCAAGGAGTTCTATGTCTGCTAGAGATCAAATTTTCTCCGTCAAACTTCATCAATCAATAAGGTACCTTTCACCTTTGGGATCTCTTTCCCCAAAGGGTTCCTTTAAATTGATTTTAAAAGATGAGTTTTCATGTGGGTTTCTTCCAATCTCGAAATTGATCATTCAATTACATTTTTTTATGGTTTATTTTGATTGTATTGATTATATTATGATGAATTATGACTATATTACACTACTCAATTATGGATTGGTCTAGTTTGTAGAAGATTACATGTTTCCCTTAACCCTAGGTTGTGATCTTGAGTTGAATTGTGTAGTGTCGGATCAATTGAATCTGTTATTGGTTGAATTACTTTACTATGATGTTATTTTATCAATTTACTAATAGATTGATATGAATTTTACTCCTATCATGCTAGTTATTGAGTAGTTTATCGAGGTTGTGAAGTAGAATATGAATTTGACCTAACTCTCTAATCTTAAACAATGAACTAGCGATGGATTGTTGTATATTTCTTTGATTGACTTCACTATCATGTTGGTTACTATTGTGTGATTATATTACACCTAAAATTTTGTTGAGTTTGAGGGTTTATGGTAAGACCTTGATGTTGGCTTGTGAAGGAAACTTGGTAATTCTTATGATCTCAATTCTTTACATCAATTATGGTTACTTGTGATTAAGTGATGATATTGTATTGAAGCATAGCTTATATTTAAATTGATAGGGTTATTGAAATGTCTTGACTATTGTTTTTTGGGTGTTGGATAAGATGTAAATGTTACCAAGATGATGATAACTTACCAATGTGCCTTATCATTAACAATTACGTGCTAACCTCACATGTATGAATTTTAATGAAAAGTAAATACTCATGCAATTCTTATCGAGCTATGATGCTGATCATTAATATGGGATAGACCCTATGACCTAAACTAAGTTTTGATAATAATGGATGACTTAAAGACATTTCAAAAGGGACGTTACCTTAGCACCATGAGAAATTGAAAATGGGAGGTCTTGACTTTACATAGTGGAATATTCGCCCTATAGTTCTACATAAGGTGTTGACTCCCTTTTGAGGGATACTCACCCTATGGATTCTCATGAGATGAGGAACCAATTTAAAAGTGTCATGTAGAGAGTTCATGCCTATTTCTTAGTTCCTTAAACTATGTTGCCCCCTTAGGAAGACGAGCTAGTGGATCCACTTAGAAAGCTACGTTTACGTTTTGTTCTACCTTGGTCAGTAGACCACCATCCATCGGTGTGAGATTTTACAACACCGGATTCCACACATAGATCTTGTGGTCTATGTTGGTTATGGAAAATGTTCCGAAAAATGTAAAAATTAAGTAATGAAGTAAACACTAACTAGGGTGACTTAAGAGGTTTTACTTAGCCTAGTCAGGGTATGGGACTCTACATGCCTTGAAATAGTTTACCTTGAGGGAATCCTTAAATGGTTAATTATATGTACGTATATGCTTATTAATGTAAATGATTATAATGTGATGATCTTACATGTAAATGACACTATGTGATGTTTGTTACTCTTATAAACATTTATTTGTTCTCTATTGCTAAAAGTATGATGTTATGTACTCTTAATGATATGTTATGTGGATGGACATTGGTTATCGTTTTTTTTAGGTTTACTTGATTGAGTAAGGTAATGGGGATTTGCTTAGTTATTTCACAAGTGGACTTAATGAAGGTAATGAGTAATTGTCTTTTTTTGTTATAATGTGATGAACTCTTATTCATGCTTGTGATGTTATGACTTGATGGTAGAGTTGAATTTGATTATGGGTTCAAGTATGACGATATGCATGTGACTTTATTTGACTTAAGTTTGTTTTTTCTTGTATAGTACAAGGTATTTACTTGATGAATATGTATTAATAACTTGTATAGGTTCTTGAATGTTCATAACGCTTTTGAAATTCAAGATAACATCTTAAATGAGATGTGCCTTTTTAGCATGATTTGAAATTATATGTGCATATGGTCTCTTACTTAGTACATGAAATATGCTAACCCCATTTTATCCCTTTTCCCCAACATTTAAGGTTCCGGTCGTTGGAGGGTTTTGAGACGACTTTGAAGAAGACTTAGAGATATCACTCTTCGAAGATTGGTAGGTCCTCACTCTCCGAGGGCAGTGCCACTATCAAGCTAATAAAGTTGTTTTAGTTTTATGACTTCTATATTATTCCCTTTTCATTTTAGTACTAAAGATTATATAGCCTACATGTGGCTTTATTACATTGATGTAAGGGATATGCGCAATGGATATACTCTTGTTTTAGATGGTTATATGATGAGACAGTCTTTTAAGACTATGTTAAGTATCTTATATATTTATGTGCAATAAAAGTAGAAGACTATGTGATCTTCTTACACGAATGGTCTATGTATACTCGATATGAACATATATTACGTGTATACGAGACGTCTATGTAAACCTCATTATAGATATTAAAAATTTTAAATTTTCAGCATTTTTAGCTATGAATTTAATAATGTAAATTAAGAGGCTAGTCTTAGTCCTATCCGAGGTTAACGACGCCGGTTACATCTAGGGGGTGCTCCCCGGATGTGACATCACTTTATCACATTTAGCATATCATCAAAGAAGCACATAGGAACAACCAAGCCATCTATAGGTCATCTTATATATTACTATAGAATTATCAATATAACCATCATAAGACTTACGTAATCAAGTAGGCAGAATCATGCATCACCTCTATGACAACACACATAACGACATAGTCATAGTCTAACATAATCACTTAACAACAACACTATAAGAACACATACATTAACCTCAATTAAAAGTATACAGATATGAACATACTTCACATAAATCAACTACACAACCCATCGTAGTATATCAAGTAGTGCAAACAAGGCCATGATCATAATAATAAATAAAGTAATTCCGACTAGGCCACGTAATTCACAAGTAAAGCACATAACACCACCACCATAAGTGTACCATACAAATAACAACATAATAAGGACCTAAATTACATAACATACAGATAATTATGGCAGTGTACCACCAATCCATTCTAAGCACTTCAATCCATAGCTAAATCATCGAATACAATATCAAAAGGCCCTTATGCATGGTCATGTTCATAAATTCAATACAAAAACTACAATAGTCAATGAATCTAAGTCAATTAAATATAGATTTAGCAATCTAATATATCCTATACATCAATCCAATACAATTCTTACATCATTCAATAGCTCAAAGAAAACTATACTAGAATTCATAAACATTGAGACATAATCACTTCACCCATAAAATAGTCAAAACTAGGATTGAATGGTTTCGTAGAGTTTCTAGGTTAAAATCATCAATTTAATTATATTATAATGATTCAAAACGTTTAATCCAAGAACCTATTGGTAGATCATAAAATTGGAGAATTCATGTTTTGATCATCTTTAATAAATCATTGGAATTGACTCCTTGAAGAAACAGATTTCAAGGATGAATAAACATAACATAATTATGATAAGAGCCCCAAAATATTGACGGAGAAAAACTTGAGAAAATCTTTCTTCTTCATTGAAACTCCCTAACTTCAACAAAGGAGGTTTTGGAGAGAAGCACGGAGAGGTTTTGTTTTGAGTTGAGGGTTTAGCTTTGATTGGTGAGCTTAGGGGTATAAAAAGACTCAATAACTGTCAATAAATAAATGCCAAATTACGAAAATACCCCTGCACTTATTGGACAATTTAACCAACTCAAATTTGAATTGAAAATGATGTGGCGAAATCTGGGAGTTTACTGTGTGTCGCAGAGGCATTTCCAAATCTTGTTTTTGGAAAATTTTGAGACAGAATGGTTCGTGACAATTCCGCGTCGCATGGAATGAATTTTTCCCACTTAGTGTGAGCTGCACGATGCGCAGCCACCACCATAATCTGGCTGGCTCTATAGCTTGGCTGTCCCAAGTTTGGGTCCTCTATTGGGAGAGTTTGGCTTGTCCCCCGGGCGTCAATCTCGAACATTTCAACCCTTTGCATGTGAGGATATATGTAGGAACCATATATACCATATTTCACCTTCAAACTATCCCTAAAAAATCACTACAAAACACAATGACACACTGGTTCAATTTCGACTAGTTTCTAAACGTCTTGGGCGTTCTTGGACGTTTGACCTCCAAACTCTTTCAAACATTATATACTTACTAAGAAAACTATTTTTAACAATTTTATGACTTTAAAGAATCATTACACCCATGTTAGGATATATTTTAACCTAGATCATTTTGAGGGCGTAACACTAGTGTCTTTGTGTGTGCTTATAAACTGTAAGATTTTCCCTAAATGATGCATATTTATGAAAGCTAGTATTATGCTAGAAATTTAAATCTATGTCAAATGACTTCCCATTATTTTAATGTGGTATTATTTACCATTTTGAATTCACTAGAGGAAAGTATGAACATGTTTTTGTTTAAAGGTTGAGAACTTCTCATTTAAAATGAATTGACCTATGTGCCTTTCTTGGGTGTGAAATCATGAGACTTGTAAGTGCGTTAAGGAGAATGACATTCCTCCCTAAACATAACTAAGAATGTTATAGTTGAGTATGCCCTCATTAAATTAGGCCTAAGGAATAAGAATCCATTGCTAATCTACTTGACTCAAGTCTATATGCTTCGAAGTATGAGTGCTTACTTGCTTCTTGAGTAATGTGGAATCTTCCAATGTGTGATCATATAATATTATATCTTAATAAAATAAAATGTAATGACCATTTTATGATTAATAGAAGGATGTTACTCCTGTTAACATGACAAAAGTTTATGTGTTTGATGCATTAAAAGTGTGACTGAATAAGGTTTTTGGTTGCTTTTGTTGCATTATGTTCTAAATGGTTTGAAGGTGGTGTTCGTTGAAATTTTGGTGAATTTACTTTTATATGATGCTATTAATGTTTTGAGCTGCTCTGTGCGTCATTGGAGTCCTTATTGTGTTTAGAATGTTCCAAGTGTCATTTAATGACGAATGTTCGCAAGTGGGGGATATTATAAGACTCCCAAAATGAGAAAAGGTGTATAGATCCTCAAATGTGTCTAAGAAGGTTAAAAACATGTTAAATAAATGTTTTACAGTATGCATGATTGATTTGAAGTCGTTTAAAAGTCAATTGTCGAAGACGTGCAAAAGTTAGCCCTTGAGACGTGCATGTGTGTCTTGGTGTGTCTTAACATGTTTTGATGCGTTGCGAGTGTTGTTTGATGCTCAAACTCGTATGTAAGGTCCTTGACATGTATGACAGTGTATTTACATTAGAAACGCCTAGGTACTAATTCCAAGGGCCTCGTAAAAGGCCCTCAAGGAGGACCCCAAACATTGCATGGGGACTACCTTGGCAGAGTGAAACAACAGCCTTGAGTGACGTCTCTTAAGTCGACCTATGCCCCGTAGATGGGCAGGCATCGTACAAAACTTATACTTGAGGATTCTCAGCCCAAAGATAACCCTCAAACCAAAACGACGGTGGCCACCTGCAGACTGTCATTGCGACTAAGGGTCGTCAATGATTGTCCATTCATGCAGCCTGTGTCAACTGCCAGGTGCACTGTTTCATTAATGTGGTGAGTGAGAAATTCATCCCACGTTCCTAAATTACTATGTAAGGTTATTATTTCGTATTTTAGGTATATTAACTTAGTTAATAACATGAAAACCCTGTTACCAATCCATTATTCAACATTAGACTTCCCTCTCAACAAATATCCTCTCTAGAAACCTCCATTGGATATGAAGCTCAAGAAAATCCATGATGATGGATTCTCATGGTTTTTTCATCAATTTTTTGTGGTTCCTTCATCTTAAAAGCTATGGTGATCCTTCATCTCAAGATAATCATTCATCTAGAGAGCTCCTTCTAATGTTTTCAAAAAAAATCATGATCAATCTTCCTAGCTTTCAATCTAGCTTGGGTTCTTTCTAAAAATGATCTCAAAAGCATGATGATAATGAATTGATGATTTACTACTGTTTTGAATGTGATTTTCAATCCAATTCAATGTTGAACGCATGATCCCTCTCAATCTCGATTTAGCCTATAATGTTGTACGTTGTGATCTTGATGTTAGAATGATTATTATGAGATTTAATTATAATAAATTGATTAATATCTTTCCTAAGATGTATATTTACGATGGATTATGTATAGTTGATTCAATGTGGATCCAAGTTTTAAGATTTGAGTCAAATTGACCTATTTTTTTCTACCTGTATAGCTTGTTATGTAGTAATTTCTCTGTGATCTCGATTATATGGTAGTTAAAGTAGGATTTCGTTTATGTTATTTTATCTTTAGATACTGTCCTATAATTGTATTGTGATTAATTATGCGTTTGGAACATTGTTAATCAAAGAAAGTGAGATTTGGTAAGTGATCTATGTTTCTCTACTCTTTATTGAATTGGTGATGTAGTTTTTATGTTAGTATCATGATCTTGTGGTGGTTTACGCATAATTTCATCCATGTTAATGTAAATATAGCTAATTCCCTATACTTGAATTGTTTATAGGTTAATATCGATCAATGATGATCAAAGGTTGATGAATTGGTAAGGTTTACTCTATTCCTCTACTCTTTTATGTACTGGCTAGTTGAATTGGCTTTGTATGACATTGTGTTGTATGGTCCACTTATGATTGCGGCATTTATTTCTTGTGAATATATATATGTTTTTATTATGCCCTTGAAGGCAAATTGATGTTATGTGAGTGTGTATTTATGATGATCACACTATGTGAAGCATGCCTAGTTTTCTATTCTAGTTATAATCTAGGTTGTATTGTTATTGTATAAGCATGTGGAGGACTATGTTAGGGTTATGTTTAGGTGTTTCCATTGATGAAGTAAAGTTAATTAATGACCCCTACCTATGTACCCTTATATGAATGTGTGAATAGCTAAGGTGAGAAGTCTTGAAGGTAATGTAATGTATTCTTGTCTCCTAAGCTATTATGTGTTGTGTGGTCTATGCTTGGTTGTGCGTTATTGTCCTAAGAGGATGTATGCCTCAATATGTTGTTGAAAGCCATTATGTGATCATGTTGACCAACGTACACATTTACACCTCATGCATGCTTACAAGTACTATAGGTTAATGGTGTCTACTGAAAGGGTGTTCTCATCTGCACTTGTGTCAACTACTATGCATGTAAAGAATGTCCCCATGAAGTATGTTGTGTATATATTAACTATGTTGATTTGATTGGTGTACAAGAATGGACAAGGTATGTGGGAACTTTTCACGATCGGAATCTAGACCCCACTCTACATACGTCATCGTTACTTCATCTAGGTTAATTTTAGCGGAAAATTTGAACTTTTGTTTACTTAAACATTCTATTGGAAAACATTGATCTCACATAATACTATCTACGTAAACTCATAAGCGTTCACTAAAACCATCTAAATCAAGATAATCAAATGGAAGATATAATCATAACTATAGAGTTGCAAAAATGGAACCAATACAGCGTCTGAAAGTAAATGCAAAAGAAACGCTAGTGGGACATACTCCATTAACTCATTCTTACGTTTACACTAGAATAAACTAGTAAGAATTCTTCAAAGCATGAGGGCCTACCAAATTCAGATGAAAGCTCCACGTCCGGATAACTTCTTTGTCGACTCGTAAGCTCTAACGTCCAGTTGCACCTGCACCTAAAGTAGATAAATGTATGGAATTAGTACACACTTGTACTAAGTATGGGTATATGCATGTAAACACCACAGACATACATCATTTAGAAAAGATCTCTCCTAAATATATGAGTTATGGATAGTCAAGTCAGTTGACTTGCAAAAATCGAATTAGGAAAGTCATGCCATGAGAGTAAGATGCATCATCTTACTTATCATATTGCACACATCACATAACATATTTCATATAGCACATAACATATTGCATATAGCACATATCATATTTCATTTCATGGACTAAACATTAGGACATCCCAAAATGAGGGCTCAGTATATGGGACCTCAACTAAGGAGCCTTTTTTAGCAAACATAGAGTCTGCTTCATTCATTGATACGTACTTCATTTCATTTCGTTCACAGGATAGTGTAGACACCAACTATACGTACGATATAGTTTAAGACTCTCATTGTGTTCACTGTGCAATGACTAAGATTGACCTAGTTTCAGTACATAAGTTTAGTTCACCTCTTGATTATCCTAACCAAACACCTTTGGTATCGTTCATTTCATTGTGTGCATTACATGAGGCTTGCCTCATTCTTTATTTGGTAACTTTAACTTTAACCGACATAGATCGTGTGATCTCCATGAAATCATGTGTCTACCCCACACCGAAAAGAGGTAGAATCACCGGCCAAAGTTAAACCAAAAACATGCTAGCGTATATAGAGGATTGAACCCTACTATATCCCTATGTTGGCTGCATAGGTTCAAAGACTTGGAGATATAAGGAGACTCATACCCTTCTGGTCGGACAGTCTCATCTCATGAGAACTACACGAACCTCTGTCTTCCCTAGAGAAGGAATCGCCACTCATAGCTAGCCTATCGGTGCTCAGTATAAAAATCCATTACATTCATCAAATACATCATAGAAGTTGGCTTCTAGCATGAGGACATCATTGCTCATTAGATGATTTCTCATCTCATCATTAGTATTAAGTATGCATTAACTTTAATACTTTCATTAGACTGTTCATAGAGACTAGTATTTTCGTTAACTTTACACTCTCATAGTTGAATACGTTTTGGTAAAATTTATTTAGGCTCATTTGAGATTACTCTCATATTTCACATTATCCTCTTATCATGTTGTCACTACATTTATTTTTCTTAGCACACTTTCCCTTCATAATTACTCACCCCTTTTTACGTGAATGTTCATTTCATCATATGCTAATGCACTTGGCCATTTAGTGTGTTTCACACTCTTACTTAAACCTTCTAGGGTCTCATCATTCATCACACAACATCTTAGTTTCACTTAGTTTATAAATGTATGCTGGACCTATGAGTCCACACACACAAGCCATGAGGCTTCATTCATACTTCATTTAAGTGATTTATATTGCCCAAGATTGTGTGGTACAAGATTTATGCATCTTGTAAGTATGACAAGGTCTCAATTTAATTCTTACAGGCATCATTAATTAATTATTTAATCACGTAAGACTTATGTGTCAATACGAAATTGGTAAAGGGAACCCTATTTCAAATACCTTGTATAATACTTCATAAATTTTCTTTATGATTTTCGTTTACATAAACTTCTTGGCTATGGAACCAACGATCAATTCTCCACACCTACATTTCCTTTCTTTTTTTCCTTGATTTTTGCCTTAAACATTTCGGCCTGGGGGACCCAAGATCGAATCCCCACGCCCACATTCTTTTCTTTTTCTTTCTTTACTTAATCCCTTCGTTTGAATCCCACATACCTCATTTTTATTATTTCTTTATTACATTTTTCTCCTCTCTCCTTCATTCGTCCAAGAGGTTGTGCGTTCGAAAATCACACGCCCCATTTCATTTTCTTTTATTTTTCTCCTAACTTTTCACTAGAGTTTTACCCCATTTCGAATCCCACTTACCACATTTTATCATTTTATCGGATAACCAATTTTTAGCGGTTTGAGGTTTTCTCTTATGGGTTAATTGGTAATCGGATAGTAAATTAATAATATTATTTGTACCATTTTGTATATAAATCCTTGACTTATAGTTTAGTTTCCTACTTTTATTTCTGGATACTCAAAATAGTGGTTATTCTAAAATGTAAAAGTGTTCCTTTTTTAGCAAATAACTTGTGAACTCATGTACATGATTCATTAGATTTGTCACCTTGTTTTTAACTATATTAATTTATTTATTTTTGTGTCAAACTCTTAACAGTTAAATCGATAACCGAACCGATAAAGCAATAACCAATAAGTCAATATCTTAATGAATCTACAACGGTTTAGCATCTCTACATAACCAATAAGTCAAACTGATATCATTCAAAATCGAACCGAATTTAAAATGTTTACCACTGTATAACCGAACCGATATCATTCAAAATCGAATCGAATCTATAACGGTTTAGCATCTCTACATAATCAATAAGCAGCCCAACTTTCTGCTATACTAAACTTAAATAATAGTTTGTTTCAATATTTAACTCTCTTTAAAATGTTTACCACTCTTTTTGTTTATACAACTCACTTTCTTTTTAATTAACATTAAAATAAATATCATTCTACACCTTGATAACTTATAATCGCCCAAACACTATTAATATAATACAGATCATAAATATCACAAATCTTCTATTATTAAATTTTTTATCTAGTCAAATTCATTAAGAATATCTATACGTTTTTAACGAGATAGATTTATAGTCAAATAAACATTAATGACATAATTTCGACGTAATTTTTTTAATTATCTTTCTTCAATTTCATATGTATTCAAACTATATCATATATTCGTATCTAGTAAAACTATATCTTATAAATCAAGATAGACAAGGACAAGCTCTTCTGCTTTCTCTTCCTTCGCACAAATAAAAAAACACCCACTCTGTAACGCAAGAAATAATCTTCCATTAAAGGCTGTTCTCAGTCAGTATCACTTTTCTTTATCTAATTTTTATATTAGTGCTAGAGATTCAATAGTTTCAAAGTTATCAACCCCCTAATCCTATTACAATTTTAAGGATACTAACATCTGTTTTTTTTTTCTCCTTATTCATTATCTTGTAATTTTTTGTTATCTTGTAAGTTTTCACTAGCATTCAAATAAGTGTTTCTTGTGATGAATGTATTTAATATGCATGTGACTGTCCATTTTTGTGCATTTTGATCAAGAAAATTGTGTTATTTTTAACTCAAGTGGTGAAATATGAATTCAGGGGATGACTTTTGTCCAAAACATAGGAGAACTAGACAATAGTTTTTGAAATATTTGTGTTGATTTCTTTATTGAGAAAGGGAACGGGTACTGTCAAAATGGTAATCTTACTCCATCTTCTTCGACTTTTTTTCTGAATATTGGAAAAGAGGGTGTGAGTTGTGGGAGGAAAAGAAAAATTGTAGTTTCTGAAGGTGATAAGAGAAAAATGGGAAAATTTTGAGAAGATTCAACAGGGAAAAAATGGGGATAATGAGAGGAGGAGCAAATTCAGTCTAGGCACTTGTGATTCTATTAGAGAACGAATTTTGTCGAGGAAATACCTGATGAAGATGATACGGATGATTCGGAGGAGGAGGATTCTGATGATATTGTTATCATTGAAGAGGAGAGGGATGTAAATAATTATTCAGGTTAGGGATGGTGATCAAATACGGGCTTAAAGAGTAATATGCTAAATGAAAAAGATGAGGATTATTTATTCATCTATCTCAAGCATCTGTGATAGGACATCAGTGGATCCGGTGGAAGTGTATAATGATAGAATCTCATCTTCTGAGTTTCAGTCAGATTCCAAAGCTTCAAGTAATGAGGATAATGATGACCCTGAAGATAAGAATTACAGGGTTGATTGAATTATCAAGTTCTAGAAAATGTGATGATGTAATAAGTGATTTTGATTATACGGAATCAGAAAATGAGAAGAATGAAGAAGGAAGAAAACAGTCAAATGGGAGCCTAAGCTTGTTGTTGAGACTGAAAAGAAGAATATAGGCAGAACATATCTTACTCGTGAACATTCACTTTCTAAGTCAAAAACAAGAAATTAAACAATGGAAACGATAGTAGTAGCCCAATTCTTCTTAGTGATAAGGAGTAGTTTGATGAATAGAGGTCTGATATGGCGAGAAGTCTAAATTTGAAGAGGATTGCGAGGTTGATGACTCGTTGAAGAATATTTTTCAAAAGGATGTTGTTCAAATGGTTACGAGCACTAGAAAGAAGATTCTTGAAGATTCTAAAGGAAACACTTCCTTTAGTATTTCGGTTTGAAGACAAGTAACCTCCCCCCCCCCCCCCCCCCCCCGAGAAAGAAGGATGGGAAAAGGAAGTTGAAAATCTTTTTGTTGAAATGCAGATGTGTATCTTAGAGTCAGATATTGGTTTTATAAATCCATTATTTTAGAGAATGCAGAGTGGAGATTTAAGTGACTATCAATTGGGGAACCACGAACTTGTTCTAGATTAACAAATTGGACACCTCTATAAAATTTGTCCCTATGTGCATTTGGAGATCAAGTACATCTTCCCTTCTTTTGTAAGTATACGAGTTTGTCCCGTGAAACACTTTTTATTTTAAATTGGGAACACAATTTCAAGTTCTACATGAATCAATTCAAAACAACTACTACTTTTTATGCTACTAGATTGAAATGGTAATCTATGTTAGAACAAAATACTCAAGAAAGTAATTGAAAAATGAAAATAGAGTGAACTTATGAAATTTCAGCTATCTATTAATCAACAGAAAGTCTGAATTTATACAAGGAAAAAAAACAAAGACATTTCCTATCTAGTAACCACTTACAAAGTGGATGTTGAAACTAAATAAAAACATGTGTCAGTAACTACCATAAAGGGGCCACTAACAGCCATAAATTGGGCCACTAACTTCAGAAAGTTGAGCAACTAAAGTTGACTAAGTCTAGCTAGAAAATAAAAAGAACTAAACTAAAATAAGTAAAATAATAATAAGCTGAAAAATGTCAATTGTCTAACACTCCTTCTTGGCATTTTTCTGGCAAACACCAATTCTTTGCCTCAGATCTTCAAACCTTTTCTTTGGCAATGACATGGTGAAAATGTCAGCTAGCTAGTTCTCAGATGAACATGCAACACTTCATTAGATTGTTGGACTTCTCTTATAAAATGAAACTTTATCTTGATATGCTTAGTTCGACCATGAAACACTGGATTTTTTGAGATTGAAACTGCTGAATTGTTGTCAAACATGATCATGGTAGCTTCTATTTATTCATGGCATAAGTTCTTCATCATATTCCTTAGCCATATAGCTTGATTCATAGCAGATGCAGCAGCTATGTACTCAGCTTTTGATATTGATTGAGCTGTAGTTTCTTGTTTTCTAGAGTTCCAACTAAAACAACTTGTCCCCCAACAGGAAAAAAAATCAAGAGGTGCTTCTGGAATCATCAACTCCGCCACCCCAACCACTATTAGAATACCTTATCAGGTTCATAGTTACTTCGACATATGTTGGGGAAAGAATTCAAAAATTGTTGGTTCCTTTAATATGCATTAACACACTTTTAGCTGTTGTGAGGTGTGTGTCTCTAATCAAATGCATGAACCTAGATAGCAAACTAACAACAAATAGAATGCTAGGTCTTCTTGTGGTTAGATATAGAAGACTGCCAATTAAGCTTCTATACATACTATCATCCACTTTTTTGGAATCCTAATCCTTGCAAAGCTTCACACTAGTATACATGTGGAGTACTCAGAGGTTTGCAGTCTTGCATATTGAACTTGTTTCGAATATCCGAAATGTATTTCTGCTGGAATGTGAAAATCCCATCACTGGACTGCAACACTTCCATGCCAAGAAAGTACTTCATGACTCCAAGATCAGTCATTTCAAAGATTTTCTCCATTTCATCATTGAACCTTTGGATTGGTTGAATTTTACTTCCTGTCACAAGCATGTCATCCACAAAAATTGAGACAATTAAGGACACACCTGCAGCAGTGTTTTTCACATACAAAATAGCTTCACTTTGACTTCTACTAGATCCAAGTTGGATGAGATGATTGTCCATCCTCTTATACCATGCCCTTGGGGCTTGTTTTAGGCCATACAAGTCCTTCGTTAAGAGATAAACTTAACACTGATTTCCGGGAGTTGAGAAGCCATCAGGTTTCTCTACATAGATCTTTTCATCAAGCAAACCATTCAAGAAAGCCGATTTGACATCAAGTTGACAAATCTGCCAGGAACTATAAGATGCAAATGCAAGAATAAGCTTGATTGTGTCATACCTTGCTACAGGAGCAAATGTTTCCTGGTAATCCACAACATATTTTTGTGTGTATCCCTTCACCGCCAATCTATCCTTATGTTTGCAAATTGTTCCATCAGGATTGAGTTTTGTTTTGAAAATCCATTTTACACCAATCACCTCAAAGTTTCTAGGTTTGTTAACTAGCTGCTAGGTTCCATTTTTCCCGATCATGTATAGGTCATCTTGCGTATCACTCCTCCATGCCTTAGAGTCTTGTGCTTGAGCATATCTTGTTGTTTCAGAGGTAACCAAGTTACACCACTTATAGACATCTTTTAAGGATTGAGTTCCCCTCATCTTCTGCAAGTTGAGGCTGCTCTTTTCAAAATAAATCAAAACAAGAGGTCTTCTGATTTTTCCAATCCCTTCCAGCTGCTTCATTAAACTTCACTTCTCAGCTGAGAATTATTTTGTCTGAATTCAAACAGAATATCCTGTAACCTTTGGATGAATTATAACCCAGAAATATGCCTTTATGAGCCTTATTGTCTAGCTTACTCTTCTTTGTTTCTGGAACTCAATAATAACATATATATCCAAAGGTTCTGAGATGGTGTATTGATGATTTGTTCCCACACAAAGATTCATATGGATCATGTCTTGCAAGGCCTTAGTAGGCAATTTGTTAAAAAAATATGCAGAGGTATTGACTGCCTCAGGCCAAAACTGATTCGGGATCTTTCTTTCAAGCAAAAGACATCTGGCCATGTCCATTACTGTCCTCTTCTTCCTTTCAGACACATCAGTTTGATGTGGAGTGTATGGTAATGTCAATTGGTGTTCAATACCGGTGTTATTACAAAACTCCACGAATTAAGAAGAAGTATATTCTCCTCCATTGTCAGACCTTAAAGCCTTTATACTAAGATTACATTGATTTTATACTAAAGCTTTAAAATATTTAAAAACATCAAAGACTTCACTCTTCAATCTTATGAAATAAACCCAATACATTCTGGTGTAGTCATCAACAAAGAGGAGAAAGTATTTGCGACCACTCGGTTAATCTGTTTACATTGGACCGCAAACATCCGTATGAATGATTTGAAGTTTTTGGTTAGCTCTCCGTGCTTGATTGCTTGAAATGACAATTTTTTTTGCTTTCCTTGTTGGCAAGTTTCACAAACATTAGTATTAGAATGAAATTCAGGCATATTTTCCACTAGCTCCTTTTTTTTCATCTCTACGATCTCAAATTGAAGTGACCAAAACTTTTGTGCCATAGGTTTGTACACGTTTGGGAAATAATACTGTAAGTCTGCTCAATTATTTTCTCCCAATCAACTGAAAACCTTATGTTGCTCATCTTGACATAAAATAACTCTACTCCAAAAGGGTCAGAAACAACACATTCATTATTCTTAAAATGCAGAGAATAATTATTTTCAAGCATTTGTCCAAAACTCAACAATTTTTTACTCATATCAGGTGTGTACAAAATATCAGGAATAGTTTAGATACCTGATATTGTTGCGATACACACTGTACCTCTGTCTTTGACTTATACTGCCTCACTGTTTTTGACTTTTACTTTAGATTTGGAAGTATTATCGAGGAATTTGAACATTTCAACATCATTGCACAAGTGATGCGTGCAACCACTTTCAAGAAGTCATGAATCAGAGGATTCATTTATTGAAAAGCATGAAGTTGCAAAGAGTTGTTCCTCATGTGCATCTACAGCTTCTGCTATTTGTGCTTGCAAAGTACCAAAGGCCTCTACTCTTGATTTGCAGACCTTGGATATGTGTTACGCCTACTTACAGTTGCCACATATATCATCGACTCTCCACCAATAATACTTCTCCAGATGTGTACTAATTTTACAATGTTTGCGAGGAGGGAACTTCTGCTTTACATATTCACTATTGTTTCCTCCATCATGCTTGCCCTTATTCTTTTGGTGGAATTGTTGCTTTCTTTTTTGCTTTTGTACAGAGAAAGCTCCTTTACTAAACTTTTCCCATCTCATAGTCCTCCTTTGCTTTTGTTCTTGAAGATCACTCATTAGTTCACCTAATGGAAGTTTGCTCAGGTCCTTGGATTCTTCAAGAGAGGAAATCTTAGATTTAAACCTCTTAAGAAGAGTCACAAGAACTTTCTCCACAATTCGTTTGTCCATAAATTCTTCACCAAGAAGTCTAATGTTATTAACAATCAAGGAGATACGATCAACATACTTACTGATAGTTTCATCCTCCTTCATATTCAAGAACTCAAACACCCTTTCAGGTTCGAAAATTGCATTTGACGTGTTCTATCGCTACCTTGATATTCCTCAACCTATCCCAAGCCTCTTTTGCAATTTCACAAGCCATGAGTCTGTAAAACACAGAATCCGCCATAGCATTCTGCATAAGAGACTTGGCTTTAGATTTCTTTGCCTTCTCTTCATTGTTGGATTTTATCTGAGCCAAGGTAGGATTTGATGGTACATCAGCAAGTGGTTTATCTTCTGTCACACTTTCCTAAATTCATAGGCTTCCAAAAAAGCTTGCATCTTCACAGACCATATTTGGTAATTTTCACCAGTGAAAGTGAATGGTGGATTTAAAGGTAGGTTTTTGGATGTCATTTGTGTTGTAGGTTAAAAAATTTTTGCCCTATAAGATCAACTAGAGACTCTAATACCACTGTTAGAACAAATACTCAAGAAACTGATTTGAAAAATAAAAAATAGAGTAAACTTATGAAATTCCAGCTATCTATTATTCTGCAAAAAGGCTGAATTTATACAATGAAAAAACAAATCATTTCCTATCTAATAGTTACTTAAAAAGTTGATGTTGAAACTAAATAAGAACATGTGCCACTAACTACAATAAAGGGGTCAGTAAAAGCCATAAATGGGGCCACTAACTTCAGAAAATTAGAAACTAAAGTTGACTAAGTCTAGCTAGAAAATACGAAGCACTAAACTGAAATAAGTAAAATTGATAGTAAGTTAAAAAAATGCCAATTTTTTAACAATCTACACAGTTACGAACAAAGACGTAGGAAACAGTTCACTAAGCAGTGAAGTAGAAGTGTGTCCTAGTCTTATGTGTCAAAGACTGATTTCCAATTTTATGTTTCATACACCATTAGATTCTTGAGCAGCTAAGCTAATAGTTTTCCTACAGCTCGACTTAGTAGCCAATATAGTTCATTATCCTCAATACCAATCTCCTTCACCTTCCCAGTGAAGAGATTCTGAAAAACGAACAAGTCAGGAAAGAAGGAAACAAAACATTGCAACTCTCTTGTTAGTTTTGAAACTGAAAGTAAATTATACTTAAACTGTGGGATATACAATACATTGGACGCAGGATATAGTACTCTCATCAGTTATAGTACTTGATCCAGTGTGTAATCTGTGCGACATGTTCATTAGGAAGTTTCACTTTGTTTGAATTGCTCAGTTTATTAATTGAGGATTTATTTAGCAAATTCAAGTATGAAGACATATGGTTAGTTGCCCTTTTGTCCGCACTCTAATCCGAATTGTGAGAGACTATCATAGCCGTAGATTCAATCATACCTGTCACATTTGCAGATGTGTTCAGAGGTAGGATCATTGTTGATCTGAGGAGTGTGTTGTGTTAGCAGCTCTATGTGATTATATTGCTCTTGTGTTAAAGGACTAGCCTTAACATGACTAAGTCGGGTTTGAATTTTCTCCATCCTGCATCCATTTTTATGCTGATCATTCACATTTGTGTTGATACCATAGACAAACATTGGTTGTGCCCTCTGTATGCTGAAATTCCACATTGTATGCTGCACTTTCATGTATCTGTTGTACATAGCAACTTTATAGTTACTCCAGTTTGTTAGTGGACTTGCTCCCAGTAACTAACTAGTGATTTTACTACTTTACTCCTTACAGTTTGTTGCTTAACTAGAAGCTGAGTTCCAGAAAAGGGAGGTGGACATTCTCTTTAAAGGATTATGAAGCTATTGTTAGTGTCTTTCGCTGTTTGTCCCATGCGTGAAAGAGAAATCAACTCCTTATACGAATGGTGAAGCTGGGATCCTGGGTTAAAGGCCAGAGTGTTTTGGGGATCATTTATGACTTGTTCAGGATTCTTCCTCGAGATGATAGAAATGGTTACACTAAATCAATTAGAGAAATTCTTCGTTAATATCCTGGTCTTCTGGTCTTTGAAGAAGGGCACACTACTCGGAATGAGCAAAGCCTTATCTGGAAGGCTTTGAAAAAGGTTGAAACTGAGAAGCGCATAGTTTTGTCTGGAACTCCTTTCAAGAATAACATCATGGAGTTATACAACACTCTTTCTGTAGTCAATCCAAAGTTTGCTGCAGATTTGGAGCAGAAATGAACTTCTCTTAGAAAATCAAACTCAGATTCCTCTCTCTTGCGAAGGACATTTGTTAGAGGAACTTTTGAGGCATCTATCATTACAGGCACACTCTCTTGAAGGCCAGTGCACATTTTCTATGCCACATCCATTTTATGGTGTATTTATTTCATTTTAAAATAGTTTAATTTGTTAGTCGGACCCTAGTTAAATTTAGGTGTGTCGTTTAGAGTTTGAGTATAGTTCAAGGGGATACACATGCTTTATCCCAGTAAATTTAAATATTTTAACTCAAAAAAATTGTTTGTATGGATTTTCCTGATAATACAGAAGTGTGACAAATAATTTTATGTAGGACTGATTTCATACTTAAAAAATTTAGATTATATTTGTGATGATTTCTTATACTATTTAGACGAGTTTTGGGATATTACGAAAGGTCAAGGGGTTGACTAGCATTTACGATTTATCACTTATAGAAATAGTACAAAATTTATTTTCTAAATTTATTATTGATTATTAAACTTGCACTTATATTATACGGACAAGGGTAAAAATTGCCCCTGGACTATATGAAATAAACCACTTATACCCTCCGTTACATTTTAGGATAAAAATGCTCATGCCGTTATCTTAAGAGACCATAATTACCCTTTAAGACTTAACAGAAGTGATATGGCAAGCCGCATGACACCAAATCCGCCACCTAGGCTTGCCAACTAGGATACCCATTAAAAAATTTGACCCAATTGATAATTCAACCCTAACCCATTTTTGTTCGATCCAACCCACTAAAATAAAGAGGGAAACATTGTTTTTTTTTTCACCTTATTCCATTTTACTATTCAATTCACCAGTTACAAGAGAATTTTTTGAAAGCTTCCACAAAGTTTAGCTTACTTTCGTCATAATTGTGTGCTGCTATATATCTAAAAATTATGCTCTGGCACCATTCCTGATGCTTCCGTCGTTTTTTATGCTTTCCACAAATTTTGAGGAGCATGATTATATACCCACAACCACAAGCCGACTACATTGATAGTTTCTATGTTTTCAGCTTTCCGTCTAGCGGATTAGCACTACAACAAATATAGGAGGGTGATTGATAAAACGTGAATACAAGATTTTAAACATGTAGGGGCTATTAATGTTGCATCCATTTGTCTCTTACATAAGTGAATTTCAATTTTGGTGCAACATATAATATTGGGTTTGAAACAAAATATGTGGACTGCAAAAGGAACAGTCAGTTCAACCTCATAGCTACAACCAAGCTTGAGGTATAAAGATGACCACGTGATTCTGCTTTAGCCTTGAAACCAATCTCGATGATAATGAGGAAGTAACGAAATTTATCTTTGATTAGGATTAAAGTTGTCGATGAACTGAAACGAGAGGTTAGCTATTTCACCTTCATAAACTTGATCAAGATGCCCGGATGATTGCAAGAGTAGTTTAAAAGTGCCTGCTCTTTCTTAGTTGAAATCATGGTATATCAAGTTATCGGAAGTGTGCATTCTGCCATATTTAAGCTCATCTATGCTCAAAAGAGATGAACAATATAAAGAGTAGTATTGCATCAATTGAGTTATAGAATATTGAAGGCCATAAGACCATCAAAAGCAAAAGGCTCAAAAAAACTTTAAGGTTCATTAGCTACAATATCGTCATCAGTCATGACTAACAACTCCAGCTGCTAACAAACCTCCTAATTCGTTTACTTGTAGTTGGATTTAGGAAATTTCCATTAGAGGTGGATCGAGTTCAAATTAGATGGAACTTCATGATAGATGTCTCTGTTTCAATAAAGAGATGGAATCATTTATATGTGTAACAAGAAAACTACAGAATTTTTGCAGCATGATAACTTTCTTCAAGCTTTCGCTGTCACTTTCACTGCATTTCCTAATCATACAACTGATGCATCTTCTCACGCTGCTCAATACATCTATCAAGCAAGCATAGTGATGACCTCTCATACGAGAAAAGTATAGATTTGCTTCATCAACTAGTCCAGCGTGACTATAAGCACTCAAAATCCCAAGAGAAGTTATTCCGTCAAGCCTAACATTAGTCTTCTCCATTTTCTCAAAAACCACAACTGCATAGCCGTATGTGTAAAGCTAATGTCATACTACTCCAAGCAACCACATTAGTGAGAAACATAAGATGAGATTTCACAAGACACTCGAAACACCCGCAAGCCTTGATTAATCAACTCCTAAATGGTGATCTGGATCAATATCATTCCTTATCGAATACACATGAATCTGTTCGATCAAATATGCATCCGCCATATCAAAACAAGCACGAAAAAAGTCATCAGATGTTTTTGATGTGCGTAAGACCAAATCGATTTGAGTCACTGACTTCGATGCCTAAAAGATATTCCACGAGAGCAACACAAAAAACCATAAAGGTATTCGTTACATAACAATAACTTAACTGCAGCAAACAACAATATAATTGCTAATCACAGTGAAATATCAAAATTTTTCCGAACAACAATACTGGAATTCAAACCGTAACAGTTAACACCTTAACTAACCCAAAACAGACCAATAACCTAAACCGAAAACTGGCCAAATAAATACTCATTCAAAACAAAGCTTCAATTCAAAATAAAACATAGTCAGTTGTGTATTGTTTCCATCCAAAAACAAAACAAAATAAAAATAGTAATGCCATTGTTTTCTTGTAATATCATGCAAAAACCAACATTTTAGTATCTCAAAAAAATAAATTAACAGAAGCTGGAGACACATACCCAAGTCTAAATTTGGGATATTCCATTTGCTTTCTTAATCTTCAACTTCCCCACCTTCTTCTCCTTTTCCCTTTCCAACTGATTACTAGTCATAGATTCTTTTCCTTTCCATGTGACTTTAGTGGGTAAGTAAGGCAAGTCTGTAGGCTCACTTACTCCTTTATGATCACCTCTGAAAGCGATCACACTATTAGCAGATCCTGTTTATTGGTTCTGCCTTATCTTAAGCCCTGTTAACTCTTCAAATATTGTATGAGGCCTTAATACAGGATCATTTTCAAGTTCTCTAGTAGGATCAAAAGGTTGATAGTGTATCTGACTTGGTGTAGATATGTCACTGTCAAATCCTTCTTGAGTTAGTTAAGGAGCTGAACTATTAACATAAAAAACTTCATCTTGTTCTACTCCTTCAGTTCTGCCCCTCTTCCTCGTAAGATTTGAACTATTGCCTTCCTCACTAGCCTAAAATATTGTTAAAAAGGAATCAAATTAGTTCATATGAACATTATATATCTAACTTTCAAATGAAAGAATTTTTACCTTGCAAGACCTTTCATTGTGAGCTTGTGAACCGCACTTGCGACATGACATCTTAGTTCCTTTTCTTGAGTGAGACCACTCTCCAGCTCTTTTGATTGCTGCATTTTTTTCTCTCTTTTAAATTTTGGCCTTCTACATTGAACAAATATTATCATACTGAAAATAGAGTTTTTATATGCCTAAAGAGTTACTGAAATTTTTTATGTTTGAAGAGTTTGAAAGGTGGTGCTCTCTAAATGAGAAATTCAACTAATTGAAAAAGGAAAGATCAGAAGAGGAGAAATAACATAAAAAGTCCAGTTTACAGCCATGAATTCAGGTACGATTATAAATATCATATCTTTTTGCTATTTTCTTGTGGATTAATGACAAAGTGAATTTTAAATGATATTGATGAAATAGACTAAAGGATATTTGGTAGGTTTTAGAAAAATCAATATGGAAAAGGAAAAAAGTGAGAGAATTTCATTAGACTCAAATTTTAAAAATGGCTTATGCGCCATTTATTTGCATTAAGCTTAGAAAACTTGAATGCACATTTGAGTAATTAGATGTTGTCTTTAGATCTGAACCAAATGATCAAATTAAGGAAAAATTACACAAACTCACAACTTAAGATATGGTAATATCTAAAATATCCTTTCAATTAAAAAATATAAAAATATCCTCTTGGAAACCATTTGCAATGTATCAGGAAATCAAGGAAGGTATCCAAGAGCAATGAAAGTTCAATTATTTTTAATCGGGAAAAGTCCAGGATACGATGTAATTAGCTCTCAAATGTATAAAAAATTATTTTGATTTCTTTCTTGGTAAAATATTTCTCTCTCCTCACTTTAAACCTTTTTCCTCTTTCAGCAATTTCTTATCTTTACATTTTTAATGTTTTTAAAAATAACATGTATTATTATAAAAAAAATTCTAAAAAAGTTTCCTTTGATTTTAACTTTTTATTTTTATGATGTAGCTTTTTTTACTCGTTTCGATAATCGTCCGAAGTAATCAATTCATTAGAAAGGAGAAGAGCGTCAAGCAGCCCCAACTCTAGCTCCTGAGGGCTCCGTAGAGCAGGAGAATGCTCAGGTCCGTCTACGTGTGATTCCTCGGTTCCTAAAACGTGAGGTGAGCTGCTGATTCTACTCTTGGAGTGACTCAACATAATGCTCCCAGAAATTGGAACCGGAAATAAGATAAAAGAATAAAAAAAAAGACCAGCATTAACTTATTTTCAATACAAGAAATTTGCAATCAAATTAAAAATAAATACAAAAAAATAGAATAAATATAATCCGTAGAAAAAAGAAGAGAAAATACAATTATAACAACCTTTATCGTACAAAACAAAAAAATGCAGATTTTAGAAGTTGCAAGTGCAACCCTCAATTGCCAACCACGGGCTCTAGGGTGACCCATGACCCGTGCTAGTGGTTCGTTGATGGTCACCTATGACCCTTCCCTAAGAACCTTCGACATTTTAGCCAAGTGTCGACCCACGGTGGGACCTACAGGTCGGTGGATTGAGGCCCCAAATTCAGCCTCATAGTCGCCAAACGATGATTGACCAGCTTAACCATCGACGGTTGTTAAGACAGAGGTCGTTTGGTCTTTTTCTTATGCGTTGGACCCCTAAACTAGGTAGTTTTAGAAAGTTTTAGCCTAGTAACTAAATTAGAATCTACTCTAAGAAAATCATTTAGCAAAAACATAAAAAAAAAATTAGAATGAAGAAGGAGAAAGAGTCGACGAAGCCCTTGTCCAACAACACATGTTATCATCAGTTCTAGCCCAAAATTGAAAGATTTCTTTGTGGAATTCTTCACTGGGTATGTAATAATTCATTAGTAGGTTTCTTTCGCCCATTAAATCCCTAGGTTTCAGTCATAATATTGATTCCATTAATATTATCTATACCTATGTTTTGTTGAATATTAGAAATTGTGGGTTTTCGCTATTAGAATGATCTTAATAAGCTCGTTTGGTATAGATTATTTCATAAATTTAGAATCCTAGCTATGTAGTTCTTTTACTTCATGAAATACACATGCTATGTTGGCCAATTCAGATAGACATGCCTTAGTATTAGAATGATTCATTATAAGTATATTGATGTTATTATCCCAATTTGCATGTCCGTTTTGAGTTATCCAGTATTACAATATTCCAGTCATAAAATGTTAATTACATAATCAATTGGGAATAAAAGTGAAAATAAAAATAATAAATAAGAGAGGAGATAAAAAGAAGATAAACTAACAACAAAAACTATTAATAATAAAATTATTAATAAATGGTATGTCTAATAAAGGATAAAATTAAAAAAAAAAAAGAAGATAAAAATAATAAAGGAGAAAGAAGAAAAGATAAAAGAAAAATAATAATGAGAAATAACAAAAAAAATTTAATGATAAGACAAATAATAAATGAGAAAAAAATGGGGGTATGAGTTGTAACTTTATTTTAAATAATAAGTATCTCTTGAATTACTTTGAATTGGAGTATTAACATATAATTTTTTTCGGTTTTATGGCCCAATTATGTAGTGCCCCCCACCCCCCGCCAAAAAAAAAAAGAAAAAATATATTAAATTCAAGGCGATTTTTAATATCTTTTTATGTGTATTAACTCAATTTAAATACAAGACAAAGAAAATAAGAAAACTTTTTTTGAAAAAGAAAATTAAAAAAATAGTTTTACAGATGGAGGCACATGTATATCACCTCACTACTTGAATTTGGGTGTTGACTCAATATTAAAACAAAAAGTGAAAGAAAATACCAAAAAAATTATTTCAAGAGGGCGGGGGAATGCGGGTAATATGACCTTAGTCAATTTCAGTTGTGTCACTCGAATTTAGGTAATAGTTCAAGGGTACTTGTGTCTTATCCTAAATATATTTTGTAAACTAAGAAATTGAAGGGATAAGTGTAAAATCTTGCAAATTGAGATAGCTAGGAAGAAGCTTAGAAGTTGAAATAGTATGTTTTGGGAAGAATTAAAAATCTGAAAAAATTTCTTAACTTAGGAAAAAAGTGGAGTTTTGGGTCAACTTCAAACGCCATAACTACTAGCTTAAGAAGAGTTAGAGGTAGTTTTTGATATGGTTGGAAATCCCTTGGAGATATCTTTCAAACGCCACTGAGTTTGCGCGATTTCAATTTCGTATGAGTGAGTTACGCCTTTCGGAAGTTTGGTTGTTGGATTAAGGATAGTTCAATCTGGATTTGGAAAGGGCAAAGATGTCTTTTTCTTTAACCAATTATTTTGGTGATACATTTGGGTCTAAACTGATTTTATAAACTTCACGCTTTTAGAAAACAATTTAGGATTTTGAGAGAACAGAAAGATGGGGAGAAAAGAGGAGAAAGGAGAAAATGAAGCAAGAACATTCAAGATCGTCGAAGTTCGGCTTGTAGAAATTGTCGGGGGGGGGGGGGGTGATCCCTATGAAGTTATGTGAGATCTTTCGGCATTGAGTTAGTTCACCCACACACCAATTTGTTTAATTCAGTGAAGTATGAACAGAGTGAATGATGAACAATTAACTTCTTGAAGAACAATGGTTAAATTCTTGTTTTTTGAAGTTGTAGTATGTTTTAGTTGATTGGATTCGTGTTTCCGAGTTGTTTTTCGGGTCTAATCTATTATGTATTGAGGTTATTAGTGATCCTAAGTGCTTGGGGTGAGACCCATGAATGTTAGAAGGTTTAGAGGTGAAAACGAAGAAGAAAAGTTGAAACGTGCGTCCGTAGGGGCCATAGGGAGTCGCGCATCACATTGCCCCACAAGAAAGTCTCTGTATATAGGTCCCTGGGGAGGTGCGCCAGCCAGAGCGCCCCAATTTGACCTCTGAAGTTCGTGGTCTGGCGTCCCACGCCTCTCAGAGCGCCAAGGACGCCTGTTCACCCCATTTGTTATCCATCTTTTCGTACTAGTTCCTAAGTGATGTACCCACATTTCCTAGTTGATTCCAACAATCTAAGGTACGTCTATATATCACAAAATCATCCATAAACTTGTGATCATGAATCTTAAATCCATTGTCCAATTCAAGGAAAGTTAAGATCAAAGTCAAACAAGTTAAGAGTCAAGTCAAAAAGTGAAGAAGCAAGTTTTTAAAAAGTTTCCAATAATCTTTAACAAACATGTTAACATTGTTTTAAGGTTCAAGTTACAAGTTAATCAAATAGTAAAGAGTTGAGTCCAATTCTGAAAAGTTATACGGGAAATTAAGTATTCCCTTAGATTTAAGTTTCAAGTTTAGTAAAGAGTAAAGAGTTGAAGTTCATCCTTTAAAAAAAATAAGGGAACTAAGTTTTTCCAGAAAAGTTGTTTCAAGACTCAAGGTTCAAGATAAGTACAGAGTAAAGAGTTATGTTGAAGTTCTTTTCTTCAAAAGTATAGGGGTACTATGTATCCCAAAAAAAATTTGAAATGTTTTCACATTTAAACAAGTAATGAAGCTAAGTTTTCCAAAGAGCCTTCGGGCTAGTTTTCATAAAAAAAAGTTATAGCTTTATAAAATGAAGCAAGCAGAGAAACTAAGATTTCCAATAAAGATCTTGAGCAAAGTTTTTGAGCACTAATCTCAAATAACAGGAAAAGTAATTTTCAAAACATACAAGATAAGTATATTTAGGGAGTAGTATTGAGCACCGATGTGGGGATGTGAGTTTCAGATTAACTCAAGTCTCCATGAAAATCATGTAGCCATCATGGGTAGAAATGAGTCAACTTTTTAGATGAATATTTTTCATAGTTTACTAGTAGATTCATTTGGCAGTTCAGGTCCTAAACTCTGCCACGGTTAGGATGGTCGGGCAGCATGGACCGAGTAATGATATATCATCAATATAGCTCCCAAGTTATAGTTGTTGATAAGATAAACTCCCACAACAATAATTTCATGGTTCCACAAGAGCTTCTAATAAGTATGAATGGGGGTATGTCACTTCATTCATGCATTGCACGAGAAGACTTTGAGAGGAAGCATGATATGTTTTCTTTAATATTAAGATAATGAGTTTACATATGATGATTTTATGTTTTTACATACATTTAAGAGTCAATTGTATTTTTGCATACTATGAGTTAAAAACCATGTTTTAAACAACTTTTCTTTATATTGCACATGTCTTTATACTGCTATATAATTAAATGACTAGTTATAATGAGTTAGTTATTCATGAGTTGGGCAGAGTCAAGATAAGTGTTCCTTCTTACTCTTTTTTAAGCTTAAGTTGTTTTTTAACATTTCAACTCGCATATTTGTACACTCAAATATGTACAAATATGGGCGGCGCACCAGCTAGAGCGCCCCAACTTGGCCTCTGAAGTTTGAGGCCTGGCGCCCCATGCCTCTCTGAGCGCCAAGGATGCCAGTTCACCCCATTCATTCCCCATCTTTTTGTACTAATTCCTTAGTGATGTACCCACATTTCCTAGTAGATTCCAACACTCTAAGGTATGTCTAAACGTCATGAAATACTCCATAAACATGAGATCATTAATCTAATAATCTTTCATCCATAATCCAATTCAAGAAAAGTTAAGATCAAAGTCAAAGAAGTTCAGTGTCAAGTCTAAAAGTTAAGAAGCAAGTCAAAGCAAGTTTTTAAAAGTTGCCAAGAGTCTTACACAAACATGTTAACTTTGTTTTAAGGCTCAAGTTAAAAATTAAGCAATGAGTAAAGAGTTGCATTCATTTCTCAAAAGTTATAAGGGAACTAAGTATTCCTTAAGAGTTAAGTTTCAGGTTTAGTAAAGAGTGAAGAGTTGAAGTTCATCCTTTAAAGGAATATAAGGGAACTAAGTATTTCTCGAAGAGTTCTTTCAAGATTCAAGTTTTAAACTAAGTAAAGAGTAAAGAGGAAAGAGTTAAGTTGAAATTATTTTTTTTAAAAGTACAGGGGGACTAAGTATCCCCAAAGAGATTTTACAATGTTTTCATATTTAAACAAGAAAGATAAGATTTCCAAAGAGCCATTGGGCTAGTTTTCAGAAAAGAGTTATACCTTCATAAAATAAAGCAAGAACCGAAACTAAGATTTTCAATATATCCCTAGAGCAAAGTTTTTGAGCACTAATCTCAAACACAGGAAAGGTTATTTTCAAAACATACAAGATAAGTATATTTTGAATGTAGTATTGAGCACCGATGTGGTGATGCGAGTTTTAGATATATTGACATATCTTTATACTGCTATACAATGAAATGAGTAGTTATAATGAGTTAGTTATTCATGAGTTGAGCAGAGTCAAGATAAATGCTCCTTCTTACTCCTTTTCAAGCTTAAGTTGTTGTTTAGCATGCCAACTCACATACTTGTATATTTAATGTAGATGTCAGTTGGTCTACATCGTATAATGATGTAGACACAGGTAACTAGGATCACCATTCAACGTACGGTTGATCATGTGAGTAGCTTAGAGTCAGTTGGTGATCAAACGTTCATTCCCAACATCCCTCTTTATTTTAGAGGCTTCATAGACAAATAGAGTTAGTTTCTTTAGTTTTTTCATATCTCTAGTAAACTATGAGAGTTGAGTTGCCATGTTGACTAAGTATCATTTTAAAGTTTTTTTTTTAGTTATTTCTTGAGTTAAGTCTTCCATTGAGTTAAATAAGTTAGCAAGGGTTCGTCAAGACCAACAATGGTCATTGGGTGACGCCCACGTCCAGGATTTAGGCTCGGGGCGTAACAATAAGGCTCAAGTAGCCCTTAAACTATACCCTAAATCCCAACGACATACCTAAACTGAATTTAGGTCACATTATCCCCCAAAACAATTGTTCTTTATAAGTTTACTCCTTTTGTGTGATGTCAAATAGAGAGTATATTCACTCTCTTGGAAGAAAGCGACGGCAAGTAGATATGAGAAAATTTGATCTATATTAGACATATGTACTTTTTTAATGGAATAAGACATAAGTACCCCTTAAGATAACCGAAATTCCACAAACACTCATTTACTTCACTAGGGTCTTATTACCCCTCTAAACTATATATAATGGGATAAATACACTTCAAAAGTTGATGTGGCTTAGAGTGTGTGCACTCTCTTGAAGGCAAGTGATGAGTGAAAAAGTTGGAAACATGCCTTTTTTTTAATTTGTAACTTTTTAATTAGTTAGTACACATAATTATTAATATTAAAACCTATATATATTAATTATTTTAATTTCTTTCTTTGTAAAATATATTTCTTCCTCACTTTCACCTTTTTTTTCCTTTCATTAGTTTCTCATCGTTTCACTTTTAAGTATTTTTAAAAATTATGTGTTTTTTTAAAAAAATAATTACAAATTTCCTTTAATTTTAAATCTTCTTTTCTTCTTTTGATATCCTTTCAAAATTAACTTATTTTAGATACAAGACAATCAAAATCAAATTAAAGGGACAGTCAAAGAAAATAAAAAGAATAAATAAAACCAATAGAAAAATAAAAGAGGGAAAACAATGAATGGAGGTAAACAAAAAACAATGTTTTGATACAAGGCAAAATAATTTTTGTAAAATAATTGTGTGTATTAACATAATTTAGATACACGATAAAGAAATAAGAAGATTCTTCTTTTAAAAAAATTAAAATAAATAAATAAATAAAATTTAAAAAGATAGTAAAAGATATTAACCACGTGACAGGCGCGTGTGAACTAACACAACCAAATTTGGTGGTTGAAGGTGTCATATCGGCACAAAAAGTGTATAAAAATAGTAAAATATGAGTTTGTGATGGGGGAGGGGGTAATAGGACCGTATTTAACTAAAGAAGTGTTGATGGGATTTCATCCATAGTTCAGGCGGTAATTATGTCTTATCCATTTTTTAATTGGACATTATATGATAAGTTTTTTTTTATATATATATATATATATATATATATATATATATATATATATATAGATAGATAGATAGATAGATAGATAGATAGATAGATAGATAGATAGATAGATAGATGACATTATTTTCTGTCACGATCTAAAGTATCTCCTAGACGTGAGATATATATAAAACCCTGAGAGATCATACACAAGTAACTTGACATACATATACACCACATAATAGAGAAAAAAATATAAAATCTCATATAGTAAAAAAGTTTAGCAAATAAGACGAAAGCTGATCATAGTCTTGACCAGCCATCTATTACGTCAATAGAAGTGGTTAAACGTAGCTAGTACACCAAGATATACCCCATTTTAACTTGACGTCCAAACGGTGTAGGGTGGAGAACATATTGGTGATTTTCAAATTAGGCATAATATATAAATATGACCCTTAACTTGGCGCCAATTAACAACTTTGACCTTTAATTTTGGGTGTGCACAAGTAAACACTTAAAACTTGTATAAAATTTAACAAACGAACACATTCGTCATACATGACACTTTATATGGAAATTTTGTATCTTACATGGCATCCTACATGTATTATGTCAAGTAGGACACTTGTATGTACTTGTTCAATTTTATAATAGCTTAAGTGCTTGCTTGTGTAACGACCTGTTTAGTCGTTTTGAGCAGTAGAGTATTTTCTGGTAATAACTGTCTGAGTCGACGGATCCCACGACGGACCGTCATGGGCATGACGGACCGTCGAGGGTGTCTCATTCCAAAACACTTAGAATTCTGAAATTTGGGTACTGAGATCGACTCTCTGAACTTCGCGACGAAATGGCAGGACGGACCGTCGCAGGCACAACGGACCGTCACAGGGTCTTAAATAAAAAGTGAGTCTCTGAACTCTGTGACGACTCAGCAGGACGGACCGTCGCAGGCACGACGTCTCGTCACAGGCTGCGTGACCCTGACTAGGTCGGAATTCTGTTAAATATTTTAAGGGGCATTTTGGCCTACTCCTGCTTATAATTATAAAGTTAGTGGATTAATGTTAATAATTCAATTTCTTGGGGGTTAAAGGAGATAACCTTGGATTAATTAGTGGGTTACTTTTTTCATCTTTTATACTTAATTATATGCTAATTAGGGTAAAAAGAAAAAGGGTTTGAATAAGAAAAATAGAAAGAACAGAGAGAGGGAGAAACGATCGATAAAGAGGAGAGAACGAAGAGGAAAGCAAAGCATTGAAAAGTAGATTCTTGATCACGAATTCTTCGGTGGAGGTAGGTTATGGTTTATGCTATTCGTAGTAAACTCTTAATAGCGAATGATATGTATTGGGTAGTGTTGTAAACCCTTCTATATGCTTAATTGTATGCTTGCATGAATGTGATTATATAATTGTGATAAAATAAGCATGATGAAGCTATTGAATCCTAAATCTTGAAAAACCCTAATCTACTTTGTTAATGATGATGCCTTGGTATAAAAGAAGGCTTGATGAACGAAAGTAGTGAGATTAGGGGATCGGGTGTCATGTTCCGACACCAGTATAGTATATGGATCGGGTGCCACGTTCCGGCACCAGGATAGTATATGGATCGGGTGCCACGTTCTGGTACCAGGATAGTATATGGATCGGGTGCCACGTTCCGGTACCAGGATACTATATGGATCGGGTTCCACGTTCCAGCACCAGGATAGTATATGGATCGGAGTGCCACGTTCCGGCACCAGGATAGAATATGGATCGGGTGTCACGTTCCGACACCAGGATAGTATGATGAGGATCGGAGTGTCACGTTTCGACACCAGGATAGTATATGGAGCGGAGTGTCACGTACCGACACGAGAGAAATAAAGATAATGAATCTTGAAGGATGTTAATATACTCAATTTAATGAACCTAATTCCCAAATGAGTATGATGGGGAGGCGTGAGTCCTCATTGATGTGCTTGGTGTTGTGACCAAGGGTTATGGTAATTGTAAATGCCGCATGTTGAGTATTGTAGTTGATTTTATGATATTATCTGATATATACTGTTTTCTATTTTGAGTTGGCCGATGATATCTACTCAGTACTTGTGTTTGTACTGACCCCTACTTGTATGTTTCTTTCTTTGTTAATTGTGGAGTACAGCAAACGTACCGTCGTCTTCAAGTCAACCGCAACTCTAGCCAGTCTTCATTACACTGGATTTCAGGGTGAGCTAACACTTCTAGCTTGGACTGGATCTTCTTCTTCATGTCTTGATGCCTTGAAGTTCCGGCATGGACTAGCTTCTTATTTATTCTAGCTTTCTAGATACTCTTAGAATTAGTAATTTGAGGATAGATGTTCTTGTGATGATGACTTCCAGATTTTGGGAATAATAAGTATTGAGTTTTTTTTTTGAAGTTATCTAGTCGATTTTCATTAATGAGTTTAAGTCTTCCGCATTATATTATGTTATTTATGGTTGAAATATTGGGGTTTAGATTGGTTGGTTCGCTCACATAGTAGGATAAGTGTGGGTGCCACTCACGACCCGTTTTGGGTCGTGACAGTGTACATTCAAAGTTGGAGGACCTAGTTGTTTGTTGATGCCAAATTAAGGGTTGTGTATATATATAATGACTTAGAACACCTAATTAATTACGGTGAATTCGGACACTAAATATTTAACTAAGTAAAACTAAAATTGACTCCAATTAAGGTCTACTTAATATAAGTTTTTCTAGGTAGGGTTCAAGTTATCATAAAGGGAAAGGGTTAAGCGTACTTATAGATCCGTTGAAAGCGGTTGCCGACCAAACTTTCGTTAATTAAAAAGAAAAAAAATAACCATTAAAAGCTTAAGAGAAAAATTTTAATTTGTAAGATCATTCTTGAGAAACAAAAGTTAAAGTAAAATTTTAAAACATATTAACTTTACCAATAAAAATCCCAAAAGTGATACAAAAATTTATTACCATTTAAAAGAATTTAAAATAGTTAAACTTGATTGTTATTTTTTTTACTATTTTGTTCAAGGAAAATGACATAATAAATATTATTTTACAGTATTCGATTAACTTTGAGTAAATAGTTAAATCAAAAATATTTTTTAAGAAAATGATCCCTTAATTGAAACATTTGAATTGAAATATAAGTAAACAAGATATTAACAAAATTAGATTAATTAGAATTTGTTTTTTAAATCATCTTAATAATAATTCGAACCAATTTGACTATAAAGCGTGAAAACTATTTCAAATTAATTGAAAAATAAATAAAACTTTTGACTTAATATATTCAATAAAAGTACAATAGTTGATAAAAAATGAAATATATTAAAAATATACTAACATAAAGAATATAGTTCATCTTTTGGGTTATCTAATTAAGTTAATTAACAATTCTTAAGTTGGAGTTAGAAATAAATAATAATTAAAAAGAACAAACAACTAATAATGACAATATAATAAGTTAAGAGTAAGAAGATATTTAATTTAGGCCAAATTTGAGACTACTTTTGGGGTTTACCCCAATTTCCATTTTTCGTATACACAATCTGTATATCAGTATGTACACCTTGTATATCACCCCTCTTTCTTGCCTTCTAGAGCTGTAACAGCTTTTGGGACTTGATCTTCAATTTCTCAAGGTTGGCTGACTCAACAAAAGAATTTTGGACCTTCTTGGCTATCCAAAGATACAAAAGAACGAGAAAGAATCCACTTTGACTTCAAAGAGATTTGTCTACATCTTATTATTTTCAAAAAATTAATCAGGAGCATGATTTCTCTTATAACTGTGCACCAAAATAATAACTCTAGAAGTTCGCACCACCTCTAATCATAAGTAATTAAGCAACGAACTTTAAACAAAACTTGATCATTCCATTCTCTTTCTACCATCTAAAATCGAAGGGGGAAATAAGTCTTCTAAATATCCACATTAAAAGCTCCATAAAGAGACTTAAACTAACAGACCAGTAAATTTTCAAATTCATATGCTTTCTTAACTCATGAATCACGATCAAATTGGAGGCATAGACTAACCTATGCACACAAAACATCGGAGACTTGAAAACCATGTCAATAGAGTAACGACAACTATGGGGCAAGGGGCTTAATGTGCCACACCTTGCTACGAGTAAAAAGAGAAACAAACGTGCTAAAGAAAGAATAAACAGAAAGGGAAAGCAGACAGGGAAGAATATGAAACTGGACAAGGATTAGATATTGGGGGGGGGGGGGGGGGGGAGGGGCTAAGAATCCCAGAGAGGAGATAAACAAATATTCGAGTAAATAACTGAAAAAAATGAGAACCACTAAAGACACAAAATCGAACTAAGAAGGCATCAGGAAAACACAAACAATAGTGAGTTGCAAACACGACAACAACACTGAAATTTAGAGAAAAACAACCAACATTCAAGCTATGTGAGAACAGGAGATTACAATATTAGGGCAGCAAATAAGAGTTTCAAAACGACCGAAAAGACAACAAAGTGTACAAATGAACACTAAAGAAGACACAACTGTGCAGCCAATACATTCAAATTGAAACAAGTGAACATCAAACCATTTTAGACAATATGAGGCAGAGATTCAACTAGTCATACAGATATAAATCGAATTAACGAACATAACGACCAACATATAATATCAAAGAAAACTTCACTAATGTTGGATTCATACTTGCTGCCCGGAAACTTGCAAGAAAACGAGATTATAAAAAGGAGCTAAACAAAGAACCAAACGCTTTTATTAACAGTCGTCGTATCAAGTATTGATCACACATAATATACTAGATTGAAACTGTAACGATCCAAAAAAATTAAATAAATAAGAATAAATAGGTATTTAAGGGCATAATGGTCCTTTCGCGTATTAATTAAAATAAACCAAATTTGTATTAATTTATTTTAAATTCTATTTGACTAATTCTTGAATTAGTCTCCTAATCCTAATAGATCTCTCTCTCACGCTTCTTAACTCTCTCTCACGTACTCCATCTTTCTCACGTTATTCTACCAAATATCATCAGTTCTTCACGCTTGAAGAACTCACATGAAATTTTAAGAAAAACAAAGCAACCAAAAACATTAAGGCGAAGAGAAGTTGTTCGTTGAGTGGTGTGGACGTTGTAGTAACTTGGATTGATTTTGGAGAGAGTTTTGGGTAGCGAATTCCTCGTTTGAACATCAATAAAGGTATGAGTTTCTCTCATGGAATTCTTCCTTCAAGAGTACTTTCCTTCGAACGTTTCTTAAACGCTTGAAACTAAGGTTGTTCCCCCTTCGAATGTCCTTGTCCTTAGCTCCCTAACGAATTTGTAGGATGGGTATGTTGTGCTGCTAGATTTTTTGCATGAATGATATGTTTAAATTAAATACGAATGTGTTTATGTGTGGCAATTCACGATAATTATCATCAAAATATATCATGAAAAATTGATGTATAGGTGTGTATAGGGTAGTGTTTCAGTCACTGTTTTGGGGTGTATAAGTTGTGTATTCATTGTGTATTTTATGTCTAATGGGTGTACAATGTGATGTTCATTATGATGAAGTATTGTGAATTGGATAACCATCTTATAGCTATTTAAACCTATGAAAAAAATGCACCTAAAAATGGCTTGAGAAGGACAAAAATTTCCAGATTTTTGTACCCTTCAAAAGTGTAAAATTCTGAGTTTTCAAAATAAAATAAATTAAGCGCGGTCAATGGGAATCGAACCCAAGACCACACTTGTGAAGGAAACTGGAAAAAAATAAAAAATAAAAACGTAAGAGGCTAAGGGGAATCGAACCCCTTAGCTGCTGTCGCGAGACACCACACGCGGAAAAAAAAACAGGGGGCTGGGGGGATTTGAAATCGGGTGATGGAAGAGGAAGAAAAAAGAAAAATAAGGGGCTGGGGGCGGGGATCGAACCCACGACCCCCAGTTCGCGTAAAAGAATAAAAGGGGATGTTGGTCAGGAATCGAACCCACGACCCAGTACGCGAGAAAAAAAAAAGGGATGCGAGGCGTGGGGATCGAACCCACGACCTCAGCGCTGAAAGGGGGGGGGGTAAAATATTAAGGGAATAAAGGTGAGGCTGTGGGGGTTCAAACCCACCACCTCAGCGAAAATAACTGAAAAATAAGGGGGGCTATGGGGGTTCGAACCAACAACCTCCCTATTCAAGCGAATTTAATTCAAAAAAAGGATTTAAATTAAAATTCTAATTAAAGTGGAAAATTAATTCTTTCATGTAAATATTGAGATTTAAATTAAAATAGAAAATTATTCTTTCATGTAAATGATTGAAATTTAATTTAGATATCTAATTAAAATAGAAAATTTATTATGTCATGAAAATGTTTAGATTTAATTTAGAGTTCTAAAGTTATGAATATTAGAAATAAAATCAATGAAAAATATAAATGATATCCAAATAATTAAAGATATGGGTTCCCGTGCCCAAACCTCCGTATTGATACATAAGTCATACGTGAGTAAAATATTCAAGAATAATGTCATCTACTCAGATCAAAAATCAAGATCTTGGTATACATACAAGATACATAAGTCTTGTAATACATAATCTTAGGAAAATAAGAATCACTTAACGAACTATAAATGAAGCCCCATGGCTTGTATGTATAGACACATAAGATTAAAATACGTTCAAAAATAAGTGAACCTAAGATATACGTAATGAAATGAAGAAATGAACATTCACATAATAAGAGGTGAGTAACTATGAAAAATAAAGGTGCTAATAATGAAGAATGTGGTGACAATCATAATGTGAGGCTAATGTATATGATGAGAGCAATCTCAAATGAGTCTAAGTAAATATTACCAATATGTACTCACCAATGAGAGCGTAAGATAATGAAGAGACCAGTCTCTATGAACACTCTAATGAAAATATTGAGTTTAAAACACTTAATACTAATGATGAGATGAGAAATCATCTATTGAGCTATGATGTCCTCATACTAGAAGCCAACTTCCATGATGTATGAGTTGAATGTAATGGAACTTTATACCGAGCACCAATAGGCTAGCTATGAGCGGTGATACCTTCTTTCGGGAAGGGTGGAGGTTCACGTAACTCTCATGAGATGAGACTGTCCGGCTTGCCGGGCATGGTTCTCCATACATATCCTAGTCTTTGAACCTATATTGCAACTATAGGGATCTGGCGGGGTTAAATTCCCATATATGCTAGCATTTTATTGAATCGCTTTGGCCGGTGATTCCACCTCTTTTCGGTGTGGGGGAGACACTAGATTTCATGATGCTCACATGATCTATGTCGGTTAAAGTTAAAGTTCCCAATGAATGAATGAGGTCAGCCTCAAATGAATCATATAAGGAAATGAATGATATCGAAGCTGTTGGGATAGGATAATCAAGAGGTGAACTAGATTCAGGTAATGACATTAGTTTATTCATGATCATTGCACAGCAAACCCAATGAAAGTCTTAAACTACATCCTAGGTATAGCTGGTGTACGCACTGGCCTATGAATAATTTGAAATGTCATACGTATGAATGAATGAAGCAGACTCTGTGTTTGCTAAAGAAGGCTCCCTAGTTGAGGTCCCATATGTTGAGCCTTCATTTTGGAAAGTCTTAAGGTTAAGTCTATGATAATAAGGTCTCATGGTATATGAATGAATAATATGAGAGAAACTATGTATTATATGTTATGTGCTATATGAAGATGTTATGTGTTGTGTGTCATACGATAACTATAATGATGCATGTCACTCTCATGGCATAACTTTCCCAATCTCAATTTAGCAAGTCCACTGACTTGACTTCCAAACATCATGTTGTTAGGAAAGTGCTATTCTTCCTCATGCATGTCCCTGGTGTGTGCTTGCATATACCCATACTTTGTACAAGTGTGTACTAGTTCCATACAAACATGTACTTTTAGGTGCAGGCACAGGTGGACGGTAGAGCTACAGGTTCGTTGTTGTAGCCATCCGAACGTCAGCATTCATCCGGAGTTTGGTAGGTCCTCATGCTTTCGAGGATGCTACTGTTTTACATTCTAGCGTAGTTTTAGAGTTGAGCTAGTGGAGCATGTTCCACTGGCGTTTCTTTCCTATTTTGGTTCAGACGTTGTATTGGTGTTATTTTGGCCGATATAAAATTAATACTCAATGAATTATTTCTTTCAGTTGCTTATCTCTTAATTGTTAGATGGCTGATGATGAACGATTACGAATTATAAATAATGTTTGACAAGTATGATTAAAGAATCAAAAATTTCAAATTTTCCGCTAAAATTAACCTATGTAAAGTAAGAATGACGCAAGTAGGCTTGCTTGCGACCTCTGAGAGGTCAACGACGCCGGTCTCGTCTGGGGTCTAGATTCTAGTCGTGACAGAAACAAAATACAAGAGGAGGTGAGGATAACTTTCTTGGGGTAGCGGAGCTGGAATTACGAGCTAGCGAAAATTAGCTTCAAACATAGAAACGAGACTCCGATGAACTCCGACAAAGTCCAATGAAGAAAGCTTGATAAAAACATCAAGAATAAGAATCCCAAGATTCAAGATTTTAACCCAATATTATCAATTTCTTCCTATGAATTTATTTTTAATGTTTTTCTTCTGGTTGTTTTTTTACTGCTCTTTTTTCTTTCCCCTCCTTTCTTTTTTTCCTCTGCCGCTATGCTCTCTCATTCCCTCTCATTTTAATTTAATATCATTTGAATTTTTCTCCTCTTTCAATAGTGAAGGAAGTGGGAAGTTCTTAAAAGGGGAAAAGGGGACGGCGGTGGTGATGGCTGTTGTAGGCGTCACTGCTTTTCTAGATTTTCTGGGATTCACTACGCAGGACTGCTTTTCATTTCTGGCTTTCGCTTTGCTCAACTGGTTCATTGGAGAAGAAGTCGCGTAAATGTTTCTTGTTGGTGGTATTACTGATGGTACTGTTTGGAATTTAGGTTGAGTAATTTGTCATTGAGTTAGCTGATTATTTTTGAGAGTAAAGGCCCAAAAAGGTCTGAAATCTGAGTTACAGACAATGTATGGAATTGGGTGAAATTGTAACTAGCCAAGTTAATTAACAATCTAACCACATAAGGTTTAAAACGTATCCAAATTGATTTTAGTGGTGAATTTGACAAAAATTTAAATAAGATGAGTTTATATAAGTTAATGCAGAATAATTTCAGAGACCGTTGTACTTGATTTCGTTTGCCAGTTGAACCCTTTCACTCATCACTTTGTCAAATTAATCCTTTAACTCAATGAACCGTTATGACCATTGACCGGTCGTTTTGGCATTAAAATGGTTGAGTTGGACAAATGCGAGACCACACGCATTTTAGAGCAAGTGAATGCTATATTTAATTTAAAAATTATCAAAATTATAAGACAAAATGATAATAATAATAATAATAATAATAATAATAATAATAATAATAATAATAATAATAATAATAATAATAATAATAATAAAATCTCAAAACCTTTCTTCTTGATCACACCCCTGCCCACCACACCACCCCTACCCCTTCTCTTTCTTCTTCATCCCAGACACCACCCACCCCCGCCTCTACCTCATTTTTATACTTCTTCTTTGCGATACACCTCATCACCATAATCATCAAATATAAATTAAAAAAGGATTTTGCAAGAAAACATATCATTCAACATTTTCATAAATTTAAAATCTATTGGATGAATTTACTCATAAATATATTTTTTCCAACCTGCAGTTTTCTTTTTTTTTTATTAAATCAAAAAAATAGAACCTAAAGGATATGCAAGAGCTAATTTCAGTCTATCATATTCCATGATTGAGAAAATTTTTGGGGTGATGGGAATGAAGAAGATGAAAACAGAAAGGAAAAAAGAGAGAGAAAATTGCACTCTTTTATTTTTTTCATATTATTCATTTTTAAAATTTGATTTTCGATATGTCATAATAATAATAATAATAATAATGTGTCATTAAAAATGATGTGTTATTTTATGTGTAAAGAGAGTGTATTACATTCATATATTAGATGAGGAAATGATTAAAAATATTGTGTTTGAACGCGTTGAGGAGTCCATTTGGTAAAGTCATAAGTACAAGAGTCCAACTTACAATAAGAGTCAAGTACATGGGTCTCTCACATCATTCAATAAGGAGCTTCTATATCTCAAGAAATAAAATAATTAATTTAATTACAAATTAATTATATCAAAATTATAACTATAATTTAAACTAAATAAAAATAATAAAATATGTAACTAAAATGTAGAATAGTTGTTATGGTATTCGAATAATCTTAAAATATACTAATTGTATACATAATTATATAAAACACACATATTATTTAAATATTATAAAAATGATACAACTATTTAAAATAACTTGGAAACTATATTATAGTTTTTGGAAATTCTATAAAACTAATTATTTTACTGTTTGAAATTGAAGAAACTCAGTGATAAATCTATGATGTGGAGGTCCAAAATTAGGTTTTCAACACACCACATACAACAACCAAAACGTAAAGACATATGAAAGCGATAAATGTGACATGGTCCTCGGAGTATGAGGATTCACCAAGTGTTCGAATCTTCAAGGTGATCCACTAGCTGTGAACGGAGGCAGAGGAATTAACACATCCTATATTAATAAAACAATGTAGGCACAAGTATGTATTAGTACATGGAAGGTACAAAGTACAAAAGAGAAATGTGATAAATATGAAACATGAATATAATAGGATATAATCGGAAACATTATATGCATGACCAAACTAAGCACAATAAAACCTTTAAAGAACATTGTAAATCAAGACATGGTCAATACATATTAAAATAATGAGTAAAGAGTCATAGAATCTTTAAGGATAACCGTCACGACCCGAGAGCACCCTCCCCAAGTCGTAACAGGGTGTACTCGACCTCGAAGAGGTCTAATACAAGCCCTTAGCATTCACAACATTCGATATGGAAAATAGTAGGGAATTAAAAGAACTTCATTCAAATCAAACTTTTTAAAATCTCATTAAAAAACTTTAAAAAGACATAGCAGAAGACTAAGTCTCACATGATATCCTTAGACAAACATAACAAGATAAGGTCATGACCCTTTATACAATCGAAAATACTCAATTCTATAATAAAGGTTCTAATAGAAAACTAGAAACATTGAATCCCTGTCGTCGACATATGAGGACATACCGAAAGGTCTTGAGATAAACTCTAATCCTAAGCTTCACTATAAAAAGCACTTCACTTTCCACCACCCACACTTGTAGTAAAACATAGAAAAAGAATGAAGTTAGCACTATGAAGCACTAAGTATGATGACCATGCGAAAACATGCAAAAAAAAAAAAAGGACATTGGTTTGAGATGTATGATTTTATGCCATTTTCAATACAACTTCATAAAACACAAGTATAAGAGGCATAACATAAGTCACTATCCATATGCAAGACCATACCCACATAATAGACATGCTATAATAGTACCTACTACAACATATATATTCGTGAAGTAAACCATTTCATAAATCTTAGGATCTCTGTGTAGGTTACCATAAGATGCATCTAAGTGAAACATGGAGTGTAGCCCATACCACCTCTTCACACCGCACCTAGGTGTTCCTCAAGGTTACCATACACAAGAACCTTTATACTTTAACATAACATGTTAAAATCTCATTTTACCCATGTAAGATACTCATTTATCATTTCATTTAAGCTATAGGTCAAAATTCATCATTTGAGTCGTTTAAGGACACATTCATGCATTTAGAGGAGTTACACATATTAGTCATTATGAATTAGCGAACTCACTTTAGAACCTTCAGATCCTACTCGTGCCATGTGTAGATAGCATCCAATACAACTACCTACATGTTCTAGAACCTATAGAGTAACTAGAGTGCACATCACACATGATGGGAATAGGCATTGACCGATATAGACCGTGCAAGCTAGACATGGAATCCGGTCTCAAAAAATGACACACCGTGGAAGGTATTCTACTAACCAAGGGTAGAACTAATGTACATCCCATTGAGGTGCATGGTTTAGGGGATATTCAAAGACGTTCATTGTGCTCTAGCCTCTTACTCGGCAAAAACCACCATCTTAACCATATCCGCTCGGTTCTTAGCCTTGGTTCCCATAGAGTAGTTTCATTCACATTAGAGTACTAGAGAGGGCACCAACATCAGGTATACCGACCCAAAGTACTTCTACCAAGAAGGGCACAAACAATAGGTCTACCGATCGAGATTCATTATGGATAGCTCATTGACTTTATTAGAGAGGGCTTCTACCTTTCCGGTAACTAACTCAAAGTCTATCATCTCAGACAAGAACGAGGCACCATTATAAGGTTTACCACTTTAAGGTTTTACATTCACATCGGGTCTAGACTCATCATGAAAGGACAACAGGCTTAGGTCTACCAGTTCAAAATATAGCCTAGAATGCATCATTAGCCATTCATATAAAGGGTACCAACTTTAGGTATAGCGATTCTAGACATTCATTGATTCATTAATCAAGAAAAGGATGTCTAAACTTATCAAGTCAAGATATCACATTCCATAATATTTCAAGTATCAATCAGAGGCACCTAAGTCTACCAAATAAAGATACAAAATCACATTATAGGAACCTTTTACATTCTATCATCATCACACATGAACATTAAGAGAGGCATAATGCAAATCACAATAAAATAACACTTTATACAAGATCACCTTGAAATATCATGAACACCTTCACATTACACACTAAAGTGACAATAGTCCAATTCACCATGTAATTCCTTCAAGTCTATGATCATAACATATACAATAATTAAACACCTCCACCATTAGTGGATCCATCCACAGAAGAACAGTTCTAATATACCATGAAAATTAGGTCACTTACCATTCTCCAAAGCCATAACCACAATTACTCAACTTTCTAAATATTCACCATATATACATGTGTAGAAAATCATAGCAATCAATAATACTATTCAATCTAAGCATAATTTAATCAACATCGAATCATAATCATAAAACCAACTTCATAAGCCAAATTTTAGAGATTAGTGAAATCATGGGTTCATAGAGTTTTTCACCATCAATTAACCATCAGTCTAATGATAGTTTATCAATTGAGAACGTTTGATGCAAGAACACATGAATCTGAGTAAGAATCGGGGTTTTTCACAAACTATGGAAACTTGAAAACAATTTTGAGATTGACTCTAGGGTGAAACATGCCCTATATAAAGTATCAACATACCTTATTAGTTGAATTCCCCATGAAGTTAAATAATAAGACCACAATAAGAATGTAGAGATAAAACGACATTTTCTAAATGTCGTATTATGATTTTTAAATGTCACAAATTTGTTTACCGATTATTTTAAATTTGGACCAAATGTCATAAATTTTAGTGTCAAAATTTTTTCCGACATATAGGTAATTGTCGGGAAGAATTTGTCACATTTATTTTGTGACATTTAGCTAAATGTTGAAAAGAATTTGCGTCATTTACTTTGCAACATATATGTAAATGTTGGTAAGAGTATTACGATATTTATTTTTTGACATTTATGTGAATGTCGATATGAAATATATGATATTTTGGTGAATGTCAGTATGAGAAATATGACATTTAGGTAAATATTAGTATGAGAAATATGACAGTTATTTTTGACATTTAGGTAAATATTAGTATGCGATATATGCCAATTATTTTTGACATTTAGGTACATGTCGTTATTAGATATATATGACATTTATTTTCGATAATTAGGCAAATGTTGGTATGTAATGTATGACACTTATTTTTGAGATTTACATAAATGTCTGTATGAGATATATGACATTTATTTTTTTGACGTTTATGAAATGTCCCTTACACTTTCTACCATTTAAATTAAATATTGGTAAAACAAATTTAAAGCCACTTACTTGTGACATTTATAAAATGTCACATTGAATTTTTTGACACTTTATTTAATATCAAAAAATGCTATTATTGAATGTCATAAAAAATTGTAACATTATTTTATATTTTGCTAAATGTCATATTAGTATTCCAATGTCGCTACCAGTTTCTTAAACATCCCAGAAAAATCTACATATAGTTTTTCTCAAGACACAAATACATACAAATAATTTGTGCATTCAAAACTATCTTCTTCACAATAAGCAAAAAATATTATATACAACAAATATTTTCTTATATTATATTCAATGAACTAAATTTCAATAAGTAAATAATGTAAAAAGAAATTATCTTTTCTATCTTAAGTAAAATTGAGATCTAACTAAATGTAATAATCTCAACATAAAATCAATTAATTAACTCCTAATTCAAATAAAATTAAAATCTCCAGTTAATTTGCAATAAATTTTTCTGAAATAATCAATCCAAAAGTCGAGCATGTTGAAGTCGATATTTGACTTCAATTTTCTTGAAAATTCTGTAAAAGAATCGCACATAAGAAAACTTATAACTATATAATAATAAATATTAGATTCTCATTAACTAAAACAAAATGAGATTTCAAAATGACTAATTGATTTTTTCTAAATACAAACTTATTAAGGAGTTGCTGCAAAAACAGTAACTACATACATGAATTTTCCTCCTTTAGAAAGAAAAGAAAGATCTTGTGCCAACTATGGTAGTTCCAGTCTTCTTGACATGTTAGCCTAAGAAAAACATTAAATTGATTATTTTGATACTTTATGAAATAGAAAACTTAACATTTCATTGAATACATAAGTATGCCAATTATTCCAGAAGTGATAATTATCTTATCAGAAGTCCAATGATAAAATAATTGGTTGGCGGATCTTGATGCCTAGTAAGCTAGTCATAATGAACCTGTATTAGAGAAGTACAAGCAAAAAGCAAAGAACTTTATGTGTTCATGTCTTGTAAAGGGTGACATAAATACCCATAAAACTTCTTTAGGTATCATCTATAGGCAAAGCTGGAACACTATGTATTTTGTTACTAGTGTTGCATTCTTTGCTACTAGTTATTCTGAATATTTGACCTCTGCTCGCAAATACCTCAAGTGTTCTTGTGGTTCTGTTTCTTCGAATGAGCTTCTCTCATTCTCTATGTCTTAAGTAAAGATTTGAACTTTGATATAGTGCTACAAGCATGTATTATGATAATTCATCTTAATTTAAGCATGGAACTAGCAATGTGTTCTTGGTGAACTAATCATCATGTTTGATGTTTTTCTAGGTGGACTACATTCTTGGTAACAACCTGAGAGCAAGAAGTTACATGGTGGGATATGGAAACAAGAACCCAAGACAAGTACACAACAAAGCTTTCTCTCTTATCTCGTTTAAGGTGAACCCTAGTTTTGTTAGCTGCCGGGCAGGCTATGCTAGGGTATAGTAGAAAGGCGAACGATCCTCATCTCCTTATGGTGCTCTTATTGGTAGACCTGATGCCTATGAAAACTTCACTGATCAAACATATATTTATGAGCAAACTGAGCCTGCCACTTAAAACAATGCTCTGTTTATCACTGTGTTGGCAAGACTTCATGCTGGTCAGAACGATTACAATCATCTTCTCCTAGGTACATTTTAGTGAATTAACATCTTTATATGTGTATTTTTAGGATTCATCATAAAATGACTAGTTTAGCTAGCTTTCGACCTATTACAACTTGCTTTGGATTGAGACGAAGTTGTTGTTGTAGTACTAAAATCAGCGTATAACTCATTTAGTCTAAAGTTCTAACCTGTAATGGAGAAATTCCACTAAATGACACATCCAGTGCGCTAAATTTTACCATACAAGGAATTCTTACTCTTCTAATGGTTCTGGAGGAGTAATTTTGAACTCTGATTCCACTAGACATGGGCAAAATCTAGTATCACAACTCCTTGATTCAATCAACTTGTTGTTCGAGATGCAGCCGAGGACAATCCTCATAACTACCAGTGGAAAAGTTTTTAAAATCCAGGTGAATCATATTTACCAGGAATGAAGGTTGGGATTAATCTCAGAACGGGTTTTCATCGTTCCCTTTCGACATGGAATAGGAAAAATGATCCTTCCAGGGAGTGAGTTTACCTGGACATTCGATACTGGTGGATTCCTAAAAATATTTATACTGAATGGTTTCATTGAACTCTAGCGAGTTGGACCATGGAATGGCAGAGTCTTTCCTAATGCACCATCTCTTGACACCTAGTATAATGGTTATAACCGTACATACTTATCTGATTCTCATGAAATATCATTCATGTTTGAACTTTCATACATCTCTTGAGTCTAATGCAATAGACATTAGCATAAATCATCCTTAAATACAAAGTGCAAACAATATACCCAAATTTTATCATCTCCTAAGATAAAATATTATTCAATATGAGTAAATCAACATTAGTCAATATGTTGTGCTTCAATCAAACATAAGAGCAGTTCTAGGTAGGACAAGCTAAGACAAAAGCACTTTAAATATAGGAATACTCAATCAGAAAATTCAGATCCTTTTGTTATAAAAAAAAAATACTCAAACATAAACTTATCTTAGACAAAAATGAAGTTGATTCACTTACCTTGTATAAAACAAGTAGGTGATTCTAGATGGTCAGATTGGTCAAATTGAAAGCACAAAGGAGTAGTGGAGGAATATTGGTATATTAGGACAATAGAAGATGGAAATGTATGGATAAGCTAGTGGGACAACACTCTGTAATTCTTGAGGAGGGGAGTTCTAGGCTGCAACATGCATTTACAGGGGTATATGGACCATGTGATAGAAAAGATAGAAAAAATTTATGAAAAGAGCTTGCGGAAGCTCACAGAACTATAACTCAGCCTTGTGCAATTGGGGTTGATTTAATGTAAGTAGATTTGAAGAAGAGAGAACAGGGAACACTATAAATACTAGATCAATGAAAGAATTTTCAAAAGCAATACATGATATTTCCTTGATTCGTCTCCCTCTACATGGGGGAACATGCACATGGTTTAGAGGCATTAATAATCGGACGGCTTCCAGATTGGATAGATTCCTAATTTCAGTAAGGTGGGATGAGAAATTGAAGTTTATCAAACAAAGAGTTCTTTCGAGAACAATGTCTAATCATTGCCCTATCTTACTAGAATGTGGTGAATGGAATAGGGGAAAGGGATACTTCAAGTTTGAAAATAGGTGGTTTGAGCACCATGGATTTGAAGATTAATATACAGCTTGTGGAAATCATATGACAGACAAGGTGAACGAGATGTGAGGAAGACAGTAGCATTGGAAAGGCAGATTTAAAAAATAGAATAAAGAAATTTTCAACAACATAGAAGTGAGGAAGAGTAAAGCATTGGAAAGACTGGAATGTACTGATCATATGCTAAGAAATAACCAGAACATGAGCAATTAGAAGTTGAAAGGCACAAAGTCATCACGGAGTTGGAGGAAATTGCAAAATTTGAAGGAATAAGTTGGAGATAGAAATCTAGATGCTTGTGGTTGCAGAATGGAGATAAAAACACTAAATTTTTTCAGAGGCTAGCGAATTCCCGCAAGAGATTTAATCCTATTGATAAATTAATGATGGAAGGGGAACTTGTTGAGGATGATGAGTATATTAAGGAACATATTCTGGTATTATATCAGGATGCTTTTACTGAAACTGAAGTTTGGAGACCAAGTCGGGAAGATGATAATCTGAGAAAATTATCAGATGAAGATAAAGAGTGGTTGGAGAGGCCTTTCAGTGTTGAAGAAGTGGAAAGAGTAATCAACTTTTTCTTTTGGTACTTTAGTCAATAAACCTTCACCTTATCAACAAGTAGACAATCTAGACTATAAGATAATGAATTTCACGTAGCTCATATTAAGTTCAAGTAAAAGGTTATCAAATTCGACATTTTTCAACATACCAAATAAACTTAAGAGAAAAACAAAGAAAGAAACACTAGTTTCCATCAAAACACACAATAAGCCACACATCAAACCATAAAATCACTGCAATGTACTCAATGCAACTTAACATTATGTATATACAAAAACCGAGAGCTAAAACAGAGTAGAATTGAACAATTAGCTTATCAAAAGCAACATGATCAAAGGATCAAGCCTATTCAATATATTTATCCAACTTTTGTCCATTAAGTATATAACCTATACATTTAGCACACAAGAATCATACCCTCATACTATTAAAGACTAATACCTCCATACTATTAAATAAAACAACAAAAGACATACTAATCTGCAAAGTCCACAGAATGAGTCTTGAAATTGATATCACTGTTCTTCAACTATAGTTGCTTTCTTTGTAATCTACAAACTGTAAATCAATAGTTAAATTTGAGAAAATCAATATAATGTATAAAGGCTAGTCTTTTTCTCTGACATCTTTTAATTTACTGTAAGTTACTAGTCTTCTTGATAAGTTTTAAACAAGTACTAATTAATAAAAAAGTAGCTTAATTTATGTTATGATTTATATGAATTTAGTTGATAGAGAAGATAGAAATTAAATTTGATCAAGAAGAAGTGATTGAGGAATTTGAAACTGGGAAAGTTCAAGAAGAAGCTATTAAGAAGATACAAGAAGAGAATGGAAGCACTGTGTATCTAAATGGAAGACTGATATTGTTAGCATCCTTAATCCTTAACATGTTGATGCTAACGGTAGACATAAAGATCACAACACGCGAACATTAACATCCAGAATCAAAAGAAAACATTAAAGCTTTAAAAATAATACGAAAATAGAGGAGTCGGAAGAGCACTTGCATAACTCTAGTGGTTTTTTCTTTCTTTGATTTTCATCCCTCCAATGATTCTAAGGAAAGTCATGCTCAATCAAAGGAAGAATAGTCAATCACATGTTTCCCCAAACGGAATCAAACAAGCCAGTTATAGCAGCAAACAATCGATTAACAAATAGAGAGGTGCATCTATTAACAATTTTATAGTGCATCCTTCAACTACACTATCAACTGTAGTAGTCAATTTGTTTTGCATAGGAGGAGGGAAACTCATTAAGAATCATTACATTAATAATCGCATCATCATGAATATATCCTTCAAATGAACTATCTTTTCCATATATATTAGTTCTCCAATAACAAGATCAAGTCTTACAACTTTCTCAACTAGCAAATATGCAAGGTTGGTTATTGTAGAGCCTCCAAAAATTTAACCAGTACGTTTGTATCACTATTATTGCTAATAAAGAGTCTTGAATGAAATTTAAGGAATCGATAAGCCCTTGTAAGACTTCATAAACATGGTTATATATGATTTATAGGCAGCATTGGCGATGATTTATTAAGGAACAACGCCACAAGTTTAGAGTATCACTCTTTAAACTACAGTAACTTGTTAATAGATTCGTTCACTGTATAGTAACTCAATGAAAATTGAAACTAAAACCCGATACGCACTCAAAATTATTGAAATTAAAATCCTATCAAATCATCACAATTGTTTTAATACCCGGGAATTAAAATAATTTTATGATAATATGAATCCAGTAGAACCTGAAAGAAAATATAAATTCAGAACTATATTGTGAAACCTTTAAACTTCACATGGTTCCAAAAATAAATATTTTTTCAATTAGTTGACAAAACTTGACCCCAAAATCCTACTAGTGACTATGTGTTCAAAGATTTGTTTCAGTAAGATCATGAGTTTCTATTAAAAAAAAATCTTAGGATTACCTGTGGATGGAGATGGCTATCGTGAATTTCTTTGCTTGATCGATGTGCTGAGGGCCTGAGGCGTATGGTGTTTTTTTATATGCTTCTTATTACTAATAGGAGGGAATATTTTACTGTAGTATAAAGAATTTGAGGGAAAAGTTAATAGCATGAAAAATTAGAGGGAAAAGTTAATTAATTTTATTTTACTTTAATAAACTTAAGCGAAAGTTTTATTTTTACGCTAAATAAGATGAAAGTCTTATTTTTAAACTAAATAACTTGTATTTTAGCTAGTCAGTTGATTCTTTAACTGATTCTTTGCCCTTTCTGTTCTACATGTTTTGCCTTTCTATTCTACATATGAAAGTTAAATGATGTTGTTCTAACTTTTTTGCTTTAGATCTGATTTCAACTTTGCATCAAAATATTTTTCAATTTGCCCACTTTAGATTGTTTTACTAGTTTGTCTTCCTAATTTTAGAACTTGGAAATTAAATTGAATAACTGTAGGGTCTTGATAGTCGAATCATATCAATTTCACTATACAAAGTCATTTGATTTTGAAAGTGAAGCAGAATGGTCGTGCAAGCCATCGTCTTGTTTTATAACCTTGTGTCTGCAGGTAGTAAATTTCACTTCGTCTTGGAATGATAGTATGTTTAGTAGATAGGTCTACATAATGTTGAGGTAATTGATATATGATGATATTTGTGTATGTATCATTCTATGGCTTATGGATCTAATTGCTAAGTTAAACCATCCATATATTGTGAAATACAAGGATGCTTGGGTCAAGAAGGTATTAAGTTATTCAGTTTCTAGAACAAGATTTGGAACTAAAATGAGTATCCTCTACTTCAGAAAAATTCTATATCGATTTTCCTCAAAATCGGACTTTGTTTTTCTTTCAGGGAACTGGATATGCTAGCCTTGATAGCAATGGAATACTTATTGACAATTTAATTACTATTTTTTTGTCATTTCATCCTAAAATTTTATTCATGTGTGGCAGAGCCCTTTTTTTCTATGTAGATATAAGGGAGTATAAAGCTCATATTCTTCACTCATAAACAAAACAATTTGTTGGGCTTAGTTGTTTTGCTTACATTTCTTTTAAATAATATCTGACGATAGCTCTGAAACCTGATAGTTTGTTTTTAAATCCGAAGAATATTTCAATATGGGGTGCTGCACCATAAGTCTTTGAGAGTGAAATGAGCTCGTCCATTTACACTTAATTAAATACTACAAACTCTCCTTTGCTGTTGATAATGATTTTAGAGGCCTTCTTGCTTTTAGTTACTTATTTACTCTTTCTGTGGAAAATGGGCTCATCCCTTTACCCTTAGTTAAATACTACTATATGTTTATTCCCAATGAAGTTCAATATGGGACTTGAGCCTAACAAGGGGTATTGAACTTTCAGTTAAAAAAAAAAACAAAGGGTATTGAACATAAAAATTCTACCTTTTCTACTCCTGTGTTAATTAGCTCAAAATGATCCATCTACGGATGGGAATGAGAAGCAGGAAGACACAGAGAAAGTTATATGTGGATTATCGGACGGTAGTGGGGAATATACTCTTGTATATGAGGATAATGAAGGTGACACGATGCTTGTTGGGGATGTCCCTTGGAAGTAAGCATCCTGGCTTTCTCTCTATCTATGGATTTGATATTCTCACTTAAATTATTGTTTTCCCTTTTAATATTCTCACATTATTAGCATATCTTAATGCTTACATTATATTTGGATCACATGTAGTTGCACATTTTCTCTCTGAAAGTTTATTAAGAAATGTTATTCTCTTAACTTAAGTAGTAAATAAGACAAAAAAATGGATTATTTCATTATCTATACGTTTTTGTATTTATTGTCATCCTGAGATAGGATTCATATAAACACAAAAAGCCAAAAAAGTTGCATGTGTGTGAAGAAATAGTTGCCATAGTGCACCAATAAATTTCACAACACAATATTTGGAGATTAATGGCCTTAAAGATTTTGTGTACTCATTCATGTGGTAGTTTTTATGTTTTGTTCTAGTGGTTTAACGTGTGACATTTTCAGCATGTTTGTGTCTACTGGGAAAAGGGTGTGTGTTTTGAAAAGCTCCGACCTTTCTACACTTACTCATGATAAATTTCTGGAAGGGATTCTAATTTGTTTTTGGTTCTTGATTGTAGTCATTGTGTTTGTTGATGGGAGAGAATAATCAGAAAAAATATTCAAATTTTGTTGGCAAAAGATGTTAGATTGTTTGCTAGGAGGAAATGATAAGAAAAGTTGTAAGATTCTTACATGTCATTAAATTGTTTGCTGGGAATAGATATGACTAATGCAGTGAAGATTGGGTGTTTGAGCATAAACGTGTAACCTATTATGCTTTTGCTTTGTCTTCTTTTTATTTATAAGTGACATCAATTTATTCGTCTGAGATTTCTAGAGAAGGAACTTTATTTTCTATAGTCTTGAGTTATATAATATCAAAAGTCCAGGAGAAGTTCAGGCATTTAATATTAAATAATAATAGACTTTAATGAAGAAGTGATTATTCAAGTTACAAACTTAAATCAAACTAAATTTACACAGTGAAATTTCAGTATGGGTTAGTAGACATGCTATTTTTCCTATGTTTCATCTCAAATCTATATGAAGTGCACTTTATTATTTGATATACTGATGATATACAATGTCTTGTGTCCTAGTTGGATTTGGAATGAAATTTGGCTGGCTGGATTCTTTTACAAACCATGCAACCACGAGTTATTTGTCAAGCACACTCTAAACATAGAAATGGTCATCGTCATGGCAAGGGTATGATTGCAATAAATTCATCTGTTTCCAGTTATGGAGACCTTTTGGTCCACTTCATTGCCTTATAACTTTACAGGAAGCTGACATGGACTGGATCATTCATCTTGATACTCATGAGCTAATGCATCCAGTTGGAACAAGTGAGTATTCATTACAGAGACTTCTGGCAGATATACCTGAAGATGTTGACATGGTCATATTTCCTAACTATGTAAGTCACTGAGATTGCTCTAGGTTGTCTTCCAACTCTGTCTTAGCATGTAATTACATGCATCAATAGTCAAAAAGCATGCATTAAATTCGTTTCATATTCTGCTATTTTTTTTCTTGTTAATATCTTCTCTGATGATGACAAATATTCAGGAGAGCAGTGTTGAGAGAGATGATGTGAAGGAACCTTTTAGTGAAGTAAGATATATCTTCACTGTATCCTTTTTTCTTATCTTTCAAATATTAGTGTTAAATTCAATCGTTTGGCTAGGAATAGGTTTAGATTTTGTTGAAATACATTTGGATAATTCTATCACCCATTACTTGAGAATGGAGTAACATCTAGTAGTCAAAGATTCATGTCTTTCCATACGACTGAAAAAGAAGGTTGGGTTGGATTTAAACTCTGTGGAGGCAAGAGAGTAAAGTTGTAACTTGCAAATAAAAGTAGCGTGAGTGTTAGACCTTACTCTTGTTTGTAGCAGCCAGAATTTCATCAAGAAAGTTTGCGTAGTCTGTAATTTGTTTTGATTATGCAACTTAAGTTCATTTTGACTGTTTACCGATAATACATCTGTATCATGTGGTAGGTCTTGATGTTGAAGAAAATCTATGACCATCTCACAAAAGAAATGTACTTTTGAAACTACAAGGAAACAACTCGTGGTAATTTTAATCACATGTTGACTTAAGGAAATGGCAAATCAGCTACTTGAGTTCAAGATCATCTTCGGCCTAATGGTGATCATAGATGGCACAACTACATGAAAGCCCAAAGTATGCTTGTTCCTCATGTTACTTGTTTTCCTTTAATCTCTATTTCGTTTTTTATTTATTCATAGTCCTTCAAATTTTTTTTTGCATGGCTCATTCGATTTTATGCTTGTCTTGGTGTCTTCAGTAGAGTGTATTGGTTTTGTTGGAGTTGAGTTTCCTCTTTTTCCATGCTTTGTTTGGTGTGACTGTTATCCTAATTTACAGACCCCTTTTTGGAGTAAATTGTATTGATCTTGTGTGATTGCGACTGCTATGAGTCATGGTGTTTGCAGTAGAGTGTACTTATCTTGTGTGATTGTGACTCTGTTTTGCTATAATTTTTTGTGTCATCTTCCCCTTTTTAACCTTGATTTCAGCTTTAATGTTGGTACCCTGCCCCATAGTGGAAGTAAAAGCAAAAAAGATATCTCGTTTGAAGAAGGTAATGAGAATTCCACCAATTCCAGATCTGCATGGGTTCCCAAAGAATATCTTGAGATTTTTCTCTATCTAAATCTATAGGAATTACAGGAGCTCTAAGATAAAGCTTCATCTGAAAGTTCCTTGCTACACCAAAAGTAAACAAGGTTGAATTGTTGCAGCTGAATTGATAAGCTCTAAGCTAAACTAAAGTAGAATTCTAGGAGCTCTATGTTGCTTTTGTAACTCCCTTGCAGCTGAAGTCGTTTTCTTGGTAAATTGTGGGGCATTTGTATTGATCTTTGAATTACACATCCACTTTCATGAAATCTTTATAATGTTCTATCTGCTGGGAGGAATCTGGAATTGTAATATGTAATCTGCAATAATTTGAAATCTAGAACTGTAATTTGTAATCTGCAATCACTTGTTTTATAGAAGAATGCAATACTTCTTCCTTTTCTTATTACGTCTCTCTCAACTTCTATTTGCCAGTACTAGGTAACCAAATAATTTTATTATAGTGACTTATTTGTGATCGAAGGACATTGTATAAATATCTTTTACGATGTTAAGTAACTGTGCTGGTAAACTGAGTCTAAGATCTTTGTGGCACTCAACACCTTTTTCTTTAAGAAGATGGAGGGAAAAAAGCAAAAAGATACAAGAAGTTCATGTCTCTTATTTGGGTTATAGTAACTTTGTACTTTTATTATAAAAGACCGTTTTTTCAAACAGAACTCCTGTTGGGTTTAGCAAGTGTGAATTGAAAAAGAAAAGAAAGAATATGAAAAGTGAGAGAACTATTTTAGAGGAAAAATGAAAAGTCATTTGCGAAGTGCAAATGAAAAGTCATTTCTCCCATATCGGCAAAAGAAAGGGAAATTATTGTCCTTATATAAGAAAACACTTCCATTACTTCTTAATGAGTTAAGAAGAAGATGCCTCCTCGCGCCGTCGTCGTCGCTCGCTCAGCTTCGGATGATTTGGATTTGGATAATGATGTGATTGATAAATTTTTTGGACAAAAATTATTTACTTAGTTTTTGTTAAATCAAATAAATCTTGTTATTATTATCTCTTATAAATTTGCGGGTAACAGTGACATTCTGAAAATTTGTTACTCTTTCCGAAAAGTTGTTACTTTTCGAAAAGCCGTTATATTCCTAACAGACACATTTTTTTGAAAAGTTGTTATTTTTTTCAAATGCCACAACTTTCTGGATAAAACGGGTCTGAATAGATTTCTCTAAACAGACACGTTTCTTGCTGAAAATGGCTATAAAAGGAAGTCAATTTTCATTTTTTCAAACACTAAATTTTTTCTTTCTCTGCATAAATTTTCTCTCTCAAACAAATCAAAGTGTCGATTGATTGAGTCTGTGTGACTTGTTGCTGTTCTGAAGTTCGCTGAAGTTAAAGAAATTTGAGGTACCACTATTTCTTTAACATGATTAATCCGTTTTATCTTGGGAGAAATTAATCCATAACCTTGGGTACAGTGAGAGGATTAAATTTCTTAAGGAGACACAGTAGTTTCTGTGGACTCGGATTACTTCTTGTATTCTATTTACTTTCTGTTTCATCTTATGTTGTTTCTGTCTTTTTTAGGCTAACCTTATAATACAAGTTGAATAACAATCTTAAGAAATTTAAAAAGTTCCTGTATTTGAGGTTTCTGGAGATTAAAACCTTTATGATTTTCTACTCTGCTTGAATTTTTAAAATTCATTCGATTAACGATTAAAAGAAAATAAAAACTTTATCGTTAAATCAGAACAATCTCTGTAAAGATTTGTTCTTTACTGTTAGTATTTCAAATTCTTAAATTATCTGCCATTTGTGACAGAAAAAAGAAAAATGACTAATTCAAGTCAAGCAAATGCTGGAACAGTAAGTGCTGCAACAACATCGGTTGCACATAATCTCTCAAATGCTGCCTTAGTGCCGATTGAGAAACCTACAAAGTTTTCTAGAGTCGACTTTAAGAGATGGAAGCAGAAGATGTTCTTCTATCTCACTACGTTGAGTCTGCAGATGTTCATTAATGAGAATGTTCCTGTTATATCAGATGAAACTCTGCCTGATGAACGATTCTTGGTAACAGAAGCATGGACACACTCAGATTTTTTTGTGTAAAAAATATATTTTGAGTGGCTGGCAAGATAATATGTACAATGTGTAAAACAATGTCAAAACCTCAAAAAAACTCTGGAATGCTTTAGAAAAGAAGTACAAAAAAAAAGTTGCCGGAATGAATAAATTCATTGTGGCAAAATTTCTGGACTATAATATGATAGACAGTAAAACCATCGTCACCCAAGTTCAAGAATTGCAGGTCATAATCCATGATCTCCTTGCTGAAGGTATAAATTTATTTAATGCCTATGTTAGAAATATTATGTTTTTTCTCAATACTCACAGAATCTTTAATGTAGGATTGATTGTGAATGATGTCTTTCTAGTGGCTGCAATTATTAAAAAGTTACCTCCATTGTGGAAGGACTTCAAAAACTACTTGAAACATAAATGCAAGGAGATGACTATTGAAGATCTCATAGTACGGTTGAGAATTGAAGAGGATAATAAGGCTGCAGAAAAGAGGTCACGTGGAATTCAACAATATCTGGAGTAAATTTTTGTTGAAGAAGATCCCGCAAAATTAAAGAAAATAAAGAAAGCATCGTGTACAAAAAGCATCCTCTTAAGAAGAAATTTAATGAAAACTGCTTTAACTGTGGTAAACATGGTCATAGGGATACTGAATGCCGGGGTCCTAAGAAGGAAAAGAAAAAGAAGGATCAAACAAACTTTGCTGAATCCAAAGGAGAAATGGACGTTCTCTGTGTAATGCTTTCAGAATGTAACTTAGGTGGAAATCCAAGAGAATGGTGGATAGATTCTGGTGCCTCATGCCATGTTTGTGCCGACAAAGAGTTAATTTCATTATATACTCCAGCACCTACAGAAGTTGTTTATGGAAAACTCAACTGTTGCAAAAGTGGAAGGAACTGACAATGTCCTATTAAAGATGACATCAGGCATGGTGGTGACTTTGAATAGGGTCTCATATGTTCCATAAGTGAGAAAGAATTTAGTGTTCTGACCAAGAATGGATTCAAAGGTTTTTTTGTTTTTGATAAAGTATTAGTAAGCAAGAATGATATGTACGTAGGAAAAGGCTACCTTAGTGATGACCTTTTCAAACTCAATGTAATTGCAGTTGATATGAATAAAGATTTTGCTTCTTCTTACTTGTTTGAGTCTAAATGATTATGACATGAACTTTGGGACACGTTAATAACAAAACCTTGCGAAAACTTATTAACTTAAATATTTTGCCAAAATTTGAGTGTAATAAATCAAAACGTCAAATTTGCGTTGATTCTAAGTATGCTAAGAATCCTTATAAATCTGTTGAAAGGAATTCAAATCCTTTAGAATTGATTCACACTGATATTTGTGACATGAAGTCAACACCACCACGTGGTGGAAAAAAGTATTTCATAACTTTTATTGACGATTGCACTAGATATTGTTATGTCTATTTTCTAAATGGTAAGGATGAAGCAATAGATGCATTTAGGCAATATAAAACTAAAGTTGAAAATCAGTTAGATAAAAAGATCAAAATGATCAGAAGTGATAGAGGTGGAGAGTATGAATCTCCATTTGCAGAAATATGTTTAGAAAATGGAATAATCCATCAAACTAGTGTTGCATACACTCCTCAGTCTAATGGAATTGCAAAAAGGAAAAACCGAACTTTAAAAGAAATGATGAATGCATTACTTATAAGTTCAAGTTTACCACAGAACTTGTAGGGGGAAGCTATCCTTACAACAAATTAAATACTTAACAGAGTGTCTCACTCAAAGACAAATGTAATTTCATATGAGAAATGGAAAGGTAGAAAACCCAAGTTGAAATATTTCAAAGTGTGGGGGTATCTAGCCAAAGTCTAAGTTCCTATACCTAAGAGGTTAAAATAGGGTGTAAGACTGTGGATTGTGTATTCATTGGATATGCCACAAACAGTAAGGCAATGTCAATTTTTGGTTCATAAGTTTGAACATCCGGATATTCATGATAATATAGTAATGGAATCAGATAGTGCTGAGTTTTTTGAACATATCTATCCGTATAAAAATAGACTTGTCATCTAGTGGGGGGGGGGGTCTTAACAACACAGAGAAGAACCAAAAGAGAATGAACCCAATGAAGAAAGTCCAAGACGTAGTAAACGTCAAAGGACATTTACTTCATTTGGATCTGATTTTGTAACATTTCTTCTTGAAAGTGAGCCTCAAACATTCAAGGAAGCAATGTTCTGTAGCGACTCAACCTCTTGGAAAGAGGCTGTTAATAGTGAAATTGAATAAATCTTAAGTAATCATACTTGGGAGTTGGTTGATCTTCCTCCAGGGAACAAACCCTTGGATTCAAAATGGATCTTTAAAAGGAAGATGAAATATGATGGAACTATTGACAAATATAAAGCAAGACTTGTTGTTAAAGGTTTTAGACAAAAAGAAGGTCTTAATTATTTTTGACACATACTCTCCAGTGACTAGGATTACATTAATTTAGATGTTAATTGGACTAGATGTAGTATACGGTCTTGAAATTAATCAAATGGATGTGAAAATAATCTTCATAAATGGAGAGCTGGAAAAAGATATTTACATAGAACTGCCTGAGGGTTTTGTAGTTCCTGGTAAAGAAAAGAAAATGTGCAAACTTATTAAGTCACTTTATGGAATAAAACAAGCACCAAAACAATGACATGCAAAGTTTGATCAAACCATGTTGTCAAATGGATTTAAGATCAATAAATGTGATAAATGTGTTCACATTTAAGATACTCCAAATCAGGAAGTCATTGTATGCCTATATGTAGATGACATGCTTCGAATGAGCAAAGACATTGCTAATATAAAAACTACAAAGTGTATGCTCGCTAGTAAGTTTGATATGAAAGATTTAGGGGTTGCTGATGTGATATTAGGAATTAAAATTTTTAAAACTCCTAACGGTCTAGCATTGTCTCGAACTCATTATATTCAAAAGATACTTGAAAAATTTCAAAATTTTGAATTTTAAAAGGGCAAAGACTCCAATTGATGTAAACCTTCATCTTGCAAAAAATAAAGGTAAAAGTCAGTCTCAATTGGACTATGCTAGCGTATTGGGAAGCTTAATGTATGTCATGAATTGTACACGACCATACATAGCTTGCGCTATCAGTAAACTGAGTCGATACTCAAGTGATCTTAATCAAAGTCATTGGTTGGCAATGAAGAGTGTTCTGGGATACTAGATGACACTCAAAACTATGCTTTATATTACAACAATATCCAGCCGTTCTTGAAGGATATAGTGATGCAAATTGGATTACTGGTTCAACTGAAATAAAATCCAAAAGTGGATATGTTTTTACTCTTTGTGGAGGAGTAATATCTTGGAAATCATCCAAACAAACATATATAGCTCACTCTACAATGGATTATGAACTCATTGCTTTAGACAAGGCAGGTGAAGAAGCTGAATGGCTTCGGAGTTTTTAGAAGATATTCCATTTTGGCCAAAATCAATGGCCCCTATATGCATACACTATGATAGTCAAGCTGCAATAGGAAGGCATAACTCTGTGAGACAATTACTCTCTAGTGGAATTATCACAATTGACTATGTGAAGTCAAAAGATAATGTGTCAGATCCACTTACAAAAGGCCTAAATAGAGAGGGAGTTGAGAAATCATTGACGGGAATGAGACTATAGCTGAGAACAAGTCATCGTGGAGGTAACTCTTCTTAGAAGACTGGAGATCCCAAGATCTAGGTTCGAGGAGATAAAACAAATTCATTGATGACGGTACAACATTGTCAATTTTTTTTAATGATTTTATGGTCAATTCTCATGATGAGACAATGTTTAGTAACAAGGATAAAGACATAAGGATTTTTTAATGGTTTCGAAATTTGATACAAGGAATATCAAATGGTGTATCTATGGGATAACACATTTAGAAATCACCTAAGTAAGTGTGGATTGTAAGCCACTTAAAGGAGAATCCGGTAAGACCAGTTCTTTAAGCACTTACTATCTAAGATGTGTTCATGACCGAAACGAAAAAAACAATGAGAACTAAGAAAAGTTCAAGGGTTGATTGTGTGACATATGTTGTCTAGGTATACACCAAAGCTTGATGGTTCAAAGATATCAAATCTACCGATTGACCGAGTATATCCGATATATGTTCAGTACGAAAAGTTTAAAGCGAAAACTACTTATCCAGTGCGATTAACCTTTACCTAGAAGACACACAAGTTTTTTCATGCATATGTTTTAACAATAGACTTCCCCATTCATGTGGGGGATTGTTGGGTTTAGCAAGTGTGAATGGGAAAAGAAAAGAGAGAATATGAAAAGTGAGGGAACTATTTTGGAGGGAAAATGAAAAGTCTTTTGCAAAGTGCAAATGAAAAGTCATTGCTCCCATATCGACAAAAGGAAGGGAAATTGTTGTCCTTATATAAGGAAACACTTCCATTACTTCTTAAAGAGCTAAGAAGAAGATGCCCCCTCTCTCCATCGTCGTCGTTGCTCGCTCGGCTTCGGCTTTGACTTTGAATTTGGATTTGACAAATGATGTGATTGATTGATAAATTTTTCGGACAAATTTTGTTTAATCAGTTTTTGTTAAATCAAATAATTCCTGTTAATATTATCTTTTATAAATTTGCGGGTAACGGTAACATTCCGAAAAGTTGTTACTCTTTCCAAAAATTTGTTACTTTCCGAAAATCCGTTATTTTCCTAACAGACACATTTTTCTGAAAAGTTGTTATTTTTTCCAAAAGACACAACTTTCTTGATAAAACGGGCTTGAGCAAGATTTTTCTGAACATACACGTTTCTTGCTGAAAATGGCTATAATAGGAAGTCAATTTTCTTTTTTTCAAACACTGATTTTTTTCCTGCTCTGCATATTTTTTTTTCTCTCAAACAAATTAATGTGTCGGTCGATTGAGTCTGTGTGACTTGTGGCTGTTTTGAAGTTCGCTGAAGTTAACGAAATTTGAGGTACCACTATTTCTTTAACAAGATTAATCCATTTTATCTTGGGAGAAATTGATCCATAACCTCGGGTATAGTGAGGGGATTAAATTTCTTAAAGACACACAGTAGTTTCGGTGGACTCGGTTTAGTTCTTATATTCTATTTACTTTCTGTTTCATCTTATTCTGTTTCTGTCTTTTTTAGACTAACCTTATAATACAGGTTGAAAAACAACTCCTAACTTCTATAACTACTGCAATTTGATTTGTTGTACGTGATTTTTTTTGATTGTTAGTTTATTTTTAAATGTGTAGGGAAATGGAGGTGATCAAATTTGAAGGGTCGCCACAAGTCAATTTGATCTCATTAAAGTGTAAGTGGATAGAAAGAGTTTTCGAAATATTGTACAAATTCGAATACATTGTATTTGATTTTGTGAAATAATTCATTGCTAGAATATATTGAACTGTAATTGTACTTTTGGAACTATGGTTATCACATATTTAGAATATTGCTTTATACATACACAAGACATACTACAGTTTGAAGTTTATTGCATATATATATGTATATATATATATATATATATTTGTATTACTTATTAGCTTATTTAATGTTTGAGATTATTTATTGCAAAACAACATTGGTGTTTTTTAATTAGAAATTTTGGTATATAAATATTACAAAGCCAAAATAATAGTACTACCCACTTAAAAGAGTAGCCAAAGGACTTTAAAATTGTGGTATGCACATGGGCAAGGACTACACTTAAAATGTTGTCTTACCTAAGAAATAAATGACAACACTTTAAAATCGTAGGCAATAAGGAAACAAAGGTTACAATAGGCTTATGGAGCATGTACATGAGAAAACTTACGCTTAATAAGTGTTGTTGTAGATGAGATATAAAAGATGACACTTTTAAAGTGTGATCAATAACAATAACTCAAGTACTTTAATGGTCGGGTTTTAATTTATATATAGTGACTATGGTAGTCAGCAAGCATTTTCTGATGCTCAGCTGACAACTCAAAAGTTGTTGGTAAGTCATCGGAAAACACCATTTTCGACCACATGCAGACCAATTTTGAAGTCGGCAAACAACAAAATTTTGGTAGTGTAATATATTCGATATTTGTATTAAATGTCACTAGTTTAACAACAATTTTACTAAAACATGCTAAAATCCATGATAATTTACAAAAAAAAAAGCTACGATTTTTTTTCTAAATTTTCATTGTTTTAGGGACATTTAGAAAAAAATGCCACTAAAATCAATGACAATTTGTAGTAAATGTCACTATGTAACCTATGTTTTTTAAATGTCACTAAACCAATGATATTTTGTAATAAATGTCATATTATATTTGACATGTCATATTATATTCGACATTATAGCAAATGTCATAATTTAACTTACATTTTTGCGAAGTGTCGCTAAAAACGATGAAATTTTGTAATAAATGTCATTATTTTAGACACATTTTTTCTAAATGTCACTATTTTAGTGTCATTTTTCCTAAATGTTACTAATACCAATGACATTTTGCAGTAAATGCCATAATATATTCGACATTTATATTAAATGTCACTATTTAAGTTTTTTTTTTTGTAAATGTCACTAAAACATACGACATTTTGTAATAAAAGTATTCGATATCTATAGCAAAATGTCATAATTTAAATATCATTTTCACTAAATGTCTCTAAGAACAACGACATTTGTAATAAATGTCATTATCATAGTGAAATTTTTTACGAAAGGTAATTATATATATGTCATTTGATACCAAATGTCATTATTTTCACAACATTTGACATCAAATGTTATTGTTTTATGACGTTTTGTTCTTATATGTCGTGAATTCTTTATTTTTTGACATTTGTTTCAAATGTCACCAAATTAATGTCATCGAATGTGCATTTTCTTTTACTGAACACTTGACTCCCAATCCCTAGATTGACTCTTGATCTTGACCTTCAGAGGAGTTCTAAGGAGAACCTTTTTTGGAGGGGAGGGTTTTGATTTAATCGTTCAAGTCTAAATGAGGAACTAAATGTTTTAAAGTACATAAAATACCTGAAAATACTAAAAATAATCGTCCATTAATTTAATTAGACAAGGGTGGAATTTACCAAACCACCTTTGGCTTGGCCAAAACTTGACAGCTACACAGACCCTATCTTTAACCCACCATATACGAACCGCAGATGGTTTGACGGGACGTGTTTTTGGCTCGTCATTTTGGTCAGAGACTTTGAAAAGGGATATAAGGATCCCTAGACTAAGTCTTGACTAATGGAGCCTATCCATGAGCCGTAGATCCATCTTCTGGCCATGAAGTGCAATCATAGATCACCCAATCTTGGAAGCTTGGGGTTTAAACATAGGGTCCTCTTCAAGGACCCTTAGGGTAGTCCTTGGGGATTAGTAACCAAAATTTTAACCCCTAGACACTATGTTTTAAGTGTTAGAGTCACCTCCACACGTTTTAGCTCTTAACAACACACCAAACTACAACAACAAGACACTAGAACACATTAGCTCCATTGCCTAGCTTTTCGAATGTCATGGTCGCCCTTGACGTTTGACCTCAAAGCTCTTTAAACTAAACTTTAAAAGACAAACTCATCATTTTAACAAGTTACTAACTTTTAAAACACATGTGAAGCTCTAGTTCATCCTATCAATTTTTACGGATCTTACATTATTCCCCACTTGGGAACATTCTTCCTTGCATGACACTTAACACACATAGGAGGTAACAACTCAAAACTAGAAGCTCACAATCATGCATACAACATCATAAATCATACTCAAAGTTTGGAGGAACATCAAATCCACATGAAAAGGCTCAAATACAACAAGAAGGTATAAACAATATGCACAAACTCATTATGCATCAAAACATAACTTTTCTCATTACATTGGAGGAACTTCCTTCCCCAATCAACATCATTAGGAAATTATTCAAATCTCTCATAAAAGCACAATTATGCAATACTTCTAAGAACACATCTAAGCATGCCCAACAAGTCGACTCATGCATCATCTAGGTATGTGATCATAGATGCACATAAACATGATGAACACAACTTTATGAAACTCATTTTTCTCATTTAACAAAGATTCAGTTTAATATGCATAACATAAAAAGAACATATGTAAACTCATTTTTTGTTCACACAAGACTCCTAAAAATGCATCATGCTACTAGAAATTCTAAGTCTAAACCTTGAGTAGAATAGAAGTAAAGATACAAGAACATCAAAACTCTCAACAACCTTGCTAATCAAAATACCATCACCCAATAAGAAGAAACCTAAATAAGCCTATACAAAAAACATCATTCTAAAAGGAACTATCACTTACCAGTAACTTCATCTAGATTAGATCCTCGTGTAGCTTAAAGAGCATAGAAATGAATCTTTTTTTAATCATCAAGATTTGGGACATTAAGAGGAGATTGCTTGGCATCCCTTCCTCTAGCTGAAAGAGTAGGACAATTTATCACCTTGTGATCATTCTTCCAACACCCATAGCACGCATTTGTACCGGCTAAACATCTCCCAAAATGCAATTTACACAAGTGTTACAAGTAGGTTTAGTGAATTTAGAACCACCACCTCTTTCCTGTTTAACTTTAGGAGCACTTGAAGAATCTTGGTTAGTAACTCTCTTCTTAAACTTAGGTTAACCTTCCTCATCGGATCTACCCTTCTTCAAATCTCTAGTCATCCTCTAAGCTTGGACTCCTGAATGGATTGATCATACACCATAAGCCTATAAATGTTCATGTCATCATGGAGCATTGATGTATGAAACTCTCCCTTCACAAGATCGGATACACTAGTCACAGAGCTACTCATGTTATCACTAAAGTTCGACTCAAAAGAGGGATTGGGGCATACTTAGACAATAGGTTAAACTTCAAAGAATATTCTCTCACATTCATACTGCCTTGTCGAAGGTTTATAAACTCGTCAAACTTAAACCCTCTTTTCTCACGGAGAAAGTACTTACCAAGAAACACTTTCTTAAAATCTTTCCATTCTATAAGACCCACTTCAACTGACCTATTGGCTTTCCATTATGTGAACCATACTTGGGCCACTTCCTTCAATGGATAGAAAGCCAACTGCTTCTTACCTAGAAGATTTACCATAGCATCCACTATCTCATTAACACAATCTAAGAAATCTTGCGAATCCTCTCCCACTCTAGAGCCAAGAAAGATAGGAGGGTTCATCCACACGAAGTCTCTCAATCCTGAGGCCATAGTACTCTCAATAGCATTCACCCTAGGACCCACATCTCTATTAGCTTGATCCTTCATAGCTCGAGCTATGGTAAGAAGACCCACCCTAATCTCCTCATTGGTCATGTCAAGGAGAATCACCGAAACCTCATTCTCTTGATTACCTTGGGGAGCTTTTCCATCTTGGGGACCTAATGGAGGAATCTCATGATTAACAATCTCCTCTTCCACTCTCTTTGCGGGCATTCCTCTCGTATTCATATCCTATACCTACATGAGAAGGATTAGGAAAAGGACACTTATAGAACCACACACTAAGGTTCAACATCAAGAATAATAAAAGAAGTGTAACTTCTAACGTCCTATAGACTCTATCCCATAGATGTGACAAGAGTTACACTAATGAACAAGACTCTAGTACACGTGCCTTGTGAGACTTTACTTCTAAAGACCATTCCCAAAACATTATGCTCTGATATTAAGTTTGTCATGACTCGATAGCACCCCCAAGTCGTAACACTCTGTAGTTGACCTGGAAGAGATCTAATATAAACCCGTAGCATTCACAATATTCAATATGAAAAATAACAAGGAATTAAAAAAACATTTTCTAACCAAAATATTTAAAATCTCATTAAAACAACTTTCAAAAGACATAACGAAAGACGAAGTATCACATGACCATTCTTAGAAAAACATAACAAGATAAGGTCACTACCGTTTATACAATCGAAATACTAAAGTCTGTTACAAAGGTCATAATAGAAAACTAGAAACATAGAATCGTTGTCCTCAACATATGAGGACATACCAAAAGGTGTTGAGGGAAACTCTAATTCCAAGCTTCATTATAGAAAGCACTTAACTTGCCAACACTTACACTTGTAGTAAAACATATAATTAATAAGAATGGAGTTAGCACAATTAAGCACGAAATATGAAGATAAAAAATATGCAAAAAAGGGACATTTGTTTGAGATGTATGACATTATTCCATTTTCAGTACAACTTTATAAACATGAGTATAAGAGGCATAATATAAGTCCCCATCAAAATGCAAGACTTGTACCAATATGCAACATATAGACATATTCATCAAGTAAACCATTTCATAAATCATAGGACCTCTATCGAGGTTACCATAAGACACATCTAAGTAAGACAAGTCATCATGGACGTAGCTCTATCTAGAAGACTTTAGATCCCAAGATCTATATTCAAGGAGAAAAAAAATCATTGTGACAGACGTTTCAACATTTTCAACCAACTCAATCCTTTCCTATGATGATGACAATCTCCAGGAAAAAGGATACAACATTAATATTTGTTAATGAGTTAATTAACCTTAATGTTTTTAATATTTGCTAAGTTTTGCAGATTTTACCAAATAGTATATCTACGTGATAACACGTTAAAAATAACCAATGTGAGTGTGAAGTGTAAGCCTCTTCAAACAGGATGATTGTCAAAAAGCCATCTCTCTATAAAATCATGAAACTAGGAGGTGTTCATGGATTAAACGAACAAAATCATAAGAACAAGAAATAATAAAAGGTTAATTGTTCAAATTATTGTTTCCTAGGTATAGACCAAAGATCTACGATTCAAAGATATCACATCTATCGATTGACCGAGTATATCCGACATAAGTTCACTACGGAAAGTCCAAGGGAAAAAATACTTATCCAAATGCAATTAATTCTTCCTTGTAAAGTACACATACTTGTCCGTTTCATTATCTTTGAGTCACTCGCGGATTGTTGGGTTTTAAAAGTTGTGAATGGAAGTTATATGACCTTTATGAAAAGTAGTGACATTATGAAGTATTGTGACTTTTATGAATAGTTGCGACTTTTAAGAAAGGTGGTGACCTTTTCGAAAGATTGTGACATTTTCAAAGGTTTGGGACCTTTCCGATAAAGCACAATAAGAACCTTTTCAAATTACCATTTATTTTCTATAAATTGAGGGATTTCCTCTCATTTTAGGAAAGAACTTTTTTGGACTTCTTGCACTATTGCTATATCTAGTAACTATACTTTACTGTCGTTGAGTGATTCATTAAGACCATGGTTTTAAATACCGATACACCGGTGAGTAAGTTCATTCTATCCATGGAGGATATGTTTTCTTTCTTTGAGAAAAATATTATTATAATGTTTGAAATCTGTTTCTGATTGTATTTTCTCTGCTAGTTTTAATTTTCTAGTGTGAAAATACTCTTTAAAATTTGTTGTTTTTTACCAATTTCTTCAACATTTTATCTTAGGAAAATAATATGAACAACACCATCATATTCCTATTTTTCTCAAAAGGACATTTAGTAACAACAAGAAACTAAACTCATGTTCAAATGTTGTTAGGAGACAACATACGTTCATTTAATTCTTTTCATAGCTATATACAATGAGGAATATGGAAAAAAAATTAAAGTGCATATCGTACCCTTTATGCATAGAATAACTTTCCTTATTGTAAAGAAAACTGAAGAAGTGAATTGCTTCAATACACTTGGGAAGAAAATAAAAATTATCTTACTCATCCAAGGAAAACATACTGAAGAAAATATACTCAAACGTATTAAGGTAGTATAAGGTTATGCCGTGACCCTACACCTTAGGCAAGACTGACACTCGAAAAAAATTGTTGTTCCCAAGTGAACCTTGGCCTAACTTACTTACTCCCTATTTACTGATTAGAAAAAAAGACTTCACTTTAATCTGAAATGAACTAACTTAAGTCTTAAAACGACATTTAAACAATTGTGAATGACTTATGAAACTTCAAATGAACCTCTTCTTCTTATCTTTACTCTTTATTGAACTTGATATATTTTAGTCTTAAAATAATATTTAAAAGCGTTTGTAAAAGACTTCTTGAAAGGACTCTAAGAACTTTCTAGTCTTGGCTCTAAACTTTCCTTGAATTTGAAATTATGGATTCATGGTTGTAATTCATGTTTTTGGATGATTTCTTTATGATAAGAAGTCATTTAGAGTAGTTAGAATCATTAGGATGAGTTAAGTCACTTCCCAGAATTTTAAACATATTGTATTACAAAAACTGGACGAAATACGCCAATTTAAGCGTGTCATAGGCGCGCCGCGTCAGCCCTATTTGACTGAGGTTCCATTTGGACACATTGCAGGCGCGCTGCTCCAAGCCCTCTTGCACAGATTGGGCGTGCAGCGCATGACCTTGCCCAGGTGACGCATGATGGATTTCTCAACTCATTTTCTAAGCTTTAATTGTTCTAATTCAATTTCTTTTCTCAAATTCACTTAGATGTCATGCACCTACATCATATAAACAAGGATTTAGGTTAAAATAATTTAAGAACACTTAGATCATCAAAGAACTCCGAAATCTCAACTCATGTTCGAGAAAGAGAGCAATTCAAGAATCACATTAAAAAACTTTCAAATTCAAATCTTTTTAGGATGAAAATATGATAAATCAAACATGCCTGGCACGTGGGTGAACAAACCCAACGTTGAGATAGAATCACATACCTTTTTAGGGATCGCCCCCAATGAAATCCACAAGTTTATTTGAAGATCTTGATGAATTTTGCCCTTTTTTCTTCTTCTCCTTTCTTCTTAGACCTAGCACTAAAATTCCCAACTTCTAAAACCGACTAAATTTTTATTTGACACCTATAAAACTCTGAAAAATTGATAAAAATAATAGGCTAGTGAAAAGACTAAAATACCCTTTAAAATCCCGGATTGAGACATTTCCTTAATCCGATAGTCAACTTCCTAATGTCATAAGTCACTTATAAGAAATCGGGATAGTGCAAGCGTTGCGGCGTTAGAAATATTATACCAAGAGCTTTCTAACCATATCTTGATGTACATATAACTCATCCTGAGCTAAAAGTTATGATCGTTTGAACTTGACCAAAATTCAACTTTTCCATACTAAAACAATTTCTAGATTTTTTTGTTACTTCCAAAAAATAACAATTTTTTGTTCTTATCTATTTCCAATTGCGAGATGTTACAATATCTTATCCTTGAGAATATTCATCCTCGAATGAGATATAGTTTACAAGGATAAGGGTGGTATATCAAGTTCAAACACCAAAAAAGTAAATGCAAATAAACATGTTTACATCACAATTTAGACAGTACTATGAAGAGAATTAGTACCTCGGTCCACATTTTCTTTGGATTCAAAGAAATGTGGGTATATTTTCTTCATATCCTCTTTAGCTTCCCAAGTAGTTTCTTCAACAAATTGGTTCCTCCAAAGGACTTTAACAGATACTACTTCTTTTCGTTTCGACTTGCGAACTTCACATTCTTCAATGTGAACACGATTCTCCTCATACGATACGCTATCCTTGATCCCAATATTTTCAGCTGGTATGATAAGTGAAATGTCTCCCATGGACTTCTTCAACATGAATAAAATGAAATACCAGATGAATCGTTGCTAACTCTCTGGGTAACTCCAACCATAAGCTACCTTTTCAATGCTTTTGTATATTTGCTAAATCGATCACGCATGCCCTTAATATGTCCTCTAGAGTCTGAATTGTACGCTCTGCTTGCCAATTAAAGGCAGTGCATAAGTTCACATTTGAACCCAAGCCTTTCTTAAAAGATTTCCTTTACTGTGCAATAAATGGTGCACCTATATTTCAGTTAATGGAGATCAGAACCCCATGATGTCATACAACCTCTTTGATATACAACTTAGTATAATCTTTTGACTAATAGGTAGTGTTTACCGGCAAGAACGGGCTGATTGTGTCATTCCATTGAAAATTACCCAAATAGAATCATCCTGCTAGTGAGATCTAGGTAAACCTATGATGAAATCCATATTAATCATCTCCATTTCCACTTTGGATGGATGAGCTTCCTCCATGATTCTCTCTTGGAGTCCATCCACTATAGGAAAACACAATCTACCTTGATATCTGAATACATCATCCCCCCCTTGTTCAAAATCTAATACTCTATGCTTATGAACATTTTCGTTCAATTCACGAAAAATGGGATATTGGTCTTACTTTTCTTTCAATTGTGACAATAATGACGATTCAGTCCCATTTATCACCACAACTCCTTCTTCTTTGAAATCCATTAATTGAACTCCTAGCTGTGTAACTCTATGCATTGATTTTGCTAACTCCTTACTATCATCCTCAAAATGAGTGGTACTTTACATAGAGAATCTACTCAAGGTATGAATAATGACATTACCCTTACCTGGGTGATAAATAATACTCATGTCATAATCCGTGAGTAATTTCTTACCACTTCCTTTGTCTGCGACAAAGCAAGCTAGGTAGACACATATCGAAGACTATTGTGATCGGTGAATATATCTCCATTAACACCATAAAAATAGCGGCGCCATATTTCCAAAGCAAATACGACATTAATCAACTGTAGATCATGGGTTGGGTATTTTTTCTCGTGAACTTTCAATTGGATAGAGTCTAAGCTATAACTTTGTCATTCTTCATTAACGCACAACTCAAACCAACTCTAGATGCCTCACAATATACAACAACGACTTGTGTACATTGTAATACGGTAAAATAGGGGCAGTAGGCTACCTAATTTTCAATTCCTGAAAGATTTTACAAATCTCAGGCCATTGAAACTTCACTATTTTTTTCTGATCTAACTTGGTCAAAGGGGACAAAATAGACAAGTTTCTTTCTACGAACCTTCTATAATCTCTAGAGAAGCCCAAGAAACTCCTAATATCAGTTGGAGACGTGGGTCTAGGTAGACTCTGAACTGTTTCTATCTTTTGGATATCAACTCTAATTCCATCACCGGAAACTATGTGATCCAAGAACGCCAAAGACTCTAGCCAATACTCACACTTAGGGAACTTGGCATAAAACTTTGTATCTTTTAAGGTCTGGAAAGCTCTTTTGATATGGCAAGAATGGTATTTTTCTTTCCTCGTATTGATTAGAATGTCATCATTGGAGATGATAAAAAATATATCTAATTAAGGCTTGAATACTCTATTCATAAGGTCCATGAACGGTGCATGTGCATTGCTTAAATAAAACGAAACGACCATAAACTCATAATGACTTAATAGGTCCTAAATGTTTTCTTTGGAATGTCACATTCCCTCTCACTTAACTGATGGTATCCCGATCTGAGATTTGTCGTAGGGAAATACGTGGCACCTTGAACCAGATCAAAAAGATTACTAATTCTCGAAAGAGGATACTTGTTCTTGATGGTAACCATGTTCAACTGACGGTAATATATACACATCCTAAGGAACCATCTTTCTTTCTAAAAAATAAGACTGAAGCGCCCTAAGGTGAGACACTTGGTCGAACGAAACATTTATCTAACAGATCTTTTAACAACTTTATTGACTCTTTCAACTCTATTAGTGCCATTATGTATAGAGGAATAGAGATAAAAAGACTATCTAGAATGACGTCTATGCCGAAGTCTATTTATATCTCAGGATGGACTCCAAATATGTCATCATGAAAGACTTCTATAAACTCGTTTACTATGAAAACTAATTGAATGAGATGTACCTCAACACTTGAGTAATATCTGGGATGTAGAAACGAATGTTCTTGCCTTAAGGTATGAAATGAAACGACCTTTAGTCACTACTGAACTGTTTCTCTACTATAAGACTGGCACATTAAGAAACAGTAACATTACTACTTGATTTATACAATTTTTTGATACATAATAGGCATAAAGTCAGTTTATAACTAGAATTCCATCAAAATTTACCATGTCTAAGTAAAGCTATGTCAGCCATGGTACTCCTGTAATTGATGAAAAATGTGTAATCATAGTAGACTTTCTCTACTAGAATAGACTCACTAAAAGGTGCAGTTACACCAAAGGGCTCAAGATGTTGCTCTAGAAAAATATCAAAACTTAAGACTTGGATTATACTAGTGGAAGAATTAGAGAATCCACTTGATCTCAGTGACTAGTAATAGTCTATAAGAAGTTTTCTTCTCTGTCTACCCCTGAAGTAGCTTATCTAGATGTAACCCGGTCTTGTGAAGCAATTGAAGAACACTGGGCTCTATTGTCCTATTTATCATTTCTCCACCTGTTTTACGACATTCTCTTATAAAATGACCATTCTGGCCACACTTGAAGCAACTAGTAGAGCCATCACAACACATCTCTGAGTGATTCCAACCACACATAACATATACAATAGTCTTAGTACCCCTTTGTCCCATACTACCTTGCGAATATGCAATCCTAGATTTAAAGTTCTATGAATTCTGTCCATGATGTTCACCTTTGTTTCTGGTGTAGGTACACTTGCAGATGATGTTGTAGGTCCCTTAAGCTTATGAAAGGACGATCGATTCACATTACAATTATGGTGCCCAAACTCATTCCATGATTTCTCTCTTTTATTTTTGAACTCTTCTCTCTCGCTTTTTTATCCTTCTCATCTTGTTGCACTTTGATCATCAGCCTTGCTATGATGTCCATTATACCTACTAGTATGGCTGCCTTACTTTCCTTAATTGATTGACCAGACAATAAATGACTAATAATCTCATCATGCTCCAATTTCTATATCATCTTTTTGATTCTCTATGATCATGAGAGAAGAAACACCTAAAAAGGTCTCTCAAACAAATCCCAACTCACAATTAGTTAAGCATAAGCATGAGCTAGAAAGAAACTTTTTAGAGATAAATTTTAACGCACGAAGTGAGTGTGAAAGAAGTAAGGAATTTCCTAAATGTAGTAGCCTCCTAATTATAGATATGGTGCGCTTCACACCGATAACTAGGACTCTACAGATACAACTTCATAAACTCCCTTGGACTCTTGAAATCTGTGCTTTGATACCAAGTTTTTCACACCCCAAGCCTACACCCTCGGCGGGACATGCATTTAAAGACCATTGACGGCCCCAAGCAAACCCTTGGTGCGGATTACTTACTAAGTGAAAGACATAAAACACAAGAATAATCTATACAAAGAACTTGTGAAATAAACTGAGAATGTCTTTAAAGAAAGCATTTAAATGGCAAAAGTGGCTATTGATGTCTTATAGCAAAACATTTGAAATTCAAAGCTAAAGACTCGTAACTAACTATCTAAATATCTGCGAAACCTCTAATTAACTATGGTGGATGTTGCACCAAACCTAAGAAAAACCTATTGAACTAAACTAGAAAGTAATAAAAGAGTCTTGCAGAATGAAAGGAGGATCAATAACTGACTTTGAGTGCTAAACTAGATCAACTGTGTCTTAGATACTGATCCTCATTACCTGCATCTCCATATTAATACAAAGATGGCTAACTAGTATCAATTCATTGAATGTACGAGTTTGCGAGTTGGAATGCAAAATAACAAAGGCAAGAAAGAATTAGAAAGAACCTGAAGAAGTTACACGGCTTAACTCAACTCAACACAACTGAGTTATTTCAACATAAATAAATTTAAAAACGTTGTCTATATAGAGAAAAGTTGGTTAAAAGCATGCTATAAACTCTGTATATAAGCAAGGATACAATTTACACTAGGTTGTATGTAAAAATACAAGTAAACTGTATATAAGTATAAATACATCTAACTTCTATGGGAGTTTCTCAAACTGACAACCATCACATAATAACTATATTGATAATATATCGATCTACCTAACACTTCCAATGCATCCTATACCCGGCAGAATGTGTAAGACCTGAACTTCCTAATGGATCCACTAGTCTATTGTGAAAAGGATTCACCTAAAAAGTATAACCCTTTTCTACCCATGGTGGCTACATAGTTTTATGAAGATTTGAATTATTTGAAGTTATGCTCGTCCCCAATTAAATGCTAAATACTTCTCCCAAAATTATACTGGCTTTTATGTTTTAAAAACATACTTTTCTCTGATTTGAGATATTCTTCCCCAAAAACTGATCTCAAAGGCTATCTTGGAAATCTTAATATCCTTGCTTGTATCATATAGAAAGCTATTAGTATTTTATGAAAACTAGTGCGAAGGCTCTTTGGAAATCTTTGTTTCCATTATTTTTAAATTTGAGAAAATTTTATACTTCTTTGGGAATACTTAGTACCCATGTACTGCTTTAATTAAAAGACTTCACTTTACTCTGAACTAAACTCAAACTTAAGTCTTTAAATGACATTAAAACGTTTGAGAAAGACTTATAAAACTTGAAATAAAATTCTTCTTCTTATATTTACTCTTTACTCAACTTGATCTTTAAGTCTTAAAACAAAGTTTAAAAGCGTTTGTAGAAGACTTCTTGAAAGGACTCTAAGAACTTTCTAGACTTGGCTCTAAACTTTGCTTGAAATTAAAGTTATGGATTCAAGGTTTTAATTCATGTTTATGCATCATTTAGAGTAGTTAGAATCACTAGGAACTGTTAAAACTATAGAAAGGTTTAAATTGTTTGAATTACGGAAAAAGAGCAAAAATTTCCTATTCAAGAGCTTTCTAGGGGCACCACACCAGCCACATTTGACTGAGGCTCCATTTGGATGTACTGCAGGCCCATTGCACCAAGGCCTTTGGTGTAGATAGGGCATGTCATGATACATATAAATTCTACCTCCATAAAGAAGTATAGGCGGTCGTGATCAAGTAGAGAACCCAACTAGTAGATTGGGGTCTATACCACAAGGATAATGGTTCAGAGTTAGCTTTAAGTCACAATTATGTCAGTTTAGTCAAAGTCTTTCCAACGCAAGTAAATGTTCACAAAATATGTTAACAGTGTAAGTAGCAGTTGAACAAAAAGAAACGTTTGTTTTATCAATATGAGAAAGTAACTATGGTATATGTGTACCACACAAGTTCAAATTCATTATTCCTAGAAATAGCAATCCTTTCTTAGTGTATTACATGATAAGTAGTAAGTTAGGTATCTCTAAATCCTTGGTCCGACATCTAAAGTATATCACCCCGCGCTTTGGTCCGACTACCTGTGTATAATGTACTAACCCTTACCTTTATCTCATATCAGACATCATAATCGATGTATGACTTAGTTATTTCTTTGCACCAATTTAGACTAGCCTATTAGATAGTATCAAACTAAATCTTTGTTGATAACTTTTTTCTTACTACTACGTCCTTGGTCTGGCAAATAGCAACAAGATGAGTTCTAATGCGTGCACTCGTTAAAAAGACTTCTAAATGGAAGAATTATCAATGCATGCAACAACACTATTCAAAAATTGCTTAATTACTAGGATTACTTTGTTAATTACAATGATACCCATAACCCTAGTTGTCGATTTACTTACCCATGCTAGTAAGATCGCAATTCATAGTTTTCAATGATTAAATCATGAACTTACTCAACAATAATTAGAAAACCAGAAATTCAACTTTAAATTACAAGAAAATCCTTTAACCCAAATCCATAAATTGATTAATTGCCCAAGTTTGCAACCAAGAATCTCTAATACACAATAGAATAATAGTAATAGTAAATAACCCCAAAAAAGAGGTTTCAATGCTCTATATATAGGAAACGTACTCCTAAAGATAAAGGAATTAAAACAAGGAAAGTTTGTTCATTTGACGCGTCTTCAATCTACGGATCAATTCATGGACTGTCGATCAATCGATGGTTTCTAGACTGCCTCCGGCAGTCATGACTTAGAAATATTTTTGCTCCACCAGCTATCACCTTATCTAAATCATTCGACGGACAATCAACACGGTCTGTCGATGCCCTTCGTAACTCCACAATTAGAAATGTTCCAAACAGAGGTATTGGAACTTTCTCTGCACAAAACAACGGTTCACCAGTACGTTCCGTCGATCAAACGATGGACAGTCATTGCTTCTCGTAGTTCCACAGTTGGTCATACTTCCCCAATTTTCCTCCAAAGTCCTGAGTTGCTCATCTATGATAACTAACTACGGTCCGTCGATGAAATGAGAGATTTTCGATGGAATCTGTAGGTCCTATTCTGCACTTTTTCAGTTGTTTTCTTATCTTAACTCCTGAACATATTTCCTGCAAAATAACACATAAAACTTATAAAATCACTAAAAAAGGCTTTTAGATACACATAACTCTTAAGTCAAATGCATTAGATATGCCTTGAAATCATGGAACATCAACACCCTCAACTTTAATTCGTTGTTTGTCCTCAAGCGACGCACTATGACCCTAAACGACACATGTACAAAAGTATATATTTTTAAGCTCTAGCAATCACATGACTTTCAACCCAAATTTTTTCTTTATTTAATGAAGTCTTACGCACTCAAGATCGAAATAAAACTTATGCGGATCAAATCATCACACAAATTCACCATGCAACATAACTTTACTATTTTTCCTCTCACCAAGGTACCAACATTCTCATAACACAACTAGTGCCCTTACTTCAAATCAAATCCTCATTTTCACACTGTTATTATGCATTTTGGGTACAAGGATGTTTTTTTCAAAGCTAGAACTCAAGAAAAAGTTCAAACATAGTTAGTACTCTTTGCCATAGGATTGCACATATTTTCACTACTTAGGTTCACCACAGTAGACTATAGACTCACAACAGGAATTTATTGGCTTGTAATTTAGGCTTATGATCAGGCGTGATACATTTGGGTACATTTAGGGACTTTCTGCCCTCCTTGATATCGCCGCTAAGCTCTGTACCTCTTGTTTTTTCTCTTGACTCCCTATTTCTTTTTCTCGTTTGTATTTTGCCTTATTTCCCTTTTTGGGTGTCACTTAAACTTCTTTTGCATCTTTTTCTCTTAAAAATATATTTTTATTATTCATTTATTTTCTTTTTCTATTATTATTTCATTTTTCGACATGTCACATCTTTTACTCACTTAAGATTCTCATTTCAACAACCAACTGTTTTCATACCCATTTTTGGGTCTGTACTCATAATAGCCACCCTAAACTAATGGATTTTCCATGGTTGAAGGTACATAATACCCAATGTTTAGTAAAAGCGAATATGAGGTCACTTTCTGCATTATCAACCCTCAACTTAGGCTTTTGTCCTACGTCGAGGTACACATGTCCAAGAAGGAACTGTAGCAAAAAATATGACCATGGGAAGGTGTGTTGGTGAATAATTAAAAAAATTTGTTCTATTACATACTCAACATATTTGGATAAAAAAGAGACAGTCACATCATTTGGTTAACTTATTTAGGCTAGATATTTGATATTTCGAACAAGGGCCTATGATTACTTCCTAGTTTCTAGAGTTGACTCCCTTCGCAAGACTAACCGGGCAAGATCTATATAAGCACCAACTTTTCAACACTCGAATATCCTCACACTCTTTTGGCACATCGTTGCACTATCAAATTATCTGATTTACCAATTCAGGTGTTAGTGGAGGGTCATGCATTGGGTGCCTATTTATGTCATGCTTAGAATAAACACATTAAACTTATCTTAACCCTATTTATGAAAGCACAAAAACGGACCAAAAGGTACTATTTTTACTATCCATCACACTATGTTTTTTATGCTTTCATACTTGTACTTCTTATGACAGACCACTTCAACAGAAAATTAAGTAGTCTCTTGGATAAAAAGAACACATGCAAGAAAACCCAAAGAGAGGATAATGAGTTGGGTTACTAAGACTTCACCTTACCTCTCACTTTAAATTTACCCCACCCCATAAAAAATTCTGCAATTGTCCCCAATGCAATAAAAATTAAAGAAATAGGGTGGTAGGTCAAGCAAACCTGTGGCACATAGTGACGAAGAACTATCAACACAAGGGTGGGTGCGGTTTCCTGAAACCCGTTTGATTATCAATTAGGCAACCCTCAGTAGCGCCCACACCAACCTACACACCATCACTAGTGCTGATCTCATCGCACACTAGTACAGAACTAGATTCCCCAACAACCATCTCTATACCTCTCATATAACGTACCTCCTCGACAACAAGGGAGGCCTTCCTAGACAACTCTATATCTATCCTCTCTTTGTTTCTTGCACGGGCCTCATTACCGGCCTTAATGGTGTGGCTGGAGCAATGCCTTTTGGTACTCAAATGCTACTCAGACTATGGCTCATTAGGGACCTTGAACAAGGCATCTAGCACTGTGTCCTCTGCTAGCTTAGTGGGAGAACTCTCTTGATCAGACCCCCGCATCGACAAGATAGCATCAACGTCGGCTCACAGGCTGGCCAACTCAGCCTGAATGGCACTAAGGTCAATGGTGGGGGATAGATGTGCTAGAACCCACAACTCAAAGACATTGAGGCATTTGTGGACCCCCAGAATCTGCTACTTGACCTGTTTAGCCAGCCATTTGTCTATGCAGTCCTCTGCCTCATCAATGGTTTCTGCATCTAAGGCTGAATGTTGTGGACCAGAGTGGCCATTTGTGCCTCTAACTTCTAAACTCGAGCTAGAGGGACCAATGCCGCAGATGGGGCGTGGATTTGGATGAGTAAGGCCCCTTACAAGCTGCATGTGAGAAGGATACCGTAGTGGGTTCAATATGATCTGGTGTTCCAATGTCAGCTCCTTGGGCTAGTTCTACCATATTAGCCAGGTTCTCGCTCAATGGAGGAACCTCAATCCTGGGCCCTCTGTGTGGTATTACTATATTAGCCTCATCTTTAATGAGACGTATAACAAGAGTACCGGTCGGGTTACGGAGTTTGTCATAGTTCCAAATTGGCACTACTACATCTCTACATAACTAGAAGATAAGACACGAAAATGGGTAAGTGGTATAAGTATTGAAGGCCCTCTCTTGAATCTCCTCTATAATCATTTGAGCAAAGTATATCTTGAGTTATACTACAAATGCTGCCAACATCACCGCCTTATCCCAGGTAAGTACATTGTCAGCCTATGTGGGAGTATAATTGGTGACAAACCAACAAGCAAAAAAACATGGCCACAATGGTGAAAGTGGCCTTCTTGATGATCCCTTGGGGATCTATATCCCAATCAACCACTCACCGTATGTCGCGATATATCGAGCCATCCATTTTTATTGCCTCATGTTTCTCTAAATTTGTCGGAAAAACACCACTCTAAACAATATCCCTCTTGTATTAAAACTCTAAGGTGTTTCGGGTCCATTGTGAACCTGTGAAGGAGCCGTATAGGAAGTAGTGGATGATATTTTAAGATATGTCTACCCAACCCCCCGAAACAGTGTAGAAGTGAGGGGGTCTTGTTTGATGAGTATTGTCCGCCTATTGATAGACCCTCTAAGAGTGGCTACATAGGAGGTATTAAATTCCCAAAAATCTCTTCGTTTTTAGCTATCCAAATCCCAAGAAATCATATCACATTTATGGAAATTAAATAATCTCTATACCTTAGGAATTATGGGAAAACTCCCTGTGATGACGCGACGCTCCTTAGTAATCAACCGGATCATCACCCCCTATTCATTCAACATCCTCACATCCCTGTACACGTTTCACTTCCCCTCTATGCACCATCGATTTGGTTTATCACCAACAAGAGTGGCGTCATCCGATCGGGGTGTAGGTGTATCCTCTGAAATACTGGCCTTGTATGACGAGTATTCTTCTGTGTAATACCCAGACACAATGGCTCCCTAAGAGTTTGAGCCTAAAGCAATGGCCACCTTGGACCCTGAGGACGGGGCCGATACTTAAGTTTTGGCATTCTCTGAGCCGGATGCATAGTCCTCTTCTGAACCGGAGGCTGCCCCGGTCAGTGAACTGATCAGTGTGTGATCCTCATCATACAGGGAGGCATTTACTACATCGAAAGTCAACTTCCGGAGGATCCCGCTAGTGACTGCTGTTTCTACTTTTGGTGTTGTGGAACTTAGGGGGATATAGGTTGTGTCTTGCTCATTGTCAGAGTCTTCATCCATCAACCGCCGATACAGGGCAACATACTAGGACTTTCCTCTCTTGACGTAGAAAACTTCCATCTTTTGATCAATCGGTACTTGTGAAGTAATTGTTAGCATAATAGTAGCCTTACGTCACACTCAAAAAACAACGGAAAGCAACAAACTTGAAAATCTGAAATACAAATCCTTGCTCCAAAGTCAGGTCGACAGACACTATCGATGGCCCTTTTATCAATCGACGGTTTTTTGATCATGTCCGTCGTCTGACACATAGAATTATTCTTAGGATAGGGTTACAACATTCTCTGTAAAGAAAACGACGGACGTACATAATGGTCTATTTATTCATAGACGGACCGTAGTACACTTCCCTCATCTAAAACATAGATTTACTTCAGATTTAGGTAAATCAATTTCTCCAAAAGAAATGACGCAAGTACAAAATGGTTGGTAGATCAATCGATGGACCATCGTCCAGTTCCTTCATTTTTTACTTAAGAAATTTATGGGTGTGTCAACCGAAGGACCCCATTGAGGCGTGTCGATGAATTGACAGTTCATAGAAGGGGTTTCGTATAGTTAGCCTGACATAGAATTCTAGTCACAAAACGAGGGTTCCTCATAACTTTTACGGGGTGCTTTTGGGTCGTGATAGACTTGGTATCAAAGCATAAGGTTATGGAAATAGTTTAGGTTCTAAAAGTCTCATAAGCCACATCTAGTAGTATCTTGGTCATTGGCGTGAGTCGCGACACATCCATGGACAAGAGGCGATAGGATGATAGAAGTTTCACTTTCTTCTCTATTCTAATGTCGTGCCTTAGAGTTGAGTCATATAACGTGTCTCCTCTTAACCTCTTCTTTTTGTGTTTATAGGACATGAATACGAGGAGATCAACTACTAGACGGGAGGAGGGAGGTGTAGCTAATGAGAGGGTCCCTCCCTGTATTGACTAAGTTTCTATTGTTGGTCTACAAGAAGAAAATGAGGAGGTTTACCTTCAAGAACCTCAAGTTCCTATGAAACCCCAACAACCTTAAGTTCCCCAAGTGCCTCCTAAGCCGCAAGCTCCTTTTGTTGAAGGATACTTGACTAATGCAGAGTTGAGGGATGCCCTAATGAACTTGATCCAACTCATGACGGCTCAAGCTTCTAGTATTTGGGATTTCATGAGGATGAACCCTCCCATTTTCCATTGAACTAAGGTCGATGAAGATCCACAAGGTTAACTAGATGAGGTTTTCATGGTGCTAAATGCTATAGTGCGACCTCTAGGGAGAAATCAAAGTTAGCCGCTTACAAACTCAAAGATATGGCTCAAGTGTTGTTTGAGCAATGTAGGATTGATAGACCCTTAGAGAGAGGTCCGGGTTATTGGGAGGAAATCAAAGAGGTTGTCCTAAATAGGTTCTTTCCCCTAAAGTGGAGGGAGAAGAAGATGGTTGAATTCATGAACCTTCGTCAAGGTGGAATTAGTGTGCAAGAGTAGTCTTTCAAATTCACCCAACTCTCAAAGTATGCCAAGCATGGTAGCCAACATTAGGGCTAGGATGAACAAATTTTTGATGGGAGTGTCTATCTTGATGGAGAAGGAGTGTGGTAAGGCAATGCTTCTTAATGGCATGGATATTTGTAGGCTCATGGTTTATGCACAACAAATTGAGAAGTCCGAACTAAAGGAAATAAGGCAAGAGGGTAGAGGCCTAGGTCGAATGATTCTATTCACCAAAATACTAAAAAGAGGTTCTATCACAAAGATTCTTCAATGGGACACAAGGATAAGTCACAAAACCGAAATTCCTGAGGTGGTGGCCATTCTCTTGAGAGGATTAGGTGCCCTACTTGTGGGAAGAAACATTTGGGTAGATGTCTTGCCTGAATGGATGGTTTTTTTGCATGTGGTAATAAGTGTTACAAGATGAGGGACTTCTCTATCCTCAAAGCAAGAGGGAAAGAGGTCAATCAACCTTCCCTAGATGCTAATGCTCCAAAGAATAACCCTTCCTATGGGATGGGAGCTATGAAGGATAACTAATTCAGATTTATTGGTTTTGGTAAGTCTTAACTCTTTATCATTGTCGTTTTTATGATATGGAATTAGTTTATATGGTTTTATAATTCATAATATCATTCCATATTGATGAATTGCTCCAAGGATGAAATGTTGAAATTCTTACCATGTTTGTCACTAACACGGTGAATGTTCATTGTTTTGATTTTGCATTTTTAGAAAAATTTATTTGTCTTGATTGAAGTATCGATATGTGATAAAGTTTTGTATATGAGCATTTTTAATGTTAGAGAAGGTAATTCTCTTATAGGAGAATGTTAAGTATGAATTTTGAAAATTTAGACGTTTGCAAGAGTTGCCTATGTTTATAAGTGTTTGAAAGTGTGAAATGATGCTCCTTGTTAATTGATGATTTGATTTTCAGTGTGTTGATCATGATTTTAATTTGTTATGTCATTCTAAGTTAGTCCTTGTTTTTCTTGAAGTTTTAGTGTCATTAGAAAACGAATGTTATTCTAAGTGGGGGAGAATGTAATGCCCCAAAACAAACTTAGGAGAACTAGATCTTCGCAAGTGTTTATTGAGTTAATTTTGTTTTATGATGAGTTACTTTAGTGTTCTTAGGAACTGTTTGAAGTTTGGAGGTCAGACGTCCAGGAACGTCCAAGATGTTCGGAAGGTGTGCCTTAGAAAGTTTTCTTGTGTCATGTTGTGTTTTAGTGAGTTTTACTTGTTTGTTTTGATTAAATTTGATGTGTGGTGTTCCAACACCTAAAAGAATTAGTTTAGGGTTTTAACATCCGGGCACGACCCCAGCTAGGACTTACAAGGGGCTCTATATGAAGGGCCGAAGACTTGAACAAACACTGCTAAGGCAGTGTCCTATCGATGAGTCAATCGACGGTCTGTCGACCAAAAGATTGCCCGTAGACTTGGTATGTTGTTTGGAAAAGAAAGCCTTCAGGTTGGTGAGTTCAATTCCAAACCCTCGAAACCCCTTCCAAATGTCCCTACTTTAACTAACGGACCGTTGGTTGGTATATCAATGGTGACTGCTCATAATGCTGCCCTCTGCTTGTTAAGTCTTGGGGTGTTTTGTAAATTCGCCTCAAGTCTTTTATGACCCAAGGCTGATATTTTTAGGGATTTTAAGTTATATTAGGTTATTTTTAAGTCCCATAGCTAGAAAATAACCCTAACTTCAAATATTCAAATTCCGTCTATGTACCCGCATAGTTGTAGCGAATGAGTTAGTTGATAATGAGTCACTTAGTAGCAATCCCCTTATCGCTTAACTATGTTCCCGCATAGGTGTAGCTATTTGTAAAGCAAAGTAAAAGCTAAGAAGCATGAGCTTAGTCAAGGCACGTGAGGATCCCTCATCCGATAGGGGTTAATATCGTGATTCCATGTCTAGCTCTCATGGTCTTTGTTGGTTAAGCTAACTCCCACAAAATAATTGATTGAACTAGTTTATCGTGTTTAAAATTGATGTTTTGAATGACTATCATAAAGTATTCAATCCAATAGAAACCATTAGGAGCACTAAGTGGGAGTAGTAGTGTTGAATTCTATTCTCGCATTTTAGTTAGTGTGACCTATACCTTTTATGGAAGAGCATTTTCACGAAATACGTGTGAATGGGTGTTATGGTGTGATGTTATGGATGATTATTATGAAGTCCTCGAGTTAATAGAGTTTATTAGGATCACTAAGTTGGAGTGTTTTTATTGGATACTACTCTCACATTGCACTTAGTGTGACCTATATTTTCTATGAGTGTGTGGCACAAGCTAGAGAAGGGTGTATATTTGAATTCCAAATGAGATAAGTCTAAGATTTAGTGGTCGAAGGGTCGCTTTGGTGTGCCTTGATGGTGGTGTATGGATGATCCCTTTATTGGCTCATCTTAGGGAATCTTAGGATATCCTTGGGTTGGGGAAGCTTCATAAGGAAAGGGGTTCATATGACTGGGACTCTGCCATTCACTCGAAGGCATTCAATATAGTGTTCAAAAGATTCAGTGTAATGTTCATTCAATCATACTATAAAGTTTTTGTAAGTTCACTGTAAATGCATCTTTTGATTTAAAATTATGTTAATCCTTCTCTAATTGTTAATTGATGGTTCTTATGATGTTTTTTTCCGGAATTCAAGGATATTATAGTTATTTGTCATAAAAAGCTATTTTTATTAAAATGACCTTTTTCGCATGTTTTTGCATATGCCATACTTAGTTCATTATTGTACCAACCCCATACTTTTCTATACTCTTTAAGTATGGGTTGAAGACTTTTTTGGAAGATTCAAAGGCAAAGCTTGGGAAATTCACTCTCTCAAGAATTGGTATGTCCTCATACATTCGAGGACATAGTCTTTGTTTCCTAGTTTTATTATTAAGACTTATTAAGTATTTGATTTCAATGTTAAAGGGCCGTGTCCCTAAGATATTATATGTCGTGTCTTATGTTTTTCTTGTGACGATGATTCATTATGTATTTATGAAAAAATTCCTTTTTATTAATTTATTTGTTAAAAGTTTTAATTCCGCACAATTTATCATATCTTATGTAATGAATAATAGTTAAAAAGCTTGTATATGAACCAAAAGGGTCATGTTCGCTCGGTCACGAAACGAGGGTTCCTCATTACTTTTAGGGGGTTATTTTAGGTCGTGAAAAAAATGCTCTACAGAACAGGAAACAAGAAAGAAATAAAAATACCAATAAGAAAAAGTAATGAGCTGCTGTCACCGACCGGAACTTATATTGGATAGTGGAGTACTATTCTACAAAAATAAGACATGAATCATTGAATCGAATGCCAAATAGAAAGCATTCCCCCCCCTCAAGTTAAGAGTGCTTCTTCCACGCCAACAACGTCTCCCCAGGTGCTCATGTTATTTAACAAAAAAGCATGAAAATGATGACGTCGGATAAAAACCCATTATTACTGCAATCGTACGTTTTTTTATGAGATACAATCTCTCAATCTTGTTTTTTTAATTAGGATAGGAAGGAAATTGGCAGATTAATGGAGAGATTGCCAGTCCGCCATGGATTACTTGGGGAATATTTATATCATCGTTCGTCTCTGAAATCCTAGGTTTTTGAAAACGAATCTCTTGAATTTTCATATATCTATTTTTCATGTAGATCTATGGGTACACTTATCTCCGTGTTAGATTTTTTTGTCATTTTATTTATACTCAATTTGCACTCATTTTCTTGAAAAATAACCTCTATTAAGTTCAAGCGCTCAGAACGAATCTTAGTGTGGGAAGGAGCTCAGACTTCCTTAAAGTGAGAAAGGCTAGAACAATCTTATGTACGGGTCTCATTCATTATAATTATATAGATTAGATCTAGTGAAAAGAGGAAAATGAATTGTTAGAATGAATGAATGAGGTCACCACTTCTCCTTATGAAAACTAACATTAGTGTCCATGTCGCGGGAAAGAAGCTTTTTGAATCAATAAAGAAAGCATATTGAATAAGCTTTTAGGAATAAAAGGGAAAGGGGAATATGCCAATGAACTTTTTGAAGGGGAAAAATCTAGGGATGGCAAGGTTTTTTATTAATGATGCGGCATTACCGCATTTATATGTACTTGCATTTATTTTCAGCTGTTAGAATGCTTTGATAGAATAGAATCAATATTTGACGCCTACAAAATAGAATAGAAAAATGTCTCTTAGAAAGACTTCGATACTATCTCATCCGCTGCTCTATCTAATTTTTCTCCCTTTCAAAGTGTCATTTCTATCTTATGTATGGCCGTGCGTATTGGCTAGATTCTTTGTTTTAATCAATTCCCAAAATTTTTTTGAGCATCTTCCAAAGAATAGAGCTTTCTGGATGTAGATGATGATATCTACAGACATGGATCTTATTTATATCGTAAAATGATGTAGCACATGATTGGATATATATATATATATATATATATATATATATATATATATATATATATATATACAAATCTGCCAAATAACTATCTATATCGTGGGTCTTCCCATTCCGTTATTTGACTTATGTGCTTCATGTAGCATTCAAACCAAATGACTCTATATGTAACACTCCAAAAGTTTAAAACGTGTTCTAGAGCCTAACATGAGTGTCTTAAGGTCGTATTACTTTTTAAGGTCTATAATAGTTTATATAAGTCATTTAGGGAGTTCTAGAATCAAAAACGTCAAAGAACATCGATGACGTCTGAAAACTAGTTTAATGAGGTACTAGTGTGCCTTAGCCTATTTGACTAAGTTTTAGGAATCAGAAAATGATGCAATTTTTTAGAAAGGTGTCTAACATGTATTAGACTTAGTTTATTGTCGAAATGTATGGGTACGAATCCCCAATGACCAACCAAAGGCCCTTGAGGAGCACCCTTTAAATTTGTGGCAAAAGTTGTCAAGAGACAATATCCACAAACGGAGGACACTGACGAGGCCTGGTCCAATAAAAGGATCATCAAATGGACACCTTTGATGTACACTTAGTCAATTTGTCCAAGGGTCCAGCTTTAAATGTTACTGACCGAAACGACGGACAAATAGGACGGTTGGTCCCTTATCCATCGTTTGACAAATGGGTCGTTGATCGTGCTTTTGTCTGTAAGCACACTATTTTTCTATATAAAGACCTAATCAAGGTGGTTAATGACCTATATAAAGATCCTAGCCTAATTAAACTAACCTAAGCCCTCATAATTCCAAAACTAAATTTCTCTTCCTTCTCCTTTATTTCTCTCCCATGTAGAAGATAACCATAGAATTCAAGGTCCAGATGCTTCTAGGGGTGCTAAATTTCAAATTTTTCCATAACACTTCATCAATCTACAAGGTATGGGATTCCTTTCATATTTGGGATCTCTTTCCCCAAAGAGTTCCCTCAAATCAATTTCAAAATGATGAATTTCAAGTGTGTTTTCTTCCAATACGAAATTGATCTTCTGAATTGCTTTATTTATTATTTATTTACGTTATTATGAGTAGATTAACATGTATTATGATATAATTATGTTACTTCTTGATTAATTGTTCTAGTTTGTCGAAGATGACATGTTTCTCTTAACCCTAGGTTGTGTTCTTTAATTAAATTCTCTAGTATTCATACAAATAGCTTGGTTAGTATGTGAATTACTATTTTATGTTGTTAATATGTCAACCTACGAGTAGATTGATATGAATTGTGATATTTTAGCTAGGTTGCGAAGTAGATTAGGAAATTGACCTATGTCTCTTATCTTAAGCTATGAACTAGTGATAAATTGATGTATAGTGATTCAATTGACTTCATTATCATGTTGACTACTATTATGTGATGGTCTTGTACATATTTTGGTTTTAATTGAGAATGGATTATGGTAATAACTTAATGAAGGTTTTGTGTAGAAGATTGGGGTAAGTCTTACGATCTCAACTCTTTACAGCATTTATGGTTACTTGTTATTAAGTAAAGATGTCGTATTGAAGTATACCTTATATTAAGATTGATAGAGTTGGTATGATGTTTTATTGAAATATCTTGATTATGGTTTGTGAGATGTTGGCTAAAATGGGGCGTCACAGCCACAATGGGCCATGTTAGGCCTCTGTCGCCTGACACTTATCCAAAATTGGCTTCAGACATTCCCAAGGCATTTATCCCTAAATTATAACTTCTCAATGGTCCGTTGGTGGACCAACAATCCAACATTGGGTCTGTCACCGGACACTGCCCAGGTAGTGTTTCAGGCAGTTTTGGGTCCTTCTTTTGGGGTCTTTTTTGGGGACCTTTAGAAGTCGTACACTGATGTTTCCAATGTGATTACAAACATTAAAAACTTATGAACCTTCAACATAAATTTCATTCAAAACAAACACCTATAAGAAATCCAAACAGCCTTGGCCCCAATATGACATACGATGAACGTGTTAGGTGCTATCTTTCGAACGCCTTAGATGTTCTTGGGCGTTTGACAGCCAAATTCACGAAATATGGTATATGAAAATAGAACATAATTTAAGACCATTTAATCAATTGTTAGTCTCGTTTCATAAAGATTTAGTCATTCGTAGACACATGAGGCATATAAGACACTATTCGTCGAACGTCTTGGTCATCCCTTGATGTTAGAGTTCCGAATCACTTCAAACTTAGTAAACTGCATAAAATCCATATATAAAACATTTTTGGATCTTATAATATCATTAAAAACCTATAAACACATAGAAACTCATATTAGGAATCTAGGTGACTTAGTGGTCGAACGTCTTACTCGTCCCTTAATGTTTGACTTCCAATACCTCTAATATTTTCGCTACATCCCATATACTATATTTTAAGAATATTTAGGACATTATAAATTTAAGAAAATTATGTTAGGATCTAAAAAACTTATCTCATTGTTGGGGTCTTGCAAGCATGTTGCATGTTGCATTGTGTTTAGGAGTGTAGTTGACATTGAGTTTCATTGATTCCTTGAATTGTGCATTTTATGAATTTATAATTATTTTTTTTTTGAGTTTTTATGGTTTTATATCTCATTTTGTCATGCTTCCATCATAAATTGCTTATGAGTTGCTTTTTAAAAAAATTGAGCATCTTTTATTGTAAAGAGTTTGGTGATCACTGTAATGATTTTCAAAATATTGTTAAGTTGTTCTTTCATAAAAAAAATGGTTTTAATGTGCATATAACTATTTTATAAGACAAACATAATATGTGTATAATGAAGTTTCTCCTATGTGAAATAAAAATGTAAGTTTTATTGCATGATAAGTTGTAGAAGTCGTTTGTATGTTCTTGTTGTGTTTTGAGTATCTTAAAGTATGTGAAATTGATGTTTCTCCTACAGGTGCGTGTTGTGTATTGTGTGTTTGGTTATGTGTTCAAAGTATTGAGTTTATTTTATCTTGATAGTGTCAAAAAAGAATAGCAAGTGTTATTCGAGGATGAATGTTGTCGTAGTGGGCAAGTAATGTTATACCCTAAAAAATAAGCTTGGTCTAACTAGATACTAACACAAGTGTCATGATGTTTTAAATTTATAAACTTTGTAATGATAGAGTTTATAGTAAGAGTATTACCTTGGTGATGTTTTGAGGTCAAATCACCTAGAACGTCTAAGACGTTCAAAAGTTTTGCCTTGAATACGTGCATGTGTATCTTATTTTTTTCGTCATGTTTTATGTGCTTTATTATGTCAAATTTCTGTGAGAGGTTCCTAATATGTATCTATGAGTAATTGGGGTGGAAACGTCTTGGAAAAACTCCCTGAGGACCGATAAAAGTGTCATAAAGGAGGACCAAAGACTAGGGCCAGCAAGCTTTCCATGGTCAGCATCATTTTGTCATTAGGAGAACAATTCCGCGTCGCGGACTTTGTCCACCAAGAGAAAAAATGTTTATCCACATCGCAGACACATGGAGGACTACTCTAGTTCAAGAATTAATAGCTAAAATGATGCGGGAAAAACTCCGCTTCACAGACTTCTTTACCGATGATTTTTCCGAAAAATCTAAGGTGAGTTTGATGTTGTTAAAAGGTCCTATAAGTTAAGGTGTTTTTTTGGATATTTTAGGGGGTATATATTTGCGGTTATTAGACCTTTTGAAACCCCAATTCACCCTTCAAATCATAACCCTCAAGTCCAAAACAAAATATCTCCATCTCTTCTATTCTAAAACCTCCATTGATGAAGCTTAAAAGCTTCACGTTTTTCTCAATCAATCTTTTGGGATTTTCATCACAATTAAGGTATTGTTCTTCATCCTTCAAATCTCTTTCTTGAAGGAGTCAGTTCAAATGGTTTTCAAAGATGATCAAAAACATCAAGTCCTCTAAATTGAATACTAGCCATGGATGTTTTCATTAAACGATTTAGATCATTGAGTTATTATTTAATTGATCTTAATTAAACAATTTATAGAACGATATGATATTGGTGAAAATGTGTGTGTCTTGTCTTTGTAGACTTGTGTCTCTTACTTGATTCATGTACAATATGAACGTGAAAATTTTGACCTAGTAGGCTTAGGCATCTTTGTATTGTAAGTGTATTGATGGATGTTGAATGATAGTCTAGAATCGTTAGACCGAAGATGGTGCCCGTTTAAGCATGACTATTATGCGGAACCTTTTATATAGAAACAAGGTTAAGAATGAGTTATCCTTATAGACCATTGAGTGCCAACCCTAGTGGACCCACCATTACTAGGTGCATTATTACTATGCAATGAATAAGAAACGATTCCTTTGTTATATGACCCTTTTTATTAAACTTACTAGCACTGAGTTAATATTCTTTTATGTAGCTCTACTTAAGAAGAAGAATATAGTACAATGTATCTAATTGAAAATTAGACTAGAGTGCATAAAATTCAATCTGATTCCTTACTTATGTGCCTACATGGGATGTGTCCTATTTCTACCCTTGGCAAGTATGACACACTCCATCGGAGTAGGGTAGACTCTGGAATCCATGCTTTGCTAGTATGGTCTATTTATGTTATTTCCTATCATGTGAGATACATTGTAGTATTAAACTTCCCATATTAACCATGTGGGAAATTCTATTCCTAGAGGTCTAATAACTTCTTGTTTGAAAGCCTATAAGATGATCGCTAAAGGATGTTGACACTATATTCTTAGAGTCAATGATTTAGACTGAGAGATTCCTCCTATTTAGTCGGCCCCCATAGTGAGGAAATTTCTGGAAGTCTTTCCTAAAAATCTTCCTTATATTCCTCCACAGCGGGAAATTGATTTTGATTTTGAATTGATCCTAATCTAATTTCAATTAATCCTTATCTGATTGCGTCGGCAGAATTAAAGAATTGAAGGCTCAACTCATGTCTTTATTAGACAAGGGTTTCAATTATTCGAGTTTTTTTCCATGCGGTGCTCCTTTATTATTTGTAAAAAAAAATGAGTTGCTTAGAATGTGTACAGATTGCCGTAAACTCAACCACGTCACAATGAAGAACAAGTATCATCTCCCTAGGATTGAAGATTTTTTGCTCAACTCCAAGGTGCGAGTTATTTTTCCAAGATTTGCTTGTGATAGGGATATCACCATTTTAGGGTGAGAGGTAAAGATATTCCTAAGACAGTTTTTTGAACTAGATATGGTCACTATGAGTTCTTTTAAATGTCCTTTTGTCTCACTAATGCTCCAGCGACTTTGGTGGACCTAATGAGTAAAGTTTTTCAAAGTTAAATAGATTCTTTTTTCATTGTATTAAGCGAAATCTGAGTTTTGGTTGAGGTCGGTAGTGTTTCTTGTTTACATGATATATAGTGAAGGTATAGAGGTTGATCCAAGGAAGACCAAAGAGGTGAAAATTAACATTAACCATTGGCTACTACACATATTAAGATTTTGTTAGGCCTAGCGGTTTATTATAGAAGGTTTGTCAATGGGTTTTCATCCATTGCTTCCCCTTTGTTAACTTTGACTCAAAAAAATGTGAAATTTTAGTGGTCGGACGCATGTGATAAGATATTTAATATGTTGAAGCAATGTTTTACCTCTACTCTGGTATTGACCCTACCGGAGGGTACTAAGGGTTTCGTTGTACATTTTGATGCATCCCGAGTTGGATTGAGGTGTGTTCTTATGTAACATGGAAATATTATAGCACATGCTTCTAGGAAACTCAAAGTTAATGAGGAAAATTACTCGACACATAACCTGGAGTTGGACGTTGTGGTATTTTCCTTGAAAATAAGGAGGCATTATCTCTATGAGATTCATGTTGATGTCTATACGGTCCATAGAAGTCTTCAATATGCATTCACTCAAAAAGGATTGGATATCCGACAAAGGATATGGTTAGTGTTTTTGAAAGACTATGACATGAGTGTTCTCTATCACCCCAACAAGCCTAATGTGGTAGTGGATTCTCTAAGTCATTTTTCAATCAAAAGTGTGTCCCATGATGAGGAATCCAAGAAGAACTGAGTTTATGATGTTCATACGTTGGCACATTTAGGAGTTCGAATTGAATGTTCCTAATTTTGGTATGATGGTAAAATATAACTCTGACTCGTCTATTACACCCTAAAAAATGAGCTACGTTCAACTAGAGCCTAACACTAGAGACATGATTTTATTTGTTCATAAAATGGTTAATATTAGTGTTTATAGGAAGAGTATAAAGTTTTCAAAAGTTTTGAGGTCAAACATCTAAGAACGTCCAAGACATTCCAATGTTTTGCCTTGTAAACGTGCTTGTGTAGCTTAATCTGTTTATTCAAGTTTTTTGAGGTATTATGAGGTCAAATTAATGACAGATTTTCTTTAATATATATTTTACTGTATGTGTAAATGTCTTGGAAAAACTCCCCGAGAACTGACACCTTTGGCTATCAAGCTCCCCAAGGAAGCACCATTTTTTCATTGGTCGAACTAGTCCGTGTAGCTGACTATATCCACCAAGAGAAAAAATATATCTCAACATCGTGGACACGAAGCTGACTCCACTGGGTTATGAATGAATTCAAAAATAATTTGGAATAGCTCTGTATCGCGAACTTGTTTCCCGACGATGATTCTGGAAATTTTAGTTGAGTTGGAGTTTGTAAAAAGATCCGATAATGTTCAGGGGTCCTTGGTATTTTAGGGATTAAATATTGGATGTTATTAGACCTTTTTAAACAATCATTTAACCTACTTATCATAACCCTCATGTCCAAAACAAAATATCTCCATCTCTTCTCTCAAAAAACCTCCATTGATGAAGTTTTTAAGCTCCAAGGAAAAGTCAGATTTTCTAAAAAAGTTTTTCTCCATCAATCTTGTGAACTTTTCATCACAACTAAGGTATGTTTATTCATTTTTGAAATCTTTTTCTTCAAGGAGTCAATTCAAATAACTTTCAGACATTATCTGAAACATGAAAATCTCTAAATTGAATTCTATCCAAGGATCTTTTGCATAAAACGTTTTAGATCATTGATTTATGATTGAATTTATGTTAATTAGATTATTTTAACCTAAATTATTCATGAAACCATGCAAAACATAATCTCTTCAAATTAGGTATATTTTGGATGTTATGAATCTTCTACTATTTTTTATGAAATCTAGTGTAGTTTTCTATTGTCATTTGAATAATGTAAGATCTGTAATCAATTAATGTATAGTATATCTTAGGGTGATAAATCAATATTAATTTGACTTATATTCATTAACTATTGTGATTAAGTATTGAATTGACGATCATGTCCATGGGTAAGGTCCTATTGGTATTGTATTGCATGATTTTGCTATGGATTGAAGTGGTTAGATGGATTGGTGGTGTTCTACTCTAGTTCTCTTTATTTTATGATATGTACTTATTTAATTATGTTGTTATTAACATGGTCCACTTATGGTTGTGGTGCTATGTGCATTACTTGTGAATTATGTGTCCTCGTCTATGTTATCTTATGTATTATTATTATCATGGCCTTGTCGGCGCATCTTGAAGTGTTATGATTATTTGTGAAGTTTATTGTGTGAAGGTTTTATAATATCTACCTACATGTTAATAATGTGAAAGTATTTGGTTCTTCTATTGAAATTGTTAGGTGATCATGTTAGACTATGAATATGTCCTTGTATGTGTAGTCTTAGAGTTGATGCATGATTTTTCGTAATAGACTATGTAAGTCTTATGATAGTTATGCTGATGACATTAATAGTAGCGAATATGGTGACCTATGGATGTTGTTTGTTATGGTTATGTGCTCATAGAAAGATATACAATATTTGAAGATGTGTGCATCGTGTCTTGGTAAACTTGTATCCCTTACTTGATTCATGTACAATATGAATATGAACATCTTGACAAACTAGGCTTAGGCACATTTATCTTGTATGTGTAAGGATGAATGTTGAATGAAACTCTAGGATTGTTAGACTTATGACGGTGCCCTTTTCATCATGACTATTATGTGGAACCTTCTATATAAAAAGAATGATATGAATAAGTTATCCTTAAAGATTATTGAGTGGCATCCCTAGTGGACCCATCATTGGTAGGTGCATTATGATTAGGTAATGACTAAGAAATGGTGCCTTTTCATATGCCCCTTTTTATTGAACTTACTAGCATCGAGTAAATATGTTATGTTTTGTAGATCTACTTAAGAAGGAGACTAGAGTACAATGTATATCTAATTGAGGATGAGACTAGACTGCATATAATACCGTCATATTCCTTACCCATGTGCCTACATATTGTATCACTTCGAAAATCCAAGATGCATTGTAAATCCTAAAATAGGTGTCATCATGTCTAAGTAGTTTTTCTAAGTCAATTTTAAACTAAAATAGGAAATTTAGGAGGCTTAATAACCAAAACTCCAATAACGTCTATAACGTCCAGGATGTTTGCCCAAAGGGATGTTAGTGTGCCTTAGCCTATTGGACTAACTTTTAGGAGTAAAAAATGTACGAAATTTGTCTAAATTTAGATAATAGGTGTTTGAGTTGTTTCATGGTTGAAAAATTTGGTACGACTCCCCAAAGACCAACCAAGGGCCCTTGAAGAGGACCCCACTAGTTTAATGAAACACTGCCTGGTAGTGGAATTGACGGGATAGAAGATGGCTCGTGTGTATATCGACGGGGCATCGATGCCACCATTGTTCCATACATAGGCTGGTGGAGAAGTCTCTTTCACCCGCATAGTTGATGAATTCATCGACGGAGTGCAGGTGTGCAGTCTACGGTCCTTGTGTGGATCGACAAGGCGTCAATGCCATTGTCGTCCCACACTTGGACAATTGGAGGAAGCCCTCGCCTCCACAGTATCTAAGAAACACGACAGAGTGCAGGATAGAGAGGGGTTGTCCATCAACTAAAAAACGGCCCGGCGATCGGGGTTTGGTCTGTGATGGTCAAGTTTTATACCTAATTTAAGTTTTTATTATATAATTATTTAAGTGTTTTAGGGGTTATTTGAGGATTAAAGGGAGACTAACTTATTAGATTAAGTCCCACTAGACATACCCTCAACCCCCATTAACCTAAAGACAAATCCCAAATAAACTCTCTTCATTCTCTCCTATTTTTCTCTCTACATGAACTCACCATTGAAGACTTGTAAGGAATAGGGTTAAGGGGATGGAAAGTGAAAAATTCACCATCAAATTATTGACAAACGTTAAGGTTTGGGTTCTATATACCTTTGAGACACATTCCTTAAAGGGTTCGGTCAAAATAGATTTCAAAAAGTTGAGTTTTCTTATGGGTTTCATTCAATTTCAAAATTGAAGTTATGGATTTAGTTGTTGATGATTTCCTAGGGTTATATTGAGAAGATTAATTTTTAATTCAACTTCATTATGGTAATTGTTTATTGATTGTTCTAAATTGAAGAAAAAAATCCTTCATCCCTAACCCTAGGTAGTTATCTCCAGTTATACTATATTTTGATCATTCAATTGTCTTTGTTGTTGATTTGATTACTATCCTGTGGTGTTATTATGAATAAATTATGATTAATTATAGTCCTATCATGCTAGTTCTTGAGATGTGATTTAGGTTATGAATTAAAATGTTAAATTAGCTTATGTATCTTGTCTCAGGTTGTAATCTGAAAATGAATTGTGTTATAAAGATGCAATTGGACTTTTTATTTTATTGGTTATCATTGTATGACGATGTTACTCCGCAATAGTGGTTGTGTAATGGATTGATGGTAATACCTTGATAATAGACTTTAAGCGCGACTTGGTAAGTCTTATAATCTCTATATTTACTTCTAATTATGAGTAATTGTTGTTAAGTCATGATAATACATTGGAGTAGGTATTATTTTAGGATTATAGGATGGTATGATGTTTAATTGAAATGTGTTTACTATGTTGTGAGGTTTATTAAGGTGTATGTAATATAAGGATGGTGAAAACTATCAATGTGCCTTAATAGGCTATGAAATTGTAATGTGTTAACCTCACTTATATAAAATGTGATGAAAGGACTTATACTCATATAATTCTTATTATGCTATTGATGATGATTATTATACAAGGGGTAGAACCTTTGGCCTAAATTAAGTTACGATTGATAATTAAATGCATAAAGCCATTTAAAAAAGGGACTCTAGCTTAGCACCAAGTGAAGTAGATAGTGGAGTGTCCCTTCCCACATAGGGAAGGTAGGAACACTACATTACTCTTGAAATTGGATACTATAATGCATGTCGCATATAGAGTGTCCCAAATAAGTCTCCTAGTTCTTGAACTATGTTACCCCCATAGGTATAATAGCTAGTTGATGCACGTAATTGCTATGCTTCATGTTTTGGTACTACCTTGGCAAGTAGTCTACCTTCTTTCGGTATAGGGTTTTATCACACCGTATTCCACACTACATCATGTTGTATATGCTTATAGTATGATAATATATGATGTATTTATGATGACCATAGTAAATTTTTATACTATATGATGATTAGTTCACATATGAATATGCTTTCGGTTATAATGTTAATATATGATGAAATGTCAACTAAAATGACATGATATGTTAATTTAAACATTGGTCATGTTTACTTTTTTAAGATACTTGATTTAGTAAGGTTATTGCACTTTTGGACTCAATACGAACTTGTGAGTAAGTTTCGTCCTTGTTATGATTTTTTTAACTCTTATTGATTGTTGTGATATTATTGGTTGATATTAGGGTTGTAGTAAATCATGGTTTAAAGTATGTTGGGATAAGTATTATTTGTTGAGATAGTAAGCATGTTTGGTTGATTGATATTACTTATGAAACATTGCATTAAGTCCTTAAAGGGGTAAAATTCCATGTTTTTATAGAAATTCCTCTTTAGAATGTTTTTCTTGTGTATGTGCATAAGATCCCATAGTTAGTTTTCCCAAAAAAAATTAGATTCCCATCATTGAAGAGTTTGGACGGAGACATTGTTGAAGGCTTGGATTTTTCCTTTCATCAATGTGGGGTAGGTCCTTAACTGCCCTCATCTAGCTGACTTATTTTTTTATGAGCTTATTGGCTCTATCATTCTTAATTTTTTTAATGGAGCATTGTACTTTCATATGGCCTATATATGGTCTCGTTGAATAGATGTAATAGTTATGCCCATATTGTTATAATCATTTAGATGGCACGAGATGAGACAATCATTGAGAAACTATATATATATATTACATATCTGTATGTGCAATAAAAGTAGAAGGCTATGTAACCTTCCTATTCGAAGGGTCTATGCATACTCAATATGAATATATTTTATGTGTACGTAGAGGTCTATGTAAACCTCCAAGTATAGATAATGGAAACTTAAAATTTTTGCGCATTTTAACCCTATAAAGGTAATGACATAGGACTAAGAGGCTATCCTTAGACCTTTAAAAGGACGATGACGCTAGTTACGCTTGGGGTAAATCTTGATGTGACAAACTTGGTATCAGAGCATAAGTTGTAATATCGTGGAGTGATGTCTCTGTCTCTACCACTTCTATGTAGATTTGTATTCATAACTATGAAGCGTCACACTTATGAGTATGAACATATATAATGCTTAGGAATAACTCCTTTTATGAGATATCTTAATCGTGCCAATACAATATACTCATGATGAGTTTTTGAATCTGATCATATGGTTGTGATTATAGGAAGCATGAACACTAGAAGAAATGCGGCTTGAAGACATGACTAATGTGGAGCAACCCATGATTAATCCTCCACCTATGACGGAGGTTGAGATGAAATCTATTCTTGCTAAAATGACCCAAGCCATGACTACTCAAGCATAAGCCGCGACAATTTAAGACCGATCATCGACGGCCAAAGCAAATCGGGATATTGCTCCCCGGCCTCATCAACAAGTCACTACTATGGCTTTCCATCTTAGGGACTTTACTTGAATGCATCCTTCTACTTTTAATAGGTCTAAGGTTGATGAAGACCCCCAAGAATTCATTGATAAGGTCAATAAGATACTATATTCTATGGGGGTTTCTTCAAGTGAGAAGACTGAGTTGGCAACATAAAAACTCAAGGATGTGGCTCAAACTTGGTTTGTGCAGTGGAAGGATAATAGGTCGTTTACGGGTTGATCGGTGACTTGGGAGACCGTTAAGGTTGCTTTTTTAGATCTTTTCTACCCTATAGAGGTGAGGGAGGAGAAAATGACGGAGTTCATCAATCTTTTCCAAGGAGGAAAGAGTGTTCATGAGTACTCTTTAGAATTGTTTAAGTTGTCCAAGCATGCCCCTTCTTTGGTCTTCCATCCTAGAGACCAAATGAGCCGTTTTGTGACTGGGTATCGGAGGACTTACAAGAGGAGTGTCAATTTGCCATTCTATATGACAATATGAAAATTTTTCGTCTTATTCTTTATGCAAGAAAGGTTTAGTCGAAAAAGTTGAGATGCTAAAAGAGAAAGGTCATTTGATGGAGGTTCTCCAAAAAAGAGGCTTGAGATACAAGACAAGATTAGATTTAAGAAGCATGTTTTTAATCAAGTCCCTTCGAAATTCCCAAGAGCTAGTGGTTATAGGGTGTCGAACCCTAAATTGAAGAAGGTAAAAGGTAGTAACTCACCAAATTAGAAACCACTTGTGGAAAGTGTATATAAAATTACTATAGTTATTGACATAAGGGGACGGATAATTGCTTTCGTTGTGTCTAAAGTTGTCACAAGATGAGAGATTTTCCAAACCTGAAGAGTCATGACAAGGATAGTGGCCAAGCTCAAAAATGTGGTCTAGTTTTGTTTCAAAGAAGAACCGTTTCTACGCTCTCCACTCTAGGGGTGAGCAAAAGACATCTTCCTGTGTTGTGAGTGGTATATTGAATGTTTTCTCTCTTGATGTATATGCTTTACTTGATCTCGGCGCTACTTAATCATTGGTTAGACCTCTTGTAGCAAAATAGTTTGAAGTTTTACCTGATATAGTGTCTACTCTGGTGAATGAGTTGGTTGTTGCAAAAATGGTGTATAGAAATTGTTTTATTACGTTGACCAATATAGTTTCTTGTGTTGATCTAGTAGAACATGATATGCTTTATTTCAATATGAGATTGGGTATGGATTGGTTGCATGCATGTTTTGCATCCATTGATTGTACGACAAGAGTGGTAAGGTTTAACTTCCTAAATGAACCCGTTGTTGAGTGGAAGTGGGGAAATTCTATTCATAGAGGTCGTATTATTTCCTGTCTAAAAGCATGCAAAATGATCTCAAAAGGTTGTGTATATCATATTGTAAGAGTCCAAGATCTAGACTCCGAATTTCCTCCCATCGAGTTGTTACCCTTAGTGACTAAATATCATGATGTCTTCCCCAATGACCTTCCAATGTTTCATCTTGAACGAGAAATTGACACTTAGTTTGATTCGCTACAATATAAAAATCCTATTTCAATTCCTTCTTATCGGATGGATCCGGTCGAGTTGAAAGAGTTAAAGTCTAAACTTAAGGATTTAATAGATAAGTGTTTTATAAGGCATAATGTTCTACGTGGGGTGCTCCGGTTTTGTTTCTGAAGAATAAAGATTTGTCCTTGAGAATGTGTAATGATTACTGCCACTCAACAAGGTCACCATTAAGAATAAGTACCCTCTTCCTCCAATTGATGAATGATTTGACCAACTCCAAGGGGCGAGTTACTTTTCATAGATAGACTTGAGGTTAGGGTATCATCAACTTAAAGTCATAGGGGAGGATATACGAAAGACGGCCTTTCGGTTAAGGTATGGGCATTATTGGTTATTGGTCATATCTTTCGGTCTAACTAATCCTCCAGCGGCATTTATAGGCCTAATGAATAGAGTATTTCAAGATTACCAACATTCATTTTTCATTGTCTTCATTGACGATATCTTTGTATATTCAAAGAATGAGTATTATCATATGGGTCATTTAAGGGTAGTATTGCAAAACCTAAAAGAACATCAATTGTATGTCATATATAGTATGTGTGTGTTTTGGTTGAGGTTGGTGACTTTTCTTGGGCACAGCATCTCTTGTGAGGGAGTTGACGTAGACATTACGAAAATGGAAGCTGTAAAAAACAAGCCGAGAGCATTGACTCCGACTGATATTAAGAGTTTCTTCGATTTAGTTGGTTACTACTTGAGGTTTGTGTATGGTTTCGGGTCCATTTTTACTCCTTTGAATACTTTGATTCAAAAGAGTAAAATTTTTTTGAGGTTGGAGGAATGTAAGAATAGCTTCTGATTGTTTAAACATAGGCCTACTTCTTCTCCGGTGTTGACCGTGTCGGAGGGTATGAATGGTTTTGTGGTGTATTGTGATGCATCTCGAGATTGTTTTGGATGTTTGCGTATGCAAAACGAGAAGGTGATGTCTTATGCCTTTATGAAACTAAAGGTATATGAGAGAAACTATCCCACTTATGACCATGAATTAGCGGTTGTGGTGTTTTCTTTGCAAATATGGAGGCATTACTTTTGTGGGGTTCATGTTGATGTTTTTACCGATGGGGGAGCTATAGTTCATCATAACTCTGAGTCATGATTAGTGGTTGAGGTGAACTCAAAACAACACCTAGGTTTAGCCTTAATGGAATTGAAATAATCGGTTCTCAGCAAGTTGAATGAATCATTCTCCTTGGGGGGATGGTGTGTTGAGGTACCAAGGGTGATTATATGTTCCTGATGCATATGGATAAAGGGATCGAATTCTAGAAGAAGCATATGTGTCCCGCTACTCAATTCATTCGGGGTCGAGAAAAATGTACCATGACCTAAAGGAGATATATTGGTGGGAAGGTCTAAAAAAAAAGACATAGCAGAGTTTGTTGCTAAGTGTCCGAATTGCCAACAAATAAAGGCTGAACAACTAAAGCTGGGTAGATTAATACAATAGATCAAAATTCTTACTTTGAAATGGGAAGACATCATTATGGACTTTCTTGTAGGTTTACCTCGGACCCGAAAGCTCTATGATTACATATGGGTGGATGTGGATCGGTTGACTAAGTCTGCTCACTTTATTCTTGTCAAGTCTTCATATGGAGGATTATGATAGAATCATCCTATATGAGATTTTATGTTGCCATGGCATTCCGTTATCCATCATATCTAATCGGGGCGGACAATTTAGATCTAGATTGTGGAGGTCGTTCCAAAAGTTGATAGGTACTACTGTGACGTTGAGCACCTCTTTTCATCTCCAAACGGATTGTCAAGTGGATTGTACGATAAAACCCTTGAAGATATGCTCAGGGAGTGTATCAATGATTGTAAATGGTGTTAGGATAGGCATTTACCTTTGGTGGTGTTTTCCTACAATAATAGTTTCCACTCATCAATTTCCATGGCTTCCTATGAATCCTTGTATGGTAGGAGGTGTAGGTATCCTATGGGCTGGTTTGAAGTGTGTGAGCCATCACTTTGTGATCCATAGTTTATTTATAGAACTTTTAAAAGGGCTCATATCATAAGGAACCGGTTGCGAACGGCCTATAGTCAGAAAAAGTCTTATGCCGATCATAGGTGAACAAATGTGGAGTTTGAAGAAGGTTATAAGGTTTATTTGAATATTTGATTAATGAAAGAAGTGTTAGATTTTTCAAGAATGCAAAACTAAATCTTCGTTATGTGGGTCCCTTTGAAATCTTGCTAAAGGTTTCTAAGGTTGCCTATGAATTGAAACTTCCTAGTGAATTGGCTTCGGTTCATCTTGTTTTCCATGTTTCTATGTTTAAAATTTCATTGGTGATCTCGATTCTATCCTTCCTATTGAGGAACTTGGTGTCACGGATAACCTTTATCATGAGGAAGTTCCGGTTCAAATTCTTGATAGGCAAGTGAAGAAGTTGAGGAATAAAGGGGTGGTTTCTGTAAAGGGTGTAACAGGGGTGGCCGAAGCCGACATGAAGTCCCGTTACCCTCATCTTTTTGAGAATTAAGGTTAATTCTTTATTTTCTGGTGAAGTTTTGAACTCTATGCATTTTTGAGAAACATACACAGAAGTTACTGTAGTATTTCTCTTAAAAATTGAAAATTTTCTTTTTCCTTATTATTAGTTAAGTTGTGCATTATTATATTGTGGGTCTTTAAGAAATGATAACTAGCATGTTGTTAACTAGAACTTTGTGCAAAGTTACTTATGTAATGTATGTTGAGCTCATAAGTGTTGTGAGAAGGAAATTCCTCTTGATGAATTTTTTTGAGCCTTAAGTGTGGTATTATGACTTTTTATATTTTCCTTTTTGAAATGACATGATTTATGTTGATTTGATATTTTTGATGTGTTGGGTTTCTAGTATTGAGTCTATTTATTCCTTCTAAAGAATTTTTGTGTCATTCGGGGACGAATGTTCCTAAGTAGGGGATAATGTAAAACCTTAAAAATCCAAGACACAGTATAAAGCCTAACACATGTGTCAGGATGTCTGTGTACTGTTTCTAAGTCTATTTTAAATTAATATAGGACATTTAGGAGGTTTAAGAACCAAAACGTCAAAGAACATATATGACGTTCGGGAATTTTGTTTAATGAGATGTTAGTGTGCCTTAGCTTATTTAACTAACTTTTAGGAGTGGGAAATGTACAATAATTTGTTGAATGGTAGCTAATAGGTGTTTGAGTTGTTTCAAGGTTGAAACGTGCAGGTACGACTCTCCAAGGACAACCCAAGGGCCCTTGAGGAGGACCCCTGTAGTTTGATGCAACACTGCCTGTCAGTGTGCATCGACGGGAGAAAATACGACATGTGTGTGTATCAACACGAAAACAATGCCACCGTCATCCCACACTTAGGCTAGTGAAGAAGGACCCTTAACCAACACAACCTCTAAACTCATCGATGATGAGCAAAGGTGCAGGGTACGATCCGTGTGTGGATCGACGGGGCGTCAATGCCAGAGTCGTACCACACTTAGAAAATTGAAGGAAGCTCTCGCCTGCACAATCTATGTTCAAGAAGACGGAATGAAGGATACGATCGGGGTTTTTTCTGTGAGGGTCAAGTTTTCTACATGATCTAACTTGGACCTATTTAATTAATTAAGTTGTTTAGAGGTAAGTGGGGAATTGAAGGTAGAACAATTATATCAGATTAAATCCCACTATAAATACCATGAACCCTCATTAACCTAAAGACAACTCCCAAATAAACTCTCTTCCTTCTCTCTTATTTCTCTCTCTACATTAAATCACTATTCAAGACTAGAAAGACTAGGGTTTTTGGGCTGGAAAGTGACGAATTGACCATCAAATTGTTTATAAACCTCAAGGTATGGGTTCTATTTATCTTTGATAATGTTTCCTCAAAGTATTCCTTCAAAATAGATTTCAAAAAGTTGAGTTTTCCTATGGGTTTCATTCTATTTCTTAATTGAAGTTATGGATTGAGTTGTTGATGATTTCCAAGGGTTATATTATGTAGATTAACAAGTAATTCTACATGTTTATTGTATTTGTTGATGGTTTGGTCTAAATTGAAGAATATGATCCTCAATCCCTAACTCTAGGTAGTGATCTTGACCTATATTGTATTGTTATCATTCAATTGAGTTGGTTGTTGATTTCATTACTATCCTATGGTGTTATTATGAATAAATTAAGATGAAATATAGGCCTATCATGCTATTTCTTGAGATGTGATTTAGGTTATAAATTATAATTTTAAATTAACCTATGTACCTTGTCTCAAGGTGTGATCTAAAGATTAATTGTGTTATTATTATGAAATTGGACTTATTATTAGATTGGTTATCATTGTGTGACGATGTTGCTACCCAAGTTCGTTTGAGTTATGGGTTGATGGTAAGACCTTGATTATAGACTATGAGGAAGACTTGGTAAGTCTTAGAAGTTCAATCATTACTTCCAATTGTGATTAATTGTTGTTAAGTCATGATATTACATTGGAGTATGCCTTATTCTATGATTGTAGGGTTGTATGATGTTGAATTAAAATGTGTTTACTATTTTGTGAGGTTGATTAAGGTGTATGTGATATAAGGATGGTGAAAACTACCAATGTGCCTTAATTTTCTAAGAAATGGTAATGTGTTAACCTCAATTATATGAATTTTGATGAAAGGACTTATACTCACACAATTCTTATTGAGCTATAGACGATGATGAATATAAAAGGGGGAGACCCTATGACCTAAATTAAGCTTTGATTGATTATTAAAGTCTTAAATACATTTCTAAAAGGGACTCTATCATAGCGCCGAGAGAACTAGATAAAGTAGTGTCCCTTCCCAAATAGGGAAGGTAGGAACAATACATTACTCTTGGGATTAGGGAATATAATGAATGGCGCATAAAGAGGGTCAAAACTAAATCTCCTAGTTATTGTTCTATGTTGCCCCCATAGGAATTCTACCTAGTGAATCTACGTAGTTTCTATGTTTCATGTTTTGGTACTACCTTTGCAAGTAGTCCACCTTCTTTTGGTGTAGGGTTTTATGACACCGGATTATGCACTAGCTCATGTGGTCTATGTTAGTTAGGGAAAGATGTTGTTAAAAGGTAAACGAATTATAGGACTTGAGCTTGAACTTGGATAACCAAAGGGGTCTAGCTTAATCTTGGTAGGGGTATGGGACTCTACCTAAAACATGCACTAGTTATCCTTGAGGGGAGTTTTAGGAGGAGATTCTTATATATGCTTACGTTATCATAATATATGATGTATTTATGATGACCACGTCACATTAATGATGTTATATATTGATTAGTTAAATTACGAATATGCCTTTTGTTATAATGTTAATATATGATGAAATGTATATCTAATACCATGATATGTAAAGGTAAACATTGGTCAAGTTTTCTTGTTGAGGGTTCTTGATTGAGAAAGGTTATGGCTCCTTCTTTTATTATTGCACTTGTTCACTCAATACGGACTTGTGAGTAGTTGTGTTCCTTATTATGATATTTTTAACTCTTATTCATTCTTATGACGTTATTCCTTGATTTTAGGGTTGTAGTAAAACATGGTTTCAAGTATGTTAGGATAAGTATTACTTGTTGAGTAAGAAGGTTTTGTTCATTGATATGTGTTAACATTGCATGAAGTCCTTAAAGGGGTAAAATGATGTCTTTTGATATAAAGTCCTTTTTAGAATGTTTTGCTTGTGTATGTGCATAAGATCTCATACTTAGTAATTGTGACTACTAACCCCATTTATTCCCTTTTTTCCAAAACATTTTAGGACCCAGTCGTTGAAGAGTTTTGAACGCGACTTTGTTGAAGGCTCAGATTCTTTATTTCATCCAAGTGGGGTAGGTCCTCAACTTTCTAGGGCAACGCTTTCTCTAGCTTGTGGATTTTGTTCTAAGGTTGTTGAATCTATCATTCCTTTCCTTCTTGATGGAGTATTGTACTTTTGTATGACCTATACATGGTCTTGTTGAATTGATGTAAGGGCTATGCCCATATTTTGATAATCGTTTAGATGGTATGAGATGAGACAATCGTTGAGACTATTGCTATATTTTTCATACATGTATGTACAATAAAAGTAGAATTCTATGTAACCTTCCTATACAAAGGGTCTATTTATACTCTATATGAATATATATTATGTGTATGTATAGGTCTATGTAAACCTCCAAGAAGTGATGATAAATGTTTTAAATTTTTCCACATTTTTAAACCTATGAATGTAATTACATGAGACTAACATGCTTGTCTTAGTCCATAAAAAGGACGACGACGCCGGTTACGTCTGGGGTAAACTCGGATGTGATACATGGGATGTTTCCTAGTTCTACCCTTGGCAAGTAGATCACTCTTTACAAGAGTATGGTAGACTCCACAATCTATGCCTAGCTAGTATGGTCTATATCGGTTATTGCCTATCATGTGGGATACATTCTAGTATTTCACTTCCTAAGTGAACCCGTTTCAAAAAGGAAACGGGGAAATTCTATTCCTAGTGGTCGTATCATTTATTGTTTGAAAATATATAAAATAACCTCTTAAGGGTGTTTACACAATATTGTGAGAGTCAAAGATTTAGACTCCGAGATTCCTCCTATTGAGTCAATCCCCTTAGTGAGGGTATTTTTGGATGTCTTTCCTAATGATCTTCTTTATATTCCTCTCAAGTGGATATTGATTGTGGTAATTACTTGCTACCGTATACTTATCTCATTTCAATTCTTCCTTATCTGATGGCGCTGCCACAATTAAAAAAATTGAACCCTCATCTCAAGGCTTTTTTACACAATTGTTTCAATTGTCCTAGTATTTTCCCATGCGGTGCTCCTATATTTTTTGTAAAAGAGAAGAATAGGTCCCTTAGATTGTGTATATATTACCATCAACTAAACAATATAAAAATCAACAACAAGTATGATCTCCCTCAGATTGAAGATTTATTTCTTAAACTCCATGGTGCGAGTTACATTTCCAATATTTACATGAGATAGGGATATCACCAACATAGGGTGAGAGGTGAAGATATTCCCAAGATGGTTTTAGTACTAAATATGGTCACAATGAGTTCGTTGTAATGTCCTCTAGTCTCACTAATGCGCTGAAAACCTTTATGGACCTAATGAATAGGGTGTTTCAAAATTAACAAAATTCATTTGTCATTGTCTTCATTGATGATATCTTTGTATATTCGAAGAATTAGGGTGAACACATGGACCATTTGGGAGTGACTTTGCAACTTCATAAGGAACATAAATTTTTTTCCATGTATAGAAAATGTGAGTTTTGGTTGAGGTCAGTACGGTTTCATGATCATATCATCTCTAGTGAAGGTGTAGAGGTTGATCCAAGGAAGAGCAACGCAGTGAAAAATTGCCCTAGACAAGTGGATACTATGCATATTAGGAGTTTTCTAGGCCTAGCGGTTTATTATAGAATGTTTGTTGACGGTTTCACATCCATTTCTTCCCTTTTATCAACCTTGAGTCAAAAAGATTTGAAATTTGAGTGGTCGGACACATATGATAAGAGCTTCCAAATTTTTAACGATATGCTTGCTTCTTCACTGATATTGAATCTATCAGAGGGTGCTAAGGTTTTTGTGGTATATTTTGATGTATCCCTAGTCGGGTTGGAGTGTGTTCTTATATAACATTGAAATGTTATAGCCAATGCTTCTAGATAACTCAAACTTAATGAGAAGAATTATTCGACATACGACCTTGAGTTAGAGACCGTGGTATTTACCTTGAAAATGTGGAGGCATTATCTCTTTGGGTTTCATGTTGATGTGTATAAGGTCCATATATGTCTTCAAAATGCATTCATTCAAAAAGAGTTGAGTCTCTGGCAAAGGACATAGTTAGAGTTTTTTAAAGACAATGACATGAGTTTTCTCGATTACCCCGATAAGGCTAATGTTGTAGTGGATTCTCTATGTTGTTCATCTATATTAAGTGTGTCCCATATTGAAGAATCCAAGAAGAACCTATTGAACGATGTTCATAGGTTAAAACGTTTAGGGGTTCAAATTGAATGTTCTCCAAATAGTGGTATAGTGGTACAACATAACTCCGAGTCGTCTATTACACCTTCTAAAATGAGCTAGGTTGAACTAGATCCTAAAACTTGTGTCATGACATTATTAATTCATAAAATTGTTAATAATATTGTTTATAGGTAGAGTATCATGTTTTGTGAAGCTTGGAAACGTCCACAATGTTTTGCCATGAAAACGTTCTTGTGTAGCTTTGTCTATTTTGTTAAGTTTTCTGTGCTGTTTTGAGGTGAAATTAATGTGAGAGGTTCTTTAAATATATATTGGAGTAATTTAGGTGGAAATATCCGAGCAAATATCCTCGAGGGCTGATGAAATGGTCCTAAAGGAGGACCAAAGCTTACAGCTATTAAGTTGCCCAAGGAAGCAACATTTGAACATTGGGGGAACAAATCCACGTTTCTACATTTCTCAATCAAGAGACAAAATGTTTCTCCACATCACAGACACATGCCAGACTCCGCTAGTTTAAGAATGAATTCCAAAAATAATGCTGGAATAGCTCCGCGTCGCCAACTTGTTTCCAAACGATGATTGTGAAAATTTATGTGGAGTATGAATTGGTTAAAAGGTCTGATAATTTTAGGGGTCTTTTGGTTTTTTAGGGGGTAAATATTTTCTGTTATTAGACCTATTTAAACCTTATTTACCCTAAAATCATAATCCTCATGTCCAAAACAAAATTATCTATATTTTCTCTCAATAAATCTCCATTGATGAAATTTTAATGCTCTAAGTAAGAAGATAGATATTCAAAGTTTTTCTCCATCAATCTTGTCGGATTTTCATCACAACTAGGGTATGGTTCTTCATCCTTGAAATTTGTTTCTTCAAGGAGTCAATTCTAATGATTTTCAACATTATCCAAAAAATGAAAATCTATAAAATTGAATTCCAGCCATGGTTCTTTGCATATAATTTTTTAGATCATTTATTTGTGATTGAATTTATGTTAATTAAATTATTTTAAACTATATTCTTCATGAACCCATGCAAAACATAATCTCTTCAAATTGGCTATATTTTTGATGTCATGATCTTGTACTTATTTTTATTAATTTTTTGTTTAGTTTTCTATGGACTATTGAATGATGTAAGATTTGAATTCAATTAATGCATAGGGTGTCTTATATGTATAAATCCATATTGAATTAACTTAGATTAATTAAGTATTGTAATACATGTATTGAATTGATGATCATGTCCATGGGTCCTACTAGTATTATATTTGATTATATAGCTTTGGAATGAAGTGAAACAATGGATTGGTGGTACGTTGGTCTAATTATATTCATTTTATACAACGTAGTTCTTGAATTATGTTGTGATTAATATTGTCCTCTTATGATGGGGCTGCGATGTGCATTACTTGTGAATTATATGGCCTCATCGGTGTTATCTTATGTATTATGATTATCATGGCCTTGTCGTCTATTCTTGAAGTTGTATAATGATTTGTGAAGTTGATGGTGGAAAATCTGCTCATACATACCTACATCTTAATAACGTGAAATTATGTGGTTTGTCTTTTGAAGTTGTTAAGTGATCATGTTCGACTATGACTATGTCCTTGTATGTGTAGTCTTAGAGTTGATGCATGATTCTTCGTACTTGACTATGTGAAGCTTATGATACTTCTACTTATTACATTATAGTAGCAAATAGGGTGACCTATGGATCGTGTTTGTTATGCTTGTGTGCTTATAGAATGATATACCATATGTGAAGATGTGTGTCTCTTGTCCTGGTATACTTGTGTCCCTCACTTGATACATGTATACTATGAATATAAACATCTTGAACTAGTAGGCTTAAACACATTTGTCTTTTATATGTATGGATGAATGTGAATGAAAGTCTAGGATCGGTAGATCTAAGATGTTTCCCTTCTAAGCCTTTCTATTATGTGGAACCTTTTAAGTAGAAAGAAGGTTAAAAATGAGCTATCCTTACAGAGCATTGAGTGGAAGTCCTAGTGGATCCATCTTTGATAGGTGCATTATGATTAGGTAATGACTAAGAGATGGTACCTTTCTATACGCCCCTTTTTATTGAACTTACTCTATCAGAAAAAAATGCTAGCATCGAGTGAATTTATTATGGTTTGTATCTACTTAAGAGGAGACTAAAGTACAATGTATCTCTACTTGAAAATTAGATTACAGTGCAAAAACAAAACTTTATATTCCTTAACCATGTACCTACATGGGATGTGTCTTAATTTTACCCTTGGCAAGTAGAACACCCTCCATCGAAGTAGGGTAGACTACAGATTCTATGCCTAGCTAGTATTGTCTATGTTGGTTATTGCATATTCTAATATATGATAAGTTCATAAATGTTTAGTTAATGGAATGGGACGCTATCTACACATTGCATGAGTAGGCTCTGATGGTGCTAGAATGTAGGTACCCGAAGTCTTCCCAAGGCCATTATATGAAATACTTAATGAATGAAATATCTTCTAATTGACATAATGAATGATTATGACTTATGGTGATGCAGGTTCACTATAATATTATCTATCAAGGGTAAATTTGATGGTTGGCTAGGTTACTTTAAAGAAGGTGTATGAGGGGTATTTTCTTGTCCTACTTAGATTAATTTTGGGATATTCTTAGGTGGAAAGTAAATGAAATGACAATGGAAGAATCTTATCTTAGGTAGTCTTAAGAATTTTTTAGTTAGGCTTGAAGAGGGTGTATGGGCGGTCTCCTCTTGTCATACATAAGTATATCTTAGGATAACCTTTTGTGAGAGGTGTATCCATTTATATAGGTTGAAATGACGTTGATGCTATATTGTGGAATGTGAATTATGTGCATATATGTTGACTTTTATGTGAATATTATACTTGTCTTAAAAGGTTTTCTCAAAAAGTGCATGTTTCGTACAAAAGTTTGTTTATCATGATTTTATGTATTACATCATACTTTGTAAAAGTGTTGTACTAATTCCATACATTTTGTCTATATCTAAAGGTGTAGGTGGAATTTGAGAGGAGTCTTTAAGTGGAAGCTTGAATTATTGTTCACCCGAATAAAGAATATGTATTTCCACACTAGATTCTAGATCATCTTGATATTAGGATTTCCTTATTGAAACTATTGTAATAAACATAGCTATTTTATTTATGATGATGTATTGGGCGTGTCCTAATATATTCGTATATTGAAGATGATGACTTTGAGATTTAGCCTTTCATTAAGTCTTTTATATGAAAGAGATGTTTTGAAGTATTACTATTTCATGTGAAAAGTTTTAATTCCGCACAACTTTTCATATATATTTTAAGCAATGAATTGTACGAAAGGTCTTTAATTCCTTTATTAATAATTATTGCTTATTTAGGTTATAGGGTATATCCTTTGTATAATCATTAATAGGTATTGTATGAGAATATCCTTTCTTTACGATCCTCATATGTAAGATTAGCACATAAACATCATCATATCATTACAAGGTACATAGGTACTTAATAACCATCCTTGTATCATTTAATCTTAATCATACTTTCACAATAACATAGTCAAGACTTTTCAATTCAACATCGTATCAACACCTATTTAGGCAATCACAAGGTATACTTTAATTAAACTACATGACCAATCACAGGCCATAATACTTTAAGTGAAGGTTAGGATCAGGAGGACTTTCCACATCTCCTTTAAAAGACATGATTATGGTCTTACAATCAACAAAAAAACTATTTCCAACAGTTGGTGTACTAACATCAATCAATGGTAATTCACACAAGAACAAGGTCAATTGCCTCATCATTATCTCAATGAACATCAATTCATTACCTAGTGTTAGGGGAATCAAGTTTCATCATGAATTCGTCAAAATATAGATAAAATCCCGACAATGCGTTACCCTAGTCAATCCATACATGAATTATAATAGATATAACAAGTGTAATAATCAAAATCATTCTTCAACTCCCATCAATTTATGACTATGAGCCAAGATTTGGTAAATTGTGGAAGAGAAAATGAACAACAAGAAATTGCATCAATTCATCAACAATACATACTCAATTATTCCTAGGAAATAACAATTTATAATAAATTTAATGTTTAGAAGAAAACCAATAAAAATTGGAAAACCCCATGGAATTGGGCATTTTGTAATTAACTTTGATAGAGCCTCTTGGGGAAATGAATCCCATTAGTGAACAAACCATACCTTATAAATAATTAATCCATGAAATTGAAGTGATATAGGGAAGTTGACCTTTATGTTTAAGCTTTCTTCGTTCTCAAATGGTGGAATTTGGGGAGAGAGAAAATAGAGAGCAGTGAGAGATTTTTTCTTTTGTTTTGGGATTTGGGTATGGGTGAGTTAAAAATAAATTAAAAATCACCCTTAGGGTATATTTAATAACCCCCTAAATTACCCAAACACCCCTCGCTTTAATGGGTCTTTTTGTGAAGTCAAAATATCAAAAATACAATTTTACCGGATATGGGAAGTGACTCCCCATCGCGGGGCCAACATGAAGTGTATTTCCTAGAAATTTTTTGAGTCAGTGAGGTCAAGGTAAGATGCACATAGAACATCAGCCCACTAATTCTTGACATTAGCTGGTAGCTTTTCCTGCGCTCCCATGTTGGGTCCTCTTCCATGACCCTTCGGTAGGTCCTTGGTCATCGTTATTGGACGTTTAGACCCTCTATACTATACTATAACTGACCAATTTATTTTTACAAGTTTTACACCTTATTTGAACCTCCGAAAAAAGTCCCCGAAAAAAGCAATGTCAACTAGTTCAATTAAGCTAGTTTACGGACGTCATGGATGTTGTTTTACCTCTTGAATCTAAAACTTCTCGGATGACTTATATACATTATATAAGATCTTAAAACATTATTTAAACATATAAACACTCATGTTAGAATTTATAGTAGGTCTTGACTTTTCGGAGTGTTACATTATTCCCCCATAGGAACCTTCGTCACCGAATGATACTAACTATTAAAAGGGAAAGGATAGACTCAAGACTAGCAGCCCAACAACCAATATACTTCATCAACATGAGTTACAACTTGATTCATAATAACAATTTTGCATATGCATAATGACTCAAAATATTAATTTTACACATAGTGAGTCAAAGTCACAACATGAGGAATTTCCATCTCATAAGAACAACATGAGCTCAACATTTCATCAAAGAGTCAATTATGCCAAAGTTCCTTCCTCAACATATCAACATGCTTACTATCAAATCATCAGGTCAACAATATACAAAATACACAAATAAGGGAATATCAAGCAAACGAGCATTTTTCCATGATTAATCATGTTAGCATAAACATTTTTAATTTAAGTATGCAAAATTTTGCAATACAAGTCAAATGCAAACAACTTATCATCTTCATTATTAAAAAGAATAACTTACCTTAATTATCAAAGCGTTGAGGATAATGGGAATTCATCTTGGCCACGGCCTCCCATGTTTCTCCATACACTAGGTGGTTTCTCCATAAAACATTTACAGAGGACACCTCTTTGTTCCTCAAGCTTTTCACTTGATGATGAAGGATTTCATCAGCACTTCCACATAGGAGAGTTTCTATTTCACATCCAGACCATAAATAGGAAGAACAGGCTCAGGATTATCAATGCACTTCTTAACCATGGATACATGAAAAATAGGATGAATCAAAGATTGGTCAGTAGGGAGATGCAACTCGTACTCAATCATACCAACCCTTAGAAAGATTTTATAGGAACCCAGCAAACGATCATTGAACTCACTTTCTTGCAAAATCTAACCATCCCTTTCATAGGCGAAATTTTGAAATACACCTTATCACCCTCTTTAAATTTAAGGTGTCTTCTCCTATGATCAACATAAGACTTTTGCCTACTATAGTTTGTTTACAACATGTTCCTTATTATTTCAAATTATGTCAACATCTTATAGATCAAATATAGACCAAGAAGCAAAGATTCACCAACCTCAAACCATCTAATAGGAGATCTACACCTCCTACTTTAAAAGGTTTCATAAAAAGCCACGTAGATTGATGAATGAAAGCTATTGTTATATGAGAACTCCACAAACGGCAAGTGTTCATCCCAATTTCCCTTGAAATATATATACAATCCCTAAGCATATTTTCAAGAGTTTGAATATTCCTCTCCGTTTTACCATTCGTTTGAGGATGAAACGCGATGCTTAACTTCATTTGAGTGCCCAAACCTCTTTGAAACGATCTCCAAAATCTAGACGTAAATTGAGAACTTCTATTTGATATAATGGAAAAAGGAACCCCATGAAGACTCGCTATCATATCAATGCAAATCTTTGCATTGTCTTCCACCGAATAGGTCGACTTAACGGGAAGAAAGTCAGAGGATTCAGTCAATCTCTCAACTATCGCCCATATGGAGGGAAACCTACTACAAAATCCATATTAATATTTTCCCACTTGCAAGAAGGAACTTTGATTTCTTGTAGTTGACCACTCAACTTCTGATGTTTGGGATTCACATGTTTGAAATTACGAAACATTTCAACAAACTCCACCATATTCCTTTTTAGGATATCCCACAAAAATACTTCTCTAAGTTCATGGTACATCGTTGTAAAACCCGGATGAATAGAGTAATGGGCTACATGATCATTCTGAAGGATTATATTCCTAAAATCATCCACATTTGGCATACACAATCTCCCTTGGTACCTAAAAAATCCTTCACTCCTTGGGAGAATAACTCTATAACATTACCAAGAATCGATTGTTTCAACTCCATCATAAATGGATAAAGATGTTGCTTAGACTTCACCTCAACCACCAAAGATGACTCACAGTTATGATGCACAACCATACCACCATTTGGAGAACTTGAAGATCGAACTCTTAAACGAGCCAACCTATGAACATCTTTAAGTAGGTTTCTCTTAGATTCTTCCACCTGGGACACACTTCCCATGGACAATCCACTTAGAGCATCTGCTACCACATTAGCCTTGCCAGGGTGTTAGAGATCACATATATCATAGTTTTTCAAAAACATTAACAATCTATATTGTCGAAGATTCAAGTCCTTTTGAGCGAATACGTATTGGAGACTTATACACATAAACATGAACTCCATAAAGATAATGCCTCCATATTTTCAAGGCAAATACCACCGCTGCTAACTCAAGGTCATTAGTCGAATAATTCTTCTCATGAACTTTTAGTTTCCTAGAAGAACGGGTTATAATTTTTCTATGTTGCATAAAAACACACCCTAACCTAACTTGGGATGCATCACAATAGACCATGAAAGTCTTAGTACCCTCCGGTATATACAGATGTGGAAGTAAGCCTATCCTTCAACATTTGGAAGGTTTTTTCATATGCCTCCGACTACTAAAATTTCACATTCTTTTGGATCAATGTTTCCAAGGGGGAAGGAATGGATTCAAACTCGTCAAAAAACATTCTATAATAACCGGCTAGGCCTAAGAAACTCCTAATATCCTTAAGAGCTAAAGGTCTAGGCAAATTTTTTACCGCTTCAGTATTTTATGGATCAACCTCCACACCTTCAGTACAGATGATATGACCAACAAAACGCCACAAACCTCAACCAATACTAACATTTTCTATACCTAGCAAAACAATTGGTGTTATTTCAAACCTTTCAATACCACTCTCAAATGGTCCATGTGTTCAACCTTATTTTTCAAAGATACCATGATGTCATCAATGAAGATAATGACAAATGAATCTAGGTATCTTCGAACCACCTATTCATAAGGTCCGTAAACGTCGTCGGAGCAATAGTGATCCCAAAGGACATTACTAAGAACACATATTGACCATATCTAGTTTGAAATTCCGTATTGGGAATATCTTCACCTCTCACCTTAAGTTTGTGATATCCCAATCTCAAGTCAATCTTAGAAATGTAACTCGCACCTTCAAGTTGATCAAATAAATCATCAATCTTAGCGAGAGGATACTTTTTATTGATTGTGACTTTTTTGAGTTGGAGGTAATCAATATAGATTCTAAGGGACATGTCCTTCTTTTTTAAAACAATACCGGAGCACCCCATTGAGAAATAAATGGACGAATAGAGACCTTTTCTATTAAGTCTTTGGGTTGAGTCTTCAACTCTTTCAATTCGACATGAGCCATCCGATAAGAACTAATACATATGGGATTTATATCCGGTAGCTAGCCGATACCAAAATAAATTTCCCATTCGAGAGGTATACTAGGAAGATCATTTTGAAAGACCTATGAAAATTTCCTCACTACGGGGACCGAGTTTATATGAGGAATTTTGGAGTCTAAACCATGGACCCTTACTATATGGTATAAACACCCTTTAGAGATAATCCTACAAGCATTCAAACAAGAAATGATACGACCTCTAGGAATATAATTTTTCCCCTTCCAGTCTAAAATGGGTTCATTTGGAATGTTAAACTTCGACATCATTGTTCTACAATCTATGGAGACAACGCAAGCATTCAACAATTCCATTAAAAAAAAGTATTAATATCAACCATATTGAGTTCTACTAACTCCACATGAGTAACTCTATTTGTCCACATTATCTGAAAATTTCTATATACTCTCTTAGAAACTACCGACTCACCCGCCGAGGTAGTCAGCATAAAAGGTTCATTCAACATATCCGGTAAAATGTCACTTTTTAGCTACTAGAGGAGTGACAAATGACAAAGTAAAACCAATATCAAGCAAAGCATATACATCAATAGAAAAGACTTTAAACATATCGGTCACAACATTGGGAGAAGTATCTTGCACTCCCCTAGAATGGAGAGCATAGAAGTTGCCATAAAAAATCACTACACTTAATTGACATTTTAACAAATTAAAATTTCACTTAAAAACGACGCGACCAAATCACTAAGTTTATTGCACGTCGTGGAGGCATTTTAAATTCTTGGTTCTCGAAATTTTTTGAATTGAATGGTTCGTGACGTCCCCACATCACCGGGCAAGATTTTTCCATTTACAGTGCAAACTATGCAAAACACAGCCACTTCAAAATCTTTGCTAACGCGGAAGCTTGCTTTGCTCTGTTTGGGTCCTCGTTGGGGACCCTTAGGCTAGTCCTCGATGTCTCGTTCTCGGACGTTTTGACCCATTACATGTCAGTTTTTTTATAGGAACCATCGATACTAAATTTAACGCTCAAACAATACCCCAAAAGCTTGTTAAAAACAATACGATTCAATAGTTCAACTTCGACTAGTTTTCGAATGTCTTGGACGTTCTTGGATGTTTTACCTCCAAACACTTCCAAACAATATATACTAACTATAATCACTATATATACACTTTAGGAGTTTAAAATACCATTCCACATATTTTAGGCACTAGTTAAACCTAGTACATGTATAGGGGCAGTACCCTCTCCCCAACTTAGAGAACATTCATCTTCCAATGACACTTTTTTCACCTTAAACACTTTCTAGAGATAAAAAAAGCTCAAGACTAGCATAATATAACCATATAAAAACATAAAAAATACACAATTTAGAAGGAATACCAATTTGATATATGTAAGAGTCTCAATACACAACAATAACCTACGACTCATTATGGAAATAGGGCACCACATTCATTATATGAAATAGAGCAAACTCCTTGTACATGTCTTTTCTATGCTTATATACATCAACCTTAAACACATTACAACAATTTTAAACAAAAGAAAAATTTAGTCAAAATTCAAAAATCATTAGAGTGAACTACCAAACCTACAGAGAATTATGCTACAATCTTCAAAAAAACAAATCTTAAATAATTAATGTTGAAAGAATGATAATATGTCATATAAAAACATATAAACTCATTTTACAACATAATTATAACTTTATGAGGTGCAAAATACAAGGAATCAATGAAATTCAATTTGAAAAAGAGTCCTAAACACAATGCTACATGCAATATACTACTATGACATTCTAACTCTCAACCTTGAATAGAATAGAAGAGAAGAGACAACAAATCACACCTCCATTAATGGTCTTATTCCCCTAATTATAAGGAACTCATAACAACTAAAGAGAGAAAAACCATAACTTAATAACATTATCTTCATCCGACTTTTATCCCTTAGACTTGAGGGCATAAAAGCGAGCCCTCTTTTGAGCACAGTCATCCAAAACACTAGGAGGATCTTGCTTGACCACTCTTCCTCTAGCCGCAATATTAGTGTAATCCCTTACCTTGTGACAATCCTAACCACAACCATAGTAACAACTAGTAACGGCTAGACATTTCCCATATCACTTCTTCCTACAAGTAACAGAAGTATGCTTACCACATTGAGAACCACTTCCGTTATCAAGTTTTACCTTAGGATCCCTAGGTTCATCTTGAATTGGATCCTTCTTCTTGAACCTTAGTTTTTCTCACTTGGTCCACTATTCTTATAATTTTTTGAAATCATAGTATGCTTAGACTCCTTAATGGATTGACCATAAACTATATGTCTAGACAAGTTCATCTCACAACAGAGCATGGCTATACGTCACTCTTCATTGAGAAAGTCAGCAACACAGGTCACAAACCTACTCAGCTCATCCCTAGGGTTAGACACCAAGGATGGGACATACCTAGACAACATAGTGAACTTAACTAAATACTTATGAACACTCATACTGCTTCACTTGAGATTAATCAACTCTTCAACCTTCACCTCCCTCCACTCATGGGGAAATTACTTTCCTAAGAAAGCCTCTTTACAGTCCACAAAATATATAGTACCCGACAAAACCAACTTATTATCTTCCATTGAGTGTACAATACTTGAGAAACTACCCTCAGTTGGTACGAAGGTAACTCTGCCTTCTCTCTAGAAGTAATCCCCATGGCACTGAACAACTTATACACACATCTAGAAACTCTTGGGTCTCCTCTCCAACCATAGAGACATGAAAAATAGGATGATTAAATCTCACAAAATCTGTCAATATAGATGTCATGGTGCTCTCTATGGAATTCACTCTAGGTTCAACACCCCTATTAATATAAGTACTCATGGCTCAGGCAAAATCAAGTAGAGCCTCTCAAATCTCCACATTAGTCATATTCGGGGTAACCACCGATAGCTCATTACCTTAATCTCCAATAGGAAGTTGAACACCTTGAGAACCTTTAAGAACTTGCTCAACTAGAGGAGAAATTTCCTCATGCACCCTTCTCTTTTACAACCTTCTAGCGACCATCCTTCTACTAGTCATCTTCATTTAAACATAAAGAAAAAATTTAAGGACACTCATAACCTTTTACTCTTTGGTACAACACAATTGTAGAAAATAAAGGAAAACTCTATCGTGATGTTGCCTCTCGCCCATAAAAGTGTCGCGACTCACACCGATGAACAAGACTTAACTAGATGTGTCTCTATGCGACTTTTTTATTCGGAAGAACACTTTCTTAACATAGGCTATGATACAATGTTTATAACGACCTAAAGAAACCCTAATATTATAGAACTCTCAATTCGATACACGACGTACTTGACCGCTCAGAATTAGTACAACCTACAACTTTTGATATAGACAAGATGTATGGAATTAGTACAGCGCATGTATTTCTTATGGCATAATTTGTAAAATCATGAGAAACATACATTTATGAGAAACATGCCCTTCTTTATTTAAATGTTATAACATAATATAGAGGAATCACATGTCATACAAACTTCACATATAATTCGCGTAGCAGAAGATAGAATCAATAAAAAATATAAACATGAGACTATTCTAGCAAAGATGATTCCAAGGTTCACTTGAGTGAGTTATGAAGGGACATCCTATACAATTCATTGACACACCTAAGAGATCCTTTAGACTACCTACGGTAAGATCATTCTCACTTACTCAATAAACTTTTCCTATCAATAATTATTCTTAGGATTTCCATAAGAAAGACATGAAGAGACCATTTATGTGCTCCCTCCACAACATAACAAGGAAATCCTTAAAGCTACTCTATGTATTTACATATTAATGAACATTCTTTCTAACTTAAGTCATTATCTTCTGTATTTCATTAACAAGACATTCAACATTTAAGGACATTCAATTAGTTGTCTTCGAGAAGACGTAGGGACTCATATACTAACATCTTCAAAGTCTCATCATGCAATGTCTAGATAGAGTCCCATACCAATATCTAAACTTCATAGAACTTCTCTAATGCTAATTGCTATCCCATTTAATGATAATAGGAAATAACCTACATAAACCATACTATCTATTCATGAAATTTGTAGGCATAGACATACTCCGATGAAGGGTGTTTTACTTGCAAATGGTAGACCTAGGCCACATCCCCTAAGACACATCGTTAAGGATTATCGAGGGTTTATTCTTTCTCTTAAGTCATCTTAGTTAGAGAAACTTCCCATGCATACTCACTCGCTGGTAGGCTTTGTTCTCATAGAGTATTTCAATAAAGGAGTATATGAGGAGGTAAAATAACTTGTTCATAATTAAGAAACATTAAACCTTACCAAAGAGGGACCACTAAGGCTACCTATAGTTGATAATAGGATAGCTCAATGACCTCCCTAGGGATGATTTCATGTCGTTCCAGCAAACCAACCCTAAGTCCACAATTCACACAAGAAGGAAAGCATTACAACTTTCAACTTCAGGGATATCATAACCTTCCAACTAGGTTAAAGGTTCCATTGAAAGGACCTTCTTAGCTATGCTCAAGGTCACATGTCAATCACACACAAAAGACTAAGAAGTTTCTCCATACTCCGTCAAGAGTCATATTCACACTGTACATGTATCTTGTAAGGGACACAAGTCTAACAAAAAAAGACACTCACACTCCACATAGAGAATATCATTCAAGAAGCACATTGGCATAACCAATGTAATCTATAGGTCACCCTATTAACTAGTATAGTATCATCAATATAAGTTATCACAACTCTCATATTACCTCTCAAGAAACATGACTCTTCAACATCACGCAATAGACATAATAACTTCACTATACCCTACTAGATTCACACATTATCACCTAGAGGACTCATGTTTTGACACCACATAGACAGATAAGTAATCAAGAGCATTAACATATTAACATAATCAAGTTGAAACATGATAATAATATGATTCATAAATTACAGTCGACAAGGACACATTATTTCACAATTCATGAGGAAATGCTAACAAGAAAACATTATTCACTAGTATAGCACATATGCACCACAACCATAAGTGGACCATACTAAACATTATCATTATCTAAGGAATAGAGAAGGTTAGGTCAACATAGCATAAATTCAACCTCACAACTCGAATCCATAGCCAATACACATAATCAATATACAAAGGTTCTTACGAATAGCCATAGTCACCAATTAAAGTTAATAATCACAATATTCAATGAATCACATATATGACAATATGATTTCATTAAATTACAGTAGCCTACGTACAATTCTGGCATGATTACTTCATAATTTAATAGCCCTAATCAAACTACAAAATAATTCAATAGCACAAAGACATAATCAAATCACCCACAAAATAGTCAAAACTAGGGTTTCATGAATTGCATGGGTTCATGGATTTTTTACGTTAAAATAATAAAATTAAAATTAATTACATAAATATACAATGATTCAAAACGTTTTATGAAAGAACTCATTTATAAATATCAAAATAGGTCAATTTCATCTTTTGGAAGACTTTCGAAATAACTTTGAAGTTTTCCTCCTTAAAGAAAAAATATTCAAGGATGAAAGCCATACATTAATTATGAAGATTAACCCACGAAATTGATGGACAAAAATCTTTGAAATCATTCTTCTTCCTTAGAGTTCCAAAGCATTAACAATGGAGGTTTATGTAGAAATGAATAAAGAGGTTTTTTTTTGGTTGAGGGATTAGCTTTAATAGGTATGTTTCGTGATTAAAAGACTCAATAACCGTCAATTAGTTATTAATAAATTACCAAAAAACCTCTGCACTTATTAGACATTATAACAAATTAAAGTTTGACTTAAAAACAATTCGACCAAATCTAGGAGCTTACTGCGCGTCGCGGAGGGATTTTTTGTGCTTGGTTCTATAAACTTTTGGTACAAAATCATTCATGACTTACCCCCGTGGCAGGGTAATACTTAAACCACTTTAGTTCCACATGCGAGATGTGCAGCCACACCCAAGTCTTGGTTGGCGCGTAAGCTTGCTTGGCTATGTGTGGGTCCTCATTTGGAACCGTTAGTCTTGTCTCCTAGGTGTCTTTCTCGGATGTTTTGACACATTAATTTTCATTCACTGTAGAGTAAAAATCAATACTCAATTTAACTATCAAAAAATACACCAAAACTCCTCTACAAAACTCTACGACACACTAGTTCAACTTCAACTAGTTTCCGAACATCTTTGACGTCCTTGAACGTTTGACATCCAAACACTTCCAAACTTTATATACTGCATACAAACACTATTATTAATCATTTTAAGACTTTAAACAAGACTGATAAAAATTTTATGCTCTAGTTCCAGCTAGTTTGGTTTTAGGGGCGTTACAGGTTGCATACGACACTATCTAGCCATTGCATAAGTTGGCATTTTGATTGAGTCTTGGTGTGCTCTTATTTGACGATGAATGAATGGATTATTATATGATGTAAATGAAATAATGTGACTTTATGCATAATCTTAAAGGAAGCATGTTGATTTTATGCCTTGTGTGATAAAAGTTATGGTCACTAGGGTGGAAGTAGTATTATGGGATGTTTATTTAACATTGCACTAAGTTTAAATTAGGGGTTGTCATTGAGGATGGTTCTCTATGTGAAGTTCCTAATTATATGTATGTTTCCTCTAATGTATTTGGTATTTAATTTGTTGGGTTATTGAGTTGTAATTAACTATGCTTATCCTTGATAGCCTTAAGGATAACTTAGGTATATATTGAATAGGTTGTATGGGTTTTCTATTCATGTCTTAATTAAGTGAGTCTTTGGATAACTTTTTATAAGAAGAATTATGTGATAGATTGTGTATTGTAAGCGTGACTATATGTTGAGGTTAATGAAAGTATTACTTTTTATGATGCATGGTAACTTATATGATTCTTTATAAATTGATTCATGAAGGTTTTTACCAAATATCATGAATTGTATTTCTCAACTAAAATTTCCTCTTTTGCATGATTTTGCATAATGCCACACGTAATACATGTTCGTGTTACTATTCTATATTCTATGAGTATAGGTGCAAGGCAAGTGGATGTTTAGGAGACAAAGATTGGGAAATTTTCTCTCTCAGGACTGGTATATCCTTATATATTAAAGGACATAGTCTATGTTTATTTATTTTCTTCATTAATACTTGTAAAGACTTATTATGTATTTCTTTCAATGTAAAGGGTCGTAACCCTATGATAATTAAGATGTTTCATTAAGTTGGCTTGTGATGGTGAAACTTATTTCTTAGATTTTATAAATGAGTTTCTTATTTACATTCTTGTGAAAAGTTTTAACTCCACACTTATTTTCATACTTATGTAATGAAGGATATCTAAGAGGCTTGTTCTAGAAATTTGTGAGGTCAAGTTTCCCGTGTGATGACTCAAGAGTGCTCTATCTTCTAGTGTATACTTATGGGTTATTACAGATTCAACATTGAGCCATTTTCCCTAACCCTAGTTATGAATTGGACTTTTAGAAAAGTAGGGTTATTGGAATTTATTATGTTATTGTTTAATTTAATATATTATGATGATGGTTATTGGATTATCGGATAATTGTGATAAAATAAGGGTAACATCTTGAAGGAGGCTTTGGAAGCTATTTGGTATGGTCCTTGAGATTATGATTTCTCTACTTCAAATAGGTTGGTTTATTCTTAATGATGATATTTATTTGAAGTATGATTATGTGATGATGTGATGATTATGATGCCATGATATGAGTATAATTTATTGTGGCATATGATCATGCAAGTTTAAATGTGATTCTCTTATGTTGCTTATTATGATATGATTATGATGTGATGATCTCAGTAAAGATTGCATGTGATGACACGAAGTTCTCATATTATACCTAATGAGCTAACGAGATGATTGTAGAAGGGGTTACTCTCGTATGGCCTATAGTAAGATTGATTATTAAGGATGATTTAAAGGCATTTAAAAATATAAATTTAACTTAGCACCGAGCAAAGTAGATATGAGAGGTGCCCCTTCTCAATGTGGGATGGAAGGTTCACCATTGTTCTCATGAGATGGAGAATACAATGAAATTGTCAATAAAATAGGGTTTCTAACATATCTCTTAGTACCTTAACTATGTTACACCCATAAGAATACTAGCTAGTGAATCCACCTAGGATGCTATCACTACAACAAAAATGATCATTAGCGGCAATTTATTCCTAATTTCCCCTAAATATGTATTTTTAGCAGCAATTGACATTCTTTTGTTTTGTGTCTAATAATGGAACTTAACTCAATATTTAATGTCTGTAGAAAAATATTCTTCAAGTGAATTTTCACCTTTTTGTGCGACTTTTGAAAGAAGAGAACCTTGTTTCAGTGTGCGGTTTCAAGACAACAGATTTTATGTATAGCTCACATGGTCTATTATCTGTTAAGGCGATTATTGCTGAAAGTAAAATGAATGAATGAAGTATTAAAGAAGAACACTAATTAGGGTGACTTAAGGGGTTCTTCTTAGTGTAGGTAGGGGTATTGGAATCTATATATAAATTGCACAAGGTTTCCTTGAGGGGTGTCCTAGGAGGTTGTTCTTATGTACTTTTGATAAAATGAAATGTATATTATGTTTCTTTTAAATGATGTTTGTTATATTAATGAACATGATAATATTCTAACTTGTTATATATGATTATTATTAATCATGATGGTATGTTATATAAAGCAAGTAATTACTTATGGTTCCTTTTCTTCTTTCTTCGATTATGTGGGGTTATGGGGATTCACAGGCGCATTGCGCTTATAGGTTTTGGATGGGATTGTTCGTAAGATTCTTGCATGTTGATAATATGAACTATTGAACATGAATGTCAATATGAATTATGAGGATGTTACCTTATTTATTAATACGTCCAATGTTATCGCGATCCTTGTCTCATATATGCTCTATTGTGTGTGCATAAAGGCATTCAAAATGATTAGAATGTTCCTAAAAAATGGTCCCTTTTGGGCAAATGGATTTATGTGCATATGTTTCCATACTTAGTACAAGTGGTTGTACTAACCCATATCCTTTATATTTATATTAATATTTAAATTTGGGTTGTTGATGTTCTTGGAGGCCATTTGCAGGAAGACTTTGAAATCATCTAAAATTTTGTGATTCGTCAACGTATGAGGCTGGTTCCACCTGTATACCTTACTAGTATTGTTATGCATAAAAACATTTTTTTCTTTCCTTATTTCTTAAGACTATTGATATAAGCCTATGTGTTTCATATTGTACTTGTAATTACTGTGTCCCAATTTTGTACTCGTTTGAGATTGTTTATATTTGATAAAATATATTAGTCTCTTATATGATTTGCCTATGCTAATTAAGAGGTCTATGTAAACACCATAAGCGACGTGTCTATATGATATGTGACAAGTCAAGTATACTTCACTATGTAAATGTTTTATATTTTCTGCACTTTTGACCTATGATATGTAATGACGAATGCTAAGGGATAATCTAAGACTTTTTTTTATTATGAATATACAAATTACGTATAAGGGGTGCCCCCAATCGTGACAATCTTGGTATAACAAAGTCAAGTTGAGTAACCTTAGGATTGATGTCTCACTAAACAACGTTTATGTACAGTCTTGTTCAAAAATTTTATGTGGGCCACACTTTTTATAAGATCTTATGTGATGCTTGGTAAATTCTATTCTTGGTAATCTTATGTTAGAGGTCAAGACTCTTGATGCTATGTGTCCTTTTTATCTAACCCTTTTATTGTGTTTATCGGCTATGACTACTACAAGGCCAGCCGCAAGAAGAGTTGAAGAAGATATTGCTAGTACGGGAGCTCCTACCCAAGACAACCAAGTTTCTCAACTAGGCAATCAACCCCTCCTTGTGAAAAAGTTCCTTTGGGAGGCAACGCTCATGTAACTCCTCGGTCTTTGACCGATGAAGAGATAAGATATGCTTATCTATGTTTTTTTCAAGCTACGAATACTCATGCTCAATCCTTAACTACGCAAGTGCAATCTTTGACTGATCAACCAAACTAGGAAGTGCGACCCCGTGTGAACCAAATGCTAGTACCATGGATTTTCGCTTGAGGGAATTCATTAGGTCGATCCTCCTACGTTCTTTGGGACGAAGTTGAGGCAAGACCCCTAAGACTTCCTTAATGAGTTCTATAAGATCTTGTTTTTCATGGCGGTGACATTAACTAGAAGGTCGAGCTAGAATCTTATGAACTCAAGGATGTCGCTAAAAAATGGTATAATAAATGGAGGGACAATAGGGCTTTGAAAGAATGTCCCGTGACTTGGGAAATCTTTAATAAGGCATTTCTTGAAAGGATTTTTGCAAGCGACAAAAGGGAGTCTAATGTTGAAGAGCTTATTAACTTTTATCAAATAGGTATGAGTGTGCTATATTAATATTTGAAGTTAACTAAATTTTCTAAGTATTACCCTTCCTTGGTGTCTAACCCAAGGTATGATATGTGTTATTTTGCGACGGGAGTGTCAGGTTTAGTTAAAGAGTGTCAATCGGCGATTATTCATGACAACATGGACATTTCTAACTGATGGTTCATGCTCCATAAGTTGAGAAGACTAGGATTCGAAGCAAGAACAGTGATTATAAGAGGGAAAGGTGTTATGATGGTCTTTCTTCTAAGGGTGGGGTAAAAATTAAAGACAATTGTAGGTTTTAGGAGAGGTTCTCCGACTATGTTACTTGTATGATCCCAAAGGCTTGTGATGATAGATTTTTTAAACCTAGGTCCCAAAAGGGAAGAGTTGGTGATTAACCAAGAAAGAAACCTACTTGTACCAAGTTTGGTAAGAAGCATGTGAGAATATGTCTAGTTGAAACAGATGATTTCTTTGTGTGTGGAAAGATTAGCCGTAAGGTGAGCGATTTTCCTAATGTATGGAGTCAAGAGAAAGGGAGTATCTATGTTCAAGCAAGCGGTCCTAGTTCTAGTGCTCCAAAAAGGAACAACGTCTGTGCTCTCTACTATAGGGATATCAAGAGGAATCTGTCTGTGTGGTCATCGGTATGTCAAAAGTCTTTGCTAAAAATGTATAAGATTTACTTGATCTAGTTCCACGTTGTCATTTTCTACCCCTTTGGTAGCTAGAATTTCTTATGTGTTACGCGATATCCTAATTGAATCATTATTGGTTACTACAGAGTTGGTGTCTCGATCATTTCTAAAGAACCTATATGAATCGTCCATTGTTTCCCAATAGATTTTGTATCGTAGATTCGGTAGAACTTGATATGATCAATTTTGATCTCGTCTTGGGAGTGGATTGCCTTCATGCTTGATTTCTTCCATTAAATGTAGAAAATAGTAGTCATGTTTAATTTTCCAATTTAACCCATCTTAGAATGGAAGGGGGAAAACTCAATTTTTAGAGGTTGAATTATTTTTTGTCTTTAATCTTGTATGATGATGTCAAAGGGGTGTATATACCATATTGTAAAGGTCAAACACCTAGACTCTTAATCTCCCCCTTTATAGTCGGTCCCTGCAGTGAAGGATTTTTTTGAAGTCTTTCCCGATGACTTTACCGTAAATCCCCTAATAGGAAATAGACTTCTTAAAAGACTTATTGCCGGATAAAACCCCCATTTCAGTTCGTCCTTACCAGATGGCTCTAGCTGAATTGAAAGATTTGGAGGCTCAACTAAAAAGATTTACGAGACAAAGGTTTCATTCAACCTAGTATTTCTCCATGGTGTTCTCTGGATATTTTGTGATAAAGAATGATAGGTGCCTTAGGATGTGCATTGTTTACCGTCAACTCAATAAGGTAATCATAAATAACAAATATCCTCTCTCTCGAATTGATTATTTGTTTCATCAATTGTAAGGTGTGAGTTAATTTTCAAAAACTGATTTGAGGTCGTGATATCACAAACTTAAGGTGAGAGGTGTAGATATTCCTAAAGTATGTATGGTCATTATCAGTGTCTAGCCACATCATTTGGATTAACCAATTCCATCACGGCTTTCATGGACCTTATGAGTAGAGTGTTCCAAAATTAGCTTGATTCTTTTGTAATTGTCTTTATTGATGATATCTTTGTATATTCAAAGAGCTAGGATGAGAATATGGGTAATTTAAGTGTTGTATTACATTTCTCCAAGAACATCAACTCTTTGCTAAGTTTAGATAGTGTGAATATTTGAAAAGATTATTTTCGATTATTTTTTCATATTATCTCAAGTAAGGGTAAAGACAGAAGAAGTTAAGAATTGGGTTTGACCTTTTGCTCTACCCGATATGGGAAGTTTCTTTTGCCTAGACGGGTACTATTGAAGGTTTGTCTATTGTTTTGCATTTATTGCATATCCATTGAAAAAATTAAAACCCAAACAAATTTTATGTTTGAGTTGTCAGAGGTTCGTGAAAGAAACTCCAAAGAGTTGAATGATAAGCTAACTTGCTCTCTAGTGTTGACCTTACCGGAGGGTACAAAGGGTTTTGAAGTGCATTGTGATTTTTCTTGAGTAAGTTTGGGTTGTATCCATATGAAACATTGTAAGGTGATAGCTTATGCCTCTATTCAATTAAAGGTTAAAGAGAAGAACTACCTAATTCATGATTTTGAAATAGAGGTCGCGGTGTTGGGCTTGTGAATACAAATGCATCATCTCTATAGGGTACATGTTGATTTATTTAACAACCACAAGAGACTTCAATATATGTTTAATCAAAAGGTGTTTAATCTCCGACAAATGAGGTGGTTGAAACTATTTAAGTATTATGGCACAATTTCCTATACCACCCAAGCAATGCCAATTTTGTTGTCGATTTTTATGGCATATGGTGATAGCTATTGTGTTTCATGTTGAAGGAGGTAATAAATACATAGTGAAAGATTTTCATATGCTGAATCGGTTGGGTGTTCGGTTAGATTACTCTGGAAAATGTATTTTCATGGTCTATCATAACTCCGAATAATTCTTTGTTGTTGAGGTGAAGTCTAAGCACCTTGATCACTATTTAGTGAATTTAAAGAGTCGGTGCTTCGTAAGCTGTATGAGTCATTTTCCTGAAGGTGATGGTGTGTTTAGGGAGTATTGTAGGTTGTGTGTGCCAAATATTGATTATTTGTTAAAGATAATTATGAAAAAAGCTCATGGTTCCCGATATTCTATTGTATTAACTCTATCGTGTCCCTACAAAAAGATTTATGTGTCATTCAATGACGAGCATTTCATGGGGGTATAATGTAACACTCATGAACTTCATAACATAGTGTAGAGTAAAAAAATCAAGAAACAACCATGACGTCCCGAGATTAGTGAAATTGAGGCTAGTTTGCCCTTGCATGTTTCAAGGGTTTTTAAGACTCACAATTTCTTCAAAATTTTTAAAAAGGTGTTAAATATATAGAATAGTGTGTTTAGGGTCGAACATTTTGGGTACAACTCCCCCAGGACCACCTTAAGGGTCCTTGAAGAGGACCCTACATTGAGACCCCAAAACTTTCTTTTGGACAGCGTGGAAGCACGATACCCAATGACGAGTTGTCGTTTGATCAATGCTCTGCCATGCTATGATTTGTGGACACATATAATATTTTCAAAAAGGGTACAACTGTAACATTCTTATAAATACTAACGTTAACTAGGGCTTTGTAATTTGTTGGTGAGTTATTTTTGTGTTAACATGAGTTATGTTGATGTTCTTAGGCAGTGTGTGACATTTGATGACATTTGGAGGTCAATGTTTCAATAACATACATGACGTTCGGAAGGTGTGTCTTAGAAAGAATTCTCATATCTTGATGTTTTATATTGGTGTGGGATGTTCCTAAGACCTAGACGACTATGTTTAGGGGTTTAACGTCCGGGTACGACACCACATAGGACAAACGAGGGGCCTTAGGTGAGGGATGGTCACTTTTTCAAAAAATGACCCGTAGATTTCGGGCGTCGACCGACCCTACAAGGCTAGAAAGAGCCTGCACAAATTAAGCCTCAGTCTCAATTGGGGGACCCATAAAAACGGGGCGTCGATTAGGAAATGGTCTGTAGATGGAAGAACCTTTGGTGGGTATTTTAGGTATATTAAGGTGTTTCAAACCCTAAGACCTCATTTTAGACTTCATTCCCTATAATCCAAAACCCTCTCTCAAGAAAAGACTCTCTCAAAACTCCATTGAAGATAAAACTCAAGAAAGAGATAGGAGGGCCGTTGGTGGTCAATTCTTCAACAAAAATCAGTGGGATTTCTTCTATTTGTGGTATGGTAGTCATCCTTAAACTATCTTCTATTCAATTACTACTTTCTAATAGATTTTCAAAAAGGGTATTGAACACTAACCTCTTGTATCTTTAACTTTCAATATGGGTCTTGCACCAAAATGTTTTAAATTATTCAAATATGATGTTTATAATGTTAATTGGTTATTTTAATGCTAAAACATCAATGAAAACATGTTAAAGGTTTTTATCAATTTTAAGCTTAAGGAATGGGTTAAATGAGCATGGAGTCACGACCCAAAAGAACCCCTTAGAAGTTATGGAGAACCCTTGGGTTATGACGGGGCGTACTTGACCCTTTGGTGTTTTTTACAAGACCTTTAAATATCGTTCAGTACATAAGACATGGAATGTAGTGTGGTATTTAAATCTTTTAACGAATAAATTAATAAAAGAAGAAAATCTTTCATAAATACTTAAGGAATCTCATCGTGACAAGCCAACATAAAGACACTACATAATTTTAGAGACACGACCCTTTACATTAAAGCAAATACATATAAGTGTATGAATAAAGAAACTAAGAAAAGGACTATGCCTCAAATATAGTAGGACATACTTTGTCTTGAGATAAACATTCCCAAGCTTTTCCCTGCTTGTCTTTAACCTTGCTTCCAAAAACCTATACTTATAGAGTATAGGAAGTATGGGGTTAGTAAAAAACAATGTACTAAGTATGACATATGCAAAAACATGCAAAAACGGATAGTTTGGTCAAAACAGATTTTTCATTCCTATTAAGTAAAACATTAATGAATATAGTAGTAAAATATTAAATAGATCATCATTTAACACTTAGAGAAGGATTTCCATTTATTTAGCAAAAGAATGAATGTAACAATAACTTTCAAATTTTTACAACGAACTTGTATAACCTTAAAGTGAACTATTTTGACACGAAAGTAGTGAATTTCCACGGTATTGCTAATGAGGAAGTGAACTCATTTCCGTTGGAGATTTTCTTACTAAAGTTATCCTAAGATAAAGTAGGGTAAGACATGAAGGAAGTACGCATACGCCTCCTTCAATGCAAACCACAAGACTACCTCCATTTTGGCGTACTAACCGCGTGAGAACAAGCCCCGCTCAATTGCAAGATGATTGAAGTACACCCATACAACACACCAAGACTTCCCTTTCGGATTGCCTACTTAATGCAATGATTAGATGGCGTGCCATATCACCACTTACACTAAGTAGTACACTTTTTTAGAAGGCTTGGCACGAGGACTCCCCTTTCGGAATGTCCCACTTATTGCAATGGATAGATAGAGTTTTAAACCATCACCTTCACTAAGTAGTACGTTCTACTAGGAGACTTAGTTCATTCAATTAATACAAAAATCACCAAGACTCACCTTTCTAAATGCCTACTTAATGCAATGGATAAATAGCCTCCCATTCCATACCTACCCTATGTAGCACACTCTTTTAGAAGACTTAGAACATTCATTACTTTTGTGAGAGATAGACACGAAATCCCGATATTAACCCCTATCGGATGAGGGATCCTCACTTGCCTATAGTAAGTACATTCTCTAAGATTTTACATGTTTTGCCCAATAGCTACACCTATGCAGGCGCATAGTTAAGGGAAAAGTAGGTTTTTACTAAGTAAATCATTCCCTACTAACAAGGAGTACTCATTTCAAGAGGTACATTTGAATACGACATCCCAACTAACGAAGTGTAACCACCTCTTCTTCATATCCTCTTGGTGCTAGGCATAACTTCCCATGGATTGTCAACATTACAAACTATAGGTTAAGAATGTCTAGTGAACACCACCTCTCAACTTAAGAAGGGAATTCATCCTTCGACCTATCTTAGAAAGCTGGGGATGCTACTAAATACTTCATCTTAACATACGAAGAGTGTTCACCCCTAAACTCCCATTTTGACTTAACTTAGCTTCATTCATTCATTTAAGTGTGAGTGTGTGTGTACATGTGAACAAACCTTGCAAATTAACATCATTTCATTTTCACTTAATTCTACACATGCTTAGATCTTTTTTCATCACATCACACACGTTACCATGCTTCACATAATCATTTAAGTCACATAGACATAATCCTAAGCATACTTCTCATAACAAGCTTCATAAAAAAATTAACAAGAATAACTTAATTTAGATCTTTCTTCACATTATGTGCTTTCATGGCCGCATTCACAATACAAAAGTAACTATACATTAAAACATTTCAAGTAAACACCGCCACCAAGAAGGGGGACCATACCACTCAAGAGTATTTCATAATTAATGCTAAACAAAATAACCAAATTACCCTTTATCCCAAGATTCCATCACCTATAAAATCTTACTCAACATTTCATCAATAATTAGCCCTTAAGGCAGTAGCTAAACAAAAATATCAACCACAAGAAACCAAAGCCTAACGACTAACAATTCATATTCACTTAACTCATATCTTAAGCAAAAATTTGATGAAAATTTGTATCATGATTTTATTGAAGTTTTAGCATCAAAATCATCAACTAACCTTAGAAACATCATTTTAAAATCAGTCATAACGTTTTGATGCAAGAACAATATTAATAGTCAATGATACAAGAAGTTATGGTTGCAAAACTCTTTTTGAGATCTTTATACAAAGGGGCTCTTTTAATAGGATTGAGTTCAATGATTGATACCATACCTCACATATAAGAAAGCCCGATGATTTTTTATGAAGATACAACAACCAGCAGCCGTCCTAGTTCCTTCTTGACTTCAAGCTTCCATGGTGATTTGAGAGTGTCTTCTAAGAGGGAGGGTTTTAGATTTTAGGAAATGAGTTTTAAATTTCGGTCTTAGGGTTTGAAAAATCTTAATATACCTAATAAACCCTTAAATAAACGTCCTTGGTTCATAAAGACATGGTCTTAATTTACCTAACACCCCAAGACATGGCAGAAAATTAAAGCTTTTGGTAGGATTTAATCGACGGTTTCAAACAAAAAGACTTTCCGTCCATAAACAGTCCATTGGTGGGTCTCGTAGTTTGATAATTATCTCCATTTAGAGCCTGTACAACCTAAATTGAAGCTCAAATCAAGGGACCAAGGATACGGTCAGTTGATTGACCTACTGGCCATCGTTTGGTCTTATTGCTGGACATTGCCTTTGGTGTTTTGGGTCAAAGTCTTGGGCCCTTCCCTAGGGCCCCTTCTGAATCCTAGGTGGGGTCGTATCCGGATATTAAACGCCAAACTATGTAACCTAGGTCTTATGAATATCCCACATGTATTTCAAACGAAACGATCATGTAAGACTTAGTGTACCACATGAGAACACACAATCGCTATCTAAGGCACACATTCCGAATGTCATGGACGTTCTTGGTCGGTTAACCTCCAAACATCACCAAAATTCACACACCGCATAAGAAAGTCAATGTAACTCTTTTTAAATTAAAATTTACTCAAAACACAATCACGAAGATCTATTTACCAAAGTTTGTTTCAGAGCATTACATTCTCCCCCACTTCGAACAACACTAGCCCTCGAATGACACTAAAATTTAAGACCATCAAGGTCTCTATTAGAAAGACTTAAAACATTGAAAACATGTTCAGTATATCTAAAATCAAAGCACATATTAACACTTTCACATAGTTTGTAACGTAAGCACTCTAGCCAAAGCATTCGCATTTTTAAATCTTCTCTTATCCTTCACTTATGGAGGAACTACCTTATCAAACATTAAATTTCCTCATATACAACACTTTTACGCACACTGTTACTACAATTCATGACAATGCAATTTCTTTCGAAAATGATGAATTTTACAGTGAGCATTACTGTACTCAAGAAACTTGTAAAACTTCACAAATTCAATCTCATTTTCATTTCTTCACAGATGGAGGAACTACCTTCTCCAACATTAAAAATGCCCATAAACACAATTTCTGAAAATATTGAAACCATTGTTCATGAAAATCTAATTTTCTTAAAATTTGAACATCTTTACAGTGACCTCAAAACATCACTATGACACATGCTTAAAAATTCCAATAATGCACCTTTCAAGCAACTTCAAATAGATTGCATGTTGTGTGAGAGACAAGATCGTACTAACTTACTCCAAAAAAAATTGTCAAGTTACACTAAGTGAAATGTGATAGTAGCCTTTGATACTACCAATCCCTCTTAGTGACGCTTGATAAATCTCTTGAACTAAGTACACTACATGCAAATCTACTCAACATATATTATGCAAAACTGATATTTAACTAGCTTCTTTAAGATTATACCTGAAATCATCTAACTTCAGATACAAGACATGATAACTCATAATACTATGCAATACTCTAAATCATTACCAAAATACTAAGGATTTTGTCTCAATCTTTAATTATAACAAAAAGGAAAGATGAGGATATCAACTACCTTCCTACTAAACTCATTCTCCCACACTTAGGGTAAAGTCATCTTCAAGGTCTCATACTTCAAAGAACAATTATACCTCTCACCCGGTAGGAACTCACACTATCCTTAACTCAAGCACATTAACACGAAACATAAACTTTACATGTTAAGCATTACACTTTCCTTTGAGGATTCAAACCTAGACAATCTTTTTCAAGCACCACCTCCCTCATTTCTAAGGCACCACTTAACTTAACCTGATGGAACAAATCTCCTTTACTAGGAATTCATACCACATTTCCTCCTTAGAGTAAGCCTACACCACAACCTCAACAAAGTCACAAGAAAAACTATTAAAACATTAAACACACAAGAGGGTTGACATCTACTCCTATCAAATCTCCACATCCTCTGAAAATTCATATAATTTACCACTTAGAATTTCTACCACCATTGAACTTAATAAAAAAGGATACCTCATTTGCTCTCAAAGGCACTTTATTCACTAATTAAAATTCTTACCTTTCATAGAACTACCTCACCATATAATTTCTTATAAAAATAATTCCAACCACATAATTCACACATATCCATAGATGGCTTCACATAAAAATTCTCAAAACTAACCTTCACATCGATTCTTGTAGCCACAAAACAATCATAACATCAAAACTCACCTTTTATTTTTCTCAAACATAGAAACATCTCCCTTCACAGGAAATTATACCTACAAAAAAACTTGAAAAAGGATAATAAGAGAGAGAACTAATGTACTTATTTTTTATGGCATGTTACAAGAGTAATGAAAAAGTTTAAACTCTCTCGTCCTATAGCCACTTGTCTATGGATGTGTCTTGACTCACACCAGTGTCTATGATACTACTAGATGTGGCTTGTGAGAATTTTTATACCATAAACTATTGCGAATAACATTATGCTCTGATACTATGTCTGTCGCAACCCGAAATAACCCCCTAAAAGATACAGAGAATCCTTGATCTGTTGTGGTCTTGTACAAGCCCTTTAACTATCGTTCATTACATAAGACATGAAAAGTAGTGCAAAATTTAAAACATTTAATGAATAAATTAATGAAAAGGATACTTTTCATAACTACTTAAGAAATCTTATTGTCACAACTCAACTAAAAGACACGACATAATATCTAAGGGACACGACCCTTTACAGTTAAAAAAAATATAATAGGTCATTAAATAAAGAAACTAAGAAAAGGAATATGCGCTCGAATATATTAGGACATACTTTATCATGAGTGAAATATTCCGGAGCTTTTCCTTCTAGTATTCAACCTTGCTTCAAGAAACCTATACATATAGAGTATAGCATGTATAGGGTTAGTACAAAACAATGAACTAAGTATGTCATAAGAAAAAACATGCAAAAAGGGAGATTATAGTAAAAACATAGAGAAGTAAAAAATTAATGAATATAGAATTAAAATAATCTAAAGAACATTTTTTAGCACTTAGAGAAGGATTTCAATAATTTTAGCAAAAGAAAGCACTTTACATGCAAGACCCCGAAAAATGAACTAGGTAAACTATAGACTAAAATGTTTGTATTGATTTTATAAGGTTCTAAATATGTCTAATATATGGTATATATGAATTATCTAAAGTATTAGGGGTGTTGGAAGTCAAAAATCAAGGAACAACTAAGATGTTCAACGATTAAGTCACCCTATCAAAAATGTTGTTATATGTGTTGATATGTGATTCATGATGTTCTAAGGTTATTAATATAGTTATTATATCATTTTATGGTGTTTTTAATGTTTTAAAAAGTTTGGAGTTCAAATGACGAATAACGTCCAAGGCGTTCGAAAGATATCCCTTGAGTCGACTTTTGACATCTAGGCAACTTTCGTCGAGTTTTACGTGTTCGTATTGGATGAAATTAAAGTGAGAGGTGTTAAAATTATAGAAGATCGTATTTCTTTTCGGAACGTCTTGGAATTTATCCCGAATGACCATTTAAGGGTCCTTGAGGAAAGACCCAAAATCAGTGAGCATGGCAGCCAAGGCCGATCCAAAACGACGGAGCGGTCGACGACCAGTCATGGCTGTAGCGCCCATTCAAAGGCTGTCGTCGATGGGGAATTAACCATTGAATAGAGTAATCTTGTCCAGCTACTGTTTCTATCCATGTAGGCTTATGACGGCACTTCGAGGGGGTTATTGATACGCTCAAACTTACTTCTCAAATAAGAAGTCAATCGGTTGTGTCAAGTAAATTACCCAACTATTGAGGTTTGGATCGTTCCCATGAGGAAAATATTCTAGACTTAACTTCAACTTGTTATTACTGTTGTTTGGTCAATGACTTCTTTGGAAAGTAAAAACAATAAAAGGGAGTTTCTATTTCTAAATAAATGAAAATAACTAACGCAATTGAAAGAGACACTTAACAGCTTTGAATGTTGAATTTTAATCAATTAATCAAAGTAACTAGGGTTTACGTGTTCCCCAAAGGTTCATAACTTGATAATTCTAACTATAACAATCCTTTCCTAGTATCTTGCATGCAAACAGATAAGTTGTGTATTTTTAAATCTTTGGTCCAGCATCTAGAAAATCTCACTCCGCACCTTGGTCCGTCTACGTGTGTTACTATCATAACACTTATCTTTACCTCATATTAAGTATCGTATTCGATATTTGACAATGTTATTACCTCGTACCAATCAATACTACCCTATTAGATAGTATACACTAAATGAATGTTAATAAGTATTTACCTATTATCTACCTCCTTGGTGCAGCAAGTAGCATTAAGGCAAGTTCTAACGTTTGTATTCCATTAAAAAGACTTCTAAGTGAAAGAATTATTAATACATGCAAGACACGATTCTAGAATTGTTATTTTAGTTACGTGTTATCTCATTATTTGCCTATGGTTCCCACAACCCTAGTTATGGAGTTTAGTTACCCATAGTCATAATCACAATATTCAAATATATTAAATAAGAATTCATCTACTTATTTCAATGAGAAAGAGTAAAATCCGAAAGTTTGCTTGATTAATCACCAATAATCACTTGCAAGAATTTCAAAATAATCAATACTCTCACAAAAAGCCTAATGATAATCAAAAGTCTAACAATACAATGTTTACTAATACGGTGTCTAACAATCTAAGAGTCTATAAATGATCAAGAGTCTAACTTCAAAAATGAGTTTTTTCAAACTATTTATAGAAAACAAAAACCTAATTAAACAAGGACTCTATTTGTTGGAAATCTGCCAAAACGCGGCTGGATCGACGGACCTCGCGACGGATCGTCATGGTCACGACGAACCGTCATAGACTCCTTTGCCCCATACTTATGCAATTTCTTCTGCTGCTCTCTTCATTACCCTCGACGGCAAGCATGACGAACCGTCATAGGCACAACGGTCCGTCGAGGGTCTTCCTTCCAAAACACTTCAACTCTTGGCATATGGTTACTAGGATTACTTCTCTTAACATCATGATGAACCTGCAGGACGGATCAGCATACACACGACGGACCGTCAGAAGCACATGACATACCGTCAGAAGATTCGTAACGCCACACTTGGTCAGACTTCACCATCTTCCTTCAGCAGCTGCACTACGCTACCACCTACGGACCTTCACAAGCACGACGGACCGTCATAAGCTTCATAGGTAGTCTTTCCTGCATTTCTTCTCTCAAAATCTCTGCATTCATCTTTTGACAGATTTCCTTCAAAACAAAGAGAAACTTATATAGAAATTAGCACAAAAGGCTATTGGACACACTAAAATTATGAAAAAAGAATTAATAATAATGTGAAACCATGGTATATCAACACCCTCAACTTAAATTCGTTGTTTGTCCTTAAGCGACGCACTATGACTCAATACTAAATATTTGTACAATAGTATCCATGTTTAATTCTTTGCAATCATTTTGCTATCAATCCCGATTAATGTCATCAAATCTATGCATGCTATCACTATTAGGCTCAAATCCATGCACTAACACCTATCCTCTTCAATTTCTCACAAAGGTGCTAACAATTCTGGTATTGCAACCAGTGTCCTCACTTTAAAAAAATCCTCATTTTTCACACTGTGATATCAGTTTGAGTATAAGGATTGCTTCTCAACACTCGCTCTCAGAACAAAGTCACACTCATTAATACCTATTGCCATAAGCTTTCCATTATTTTCACTGCCTTAAGTTTTCTATACAACCCTTAGGATCACGATAGAACATTTTGAGCTAGTAACATATGCTCTGAGTCAGGTAGGGTATATTTAGGTATACTTTAGTGACTTTTTGCCCGACATGACATATCGGCTAAACCTTCCACTTTCTATCATTTTATCTCGCGTAGTTTCTCATATTCTTTCACCTTGATATTTTCTCGTCTTTCTTCATTTGTGTAAGTGGCTCTCTTCTTTTCTTGCTTGTATTTCTTGTATATTTTTCTTTTTCTTTACTTTTCTTTCAACTATTTCTTGAGTCACTTTACTATTGTACTTTCTCTCTCTTTGTTCTTTCAACCCCACTTTTTAGAGCACCACCCTCAACTCATGGCTTTGCCAGGAGTCAAGGTACATAATACCTAATGTTGGGTCAGGGCCATAACGAAGGTTGTTTACTGCATTAGCCACCCTTAACTTATGCTTTTTGTATAAGCTGAGGTGCTCATGTCCAAGGAGGGGCCATGGCCAACACATTGTTCCCAGAAAGATCAGTTGGGGTGAAAAAGAAAGGTCTAATTTAAGGTAACATCATTTGGATCAAAGAAGGATAAATTTCATTTGGTTTCTTTTATTTAGGCTAGAAATGGGCTGTATTGAATAATGGCCTATGATCTTTTCCTAATTGTCTATTACAACTTACTTTTAGCAAGACTAACCAGGCAAGTTCAAGATCAATACCAATAGTGGACTATTCAAATCTTCCTCAAACTTAGTTGACATCTCATCACTATATCAGATTATCAGACACCTACTTCAAATTTTAGACTTGGGGTAATGCATGGTGTACCTCTATGTCATGCTTAGAGTTACACATTTATCAGTTACTATGCCTAGTCATGCATCATTTTCTAATTTATCTAGATATAATTTAGCCTTCATGCATCAAAATTAAACTATGTACAAAAGATATTGACATGCCGGTTCAACAGAAAAAGTAATCAGTCTTTTTGTGAAAAAGAACACAGGAAAGAAAACACCAAAAGAGGATAGTGAATTGGGCTACTCAGACTTCACCCTAAAAATCACTTTCCATTTATCCCACCCCCAACTCAAAAAAAATGCAATTGTCCCCAATGCATAAAAATTTAAATACTAGAGTGGTAGGAGAAGCAAACCTTTAGCGCAAAGCGCCGTGGATCAGCAAGATGGTGGGTCCAGTTCCCCGGATCCCACGTCCTCTGCAATATGGACACCCTCAGTGGTGTCCTCAGCAACAACCGCACCATCAGTAGATGCCCCAGCCGCTAACTCTGATGCTCCCATCTGGTGCGCCTCATCCTCAGCAAGTGACACCCTCCTTGCAGCCTCTATCTCTCGGCACTCCTTCTTCCGTGCTCGCGCCTTGTCCTCTACTCGACCCTTATGCCTCTTGGAATGCTCTTGAGGGGGAGGTTGTAGAATCTCTAAAGTGGAAAATAGGGCCGCCAACACTGTGTCTTCAGAAGGATCGACAGAAGGGGCCTCATACTCAGGCACCCTAGCCTCTAAGATCGAGTCAATATCTGCGCGAAGGCTATCGACCGCAGCCTTAAGAGTCGACATGTCCACTGGAGGGGCTGGCCCGTCTAGCACCCTCAACTCAAAGGCATCCAAGCGCTGGTGAACCTCAGCGATCTTCCGCTCTGTATATTGGACCATTTTATGCTCTAGGCAGTCTTTTGACTTAGTAATAGCCATTTGATCCTCTAATTTTTGTACCCAAGCAAGTGGGACCAGCGCCGGTAAAGGGGTTGTGCGAGAGAAGCTCAGGGTAGTGCTACTATCCGGGATAGACTCCACCGGGGTAGTGTCAATGGACGCCGCGGCCTGTGTAGCCCTGCGGGCCTGGGCTACCGTATCAGCAAGATCATCACAAGTGGGGGCAACTTTGGACGGGGCCCTCTGTATGGAGCCAACTCATTGGCCTCATCAGAGATGAGGCCGACGTCAAGAGTGCCCTGCGGGGTATTGAGCTGATATACGTGCCATAAGGGCACACCTGCAGACCTGCAGAGCGAAATGATCATGCACATGAAAGGGTAAGTATTAGTGACCTTGAAAGCCCTCTCGTGCATGACTACCTGTAGAAGCCATGCGAAATCCACCTCGAACCCAGCAATCATCGCTACCATAAACACTGCTCAATCCAATGTAATGATATTATATGCGGCTGTGGGGGAAAGGCAGTGGCGGACAATCAGCCACAAGAACTTCCCCGTGAAAGTTAGGTTGGCCTTCTTGATGGCCCCCTTTGGATCCGTCACCCAGTCGGCACCCTCTCCATCAACTGACTGGTGCAGGTCCATCCAACTCTTGGTGGTCTCTCCTAGCGATGGCTCGCGTAGGAACTGGCCATCTTTAACAATCTGCCATCGGTAGTCAAACTCGGCAGTGAGAGGGGTCCGAGTAGTATCAACACCCTCGCCGTATAGAAAGCGGCAGATGGCAGACAGGGAAATGTCTACGTGCATGCCCTGTACTAGGACCTCCTCAAGTGGGGCATTTTTAGCGGGGGCAGCCCACCTTTCTATTTGTGATCAGAGAGTCGCTACGCGTATAACTCTCGGACCATTTATTCACTATAACGTCCCAACGGACATGCTGTCCACTCTAGGTGAAGCTTGGTGAAGAGATTGTGGATCTCAGGCATTGTCGAGAGACTCCCTGTAAGGACCCGCCGCTCCAAGGTGAGTGTTCTAGTCATAACTCCTTTGTCAGTGAGAAACTTGGCGTCGGAGTAGACTTGAAATTTCCCGTCGACACACCAACGATTAGGTTGGTCAGGTGTTGGTGTGGGGGCATGTGCTTGTGAACCTGATGTTGATTCTGAACTGTCAGCCTCATCAGACGAGGTAGACGCTGCAGCGGTGGCTGGTGCCGGATCCTCAGCAGAGCCGGAGGCTTCCTCCGACCAGGATACTACTAAGGAGCTAGACGCTCCTTCTTCATTTGTGGTTGACCCAGCGGGTGTGCCGGTCAGTGTGCGCTCCTCATCAGAGTGGGAGGCAGTGACTATGCCTGACGCCTCCTTTTTGGGTGTGGCTTAGGGAGCATGTGCAACACGGGAAGGGGTGGAAGTGCCTGGGGGCACGTACTCGGGGTCACGCTCATCATCAGAGCAAATGACCATGCGGGCAGATGGGGCGACAGACATCGATTGCCCGCGTGCATAGATTCAATCATGCTTGGGTACCATAGTAGAGAGTACATGTAAAGGATCAATATTAGTACAAGAAGTGGCAAACAAGACGAGCAAAACCACACAAAAAAATTAAAACAGTATGTCATTTCTATGGTAACAGTGACACATGACGGGCCTGGTGACGGCTCGTCGTGACTATGACGGACCTTCATATGGTCGGTCGTGTCTTAGACTATGTATATGTTGAGAACCCTGAAGGAGAGTCTCTTACTAGTATGACGGTATGTGCAGGACGGACCGTCACAGGTACGACGGTCTGTCGTAGGTGTCCGTCAGGGGACACTTAGAAAAAAATGAGAGACCCTTAGGAGAGGGGTCTCTAACCGTCATAACGGTCATGCAGTACCAACCGTCGTGGGTACGATGGTCCGTCACATGTGTCCGTTAAAGGAAACTTAGAAAAAGAGAGAGACCCTTAGGAGAGGGGTCTCTGACCGTTATAACGGTCATGCAGGAAGGACCATCGTGGGTACGACGGTCCGTCACATGTTTCTGTTGAAGGACACTTATATAATGTGAGAGACCCTCAGAAACAGGGTCTCTAATAACCAGAACAGTTGTGCAGGATGGACCGTCGTGAAGACGACGGTCCGTCACATGTGTCTATTAGGTGACACTTGGAAAAACATGGACAGTGGGGTGTTAGGGCTTTTGGAATGGACCCTACGACAGTCCTTCATGGGCACGACGATCCATCGTGGGCACGACGGTCTCTCATCGGGGTCTCGTTCTGTAGATTAGTGACAGAACTGGTATACCCCATTCATCCCCTATGAACCCAAATCGAACTTGTAGTGTTTTGGATCTACATTTGTCTAACCCAACTACCTAGGAAAATAGTAATGCGAAAGCACCTATGTCTAGGGTTGTAAACATGACATTATCTATTTATATTTGAAGTTATATAGTCATATATGTATTTTTTTTGTTACGTTGCCTTAAGTAATCTTGTTAGACTTTTACTTGACATTATGAGTATAGTGTTAGATTGAATCTTTGTTATTCCTACTTGACATTATGAGTCTATGTGGAGTATATTAATGATGTTAAGATGATATATAGGATTACTTGAAGATTTTAGGTTGTTTTAGAGGTATTTCTAGAATGACTAATATTATGTGTTAAAAGTGAAGTTTGTGATGTATTGTCTTGATTGACTTGTATCTGTTGATTGATGTATATATAATTATGAATATGTGATGTCTTTAGTTAGGGTGTTTGAACTCTTAGTCTTGAATGTATGAATAACATGTGACTTAAAATAATGATATGAGAGTCTATTATGTTAAAACCTTTACTTAAGGGTAAGGTTAAGATAAATTGAAGTGTAAGCCGTAATGGTATCCTTCAAAGTAAAGGAATGATGGTCTTAAGTTAGTTTTCTTGAACTGTATCATATTAATACTTAGGAAAAACATCATGAGCTCCTTGTCGCCTTTTTGAGGCAGACGTAGTGGACCTTCCTTGGTAGGGTAAACGTGATTGGGTTATGAACTTGTTATGGAACCCTATTATGTGAAACTAATGTATGAATTAATCTATGACAACGAAGGCTAGAACCGAGTGAGTATAGTAAGGGAAGTAATTCTAGTTAAGTATGAGACTAGAATAAAAATAAGACTTTCATATTCCTTAACCATGTGCCTACATGGAATGTGTCCAAGTTCTACGATTGACAAGTAAAACAACCTCATCAAAGTAAGATAAAATCCGGATTCTATGTCTTGCTATCATGGTCTATGTCTCTTATTTCTTATTCTCATCGTATAAAAAACCTATTAGCATTTGAGGAGTTTATGAAGTTTAGGCGGTGCTATGTGACGCTGACTAGACATTGTACAATAGACATTGAATGTGTTATGTGGAATTCCTAAGTCTTGTCCAAGACAATTATTTAAATGTAATTTTTGTGATGTATGAGTCTTAATGAACTAATGAAATTTGTTAAGGAGTATGTAAATAAATGAGTACGTAACTTAAAGTGAATTAAGGATTTCTTAGGTAAACTTTAAAGAGGACATAAGGGATGATCTCTTCTTGTCTTATCTCTAGAAGACTTGAGTATGACTGTAGTTAGGGAAGTTTGTTGATTTTGTGGACATGATATAAGCTTTTGGTAGTCATAAGGACTATTAGGTAATCTTGAAGAGGTCACTGTGGATGTTATATTCTTGATTTACATAAGTAGGTCTTTTGATAGCTTTTGAAAAAAGAATGTCATATCTTCTATGTGTTGGTGATTTATGTGAGCATGATTCTATCTTAGGGATTCTATTGGATCTCTTAAGTGTGTGGCTAAGGGATTGTATGGGTGGTGGCTTCACAACTCACTAAAGTGAGACTTTGAGTTCACTTTGGTAGAAGAATCTTACCTTGATGTTTATGATTTCTTTGTAAGTATGTCTGTGACTCATTATAGGTAATCTTAAGAGTCGTTTAGGCACATGTAGAGAGGGTGTATGGGCGGTCACTATTTGTGTGAATTAAGTTAATCGAAGGATGAATTTATGTGAGGGAATTAAATGCTGGATGTATCTTATGTGTTTGTAAATTTATTTATGATCTTATTATAATAATAATATTATTTTTAAATAAAATGACGCATATTTCTAATAATGTTCGTTTTCATGATTTTTTTGCATATAGTCATACTTAATACATATGGTTGTACAAACTCCATGCTTTTATCTATCTATATAGTTCTTGGTAGGTGAGGAGCATCGAGAAGTGAAGACTTGGAATTAAAAGAACGTTCAGGAGATGTTGAAGTAAGTCCTCACATGACACGAGGGTATATATATGTTTATTGTTATCAATCAAAGTATTGTAATAGACTAAGTATTTGTATATTCATATTTTGAAGTATGGGTCGTGTTCCAAGTATTCTTGTGTCGTAAGATGATGAGATTGAGACTTTAGTATTTCCTATTACTGTTATATGAATGTGATTTTTAAGACTATACTATGTTTTGTGAACATTTTTAGTTCCGCACTACTTTTCAATATGTATATGCAATGAGTGATATGAAAGAGACTTGTATAAGAACTCCGAGAGTTCGACGACGCCAGTTACAATTCATGATTGTACACTAGCTTCAATATTATGGTTTTGGGTTGTGACATTACAGTACTTTTCCAATCTTTACAGTGAACTAGTATAATCTTACATTGAACTATTTTGACTCAAAAGTCGTGAATTTCCAAGGTATTGCCTATTAGGAAGTGAACTCATTTCTATAAGAGTTTCCCCTACTAAGGTTATCTAAAAACTCACTAGGTAAGACATAAATGAAGTACATATAGTCCTCCTTCAATGCACACAAAAGCGATCCTCAAGACTACCTCCTTTTTGGCGTACTCACCTCTTGAGGACAAGCCCCCACTCAATGGCAAGATGACATAAGAACACCCAAACAACACACTAAGACTTCCCTTTCGAAATGCCTACTTAGTGCAATGAGTAGATGGTGTTCCATACCTCCACCTTCCCTAAGTAGTACACTCTTTTAAAGGATTTTCATGAAGACTCCCCTTTTGGAATGTCCTACCTAGTACAATGGATTCTATGAACCCCATACCACTACCTACCCAAAGTAGTACGTTATTTTTGGAGACATAGTTCATTCAATTCATACAAGACTCGCCAAGACTCCCTTTTTGGAATGCCTAAATAGTGCAATGGATAAATAGTGTCTCATTCCACTAAATAGCTTAAGTCATACACTCATTCAGAAGCCTTAACACATTCATTACTTTTATGGGAGGTTAGCTTAACCGACATAGACCATGAGAGATAGACATGAAATCTCAATAGTATCCCCTTTCCAGTGACGGATCATCACTTGCGTAGATTAAGGTCATTCTCTTAGCATATACATGGCTTGCCCAATAGCTACACTTATGCGGGCGCACAGTTAAGGGTTAAGGACATTGCTTCTAAGTAACTCATTATCTATTAACGAGGAGTACTCATCTTTAGAGGTACATTAAAATAAAACATCTTAACTCATGAAGTGTAACCACCTCTTCTTCATATCCTGTCGGTGCTATGCATAACTTCGCAAAGATTATCAAAATTATAAACTATAGGTTAAGGATACCAGTGAACACCACCTCTCAACTCATGAAGGGCATTCATCCTAGACCTATATTAGAAATCTTTTAGGATGTAGTGGGGAAGCTACTAAACACTTCATCTAAACTCACGAAGAGTGTTCAACCCAAAACTCCCCTTTCGACTTAAACGTCATTTATTTAATTTATTAAAGTGTGAGTGTGTGAAAATGTGAGAACATATTGCAAATTAACATCATTTCATTTACATTTCATTCTAAACATGCTTAGATTTGCTTTCAGGATATCACAAACTTAAACATGCTTCACATAATCAGAAAAGTTATTTAGACATAATCCTTAGCATACTTCTCATAACATCATTCATAAACACGTTAAAAAGAATAACATCATTTATATCTTTCTTCATTTATTATGCCTTTATGGCCTCATTGACAATACACAAGTAACTATACATTCAAACATTTCAAGTAAACACCACCATCAAGATTGTGGACCATACCACTAAAGAGCATTTCATAATTAAAGCTAAATAATATAACAAACTTACCATTTTATCCCTATATTTAATTACCTATAAAATTTTACTCAACATTTCATCATAAATTAGCCATTAGAGCAGTTTCTAAATAATACTATCAACCATAAGAAACAATAGCTCTAAGAGTAATAATTCATGCTCACTTAACCCATTTCTCTAGACAAAATTTTGATGAAACTATTTATCATGATTTGATTGAAGTTTTATCATTTAAATCATAAAATAACCGTAGAAACATCATTTTTTAATAATTCAAACCGTTTTCATGCAGGAATCATATTTATAGTAAAAGAAAGAATAAGTTACGGTTTGAAAACACTTTTTGAAATCTTTTAGAAATGGTCTCCTTGAATGGAAGGGAGTTCGAATATGGAAACCATACCTCGCATATAAGAATCCCCAATTTTTTTTATGTAGAAACGACCAAGAAAACCCCTACTAGTTCCTTCATGACTTCTAACTTCAATGGTGACTTGAGAGAGTCTTCTAAGAGGGAGGGGTTTTGCGTTTTAGGAAATGAGGTTTAAAATTAATTCTTAGGGTTTGAAACTTATTAATATACCTAATAAACCCTTAAATAAAAGTCCATGGTTCATAAAATAATTGGGGGAATTTACCAAAAACCCAAAGACTTGGAAGGAAATTATATTATTTTGCAGGCTTCAACCGACAGTTGCAAACAAACGGATGGTCCGTCTATCAATAGTCTGTTTGTAGGTCTCGTGTTTCATAATTAGATCCATTTAGATCTTGTACAACCTACCTGTCAGGTCTAATCAACGGACCAAGACAACAGGCGGCTTGTTGACCTACTAGCCGTCGTTTGGTCTCGTTGGGTAGACAATTCCTAGGCAGTTTTTGGTCCATGTCTTTGGCCCTTCTAAATGGCCCCTTCTAGGTGCTAGGTGGGTTTTTATCTTTAATTTAAAGCCCTAAACTAATTCATCTATGTATTAGGAACATCCTACATAAATTTCAAACAAGTAAAACTCACTCAAACACATGAGAACACACAAATGCTATGTAAGGCACAACTTCCGAACGTCATGGACATTCTAGAACATTTGATCTCCAAACATTACAAAAAATCTTACACTTCCTAAGAACATAAATTTAACTCATTTTAACTCAAAATGAACTCATAAAACAATCATGAAACTCAAGTTTACATTAGTTTTAGAGCATTACACACGATTTTGGTAGCCTTTTATCTTTGGTTTACTTATGTTGATATTGATGTTTAGATACTACCTTAAGGGATATATTATGATGAATTTTTGTAGAAATTATTATATCTTGGAAAAAGGTAAGTTGGTTATGTTGCTTATCTTTATTTATGAAATGCTCTTGAGTGGTAGGGTCCACTGTCTTGGTGGCGGTGTTTACTTGATGAATTATGATATACTTGGTATGGATTGTGAGTGTGTCTTTGAAAGCCTAATGTGTTAAATTATGTGATAATAAAGATGGTTCTTTTAATGTGTATTATGAAGCTTGAATTTGTATGTTTTGATTGGATTATGCCAAAATTGAGTAAGTGTATATGTTGAGCCTATTAAAGTGTGTATTGTGATGAAGGAATGTCTGAGAATGTATAGAATTAAATGTAAGTTTAATGATGCTGATATGCAAGGTATGTTACATGTACACACATTCACACTTGAATGAATGAATGAGAATTATTTAAGTAAAAAGGGGAGTTTTGCGTTGAACACTCTTCATAGTTGAGATGAAGTGTTCAGTAGCAACCTCACAATATCCCAAGAGCTTTCTACGATTGGTCAGAGGATTGATGCACTTTGTGAGTGAAGTTGTGGTGTCCACATGCTATCCTTAACCTGTAGCTATATTGTTGAGACTTCTTGGGGAATGATTCTTAGCACCGAGAGGATATAAAGAAGGTGTGGTTATACTTCGTGAGTTGACATGTTGTATTCCAATTTACCAATTCATATGAATACTCCTCATTACTAGAGAAGAAGTTACTTAGTAGCGATGTCCTTATCCCATAACTATGCACCCGCATGGATGTTACTATTGGGAAAGCCATGTAAAAGCTAAAAGATTGACCCTACCCTAATAAAGTGGGGAACCCTTCCCCCATAAGGGTAGAATTTCGGATTCCATGTCTAGCTCTCATGTTCTATGTCAGTTAAAGCTATTCCCCTTATACTTAGCATAGGTGGTGGAATAGGATGCTATCTATCCATTGCACTAGGTAGGCATTCCGTAAGGGAATTCTTGGTGTGTCTTGTATGAATTTAATGAGCTTAGTGTTTCAATGAGTGTACTACTTTGGTTAGGTGGTGAATGGGACTCCATCTATTCGTTGCACTAGGTAGGAATTCTGAAAAGGAAGTCTTGGTGTGTCTTATTTGATGTCTTGAGTGTTTTATTAATGTCTTGCTATCGCATGGTGTCTTTTTCTCTTGATAGAGTAATCACATAATGGGTAGTCTTTTGGATATATTAGATGTGTGTTGAAGGAGTTTATGGGCGTTTGCTTCATGTCATTCTTTGGAGAGTCTTAAGAATAATCTTCTTATGGAAACTATACAGAAATGAGTTCGCTTTCTTTTGGCTTGGCCTTGAGGGTCACAGTGTCTTGATAGGAACGTAAGTTTTTGATCCCAGTAAACCCTTAAGGGGCACTAAGTGGAAATGGTAGTATGGGATGATACTCTTATATTGAACTTAGTGTAACTTATAAGTTCCATTGTAGTAGAGCACCTAGATAAAGTTCTTAATGTATGAATGCTCATCTTTTTTATAAATAATAATGTGTGAACTTGTTACAATGCCATAAAATGAATTAAGGTGAATTATATCTCTGTTATGGTTTATAGAGTTAATTTTAAGTAAAAATGAGTTATATTAGTGTCCTTAGTATGTGTATGATGTTTGATTATGTTTTGAGGCTAAACGTCCAAGAACGTCCATGATGTTCGGATGATATGTCTTAGAAAGTGTTCATGTGTCTTGGTGTGTTTGAGTGAGTTTTACATGTTCATTTTACTTGAAATTGGTGTGAGATGTTCCTAAGATATAGAAGATATTGTTAAAAGGTTTAATGTCCAGGTACAACCCCACCTAGCACCTACTAGGGTCCCTATAAGAGGACCCCACCCCTTGGCTAGAAGCTGCCTAACAGTGACCAAACGACAATCTAATGGACGGTCCTTTGGTCAACCAACGTCCATCTACCTTAGGGCGTTGATTGGACCAGCAAGGAAGAAAATTCTTCTCTTTAATAAGGCTAAGCCCCAAAAACCGTACCACACCAACAGGTTTTTGGTTGACAAACGGTCCATTGGTTGGTCCGTCTGTGAGAAGACCCTAAAGCTGTCTATTTTCTGTAATGACTTGTGGTGTTTGGTAAATTAACCACAAGTCTTTTATGAAACTTGAGTGATATTTTAGGATCTTTTAGGTGTATTAAAGTGTTTTAAACCAGAAGACCTAATTTTATACTTCATTTCCTAAAAACCAAAACCCACTCCCTTACAACTCTCTCTCAAATTCCATAGTAGCTAAAAATCAAGAAGGAGCTTGGAATTCTATAGGTGGTCAAGTTAGCCATAAACTATAGTGGGGTATATCTTATCTAAGTTATGATATCCATCCTTGAACCCTATTCCATTCAAGGAGTCACTTCTAATGGACTTTCTAAAATGATTTTCATTCTTAGTTTTTTCTATCCTCAACTCTAAACATGGGTCATACATGAAAACATTTCTAATGATTCAATAATTGATGTTTCTAATGTTATGTGGTGACATTTATGTTAAAACCTCAATGAGATCATGTTAAAAATTTTCATCAAATTTTGGAATCATATGATGCGTTGGGAATCTCTTACGATAATCATCCACGCTTGAAACGTATCTTAATGCCTGAAAGTTTGATAGGATGGGCCTTACTTAACGATTATGCTTAAGAAATGGGTTAAATGAGGATTAATTGGGGGGTCTTTGAGCTTTGGTTTCTTATGGTTGATATTGTTTTTTAGCTACTTTCCAAAGCGATATTTTATAATGAAATATTAAGTAAAAATTGTAAATATGTGTGAAGCATTACAAAGAATGGTAAGTTTGTTTTATTTTTAATTCATTTTATGAAATTTTTCTTGAGTGGTATGGTGTCCCTTCTTGATCGCGGTCTTTACTTGATGAATATTATTTTACTTAGTGTGTATTGTAAGTATCATTTTGAAGGGCTATTATTTTAAATGAAGTGATAATGAAGATGGTTCTTCTATTGTGTATTGTGCAGTGTCAATTACTTGTTGTACTTAGATTGTGCCTAAATGAAGTAACTGATTATGTGAAGCATGTAAACTGTCTGATTTTATGAATTAAGGTCTAAAGCGTGTATAGAATTTCATATAAATGAAATGATGCCTATGCAAGGTGTGCTCAAATGTACACCCACATTTTAATTAATGAATGAAACTAAGTTCAGTATAAAGTGGAGTTTTGGGGTGAACAGTCTTCGTGAGTTGAGATGAAGTGTTTAGTATATACCTCACTACATCCTATGAGATTTGAAAGATAGGTCGGAGGATGAATGCCCTTCATGAGTTTAGTTGTGGTGTCCACTAGTTAATCTTAACCTATAGTATATAATGTTTTTAATCTGTTGGGGTTATGCATAGAACCGATAGATTATGAAGAAGGGATGGTTACACATTGTGAGTGGATGTGTTGTTTATGAATATATCTCTTGAGATGAGTACTACTCATCAGAAGAGAATTAGTTACGTAGAAGAAATCTCCTTATCCCTTAACTATGCGCCCGCATAGGTGTAGCTATTCATCAAGCCATATAAAAGCTAAGAGAATGACCTTACTCTCGCCATGTTAGATCTCTCATCCGATAGGGGTTAATATTGGGATTCTATGTCTAGCTCTCATGGTCTATGTCAGCTAAGCTAACCCCCCACAAAATTAATGAAAATACTCATCTTCTAAAAGAGTGTACTACTTAGGGTAGGTAGTGGAATGGGATGCTATTTATTCATTGACATAGGTAGGCATTCCGAAAGGGAAGTCTTGGTGAATCTTGTATGAATTTGATGAACTAAGTCTCCTAAAAGAAAATATTACTTAGGGTATGTGGTGGAATGGGATGTTATGCATCCATTGCACTATGTAGACCTTCCGAAAGGAGAGTCTTGGTGTAAAGACTTCTAAAAGAGTGTACTACTTATGAAAGGTGGTGGTATGGTACTCCATATACTCATTTCACTAATATAGCATGTCGAAAAGGAAGTCTTTGTGTCCAATAGTACTGCTCTTCTAATGGCTTGTTACTAAGTAGGCATTTCGAAAGGGAAGACTTGGTAGTCTTGAGGATCACTTTTACATATGTGTATTTAATGACGTGTATGATCAAATCCTTCATGTGTTACCTTGGAGAGACTTAGGACAAACATAGTTAGAGAAACTCCTATAGAAATGAGATAACTTCCTCTTCGAAACACCTTAAGAGTTTACTGTTTGGGAGTCGATGGGTTCATTGCAAGTGTAAATTGGTTACCGTAAATGATATGTATCCACTGTAAAATGTATATTTTACTAAAATTTTTGAAATGATTCTCTAAGTGTTAAATGATTTTTGTTATAATGTTTTGCTTCTAACTAAACGAATGTTTTAGTTTTTTTTTTTGCATAAAAGTCTTTTTGTACCAAAAAGCCTTTTTTCGATGTTTTTTCATATGCCATACTAAGTAGATTTTTTTGTAATAACCGTATACTTTCTGTACTCTATAGGAATGGGTTAGAAGCTTTAGAAGACAAGAAGGAAAATCTTTGGAATCTCATCTCTCAAGGCAAAGTATGTCCTTATATATTGGAGGGCATAGTCCTATTTTTTCTTAGTTTCAATTTTTAGGACTTATTATGTATTTTCTTTCAATGTAAGGGTCTTATCCCTAAGATATTATATCGTGTCTTAAGTTGGCTTTTGAGGATTAGATTCTCTAAGTATAAATGTCATGAAAAATTTAAAATTATGCACTAATTTTTAGGTCTTATGCAATCAGCGATAGTTAAAATGTTTGTACAAGACCCCAAAGGATCAAGTATGCCTAATGATTACCCAAGGGTCGTCCCTAACTACTAGGTGGTGCTTTCGGGTCGTGAAAATTTTTGTATAAGAGCTTAACGTTATGGGAAATAGTTTACGGTCTAAAAGTATCACAAGCCATGTCTATTAGTATCTTGGTCATTGGTGTGAGTCGGGACACATCCATGGAAAAGAGGATATAGGATTATAGAAATTTCACTTTCTTCTCTATTTTGATGTCGTGCCTTAGATTTGAGTTATGTAAGCTTTGTTTTCTAACCCTCTTCTCTTTATGTTTACAGGACATTAATACGTGGAGATCAATCACTACAAGGGAGGAGGGAGGTGTACCTAATAAGAGGATCCCTCGTCGTGTTGACGAAGTTTCTATTGTTGTCCTAGAGGGAGAGAATGAAGGAGGTCCCTTTGAAGAACCTCAAGTGCCTCTAGAACCTCAAGAGCCTCAAGTTACCCAAGTGCCTCCTCTGCCTTAAGCTCGTTTTGTTGAAGGAGATATGACTAATGTGGAGTTGAGGGTTGCCCTAATGAATTTGACCCAACTTATGACAGCTCAAGCTTATTTCTTCAATAATCGCTTTGTTACCCACGATAATCAAGGAGTTAGACCTCAACCAAATGCTAGTAATACCGCTTCTAGGATTTGAGATTTCATTAGGATGAACCCTCTCACTCTTGATTGCACTTTGGTGGAAATCCACAAGGTTTCATAAAGGTGTTGAAGTGGTAGAAGTTATAGGTGTTACCCGTAAGGAGAAAGTGGAGTTTACCGCTTACCAACTCAAAGTTGTGGTTCAAGTGTGGTTTGAGCAAAAGAGGGGTGAAAGACCCTGAGAAAGAGGTAAGATTGATTGGGCGGAGCTAAAAGAGGTTTTCCTAGATAGGTTCGTTCCCTTAGAGTTGAGGGAGAAAATGAAGGTTGAATTCATTAACCTTCATCAAGGGGAAATGAGTGTGCAAGAGTACTCTATCAAATTCACCCAACTATCTAAGTATGCCCCAACCATGATAGAAAACCCGAGGTCTAGGATGAACAAATTTGTAATGGGAGTGTCTAGCTTGGTGGATAAAGAGTGTCGTACGACAATTCTTCTTAATAACATTGATATTTCTAGACTCATGGTGTATGCACAACAAATTGAGGAGTTCGAAATTATGGAGATACGGCAAGAGGGTAATAGGCCTATATCGGGTGATTCTATTCATCAAAAACCTAAGAAGAGGTTCTATCACAAAGATTCTTCCATGGGAAACAAAGATAGAGCTCCAAACCAACATTCCTAAGGTGGTGGCCATACTATTGAAAGGGATAAATGTGCTACTTGCGGAAAGCAAAATATGGGTAGATGTTTTGTCGGAACAGATTATTTTTTTAATTGTGGTAGCAAAGGACACAGATGAGGGACTTACCTAGCATCAAGTCAAGAGGGAATGAGGTCAATCAAGCTTCGATCCTAATGCTCCAAAGAAGAACCCTCTTTATGTGATGGGAGATAGGAACATAACTAATCCTGATTTTATAGTCTGGTAAGTCATAAATATTTATGATTATTGTTTTTATGTAATGATATGAGTTTATATGGTTTTATACTTCATATGTTCATACCTTTCTTATATATTGTTCATAGAGTGAATTTATTAAATTCTACCATGTTCACTTTGTTAACACTGATGCTCACTCTAAAGATTCTCATTTTTGAAAAAATAATATTTTGCCTTAAATTAAAGTTTAATTTTGTGAAAAAGTGTTATATATGAAAAATTTTAATGTTGGCGAAGGTTGTTCCTCCATAAAAGAAGGATCATGATGAATTTTGAGTGAGGGAAGTATTGCAAAAGTTGCCTCTGTTGAAATTGTTTGGAAAAGTGAAATGGTGCTCCTTGTTAGTTGATAGTTCGATTTTTAGTGTCTTGATCATGATTGTAATACTTTGTGTTTCTAATTGAGTCCTTCATGGCACTTAAGTTTTAGTGTCATTCGAGGAGGAAAGTTATTCCAAGTGGGGGAGAATGTAACGCCATAAATGAACTAAAATTATGTAGAGCTTCGTGATAATTCTTTCCGTCAATTTTAAGTAAAAATGAGTTATATTAGTGTCGTTAGTTATTGTGTGATGTTTCGTTAAATTAGGAGGTCAAACGTCCAATATGTTTGCAAGAGCTGTCTTAGAAAGTTCTCATGTGTCTTGATGTGTTTTAGTGAGTTTTACGTGTTTCTTTTAGTTAAAATTGGTGTGGTATGTTCCTAAGACCTAGATGACTATGTGAAGGGGTTTAACGTCCGGTTCAACCTTACCTAGGGCCCACAAGGGGCACTAGATGAGGACCCCATTCAATTGGCAAGAGGCCGCAGAGCACTAACCATCGACGACCAAAAGGGATGGTCCGTTTATCATCAAACGGCCTGTCGACCTTAGCCTTCGACTATTCCTTCCTGGCTATCAAGGGAATTCGCAAATGAAGCGTCAATCCCAATAAACAGACCACCACCAATGGGGCTCTGATTGGGAAACGGTCCGTTGTGGAGGAACCGTTTTGTGCTGCTATGAAAAAGCTATCAAACTTTTTTTGACTTGGGGTGTTTGGTAAATTCACCTTAAGTATTTAAGGATCCTAGAAGGTTATTTTAAGGGTATTTTATTTATATTAAGGGTGTCAACCCATAATACCTAATTTTAGCCTTCATTTCCTAAAACCCAAAATCCTCTCTCAAGAAAAGACTCTCATAAAACATCATAGAAGCTAAAACTCAAGAAAGAACTAGGAGGCCTGTTGGTTGTCAAATCTTCATTTAAAATAAGTGGGGTTTCTTCTATTTGAGTTATGGTAGTCATAATTGAACTCTCTTCTACTCAAGAAGTCCTTTCTAATAGATTTTCAAAAAGGGGTTTCAACCCTATCTTCTTCTATCTTTAGCTCTAAATATGTGTCTTGCATGAAAACATTTTAAATGATTCAAATATGATGTTTCTAATGTTACTTGGTGATATTAATTCTATAATATCAATTAAAACATGTTAAAGCTTTTTATCAATCTTTGGCACTAGGAATTGGTTGAATGAGCATGATTTTTGTAGTCATTGGGGTTATGTTTCCTTGTGTTAATATTGACGTTTAGTACTGCCCTAAGGGACATATTATGATAAATTATTGAAGAAACTATTATAAGGGAAGGAATATTGGATAAAGTGTAAGTTGGTTATGTTGCTTGGTTTTATTTATGAAATGCTCTTGAGTGGTATAGTCCACCTTCTTGGTGGCTGTGTATACTTGACGAAATTGATATACCTTGTATGTATTCTAAGTGTGTCTTTGAAGGAGTAATGTGCGAAATATGTGATAATGATTTTGGTTCTTGTAATGTGTATTATGAAGCTTCAATTCTATGTCTTGCTTAGATTATGACTAAATGGAGTAAGTGTATATGTTGAGCATATTAGAGTGTGTAATGCGATGAGTGAATGTATAAGGATGGATCAAATTGAATGTAAATTAAATTATGCTCATGTGCAAGGTGTGTTCACATGTACACACACATTAACACTTGAATGAATGAATGAATATAAATTAAGTAAAAAGTGGAGTTTTTGGGTGAACACTTTTCGTGAGTCGAGATGAAGTGTTTAGTAGCTGCCTAACTACATTTAAAGAACTTCTAAGATAAGTTAGAGGATTTATGCCCTTCATGATTTTATATGTGGTGGCCAGTAGCTATCCTTAACCAATAGCTATAATGTTGAGACTCCGTTGGGAATTATGCCAATACACCACTTTTGGCATACTGCCACACCACTAAAGTGTAGCCTAAACTAGCAAAAAGTGTGGTCTTCAATAAAAGGCTACACATTGGAACTTTTGGCAACACTTTTTAAGGATTGTTCTAAAGAAGAGTAATCATTGACATTAAGAAACACTTTTTACATGTTGTCAACTTTGCTAAAACTTATAAATCGTTGCTAAAGAGGTATAATTGCACACTTTGTTGTGATACATTAGCGAAACCTATTTTTTAGTATATAACACTTAAAATTGTTGTCTTTGAAGTGTTATTGATTACATTTTAAAAGTGTTGCCATTTATATGTCATTTAGAGCAACATTTTATAATGTGTTTCCTTTTATACTTATTAGACTTTTTATGGGAAGGGAAAGAAGAAAAAAAAGGAATGGACTTGTTTATGATTTTCAAAAATACTAGCATCAAAAGAAAAAGACAGACTAAGTATCAACAACTTGGGTTTACAACACGAGATTATTATTCAAGTACAGAAGTTTCAACAATAATCTAGAATGTGCAAGGTGGTTATCAAGATGAATTGTTGTATTGAAGATTAATGTTGCACTAATAAAGTCAGAGACTCACATAACCACATTTGATTACACTCTATTGACAGCTATAGGCGGAGCTCAAAATATGGTGAAAGTGAAGGATCAGGAAAAAGAAAAACTAGATAATGGAAGTAAGGTGGATAGAGAATACCCCTATGAAAAAATATTTTCAGATTTATACGTTAAGGAGACTACAATTGGAGGGTGAAGAAGTGAAATGTACGTATCATATTTAGAAGATATCTCCAAGTTCGTGCAGTGAGTAGATTGCCCGAATTTTTTTGAAATTTCTTCGATTGATAAGATCTTTTTTTGCACATACTTTAAAGTGAGTGAAAATGAAAGACGTAATAGTGAAGCCATTGGACACAGTGTTATCAAACACACTCTTAATCTCTTAAATGAGGCTCAAAATGTGTTTAGTGCATCCCCTTTAATTATATGAATTTCAGTGTAGTTACAAAGGTTCTAAGGCACACTTTTCCTTTCTAATGAGCCTATTCATAAGGAACAACACAAAATAATTGATATTTTACATTGTCTTAATATTTTTTCATTTTCTTTGTCCATATTCAAGTCATTCATCCTTACAATTATTAGGTTTGTACTAGACATATATATATATGTGTGTGTGAATGTGTGTGTGTGTGTGTGTGTGTGTGTTTGTGTGTGTGTGTGTGTGTGAGTGTGTGTGTGCGCCCGCGTGGCTCTTTTCTCTTTTTGTTAATTTTAATGAAACCCCGAATAGATCTTAGAGCTTTTTGCTTTTAATAATACAAAATTGACATAGTTTAGAAGAATACAGGAGCTATACATTGAACCTGATGCACTCGTTAGATAAAGAACACAACTTTCCTGTTTAGTTACAACTTCCTAATAGATACATACTACATACTTGATTTCTCGGTTATCGAAAAGCAAGAGATGACAGACATCAACTCTGGAATGGGTTCTCAAATTTATTGCTCCCCTAAATTGTATACTTATGTTAGGTAGTACATAAGGCATATCATTACAAATACAATCTGCAGAAGAGGGGTTTCATCATGGGTAGAAGAAGAAGAAGAAACATTAGATCCGAAACCACAACATTACATTTAATTAATTTTAAGGTAATATATAATGAGTAATGCACTATACCTCATTTTGAAGAGGATAACTCTACACAGTACTTGAAAAAAACATCATTTAACCACCACCAGCTATTTCTATTGCAATATAGATGATCAAGGAAGAACAACTATGGAAAAATAGTGAATATTCAAGTTCGGTCCCTTAAATTAAGAGGCAAAAATCTCAGCACTATCAAATTGAGTTAACTTAATGATCCATAATGTATCCTTATTCCTTAATTGTTAAATCAGTAGATTCTGCAATAACCACCATAAAATAGAACCTAAACTTTCAAAATGGTAACAACTTATGAACAAGTATAACTGAAAATTCTAATAACGACGGTCCTCCTCTTCAGGTTACTTGTACTTGTCATATATTATCTTCCAGATACAAAAGGCCGGTGAATGATTCAAGTTGTTCCTGCCTATCCTAAAATCTAATACTATAACTGGATTTAATATAGAAAATCAGCCTACTTTTCCACTCATTCTTTATAGTGAAAAAAATCATCCAAATAACTCGTTAGAGCACATTTTGTTATGACATACTTAATTAGAGAGATAGTATAACATTGTTGGGGACATAAAGAAATCAGTAAGCAAATGAAGAAGATTTGTAACACAGTACCTTCTTCGATCTGTTGGGTGTATGGAGTATGGTTGTGAGGAAATTAAAGATGTTTTTAAGGGAATACACTTCCCGTAAAAACTCTTATATACTTATGTGTTTTTTTGGTGTAATCTTCTGGGTCTTATGTATGAACAATGAATTCTATATTTTTTGGAAGCTTTTCAGAAATAGGTTTTTGTAGAGTGGAATCATGTCTTTTTGTTATTGCTTTGTTATGAGGGACACCTGGACAATGTACTACCTTCGCAATTTCTTAGTGCCAAGGTGCTTGATGCTATAATATAATGCTTAATTACCTTTTCAAAATAATCCAAATAAACCTTTGAGATCCCATATCATACAAATGAGAAATCTCATCTCATTTATTCTTATATAATTCAATGATAATCCTTATTAAGCTCTAATAAAAAACTTAATGTAAGTGCAGATCTTTAACAATTGATATTGGAAGTCACAAACCATATGATTCTTTTTGGAGCAGCATCCATATATGGTATTTAGGTGTAATGGAGAAACATCACTTACTTGAGCATCTCGGCGAAACTTATCGCTTTATCAACTCGAGGAATTGCATTTGCCGAATCAGACAAAAAATCATCCATTCCTTGTTATCCAACTGTCTCTTCATTCTCCACAAATGGATCAACATTCTTAAGAACATAATTTCAGTCATCAAATCCAAACCCATAACAGCATATCTGATCAAGATTGACCTTTTGAATTCAGAAAGCTAAAAGGATTGCCAATCATAGAGTAGAAACAACCTTTTTTGTACATTACATTAAGACCTACAAAAACTTGGTCTCGACCCCAAACAAGTTGGTTCAAAAGAAAGATTTCTCAATAACCATTAAAAACCATTGTCTTTCCAGACTAATTACCTTCAATTCATCATCTTTCAAACAGCCATAAAGTATTCATTCATTCTAAAAACAAAACAAAACATCTAACACTTTAGCTAACAAGAACATTGTTTTCGAACTAACACTTCACGAATATGTATCAGAAATGTGAATACTACTTACTCTTCAAGAAATAGTTATTTGGAAATGACAACTTGATATATTAGTTTTTTGATAATTTAAACTCTTCAATAGTTCAACTCAGTTCTTCGAGGACTTCAACTCTTTAGCGTGTATCGAAAAAGAGAATTGGCTTATCAACTTTCTTCAGCTCAGTTCAACAACTTCAACTCTATTCATCAGCTCTTTTTTCATCAATAATTTGTAAGGAAACGTGAAAGACGGATGGATGAGGAATGTTAAGTGAAAGAGGAAAGTGAAGTGAAAATGTTAATGTTTTATTAAATATTTATGTTTAATTTCTTAGCCAATAAAAATGAACGGGGGTGTGAAAAAAATTGGAGGGAATATAATATTTTAGTGAAATTTGTTACCCTACCCTAGGTGGGTAGCAAAGTGGGGAACCCTTCCTGGATAAGTGTAGAATTCTGTATTCCATGTGTAGCTGTCATTATATTTATTGTTTAAGGATATTCCCCTTCAAAAGAATGAATGAACTAAGTCTTCTAAAAAATTATACTACTTAGGGTAGTGGTGCAATGGGATGCTATTTATCCGTTGCACTAGGTAGGCATTCCCAAAGTGAAGTCTTGTTGTGTCCTGTATGAATTAATTAATCGAAGCCTTCTAAAATAGCGTACTACTTAGGGTAGGTGGTGGAATGGGACGCCATCTATTCATTGCTCTAAATAGGCCTTCCAAAAGGGAAGTCTTTGTGTGTCATATTTGATGTTTTTGAGTGTTCTTTTATGTCTTCTTATTGAGTGGTGATTTTCTCCCGAGTGGAGTTAGCCTATAATAGGTAGTCTTAAGGATCTATTAGTTGTATGTTGAAGGAGGTGTATGGGCATTTCCTTCATGTCTTTCTTTGTAGTGTCTTAGGATAATCTTTGATAGGGAAACACCTAAGCAAATGAGTTCACATTTTTCTGGGCTTAACCTTGGGGGTTAAAGATGTCTTGATAGTAATGTTGTGTGCTTGATCAAAGGGAACCCTTAAGGGGCACTAAGTGGGAGTCGTACAAAGGGATGCTACTCTCACATTGAACTTAGTGGATGTTATCAATCACATTGCATTAGAAAACCTAGATGAAGTTCTTAATGTATTAAAGCTCCTCTATTGTGTGATTATTAACGTGTGGACTTGTCTCCCGAGTGCGGAAAGCCTATGGTTCGTGGTCTTAAGGATCACTTGGTTAGGGAAACCTATAAGGAGATTGGTTCACAATTTTGGGGTTAAAACACTTCACTGTAATGCTAAAATAATTCACTGTAGTGCAAAAATGAATTCACTGTAACTTTTGGAGAGTTTAGTGTAAAATTTTCCTTTTTGTTAAAATTATGGAAATCCTTCTCTAGTGTTAAATGACGATTCTTATGTGTTTACTCCTACATTCGCGAAGGTTTTACTTATTTTACATGAAAATTTATTTATAATTAAATGTCCCTTTTTGCATGTTTTGCATATGTCATACTTAGTACATTAGTTGTACTAACCACATACTTTTCTATACATAATAAATATAGATTAGGAAGCAAGGAGAAGTCTAGAAGGTGAAGCTTGGGAATCTACTCTACCAAGATTATGTATTTCATCATATATTTGAGGCACAGTCATGTTTCATAGTTTCTTTGTTTATGACTTATTATATATGCCTTTCAATGTAAAGGTTCGTCCCTGTCCGTAAGAGGTTATGTCGTGTCTTCTATTTTGGCTTGTGACAATGAGAATTTTTTAGTATTTATGAAACATTTAATTTTTCTATTAAATGTCGTGTAAAGCTATAATTCTGCACCACTTTTCATATATGATGCAATGAATGATTATTAAAAGGCTTGTACAAGACCCCAAAAAGTCAAGTACGCCTTGTTCCAGTTTAAGGGTGATTCCTTCTTCTAGGGGTTACTCTAGGTTCGTTGCACAAAGTCACACTCTCTTACCAAATTTATGGATTGCCAGTACGGCACCAACGATCAATAGACGCCTCATAAACGAGGTTGCATTGATTGTGGGTCGAGTGGCCTTCCAAGAATAACTAGTTACTTAGTTATGTGATTAATTACGGGTTAAGGGGTGGTTTATTAAATTATTTAAAGTAGTATATATGGTATCCTAAGTCATAATCAAACTTAACACAACATTATTTCCCAAACCCTATTCTCTCTAACTTCTCTCTACTCTCTCTCTCTTTCCCAAAGATCCCATTAAAGACCCATTTTCAACGTTCAGTAGGCCTCCAATACTAATGTATTATCCATCAATATTCAAGTAAATAATAATTTATGGGATCTATTTACTCTTGGGATCTCTTTCCCTAGGAGACTCTTAAAAATTTTTTCCAAAAGAAGTTAAAAACATGGGTTTTCAACAAAATAAATGAATGATCTTATGAATTTATTTGATGTTGAACTATATTGATTAATATTGAATTATTATAAATTTTTATTTGGTTAATTGTTTTATTTCTTAGTCTTTGACCAAGATTCCATGAAATATTCATGATTGAACCCTTTTCCTAACTGTAATGATGAATTGGACTTGTAGATGAGTAGGGTTGTGGGAATTCATTATGTTATTGTTTAACTCACTATATTAAGATTATAGTAATTGTATTATTGGATAATTCTAATCAATTGAGGGTATGATCTTCAAGGAGTCTTTGGATGCTATTTGGTAAGATCTTCGAGATAATGATTTCTCTACTTCAAATATATTGGTTTATTCTTGATGGTTATATTCTATTGAAGTAGGTTATGTAAATGTATTATGAACATGATGATATGATGATTATCATACCATGTTATGATCATGATGGATTGTGAAATCATGAGAGGGGTATGTTCATACAAGTTTGAATATGATTTTCTTGTGTGCCTTTTTATTATATTATTATTATGGTATGATCTCACTAATGATTGTTTGTGATGTACTGAATTTCTCATCTTATAATTAATGATCTTATGGCATGATTAAACAAGGGGATAGTATCCTATGGACTATTGTAAGGTTGATGATTAAGAATGACTTGAAGGCTTATCAAAAAAGGGACTATAGTTTACACCCAAACAAGCTAGATATGTGAGGTGTCCCTTCCCAATATGGGAAGGTAGGTTCACTATTGTGCTCATTAGATGGAGACTGCAATGCAAATCATATATCCTAGTTCACTTACTATTTGCCCCCATAGATGCCATAACCGGGGAGAACCCCCTAGAGTTAACGAATGTCATCGTCCTCGTAGATAACTAAGACTAGCCTCTTTCGATTCGTCATAACATATCATAGGTTAAAATGTGGAACAATTCGCTAACCCTCGCTACGAGTTGGAGTTCTAGATGAGTAGGACTGTTGGAATTCATTATATTATTGTTTAAATATCTATATTATGATTATGATAATGGAATTATTGGATAATTGTTATCAATTGATGTTAAGATATTGAAGGAGGCTTTGGAAGATGTTTGGTGAGATCCTTGAGATTATGATTTTTCTACTTCAAATATGTTGGTTTATTCTTCATGATGACATTCAATAGAAGTATTATTATGTGAATTGATTATGAAGATGATGATATGATAATTAAGATTCCATGTTATGAGTATGATAGATTGTGATATCTTGATATGGGTATGATCATACATGTTAGAATGTGATTTTTTTTGTGCCTTATTATAATATGACTATGATGTCATGATCTAACAAATGACGCTTTGTGATAAAATGAAGTAATCATCTTATACCTATTGAGATAATTAAATGATTATACAAGGGGTTAGTAGCCTATGGACTATATTAATATTTATGAGTAAGAATTAGTTAAATGTATATAAAAAAGGACTTTAGCTTAGCACCGATCAGACTATATATGTGAGGTGTCTCTTCCGAATGTTGGAAGGTAGGTTCACTATTGTTCTCATTAGATGGAGACTCGATAATAATGTTCTTAAAGAGGGTATCTAGTATATGTCCTATATCCTTAACTTTGTTGAAACCATAGGTGCCACGACTGTTGAGCACCCCCTAGATGTAAGAAGCTTCGACGTCCTCGAAGAGGACTAAGACTAAACTCTTCGCATTCGTCATAACATATCATAGGTTAAATTAGACAATAAAATAGAATTTTTATATACATAGTAAGGTTCAAGAAGCTCACTAACATACAATACATGGAGTTTACCTTGAATCTATAACAACCCTAAAAATGGATATGCTAAGTAATGCTTAATGTTTCTAGAATGCCTACGATTAGACCGCGTTCACACAGATTGATGTGCATACAATTAGACCTATTAACCCTTGAAACATCCAATCCAACTAACTTGGGGAGTTATTTGAGATAGTAAAGGTTTGATTAGGCCATGTAGGGCTCCCAAATATGAAGATTTAGTCGGATGAGTCTTTACCTGACTTAGAAATGGGAAATCTTAAGTTGGGAGGGTCTAGGGGTAAAATCCCCTTTTTCCAGTCTACGGTTGATATCATAATTACCCTAAATATATAATTATTTTTTAATATAATAAGGTGGAGGGCCATTTTGCGTAGAAAGAGCTGAAATTGCCCTTTGAGCAAAATCTTACTCCAACATGGTTCGAACCTATTTAGGAGCAATAATTTAAGTTGATTATATATATTGGTGGATTAATTAATATTTTAATGCTGATTTAAGAAAAAGGAAAATAAGATTATTATTAATTAATTAATTAATGTAGCTTTTTGAGTCAGGTTTATCCGTAGGGACCCGTTTTTATTTAGTGAGGTCATGAAAATTTCATGAGAAAAATGCAAGGAAAAACAGATGTGTTGACTGGGAATTGGACCCAAAACCTCTTGAATGGATAAGAGAGTTAGGATATAAATAAAGGAGAAAATAAATATGGAGAGTGGGGACTGAACCAACAACCTATTGGATAGGTGAAAAAGTTAAGAGATAATTTTTTTTAAAAAAATAATGATCTTATGGGTGATTGAACCCACAACTTCCTTGAATTAAACGGAAAAGACGAGGAGAAAAAGAAAGGAAATATTATGGGGTTGAAGGGGATCGAACTAGGGTCCTCCAAATCTGAATAAAGGAAATCATTATGTTTTATATAAGATTAAGTGTCGCTCAAAGGATTGGAAATCGGGTTCCCTTGCCCAATTTCGTATTGAGACATAAGTCATACGTAAGCAAATATTTAATGAATGCTGCCTTTAATGATCGAAATCAATATCTTGGCATATCTACAAGATGCATAAGTCTTGTACCACATAATCTTGGGTAAACATGAATAACATAGACATATGGTGAATGAAGCCTCATGGATTGTATGTGTGGTCTCATAAGTATAGCATACGTTAAAAATGTAAGTGAACCTAAGATGTATGTGATTAAATGATATAACCATAGAAGGGTTAAGTAAGAGTGTGAAACACACAAAATGGCCAAGAGCATTGGCATATTATGAAATGAACATTCACGTTATGGGGTGAGTAATTATGAAAAGCAAATATGCTAAAGATAATGAATGATGTGACAATATGATAAGAGGATAATGTGAAGTATGAGAGCAATCTCAAATGAGCCGAAGTAAATGTTACAAAAATATACTCACCTATGAGAGTGTAAATTTAATGAACAGACCAGTCTTTATGAATACTCTAATGAAAGTATTGAAGTTAAGGCATACTTACTAATAATGATGAGATGAGAAATCATTTAATGAGCTATAATGTACTCATGATATAATCAAGCTTCCAAGATGTATGAGTTGAATGTAATGGAACATTATACTGAGCATCGATAGGCTAGCTACGAGGTGATGCCTTCCTTCATGAAGGGAGGAGGTTCACGTAACCCTTATAAGGTTATACCGTCCAGCATGCCGGCTATGGGTCTCCTTATATCTCCTAATATATGAACTTATATTGCCAATATATGGATCTAGAAGGGTTCGACTCCCTACATACTCTAGCATGTACAAGTCACTTTGGCCGGTGATTCCACCTCTTTTCGGTGTGAGGCAGACGATGAATTTCATGATGCTCACATGATCTATGTCGGTTAATGTTAATGTTCCCAAAGCAAGAATGAGGCCAGCCTCAACAAATCCACATAATGAAATGAATTACACCAAAGGTGTTAGAATAGGATAATAAATATGTGAGCTACACTTAATTAATAACACTAGGTTATTCTTGGTCATTGCACAACGAACCAGATGAGAGTCTTAATCTACATCCTAGGTATGGTTGGTGGCTGCACTAGAATATGAAAGAATGAAAAGATGTACTTATGAATGACTGAAGAAAACTGTGTTTGTTAAAGAAGGATCCCTAATTGAGGTCCCATATGTTGAGCCCTCATTTTGGGAAGTCCTAATGCCAAGTCCATGATTCAAAGGTCTCATGGCTTATGAAAGAATTATATGAACTATGTGATATGATATGTGTAATATAATATGTGCTTTTTTCAAAATTATAAGTGTGATAGTGCATGTTACTCTCTTGGCATGACTTTCCTAATAAGAAATTAGCAAGTACACTGACTTGTCTTTCCATAATTAATATCATTAGGAAAGATCTCTTCTTAATCATGCATGTCGTTGGTGTGTGCTTGCATATACCCATACTTAGCACGAGTGTGTACAAATCCTTTACAAATATACCTTTTTAGGTGCAGGCACAGGTGGATGTTAGTGCTTACAGGTCAATGAAAAAGCTATCCGGATGTGGAGCATTTATCTAGATTTTCTAGGACCTCATGATTTCGGGGATGCTTGCCCATTAAATACTACCTTGGATATAGGTTTGAATTAGTAGAGTATGTTCAACTAGAGTTTCATTCTCATCTTATTCCAGACATTATATTGGTTCCCTTTTGGCAAGTATACACTTAATATGGTATGGAACTATTTTATTCGGTTGAGTATCTTCGTATTAGATGGTTGTTGTAAATGATTATGAAGTGATGTAGTTAAATGTTATATGAGTATAATGTATCCTACTATAAAGTGTATGTATACTTCTAGTTAGTATTACATTCAAACATTTTGGTAAAACTAACCTAGATGATGTAACAATGACGTATGTAGGATTGTCTGCGACCTATGAGAGATGAAGGATGCTGATCTTGTTTGGGGTCTACACTCCGGTTGTGACAAACTCCTCCTCGCAATTGAAATTTAAGAATCGGTCTAATACTTTGTCTCACATAGAACTGTAATGATCTTCTTATTGAATGAGGTGGAACTAGAGCTTCGCTAGTGTTTCATGAGTTAATAATATGATAAAATAGATAATATGAATGTTTGAAGTCAGTATGGTGTGTTTTGAAATCAAACATCAAGGGACATCAAAGACTTTCGATTAATAGAAGTTTGTGTGCTTAGGTGAGTTCTAATGTGCCTAGGAATGTTTGGTGAGTTGTTTCAATCCCAAATTTATCTGGTAGGAACCTAATACTTAGATGAATGCCACGACCTGAAAGCAACCCCTAGAAGTTAAGGAGAACCCTATTTGCGTGACCGAACATACTTGATGCTTTGAGGTCTCGTACAATCCCTTTACTATCGTACATCACATAACACCTGAAAAGTATGACGGAAATATTAAACTTTTCATGAATAATTAATAAAATACAATCTTTCATAAAGACATAGAGAACCTTGTTGTCATAAGCCAAGTTAAAGATAAGACATAATATCATATGGACATGGCCCTCTAAAATAATGTAAAATACAAAACAAGTCTTTAAATAAAAACTAAGTAAAGGACTATGCCCTCAAATATATGAGGGCATACATTGCCTTGAGAGAATCTTTCGCAAGCTCTTCCTTCTAGCCTTCAAACATTCAAAATCGTAAAACCTATACTTATATAGTATAGAAAAGTATGGGGATAGTAAAGAACAATGTACTAAGTATGGTATATGCAAAAACATGTAAAAAGTTACATTTTAGTAAAATATCTTTTCATGCAATTTACGTAAAACAGTCATGAATACAGAGGCAAAACATAAAACTAACCATCATTTACAATTTATCTAAGAATTCCCATAATTTTAAGCAAACAAGAAGCATTACAGTAAACCAACTTGATCTTCAAAGTGAACTTCGTTAAGAATTTATAGTAAATACATCCTAACATTGACAATGAATCATTTAGAGCATTCACAATAAATTCAACTTGAAAAATTACAATGAATGATCCTGCACTAAATGAGTGAACTTCCAAGGCCAAGCGAAAGAGAAAGTGCACTCATTTTCCTTAAGAGTTTCCCTACATAGGAATTATCTAAGACTCACTAAGGTAAGATATATAAGAAATATGCATATTCCTCCTCCAATACACACCAAAGAAACCCTCAAGACTACCCATTTTGACTTACTCAACTCAGGAGAAACAAGCCCCTCAATCAATAGCAAGCCATTAAAAGACACCCAAAAAATCACCAAAGTCTTCCCTTTTGGAATGCATACTTATTTCAAAATGAGTAGAACACCACCTACCCTAAGTTGTACATTCTTTTAGATGGTTTAGCACCAAGTCTTCTCTTTCAGAAGGTCCTACCTAGTACCATTAGTAGATAGCATCACATACCACCACTAACCCTAAGTAAGACGTTCATTTAGAAGACTTAGTTTAAGAAATTCTTTGTGGAGGATTAGCCTAACCGACATACACCATCACATCTGGACATGGAATCCTGATATTAACCCTTATTGGATCAGGGATCCTCACTTTACTAGAGTAAGGTCATGCTTCTTAGATTTTTCATGGCTTTCCCAATAGCTACACCTATGTGGACACATAGTTAAGGGATAACGAGATTGATACTATGTAACTAATTCTATACTAATAAGAAGTAATCATTTCAAGAGGTACTTTTGAAATACAACATCTCAAATCACGAAGTGTAATCCACCTCTCCTTTATATCCTCTCGGTTCTAGGCATAAATCCCCATAGATTTCTAATAATTTAAACGAATAGGTTAACGATATCTAGTGAACAACACATCTCTACTCACGAAGTGAATTATTATCTAACCTATCTTGGAAATCTCATTATGAATAATGGGGTTGCAACTAGACACATAAACCATGAGAGCTAGACATGGAATCCCGATATTAACACTTATAAGATGAGGGATCCTCACTTTCTTAGAGTAAGGTCATTCTCAAGCTTTTACATGGCTTTCCCACTAGCTACACCTATGTGGGCGCATATTTAAGGATAACGAGATTACAACTAAGTAAATCATTCTCTACTAAAAAGGATAACTCATCTCAAGAGGTAAATTCAAATACAACATCTCAAATAACCAATATTAACCATCACTTTTTCATATCCTCTAAGTTTAAAGCATAGGTGCCCATGGATTGTCAACTCACGAAGGGAATTCATCCTCCGACCAATATTAGAAAGCTCTTAGGATGTAACAAAATTAATGGCCACACTACGCTTAAATGTTTTGCCTTATCAGCTACGCTTAAAATGTAGCGTAAAAGGCAAAAAGGCCTTACTTTGCTTCTATGCTTAAAAGAGTTGCGTTATCAGCTACGATTAAATGTGTGGCCTTTTCATCTATATTGCCCACAATTTTTAATTGTTACCTTTTATATCTTAAGTGTGGTAATATTATATTTTCTATAAAACATTTATATGCCTTAATTTCTAATTAACAACACCAATATTAATGTTCTGCAATTAATAATCTCAAATATCAAATTAGTTAATAAGTAATTCAAATATTTAAATTTACAATAAACATTAAAATACAGTATGTCATTTGTACATACACATGCGTATAAAATAAAATTTTCATTTTATGTGTAAAAGTGAATAGTTCAAAAAGTAATGTTACAATAGTTCAATATAATGTATTCATACTTTTACAATTGTTCTAAAACATCATTGAGATCAACTTGACTTGTGGAGATCCTTCAAATACGATCACCATCATTTCCCTACACAATTAAAATGAAATTAACTGTCAAAACAAACAAACAAATCAGAGGCTGAATCAGTAGCAATAAGATTAAATTTTTAAGTGTAAAAGAAGAGTTACAAAAAATTTAGTTACTTCATACTCAAAACTGCCACTTTAGAGGACTGATGCAATGTTGTTAATAAGGTCCACCACTTGTTTGCTGCAATCACAGCTAGTGAAAACATTAGCAGCATACCTCAAAGACTTTATGTGTTACATAACACAGTTATTGTAAAGGAGAATGATAAATGAAGTGTCAACAATAACCTTAAATTTAAAGAGAAGGATTTAGACGTAGCCCATTTTTTTTGTTATACCAAGAAACAAGCTTCACAAAGCACATGTTCAAAGCAACTCAAGATGACGTCAAAGATACTTGATAGGAAAATCATATTCATTTGTATTAAAAATCAACCAAATTAACACTTTGATTCTCTAGTCTGGTTACACACTATACAAAAGGAATTTTCAGGGGAAATTCACTCGGCAGAAGCTATAGACATTAGTTTTTTTGACTCAAATATAATACATACATAAGAATTGAAAATATTTGTTAATAATTTGAACTTCAATTCTACAAAACTGGAAACAAGTCGAAATAGGAATTACTTAACCAATAATATATAATTTTATAAAAATATATCAAAAATTCGAAAGACGTTTGACTCAATTTTCAAATACATAGAAGATAAGACTTTCCCAATGGCCTTCCTAAAATTAATTTACCAACCTGGTGTAATGTATGTATATGATCTACATGGACTTGATTCTCTTGGAATTGACAAAAACCTCTTTTGGGGAATCAAAATCATAAACTCATGCTGAATTCACAACACTTCTATTTCTATTGCCATAAATCATTTAATGAGAATCAAAATGTTAGACCTACCAAAACTGTAAAGAAGTGACATTAAACATATAAAGTGTTGGGCAGAAATAGAAATTACATTTTAATGATATTACTAGGGAAGTGATAAAAACTAAATTAATCAGTTCATAGTTCATGTTCGTTAAAACTTTGTTGTAGACTGAACTTAAAATGTAACTAGTGAAGTGAGAGAAATATACATCTAGCATGCAAGATGAAACAATATACACCTCCATTCATTTGTGTAGTGCAACCTTCATAAACATGAACATATGTTTCCTCAACCTACAGGTGGTACAAGCATCACAAAATAATCTATAATAACAATGACATAAGGCTAAGGATAGAACTATTTTTTAACTGGTAAATATGTCCACCAACACTGTCCTCCATAGATTCAAGAAAAGAACCAACAAATTGTCAGCAAGAGGAAAGGTCTGTGATAGACCAGTAAAGTAATTTTTCTAATAATCTATGAATGAAATTCTCTGCTTTTCAGGGTTTCTCTCACAGTCGCATCCCCTTGAAGCACCTTCTAGTAAGATGGTGGGAATAGAAAAAAAAAAGATAAAAAATAGTACAGCAAGCCCCGCCATTTACTTATTAAATCTACCAAATAGATATGAACCCTCGTCTTTCAGCGACAGGATTGATAGGGGATTCTAGGTTGATATGAATATAATGACTCCTACAGCTACATGCATATCCTACATTAAAAAGTGAATAAAGCTACAAAGGAAAATGAACCATTTTAATTCTATAAAAATAGTCAAACTACATTATGTAAATGAGATTACATCGATAATAATTACTAAGAAGGCCTGCATTTTTCTATACCTATATAATTTGAAGTGTTGTTTAAGGAGAAGAACATACAATCACATAATTAATAGTGAATGTTAGAAGAGGATACATGTCTTAAAAAGATATGTACATTCAAAACAATTGACATCGTCAATAGTGAATGTTTGGAAACACGGTCATAAATCGCTTACAAAGAAACAAAACTACTAAATAAATGCTGCAAGGAGAACTCGAAAACATGACAAAAATTGTAATCCTGATAGCAACATCAAAAGGAGATATTTGTATGTATTGAGAAAGTGGATCTGGTCACTACACAAAATGAAAATCAATTTTTCTTCTTTCCTTGAAATGGCTAAATTCCAAAGAGATTATTGAAAGAGATATAACGTTGAAAAAGAAATGGCTTACCTAAAAGAGGAGCTTGTGCTTCTAAAGTGTTGAAAAAGTTATTTCATATACATAATAATAAATCCAAAACATATATAAAGCAAACCTACTCAAAACAATGTAAACCAATATACAAAAGAAAAAAACAGAGTACTAACATAGAATACGTAATGCAAGGACATTTGATGAACCTTATTAGGAGCAGGTTACGAAAAGAAAGAACGAGCTTTAAAAAAAACCAAATGAATGTTTTATAAAAATATAATTAACTTTAGTTGGTACAAATCTTTTTCATAGATGCTTTCGCATTAAGATGCAGAGGTTCCATGTACAAACCTATTGTGGTAAGATATTTGGATTCTATGATATTTTGCTTCCTTTTTTGAGTACCCATTTATTCTATAAGGATTGACTTTATTTTTCGTTTTGTGCCAGATTTCTGAGGGAAAATATTTAGCAGAGTTATTTTAGTGAAGGAATATGTTAGCGTTCAACTGTGGTCAATGCACACAATAATACATGGTACAATGTAGACTGAAGAACGCATAAGAAAAGTAACAAAAGTAAAACACTATAGAGCACAAAAATGTAGAAACTTACATTTGTCAATAAAAAGAATGTTTTGCATTTTGTCAGCTGGAGATGTCTATGTTCTAAAATACTACAGAACGGTTAGTAAGTATGCATTGTATTTGTTAAAACTATGTAAACTCAAAGATTTAAATTAAGATTGTATTCTTGAGACCGCTCTAACTAATTAAAAGGTCAAAGGACAGCTTAGTAGGAGAAGAACATATATTAAAAGACACAGGTGATAAAAGCGCAAATAAAAGGCGTATTCCAGTGACACACATGTATATGGTTGATAGATTGGGTAAACTTATTGTATCTTCAAAAAGATTCCCATGTCAGTTGCCTCTTTAATACAGAAGACTTTCATAAAGAAGAGCTTGTCGTTGTTTCAGCTAAAGTATTGTAGTTTATTCTACATATTAAGAAGATGTTATTTCCCTTTGGATTATTTGCTACTCACATATCGACTACACTCTTTATTGTGGACAGCTTACTAGGAGAAGAAATGACAAGCTTTCAAAAAAACCAAACAAATTTTTTATCAAAATATAACTAACTTTAGTTGGTACAAAGGGTTTTCATAGATGCTTTCCCATGGAGAGGAAGAGGTTACATGTACAAACCTATTGTGGTAAGATATCTGGATTGTACGATTTTTGGCTTCCTTTTTTTGGTACCCATTTATTTGATTAGGATCGAATTTATTTTCCGTTTTGTGCCAGATTTATGATGTAAAATATTTAGATGAGTTTTTTTGCTGAAGGAATATGTTAGTGTTCAACATGGGTCAATGTACAAAAAAATACATGGTACAATGTAGACTTAAGAACACTAAAGAAAAGTAACAAAAATAAAATACTATAGAGAACAGAAAATGCAGAAACTTACATTTGTCTATAAAAATTTGTTTTGCATTATGTCAGCTGGACATGTCTAAGTTTCAAAATACTAAAGAAGGTGTAGTAAGTATACATTGTGGACGTCAAAAACGTAGAAGTACAATAAGGAGGAAGACATAAACGGGAGTTTCCCTTTAATTTGACACATCATATATGTTTTCATCTGAACTAAGCCGATTAACATAAAAATTGCATAATGTGATCGATTCATACACCATAAGGTAATAAAATAGAGGAGAAGATGAAATAGTATTCTAAAAGAAATACACACATCTATGGCACAATATGCAAGGAAAACTTTCGAAATATTTGACAAATATCGTTTATACTAAAGAGCTTAGACATGAGACATAAATAAAAGGTAAAAACAAAGGCTGAATATATCATCGACAAAAACAAAAATCATTGAAACAGAGAAAAAAATTACACATCTGTAGAGCTTGTCTAAATAAAAAGTAAAATTTTGACCGAAAGAAAAAAAAATGAGCAAAACAGAGATAGGGAGCATACACTTCTTAGCTAGGTGGACCGACTTTCTAGACAGTGAACTTTTTGTCCAATTAAATCTAGAGAGGTTTTCAAAAAGTGAGATGCAGTCACAAATATGGTTAATGAAAACACTAGCATGATAAATCGTATTAAATTTGTTTTTTCGTATCTAAAAACATTTCTCATGTTATAGGGAACCCTTTGTATGAACCTTAATCTGAATTACTCAATGATAACAAAGGGTAGAGCTGAGTGATTATGGTAAGGGATGTAGTTCTTGTTAACGATTGAGGCTACAATAAAAAATAAGCCCTTCATATTTCGTAACTGTGTGTCGACATGGGATATGTCCAGGTTCTACCATTGGAAAGTAGAACACCCTCCATCAGAGTAGGTTAGAAATCCAAATTCCATGTTTTGCTACCATGGTCTTGGTCGGTTATTTCCTATTCTAATCATACCTAATACCTATTAGCATTAGAGATGTTCTATGAAGATTAGGCGGTGGTATGAGACGCTAACTACAAATTGCACAATAGTCTTTGCAGATTTTAGGCAGAGTCCCTACGTATCCTCCAAGACCATAACATAAATGTTATTGTGTGATGAATATATCTTAAATGAACTAAAGAATGTAATGGCTTCGGTTAGAAAGCATGTAAATGAATTAGTACCTATTAAAGAGTGACTTAAGGATTCATTAGTTAATGTGTGAAAGGGGGCATAAGGATGATCTCTTCATATCTTATCTACAGAAGTCTTGAGAATGACTAAAGTTAGGGGACTTGGTTGACACTTTAGGCGTGATCTAAACTTAGGATGACATAAAGATAATTAGGTAACCTTGAAGAGAGTGTACGAGCATTCTCTACTAGATGTACTTACGTAAGTCTTTTGATATCCTTAGTAAGGAGAATGTCATATCTTATATGTTCATATGTTTGGCGTCTTGTAATCGTGTATGTGTCCCATTATAAGTACACTTGAGGATCATTAGGTCATGCTTAGAGAGGGTGTATAAGTGGTCTCACTTTGTTTTGCTTATGTGAGTCTTATGATATATATTAGTGAGGGAATTACATGTTATAAAAATGTCTAAGGTGAAATTAATGAACTTCACTGTAAAAGTGAAGGAGTTTACTATACAGTGAATTTAGTATACTTGAATGTTGCTCCTAAAAATGTGATAAATTTATTATGTGCTTCTAAGGTTTTAAGTGTTGATCTTATAATTATATATGATATTTAAATCAAAGATGCATATTCCAAATAAATGTCCTTTTCTAAATTTTTATGCATTCTACCTTACAAGTACATGTGGTTGTACTAATTCCATGTTTTTAGGTGTCACTATAGTATTTGGTTGGTGAGGAGTATTTGGGAAGTAAGACTTGGATCGTAGCATCATTCAAGTGAAGTTGAAGTAACTCCTCATTTACTCGAGGGCAAAGATGTTTTTTTATTTCAGTTGTTGAAGTATTTTAATAGATTTGGTAGTACTATATTTCTATTGTGTATGGTTCGTGTCCCAAGTACTCTTGTGTCTATGATTTGAGGGAATGAGACTTAGTATTTCCTATGAGTTTTATATGAAAGAGAGTTTAAAGACAATGAAGATATTTGTAAAAAGTTTTAACTCTGCATCACATATCACTATGTAAATGCGATGAATGATACCAAAAGGGCTTGTATATGTCCTCCGAGGGGTCAACTATGTCGGTTGAACTTCGAGAGTGCCATATGTTCTAGGGTGTGGTCTCTATATGTGAAACCCTTTATATGAGAGCATACATTATAAATATGGTATAGGAATCAACAAGTCACATCCAGTCACGTCTAGTAGAGTCACAACCATCGGTGTGAGTTGCGACACATCTATGGGTCAGAGGCAAGAAGACAATAGAGTTTCAATTCTTTTCTACTCCTATGTATTGCAGTAGGTTAAATTTTATGAGTATCCTTCTAAATATGTTTTATTGTGTTTCTAGGAGATGAATACAAAAAGGATGGCCGCTGAGGGAGTTCGTCCTCAATTTGAGCAAGTTAATCAATTTCTTAAAGGTGATCAAGTGACTCCACAAAGTGATCAAGTCCCTATTGTTGAAGGAGGTAATGATTTTACGGTGGTTCACCCAAAATTGACTAATAGAGAGATTAGAGAGAATATGCTTGCTTTAGCCCGAGAATTGACTACTCAAGTAAATTTTAGTATGCATCCTAGGATAAATGTTGTGGGGATCCCTATGACATCTAGGTTGAGAGACTTTATGAAGTTGAATCCCCCAATCTTTTTTTGTCAAAGGTGGGAGATGATCTCCAAGAGTTTCTTTATGGTGAGTACAAGTTGTTTAGTGCTATGGGGGTTATATTTTGGGAGAAGAAGGAGTTAAATTTGTATCAATTAGGGATGTTTCTCAAGTATGGTAAAATTAATGCAAGAATAATATGCCGGTTGAGTCGCGTCCTATTGAGTGGGAAGAATTAAAGGAAGCTTTTCTAGGAAAGTACTTTTCCCGTGAGAGGAGGGAGGTGAATTTAGAGGAATTTATCAATCTCAAGCAAGACAATATGAGTATTGATGAGTAATATTTGAAGTTCTCTATGTTGTCTATATATGAACCATCCTTAGTGTCTAATCCTAGGGATGAGATGAGTAGGAGTGTGACCCGGGACGCCGACTTAGTAAGAGAATAATGTCGCACGGCTAAGCTACATGATTATATGACCTTATCTAGACACATGGTTTATGCTTATTCTATTGAGGATTCTAAACGTTGAAGGATATCTAGAAACTTCAAAAGAAGTGGTTCAAATGATTAAGGTCAACCTAGGTTTAAAAAGAGGGCTCTTACTCAAGAGGGACCTACTGTTCCTAAGGTAAAATTTGTGAGAGGAGGTGGTTCTCAAAGTGAAAAGCCTACATGTGTCACTTGTGGAAAGAGGCATTATGGGGAGTGCCTAAGGGGTAGTTTGAGTTTCTTTGGATATGGAAATGATAGACACAAAGTGAGGGATTTTCCTACTAGACATGGCAAACAAGTTGCTCGAAATGTTCCAAAAGATAATGCTCCAATAAAGAGTACTTTCTATGTACTAGAGATAGAGGATAAAAGCCCAAGAGGGTGATGATGATGATTATAAGTTCTTATATTTTTTGGTTTTATGATTTGGTTCTAAGTGGGGTAATATAATTAGCAGATGGGCTAGAAAGTCATAGAATCTTGGCATGTGCTTGGTTTTTACGAGTCTTGTTGAAATTGAATTACATTGATTCCTTGTATTGTGTATTTTATGAAGTTATTATTATGCTGTAAAAGGAGTTAATGTTATTTTATCTTGCATATTAGCAATTTTTCCATCAGGAATTGCCTAAAAGTTGCATTTTAAAAAATTTGCATAATTTAACATATCTTTGACAGTTCACTGTAGGATTTTTCAAAAATTGAAAAATTTATTCTTTGATATAAATTGTTCTAATATGGTTAGATATGATGTATATGAGCATAGTAATGAATATAAAATGTGTTTTTGCTATTTCGAATAAAGGATGTGAGTTTTATAGCATGATGAGTTATAAAACTTTTTGTACATTCTTGTTGTGTTGTGAATCTCTAGACTATGTGAAATTGATCATTTTATTTTATAAGGTTCTATATGCTATGATTATGAACTTCTAATTTAATATCTATTCTTGGAAGTGTTCTGAGTGTAGGAAGTGTTATCGAGGACGAATGGTGTCGAAGTGGGTAGATTGGAAGATCCCGAAAAATGACTTAGGTGAAGCTACAGAATAAAATGGTTGTTATGATGGTATAAGGTCCTAAATTTGTATATAATGTTGTATTGAGCCATTGTCTAAAGTATTAATTTAATTGGAAATCAAACGTCAAGGAACCACTAAGACGTTCGATGACTAATTCATATATGTGCCTCATATGTGGTTATATGTGTATATGTGTAATTAGTGTGGTTATAATTTCCTTAAATTAGTTATTATGGTTCATATAGGATGTGTGTAAACTTTCGTGATGTTTGGAGTTCAAGGAGTCAGTATATTATACACAATAGGTTAAGGAAAACTAGTGGACACCACATCTAGACTCACGAAGGTCATTTATCCTCCTACATTTCTTAGAAAGCTCTTGGGAGATAGTGAGATTTCTACTAAACAGTACATCTAAACTCACGAAGATGTTCACCCAAAAATATCCCTTAATACCATTTAGTGACTTCATTAATTCATTCAATCTAGTGTGAATGTGTGAGTATACATGTGAGAACACCTTTAACCTAATCAACAATTCATCAACAATTAATTTTAAACATGCTTAAACCTTCATTCATCATATTGCACACTTAAAAATGCTTCACATAATCATATAGTTTCTTTAGAAATTATCTCTAACATACTTTACATAACAAACTTCTTCAAGCATATAACAAGAACAAAATCAGTATTATAACTTTACCTAATATGCGTTCATAATCTTATTCACAATATACAAGTAGATTCACATTCATATATTGAAGTAAACACCGCTACCAAAGGTGGACAATACCACTAAAGAGCATTTCATAAAAAGAGTTAACAATGAGGCCAACTTAACATTTATCCAATGATTTAAACATATATTTATTATTTACTGAAAAATTCTTCATAAAAAATTCCTTACGGCTGTAGCTAAACAATAATATCAACATGAAGAAACCAAAGCACAAAAAAACAAAATCATATTTATTGTACCTATTTCCGAGATAGAATTTGAAATATCTATAAGCAAGACTTCATTATGATTTTGAAAATAAAATCATCAATTAATCCTAGAAACAACATATTTGAAACATTAAACACTTTTACATGAAGATTTTAGATAACATTTAGATAGTTTGAATATTTTAAATGAGGGTCTTGACTAGGTTTAGGACTAAAAACTAATTTAATATACCTTGAAAACCATAAAATATCATCCGTGCTTCTTAAAATACATGGGGTGAATTTACACAAAACACCCCAAGCTAGGCAGATTTGAGACAACTCTTATAGTGACCGAAATAACAACCACTGGCTATGGGGCGTGGCCTGGTCGAGGACCTGTTATTCTAGGGCGTCGATTGGGAATGTGGACCTTTTGTTGGGTTTAAGATAGCACCACTAAGGTTGAATCTACTCCCCCCCCCCCCAAAAAAAAGGCTCGTCAACAAGACTATAGTCCGTTGATGCTAGTGTATCGATTGAGCAGTAAATTGGCAACATGGGTGCTAAGTTTTATGTCATCTTATAAGACCCTTCGTCGGTCTTAGGTTGAGTTGTAACCAAACATTTAACCCCTATAATAACTTATCTAGGTCTTACGAATATCTCACATCAATTAGTATTAAGACGAGCGCATAAAACACACTAAAACACATGAAGAAACACAACCACTTTCTAAGGAGAACCTTCCAAACGTGATCGACGTTGTTGGACGTTTTATCTCTAATAGTCACCAAACATTAAAAGCTTCCTAAAAACAACATTTTCAATAATTTTAACACAAAACAAACTCATTAAACATTCACGATGCACTATTTCACATTAGTTTATTTTAGGATTTTAGAAGCACCAATTGAAGTAGTAGTGAAGAATTTCCCTTTCCACATAGGGAAGGTAGGTTTACTATTGTACTTTTAAAATGGGGGATTATAATGTGTGTAGCATTATTAGGATCCCAAACCAACCTCTTAGTTAATAATATATGTTTCCCCCATTGGAATACTAGCTAGTAGATCCACATAGATATTATGTTCATGTTTTGGAACTCCCTTGAAAAGTAGTAATCCTTTTATTTTGTGTAGGATTCCATCACACCGGATTCCAAATTATCTCATGTGGTCTATGTTGGTTAAAGAACGAAGTTCTTAAAAGTAAAATGAATTAATAAAGTGAACTCTAACTAGGATGACCTAAGGTGTTTGACATAGTCTAGGTAGGGGTATGGGACTCTAGCTATACATTGCACTAGTTAACCTTGAGGAAAGTCTTAGAACGATGTTCTTATGTTTTATGCTCTAATGACATAAATTTTATTCTTATGTTAATTCTTCATGTTAATTGTATATATTTCTTAATATGAGGATGAATACTTATAATTCTATGTTATGTGAACATTGAAATTATTCATGATCCATTTCTCATGTTGCTTGATTGAGTGGATTTATGGGGTTTAACTTGACCATTGTACTACTAGACTTGTTTAAGGTGTATGGGTAAGGGTTTTACTTATGTTATAATGTTAAAAATTCATGAACATGCTTTGTGGTTATAATATAAAGGTAGGATAGTTTCTATGTTTGGGTTCTATGTATATTAAAGATGAATATATGAACATGTTATGAATATGATGCATATGAAAGGACGAAGTATAAATTTTCATACTGTCTTAGTGGGTTTATATGAAAGGATTGCTCATATAGTTATGCCTATAGACTCATGCATAGATATATGAACATGTGTGACATTATGGGTTATGTGAAAGGGTTGGTCATATATATGTATACACTCATACACATGAATGATAATCTAGTCAATAGAGGGGCCTTGAATGGTGTGCTCATTTGTATCCTCAACTAGATAGTGCGAATACATATGTTATGTACATTTCAAAGGATATTCTCACATGAAATAGGTTGTTGATTTTTCCTCTTTTACCTAATACCTAACCATATGAGGTGATGTATCTCCTATGTCAATGTTTTTATAAATAAATATCAATGAAGGCTTTTTCAACAAAGGGAACTTATCTTAGCACCGAGTGGAATTGTATATGAGTGTAGAGTTAATATTTTTATGAATCCCCCATGTTCCATACCTTTGTTTACACTTAGAATTCTAGCTAGTGGATCCACCTTGAAAGCTTTGTTATGATGGGTTTTAATTTGGCTGGTAGACCACCCTTTATAGATGTGGGGTTCTATGACTTCGGATTCCGTGTTTAGAATCACATGGTATATCTCTGTTAAGGCTATAGTTTCCCAATATTAAAATGAACAATGGAAGTTTAATAACTAGGACCGTAAATAAAACAACTTAAGGAATGTTACATGGAATAGGTTGAAGTAATGAACACATCTAGACCTTGCACATGTAGCTCCTTAGGAAGTTCTAGGGAGTTGTTCTAATGCATGTCACTGTGTATGTGGTCCTTATGCATGACATTATAGTATTTGTCTACTTGTTTTGCAGATTTTCATGATATTAGTCTTTATGCATTATGTTGATATTGTTGACTATATGATTAAGGTCTTGACTTAACTATGTCAATGTGATATTATACTTCTATGAGGTGTTCTAATGCATGTCACGTTTTTGTATGGTTTCCATACTTAGTACAATGTTAATCTAATCCTATTCTTCTGTACTTTTTACACGAAGTTTAGGTTATCTATTATTAAAGGATGTTTTGAAGGGTCATGATCTTTATAGGTGATTTCCCAAGCTGAAGCATAGAAATCCTTAAGTCCAAGGATGTCCTTTTGTGTACTTGTTGTAAAGTCTATTAAATATTGTATAGTTTGTATTATGTCTTAAGATTCGTGTCCCTAATGTAATCCAAAGTTATTGAGTCTAAGAAAGCAAACAGACTTATAGTCTATATACGCATATGAAGTAAATTTTCTAGAATATAAGGTTCTATAAAATGATTCAAATTATCCGCTAAATTTACTATGTCGATGTGATGAATGATAACTATGTGCTCGAATAAGACCTCCGAGAGGTATAGTACGGCATGTTACATTTAAGGGGTGCCCCCCCGGTCGTGACAAACATGTTATCATAGCACAATGTTGATAAAGTTTTCATAGGTTCCAAGAAGTCTTATAGTGCCATGTCTAGTAGAGTTTTATATCATTGGTGGTGAGTCGCGACACATCAAATGGCGATAGAGTTTCCGTTCTTCATCGTTATGATGTTTTTCCGTAGAACTTAACTCTAAAAGATATCTCTCTTATGTTTTTTTGTCCGGTGGCCTTTTAGATGTGATTGTTTAGATGAGATTTCTCTATTTTTGAGGGAGAAAAGGTAAGTTTAAAATGCTTATCTTTTTTTATGGTTTGAATAAGTATGTGTGAAGGTGACACTTGTTCTTATTTGACGATGTATAAACTAACTAAGGCGACACTGAAGGGTTTACTAGACTTTTGTAAGTGTATGGGACTTTACTTTTGTCTTGCACTCGTTGACCTTGATGGAGACTTTAGGAGGTTAACATTATGTATTTGTATGATGATAAATGTAATGGTCCTTATGTGATGATGTCTTTGCTTATAAACATGTAAATAGACTAGTGTACTAAAGATATGGAGTTATGCATGCATGAAGGTTATAGATTAGTGGAGTATGGTGCTAATTTTAGTTCATGCTAGGTTACATTATTTAGTAGGGTTATGGGTCTTTACTTGATCATTACACATGTTAACTCTATAGGGATTATAATTTCTTATCTTACCTTACTATGTATGAAATATATCTTATTTGATGATGTGATGCCCATTAAGGCTATATATGAAATCTATGTGAAATAACAAGACATGTCAAATAATCTATGTCAAGATATAGTTAAATCAAGCTAGAAGTTATGGTGGTTAAATTAAATTATCTTAGATTATTGTATTCCTATATGGTTTTGTATGATGGTAGCAAAATACTAGGATTTGAACATGGAACGCTTAATAACTACCTATGGAAGCATGTTATGCTATGAATGTATGTATTTAAAAGTATGCATCGTCTCCTTTTGTATATAAGATGTACTTTATAAGTTGCTAGTATAAATTTGAGTACGTTGTAGATATTTGATCCTAGTTTTAACAATAGTATGTATGCTTATAAAGGATAAGTTATTAAAGCTTTGTATTTTATATTGCTATGCTTTTCCCCTAAATTGTCTAAATGCTACATTTGTGGATAGTTCAAAACATGCTCAATATATAGACTAGGCAACTTATTGTAACATATTGGGAGAACCAACTAAATTGTCCTTTGATTTGATATTGTTGAAATATGTGTAGATTGATGTATATGAACATGATAATGAATGTAAAAAAGAGTTTACTGTTTGGAAATAAGTAATGAGAGTCTTATGACATGATGAGTCGTAGAGTTATTTTTGAAATTCTTATTGTGTTATGAACCTCCTTGTTGTTTTCCTCAAAGGATGTATGAAATTAGTGTCGATTGCATTGTAGGAAGAGCATATGTGAATTGAATAATATAATCAAAATTGATGGTTGAGGATGATTTTCCTAAAATGATAAGGTTTAGAGTGCCTTAGTTTTGCTAAATTGAATAAATTAAAATTCCTCTAAAGTAGTAATTATGTTAAGTGATGAAAATGAAGGTTCTTTAGTTATGATCCTCTATAGGTTGGGTTAAGATGCTCTTAATTTGGTTTACACTATGTGGGGGATGTTGCTTGAGTTTTGAGGTTGTAGAAATTGTCTACATTGTCCTTCTATTCTTACTTGAATTGTAAAAATATTAAATTCTTAGCAATCTTGTTCATGAATATAATCTTGCATAAAGGGTGAATTGCATGACCTTTATATGATTAGTATGATTTAATTGACATAATCTTGAAGACATGTTGAATTTTCCAAAGAGCATAAAATGAAATTGTTTTATAAACTCCATGTTTGCTCATATTAACTCGCATTTTTATATGCTAATTGTGAATTTGACGTTATGATATGAGATAATAAGCATGGTAATAGTCAATTGTGAGGTAAAATGTTTAGCCTTTAAATCAAAAGTTGAATCTCTATAAAATTTTGTTGAGTCTCTTGAAAACTATGTCACTTCTATGATTTTAAATGCAAAATCGTACGCTCATTCTTGAAAAGTGAAAGCATGTTTATCTAAGTGTCCATGTGTGTTCCTATAATTTGTGTTATTTTTTCAAAATTAGGCTTACTATAAGGGTGAGTATTATGTTAAGAAAACAAGTTTGTGGAATGGATTCCTATTTTGTTGTGATGTATTTAGTGTGACTTTCCACTTAGACTCCACATGGAAAGAATCATGAGCATGTCTTGGCTGAAATTTGAAAATTTCTCATTTTAAGAAGAAACTGACCTTGTGCTTGCTAAGGTGTGAAACTCATGATACATGTAAGTGTATTGAAGCGAAGTACATTCATCCGTGGACACCACTAAGCATGGTTTGATTGAGTATGACCTTTATGGCACTAGGTGTAGCTAATGATGATCATTGTGATGTAACTAACTCAATTTTATGTGTATTAAAGTATGAGTTCTTAAGTAACTTTGAGTAGGGGTTATGATCTTCCTATGAGTAGCTTTTTAAACATTTAATTCTAATGAATTAATATGTAATGATCATGTTTTGATTAGAATAAGGATGTTCCCCCTATGAACAAGATTGGAGCCTTTGTGTTTGATGAATTAAAGAGTGAGTGAGTAACAGTTTTGATTGCTTTTTCTCATTGAGTTCTAAAATTATTTGATGATATTTTAATTGATATCAACTGCTCTTATATGTATTGACTCCTTGTTGTGATTAAAGAGCTTGAAGTGTCATTCGAGGATGAATGTTCCCAAGTGGGGGATATTGTAAGATACCGAAAATTAGATAAGGTTTCTAGAGCCTAAATTATTTTTATTGAATTTATAATTTCCTAAATATGCTTAAAATATAGTATATGGGAATTAGCTAAAATATTAGAGGTATAGGAAGTCGAACTTTAAGGGACGACTAAAACGTTTGATGACTAAGTCACCTAGATGCTTAATATGTGTTTCTATTTGTTTATGGGTGCTTCTTGATGTTATGTGGTCGTAAAATGTCTTATTATATGTCTAATAGGAAGTGTATAAAGTTTGAAGTGATTTGGAAGTCGAACGACAAGTGACGACCTAGACGTTCAATTAGTAGTCGCTTATATGCCTCATGTGTCTATGCATGCCTAAATCTGTATGAAATGAGCATATTGGGTCTTGAAATTGTTTAAAACGATGTGAAATGTTATTATATGAAGTATCGTAAATTTTGGAGGTCAATCGCCCAAGAAGGTCCAAGGCGTTCGAAAGATAGCCCCTAAGACGTTCATCGTAAGTCATGTTCGGGCCAAGGCTGTTTAGACGTTTTATAAGTTTTTTTTTTTGTTGAAATTTATGTTGAAGGTGTGTAACTTTTTAAGGTTTTTATCACATTGGAAACGTCCGTGTACGACTTCTAAAGGGCCCCACAAGATGCCCCAATAGAAGGAACCAAAGTTGCCTAAGATAGTGCCTAGGTAGTGTCCATTGACAGAACCAACGACGGATTGTTGGTCCACTAATGGACCTTCTAGCTGCTATCATCTAGGTATACATGACATTGGCAGGTCTTGAGCAAATTTTGGCTAAGTTTCAGGTGACGGAGGCCTGACACAACCCATAGTGGCAGTGATGCCCCGTCATTGCCTTCATCGCGGGTGGCCTTCAACTGGCAGTCTGCGTTTGTTTCATTGAAGGGGTGAATGAGAAATTAACCCCAAGTCTCAACCTGATTATTAACGGGGTATTTTTGTTATTTTGGGTGCATATAATTCATCAAAAACGTTATCACCCCATTCTAGAGTCCTCTCACAAGATTGAAACCTTTCCCTCCAAAAATGTTCTATCGAATACCACCAATGTTGGTGAAGCTGAAGAACATATTCGATATGGGTTTTCTATTGAATCATCAAGTTTAATAGGTTTTCAACTAATCAAGATATGGTAAGATTCATCTCTTGTTATCTTTTCATCTAGAGTTCAATTCTCAAAGATTTCTAAAGAGAAAAATATGATGAAACACTTTCTTCTTTAATCTTCCATGGGTTCTTTCTTAATCTAATTTCAAAGGCATAATATGAATATATTGATTATTTTCTAAAGATTTTGAAGTGATTTTCAATCCAATTTAATGATGAACCCATGCTCTTTCACCAAATTGATCTAGCCTTGCATGGGCTTTGTGATCTTGCATTGCTATCAATTAATTTATACTTATATTAAGTTTAAGTGATTGTATATACTGTTATTCACATTTATTGTAACGAACTGTTTAGTCGTTTTGAGCAGCAGAGTATTTTCGGGTAATAACTGCCTGAGTCGACGGATCCCACGACGGACCGTCATGGGCACGATGGACCGTCGATGGTGTCACGTTCCAAAACACTTAGAATTCTGAAATTTGGATACTGAGATCGACTCTCTGAACTTCGCGATGAAATGGCAGGACGGACCGTCGTAGGCACCAAGGACCGTCACAGGGTCTTAATTAAAAAGTGAGTCTCTGAAATCTGTGATGACTCAGCAGGACGGACCGTCGCAGGCACGACGTCCCGTCACAGGCTACGTAACCCTGACTAGGTCGGATTTCTGTTAAATGTTTTAAGGAGCGTTTTGGACTATTCCTGCTTATAATTATAAAGTTAGTGGGTAATAATAATAATTTAATTACTTGGGGGTTAAAGGAGATAACCTTGAATTAATTAGTGGGTTACTTTTGTCATCTTTTATACTTAATTATATGCTAATTAGGGTAAAAGAAAAAGGGTTTGAATAAGAAAAATAGAAAGAACAGAGAGAGGGAGAAACGATCGATCAAGAGGAGAGAACGAAGTGGAAAGCAAAGCATTGAAAAGTAGATTCTTGATCACGAATTCTTCGGTGGAGGTAGGTTATGGTTTATGCTATTCGTAGTAAACTTTTAATAGCGAATCATATGTACTGGGTAGTGTTGTAAACCCTTCTATATGCTTAATTGTATGCTTGCATGAATGTGATTATATAATTGTGATAAAATAAGCATGATGAAACTATTGAATCCTAAATCTTGAAAAACCCTAAAATACTTTGTTAATGATGATGCCTTGGTATAAAAGAAGGCTTGATGAACGAAAGTAGTGAGATTAGGGGATCGGGTGCCACGTTCCTGTACCAGGATAGTATGATGAGGATCGGGTGTCACGTTCCGGCACCAGGATAGTATGATGAGGATCGGAGTGTCACGTTCCGACACCAGGATAGTATATGGATCGGGTGCCACGTTCCGGTACCAGGATAGTATGATGAGGATCGGGTGTCACGTTCCAGCACTAGGATAGTATGATGAGGATCAGAGTGTCACGTTCTGGCACCAGGATAGTATATGGAGCGGAGTGTCACGTACCGACACGAGAGAAATAAAGATAATGAATCTTGAAAGATGTTAATATACTCAATTTAATGAACCTAATTCCCAAATGAGTATGATGGGGAGGCGTGAGTCCTCATTGATGTGCTTGGTGTTGTGACCAAGGGTTATGGTAATTTTAAAAGCCGCATGTCGAGTATTGTAGTTGATTTTATGATATTATCTAATATATACTGTTTTCTATTTTGAGTTTGCCGATGATATCTTCTCAGTACATGTGTTTGTACTGACCCCTACTTGTATGTTTCTTTCTTTGTTATTTGTGGAGTACAGTAAACGTACCGTCGTCTTCAACTCAACCGCAACTCTAGCCAGTCTTCATTACACCGAATTTCAGGGTGAGCTAACGCTTCTAGCTTGGACTGGATCTTCATCTTATGTCTTGATGCCTTGAAGTTCCGGCATGGACTAGCTTTTTAATTATTCTAGCTTTCTAGATACTAATAGAATTATTAATTTGAGGATAGATGTTCTTGTGATGATGACTTTCAAATTTTAGGGATAATAATAAGTATTTGTGTTTTTAAAAGTTATTTAATCGATTTTAATTAATGAGTTTAAGTCTTCCTCATTATATTATGTTATTTATGGTTGAAATGTTGGGGTTTAGATTGGTTGGTTCACTCGCATAGTAGGATAAGTGTGGTTGCCACTCGCGGCCCGCTTTGGGTCGTGACAAACATGGTATAAGAGCATTAGGTTCGTTGGTCTCATCACACAAGAACGAGTCTAGTAGAGTCTTAAGGAACGGTAGGGGGATGCCTTTACTTTTTTTGAGAGGCTATAAGACTTTAAGAAAATTTCATTCTTTCTTTCTTTCGTGCTATTACTTGGATCCAATTGGTATCTAGGTGATACAAGTTGGTATCTGATTATCTTCACTCTATTTCGCAGATGGTTAGAACTAGAGCAACAACTACGCCAACACCAGCACCGGCAGGACCGGGTGCGTCTGAGCCAGCCACTGGGGCTGTAACTCGAAGACGAGCAGTGACAAAGGGTCGTGGTAGAGGTCGTGGGAGGACGTCCTCTAGAGGAAGAGGACAAACACCTGTCCCATCTAGTACTAGGGTGGTGACTCCTCCACCGACTAAGGAACTAGTAAGAGAGGGTGAGGAAGGGGAAAATGAGCAAGTGCAGAATGAGGAATTACCACCCCAACCTACCCCAGAGATGATCAATCAGGTTCTTGCCTATCTTAGCGGATTATCTGATCAAGGCCAAACACCTCCAATGTTTTCTGCACCAGCACCTCAGGTTCGGGAGGTACAACCTGCTGCTACTGTGGCTCCCCGCATGGATGCCTCATTGGAAATAGGCACATTTCCTCGTTTGACTACAGGGCCTATAATTACAAGCGATTAGCATGAACTTTTCAGTAAGTTCTTGAAATTGAAACCTCCAGTCTTCAAAGGTGCTGAATCTGAGGATGCCTAGTATTTTCTGGTTGATTGTCATGACTTACTACATAAAATGGGCATAGTGGAACGATTTGGCGTTGAGTTTGTAACCTATCAGTTTCAGGGAAATGCCAAAATTTGGTGGCGGTCACATGTTGAGTGTCAACCCACACAGGCACCACCTATGACTTGGGCGTCGTTCTCTAGCTTCTTTATGGAGAAGTATATACCCTGAACCTTGAGGGATATGAGGAGAGATGTGTTCTTGAGCCTAGATCCAGGCAAGATGTCGATGACTGCGTATGAGGCTAAGTTCCGTGCATTATCCAGGTGTGCCACCCATCTTTGCTTCAGTCCACAAGAGCGGATTCGCCGTTTTTTGAAGGGGCTGAGGTCTGATTTGCGGATTTCAGCCTTACAGGAAGCGGCTACAGCAAAATCCTTTCAGGAAGTTGTAGACTTCGTGATAGAGGTGGAGGGAGTGCAGCCAAATGACTTCACCATGGCATCGACATCTAAAAGTTTTCATAAGGGAGGTGAGTTTAATGGTTCTTACTCTAGAGGGCAGGGTTCAGGAGGTTATCCAGCCCGACCTATTCAGTCTTCACTGCAGACTGTAGTTGGGATTCCACCGCAGACCGGTCAACACTTCTCTGAGTTTGGAGGTTATCCTCAGACTTCGTCATTCTCTCAGAGATCTATGCTTGAATCCAGAGAGTGTTATGGATGTGGGGAGACTGGACACATTAAGAGGTATTGTCCAATACAGAGTTACAGACCTCAAATATTCATAGGTAGAGGTGGTAATGGAAGAGGCCGTAATTCTAAAGGGCATGGTAGTCGAGGTAATGGTGGTCACCAAAACGGCCGGGGTGACGGACAAATGGAAAGTACTGCAGCGCAACGTGGTAGAGGCAACGAGCAGAAAGGTGATAGGGCCCATTGTTACGCTTTCCCTGGGCGGTCGGAAGCGGAGGTATCAGATGCTGTTATCACAGGTAATCTTTTGGTTTGTGATTTCATGGCTTCCGTGTTATTTGATCTTGTATCCACATTTTCGTATGTATCTTCTTCATTTGCTACTGGTCTTAATTTATTGTGAATTGCTTGACATGCCTATTCGTGTTTCTACTCCGGTGGGTGAGTCTGTGATGGTTTAAAAGGTGTATAGGTCTTTTCTTGTAACGTTTGTGGGGAGCAATACTCATGTAGACTTGGTTATCTTAGAAATGGTTGACTTCGATGTAATTCTGGCTATGACTTGGCTTTCTCCAAACTTCGCAATCTTAGATTGGAATGCCAAAACTGTGACATTGGCCAAGCCTGAGACAGATCCGTTAGTGTCGGAGGGTGACTACACTTCCCCTCCAGTTCGTATCATCTCCTTCATTCATGCTAAGAGAATGGTTATAAAGGGTTGTTTAGCTTTCTTGGCACACCTCAGGGATGATACTACCGAAGTACACTCCATTGAGTCGGTTTCGGTAGTCCATGAGTTTCTGGATGTGTTTCCTGCAGACCTTCCTTGTATGCCACCGGATAGAGATATTGACTTTTGCATTAGTCTGGAGCCGGATACTCGCCCCATTTCCATACCTCCTTATAGAATGGCTCCAGCGGAGTTAAGGGAGTTAAAGGCCCAACTTCAAGAGTTGTTAAGTAAAGGTTTCATTAGACCAAGTGTATCCCCTTGGAGTACTCCAGTGTTATTTTTGTAGAAGAAGGATGGGAGTTTTCGGATGTGCATAGACTACCGGCAGTTGAACAAGGTAACGATTAAGAACAAGTATCCCATTCCTCGCATTGATGACTTGTTCGATCAGTTACAAGGTGCTTGTGTCTTCTCTAAGATTGACTTGATATCCGGCTATCATCAATTGAAAATACGGGCAACGGATGTGCCGAAGACTGATTTTCGAACCAGGTATAGGCATTACGAATTTGTAGTAATGTCTTTTGGTCTTATGAATGCCCCTGCTTCTTTCATGAGCTTGATGAACGAGATTTTTAAGCCATATCTGGATCTCTTTGTGATCGTATTTATTGATGATATACTGATATACTCCAAGAGTAAGAAGGAACATGAGGTGCATTTGAGAATTGTGTTGGAAGTGTTAAGGAAGAAAAGGCTTGATGCTAAATTCTCCAAGTGTGAGTTTTGGCTACATTCAGTGTCCTTTTTAGGGCACGTGGTTTCTAAGGATGGGGTGATGGTGGATCCTTCTAAGATTGAAACAGTGAGAAATTGGGTAAGACCTACTAATGTGTCAGAAATAAGGAGCTTTGTTGGTTTAGACAGCTACTACCGTCGATTTGTCAAGGGATTTTCTTCTATTGCTTCCCAATTGACGAACTTTACTAAGCAGAATGTTCCATTTGTATGGTCGGATAAATGTGAAGAAAGCTTTCAGAAACTCAAGACTTTGTTGACTACTGCACCTATCCTTACCTTGCCGGTAGAGGGTAAGAACTTCATTGTTTATTGTGATGCATCCTATTCTTGTTTGGGTGCAGTGCTAATGCAAGAGAAGAATGTAATTGCTTATGCTTCGAGTTAATTAAAGGTGCATGAACATAACTATCCGACCCATAATTTGGAATTGGCGGCAGTTGTGTTTGCATTAAAAAAATGGAGACATTATCTATATGGGGTCATGTGTGAAGTCTATACGGATCATCGTAGCCTACAATATGTCTTTACTCAGAGGGATTTGAATCTGAGACAGAGGAGGTAGATGGAACTACTGAAGGATTATGATGTTACCATCTTGTATCACCCAGGAAAGGCTAATGTTGTGGCAGATGCCTTAAGTAGAAAAGCAGGGAGCATGGGTAGTTTAGCCCACTTACAAGTTTCTAGACGCCCATTGGCTAGGGAGGTTCAGACTCTGGCTAACGACTTTATGAGGTTAGAAGTAAATGAGAATGGAGGATTTTTGGCCAGTGTGGAGGCGAGATCTTCTTTTCTTGACAAGATCAAGGGAAAACAGTTTGATGATGGGAAACTAAGCCGAATTCGGGATATGGTGTTGCGAGGAGAGGCTAAAGAATCAATAATGGATGAGGAAGGTGTTTTGAGAATTAAGGGAAGGGTATGTGTGCCCTGTGTTAATGATTTCATCCATACTATTCTTACAGAGGCTCATAGTTCCGGATATTCTATACATCCTGGTGCAACCAAGATGTACCGTGACCTAAAGCAACACTTTTGGTGGAGTAGAAAGAAGCGCGACATTGTTGATTTGTTGCCAAATGTCCAAATTGTCAGCAAGTAAAGTATGAACACCAGAGGCCCGGAGGAACACTTCAGAGAATACCCATTCCTCAATGGAAGTGGGAGAGAATTGCAATGGACTTCGTGGTTGGTCTTCCAAAGACATTGGTGAAGTTTGACTCCATTTGGGTAATTGTGGATAGGTTGACTAAGACTGCTCACTTCATTCCGGTCAAGGTGACTTACCATGCAGAGAAGTTAGCCAGACTTTACATCTCAGAAATTGTTCAATTGCATGGAGTTCCACTTTCCATCATATCAGATAGAGGTACGCAGTTTACTTCTATGTTTTGGAGAACATTTCATGCTTAATTAGGTACTAGGTTGGACCTTAGTACTGCATTTCACCCTCAGACCGATGGTCAGTCGGAGCGAACGATTCAAATGTTTGAGGATATGCTTCATGGATGTGTGATAGAATTTGGTGGCCATTGGGACAACTTCTTACCCTTAGCAGAGTTTTCATACAATAATAGCTATCACTCAAGTATTGATATGGCCCTATTTGAGGCACTCTATGGGAGAAGGTGTAGATCTCCCATTGGGTGGTTTGATGCATTTGAGGTTTGACCTTGGATTACTGAACTTCTGAGGGAATCGTTAGATAAAGTGAAATGCATTCAAGAAAAGCTTTTAGCGGCTCAAAGTAGGCAAAAGGAATATGCAGATTGAAAGGTTAGAGACTTGGAGTTTATGGAGGGTGACCAAGTCTTGGTGAAGGTTTCACCTATGAAAGGGGTGATGCGGTTTTGTAAGCGAGGTAAGCTTAGTCCGAGGTATATTGGTCCATTCGAAGTTCTGAAGCGCGTGGGGGAGGTAGCTTATGAATTGGCCTTAACCCTAGGACTGTCAGGAGTGCATACGGTATTTCATGTGTCTATGTTGAAAAGATACCATGGGGATGGAAACTACATCATTCGTTGGGATTCAGTCCTGCTTGATGAGAATTTGTCTTATGAGGAGGAGCCTATTGCTATTTTAGATAATGAAATCCGCAAGTTGCAGTCAAGAGAGATTGCATCAATCAAGGTTCAATGGAAGAATCGACCGGTTGAAGAATCCACTTGGGAGAAAGAGGCTGATATAGAAGAAAGATACCCACATCTTTTTACATATTCAGGTACTCCTTTTCGCCTTTGTTTTTCTTCTTGTGATCGTTCGGGGACGAACAATGGGTAAATTGGTATCTATTGTAACGACCTATTTAGTCGTTTTGAGCAGTAGAGTATTTTCTAGTAATTACTGTCTGAGTCGACGGATCCCACGACGGACCGTCGAGGGTGTCTCATTCCAAAACACTTAGAATTCTGAAATTTGGGTACTAAGATCGACTCTCTGAACTTCGCGACGAAATGGAAGGACGGACCGTCGTAGGCACGACGGACCGTCACATGGTCTTAAATAAAAAGTGAGTCTCTGAACTCTGTGACGACTCAGCAGGACGGACCGTCGCAGGCACGACGGCCCGTCACAGGCTACGTTACCCTGACTGGGTGGATTTCTATTAAATGTTTTAAGGGGCGTCTTGGACTATTCCTGCTTATAATTATAAAGTTAGTGGGTAATACTAATAATTCAATTACTTGGGGGTTAAAGGAGATAACCTTAAATTAATTAGTGGGTTACTTTTGTCATCTTTTATACTTAATTATATGCTAATTAGGATAAAAGAAAAAGGGTTTGAATAAGAAAAATAGATAGAACAGAGAGAGGGAGAAACGATCGATCAAGAGGAGAGAACGAAGAGGAAAGCAAAGCATTGAAAAGTAGATTCTTGATCACGAATTCTTCGGTGGAGATAGTTTATGGTTTATGATATTCGTAGTAAACTCTTAATTGCGAATGATATGTATTGGGTAGTGTTGTAAACCCTTCTATATGCTTAATTGTATGCTTGCATAAATGTGATTATATAATTGTGATAAAATAAGCATGATGAAGATATTGAATCCTAAATTTTGAAAAACCCTAATCTACTTTGTTAATGATGATGCCTTGGTATAAAAGAATGTTTGATGAATGAAAGTAGTGAGATTAGGGGATCAGGTGTCACGTTCTGGTACCAGGATAGTATGATGAGGATCGGGTGTCACGTTCCGAGGATCGGAGTGTCACGTTCCGACACCAGGATAGTATATGGATCGGGTGCCACGTTCCGGTACCAGGATAGAATGATGAGGATCGGGTGTCACATTCCGGCACCAGGATAGTATGATGAGTATCGGAGTGTCACGTTCCGGCACCAGGATAGTATATGGAGCCGAGTGTCACGTACCGACACGAGAGAAATAAAGATAATGAATCTTGAAAGATGGTAAAATACTCAATTTAATGAACCTAATTCCCAAATGAGTATGATGGGGAGGCGTGAGTCCTCATTGATGTGCTTGGTGTTGTGACCAAGGGTAATGGTAATTGTAAATGCCGCATGTTGCGTATTGTAGTTTATTTTATGATATTATCTGATATATACTGTTTTTCTATTTTGAGTTGGCCGATGATATCTACTAAGTACTTGTGTTTGTAATGACCCCTACTTGTATGTTTCTTTCTTTGTTATTTGTGTAGTACACCGAACGTACTGTCGTCTTCAACTCAACCGCAACTCTAGCTAGTCTTCATTAAACCGGATTTCAGGGTGAGCTAACGCTTCTAGCTTGGACTGGAGCTTCTTCTTCATGTCTTGATGCCTTGAAGTTCCGGCATAGACTAGCTTTTTATTTATTCTAGCTTTCTAGATACTCTTAGAATTAGTAATTTGAGGATAGATGTTCTTGTGATGATGATTTCAAGATTTTGGGGTTAATAATAAGTGTTTGAGTTTTTAGAAGTTATTTAATCGATTTTCATTAATGAGTTTAAGTCTTCCGCATTATATTAGGTTATTTATGGTTGAAATGTTGGGGTTTAGATTGGTTGGTTCGCTCACATAGTAGGATAAGTGTGGGTGCCACTCGCGGCCCGCTTTGGGTTGTGACATTTATTTATGCTAAATTTAATTCGATGGATCCATCAGCATCAATTTAAGAAGATTTGAACATGAATAGCCCATGTTTCTAGATGTTGCCTTGAAGTCGATTGGTAGATAGATCGTGTAGAGTTTTTATTATTTATGAACTGTTGTATCTACTTTTTAAGGGTTTTATAATTGATAATTTTTGTAGGTATAACTACTTATTGATCAAATTAAAAAAGGCTTGCATGAATTGATCTAGATTCCTTTAGGCTATGAAGTTAAATAGCTAAGAGTGTGATGGATCTCGAAATGTGATTAGATGATGCATGAGTTCTTGTTGATTCTTATTTAATTATCTAATGCCTAATGAGTGTATTGTTGATAAAATATGAATGATAATCAAAGTATTAGAGAGCCCATGGTATTGGTAAAGTCTTCTACAATCTAGCAAATTGATAAGCCTAAATGCCTATTTGTAGCCTTAATTTTGAGGGTATGTAATTAAGATATCAATACGTTTAAGTGTAGTTTTATATACTGCCTTATACCCATAATATGTATGAAATATGATCTAAATCATAGCAAGGGAAATTAGCTAAGGATCTATGTTATGCTACTTTCCTAGTATGTTGATGTGTTGTATTAAGTAATAGTATAATCTTTTAGTGACTTGTACATTTTTTTGTATGTGTTTAATATACATGTAGATACTATCATATATGTGATTTGTTTATGAATCAGGTGTATTGATCAATGATGATCAAAGGGTGAGAATTTTGTAAGAATGCTTGTTCCCTCTACTCTTCTACTTCTCTATTTCTTTATAGAAATGTTTATGAGGCCTTGTATGGCATTGAGCGGTATGGTCAAATTATGGTGGCTGTGTTTACTTTATTGTCGTTATATATGTGTTGACCATGGCCTTGAAGGAAAACTGATGAATATATGATTTAGAGATTCCGATGATCACTTTATGATTTAATTGTTCCTATCTTCATATCTAGTTGTGATCTATGTTGTGTGGCTATTTTATGAGCATGTGTTTATTCATGTTACTGTATTGTATAGGTTCTACCATTGATATGTTAAAATGTTAAGTGGCCCCAACCCATGTACCCCATATATGAATGTGTAAATAGCTCAACTTAGGAGTCTTGGATATAATGTTTGTATTGTCTTTCCTCCTTTGCCATTATGTGTTGTGTGGTATGTTCTTCAAAGTATAATGTGTTCTAAGAGGGTGGCTTCTTCATAGAGTAATTGATAGCCATTATGTGATATTGTTGACCAATGTACACACACTCTCACTTACACGCAAGTTACAAGAAGCATAGGTAATGTTGTCTAAATAAAATGTTGTTCTGATGTTCATTAATGTCTACTACTATGTATGTAAAGTATATGTATGTGAAGTATGTTATGTATTCCTTACTAGGATTACTTGATAGGTGCACTAGTATGGTCAAAGGTATGGGACCTTGTCTATACATTGCACATGTGTATCTTGATATGATAGTTCCTAGGTTTGGTTTCTATGTATATGAAAGATTAATATATGATCATGTTATCAATGTGATGTATATAAAAGGACGAAGTACGAATGTGCATAGTGTCTTAGTGGGTTTATATGAAAGGATTTCTCATATAGATATGCCTATGTACACATGCAATTATATATGCACATGTGTGACATCAATGTATACACTCCTACACATGAATGATTATCTATTCAATAGAGGAGCCTTGAAAGGTGTGCTCAAGTGTAACCTAAACTAGATAGTGGTAATACATATGCTATATCCATGTGAAAGGATATTTTCAAATGATTTAGGTTGATGAACTCTCGTCTATGACCTATGAGCTAATCATATGAGGGGATGACTCTCCTAAATCTATGTTATTATAAATAAATGTTAATGAATGCTTTTTCAACAAAGGGAAGTTATTTTTGCACCGAGTGAACTTGTATATGAGTGTGTGTATCTTTCCAATGTGGGAAGGCAGGTGTACTATAAATCTCATGGGGTGGATAGACTCATCACCCAACATAGGGTGTAGAGTTGATATTTCCAAGAATCCCCCAAGATCCATAACTATGTTGCGACCATAGGATACTTGCTAGTGGTTCAACCTAAAAATCTATGTTATGATGGATTCTACTTTGCCCGGTAGACCACCATTTATAGGTCTGGGGTCCCGTGACACCGGATTCCATGTTTAGCATCATATGGTCTATCTCGGTTAAAGCTATAGTTTCTATAAAGTAAAATGGACAATGGAAGTTAAATGACTAGGACCCTAAATAGAATGACATAAGGGAGGCTACTTAGGATAGGTGGAAGTAATGAACCCATCTAGACATTTAAAATAGAATGATGTTAGGGAGGTTACTTAGGATAGGTGGAAGTAATGAACCCATCTAAACATTGAACAAGTACCTCCTTAGGAAGATCTAGGGAGGTGTTCGAATGAATGTCACTATGTATGTGTTCCTTATGCATGAAATTCTACTATTTGTCTACTTGTTATGAAGATATGCATGATATGAGTTTTTATGCATGATGTTGATATTATTGACTATATGACGAAGGTCTTGACTTAACAATGTCTATGTGATATTATACTTTTATGATGGTATGTGTTTTTCTATGTTGTTTACCCTTTTATTGTTTTTCTATGAAGTTAGAAAATATAATTATGTTGTTGATAAAGGTTTTATGATGATTTACTCAAAATGGCATGAAGTATGAGTTCAAAGAAAATGTCCCTTCTAAATGCATGTTTTTGCATGGTTGCCATATTTAGTACATTCCTGTTCTAATCCCATTCTTCTTCTACTTTTTACCAAAAGTTTAGGTTATGGATGCTTAAAGGATGTCTTGATGGGTGATGATCTTGCTAGGTTATTTCCCAAGCTCAAGGATATGAATCCTTAAGTCGAAGGATGTCCTTATGTTTACTTATTGTAATGTCAATAATATTGTATAGTGTGTATTATGTCTTATGGGTCGTATCCCTAATGTACTCCAAAGATATTGAGTCTCAGATGTCAAAGAGACTTAGAGTCTATATATGTATTATGACTTATATTTGATACATATATGGAGTAATCTTTCTAGCATATGAGGTGTTAAAAAAAGTTTGAAATTTTCCCCTAAATTTACTATGTTGATACGATGAATGATAAATATGGGCGTGTATAAGACCTTTGAGACAACAAGTACGCCTTGTTACTTCTAGGGTGTGCCCCCCGGTCGTGACAATGCTACTATGATATTCTATATCTCAAGCTTGAATTGAGTAGATGAGATGAGATAAATAATCAACATTCTACTACTCACCATAGAATGCACTATATTATACACCTCATCTAAGAAAGATTGGGGATCTTCTCCCATCTTAGATACAATGAAGATAGGATGATTCATCCTTAAAAAAGTCCCTTAATCTAGAGGTTATTGAATTCTCCGTAGCATTTACCCTAGACCCAATGTTTCTATTCGCTTGAGTTTTCATATCTTAGGTTAGGGTAAGGAGAGAGTCTCTAATATCACCATTAAACATAACCGTGGAAACTATCAGTACCTGATTACCTCCTTCAACAATATAGACTTGTTGACCTTGAGAACTTTGAACACCTTGAGGAAATTACACACCTTGTGGCACTGGTCCACCTCAGGACAGAAATCCCTCATTCACATCATTCTCCTCAACCCTCCTAGCCATTGTCCTCCTCGTATTTATCATCCTAAAAACACAAGGAAAACCATAAGAAAAGGACGCTCATAACTTTTAATCTCTATGAATGACGTATTAGTAGAAACAAGGGTAACTTTATCGTTCTATAGCCTCCGCTCATGGTCATGTTGTGACTCACATTAATGAACAAGACTCTAGTTTTTGATTCCTATATACTACATCATAAACTCATGCTCAGATACAAAGCTTCTAACAACCCTAGACCAAAACCTAGATTATAGTGCCAAATATTAGAGTGCAACCGGCATACTCGACCTCTAGGAGCTATTGTACAAGCCCTACAAGACCATTAATTTCATAAAACATATATGAAAAGTAGTTCGGAATTAAAACTTTTAACATGAAATAATAATACTTCAAAATATCTATTCCATATCAACACATAATGAAAGGCTAGGTCTTTAAGTCACCATCTTAGATATATGAATATATTAGGACACAACCCATAATTTATCACATAGAAAATAGTTGAGTTTATTACAATACTTTCAATAAAAAAATCCTAACATCATGATGTCTTGAATCTATGGAGGACATACCAACTATTTACTTTAATGAACACTAATCAAAGCTTCCACTTTTAGACTCATCTAAAATGCCACTTAAAACTTTGGAGATAGACAAAATATATGGAATTAGTACAAAACTTTTACTAAGTATGGCTTAATGCATAAAATCATGATAAACAGACTTTTGTATGAAACATGCTCTTTTTGAGAAAACCTTTTAAGACATGTATAATAGTAACTTTAAAATAAAAATATATGCACATAAGTCACATTCCACAACATAGCATCAACATCACTTCAACCCATATAAATGCATAGATCTCCCAAAAAAAGTTATCCTAAGACTCTCTTAAGTAAAATAAAAATAGACCGCCCACACACCCGGTTCAACCTTACCTTAAAAATCATTAAGACTACCTAAGATAAAATTTTTACCTTTTCCTCTCATTTACATCCCACATAAGGCTACCCCCAAGATTCACCTTAGTAGGATAGGAAGAGACTGCCCATACACCCTCTTCAAGCTTATCTAAGAAAACCTAAAAGTTACCCTAGATAGAGAACATTCTAGTCAACCTACGTTAGATAAAGTTATAATCATTCATTATTTCTATTAGATGACATTTCATTCATGAAGGACATCACATAATGGTCTCAAAATGACCTAGCGAACATACACTCTTGCACCGCCAAAGCCAACTTGTATAATCTCTAGATAGCGTCCTATTCCACAACTTAAATAATGTAGAACTTATCAAATGCTTGAATCTATGCCAAATGACCAGAATAGGCAATAACCGACATAGACCATACTATCTTGGAATGAAATCTAGAATCTACCCTACTCCGATGGAGGGTGTTCTACTTGCCAAGGGTAGAGCTACGAGACATCCCATGTAGGCACATAGTTATGGAATATCAATGTCCTTTATGCACTCTAGTATCATTCTCAAAGTGATATACATTGTACTCTAGTCTCCTTCGAAATTAGATCTACAAACAATGACATATTCACTCGGTGCGAGCCTTTGTTCTGATAGAGTAAGTTTAATAAAAACGTTCATATGAAAAGGTACCATCTTTTAGTCTTTACATAGTAATAATGAACCTACCAAAGATGGGTCCACAAGGGTTGACACTCAGTGGTTAATAAGGATAGCTCATTCTTAACCATCTTTCTATATAGAAGGTTCCACATAATAGTAATGCATAAAACTTAACCATCTTAGGTCTACCGAATCTACACTTTTGTTAAACATTCATCAATACATATACAATACAAAGGTTCCTAAGCCTATTAGGTCAAGATGTTCATATGCATAGTGTAAGTGTATCAATTAAAGGACACAAGTCTACCAAAACAAGAAACATACGTCTTCACATTTAGAATATCATTATATAAGCACGTAGGCATAACCATCATAATCTATAGTTCACCCTCTTCACTAATATAATGCCATAAATATGACCAATAGAAGGACATAGTCATAGTCTAACATGATCGCCTAACAAATTCAATAGAAGAACCACATATATTAACATTATGAACATGCAGGTAGATATGATAATATTTCACATAATCAACTACACAAATCATCATAATACATCAAGATGTGCTGACAAGGATATTATCATCAAAATACACAAGGTAATCTCGATGAGGCCACGTAATGCACATAGCACTGCAACCATATGTGGACCATACCAATCACACATAATTTAAGAAATACATTACGTAAAATAAAGATATTTATGGCAGCGTACCATCTATCCATTCTCACCACTCAATTCATAGCTAAATCATTCAATACATTACCCATAGTCTCTTACCCATGGACATTATCATCAATTCAGTACATAATATCACAATACTCAATGAATCTAAGTCAATTCATTATAGATTTATCAGAATCTAATAGATCCTTTACATTGATTCAATACAAATCTTACATCTTTCAACATCCAATAGAAAACTACACTAGAATACATAAACATTAGAGTACGATTATGACATAAAAAATATAGACAATTTTTGAAGATATTATGTTTTTGCATCGATTGCTGAATAATTTAGGTATAAATCATCTATTTAACATCTATTAAATCATAAATGAATGATGTAAAACTTTTTATGGGAAGACCCATGGCTAAAATTCAATTTAGAGGATTTCATGTTTTGGATAGTCTTTGAATGTCATTTGAGTTTACTCCTTGAAGTAATATATTTCGCAGATGAAGAACCATACCTTACTTGTGATAAAAATCCCAAAAGATATATGTACAAAAACATGGAAAATCTATCTTCTTCCTTGGAGATTCAAAACATCATCAATGGAGGTTTTTGGAGAGAAAAGATGGAGATATTTTGTTTTGGATTTGGGGGTTAAGATTTGAAGGATTAATTGGTGTATGAACAGATCTAACAACCACCAATATTTACCACCTAAAATACCCAAAAGACCCCAAAACATATAGACCTTTGAACTAACTAAAACTCAACCTAAATATGGAGAATCATCATCGGGAAACAAGACCGCAACATGGGGTTGTTCCCACATTAATTTTTGTATTATTTTTTGAACCAGTTGAGTCCTCCATGTGTCCATGATGCATATCAACATTTTGGATCTTTCCACGACGCGAACTTGTTCCCCCAACGACCAAATGGCACTCTCTTGGGCACTTGCTAGCCTTATGCTTGGGTCCTCCTCTGGGACACTATAGTTGGTCCTCGGGGTCGTTTGTCTAGGCTTTTCAAATACATGTTATCAAAATCTCAAATGAATTTGACCTAAAAAAATACACAAAACATGACAGAACATACTAAGACACCAGAGCTAGTTTTCAAGGCAAAACATTGGTCTTGGATTATCTTGGACGTTTGACCTGCAAACTTAACCAAACTTAATACTCTTCCAATAAACACTATCATTAAAAAATTTATGATATTAAAACATCATCTTACAAGTGCTAGGCTCTATTTAAACATGGGTCATTTTTTAGGGTTCAATAGATTACTCGTAGATATGTTGTACCACCATACCACCATTTGGAGAACAATCAATTTGAACCCCTTAAAGAGAAACCCTATGAAACTCATTCACTAGGTTTCTCTTGGATTCTTTAACATGAGACAGTCTTACATTGGACAAATGACTTAGAGCATCAGCAATATTATTACCGTTATGGTGATGATGACTCAGAGCATCCGCAATAATATCTGTACAACTCTAACATCTCCTTTGCCAGAGATTAAACTTTTTTTTGTGTCAATGCATATATATGACTTCTATGAGCAATATACCAATCAACATGAACCCCATAGAGATAATGCCTCCATATTTTGAATGTAAATACATTGATCTTTTACTCAAGATCATGAGTCAGATAATTATTTTTATGAACATTGAGTTGCCTAGAAGCATAAGATATAGCATTGCCACATTAAATAAGAACAAACCCCAACCCAAATCGGGATGCGTCACAATTTACCGCAATGTTTGGAATCTCTTATCGCGTGCCTCCAGCCACAAAAATTTCACATTCTTTTGAGTAAAGGTTTACAAAGGGGAACCAATGGATGAAAACACGTCCAAAAACCTTTTATTATAACTGGCTAGGCCTAAGAAACTCCTCATATCTTCAGGTGCCAAAGGTTAAGCACAATCTTTCACCTATTTAGTTTTCCTAGTATCAACATGTACACCCTCATGAGAGATGATATGACCAAGAAAGGCTACCCACCTCAACCTAAGAAATTTGGTATACATGGCAAACTATTTGGGTTCCTTAAAAATATGAAAAAGCACTCTCAAACTGTTCATGTGTTCACTCTCATTTTTAAAATATACCATGATGTCATCAATTAATACAATCGCAAATGATTCTAGGTATCTTTGAAACGGTTTATTCATTCGGACTATAAATGCCACAAGAGCATTAGTGAGTCAAAAAGACATTACTAAGAACTCATAGTGACCATATCTAGTCCGAAATTCCGTCTTGCAAATATATTCACCTCTCACCCTAGGTTAGTGATATCCCGATATCAAGTCAATGTGGAAATGTAATTCGCATCTTGGAGTTGAGAAAATAAATATTCAATCCTAGGGAGAGGATACTTGTTATTGATTGTGGATCTGTTGAGTTGATGGTAATCTATACACATTTTAAGTTACCCATCCTTCATTTACAGAAATAATAACATAGAATTCCATGGAGAGTAGGCTAAATGAAACCCTTGTAAAGTAAAACCTTGAGTTTAGACTTCAACTCTTTCAAATCGGCCTGCGCCATAAGGAGTAGTTTAAAAGGGATTTGTATCGGTAGAAAGTCAATACCAAAATCAATTTTCCATTCTAAAGAAATACCGGGAAGATAATTAAGAAAGACCTCAAGAATTTCCCGCACTATTGGGACCAACTCAATAGGAGGAATCTCGGAGTCTAAATCTTCGACTTTCACATTGGTATACACACCCTATAGATATTATCTTACAAGCATTTAAACGAGAAATAATACAACCTCTAGGAATAGAATTTTCCCCCTTCCATTCTAAAACGGTTAAATTTGGGAAGTTAAACCTCATTAACCTTGTTCTAAAATCTATTGAAGCGAAAAAAGAATTCAACCTGTGCATACCAAACATAACATCAAAATTAAGCATGTCGAGTTCTACTAACTATAAATGAGTAAATCAAATTAGCAATTTGTATATACCATCTTAGCAACAACTGACTCACCCACCGGGGTATTCTCCATAAAAGATTCATTGAAGATATCAAAAAAAATTTCAAACTTGTTAGGTACTAGAAGAGTAACAAATAGTACATTATAAATGGGATCAAGTAAATCATATATAACAATAGAAAATACTTTCAACATACCTATCACCACATCGACATAAGTATCTTACTCATCCCTAGAAAGGAGAGAATATTGGAGATTATTTTTCGAAGCATCAACATTAGAACCACTAGCTTGTCCACTCATCTTGTCTTGACATTTCAAATTTAGTCAATATAGAACTTTGTACCCACATTTACCACAAATAAAAATTTGCACGTTCCAACTAACCGTTCAACGAAGAGACCTTTTCCACACTTGGCACAAGTAGGCGTCTTTTTTTGTGAACTAGTACTCCTTTCCTTTTGAGGCTTATGGTTAGACACTCTATCATCACGAGCCATAGGAAACTTTGAAGGATCTTGATTTGAGAACTTCATCTTGAACATGGGATTGTGTTGAATCTAAATCCTACCCTTTGAAGAACAACCACCAATAGACCTTGCTCTATTTTCTTACCTTCTCTTCCACTTCACCATAGTTTCTTCCACTCGTTGAGCATGAACAATGAGTCGAGAATCGTTCGTATTATCCTGTAGCATAGCCGAACAATATTCTTCTTTCAATTCATCCGACACGCTTGGCACCAAGAGAATCATTTCATCCCTAGGATCGGCTATCAAAGCAGGGGCATACCTTGACAGTTTAGTAATCTTCAATGAGTAGTCAAGTACACTAATACCTCCTGATGAAGATTAATCATTATGAAACTTTGGCTTCCCTCTTCTCTCTTGGTAAGAATCTATCAAGAAAAGACTTCTTGAAACCCACCCATGTCGCCGGTCCACCACTCAAAGGCTTATTGTCTATTCATTGGACATACCAAGTTTGGACCACATATTTTAGTTTATAGATGGCTAAATAGGCTTTTTCACTAGTACTGAGCCCATAGCATATAGATTCTTGTATGTTTCATTAATGAATTCTTTGGGATAATCCTCAACTTTGACCCAAAAAATGTAATGGGATTCATCCTAGTGAATTCACTCAAATGGGAGGCCATGCTGCTAACGTGTATGTTTTCTCATGGTTATACCTCTTAATTAGCTTGGGACGTCATAGATTGTTCTTATGTAGTGACGAATTGTTCTTGGTTTTAATGACTTAGGACATTTTGAGAAAAGCTGCCCTTATATCCCCATCCACAACTGAAGGAGGAACAACCGAAACTTGATTATCCATAACATATTCTTTAAGTTGAGGCACTTGGTTGTCTTGTGCTTCAACATTAGCTATGCCTTCCTCGTCCCTTTTTTCGATTGACCTTTGAGTATTCATGCCTATAACCACCATTCAAGGTTTAGGTGAAAGCACACATAAAGTAGACTATGTACGCACGACTAAGATTTACACAAAGATGAGAGTTTCTTAAGATTACATAGTCTCTCATTTATAAGTGTGGTGGGCTTCACATTTATGAATAAGAATCTATGTTGACATTGTTTAATGAGACATCATTCCCAAATCTATTGAACCTTATGCTTTGGTATCATGTTTTTCACATCCTGAGAGCACCCCCCTAGACGTAACCGACGTCGTTGTCCTAGAAGAGGACTAAGAGTAGACTATTAGCATTCGTCATTAAATTCATAGGTTAAAAATAGGAAAATTTAAAACTTTTCGATTACTTATACAATGAGGTTTAATTAGACCTCTCGTTTGCACACAATATATATTTATTGAGTATATGAAGACCCTTCATATAAGAACATTACATAGTCTTCTACTTTTAATTCACATACATAGTATAGGAACATAATCTCATAAGAAGTCTATAATATGACTCATATTAAACAATCTAAGAATGAATTCAACAATTGATCTTAACCCATATTAATACAATAACAAGCCTCATATAGTCTATAAAACAATAGTCTTGAAACAAAAACAATAGAACTAAAAGTCTTACACTAGAACAAAATTAATAGCTTGAGGACTAACCGAACTCTTGGGAAATATCAAAGTAGTCTTCAAAGTTCTTCTATGGTTTATTACATATTTGTACTAAGTATAAGTATATGCACTATAAACAAGTGAAATCATGCTAAATTAGACATTTATTAAAGTATGCTATTTTTTGTTGAAAAGAATAATGCATATCTAAGAACTCATATAAACAAATAAACACATAACTCTTAATTAAAGACTACATACAACACAATACCAACAATATCAATGTCAAGTGCAATAAACATACATATCAACTAAATTAAACACATAACCGAGGCAACTCTATTGCAAGACCCCCGAAATTAGTTATGTTACCTAGAGTCTAATGTGTTTGTATTAAGGTTTTAAGAACATAAAATGAATTTTAATATAGTTCATAAAGTTTGAGGTGATTTGGAAGTTAAACGTCAAGTAACGACATGACGTTCAACGACTAGTCACCTATGTGTCGCATGTGTCTATACGTTCTTATGTTTGTATGTCATGACCATAGAAAGTATTAATATTATTTATAATGATTTTTATAGACATTATATAGATTCTCATTCATTTTGGAGGTCAAACATCAAAGAACATCCAAGACGTTCGAAAGTAAGCCCTTGAGACATCCAAGTGTTTCTTGATGGGATCTAGCTTGGTTGGACGTGTTTACGTGTATTTGTTTTTGGTGAAACTTGTGTGGGAGGTCTAAAACTTTTAAGGTGTTTGTTTTACGTTTGAAATGTTTGGGTACAACTTCTAAAGGGCCACGCAAAAGGGAACCACAAGAGGGAAGCAAGGCTGTCGAGATACTTCCCTGGTAGTGTCAATCGAGGAGCCTAAGCGGCACTAGTTGGTTTACCAAATTCACGTAGGTGAGATTTAGTTGATGGAAACATATCCTGGGCAAGATAAACAAAAGAAAAGGCCAATTTCCAATAGACCGAAGCCACACACGGCCTCTCGATGGACCTACTGGCCGTCGATGGTGATTTGTCGATACAACCTGGTGCCACTGTCTTGCGCACTGTTTCATTAAAGGGTTGCATAGGAAATTCACCCCACGTCCTAAACTGACCCTACATGATTTATTTACTGATTTTAGGGTGTATTTAAGGGATCAAACACGTGAACAACCCATTTCAAATTCCATGGTCACGAAATAAACATTCATTTAAAAACCAATCCTCTCTAAAACTCTCCACTGTTTTTGAACCGCAAGAACAACTTGTAGATTTGATTTTCATGGGTTATTTACCATGTTTTAGAGGTATTAAACTATACAAATGTATGGTGATACTTCATCTCTTAGTAACCATTCGTATGGAGAGTTAATGTGATGTTTTCAAAGAAAGTTTCATGATCAAATCTCTCCTTCTTCAATCAAGCCATTGTTTCCTTCTCAAAACGTTCTAAATGGTTAAATACCGATGAACTGAAGTATATGTATTGGTTTTAACGGGATTTTAATCCTTTTTCATGGTCAACCTAGGTTCCTTCCCTAAATCGATTTATTCATTGCATGGGCTTTGTGATGATGGCTTGTTAATTGTTAAATTGTCATTCTCTTACCTTGTATTGCTTATATCTACTGTTATTTACGTGGATTGATACTGAATTGATTATGAAGTATCCATGAGGATCAATGTATTATGATTTGAGTATGAATAGTCTATGTTTCTATGTGATACACTAATTTTGATGATATCAATTAAAATTTCAATTATGCAAAACATCATTATAGCTACTTCCCTAAGTTTATATTATGGATGAATTATGGGTATGAATCCTAGATGATCTAATTAAATAATACTTAAATTAATTGATCTTGGTTTTTCTAGTGTATAAATTGACAATGTTATGTACATGATGAAGTAAAAGTTTTAGGTTTTTCGAAGCATGACTTGGACGTGATTTATATGACTTTAGATACTTCCCTACGTTTTTATTATTGTCATATTATGAGTTTTATCGATGGTAATGAGAGTAAAGCACATTAGGGAGTTATCTAAGATACTCTACTTTGCAGAACATATGAGATGCGTTATATATTGTTATAGTATGATCTTGTAGCGACTTTTACATGGTTTATTTTATAATTAAAGTACATATAGCTACTACTATATATATAAGTTGTTGATAAAAAATGTGTATTCATCAATGATTATCAAAGGGTGAGAAATAGGTAAGAATGCTTATCTCCTCTACTTTTCTTATATTATTGTTCTTCATAAAGCCTTGTATGTCACTGTATGGTATGGTCCACTTATAGTGTAGTTGTTTAGTTTATTGTCATCATATATGTGTTTATTTTGACATTGAAGGCAATGTGATTAATATATGAATGCATGGCTATGATTATCACATTATGTGAAACTTATGCCTACTTTCCTTTTGTAGTTGTGATTTAGGTTGTACGACTATAGTATAAGCATGTGTATATCTATGTTAGGGTAATGCATAGGTTTTTCCATTGATGAGTTAAAATGGTTAGTAATCCCTTACTTAGGTACCCCTATGTGAATGCATGAATAGTATAAGTTAGAAGTTTTAAGTGTAATTTAAAGTTGAGTTGTCTCCTATGTTATTGTGTATTGTGTGGTATATGCTTGAAAGTGTAATAGGGTGTAAGAGGGTAACTACCTCAATGAGTTATTGATATCCAATATGTGATCATGTTTACCAATATACACACACACTCACATTTCATGCATGCTTACAAGTGTTGTAGGATCATAGTGTCTAATAAAAGGTTTTTCTCATACTCAGAACTACTATGCATGTAAAGGATGTATATGTGAAGTATGACATGATGAAATATGTTTGTGAATAGCGTCTTTGAGGGTTGCTAGGAATGAATTTGCTCACATAGTTACACCTATAGACTTATGCACAAATATATTAGTATGTGTGAGATTTATGTCTTATGTGAAAGGCTTGATCACATATAACTACACACACACATGAATGATGATCTTGTAAATTAGAGGGGCCTAGAAAGGTGTGCCCATGAATACTGTAAAACTGGATATATGCTTGAATATTCTATAAGTATATGAGGAATGAATGTCCTAGGCCTATGTTTTATGAAAAATGTAATAAAGACTTTTAAATAAAGGGAACTTACCTTAGCACCGAGTGAACTTGACAATTATAGGTGTTGACTTTCCCTTGGAAGAAGATTCACAACTTGTTCTTTATAGAGTTTTGACTACCCTTAGAGGAATACTAAACAATTGATCCACATGAGGTGGTGACTCCGCTTTGAGGAAGGTTCTCCCATGTTTTATCATGATGGGAGCCTCTAATTGCCAAATTTCTTGTTGAAGGATTATACCTATCTCTTAGTTCCATAAATATATTTGACACATAGGATATAGCAAAGTTAATTCACATAGATGCGAGGATGTATGTTAATGTTCTAACATGGCTAGGTGAGGACACCTTCCATTGGTTTAAGAGTCTACAAAACAAAATTCCATATTTATCACCGACGGTCTTAGTGTTGGTTAATGCTATACTTTTTCTAAAGTAAAATGGACAATGAAAAAAAAAATTAATAGGACCCTAACTAGGAGAGCTTATGGGAAATTACATAGGACAGGTTAGAGGAATGAACTCGTCTAAACATTGCACAAGTAGATCTTTTCCTAGGAAGGTGACCTAATGTGTATGATTATGCTTATATCCATATGCATGAATTTGTAGTATTGGTCTACTTGTTATGAATATGTGCGTGGTATGAATCTATGAGATGTGATTTTATCCTTATATGAAATATGTTGTGCGAAATGACTATATGATGAAGGTCTTGTACTGACATGAATGAAGTTGACTTCACTTAATTGTAGATGTATGAATTGAATGTTAAGGTTTATGGTCTCATGTAGAGTTTACTAAGTATGTGTGGGGTTATTGCGCTTCAAATGTACATCGCACCAGTAGACTATGATTGGGGTCATGTACAAGGTTTTATACTGATGTATATGGAAACAATTAAATATATGTGCAAATTGGTGTAGATTACAATAAATCCAAATGAGTCATGACTTATATTTGTCTTTGATATATTGTGCTTATATAATGATATGTGTTGGCTTATGTAGGTTGTATGCATGCCTTCTTTGTGACCTTAAGGCTATGCATTACACCAAGTATCATAAGAGGGTTACTTTGGAGGTTAATGAATAAAAGAGAAGATCGTTCACTGTTTAGGGAAATTAATTCACTTTAATGTGACTTGAAAATTTCATATTTTCTATGTGTCATCTCATGAAATTTTTGGCCTTTTAATATGTTTTATGAAGTATGTGAATTATATAATTCTATTATATAATGGTTTTATAAATAGTTGCTCAAAAAGGCATGAAGTATGATTTTAAGAAAAGGTCCCTTTTTTAATGCATGTTTTTGCATAGTTGCCATACTTAATGCATTCTTGTACTAATCCCATTCTTCTTTACTATATAAACAAAGTGTAGGTTATGGATGCTTAAAGGATGTATTGAATGTTGAGGAGCTTGATATGTGATTCCCAATCTCAAGTAAAGGAATCCTTAAGTCCAAGGATGTACTAATGTTTAGTTACTATCATGTTTCTTAAGTATTGTATGATCATTTATTATGTCCTAAGGGTCGTGTACCTAATGTGTTTTAATTTTTTTGAGTCTAAGATTAAAAGTACTCTTAAGGTTTAAATATGTATTATGACTTGTGTTTTATATACATATGAAGTAATGTTTCTAGCATATGATGTGCTATGAAAAGTTTTTAATTACCGCTAAATTTACTATAACAATGTGATGAATGATAACTGTGATCTTTTATGAGACCTCCATTAGGTCAAGTACGCAATGTTACTTCTAGGGGGTGCTCCTCGGATGTGACATCTATCATAAAGTTATATTATAAACAATCATGCATTCGAGTTCATAACATCACTACCAAAGTAAGAATATCACTAACACATTCCATTACATTGAGTAGTGCAATGCCTAAACAATTCCCAATAACCTTATCAAGCCAATTAAACTAAACAAGAACTATAAGAAATTTCCAACTTAACATACTATTTTTTTAAGATATAATATCATTATACTTTAGAAATAGCAACGTCATATTTATAAGTTAAACCCATATCACATAGGGTCATTCATTTGTAAGTATATATCATATGCTAACATATACATTATAAAAATATAATTTAAACCTCCTAAGGCATCCTTCAAGGAAAACAAGTGCAAGGCATAGGAAGAGTGCCATACCCCTACCTAGACTAAGTCAAAACTTTTAAGTCACCCTGTTTAGAATTTACTTCCTTATTTAATTTATTTTCGAGAACAATTACCTTAACTAACATAGACCAGAAGATCTATCTGTGGAATGCTGTGATGTAAAACCTTTCACTGATTGAAGGTGGTCTACCAGAAAAAGTAGAACAAAACATGAAATTACCTATCTAGGTGCATCCACTAGCTAGTCTTCCTATTGGGGAAACATTATAAAGGAACTAGTAGATATGTATGAACTCTCTACATGCCATTTAGCATTGGAGCCTCATCACATAAGAATTCATAGAGTGAGTATGTAGGACCCCTAAAATGAGTTAGGGATTCTAGAGAATAACATGTTTTTCCTAAGGTTCTAAGGTAATAAAATTGTTTGTAATATTGTAGTGAGGTAGTGTGTAATGTTGAAGGTAATTTGGATGTCAAACAGCAAGAGACAATCAAGAATTTCGACGACCAGTCCCTTATGTGTTTCATGTGTCTATACATAATTATAATTGTATGTCATGTGCTTATATATTCATAAAATTAGTTTCAATGATTTTTATCGGATGTATATGGAGTTTCATGAAAATTATATTTCTAACGTCCAAGACATTCGGATGATAGTCCATTAGACATGTATATGTGATTCTTGATGGACCCTATCATTTTTGATGTGTTGCGTGTAATTTTTTTAAGTGACATTAATGTGCAAGGTCCTTGACTTGTTAATGTTTATGTTTACCTCGGAAACGCCTGGGTACGACTTCTCAATATCCCTAGAAAATGGCACACAAGAAGGACCCAAATGCTATTGAGACATAGCCTTGGTTGTGCCAATCGACGAGCTCAACAGACGCCCTGTTGGTGGACTTATTCCCAATCGATGGGGAGGTTTCAATGTACATATATACTTGAGAAGACATGGACACATGAAAAACACATAACAAAACGACGGAAAGGACTTAAAAACCGGTCGATAAACCAACGCCCATCGTTGGGTCCGTCGATGCAGGCCTTGTGTCATTGCCTGCGCACTGCTTAATTAAAGAGGTGTATGAAAAATTCATCCCACGGGCAAACTAACCCTAGATGATTTATTTGGTGATTCATGGGTGTATATAAGTGATCAAAAACGTCAACGACCCATTCCTAATCCCATTCAAACAAATTAGACTTTCCATCAAAAAATATTCTCCATACAAACCTCCAATGAAGCTGAAGCTGAAGAACATCGTGGAATTTGTACTCCTATTGTTTATTAATAGTTTTTTACATTTTTTCATCTATATATATGTATGCTAGTCCTTCCTCTCTAGGTAACCTTTCACTTGGAGAGTTAATCTTCATTTGTTCGAAGAGAAAATATTATCAAACTTCTTCTTCTTCAATCTAGCCATGGGTTCTCTCTAAAAATGTTATAAAGGATTAATTATTATTAAATGATGATATGTATTGGTTTTGACTTTAATTTCAACCCAATTTCATTGTGAACCTATGTCCCTTCCCAAATACGATTTAGCCCTTGCGTGGGCATTATGATTGTGGTTTGTTATATGTTGAATTGAGATTCCATTACAATGAATCTCTTATTTTGTACTAATAATTAGGTGTATTGATTATGATTTTATGATGAGGTATCGATTTGGATCAATGTATGAAAAATTGATCATGACTAGTCTATGCCTCTATTGATCACTATAACATTAACTCTATAATGTATAATTGTGGAACCTTTTCGTGAAAGCATAACCGTAGCTAATGTATCAGATGAATATTAATTATTAGTTTTTTATTAGTGATCTATTAGGATCAATGTTTTATTAGACAATGTTCTTCTATCTTCCACGGATTCCTAATGTAGCATGTTCACTGTAATCTCGAACTTATGTCAATTGTACTAGTATTTTCTTTAGGTTATGATTTCTATAACTAATAGAATATATTGATGTTATTAATGAATTATGGGTATTAATAGTTGATGATCAATTTAATGGAGTGTTGGAATTAATTGGTCTAGGTTCTTGTAGACTATAAATTGAATTTTTAATGTACATTATGTGATCTTAATTCTAGCATAGATAAAGTATGAGTTAGACTTGATTATTATGTTGGTAGCTACTGCCCTACGTTAATATTGTTGGTATATTCTGAATATTAATCATGGTTATCAAAGTTAAGAATATTAGTAAGTGATCTTTGACTCTCTACTTTTAGCATAGATGTGATGCTTTGTATTCTATTATATTATGATCTTGTAAAGACTAGTACATCATTTCATTGAGGATTAAATGTATATTTAGATACTTCTCTGTAATTTGTTGTTGATTAAAAAGGTGTATCGATCAATTATGATCAAAGATTGATGAATTGGTAAGAAGTGCTCTTTCCCTCTACTTTTCTATATTATTGTAGTTGATTAATGCCTTATATGGCATTGTGTGGTATGTTCCCCTTTTTGTTGGTAGTGTTTAATTCATGTCAATAAATATATATGCTTATTATGTCCATGAAGTCAAATTGATGAATATATGAGTGTGTGGTTATGCAGATTACATTATGTGAAGGTTATGCCTACTTCTTTATTCTACTTTTGATCTAGGTTGTATGACTATTGTCAAAGCAAGTGTATACCTATAATAGGGTAAAGTGTAGGTTCTACCATTGATGAGTTCAAATTGTTAATAATCCATTACCTATGTACCCCTATAAGAATGCATGAATAACAAAAGTTAGGAGTCTTAAGTGTAATATGAAGTTAGCTTGTCTCCTATGCTATCGTTTATTGTGTGGTATATACTTGAAAGTTTTTTGTGGTCCTTAGAGGGTGGCTTCCTCAATGTGTTGTTGATAGACATTATGTGATCAGATAGACCTATTCACACATAGTGTCACTCTATATGAAAGTTTACAATGTAGTAAAGGTTCAAAGTGTCTTATGAAGTTTGTAGTCATATTCACTAGTGTCTACTAATATGCATGTTAAGCTTATTCCTAAAAAATTATTATATGTTACTAGTATGGGCAAGGTTATGGGACCTTGCCTATGCATTGAACATGTGTGCCTTGAAAGGATTTCTCCCGTTATTTTTGATGATAAACTCTCATGTATGACCTATGAGCAAAGCATATGAGAGGATGTCTCTCCTAAGCCTAATTTCATAAAGTAATTATAATAAAGCTTTTTTAATAAAAAGAGAATTTATCTTAGCACAGAGTGAACTTGAATAAGAGGTGTTTCCCTTCCCATTGTACGAAGGTTGGCCACCATAGACCTCACAGGGTATATAGCCTCATGATCCAAAAAGAGTGTAGAGAGATGCTTCCATGATGGCCCTGTAGTTCTATAAACTATGGTTGCCACATGGATCTAGCAATATGATATAAACTAATGATGCTAGCATGTGTTAATGTTCTACCTTTGCTAGGTAAGAACACTTTTCTTTGGTGTAAGGCTCTATAACACCAAACTCCATGTTTAGCACCGATGGACTTAGGGTTGGTTAAGGCTTATATTCTCTAATGTAAAATGGACCATTAAAATAAATTAAGTACCCTAATTCGGATAATCTAACGGTAGTTTCATAGTGTAGGTGGTGGTATGGGACTTCACCTATGCAATGAACAAGTTGATCTTGAAAGAAATCCGATGAAGGTGTCCTAATACATGTTTCTATGTATATGTTACATATGCATGACTTTGTAGAAAATGTCTACTTGTTATGATGAAGTGCATGATGTGAGCCCTAATGAACCTATGTGGTGTTTTCTTGTTCTTATATGCATTATGTTGGTCATAATGACCATATGATGAAGGTCTTGCTTGAAATGAATGAAGTTGTCTTCACTTACTAGGTTGATATATGAATTGAATGTAAAATTTGTCGTCTCATGATAAGCTTATTAAGTATGTGTGAGGTTATGGGGCTTCATATGTACATTGAATTAGTAGACAATGATTGGGGTCATGGTCAAGGTCTTCAATGAATAATGTGAAGTGAACTAAATATATGTGCAAATTTATATAACTTTTTGTAAAGACAATAAATTCTTTACTTAAATGTGTCTATAATCTTATATGATTCTATGATGGTATGTGTTGGCTTATGTAGGTTGTATGCATGCTTTATTTGTGGCCCTATGGTGATGCATTTCACCAAGTATCACTAGATGGTAACTTGGTAGGTCAATGTGGAAAATGAAAGATACATCAGTGTAATATGAAAAGATCTCACTTTAAAGTGACATATAATGTTCCTTGAATTCTATATTTCATTTTATATGATGCTTCACCTTTGATTATATCTATATGAAGTATGTGAATTAAATAAATGCTACTGTGTAAATGTTATATAAAGATTTCACAAAAAGGAATGAAATATGATTTCAAGTAAAATGTCCCTTTTAAGTACATGTTTTTTTCATGGTTGCCATATATAGTGCATTCTTGTACTATCTCAATTATTCTCTATTTTTTACACAAAGTGTAGGTTATGGATGCTTTAAGGGATTTCTCTACAAAAGAGGAACTTTATATGTGATTCCCTAGCTCAAGGAAAGGAATCCTTACGTCCAAGGATGACCTCATGTTTAGCTTAGTGTAAAGCCTTATGAATTTTATAGTTATGTGTTATGTTATAAGGGTCGTGTACTATTGTACTCTTATGATTTTCTGTTTAGGATGGAAAAGTTACTTAAGTTCTAAGTATATAATATGATATTTTATAAATATGAAGTGAAGTTTCTAGAATACGATGTGTTATTAAAAGTTCTAAATTATCCGCTAAATTTACTATGATGATGCCATGAATAATAACTATAGGCTTGTATAAGACCTCCGAGAGGTCAGGCACCCCATGTTTTTTCTAAGGGGAGATCCCAAGATGTGACAGAGTATCTCTCAGAGGGTAGTAAACACCTCAAGTGGAACTACAAGGTGAATTTTCCTTAATTGAAAGTCAAAACCTCCCATTGTCATGTTCTCTAATGGCTAAGCTAAAGACCCTTCTGAAGTGTCTTTAATCCTTTTTTAATGATCATAAAATAATTTAGGTCATTGTGTATATCACCTTATATAATTATAATCAACATAACTCAATATCAATTGCATGATTATTTCCTTTCGATACAATTTATACATGTGAGGTTAGTACATTTACATAATAACATCATGATAAGGCACATTGATAAGTTATCAACATCCTTATAGCATTTACATCATATCAAACCACTCAAAAATAATAGTTCAAGACATTTCAATTAACCATCATACAAATCCTAATAAATCTCATCATAAGGTATACTTCAAAATAAATTCATCACTTACAACAAGTAATCATAATTGAGATAAAGGTTAGGATCATAACGACGTAATAAATCTCCTTCACAAGCTATCATCCATAGTTATACCATTAACCATCTAAATAAACATAATTATTGGTATAATGCCAACACATAATAGTAATGAACACAATAGTCTGGCTAATTGCACCATCACTATAAAAATTAACTTTAATTTATAACCCAGTGTAGGGGAATATGGTTCATCATGAATTAATCCTGAAATCAATCCAATACCAACAATACATTACCTTAGGTAGTCCATAAATGAATTACAATAGATAAAACAAGTTTAACAATCAATACATTATTCAACTCCTATAAATTCATAAAAAACATCAAAGATTTAAGGAATTTGGGGAAAGGGAAATGATCTACATAAAATTGCATCAATTATCATCAATTAATAAACAATCTACACTAAATTTGTCATAGTCAATAACAATTTATCATTTATGTGAAGTTAAGAAGAAAACCCATTAGAATTGGAAAAACTTATGGAATTGGGTAACTTAGAAATAAACAATGAAAGGACCTCATGGGGAAAGGAATCTAAATTGTAAATAACTCAAAATTTAATGAATATTAATCCACAAAATATAAGTGAAATCCTTGAGAAATTGGTCTTCCTCTTAAAAATTTGACCTTCCTTCAATGGAGGTGTTTGGGAGCGAGAAAGTATACAAATATGAGAGATTTTGGGGTTTTGTTTTAGGAATTTAATTTAGGAAAGAGAAATTGACATAAAACAAACCCTTAGGCTGCGTATGATAAAATCTTAAATTACCCAAAATAACCGTCACTTAAATCGGTCTATTTGTGAAGTCAAAATTTGTAAAATATGATTTCAATGAATCTAGGAAGTGTTGTGCGTTGCGAGGGTAATTTAATATTTTATTTTTGAAATTCGTGTTGAGTCAGTGAGCCTTGTGGCTTAAACTTGTCGAGTGGAAAAACTTTCCAGGATGCCTGTCAACTGCGCGTCGCGCAGTGAGTACTAAATCTAGGCTGCTGCTAAATTGTTATGGCGTCCTGCCTACCCGTGTAGGGGTCCTACTGATGGACCTTTAGGATGGTCCTTGGGGAGTTGTTATTCGACGTTTTCACCCTTTGTATTACATTTTACCTATCCAAAGTCTTTTTACCAGTTTAATTTAGCTAGTTTTCGGACGTCATCGAGGTTACTTGACCTGTTGTCGCTAAAATATGTTGGATGAAATTTAAACATTAATAAAGGTAATAAAATAGTGTTACAACCTTTAGACACTTATGTGGGTCTCTAAATTAGGTCTTGAGTTTTCGGAGTGTTACAATACGAGACTTGTGATAACTTAGATTGATGATACTATGGTAGTGAATTGGTTGAAATATAGATGACATTGGTTATTCCTATATGCTTCTTGAATGATATATTCTATGTGGAATATAACTGTGTCTTGTCTTGTTACACTTACATCCCTTGCTTGACACATGTACAATGTGAATATGACTCTCACTTAGCATGCTAATGTTTCTTAGTCTTTTATGTGTGATTAACATGTGACCTTGAACATAGTTTAGAAGTTCCTTTATGTGGAACCTTCAACCAAGATGGATGTTTATGATATTGTTGAAGTTGAAAGTTGTAATGACATTTTTCTTTTGTGAGTGCTGCATTTAGGGTTTGTTTTCTAGAATGGCATGAAATCATTGATAGGTAAGTGATTTAGCTATACTCATAACCAATGTAGGTAGCCTTAGTGGACCATCGTTGGAAAGGTGTAATGTCATTAGGTTATTAACAAGTTTTCGTACCTCTTTATATACTCATCTATTGAAATACCATATGAGAACTAAGGCTACCACCAAGTGAGTATGCTTGGGAAGTTACTTTAACTAAGATGACTTCAGAGAAAATCGAAACACTCAATTTTCCTTAACCATGTGGCTACATGGATTATATCCAAGTTCTATCATTGGCATGTAGAACACCCTCCATCAGAGTAGGTTGAAGACTCCGGATTACATGCATAGCTAGTATGGTCTATGTCAATTATTTCATATTCTCAATATATGAGATATCTATTATTATTCGATAGGTTCCATGAAGTTAAGGTAGTGGTATGGTACACTATGTAGACATTGCACAATTAGGCTTTGAATATGTTAGTATGTGAGTAACTAGTCTTCTCCATGATAATTTCTTGAATGTCCTTAAATGATGAATAACTCTTAAATGAAATTAATAATATAATGTCACACCCGGAATAAAGACAACGAATGCGACCTGTATCGTTAATCTCTCAGAGTTCACAGACAAGCCTCTTATTAGCATTCATCACAATTATATAGTTAAATTTTTCAAAAAATTAAAAACTTTTAATATACTATTAAAGTATACTTAGCAAACTTCATACATAAGATTTATAAAAGCACACGATATTCTAAAATAGTCTCACATATATAGAAACAATCTAAGAGTGCAAATCTTAACATAGCAAATAATAATTAATATGTCATATAGGACTTATTACAAAAGAATCCAATGAACATACGGAAATATTGTATTCTCAAAATTACTAATAATCTACGTTAGCTAGAATTTTAAAGATAGCATCCCCGAACATGAGAACCTATCTTTAGATGGAGAAAGAGTTCCAATATTTTTCAAAAATCGATGTCCTTAAGCTTCAATGGACGGAGCCTATTGTTGTAGTAGTGTAAAGTAATCTGGTTAGTACTCCACATGTACTTAGTAGGGGTATATGCACAAAAGACATAGGGACATGCATGAAAAATTATCATTTATCATTCTTTAGAATACATAACAAGTCATATCAAAGTCTTCAATGCACATACAATATAACATATATAATAACGATTACATCACATAAAGCATGATCATAATCGATGGCATATTCTCATAAACTCACCTTAAAAGTTCATATTCAATAAATCATATTAGCATAACATACAAAAGACTTACCAATGATCCCATCCCCAACCTACAAGTGCAATGGTCATGTGAGGCCCTATAACCCCACATAACCAAGTAGATAAGATAGGAGACCATAAGTAAAACTTTACTTCATATTACAATATAAATAAATAATATATTCATTATAAAAACAACATTTATGTATGATTAACATCATCATATTACTTAAAAAATCTCCTAGGACTTCACTTAGAGTCAACTTGTAAAATGTCTAAGTATTGTCCCATACCACTACTTATACTAAGAAAACTCCTCAAGTCACACTATCAAGGTTCATTTAGTAGTATTTTATTTTACATGAGGGCACTTATGAATTAACCAACATAGACCATGTGAGCTAAAAAATGAATCGGGTGTCTTCCCTACACCGAAAGGAGGTGATCTACCGGCTAAAGTAGAACTTAACAAGACATAGCTTTCTAGGTGGATCAACTATCTAGTATCATATGGTGGAACATAGTTGAAGATCTAAGAAATGTATTATAAACCCATAGTTCCACACTACATGGCAGCCTCAATCTCATGAGAATCATTGTGAACATACCTTAACCTAAGGAAGGGACATTTCCCATATCTAGTTCATCGGTGCTTAAAATAAGTCCTTTTTTTGACATAATCTCTAATTTGTTTTTCATAATAAACTTTTCATGGGTCATAGGAGATTATTTCCTTCTATAACATGATATTGACTTCTTATAGATTAGATGAGAATTTTCCTTTCAGTGTATATTTTCTTTTGTGAGATTAACAGAACATAACACCTTGTGTAACATACAAGGGATATAATAAACTTGCATATTCGTGATCTTATCATAATCTCATAATTTACATATTCATGTCCAACATATTCACATAGAAACATAAAACATACTTTTCATAACATAGAATTATAACTTATAGGCTAACATAAACATCTTAATGTAATCACAATCTTATAAGACTTACCTCTTGTTTTGAAGAACCTTATTAATCATTCGATATTCATAATAATTCTTAGTCAAACACTCAATAAAATAATCAATAACAACTCATAAAATCATTTAAATGATCAATATTTATCATAGGAGAGGGTAAACGGGTCATAAAAGGGTTCATCCAAACATTTAATTCTAACCCTAACGTTTTCACGTTATCAAAAGTACAAAAAACCCATTTGAAAGCATCACATATAGATAGATCATGTATCACACGACATTCAAACTTTATCAATCAATTACTCAACAATTCATGCGAAATTAGAAATAGAAAATGTTTACTTTTTATTGAAAATCATAAATTTATGGTTAGGAAGAAGATTTATTGTGTACAATAAAACCCTAGTATTTGAAGTTCTTGAAAACTTATGTTGAAAGGACCTATTTGGGAAAGTAAAACAAATAATGATAAAACCATAAAATATAAATGAAGAATCCACGAAATATGATTGGAAAATTCGAAACCTTCATCTTATTCCTTAATCTACTGTAATAGTTGTTTTAATATCAATATATAGAGTTCCCAAGAATTACCCTAAAGACCTCCATTCAAATAACCAAAATTACCCCTCCTAAATTGTCTAATACTAGGACAACATTTGACTTAGGGTCTCGGGTTTTGACTAGGAATTAAATTAATTAATTCAATTTTTAATTTAACTAATTCAGTGACCTAGGTAATTACTAATATACCCCTAAGTCGGTAGGACCATAACTAACCCGTTTAAACCATCCTAGGTTGGGTACTAGAATGTTTCTTTAGTTAGTTATTCAGTTCATGTCACCCAGTTAGGTCTCAGGATTTCAGGCACACTAGTTGATTTATTTCAGTTTCTCCTAGGTTAATTTAGCTAGTTTGGTTAGTTATTTTGGACCTAGAATTCTTTATGGAGATCGTCCCCACCTTGTTCAATCCTACACTCCTATCCCGTAATAGCCCTAACTAAATCGATTGGGCTTGTTTCTCGGTCGGTTACACATGTGCTTGAACATGTGTTGTTGTACCCTTTCATAACCATGTATGTCTGGAAAGTTCACTGCTTGTCCAAGGATCCTCATTATGTCTTGGGCACTGCTTAATCTACATGTTCATTTTAAATGGTTATGTGTAATGGTATCTAAACTTGACACTTGGATGCCTCGTACCTAATGTGTTTGCTGATTAATTACAAATTTTAGCCTAGGGTCTTTATTGCACCCTTTTAGCCAATATTCTCTAATATGCCCAATATTAATCAATAATAGGCATTTGGATGCCTATGAATCACAATACCTATTCTTAAAACCTAATAGGCTCTTCACTTGACAAAAGTACATATTATGGAATGTTACATTATCCCCCCCCCCACGAACATTCGTCCCCAAATGACACTAATGTTTTTTAGATGGTAGGAAAAAGACTCAATACGAGGCAACACAACCAACACATAGCATATCATCACACTTATCACTCAATTTATGATGCACAATCATATAACAACTACATATTCATAACACATAGAGAGGAATTTCCTTCTCAACCTTATCATAAGCTAAAAATGCATCAAAGATTTACCATACTATCAATATTCTTAATATAACAACAAAAAAGTAAAATCTCATGAAAACATATGCATACAAGTTTCACATAAGTGGAAGAAAAGAGTATGACAACATCTTTTAATAACTGAAGTTTGTACGATCTTTTACGAAAACTTGCACCTATTTAGTAAACAAGTTAAATTTTCCATTCTTGTCAAATTCAGGATGAATTCTTTATAATCCAACCTTCATTGGCTATGCCCAAATCTATGATTATTTCCTTTATATAAAGTTCATGGGGCATCTATTCATACTCCAATATTTGCATGAACCAATAACTGTTAAAACATTATTGTTATCAAATCTAAGGATTTGACATTCTCATTCTTTGCTTACTTAGTTCACTTTGAACTTACATTTCTTCTTCTTTTTTTCTTACATTCTTACTGAAATCTTTAGCATTATACTTACTACTATAATAGGAAATAAAGAGAACTATGAAGATTTACATTCAGCAATATCATTGGGAACAACCCTAGTTTCGGTTTTCTTGAATTCAATATGTTTTAAATGACTCCTTTATCCATACTTCATGGTATATACAACCCTTTGATATCATGTTACACGCCTTTAAACACAAAATAATTTGAGCCCTAGGCATTGAATTTCGCCATTTCCCACCCATTGGGGTACAACTCAAAAAGGGCTAAAAAAAACATCGGGAAGTACATCAAACATCCTATCTATCAAAGGTGTAATGAAAGAAAGAGTAACACCTAGGTCAATCAAAGAATAAACTTTAACAGAGAAAACAGGTAATATACCAGTCACAATATTGGGAGAGCTTTCTTGTTCATCCCTAGCCTTAAGTGCATACAAAAGGTTCCTTTTTGGAGCCTCAGAATTTCGACCGCTTGATTGAGCTTGACTATTACCCTTACTTTGACTTCTCACATTAGGACAATATCTCACTATAAGACCAGCTTTTCCAGAATCGTAGCAACTATTAGTCCCAACAAGACATTTATGTAAATGTTAATTACCAGACCTAGCACAAGTTGGTCGCTCTTTTGGTGGTTTAACATTTCTCCCTTTTTGAGGGTTAGGACAAGAACCTCTGTCATTGCGATTGATGGAGAAATTAGAAGGAAATTTATATGAAAACATCTTCTTAAACTTAGGCTTGTCTTGAACATCAATCCTACTCTTAGAAGAACTACCTTAAAAAAATTTGCCTTCTTAGGTTCCCTATTCCTCTTCCTTTGGCGACTTTCCTCAACTTCTTTAGCATGAACTATTAACCTATAAAGATTCATATAGTCATGAATCGTTGCTTCATCACATTCTTATTTAAGCTCTTCAGACACACCAATTAAATAATTGCTCATTTCATCCCTAGGATTAGAAACCAAAGAAGAAGCATATTTTGGCAGCTTAATGAACTTTAAGGAGTATTAGGTAAAAGTCATACCTCCTTGATGAAAGTTGATGAATTTCCGAACTTTAGCTTCCTTTTCTTAGTTTGGAAATAATATTTCAAGAAATGCCTTTTAAAGATCTCCCAAGTCACGAGACCATCTCAAAAAACCTACTCTCTTTCCACAGATTTAACCATGTACGAGCCACGTCCTTAAGTTGATAGGTAGCAATCTAGGCCTTTTCCATAGTACTCACCCCTATAGCAAACAAAATCTTATAGACCTCATTAAGTAAATATTGGGGTTCCTCATTTGATCCAAAGTGCTTTGGAGGATCCACTATCGTAAAGTCTCTCACACGACTAGCTATAGTACTGGCATGTTTGTTCTAATGAGGAAAAATCTCCTGGTAAGCTTGAGTCACGATGGGTTGAGCTTGTGTGGTGATAGCTTGGGCCATTTCGAATAAGTTTTCCCTCACCTCACCATCCGTCATTGCCGGAGGATTCACCGAAACATGATCATTTGCAGTAGCTTGCACTTGAAGAGAATTTCGATTGCCTTGGAGAGAATCTCCCGCATTCGCAATCTCATGTTCTACACTCCTCGCAGCTGCCTTCCTGTTTTTTCATTGCCTATATTCAGAAGAAAGGGATTAGATGCTAAACGACACATAGTGTAAATCCTCCAAAGGCAAGACATAAGATTATCAAGAAAATAGAAGTTTTTCTAATCATCACATAACCTCTCATCCATAATCGTAGAGCGCTTCCAACCATTAACAAGACACTAGGTAACGTGGTTTAGTGTGATATTGACCCTAAACATATTTAACCTCATTCTCTGGTACAAAGATTTTCACACCCAGAATCTAGACTCCAGATTTTACCATCGTTGTTAACCACTCAAAGGTCGTAGACAAGACTCCTCTTGGCATTCATCCCAATCGTAGAGTTTAATTTTGCGGAAAATTAAAATCTATCAATATACTAATGAGGTATACAAAAACATCACACTTAAGATTTATAAATACATAAGATGCTGTAAAACTTTCTCACATATATATAAACCATCTAAGAATGCAAATCTGAACTTAGCCAATAATAGTTAATGCCATATAGGTCTTATTACAAAAGAATCCGAAGAACATAATGGAAATAGCGTATTCTTAAACCTTATAAAAATCTACGTAAACTATCATTTGAAAGATGGCATCTCCGAAAATTAGGATTTACAAAGACTTGGAGAAAGAGATCAAAGATTCTTCAAATCGACTTCCTTATGCCTTAATGGCCAGAACCTACAATTGTAGTAATACAAAGTAATGTGGTTAGTACGCCACTTGTTCTATGTATGGGTATATATACAAAAAACATAGGGACATTCATTAAAAAGCATCATTTATCGTTCTTTAGATAACATGCTATGTCATATGAAATTCTTTAATGCACATACAATATAACATATATAAGTAAAAATTTAATTACTTAAAGCATGATCATAATCGAAGGCAAATTCTCATAAAGTCACCTTACAAATTCATATTCAGTAAATCTTATAAATATAAGATACACAACATTTACTGATGATCCCATCCCCAACATACAATTTCAATGGTCATGTGAAGCCTCATAACCCGACACAACCAAGTAGATAAGATAAGAGACCATAAGTAAAGCTTTGCTTCATATAACAATATAACTCCACAACATATTCATTATAATAGCTAACATTCATGTAAGTGTAATATTATAGATCATAAACATATATCTTTCACATCATCATATTACTTAGGAACAATCTTCTAGGACTTCCCTTAGAGTCAACTTGTGCAATGTCTAGGTAGCGTCCAATAACATTACATATGCTAAATAAACTTTTCAAGTAACCCTAGTCAACGTTAATTTATTTTTGTTCCGTTTTACATGAGGGAACATATGCACTAACCAACATAGATTATGTGAGCTAAACATGGAATCCAGTGTCTTTCCTACATCGAAAAGAGGTGGTCTAAAGGACAATGTAAAACCGAACATGACATAGTTTTCTAGGTGGATCCACTAGCTAGTATCCTATGATGGCAACATAGTTCAAGAAATAGGAGATGTATTAGAGGCAAGTAGTTCCACATTACATGGCAGCCTCTATCTCATGAGAATCAGTGTGAACCTACTTTCCCCTATGGAAGGGACACTTCCCATATATAGTTCATCGGTGCTTTGATTAAGTCTATTTTCTTGGAATAACCTTTTAATTCTTTTTCATAATTAACTTATCATAGGTACTAGGAAATTATCTCATTATATAACATGATCATGAGCTCTTTTACATTAGATGAGAATCGTCCTTTCATCGTAACTTTTGCATTCTGAGATTAATATAGCATAATCACGTTGTGTAAAGCATATAAGGGATATCATAAACTTGTATATTAGTGTTCATATCGTGACCTCACAATTTATATATACATAGTCAGCATATTCACATAGAAACATCATACATACTTTTCATAACATAGCATCAAAACTTATAGGCTATCATAAACATCTTAGTGTAATATTTTAGAAGACTTACCCCTCTTTTTGAAGAAATTTACTTATCATGGGATATTCATAATAATGTTTAGTTAAATACTCATTGACATAATCAAGAACATCACATAAAATCATGTTCAAGATCAATATGTAGCACATTAGAGGGTAAACAAGTCATAAAAGGGTTCATTCAAACCTTAAATTCCAAGCCTAATGTTTTCACGATATCAAACATTATAAAAACCACATTTAAAACCATCATAGAGAGAAATATCATTTATCACACGACATTAAAACATTATCAATTAATTACTCAACAATTCAAGCGAAATTAGATGTAGAAAACGTTAACTTTTCATTTGAAATCCCAAATGTAAGGTTAGGAAAAAAATCCATTTTATAGACTAAAAACCCTAGTATTTGAAGTTCTTGAAAACTTATCCTGAAAGGACCTGTTGGGTTAAAGTAATACGAAGAGTGAAAAACTCATACCTTATAAATTAATAATCCACGAAATCTAATTGGAATCTTCGAAATGTTCGTCTTTTTCCTTATGCTTTTTCTTGTTCTTCAATGGAGTTTTGAGAAGAGAGCATTTCTTGAGAGATGAGAAAATATTTGTTTTGATCTGGTTTGGAAAGTGTAAAAGTGGTCTAAAACTGACCTAATATCAATATATTGATGTCCCAATAATTACCCTAAAGACTATCCACTTAAATTACCTAAAACACCCCTCTTAAATTGTCTACAACTAGGACAACATTTGACTTAGGGTCTCGGGTTTTGACTAGGAATTAAGTTAATTAATTAAGTTATTTTAATTAATTAAGTGACCTAGGTAATTACTAAAGTACCCCTAAGTCGTTAGTACCATAACTAAACTCGTTTGGACAATCGTAGGTTAGGTACTAGAATGGTTCTTTAGTTAGTTATTCAGTTCGTTTCACCCAGCTAGGTCTTAGAATTTCAGGCACACTAGTTGATTTATTTTTCACCTAGGTTAAGTTAGCTAGTTAGGTTAGTTAGTTTGGACCTAGAATTATTTATAGAGCTCGTCACCACCTAGTTCAATCTGACACGCCTGTCCCCTTATAGTCATAACCGAATCGATTGGCCTTGTCTGTCGGCAGGTTAGACATGTGCTTGGGCATGTGTTGTTGTTCCCTTTCCTAACTATGTACGTCTTGAAATGGTTGTGAAATGTTTTAATTCGGCACTACATTTCATACGTATATGCACTGACTTATATGTATGGGCTTGTATTAGACCTCTCATAGATTGATTACACCATGTGGCTATTCAAGGATGCCATAATTTCTAGGGTATACCCTCGTGTCGTTACAAACTTTGTATTAGAGCATAAGGCTATGAAGTAGTTTTTTGGATTCAATGTCACATAAAACCCACATCTAGTAGAGTCTTTTTCATTGTTATGAGTCGCGACACATCTATGAGACTGAGTAAGACGCTTGGAAAGATAGTTGATAATAAAGTGGTCAATGAGGGAGTTCTTCTCCGAGTTACACAAGTTCTCAAAGGTAGAAAACTTCCATAAGGTGTTCAACTTCCTCAATGTTAACAAGTCCCTATAGTTTAACAAGAGGATGAGCTAACGGTGGTTCCCCCAGACATGACTAATGGGGATATTAAAGTGTCTATCGTTACCCTAGACAATTCCATGATGGCTCAAGTGAATATAGATATTGGGACTAGGATAAATCTTGTTAAGAACAGCATGACCTCAACATTAAGGGACTTTGTGTAGTATAATCCTCCTATGTTATTTTGTTCTAAGGAGGGAGTAGATCCCCTTGATTTTTTAGATGGTGTCTATAAGGTGTTGAGTTCTATGGAGGGACTTCTATAAAAAATGTGTAGTTAGCTTCATACAAATGCGGAAAGTTGAGTCGGGTCATATAGAATACGAAGAGTTCAAGGACGACTTCTTAGGAAAGTACATTTTACGTTAAAAGAAGGAGGTGAAGGTTAAGAAGCTTATATACCTTCGTCAATGTAATATGAGTGTGGAGGAGTATTCCTTGACTAAGTATTCTCTATCTTTGGTGTCTAACCCTAGAGATGAGAAAAGTTGTTTTGTGACCAGTGTTGCCGACCTTGTTAAAGAAAAGTGTCATACGAGAATGCTCCATATATACATAAACGTATCTACAATTTTGGTGTGTGCACAATCCACTGAAGATTCCAAGATTAGTAAGATTACAAATATTCTAAGAGGTGTAGATACGATAAGAAAAACAAACCTAGAATTAAGTCGAGGGCTTCAAATCAAGATGGGTTCAATACTTTTAAGAACAAATATGAAAGGGTGATAGTTCTAAATGTGTTATGCCTACTTTTTCAACTTGTGTGAAGAAGAATTTTGGGAAATGTCTAGCCGAAATTAATGTGTGCTTTGGTTCTGCTATAGATGATCACAAGCTAAGATATTCTCCTACTATTTCGGATAAAGGGAAAGAGTCCACTAAAAATCCTTTTCAAGGTACGATTAATATTCCTCAAAGCCGTGTTCCTTCTAATTCTCCCCAAGAGGACAAGAAACCTAATCCGCATGAAGGTACCGATTAGTTATTATTTCCCTTTAGTGTTATTCTAGATAGAGTTTATTGGTTACCTTTAAGTAGGGTAGTATTGTGAATAGTTGGGCTGTGGATTTTTGTCTCGTCTCTTTTATTCTATTCAACCGTAAGAGTTAGATCTTCATAGTTGCATGTTGCATTTGTTTAGGAGTGTAAATGAAAATGAATTTCATTGATCTCCTTACATTGTGAATATTTTCATACCTTTATAATGAATTGCTTAAATGTTGTATTTGTAACCTAGAAAGTATGCCTTACAGTAAGGTATTTAAAAAGGTTTCAAAATTGTCCGTTATGACATTTCATCACAATGTACTTGGGTATAATCTTATTAGCTTGATGATATGTGGAGAAGGGAATTTCTACTAAATGTAATGAGAAGGTAGAGTCTTATTGCATGATAATTTGTAGATTTTGTGCCCACTTTCTTGTTGTGTTTTTAGTCTCTTGATTATGCGGAGTTGATGTTCCTCCTAGCTATATGTATTCAGTAATATGTAGTATTGTTATGAGCTTCTACTTTTGATTCTTTATCTATTGAAAGTATTGAAAGTGTGAAGTATCATTTGAAGACGAATGTTGTCCAAGTGGTGGAAAAAGTAATAGACCACAAAACGAATTATTTTAAAGTAGACCCCAGTATTTGTGTTATGAGTTTGTAAGGTGTAAAAATGATGAATTATATCACTATAAGTCAGTTTGAAGAGTTTGGAAGTGAAACGTCAAAGAACGACCAAGAAGTTCAGAAGTTAGCCTTTGTATGGTCTAGTGTGTTGTAGTGATCTTTTAAATGTTTTACGTGTTGTTTTGTTTCTAATTTTATAGGAGAGGACTATGACACCACCCTAAGGCTCATTAAGGAGGATCCAAAAGTTTGGGAGAAATTTCTTACAACAGTCCCATATAAGGAGCTCAATCGACTCCTTGTAGTCAAATGTATACCAAATCAATTTGGGGCATTTCCCCTTACTTGGTTGTGGGATATTAATAACAAAAAAACATTCTGGTACCAAAATCACATAGAGAAGGACGGTCAATTGATTGGAACGTGGATTGACAGCTGCATATTTTTATAGGTGTCTCCGACAAGTGAAGGGTAGTTTGGGAAATTCACCTAACATCCTAATAAATTTATGGGCAGTTATTTTTGTTTTTTTTAGGTAATTTAAGTTACTTTATAAGCATAAAACCTAATTTAGACTTATTATTCAAAATAAAATCCCACGATCAAAAAGAGTTCTCTCTAGACTCCAATGATTCTAAGGACAAGGTTGAATCTAGGATTAGATTTATTCACTGACTCTCAATAAATTTTGTGGATATTCATCAATTAAAGTATGTTGATTTATTCCTTGACTATTATCTCAATCAAGGACAAAATTCCAAAGGCTTTTCAAAGTTGTAAAAACATAAAAATTCTAATTTAGTATTCTACGCATGGGTTCTTGCATGAAAACGTTTAAATCAATGTTTTATTATATAATTGATGTTAATTGAATGTTTTCATATCAAAACATCCATGACACCATGAATTCCTTGAATTCCTAGTTTTGGATATACTATAGGTCAATTTTATTGATTTTACGTGTAGATTGTATTGGGTTATTAAATAATGTATTAATTACTGTTAGAATTGTTCATGGCTGCCGTACATTTATTTGATTGAATTATTGTCTTAGTCTTATGTATATTGTTATGCATAACATCTCAAATATGTTAAATTATATTGGAAAGGCTAATAGTTAATGATAATGGCTATGGGAAAATGGTTAGTTTACCTACTTCTTCTATTTAGTGCAGCGTTTTTATTGAATTGTAATGAATGATATGGTCAACTTATGGTGGCAGTGTTTATGTGTTTCGTATGATATAAACATAGCCTTGTCGGCATCATTATATGAATTGTTTTATTAGTATGTTATAGATACTATACGTGATCTACGTGACGGATGATAATGTTTACATGCACCTGTGAGGTTTAAGTATATTATAGACTGTGATGATGTCACATACACGGAGTACTATGTAGACGTAATTGTCATCGGCGTAATCGTCGAAGAGGACTAACACTAGCTTATTAGATTACATCGTTACATTCATAGGTTAAAATTGCAGAAAATTTAATTATCCTATTTTATCTATCAAGAGTTTTGCATAAACCTCCTGCATACACATAATATATATTCATCTGAAGTATATATAGACCCTTCGTATAAGAATATTACATAGTCTACTACTTTTATAGAACATATTTATTTAAAACATATATCGTAGTCTCAAAACCGATTTCTCATCTCTGAACAATCTAAACAAGAGTATAAAAATTGGGCATAATCTATAAATCAAAATAAAATAAAAGCCACATATAGTCTATACAATCATTAGTACATTAATGAATGGAAACGAACAAAGTGTCTTTTAGACTAATAAACATCCAATGCTAGAAAGTGACATTTCCTTCGATGTTTTTAGGACTGCCCAACTTGGAGAATGAGATTCCAAGTCTTCCTTCACAAATCGTCACAAGCCCTTCAATGACTGAAACTTTAACTGTTTGGGAAAAAGGGAGAAAATGGGGTTAGAACATTACTTTTATCAAGAATAGGACCATATGCATACCCAACATCTAAATCATGCTAAAAAGGGACATTGAATTAAAGCATGGTATTTTACATTCAAAATTCTTATGAACATTGAAGAATCAATACAAGTAAATAGATGATATTCATATGTCTAGACCATGTATATCACAAGACCAACAATACTTAGTTTACTTAAGTAAACATGCACATCAACATAATTGAACTCAAAATAAAGACAACTTTATCGTCAAGTCATGACATTAACATGCATATATAAAATTTCACAACCTCATGACAATATCAAGACCCTCACTCATGAAACCTCATTAAGTTTTGTAGTGTATTGATTTATCGAAGCCCCTTAACCTTACAGGAAAAAAAATTAACTAACAAAAATCCTAATCAATGCCGACTTCACATATCATATCATTAAGATTACATAACATCATACTTTAGCAATATGGACCAAATACATATTCATAAGTGAAACCATCATTATAGAGTGTCCTAAACATGCAATATCATCATATACATACATAAGGACATCCTTCTAATAATTCTGTCAAGGCTAATTATTGCAATGTGTAGGTAGAGTCCCATAGCCCTACCTAGACTAAGCTAAACCACTTGGGTCATCCTAGTTAGAGTTCATTGAATATTTGGTGTTACCTTTTTGGAATATCTTTCCTTAACCGACACAGACCAAATGAGCTAATGTGGACTCCCATTTCATGGAACTTTACATCGAAAGAAGGCAGACTACTTGCCAAATTAGTACAAAAACATGAACATAGCTTCTATATGGATCCACTTGCTAGTATTCTTATGGAGTCATAAGGATTGCATAAGTATTTTCCTTTGAATACAATTTATATGTGAGTTTAGCACATTTACATAATCACTTAATGATAAGGAACATTGGTAAATTATCATCATCCTTATTACATTTACATCTTAGCCAACAACTCACGAACCATATTTCAATACATTATAATTCAACATATGGTATACTTCAATACAACATCATCTTTTAATCAAAAGATATCATATTTGAAGTTATAAATTGAGATCACAAGACTTACCCCAATCTCCTTCACAAGCCATCATCAAGGAATTACCGTCAACCGTCAAATCCAACCCAAAAATGGGTGTAGTATAAATACACCACAGTAATCAACATATGAATAACTTCAATTGCATCACTACACAACAATGCATCACTAGAGACATTGAGACTTAGCTCAAATTCATCATCTACCTCACAATCTTTTTGAATTACTCAAGAACTAGTGTAATTGGATTACAATACATCACAATCTAGTAATTTCAGCATAATAACAATATATAATATTAATTCACACATTAACTAAGTCAATTGTATCAATACTACATAATTCAATTCAAGATCACAATTTACCGTTAAGAGAAAAAGCTCATCCTTCAAGAAACTAGGTCAATGCATCAAGAAATATTCTAATTTATTAACAATACGTATTAATATACTAATAATAAACAAAATGAATCATAAACAAAGAAATGGAAAATATCAATTTCGTAGTGGAAGAAAACCCACTTGAATTTCTAACTTTTGAAATAAATTTGGAGAAACCCTTTGGGAAAATAGATCTTAAAGGTGAAAGGTTTCACATACCTTACTAATTGATGATGTTTGATGAATAAAAATTTTATCCTTTTCAGCCCTAGAACCCTCCTTTGCTTGGTCATCAATGGAATTTCATAGGGAGAGAGAATGAAGAGAGAATAAAGAGCAATCGGGTTTTGGGAATTGTAAGACTTCGGTTGAGTCTAATTAGGTTTTGGGTCTTCATAGGAGTTATTACCTAACATGATTTCGCCTGCCTTAACCCCTAACTTATTAGCTAAAAACATAAATAAATGAACTAATTAAAACGTAACAGTAACACCCAAACATGACCTACGAGACCTTGACTGACAGATTGACCAATTTAGACACATCGTCACTCTAAATTAATGCTTACAATGTAGTAATGGTTTATAGTGTCTTGTGAAAGGTTGTACTCATATTCACTAGTGTCTACTTCTATGCATATTAAGCTTATTCCTATGAAATTATTATATGTGTTTCCTTAACGAGGATTACTTAATAAGCGTACTAGTATGAGTAAGGGTATGGGACCTTGCTTATGAATTGAAGACGTGGGACTATATAGAATAGTTCCTAATATTGGTTTCTCGGTGCATGAATATGAATGTATGTTCATGTGTGGTCTTAATGTGTTTGTGTCAATGGAGTCCTAACATATGTGTATACACACACACATGAATGATGATCTAGTGCTAATACTTATGCTATGTCCATGTGAAAGTATTTTTCAAATTATTTACGTTGATGAACTCTCATCTATGACCAATGAGCAATGGATATGAGAGGATGAATCTCCTAAGCATAATTTCATAAAGTAATCATAATAAAGGTTTTATAATAAAAGGAGAATTTAAGTTATTACCGAATGAACTTGAATATGAGGGGTGGCCTTTCCCATTGTAGGAAGGTTGGTCAACATAGACCTCAGTGGGTAGAGAGACTCATGAACCAAAAAGGGTGTAGAGATATGTTTTCATGATTGCCCCATAGTTCTATAAACTATGCTTACCACATCGGATCTAGATATGTGATATAATCTAAAGATTCTAACATGTGTTAATATTCTACCTTGGCTAGGTAAGAACACCTTCCTTTGTTGTAAGGCTCTATAACACCAAATTCCATGTTTAACACCCATGGTCTTAGGTTCGGTTAAGGCTTAGCTTCCCAAACGTAAAATGTACAATTGAAATAAACTAACGACCCTCTCTAGGATGACCCAAGGTAGTTTCTTAGTGTAGGTAGGGGTATGGGACTTTACCTATGCATTACACAATTGGATCTTGATAGAAGTGCTAGGAAGGTGTCCTGATACATGTTTATATGTATATGTTCGTTATGCATGACTTTGTAGTAATTGTCTACTTGTTGTGATGAAACACCTGGTGTGAGTCCTAATGAACCTATGTGATGTGTTCTTGTTCTTATATGCAATATATAGGTCTTAATAACGATATTATGAAGGGCTTGGTTGCAATGATTGAAGTTGTCTTCACTTACTATGTTGATGTATGAATTGAATGTAAAATTTTTGGTCTCATGATGGTTTTACTAGGTATGTGTAAAGTTATGGAGTTTCACATGTACATTAAACTAGTAGACTAAGATTGGGGTAATTGGCAAGGTCTTGCATGATTTATGTGAAGTGAAGTAAATATATGTGCAAATGGATATAACCTATTGTAAAGATAATATATTCTTTACATAAATGTGTCTATGTTGTAATATGATCCAATGATTGTATGTGTTGGCTTATGTAAGCTGTATGCATGATTTATATTTGTCCCTAAGGTGATGCATTGCACCAAGTATCACTAGAGGGTAACTTGGGAGATTTATAAAGAAAATAAAAGATAGCTCACTGTATTATTAAAAGAGCTCACTGTAAATTGACATATAATGTGCCTTGAATTCTATATGTGATTTTATATGATGTTTGGCCTATTATTATATCTATATGAAGTATGTGAATTATAGAAATGCTACTGCGTAGAAGTTTTATAAAGAATTCACAAAACGGCATGAAGTATGATTTCAACTATAATGTCCCTTTTTAATGCATGTTTTTGTATGGTTGCCATACTTGGTTCATTTTGTACTATATCCATTCTTCTCTAATTTTTACACAAAGTGTAGGCTATGGATGCTTAAGGGATGTCTCTACAAAAGAGGAGCTTGATATGTGATTCCAAAGCTCAAGGAATGGAATCCTTACGTCCAAGGATGTCCTCATGTTTAGCTTACTATAAAGCCTTATGAATCGTATAGTTGATTATTATGTTATAAGGGTCGTGTCCTATTGTACTCTTATGATGTTCTGTTTTGAATAGCAAAGTGACTTAAGGTCTAAGTATATAATATGATATTTTATAAACATGAAGTGAAGTTTCTAGCATACGATGTGTTATTAAAAGTTTTAAATTTTCCGCTAAATATACAATGAAAATGCGATGAATGATTACTATAGGATTGTATACGACCTCTGAGAGGTAAAGTATCTCATGTTATTTCTAGGGGGTTCTCCACAAATGTGATTGAGAATTCCTCATAGGGGAGTCGAAACCTCAAGTGGACCTATAGGGTTAATTTTCCTCTATGGAAATTCAACACCTCCCTTTGTCAAGTTCTCTCGTTGATAAGCTAGATTCCCTTCTGAAATGTTTTTAATCCTTTATTAATGATCATAAATTATTTTAGGTCATACTGTCTATCTATTATAAAATTATAATCAACATAACTCAATAAGAATTGCATGAATGTTTCCTTTCATTAAAATTTATACACGTGAGGTTAGTCCATATACGCAATAACATCATGATAAGGCACATTGATAAGTCATCACAATCCTTATAACATTTACTTCTTATCCAACAACTAACAAATCATAGTTCAAGACATTTTAATTAGCCATCATACAAACCCTAACAAATCTCATCATTAGGTGTACTTCAACATAACCTCATCACTAAAAACATGTAATAATAATTGAGATAAAGGTTAGGATCATAAAGACATAATAAATCTCCTTCACAAGATATCAACCATGGTTGTACCATCAACAATCTAATTAAACATAACAATAGGTATAATACCAACACATAATAGTAATCAACACAATAGTCAGGTCAATTGCACCATCACTATCAAAATTAACATGAATTCATGACCTAGTGCAGGGGAATTGGGTTCATCACGAATTAATCATGAAATAGATCCAATCTTAACAATACATTACCTTAGGCGGTCCATCAATGAATTAAAATAGATAAAATGAGTCTAACAATCAGTATATTATTCAACTTCTATCAATTCATAAGCAAGATCAAAGATATGAGTAATTTGGCAAAAGGGAAATGATCTACATAACAAATAATCTACACTAAATTTGTCATAGTGAATAACAACTTATCATCAAATAAGAAACAACCTACACTAAATTAGTCATAGTAAATCACAACTTATCATCAATGTGAAGTTTAGAAGAAAACCCATTAGAATTGGATAACCCCATGGAATTGGGTAACTTAAAAATTAACTTTGAAAGGATCATATGGGGAAAACAATATCAAGAGTGAAATACTTATACGTTAATGAAGATTAATCCACGATATAAGTTAAATCCTTGATAAATTTGTCTTCTTTTTAAACCTTTGATCTTTCTTGAATGGAGGACTTTGGGAGCAAGATAGTAGATAGAGATGAGAGCTTTTGGGTTTTATTTTAGGAATTTTATTTAGGGAAGTGTAAAACGTCTTAAAATATACCTAAGGGTACATATTATAAACACTTAAATTACCCAAGATAACCGTCACTTAAATCGGTCTATTTGTGAAGTCAAAATGGTCAAAAGATGATTTCAACAAATATGGAAAGTGGTTGCACGTTTCGAGGCTAATTCCATATTTTATTTTTGAAATCCGAGTTGAGTAACTAAGACTCATTTCATAAACGTGTCGCGAGGGAAAACGTTCCAGGATGCGTGGCAATAGTGCATCACGCAGTGACAGCCAAATCTAGGGTGCCACAAAATTGTTTTTGCATCCTGCCTACCCGTGTTGGGGTACTCCTCAATGACCCTTGGTTCATCCTTGCGGTGTCGTTATTATACGTTTGGACCCTTTGTATTACATTTTACATATCCAAAATCTTCTTACAAGTTTTATACTTCATTTGACCCTCCCAATCTTTCAACAAACAAAAGGACGTCAACTAGTTTAATTTAGCTAGTTTCCGGATGTCATAGAGGTTCCTTGACCTCTTTTCTCTAAAACTTGTTGGATAACATTTAAACATTAATAAGGATCTTAAAATAGTGATACAACCTTTAGACACTCATGTGGGTCTCTAAATTAGGTCTTGAATTTTCGGAGTGTTCCAATCTGAGACTTGTGATAACCTAGGTTTATGATACTATAGTAGTGAATAGGGTGAACTATAGATTACATTGGTTATGCCTATTGTTTCTTGAATGATATGTTTTATGTTGAATATGTGTGTGACTTTTTTTATTACACTTACATCCCTTATATTATATATGTACAATGTGAATACAACTCTTCACTTAGTATGCTGAAGTTTCTTAGTCTTATATGTGTGATCGACATGTGACCTTGAACATAGTTAAGAAGGTCCTTTATGTGGAAACATCAACCAAGATGGAAGTTTATGATATTGTTAAAGTTGAATGTTTTAATGACATTTTTCTTTTGTTAATGGTGGATTAGGGTTGGTTAATTAGAACGGTATAAAATCATCCTTAGAAATGTCATTTACCTATCCTCTTAACCATTTTAGGTAGCCTTTGTGGACAATCTTTTGAAATTTATAATTTGATTAGGTAAGAAAAAAGTTATAATACCTGTTCATATACTCTTTTATTGAAATATTATATGAGAACTAAGTCTATCTCGTAGTGAGTATGCTAAAGAAATTAGTTTAACTAAGATGACTTTAGAGAACAACGAAACCTTCAATTTTCCTTAACCATTTAGCTACAAGAATTGTGTCTTAATTCTATCATTGCCAAATAGAACACCCTCCATAGGAGTAGGTTGAAGACTCCGAATTACATGCATAGCTTAGTATGTTCTACGTCGATTATTTCATATTCTCATTATATGGTTTATTTACAAGTATTAGAGAACTTGTATGAAATTAAGGTAGTTGAATGGGACACTATCTAGACAATGGATGATTCGACTTTCAATATGTTAGTATATGAGTCCCTAGGTCTTCTCCAAGACAATTTCTTAAATGTACATATATGTTGAATATCTCTTCAATAAAATAAAGAAGATAATATTACACCCTGAATCTAGACAACAGATGCGACCGGCGTCATTAATCTCTCAGAGGTCGCAGAGAAGCCTCTTCTTAGCATTCAGCACAATCAAAAAATTAGATTTGTAGGAAAATTAAATTTTTTAATATACGAATGATGTATACTTAGTGAACTTTATAGGAAAGATTCATAAAACCATACGATATTCTAAAAATGTGTCACATATATAGGAACCATATAAGAGTGCAAATCTAAACTTAGCCAATAATAGTTAATATTCCATATAGGTCTTATTACAAAAGTATTTAAATAAAATAATTGAAATAGCGTATTCTTAAAACTACTAAAAATTATGTAATCTAGAATATGAAAGATATCATCCCCGAACATGAAGACCTACAAAGACTTGGAGAAAGAGTTCCAATCTTCTTCAAAAATCGACCACTTATGCTTCAATGGCCGGAACCTACAGTTGTTGTAATTTAAAATAATAGGGTTTTTACGCCAGATGTATTAAGTATGTGTATATGCACAAAAGACATAGGCCATGCATGAAAAAGTATCATTTATTATTCTTTAGAAACATTCTAAGTCATATGAAAGTCTTCAATGAACATACCATATAACATATACAAGTAACGATTTCATCACATAAACCATGATCATAATCGATGGCATATTCTCATAAAGTCACCTTAACAATTCATTTTCAATAAACAAAATTAACATAAAATAAAAGTACATACGAATGATCCCTTTCCCAACCTACAAGTGCAATGGTCATGTGAAGTCCCATAATCCCACATAACCAAGTAGATAAGTTAGGTGACCATAAGTAAAGCATTTCTTCATTCAACAATATAAATAAATCACATATTCATTATTGTAGCCAAAATTCATCTAAGAGTAAAATCATTTTATTACTTAAGAAAAATCTCCTAGGACTCCCGTTAGAGTCAAGTTCTGCAATGTATAAATAGAGTCCCGTACCACTACTTATACTGAGCAAACTCGTCAAGTCACTTTAGCAACGTTCATTTAGTTGTCTTTAATTTTACATGAGGTAACCTACACATTAACCAACATAGACCATGTGATATAAACATGGAATCCGGTGTCTTTCCCACACCGAAAAAAGGTTGTCCACCAGCCAAAGTAGAACTAAACAAGACATAGCTTTCTAGGTGGATAACTTAGCTAGTATCCTATGGTGCCAACATATTTCAAGAACTAGGAGATGTATTAGAAACCTTTATTTCAACATTACATGTCAGCCTCAATCTCATTAGAATCACTGTGAACCTATCTTTACCTAGGAAGGGACATTTACCATATCTAGTTCATCGGTGCTTAGCTTAAGTCCATTTTTTGAAATAACCTTTAATTTGTTTTTCATAATGAAGTTATCATAGGTCATAGGAGATTATATCCTTATATAGCATAATCATGAACTCTTTTAGATTAGATGAAAATTGTCCTTTCAGTGTAACATTTCTTTTCTGAGATTAGCATAACATAATAACCTTGTGTAAAGCATACAAGGGATATCATAAACTTGCATATTCGTGTTATTATCATGATATCACAATTTAAATATTCATAGCCAGCATATCCACATAGAAATATCATACATACTTATTATAACATAGAATAACAAATTATAGGCTAACATAAACATCTTAGAATAATCATAATTTTTGAAGACTTCTCTCTTGTTTTCAGAACCTTTTTTATCATGCAATATTTATAATAATGCTTAGTTAAATAATCAATAACATAATCAATAACAACTCATAAAAGTATGTACAAGATAAATTTATGGCATAGGAAAGGGTAAGTGGGTGATAAGAAGGTTCATTCGAACCTTAAATTCTAACCCTAGCATTTTCACGTTATCAAACACTGCAAAGAACCAATTTGAGAAACCATCACATAGATAAAAATCATGTATCACACGACATTCACACATTTTCAATAAATTACTCAACAATTCATGCAAAAAAAGATATAGAAAATGTTTACTTTTTATAAAAAAAATCATAAATGTAAGGTTAGGAAGTAAATCCGTTCTTAAGAATAAAAACCCTAGCATTAGAAGTTCTTGAAAACTTATATTGAAAGGACCTATTTGGGAAAGGAATACCAAGAGTGAAAAACACATACCTTATAGATGAAGAATCCACCAAATCTGATTGGACACTTTGAAACATTTAATTCTTCTTTAATCTTTTTTTTATTCTTCAATGGAGTTTGGAAAAAAGAGCATTTCTCGAGAGATGAGAGAAATTTCGTTTTGATATATCTTGGGGCGTGTAAAATTAGTTTAAAACTGACCTAATATTAATATATAGATGTACCTAGAATTACAAAGGCGCTCCATTTAAATTACCTAAAACGCCCCTCCTATAATGACTACAACTTGGAAAACATTTGACATAGGGTCTCGGGTTTTGACTAGGAATTAAATTAATTTATTAATTTTCTAATTTAATTAATTAAGTGACCTACTATAACTACTAAAGTACCTCTTATAACCATAACCAACCCCTTTGGTTTATCCTATGTTAGGTACTACGATGTTTCTTTAGTTAGTTATTCGGTTAGTGTCACCGAATTAGGTCTTAGGATTTCAGGAACACTAGTTGATTTATTTCATTTTGTTGTACGTTAATAAGCTAGTTAGGTTAGTTAGTTAGGACCAAGAATTATTTACGGAGCTCGGTCCCACCTGGTTCGATCTGACACACATGTCCCCTAATCGCCCTAACCGAATCGGTTGGGCTTGTCTCTCGGCTGGTTACACATGTGCTTGCACATGAGTTGCTGTGCATTTTCCTAATCATGTAATTCTGGAAAGTTCACTCCTTGTCCAAGGATCCTTACAATGAGCTTTGAACTGCTTAATCTACATTATAATTTTAAATAGTTATGTGCTATGCTATCTAAGTTTGACACATGGATGCCTCGTACCTAATGTGTTTGCAAATTAATTATGAAGTTTAGCCTAGGGTCTTTATTCTAGTTACACTTCCTAAACATGCTTGTATAAAGGCATTTGAACATCATGGTGTATTCTATGTTTTGTTAACTCATAGTAATTTGGTAACACCCTTTTAGCCAAAATTCTTTAACATGCCCAATCTTATTCAATAATGGGCATTGGGATACCTAGGTATCCCAATACATATTCTTATAACCTAATAGGCTATTCACTTGGCAACGAAATTTTTTTGAATGTTACATCATCCCCCCATACGAACATTCATCCCCGAATGACACTAAAATCTTTGGGAGGGTAGGAAAAAGACTCAATATTAGCAGCACAACCAACACATAACTTATCATTACACTTATCACTCAATTTATAAAGCATAAAAAGATAAGATCTACAAATTCATAAAACATAGTGATGACTTTCATTCTAAATTTTATCATAAGCTAAAAATGCATCAAAGAGTTACCATACTATAAATTTTCTTAAGATAACAACAAAACAACAAAATATAAGAAAACATATTCATACAAGCTTCATATAAGTTCAAAAATATAGTATGAAAACATCTTCCTAAAAATTTAGTTGGTACTATCTTTTACGAAAAATATTCATTTATCTAGTAAACAAGTTAAATTTTCCATTCTTGATAAATAAGGCATGAATTCTTTATAATCCAATCTTTAATGCGTATGCCCAATTCTTTGATTATTTGCATAATATAGAGTTTTTGGGGAATATATTCATACTCCAATATTGGCATGAACCAATAAATATTAAAACTTCAATCTTATCAAATACTAAGAATTTGGCATTCTCATGCTTCGCTTACATAGTTCACTTTGAACTTACATTTCTTCATTTTTCATTCTTACATTCGATTATACTAACTACTAAAAACGGAAATAGGGAGAACTTGAGAAGATTAACATTCAACAATATCATTGGGAATAACCCTACTTTCGGTTTTCTAAAATTCAATATGTTTGAAAGGCCTCCTTTATCCTTACTGCTTGGTATATATAACCCTTGTATATCATCTTAAAATCCTTTAAACACAAAGTAATTTTACCCCTTGGCATAGAACTTCCCCATTTTCCACCCATTGGGGTACAACTAGAAAAGGGATCAACCAAAACATCAAGAAGTACATCAAACTTCCTAGCTACCAAAGGTGTAATAAAAGAAAGTATAGCACTAGGTGAAGCCAAGCATAAAAATTAACATAAAAAATTGTAACACACCCGTGGCAACATCGGTAGAGATTATTTGTTCACCCCTAGACTTAAGTGCATTAAAATGGTTCCTTTTTGGAGCTTCAAAATTACGACCGCTTTAATTTGCTTGACTATTACCCTTACCTTGACTTCTACATTAGGACAATATCTCACTATATGGTCATCTTTGCCACAACCATATAAACTATTAGTGTCACGGTCGGAATATAGACCCTAGACGAGACCGCAGTTGTTTACCTATCAAAGGTCATACACAAGCTTGCATATGTCATTCTTACTTTATCTAGGTTAATTTTAGAGGAAGATTTGAATCATTTTTTTTCGTAACATACATTTACACTTACTAGTTAATATCATAGGCGTTCTCAAATAAACAATCTAATAAAGAGATAGACAAATGAAAGAAAAAGTTCATAATTTTATTAAACATTTTTTTGCGAAAATGACACAAATATAAAGTTTGAACTAAAGTGGAACGAAACACTATTATAACATGATCCACTAGTTATAGCCTAAATATTAGTTAGATAACAATGGCGGACATCCTCGAAAGCATGAAGGTCTACCAAGTTTGGTTGAAAGCTCCATGTCCGGATAGCTGCAACGTTAATCTTTAAGTTCTAGCGTCCACCTGTGCCTGCACCTAAAATTATAGAATTGTATAGGATTAGTACGCACTTGTACTAAATATAGGTATTTGTAAGCACACACCAAGGAAATGCATTATTAAGAACAACTTTTTCCTAACAACATGAGTATGGAAAATCAAGTCAATAGACTTGCCAAAAATGGAATAGTAAAGTTATTGAGATTTCAAATTTTGATTAGAAAAGTCATTCCATGAGAGTAACATGCATCATCATACTTATCATATTGCACTCATCACATAACAGCTTACCCATAGCACATATCATTTTGCATCTAGCACATAAGATCTTCCATATAATTCGTTCATATACCATGAGACCTTTTAATCAAGGACTTGATATTAGGAATTCCCAAAATGAGTGCTCAATGTATGGGACCTCAACTAGGGAGACTTCATTAGCAAACACAGGGTCTGCTTCATTCGTTCATACGTACTTCACTTCATTTCTTTCATTGGCCAGTGTGAACACAAATTTTATATAGGATGTATTGTAAGACTTTCATCGAGTTCGTTGTGCACTGTTCAAGAATGAGTAACTCTCATTCCTTAGGTCTACCTCACCTCTTGATTATCCCATCCTAAAACCTTTGGTATCATTCATTTTATTGTGTACATCATTTGAGGCTGTCCTGATTCATTCATGGGGAACTTTAACGTTAACTGACATAAATCGTGTGAACATCATGAAATCCAGTGTATCCTCCACACCGAAAAGAGGTGCAGTCACTAACCAAAGTGACACTAAACATGCTAGCATAGGTAAGAATTGAAACCCGCTTTATCCCTATATTGACAGTATAAGTTCGAAGACTTAGAGATATAAAAATACCCATACCCGGTTGTCAGAGCTAGTGTATCCATGCTCAGTATAAAGTTCCATTACGTTCAACTTATACGCCATGAATGTATTTTTCTAGTATGATGACATCATAGCTCAATAGATGATTTATCATCTCATCATTAGTATTAAGTGTATAGTAATCTACACACTTGCATTAGAGTATTCAACGAGACTGGTCTCTTCATTAACTTTACACTCTTATAGGTGAGTATGTTTTGGTAACATTCACTTAGGCACATTTGAGATTGCCCCCATCTATTCTATTAGCCTCTTATCATGTTCTCAAAATATTCTTTAACTTTAGAACATTTTCTATTTATAATTACTCACACCTTCTTATGTGAATGTTCATTTAATCATATGCCAATGTACTTGGCCATTTATTGTGTTTCACACTCTTACTTAACCCTCCTAGGGTTTCATCATTTCATTGTTAATATCATCATATGCCAACGTACATGGCCATGTAGTGTGTTTCACATTCTTACTTAACTCTTCTAGGGTTTTATCATTTAGTTACATATATCTTACGTTCAATTACTTTTAAACGTATGCTAGATTTACGAATCTATACATATAATCCATGAGGCTTCATTCATAGTTCATTTAAGTGATTGATATCATTCGATGATTTTGTTGTACAAGACTTATGCATCGTGTATGTACGTAAAGATCATTGATTTAGATCTATGTAGGCAGCATTTTTTGAACATTTATTCACGTTTGCCTTATGTATCAATACGGAATTTGGGCAAGGGAACCCGAATTCAAATCCCTTATACAACACTTTTGACTTTTCATTATTTTGGTTTAATCCACACGGTTTGGGGACACAAGATCGAGCCCCAACGCTTCCATTTTATATTTCCCCAAAATTTCTCTCTTGAAATTTCACTCATTGGGACTGAGGGGATGTGGAATTGAACCCCCACAAAATCATTTTCTTTTTATTTCCTTCTGTTTAATTTCTCTCCTATTGGCTGAGGTGGTGTGGGTTCGAACCCACACAGCCCCACCTTAATTTTTTTCTCCTTAATTTTCTGTGGTTCTGCCTAGAGGTCGTTGGTTCGATTCCCACACGCCTCAATCATTTATTTTATTTTTTATTCATCCTTAAATCTTATTAAGAGGTGATGGGTTCGAATCCCACTCCTCTCATTTCTTAATTATTTATTTAATTTTTGGATCAAGGCACATGTGTTCGAATACCACATGCCACATTCTTATTTTCTCAAATTATTTCAATGATCATTAACATGGTCATGTCTCGAGATAGATTCTCAGTGGCATCACATATTTTAATTCATTATTACTTAGCACTATAATCCCTTTAGCTTGGCCAAAACACATCAACAAGATGCTGGAAATTTTTGCAGCCTAGTTTCTCACCTCTTTCACATTAAATGTTTAGACACTCTAACTAGTTTTTAGTGAGTTCTTTAGGCGCATTTTCATGGATTCATTTGACTATTAGTTTTAACTCAAATAAGCATTTTTACATCACTTATGAACGTCTTAATTTAAGCAAGTTTGTCCACATGAAATACGACCATAAACCTGTCATTTTTCGAACTTAAATCCAAGAGTGTATATCACGACTACACATTGCACATATATCATTTTTCAGTTAATTTTTGAAAACATGCTCAATATTAACTTAATTCCGAACATACAGACATAAAAATAATGATCACTAAAACATACTACATCCCTAATTTAAAGCAACAATCATACCCAATCTATGATTCGATGGGAGCTAGTGACAACGACATGCAACGGGGAACACCCCATATTTTTGGAATAGATTCCTCTGTACCTTAAGGGGTCTCCTGGGAAAAGGACAAAGAGAGAAGAGAACCCATACCTTTTTAACATTCAAACCTTAACTTTCTGCCCAAAAATATTTTCCAAACACACGTCCAAACAGAAAGTTCAAAACCAAATTTGACGGAACACCTTCCCTTTTTGCCAAACTTGATTCATTAGCGTTTGTTAAATTATATTTTCGCTTGAGTTCTTCAAGTGTGAAAAACATTGTTCTATTTTCTGTTGTTGTAGTTGTTCGGAAGAGAGAACGTGAAAGATAAGAGAGAATGATCATTTATTGAGAGATAGACGTTAGTAAGGAGTAGTTTAGGACTTAGTAAAATAATGTTTAGTTAAATGGTAAAAATCTTATTTCCCTTTTCTTTTAAATCAAACCATATACATTAATTCATTAAATTAATTACAAATTTAAATAATAAAATTTAAATCATTTCTTCCACCTAGGTTCGAACCCGGGTGGAGCAATACTTCACTCTAAGAGTAAATTTTCGGCCCTCTCTCTCAAAAATACCGCTCCACCATATTAATTAAATAAGTAATTATAAATTTAGCATAATTATGATACTACTCTTATACCGGAAAAAAACCATTTTACCCCTAGACCCTCTAAAATTATGATTTCCCCTTTTTAAATCCGATAAAAACTCATTCAGGTAAATTTTCATATTCGAGAGCCATACATGGCTGGACTCAATGTTTCCTAGCTCAACTAACTCCCTCAGTTAGTTGGTTTGTCTCTCACAAGGGTTCAGAGGTCTAGTTCTTCGCACAACTAATCGTAGCAATTCTTGAAACATTAAACATTATTAAGAATAACCATTTTAACGGTTGTAAGATCATCCCCCCATTGGAATATTCGTCCCCGAATGACACTACTATTTCTCTAGCGTAATGCTAGTCAAAACATAACATAGATACTATTAAAAACCAAGCGATAGCAAAAAAGAATGGAGAGATAAGAAAACTTACACTTAATAATAGGAAGTCTAACCTCAAGGGCTGAAAAAATGAGGGTAGAGGGATCTCATAACGTCCTTGGCCTCCCACATATAACCCTTAACAAGATGATTCCTCCACAATACCTTCACTATGGAGATCTCTTTGTTCCTCAAGCGCTTGACCAGTCTTTTTAAAATCTCTACATGTACCTTATCATAGGACAAATCTTCATCAACCCCCAATCCTTCAACATGAAGAATCGATGACGTATCACAGAGGCACTCTTCATAGATAGAGATATAAAAGTCTAGATGAGCAGAAGCTAGCTCTTATGTCAAGCCAACTCATAGGCCACCTCATCCACACGCTATAGGATCTCATATGGAACAACATACCTTGTACTCAACTTCCCTTTCCTGCCAAATTTCATCACCACCTTCATAGGTGATATCTTCAAATAGACCTGGTGACCAACATCAAACTCTAATGGTAATTTTTTGTTGTCTGTATAAGACTTCTGTTGACTGTAAGAAGTAGCAAACCTGTCCCTAACCCTCACCTTTTCTAAGGCCTCATGAATTATATGTGAAATTAAGATGGATGACTGTCCAACCTCGAACCACCCAACTGGAGACCTACATCTCCTACAATACAATGCCTCCAATGGTGTCATCTCAATGCTTGAGTGATAGATATTATTATACGGAGACTATATAAAAGGAAGATGGTCGTCCCAACAACTCCTGAAGTCAATCACACACGCCCTCAACATATGCTCTGATATCTAAATGATGCGCATTGCCTCACCATCAGTCTGAGGATTAAAGGCATTACTAAGCTTCACCTGTGGGCCTAAGCTCTCGTGGAAGGATATCAAGAAATGTGAAGTGGATTGAACTTTTTTGTCTGGAATGATAGATAAAGGAAACCAAAAATATCTCACCATTTCATCAATGTAGAATCTTACATAATCCTCAGCTTTGTAAGTGGACTTCAAAGGGATAAAGTGCACAGAGTTAGTCATTTTGTCCACAATAAACCATATGGAGTCGTGCTGTCTCCTAGTCTTCGCAAGACAAACCACGAAGTCCATATAAATGTCCTCTCACTTCAATGTGGGACCCTCGATCATCTAAGTAAGACCTCCAGACTTAAAATGTTCAGCCTTAACCTGTTGAAAGTTTGGAAATTCGGCCACATATTATGCAATGTCCTTGTTCATTCCATCCCACTAATAGATCTGCTTAAGACCATAATAGATCTTTGTTGAACCTGGATGTATGGAATATCTGGAACCATGGGCCTCTATGATGATCCTAGTCCGCAAATCATCTGCATCTGGTACACATAGCCTATCTTGGAACCTAAGTATGCCATCATCTCCCAAATAAAACGACTTATTCATCTTAACAAACTATTGGTCCTTCAGCTCCATCAACACATGATAAAAATGATGACCCTCCTGACTTCAACAATTAAGGATGATTCAGAACAAGGATGAAATGAAACACCCTAATTAGTAGAGTCAACTTACCGCACACACATTCTAGACAGTCTATTTATATCTTTAACCAACTTCTTCTTCTAATCCTCAACGTTGGGTTTCATGATCATCCTACTCAAAGCATCATCTACAACATTACCCTTAGCTGGATGGTAGTTGACATTGATATCATAGTCCTTAAACAGCTCCAATCATCTCCATTAACATAAATTCAACTCCCTCTGTGTTAACACGTATTGGACACTCTTGTGGTTTATGAACACATCCAACCCCATGCATGTAGTGCCTCCAAAACATATGTTCAAACGACACATCTACTAACTCAAGGTCATGAGTGGGATAATTATTTCCATGAACCTTGAGATGTCTGGACCCATAATGTATAACAATGCAACACTCTATAATAACACAACCTAAACACACCCTAGATGTATCACAATACATAGTGTAATTCTCACCACACTTAGGCATAGTAAGCACCGGGGTTGAAGTTACTCTATCCTTAATCTTCTTACAATCCTCGATCCATTTAAAAGACATGGACTTCATCTTATTCAAAGGTGTCAGAGAGGTAGCAATGAAAGAAAAACCCTCCACGAACCTTCGATAATAACCATCCTATCCCAAGAAGCTATGAATATTTGGGCAGTAAGAGGTTTGTTCAGATCTTAACATCTTTAGTCTTCCTTTGGAGGACAACACCAACTTATTATACAGAAAATTATGAACAATCAGATAGAAATAACGCAATATGGAATAGTAGATTTAATAAAAATTGGATACTGTAACCAATAAGTGAACAATATAATTTCTTAGATTTAGATTGTGTCACAGATATAAATAAAGCAATATTACTATGGACAGGAAATATATCTAAACAGTTAATAGATAACAAAATAGAAACAACAAAGACACCAAGATACATAAAAAGAACATTCGTAGGAACAACAAAATTATGGATAGAAAATCTACCCTGAGAAAGTTTAGAAGTACTTAGGAATGATAAGAAAATGGATGGATCCCCATCAGCAACAAATATAGATATACTAGACAAATATGAATCAGCAATAAGAAGTTAATTTGGAGGTATGACCACGGATATAAGAGTACCAAATAGAGAAAAAAATAATAAATAGACAACTTATGACAAAATTAGCTATATGTAAAATGTGTTATATAGAAGAATATACTTGTGAATTCAAAGAATATTATTACAAAGCTAAATACAATTTAGACGAAGCAAAAGAAATAAGAAAACAATATTTTACAAAATTACCAGAACCATTTAGTACCAAAATAATAAAGGATTGGGATAATGAAGGAATGGTAGATACTTTAGGAGCTAGAATAAAATTTCTATCTCAATGGTTTACACAATTATGTGAGAACCAAAAAGAAAAATTAAAAATGGAAAAAGTACTAAATAAAAATTTATCAAGTTGTAAAAATAAAATGGCACCACAGTTTGGGTGTACATAATAGGACAAAAATATCCTGACCATATATGTTCAAAATGTGAAGGAGAAGACAATTATGTGCCAGACGTCCAACTAGAATAAAAGATGTGAAAACAAGATATTGGAAAGAAAGAAAGAAGAAAGAGACATAAAGATATATGTACAAATTAGGTCATAGTCATTGTCGGCCATTTGGCCAAAGTTTATTTTGTTTTCTTGTAAAAAGTCGTAAAGTCAATAGTGTCAGCATGTCTTTATCGTAAATAGTAAGAGTCAAGTAACTGTGTAAATAGTAAGAGTCAAGTTACTGTGTAAATAGTAAAGGCCAATTGTCTTTTAATAAAGATGAAAGGTCATTATGTATGCCTATATAAGAGGCATTTGCCTTCATAAATAAAACACACCTCTTCCAAAAATCTCTTCCACTACTCTCTTCTCTCTCTTTACGCTTCCACCTTTGTCGGACACAACATGACTGAGGACTGATTTAAGCTTGAATTCAAACTTGATGAATTTGGCACACAACTGGTGTTGTCTAAGTACCTGAAAGGTTAGTCTCAAGTGTTGTTCTTGCTATTCCTTGATCTTAGAGTAGATGAGAATTTCATTAATTAATACTATGACAAGGGAGCCAAGGTACTCACGGAAGACCATGTTCATGAGATCCCTAAATGCAACAGGTTTATTCATGAGACCAAACCACATAACTAGGAACTCATAATTACTATAACGGGTACAAAAGGTTTTCTTTGGGATATCTCCATCCCTAACCCTGAGTTGATGGTACACTGATCAAAGAATAATCCTTGAGAAGAAACTAGACCCTTGGAGTTGTCGAACAAGTTATCTAATCAGGCAAGTGGATACTTATTCTTCATAGTGACTTTGTTGAGCTGTCGATAATCAATACACATTATGAGGGTTCTATATTTCTTTTTGATAGACAACACTGGAGCACACCAACAGTATATGCTCGTCTAAATGAAACTCTTATCAATGAGATGTTTTAATTGCAACTTCAACTCTTTTAGTTGAGATGGAGACATTCTGTATAGAGGAATTGAAATTGGTTTTGTATCGGCTTCTAAGTCAATACCAAAGTCAATCTCTCGAGGGGGAGCAACAGCAGGTAAATCATCAGGAAATACAGCTCAGAACTTATCTACTACAGGCACTGAGTGTATGGAAGGAAATTCATGATATAAATCATTAACACTCACAACATGACATAATAACCCCTTGGATATTATTTTATTGTCCATAAGTTTCGAAATCAAGGGATTAGGATGACTCGAGTTGTACCCCTCCAATACTAGCTGTTCTTCGTAAGGGAAAAAAATCTTACAACCCTACCACGACAATATATAGAACCATAAAAATAATGCAGCAAATCCATATTAAGAATAACATCAAAAACATGAATAAAGGTAACTCAACCAAGTCTGATACACATAGTCTTACCACATACAACTATTGAGCAGTCCTTGTATACTCTATCAATTCTTACATTTTTTCCCAAAGGTGTACTAACCACTACAGGATCATGCTGAACTTCAGGCAATATCTCAAAAGTTAGAGTAAGAAAAGGTGCTACAAAGCAAACCGTTGACCCTAGATCAACTAATGCATAAATAGAAGTTGAGAATACTTGCAGCATACATGTGACCACATCAGTGGACTTCTCATGCTCCTCCCTGCCCTTAGGGACGTAGAACCTATTCCTTTTAGGAGACTCGACTATTGATGAATCATGTGGATTAGGCCTAGGTTGAGATTTACCTCCAACCTAACCTCATTTTTGTGGGCAGTGCTTAACCATGTGCCTACTTTTACCGCAACTGAAGCAGGCATTAGTGCCCTGACTGCACACTACACTGTCAGCATGACCACACATAGAACATTCATTTCTTAGATGCTACATCTCACCACCATTGCCATTCTTGTGATCGGGTATGCCTCCTCTAAGTGATGTAATCTTGTGAAAGTTAAAGTTCCCTAAAATTTGTTGCCCCTTTATAAATATGGGCTGCTCATAGAAGCCTTTCCTCTATTGCAAGGACCTGCCTGATTTAAGGCTTAGGCCTCGTAGAATCAGGAACACCACTCTTATTTCGGCGGTCCTGTACCTGCAATACATGCACCATAAACCTGGAGAGGTCCATGTTATTGTAGAGCATAACATACTGACACTCCTCCTCCAAATCTCCATTGATTCTTATGAGGAACCTGCTCATCTCATCCCTGCGGTTAGATACAATGGAAGTAGCATACCTTGATTGTTTTAATAACTTCAGGAAATACTAGCGGACTGCCATGGATCATTGTAAGGTTGATAAACTCGTCAACCTTGGTCTCCCTAATCTCTCCGGGACAGTATCTCTAAAAAAAGGTTGTCTTAAATAGCTCCCAAGTGACCGGAACTCCGCCTAAAACTCCACTATCTTTCCACATCTGGCACAAAGTCTATGCAACATCCTTGAGTTGATAGGAAGCCAAATCCACTTTCTCAATATTTGTGGCACCCATAGACACAAAAATCTTATGATCCTTATACACAAACTCTTGAGGATCCTCCAAAGTCTTCTATCCTTTGAAAATAGGAGGGTTCATTGTCGTAATGTCTCTCATCCTGTCAGCCATACTGTGAACCGATGGGTTCTACCTCTTAACATTCTGTCGGTTGACATGGTCAGTTATGGCTTGGGCCTACATAGTAATGTCCTTTTCAATCTGGGCCTGAGATGCCCTCACCTCAGCATTAGTCAACCCAGCAGGCTAACGGGCATAGCCACTCTTTTAGCTGAAGCCAGGGGTGGAACCTTATTACCCCCATCAGCTACTCCTCCTCTCTTTTGACCAATTGTTCTCGTAGTATTCATTCGATGAAAATAACAAAGGTTGATTTTAGACACTCTCATAATACCAAGAAAATTAGGCATTGGGAAATGCACGATTAGATCAGAAGAGGGGAAAGTTTCTTACGCATCATGCAGTATCTAATAAAGGATAGTGGTGCACTTCACTACCGTTACTTAGAAACTACTCGATGTGGTTGATGTGAGCTTATTATCTTTGAAATTTAACCTAGTGCTCTGATACAACCTATGTCACGACCAGAATATAGACCCTAGAAGATATCGTTTACCTCTTAGAGGTCGCATACTATCCTTCGTATGCCTTTCTTACTTCATCTAGGTTAGGAAATTTTGGAAGTTTCTATTTCTTAACATACATTTATACGTACTACTTAACATCATATGCATTCAAAAATCAACCATCTAATAAATTTTTATTCAAATGAAAGAATCATATTATAATTTTATTAAACGTATTTTTTCAAAAACGACACCCATACAATGTCAGAACAAAGTGGAAGGAAAAAATAATGGAACATGCTCACTAGGTAGAGCCTACATCTAAGCAAGATAATAATAGTAGACATCCTCGAAAGCATGAACGCCTACAAAGTACGATGAAATCTCCGTATCTTGATATCTACAACGTCAACCAATAAGCTCTAGCATCCACCTGTGCCTGCAGCTAAAATTTTAGAATTTTATGGGCTTAGTACAAGCTTGTACTAACTATGAGTATATACAAGCACACACCAAGGACATGCATGCGTAAGAACAACTCTTTTCTAACCACATGATTATGGAAAATCAAGTTAGTAGACTTGCTAAAATAGGAAAGTCATTCCATGAGAGTAACATGCATCACCACACTTATCATATTTCACACAACACATAACATCTTGCACATATCACATATTATTTTTCATATAACACATAACTTCTTTCATATCATTCATTCATATACCATGAGACCTTGGAATCATGGAAATTACATTAAGACTTCCCAAAATAAGGTCTCTACAAGTGCGACCTCAACTAGGGAGCCTTGTTTAGCAAATATACAGTCTTCTTCATTCATTCATACGTACTTCACTTCATTTCGATCATAGGCTAGTGTGAACACCACCTATACCTAGGATGTAGTTAAGACTTTTATCTTTTTCGCTATGGAATGATCAAGAATGACCTAGTGATATTACTTAGGCCTAGTTCACCTCTTGAATATCCTATCCTTACTCCTTTGGTATCATTCATTTAATTGTGTACATCATTTGAGGTTTGCCTAATTATTCATGGGGAACTTTAACTTTAACCGACATTGATCATGTGAGCACCATGAAATCAAGTGTCTCCCCCACACCAAAAGGAGGTGGAATCACCGACCAAACTGACCGAAAACATGCTAGCGTACATGGGAATTGAACCCCGCCATATCCATATATTGGAAGTATATGTTCGAAGATTAGGAGATATAAGGAGATCCATACTCGGCATGCCAAAAAGCCTCATATCATGATAGCTCCACCCTTCACGAAAAAAGGCATCACCACTCATAGCTAGTCGATCGGTGCTCAGTTTAATGTTTCATTACATTAAACTCATACGTCATGGAAGCTAGCTTCTTGTATGAGGACATCATAGCTCAATAACTGATTTTCTCATATCATAATTAGTATTAAGTGTATATTCATCTCCATGCTTTCATTCGTATTGAGTGTATATTCATATCCGTACATTCATTGGTATTGAGTGTATATTCATCTTCATACTTACATTTGTTTGTACATAGAGGGTGGTATCTTCATTAACTTTACACTCTAATAGGTGATTACATTTAGTAACATTCACTTAGGCTCATTTTAGATTGCTCTCATCTTTTACATAAGCCTATTATCATGTGTCACCACATTCATTAACTTTAGCGCATTTGCTATGCATAATTACTCACCCCTTGTTACATGAATGTTCATTTCATCAAATGCCAATGCACTTGGCCATTTAATGTGTTTCACACTTTTACTTAACCATCCTATGATTTCATCATTTCATTTTTCATTTCATAATATGCTAACGTACTTGGACGTTTAGTGTGTTTCACACTATTACTTAACCTTTCTAGGGTTTCGTTATTTCATTATATACGTCTTTGGTTCACTTACTTCTAAACGTATGCTAGATTTATTGGTCTATAAATACAATCCATGAGACTTCATTCATAGTTCTTTTAAGTGATTGATATCCTCCTAAGATTATGTGTATCTTGTATATATGCCAAGATCATTGATTTCGATCTACGTAGACAGCATTATTAGAACATTTATTCTCCTTTGACTTATGTATCAACACGAAATTTTTTCAAGGGAACCTGATTTAAAATTCCTTGTATAGCACTTAAATTTTTATTTATTTTGCTTTTATTCACACGACTTGGGGACCCAAGGTCGAGCCCCAACGCCTCCATTTTAATTTTTTTCCAAACTTTCTTTCCTCAAATTTTGCTCATTGGGACTCACAGGATGTGGGATCGAACCCCCTCAACCTCATTTTCTCTTTATTTTCTTATCTTTAAATTCTCGCCTTTTGGCGAAGGGGGTGTGGGTTCGAACCCCCACCATCACACATTATTTTTTTTCTCCTTAATTGTCCTTGGTTCTTCCTTGAAGTCATGGGTTCGATTCCCACATGCCTCAAACTTTTTTTTATATTTTTTAGTTCCTTATTAAATCGATTAAGAGGTGGTGGGTTCGAATTCCACTCCGCTCATTTCTTATTTTTTATATCATTTTCGGATCAAGGCACATGGGTTCTAGTACCACATGACACATTTTCTTTTTCTCACAATATTTCTATGATTTTAACATGGTGACATCACGGGTTCGATTCTCAGTGGCCTCACAAATTTTATTTCATTTTACATAGCATGATAATCCCCTTAGCTTGGCCGAAACTCATCAACATGATATTGAAAATTTTTGCAGCCTAGTCTCTCACCTCATTCACATTAAATGTTTAGACACTTGAGTTCTTTAAATGCATTTTCATGGATTCCTTTCACTTTTAATTTGCACTCAAATAAGCATTTTTACATCACTTCTGAACATCACGAATAAAGCAAGTTTTTGCACATGAAATAAGACCATAAGCATGTCATTTTTCGAACTTAAATGCAAGAGTTTATATAACGTCTACACATTGCACACACATTATTTTTCACTTAATTTCGGACAACGTGATCAATATTCACATAATTCTTAACATACACATATAAACATAATCATTTCAAAAACACATTATATCCCTAATTTTTACCGGAAAACATACCTAAGCTATGATTCAATGGGAGCTAGTTACAAGGACATGCAACAGAGAACAACCCTAGTTTTCGTAATAGATTCCTCAAAACCTTAAGGGGTCTCTTCGGAAAGGGACCAAGAGAGAAGAGAACCCATACCTTTTTATCGTTCAAACCTCAACTTGGTACCCTATAAACTCCTCCAAATACACATCCAGAATGAATGTTCAGCACCATATTCGACGGAACAAATTCCCTTTTTGCCTAATGTATTTGATTAGCATTTGTTTTCTTATATTTTCATGTTAGTTCTTAAAGAGTGAAGAACATTGGTCAATTCTCATTTGTTGTAGTTATTTACGTAGAGAGAACATTATAGAGAAGAGATAATGATTATGTGTTGAAACATAGACGTAAGTAAGGATAGTTTTCTTAGGGTTAGGAGTTTAGTTTAGGACTTAGTCAAATAAGTTTTAGTTAAATGGTAACAATCTGAGTTCCCTTTTACTTTTAATAAGCAAAAAAGATGAATTAATTAAATAAATTACCAATTTAAATAAAAACTATTTAAATCATTGCTTCCATCTACGTTCGAACCGGGGTGGAGCAAGACTTAACTCTAAGTGTCAATTTTCGTCCCTCTCTCCCCAAAAAATTCCCTCTACATTATTTGTTAAATAATTAATTGTGTATTAAGGGTTATTAAGATACTACCCTTAGTCTGAAAAAAAACAATTTTACACCTAGACCCTCCAAACTTATGATTTCCCCTTTTTAATTCCGGTAAAAAACAATTCGAATAAATCATTATATTAGAGAGCCCAACATGGATGGACCCAATCATTCCTAGATAAACTAACTCCCCAAGTTAGGTTTCTTGGCTATCTAAAGGGTTCAGAGGTCTTGTTCTACACGCATCAATCCATGTGAAATAGGTCAAATCGTAGGCATTTTAGAAACATTAAGCATTATTTAGCATAACCATTTTTAGGGTTGTTACAATTTGTCCAAACAAGACATTCACCTACATATTTATTACAACACTTTCCACAAGTTGGTCTCTCTTTTTGTGGATCAACATTTTTCTCCTCTTGATTATTAGGACTACAACCTATATCATTGCGATACATGGAGAAATTAGAAGGAACATGGCTTCGAAAACTCTTCTTAAACTTAGGCGTGCCTTGAAAATCAATCCTACTCGTAGAAGAACTACCTTTAAAAGACTTTACCTTCTTAGCTTCCCTATTCCTCTTCCTTGGGCGACTTTCCTCAACTTGTTCAGCATGACCCATAAAACCTAGAAAGATCCATCTTGTCGTGAAGCATGTCTGCATGACATTATTCTTTGAGCTCTTTAGAGACACCCGTTACATAACAGATCATTTAATCCCTAGCATTGGAAACCAAAAAAGAAGCATATTTGAACAGCTTAAAGAACATTTAGAAGTATTCCTTAATCCTCATAGCTTCTTGATGAAGGTTGATGAACTCCTCTACCATAGCTTCCCTTTCTTCCCTCGGAAAGATTACGTAAAGAAATTCCTTTTTGAAGATCTCCCAAGACACAAGACAATCTAAAAAAACCTACTATCCTTCAATAGACTTTGTCATGTTTGAGCCACATCATTAAGTTGATAGGCAGCAAGCTCAGCCTTTTCCGTAGTACTCACCCCCACAGTAATTAAAATCATATTGACCTCATCAAAGAGATATTGGGGGTCCTCATCATCATTTGACCCAATGTACTTTGGAGGATCCACTCTCGTAATGTCTCTAAAACAGCTAGCCATAGTAATAGCATGTTAGTTTTCCCGAGGAAAAACCTCCATGTTATCTTCAGTCGTGATGGGTTGAGCTTCGGTGGTGATGGCTTGGGCCATTTGGAATAGGGCTTCCCTCACCTCACAATACGTCATTGCCTGAGGATTCAGTGGAACTTGATCATTTGTAGCTGCTTGCAAATAAAGAGCATTTTGATTGCCTTGGGGAGTAGCTCCGGCATTCGCAATCTCTTCTCCTACACTGATCGCGGCTATCCTTGTTGTATTCACTGCCTATATACACAAGAAAGGGGTTATATGCTAAACGAAACATACAGTCTGAACTGTAAAGGCACAACTAGGATTATCAAGAAAAGAGAAGTTTCCTAATCATGACATAACCTCTCATCCATTATTGTAGAACGCTTCAAAAGCATGAAGAAGAAACTAAGTAACGTGGTTTAGTGAGACATATTCCTTAAATGTATTTAAACTCATGCTTAGATACCAAGTTTGTCACACCTGGAATCTAGACCCCAGATGCGACCGGCGTCGTTAACCACTAAGAGGTCGCAGACAAGACTTTTCTTAGCATTCATCACAATCATACAGTTAAATCTTGCGAAAAATTAAAATCTATTAATATAATAATAAAGAATACTTAGACTTCACACTTACAATTTATAAATACATAAGATACTCTAAAATTGTCTCACATATATATAAATCATCTAATAGTGCAAATCTGAACTTAGCCAATAATAGTTAATATTTCATAAAGGCCTTCTAACAAACGAATCCAAAGAACATAGTGGATATAGTGTATTCATAAAACTACTAAAAATCTATGTAATGTAGAATATGAAAGATAGCATCTCTGAATATAAGGACCTACCAAGACATGGAGAAAGAGTTCCATAATACTTCAAATTGACATCGTTAAGCTTCAATTTGTTGAACCAACACATGTAGTAATGTCAAGTAATCGGTTTAATATGCCACATGTACTAAGTATGGATATATGAACATAACACATAGGGACATGCATGAAAAAGTATCATTTATCATTATTTAGAAAACATGCTAACTCATATACAATATAACATATTCAAGTAACAATTCAATCACTTAAAGTATGATCATAATCGAAGGTACATACTCATAAAGTCACCTTAACAATTCATATTCAATATATCATATAAACATAAGATACAAAATATTTACCAATGATCCCATCCCCAACCTACAAGTTCAATGGTCATGTGAAAAACCATAACCCAACATAACTAAGTACCTAAGACAAGAGACCATAAATAAAGTGTTGCTTCATATAGCAATATAACTCAATAACATATTCATTATAATATGCAACATTAATTTTATAGAAACATCACATATCATAAACATATACCTTTTAGATCATCATATGTCATAAGAACAATCTTCTAGGACTTCCCTTAGAGTCAACTTGTACAACGTCTAGGTAGAGTTTAATACAACTCGTTATACTAAGCAAACTCCTCAAGCCACCCTAGTCAATATTTATTTACATGTCTTTCGTTATACATGAGGGAACATATTAATTTACCGACATAGAACGTGTGAGCTAAACAATAAATCTGATGTCTTCACTACACAAAAAAGATGTTGTCTACCGGCCAAAGTAGAACCGAATATGACATAGCTTTCTAGGTGGATCCACTAGATATTATCCTATGGTGGAAAAATAGTTCAAAAACTAGGAGATGTATTAAAGACCCATAGTTCCAAATTATATGGCAGCCTCAATCTCATGAGACTCATTGTGAACCTACTTTCTCATAGGGAAGGGACACTTTCCATATCTAGTTCATTGGTGATTTGCTTAATTTCCTTTTCTTGGAATACCCTTTAATTTATTTTTCATAATAAACTTATCATAGGTAATAGGATATTATCTCCTTGTATAAAATGCTCATGAACTCTTTTAGATTAGATCAGAATTGTCCTTTCATCATTACCTTTTTTTTCTGAGATTAACATAACAAAATCACCTTGTGTAAAGCATACAAGGTAAATCATAAACTTGCATATTCATGTTCTTATGATGATCTAAAAATTTACATATTCATAGGCAGCATATTCACATAGCAACATCATACATACTTTTCATAACCTAGCATCACAATTTATAGGCTAACATAAACATCTTAGAGTAATCACAGTTTTTGATGACATACCTTTTCTTTGAAACAACCTTATTCATCATGCGATGTTCATAATAATACTTAGTGAAATAATCAATAATAACTCATAAGATCATGTATAAGATCAACGCATAGCATAGGAGAGGGCAAATGGGTCATAAAATGGTTCATTAAAACATTAAATTTTAATCCTAATGCTTTCACGTTATCAAACACTATAAATAACCCATTGAAATCCATCACATAGAGAAAGATAATATATCACACAACATTCGAACATTATCAATAAATTACTCAACAATTCATGCAAAATTAGATATAGAAAATGTTTTCTTTTCATTACAAATCATAAATGTAAGGTAAGGAAGAAAATTTGTTTTATAGAATAAAAAACATAGTATTTGAAGTTCTTGAAAACTTAAGTTGAAAGGACCTCTTGGTAAAAGGAATACCAACAGTTAAAAACTCATACCTTATAGATGAAGAATCCATGAAATCTTATTGGAAACCTTTATCTTCTTCCTTAAACTTTTTCTTTCTTCAATGGAGTTCGGAAAAGTGAGCATTTCTTGATAGATGAGAGAAATTTCGTATTTATATGGTTTGGAACGTATAAAAGATTTCTAAAACTGTCCTAATATAAATATATAGATATCCCAAGAATTACCCTAAAGACCCTCCACATAAATTACCTAAAACGCCCCTCCTAAATTGTCTACAACTAGGAGAACGTTTGACTTAAGGTCTTGGGTTTTGACTAGGAATCCAATTAATAAAATAATATGCTAATTTATTTAATTAAGAGACCTACGTAATTTCAAAAGTTCACTTAGTCGTTAGAACCATAACCAACCCGTTTGGACCATCCTAGGTTAGGTACTAGGATGTTTCTTCAGGTAATTATTCGATTAATCTCACCCGGTAAGTTCTTAGGATTTCCAACGCACTAGTTTCTTTATTTTAGTTAGTCCTATATTAATTAGCTAGTTAAGTTAGTTACTTAGGACCTAGAATTTTTTAGGGAGCTCGGGCCCAACTGGTTTGATCCAACACGCCTGCCCCCTAACCGTCCTAACCGAATCGGTTGGGCTAATCTCTCTACACATATGTTGTTGTGCACTTTCCCAAACGTGCACTTCATGAAAGTTCACTCCTTGTACAAGGATCCTCACTATGTCCTTTGGAATTGGTTAATCAACTTGATCATTTTAAATGGTTTTTTGTTATGGTATCTAGGCTTCACTTTTGGATTCCTCGTACGTATAGTCTTTGCTGAATGACTATGAATTTAAGCCTAGCGCCTTCATTTCAGGTAGACTTCCTAAACAAGAATGGATCGAGAAATTTGAACATCAAGGTATATTCTAAGTTTTGTTAATTCATAGAAATTGGCTAACACCGTTTAAGCCAATATTCTATAACATTTCCAATATTACTTAATAATGGAGATTGAGATGTCTATGTCTCCTAATACCTATTCATAAAACCTAATAGGCTCTTCACTAGACAAGTACATTTTTTGGAATATTAAATATAATATTTAAAGTTATAAAGCACGTTAATGAATTAGTACTTACTTAGAGTAGCTTTAACTATTGTCTACTTAAGGTGTGGATGGAGTATAGGATTGTCCTCTTCATGTATTACCTAGTGAAATATAAAGAATAACTCTATATAGGAGAAGTTAATTAAGGAAGTGAGAATAATATTATATTAGGTAGTATAAAGGATCTCTTAGGTGTGTGTAAAGGGATTGTATGGATGGTCTCTTCTTAACTCACTCAAGTGAACCTTAAAATAACTTTTTGTTGGAGAGTGTCATGTTTATATGTGTTATTGATGCTATCTAGTGATATCTGACTTATATGTGAAGTTTTTATTACATGTGGTTGTTCTATATTATTTTATAATGTTAGTGATAAATGTCTGTTTCTCATGATTTTATGCATTATGCAATACTTACGCCACGCATTGTACTAATTTGTTAAAAGTATTGTAACAGACTAAGTATTTCTATATTTCGATTGAGCGGTCCGTGTCCCAAGTATTCATGAGTTTATGATTGGCGTATGTTTAGACTTAGTGTTTTCTATCATTTTCTATAAATGATATTTTGAGATATTATTCAGCTTAAAAGTTCATTTCACACTACTTTTCAAACATGTATGCAATAAATGATGGTTAAGGACTTGTACAATGCATGTAACACGTCATGTACATCGTGTATTAACTTAGAGTGCCATAACTTCTAGCGGTTACTTTGGATCATTACACCACAACCTACCGTAAGTATTACAACCTTAAGATGACTTCGTTCATTTAAATTAATTTGTTGGGGAAAGCTTTAACCTACATAGAATATAAGCGCTAGACATGGAATCCCGGAATTTACCCCTACCAGATGAGGCATTCCTACTTTCCTAATGCATGGTCATATTCTTAAACTTTACATGGATTACAAATATTTATACCTATGTGTGAGCATAGTTAAGGGATAATGAGATTGATATTAAGTAACTTATTCTGTACTAACAAGGAGTACTCATCTGAAGTGATACTTTTCGATGCAACATCTCTACTCACAAAGTGTAGCCACACCTTCTTCAAGTCCGCTCGTTTCTAAAAATAACTATACCAATGGAGTCTTGAAAATTTATTGACTATGGGTTAAGATATAACTAATAAGAACCATCTCTCAACTAACAAAAGGTACTTATCCGAAGAGGTTACTTTTGCACACCGCATGTCATGTCACCCATAGTATCCAACATCCAACCTATCTTTGACAGCTATTGTGAATAGTGACGTGTCTACTAAACACTTATTCTCAACTCACAAAGATTGTTAACCCCAAAAACACCTTTTCATCGCTAGAGCTCCTTAGGAATAGTAGGAATTTTTCTAGACACTTCATCTCTACTAAAAAAGAATGTCTAACCTACAATCCACCATTTCCATTCATAAACTTCGTTCATACAATTAAAGTGTGTGTGTGAGTACATTTTACCACACCTTTCACATAATCACCATCATTCACAACATAGATTACTAGACATGCTCATAATTGCATTCATCATAGATCACACACTAGCAAGTTTCACATATACCTATACTTCATTTAGACATAATCTCTTCATGGTACACATTTCAAACTTCCTAAAACATATAAAGCATATACAACATGATCATCATTTAACTTCACATGCGTTGCGTTCAAGGACATACTCATAATACAAATACATATATATATTCAAATATTTCATGTAAACACTACAACCATAGGTGGACCATACCACTCAAGATCATTTAAATCGAAACTAAACAATATAGAACAACTTAAATTTCATCCATGAGTTCGCATCTTTTCTAAATTTTTCCAACAATTGATCATAAAATAGCATTTAAGGCAATAGCCAATCGCAATATAATATAGGGAAATCCATAGTTCTAACCTTATCAGTTCATCCACAATAAAACAACTTAATAAGTCAAAAGATCATAATATGCATAAGCATGGGTTCAATGAGGTTTCGACATTAAAATCATCAATTGACAGTAAAATAAACATATTTCAATCAATAAAACGTTTTCATGAAAATACCTATACTAAGAGTAAAAGATTGAAGAAGTTGTAGTTTAATTGGAAACCCTTTTTGAAACGTCTTTGGAATGGCCCCTTGAATTAAAAAAGGTGCAGGGATTAACATTCATACATTAATATGAAGAAAACCATAAAAATTTTATGAAGAAGATGTCCTAAATCTTCACATTTATTCCTTTCTTGAGTTCTATCTTCTATAGAGTTTGAGAGAATCTTTCTTGAGGGAAGGGTTTAGATATTTGAATAATGAAGTCTAACCTAGGTATAGGAAAATAAAAAAATATCAAATACCCTAAAGAACCTAAAACACACTTCCATGTCCCAAAAAAGACTTGGGATGAATTTACTAAGAAACCCCTAATGAAGCCGCAACTGGTATGGCTTCGCAAGCCACAATCGACTCCTATCAATGCCGTACTATCGAATGATCGACATTCAAAAACATGCATACTTGAAGGTCTAATCGATAGACCAAGTCAATAGAGACGTCGATTGGTAGATTGACCGTCGTCTGATTCGTTGGTTGACACTTCTTTGGTATAGTTATTTACAAGTCTTCGGTCCTTGTATAGGGCCCCATGTGTGTCCCAGGTTGAGTCCTACCCATAAATTAAAACCCTAAATATTTTTATCTCAGTCTTATGTCCCGCACAATCAATATGAATTCCAAAAAACTTACGAACCATCCCAAGGCACACAAAAATATAAAAGCACATTGAAGTCTAGACGTTGGACGTCTTGGTCATTCTATGACATTTGACTTCTAAACTTACAAAACTGACTTCAAACACTAAAATTAATATTTTAAAACATTTTTAACTTATGAAACACATCCGAAGCTCAAATTAGTCCTAAGAAATACAAAACTAGCCAATAAAATCTTTATATATCAATAAAGATCAAAGTAATTCAACTTCAAATTAATTTGAAAGCTCATTCACAAAATTTGAAGAAAATACATGTTTTGAGTTGTTTTGGAAACCAATTTGAAGATATTATTACGGAAAGAGATCCCAATATTGAATATCTCCAATACCTTAATATTTCTTTGAATATTTATGTATAAAAACTTGGGTCTTGGAGCTAGTGAAACTTGAATCTTGTTCTTCAATGGGGTTTTTTCGGAAAGAGAGAGAAAGAAGAGAGATGTTGGAGAGAATTGGGTTTGGGAACTAATAGGTTGTTAAGTTAGTTAATGACTTAGGATAGATTGTATAATACTTAAACAATCTTAATTAACAAACCCTTAATCCTTGACTAATAAATTAACAAATTAACTAAATAACCCAAATAACTTATATCTTGGCAGTCCACTCTACCCTCAATCGACCAACCCCTATCTATGGGGTGTCAATTTATTGACTACCTCATACTGGTAAGCTGTCGTTTTGGTCAGTGAGTGTGATTCAGAACATTTTCAAAAATATTCTATGCGTCAACCAATGAGACCATCAAAAGATTGTTTATCAAACGACGGGTGACGTTCGGTCTCATCGTTGCACTCTGTCCAAAAGGCATTTTTGGAATCTAAATGTAGGGTCCTTCTCAATGACTTATAGGGTGATTCTTGGGGAGTCATACCCAAAATTTTAGACCCTAAAAATACTCATCTATATATTTAAGACATTGTTAGAAAATTTGAGAAAATTCTAATTCTTAAAACCGTGGAAGCATGCCATGGTACAGAAGACTCGTTGAAGTAGTTTCTTCTAAGAAACATTGTTTTATGTCTTGATTTTTAATTTGAGGCTCTAGACTAAGTTATGAACTTCCGGGGTGTTACAAGAACATAGAACCTTAAATATAAAATAGAGGGTTAATAAGAAGATGTAAAGTGATGGACTTTAAAGGTATCCTTTTTAAGTGGAATGATGGACTTAGGGATAGGTGGGATGGAACATCATGAAACAATCTCTAAGGATGTCATAAGATATATCAAAGTATGCATTGGTTGGAAGCACTAATGGACTTATAATTGGATGAAAAGGGTATTGTGAGTTTGTAGGGCATGGTGATAGTACCTTCTCTCATACACCTACGTTATTATTTGCTCTACAAGAACAAAGGTAAAGAACCGAGTTGATATGCCTGTGGTAATAACTCTACTTAAGATGTGACTAGATTAGAATGAAACCCTTTATATTTCTTAACTATGTGCCAACATGGGATGTGTCCTATTTCTACCCTTGGAAATTAGAACACCCTCCTAGAGTAGGGTACGCTTCGAATTCCATGCCCATCTAGTGTGGTCTTTGTAGATTAATGCCTATTCGATAATTTAGGATGTGTATTGTATTGTTAGAGATGTTTTACAACATGTAGGTACTTCAATGAGAAGTTATCTATAGATGGAACGAGTATGCTTTCAATATGCTAGAGGAGTTACCTATGTCTCCTCCAAGAAAATTATAGGAAGTCCTCTAATTATTGAATATCTCTTAATTGGTAAAACAAATATTGTTGCCTCAGTAAATGTATGATGAATATAAAGGTTCTTTCCGAAGATAGCTTTATGAATTGCTTAAATAGGCCTGAAGAGGGTGTATTGGCGGTCTTTTCATGTCTTTTTCATGTTAGTCTTAGATTAACCTTTGGTGGACCATCTTAAAGGTGAAAGTGGTTTATTGAATTAATATGGAACTATGTCTTACGTTAATGTGAAGAATGATTTTACTTTGTGTAGTTATAAGGATAACTTAGTTATGCTTCAAGAGGGTATGTGAGCGGTCTCTTCTTGTCTTGCTTAACTGAGTCTTAGGAAAACCTTTAGTAGAAAATATAAATGATTGTTGTCTAATAGGAACTACCTCGATATGCATTATATGTGTATGATATCTTGAAAATGGTTCTTATACTTATTCTAAGAGATTTACATAAATAGATCATAAAAACCATGTTATAAAGTAAATATCCGGTTAAGCATGGTTTTATTGCATGTAACCATACTTAGTGCATTCAATGTGCTAATTTCAATTGTTTTTTACCTCTACAAGTGTACGTGTAAAGAGAGGAGACTCTTGGAAGTTAATCTTTGGAATAGTATTATCTTAAGTAAATATTGTATTTCCTCATATGATTCGAGGACATAGGAATGTTTAGTGTGCTTTTGAAAAGGATATTGTTGTTGACTTTTGTATTTCCTTTTATTTAAATAAGGATTGTTATAATAATATTCATATGTGCCTAAGAAGGTTATGAAAAGATTTAGTTATTTCTTATGTTTCCATAAAAAGAGAATTGATCTATTGTTGTGAAAAGTTTTATTTTGGCACTATATTTCATATATATATGCAATGAATGATGTGTATGGGCTTGTATTAGACCTCAGTTGTGTGGCTATTTGAGGATGCCATACTTTCCAGCGTATACCCTCGTGTCGTTACATAAAACCCACATCTAGTGGAGTCTTTTTCATCGTTGTGAGTCGCGACACATATATGAGAGTGAGGAAGATGGCTTGAAGGAGAGTGGATGAGGAACTTGTCAATGAGGGAGTTCTACTCAAAGTTGAACAAGTTCCCCCAAGGTGGACAAGTTCCATAAGGTGTTCAAGTTCCTCAAGGTGAACAAGTCCCTATAGTTAATCACGGGAATGAACTCAAGGTCCCCCGGACATGACTAATAGGGAGATTAAAGTGTCTATCATTACTCTAGATCAATCCATGATGGCTAAAGTTAATAGAGATATCGGGCCTAGGATTAATTGTTTTTGGAGAACCATGTCATCAAGATTTTGGGTTGTTGTGAAGGTGAATCCTCTTATTTTATTTGGTTATAAGGCGGGAGTAGATCGCCATGATTTTTTAGATGGTGTCTATAAGGTGTTGACTGATTTGGGGGTGACTTCTACAGAAAAGGGGGAGTTAGCTTCATACAAATTGAGGGAAGTTTCTAAAGTAAGGTACACTCAATAGAAATACAATAGGTCAATTGACTAGGGTCATATAGAATAGGAAGAGTTTAAGAAATCCTTCTTAGGAAAGTACATTCTACGTGGAAAGATGGAGGTGAAGGTTGAGAAGCTTATAAACCCTAGTCAATTTAATATGATTGTGGACGAGTATTCATTGTCTAAGTATTCTCCATATTTGGTGTCTAACCCTAGAGATGAGATAAGTAGGTTTTTGACCGGTGTTGCGGACCTTGTTAAAGAAGAGTGTCGTATGACAATTATCCTTAATTACATGAACATATATAGACTTTTCGTGTATGCACAACCCATTGTAGATTCAAAGCTTATTAGGATTAATAATATTCTAAGATGGGTAAATACAATAAGAAAAACAAACTTAGGATTAAATAGAGGGCTTCAAATAAAGATGGGTCCAATGATCTTAAGAATAACTATAAGAGGGGTGATAGTTATCAAGGTGTTATGCCAACTTGTTCCACTTTTGGGTAGAAGCACTTTGTGAAGTGTTTAGTTGAAACTAGTTTGTGCTTTTGTTCTGGTAAGGATGATCAAAAGGTGAGAGATTGTCCTGCTATTTCCGATAAAGGGAAACTAGCCACGAAAGATCCTAGTCATGGTACAATTACTATTCCTCCAAATCGTGATAATTCCTATGTTCTCAAAGATAACAAGAAACCAATTACGGATGAACGTAGAGGTAAGTTATTGTTTCCCTTTAGTGTTATTCTAGATAGAGTTTATGGGTTGCTTCTAAGTGGGGGAGTATTTTTAATAATTGGGTTATGGATTTTTATCTTTTCTCTTCTATTCTATTCAAGCTTGAGATTTACATCTTCATAGTTACATGTTGCATGTGTTTAGGAGTCAAAATGAAAATGAAATTCGTTTATGTCCTCACATTGTGCATATTTTCATGCCTTTATAATGAATTGCTCAAATGTTGTATTTGTAACCTAGAGAGTATGCCTCATAGTAAGGTACCTAAAATGGTTGCAAAATTTTCTGTTATAGGATTTGATCACAATGTACTGTGGAATAATATTATGAGCTTGATGATATGTGGAGAAGTAAATTTATCCTAAATGTAATGAGAAGGTAGAGTCTTATTTCATGATAAGTTGTATGTGTTTTTCCAAGTTTCTTGTTGTGTTATGAGTCGCTTGATTATGCGGAGTTGATGTTCCTCCTAGCTATGTGTATTAAGTAATATGTAGTATGGTTATGAGCTTCTATTCTTGATTATTTATCTATTGAAAGTGTTACAAGTTTTGAGTATCATTTGAGGATAAATGTTGTCCAAGTGGGGGAAATTGTAATGAACCAAAAAATGAATTAGGTTAAAATAGATCCGAAAATGTGTATCATGAATTTTTAAGGTGTAAAAATAATGAGTTATAGCACTATCAGCCAGTATGAAGACTTTAGAAGTTAAACGTCAAAGAACGACCAAGAAGATCGAAAGTTAGCCTTTGTATGGTCTAGTGTGTTCTAGTGAGCCTTTGAATGTTTTACGTGTTTTTTGGTTTCTAATATTATAGGAGAGGAATATAAAATCAACCTAAGGGTCGTTAAGGAGGACCCAAACCTTTACAAGAAATTGCTTAAAACAGTCCCAAATCATTACCTCAATCGATGGCCCGTAGTCCAGTGTATACAAAATAAATTGTGGCATTGCCCCTTACTTGGTTGTGGTAGATTAATAACCCCAAAAACAGTTTCATACCAAAATTAGGGTCCATAAGGACGGTCTATCGAGTTGAACATCGATTGACACCTGCAATTTTTTGTAGGTGTCTCGGCCAAGTAGAGGATAGCATGGGAAATTCACGTAACATCCTAATAAAGTTATGGGAAAATTTTTTTAAGTTTTTTTAGGTAATTTAAGTTAATTTATAATCCTAAACACTAATTTAAAATTCATTATTCAAAATAAAGTCCAAAGATCAACAAGAATTCTCTCTACACTCCATTGAAGCTAAGGGAAAGGTTGAAGGTAGGATTGGATTTATTCATTCACTCCCCATAAATTTTATGGATATTCTTCAATTAAAGTATGTTTATTTATTCCTTGACTATTTTCTTAGTCAAAGACCCAATTCCAAAGGCTTTTCAAAGGTGTCAAAACATACGAATTCAAATATTGTATTTAAAACATGGGTTCGTGAATGAAAAGGTCTAAATAGATGTTACATGACATAATTGATGTTAATTGAATGTTTTCAGATCAAAACTTCCACGAACTGATGAATTCCTTGAATTCCTACTTTTTGATCTATTATAGGTGAATTGTATTGAATTCATGTGTACATTTTATTGGGTTATTGAATAATGTATTAATTAATGATATAATTGTTCATGGCTGCCTTACATTTAATTGAATGAAGTATTGGCTTAGTCTTATGTATATTGTTATAAATAATATCTCAAATATGTATAATTATATTGGAAAGGCTAATGGTTAATGATTATGTCTATGGGAAGATGGTGAATTTATCTACGTCTTCTATTTAGTGTAGAATTTTTATTGAATACTACTAAATGTTATGGTCCACTTATGGTGGCGGTGTGTATGTGTTACACAAGCTATAAACATGGCCTTGTCGGCATCGTTATGTGAATTGTGTTATTATTATGTTATAGCTTGTATAAGGAATCAACGTGACAGATGAAAATGTGTATGTGCATGTGTGAGGTTAAAGTATGATTTCCTCTAAATGGTTATATCTGAAAATTAAACACTGTGATGATGTCACATCTAGGGGGCACAACCCAGATGTAATCACCGTTGGCGACAGCCTCGAAGAGGACTAAGACTAGCCTATTATATTACATCATTATATTAATAGGTTAAAATTGCAGAAAATATAATACTTTTCTCTTATCTATCATGAGGTTTGCATAAACCTCTCGCATACACATAATATATAATCATATGAAGTATATATAGACCCTTTGTATAAGTAGATTATATAGTCTTCTACTTTTATGGAAAATATATATTTATAAGATATAACATAGTCTTAAAACAGAGGTCTCATCTCTTAACCAACTAAACAAGAGTACAAAAATTGGGCATAACCTATAAATCAATACAATAAATGCCACATATAGGCTATACATCCTTTAGTACATTGAAGAACGGAAATGAAAAAGTACCTTTTAGACTAATCAACATCCAGTTCTAGAAAGTGGTATTTCCCTCGAAGTTGTTAGGACCTACCCAACTTCAAGAATGATATTCCAAGTCTTCCTTCGAAAATCTTCACAAGCCCTTCAACGAGTGAAACCTAAAATGTTTGGGGAAAAGGGAGAAAATGGGGTTAGCACATCACTTTTATTAAATATAGGACCATACGCATACACAACATCTAAATCATGCTAAAAAGGAACATTTAATTAATGCATGCGATTTTAATTTCAAAAGCCTTATGCACATTTAAGAACCAATACAAGGCAATAGTATATATTAATAAGACAAGACCATTTACATCACAAGACCAACAATTCTAGTCAAATCAATATGCACATCAACATAATTGAACACATAATCTAGAAAACTTTATCAGCTAGTCATTACATCAACAAGATTATGTTAGAGTTCACAACCTCATATCCAAAGCAAGACCATCACTCATGAACGTTCGTTAAGTTTTATAGTGTACAGATTTAGCAAAGCCCCTTAACCTTGCTGAATAAAATTCAGCCAACAAGAACCATAAGCAATGTCCTATTTTACATATCACATCGTTAAGAATACATAACATCATACTTTAGCAATAGAGACCAAATACATGTTCATAATTTAAACCATCAATACAGAGTATACGTACATAATAACATCCTTTTAAAACTTTTGTCAAGGCTAACTATTGCAATGTATTGGTAGAGTCTCATACCCATACAAAGACTAACCTATACCCCTTAGGTCATCCTACTTAGAGATCATTCATTACTTAATCTTACCTTTTAGGAATATCTATCCTTAAAAAACACAAACCAAATGAGCTAATTTGGAATCCCGTATCATGGAACTCTACACTAAAAGAAGGCGAACTACTTGCAAAGGTAGTACAAAAACATGAACGTAGCTTCTATATGGATCCACTTGCTAGTATATCTATGAGGTAAACATAGTTCAAGATTAGGAGATATAGTGGGGAATCTCATTATTCTACTTTCATTATAGTCTCCAATATAATGAGTACATTACAGATTCTACCTTCCCTATGTTAGAAGGGACACTCTTCACTCTAGTTCGCTTGTTGCTAAGCTTGATTCCCCTTTTAAATGTATTTAATTCCTTAATTAATAATCATACCTTAATTAAGGTTACACGGTCTATCTTTCATAAAATCATCATTATAGCTCAATAAGGATTGCATAAGTATTGTTCTTTCATTACAATTCATACATATGAGTTTAGCACCATTACATAATCACATCATGAAAAGGCACATTGGTAAATTATCACCATCCTTATTACATTTACATCTTAGCCAACAACTCACAAACCATAGTTCAATGCATTCCAATTAAACATATGGTATACTTCAATACAACATCATCATTTTATCACAAGTAATAATAATAGAAATATAAAATTAAGATCACAAGACTTACCTTAATGTCCTTTACAAGCCATCATCAAGGTATTACCATCAACTGTCACATCCAACCCAAAATTGAGTGTAGTATCATTACACCATAGTAATAAACATAAGAATAATGTCAATTACATCACTACACAACAATTCATCACTAGTTCATAGCCTAGACTCTAAGACTTAGCTCAAATTCATCATCTACCTCATAGTGTTTAATAATTACCCAAGAACTAGCATAACTGAATTACAATACATCACAATCTTCTCATTTCGGCATAATAACAATATAGAATAGTAATTCACACATTTACCAAGGCAATTGTATCAATACAACATAAATCAATTCAAGATCACAACCTAGGGTTAAGGGGAAATAGTCATACAATAACAAACTATATAAATACATCAAGAAGTATTCAAATTTATTTACTATACATGTTAATCTAATTATAATATAAAAAATGAATCATAAACAAAGCAATGGATAAGGTAAATTTTGTATTTGAAAAAACCCACTTGAATTTCATACTTTTGAAATAAATTTGGAGTAACCTTTTGAGGAAAGAGATCTTAAAGGAGAAAAATATCACAAACCTTGATAAATGATGAAGTTTGACGAAGAATGTTTTTTACTTTTCAGCCCTAGAATCCTACTTTGCTTGGTCTTTAATGAAATTTCCTTGGGAGAGATAAAGAAGAGAGGAGGAAGAGCAATAGAATTTTGGGTATTATAAGAGTTTGGTTGAGTCTAATTAGGTTTAAGGTGTTTATAGGACAGATTAAGTAACTTGACTAGGACTACCTTAGCCCCTAAATAATTACCTAACAACTTAATTAACTGAATGAACTAATAAAAACGTAACAGTAACACCCAAACTTGACCTACGAGACCTCGACTGACGGGACGTTGGTCAACCAACGGGCAATGTGGCCTCTATTTCCGTGTTTTTGGTAAGAGAGTTACAAGAAACAACCTCCCACAAAATTGTCTAAGTCTTCATCAACAGAGGCATCGAAATTTCATGTGTATTGATATGTCGTTTAGAGTCTAATATCATAATGAATGGTTCCCTAGTATGTATATGTAAATGTTGAGGATCGAAATATTTAGGTACGACTCCTCAAGAACAATCTTAAGGGTCTTTCAAGAGGACCCAAGTGTTGGCCAAAAGTTGTCCAAACAATCAAAACTACACCCATGATTGACGACTAGTAGATTGGTTTACGCCCCATCCATTAGGGGCATGTCTCCACACATACTTGTGTGATATTAGACCTTTAATAAGCTATTTCCGCACTCACAAATGATGGAGCACCAGGAGCGTGTATTAAGGAGATGACGGCCCGTCGTTTGAAACCATTATTGGGGACCTACAATTTTTGAGGGATTTAGCCAAGTAAGGGGTGAATTTCCCAATTCAACCTACGTTACAATAAAGTCATGGACGTTTTTTTTAAGTCTTATTACGTATTTTATATATATTTAAGAAATAAAATATCCATTAGACTCCATACTCCAAACAAAAACCTTTCCCTCCCAAAACACTCTCAGCTTCAACATTGAACAAAAAGGGAAAAAGGAAGCAACATGTGGGATTAATTTCCCCAAGTTTTGAAGATTAGAATGATGATTTGATATGACGTATGTAAAGCGCGTTCATCTATGGAGTCAATCTAGTTTCCCTTAATTGTGATCCAAATTACCCAAATCGAGTGTGGTGTGTGATTGCATTGTGGGTATGTAATATTTGTGATCCCGATCAAGTGGGTGACATTAAATCATGTATATATGATGAATATATGATGTTTTAATGAGGTTTACTTAATGAATTTTAGTATTTAATGATTAAGGTGATCATGGTTATTTATTGGTCCGTTAAAGGATAGATTTTGGGTTCTAGATTGATCCTGTTAATTCAATTGTCCTGAATACGAATTGATCATAGTAGTATTATCTAGATATGAATTGAACTAGACTTTATTGATTAGTATTGATATTGAATTTTTTTTAATAGAACATTAAAAAAGAATTATAGCTAGATTAACCTTTAATGAAGAATATGAGAGGAATCCTACTACTTGATGACCCTATAATTTACATAAAAATGCAGATATAATGAAGTAATGTATTATGAATCTTAGGCTATTGTGTTTTCTATAGATTTAGGGATTGAAGGAATAAGAGTGATATAATCAGTTTATCAAGGTGATATAGTCAAGGACATGCCTCCATGAGAGAAATGTGTTGAGTAAACCTTAACAAGTAAATATTAGTGTATATGCTTGATTCCAATTTGATATGCCAATGAGAAGGAGTGTTACACAAGGGTCGGTGCTACAAGTATAAAGGAGATGCAAACATGAAAGTTCTGATGACTATCAAATTTTAAAGGGGGAACTCGTAAGTAGTAGAGTGTGGATTCTCCATAATATAAATCTCATAAGTTGGGAGTCATTCATGTATTAAAAAAAAAGGTTTCCTAGTAGGGATCTCCATACTGCATGAACTAAACATGCTTGAGAAGCTTATCGTAGTGTTCAAAGAATAATAAAATAAGACTTACTTAATGAAGTAACTCGTATTGATAAAGATGTGTGGTTGAACACAGACATACCTAAGTTGTTCCTCGAAGCGTTCATCATTATAGATGGATTAATACATTCTATATGAATTATCTCATACGATATAGGTGAATAAAAAAGTTAAACATACTCAAATAAGTATCTCTTAAATTTCAAACTAATCATGAACTAAGACGTTCTTTAGATAGAGAACCTCATAGATTTCTAATGTTAAAGAGAGGAACTAGCTTCACATGTAAGAAGTAATGGTAAATAGGACCTAAAAGTTATACTTTGAACAAGTAGTATTATGGGATTCTATGAGAGAATTGCACAAAGTATGAGTTAGGGTCACTATAGAGAGGGCTTGCGATAGGATTGGACTAGAGTTTCCTTTCCTAGATATAGCTGAATAGATATGACAGATTTTTTTAAAAAGAATTAAGTTGAATGTAAGGCTAAAAGAAGGATAAATATGATTAATATGACTTAAAGATATGCTTAGTGTGTCAGGTAAAATAGAATGTCTCATATGCATTGCACAAGGGTGCCTTGAGGTGATCAAAGGGTTTAATACTATTATCTATGAAGAACTAAGGTCTTAATTTAGATAGTGGACTATGACAAAGAATGACCCAAGAGATGTAGTTAGCAAAGTAATAGAATAGGATGCTACCTTTGACTCGCACAAGTTTACTTGGAGGTGGCTTTTGATTTTGGTCACTTGAGTAAGGAGGAAAAATAAGTAAAAGTATCAACTTAATTGTTCTAATGTTTTGTATGCTAGCTATCATACTTGGTAAATTATGTAATAAAACATATTTGCCTACATACTAATCCAATTTAGGGTGTTGATGAGATTGAGTTGCTATAAAGGGTAGTGTTTTCAAGGCTTTTAAGAATTAAAGATTAGTATGTCCTCATTGCACACGAGGACAACACACTTATGTTTCATTTGTGTCATTTAGTATGTTTTGTTATTCATAAATTACGTAGATGTTTTTTAGAATTATGTAGAAGGACTTACATTATTCTAAAAGTATTTTCATATTATGTTTAAAGAATTTTTTTTCAATTCCCTCCATTTTCACATGATGTTATGTACAAGACCCCTGTGAGGTCAAGTATGGCATGTTATTTCTAAGGGGTGCTCCCCGGTCATTACAAATGTTGTAACAGAGCATAAAGTTATGAAATGGTCTTAAGATGTCTCAAAACCACGTCTAGTAGAGTCTTATTCATTCGTGTGAGTCACGACAATTCTATGAGTAGGAGGCTATGGATTTGGATTTAGTAGGGATTTCTGTAATGTTTGCCTACGATTTTGTCTACGTTATTGCTAAAAAATAATGCTATAAGGGAACGAGATGGAAATGGGGATAAAGAGATTCCTTCCCAAGTGCAAGATCATGTTTCTCCCCATGGATAACAATCTCCTCCTAAAGTACCTAATGAACATCCAATGGGGATATCAGTCTAATGGAGTTTTGAATATCTATGAACTTTTTTGGCGCAAGCCTTGACGGCCTAAGATAATAGGTAGGTAGTGGCTCTAGAAAAACCTATCGGAGGAATGATTTCTTATCAAATTGGGAAATTCATAACAATGATCCCTCCGGAATTTAGTTTCTCAAAGGTGGAGAAGAATCCAAATGGGTTCATAGATGAGGTCAATAAGAATATTTCTATTATGGTATTAACTTCTATAGAGAAAGCTGAACTAGCTGCTTATCAATTGAAACATGTAGCTCAAGTGAGGTATAAATATTGGAAAAAAAATAGGCCGGTAGATCCAGGGCGCATAGAGTGGGAGACTTTAAATTCGGCTTTCCTTGAAAGGTTCTTTCTAAGGGAATTGAGGGAGGCTAAATTGAAGGAATTCATAAACCTTAAGTAAGACAACTTGAGTGTTAAGGAATATTCCTTGAAATTCACTCTTTTGTATATGTACGCTTCATGCTTGGTGAAAAACCCTAGAGACTTGATTAATAGGTTTATGAATGGGGTGTATGATCTAGTAAAAAAAGAATGTTGTATGGCATTGCTTTGTTATTATATGAATAACACACGTCTCATGGTATTTTTTCAACAAATAGAAGAGTCAAAACTAATGAAATAGAGGTCTAGGGAGAATAAGAGGACTCGGTTTCAAAGTGATAAGTTTTTCCATGCTATGCCTAGAACAAAACACAGTTATTCCAGCTAAGATATTTCAAAAAAATCACAGGTTTATGAAGAAAATGGTAGTTGTCTACATTTTCCATGTATACATTCCCCAAGTGTGGAGGGATTCATGTTGGTAAGTGTCTAGCTAGAATGGATGATTTTTTTGTGTGTGCGAAGGATTTATAGAAGGTGAGAGATTGTCCAGACATCAATTCTAAAGGATGGGAGGATAAGAAAGTTACTATTACTGATTTGGGAGATAGCCCTCCAAACAAGAAGACGTTCTATACTCTCCAATCAAGGGATGATCGAAAGTGATCTTCTCATGTCCGTTTCCGTCATGTGCTTCCTTAATGAATTATGAAAATTTGTAATTTGCTTGGTTGTATGACTTTCTTTGTTGGACCTGATCTTTTCCCTATCATGATTAATTTGATGTTAGAAGTACATGTGTGTGGCATACTCCCAAGTGTCAGACGGTGAAGTAATTGTCCATAAGGTTGTTACATGATTATGTGTTTCTATGGGTATCCTTGGAATAGAATTAGTATTTTTCATTTATGTGTTTCAAGTTGCATTAGCTATGTCTAGATTATAGTTAAAGTATCCTTGATAGGGTGTGTGCATTAAGATAATAAGGCCTACATGATGTGCTGCTAGTTGAGAGTTTGTTATTTAAGGAGTGTTTACGAAGGTTTCATTTGAAGACAAATGCTTCCGAAGTAGAGGATATTATTATTACCCTGTAACAACCCAGGAGTACCCCCTAGAACTTAGGAATTCTAAAATTAGAAAACGGCGTACTCGACATCTAGGAGGTCTTGTATAAGTCCTTTTGTACCATTCATTGCATACATGTATGTAATGTAGGGTGGAATAAAAAATTTTTACTCGAAATAATAATACTTTAAGATTTCTCTTTAATAGAAAAACATAATGAAAGGAAAGGTCTCAAAGTGTCCATCTTATACATACAAATATATAGGGACACGAGCTATACTTCTTTTATAAAATAGCGAAATCTATTACAGTACTTTCAATAAGAAAAACTAAACATCAAGATGTCCTTAAATCTATTGACGACATACCAACACTTTGATTGAATGAAAGCTAATCTAAGCTTCCAATTCGAGAAACCTTTAAGACTCACCTAAATAAGACATGAAGAGATCGCACATACACCCTTTTCAAGACTACCTAAGAAATCCTCAACTACTCTAAATAAGTATTTTTTAGTTACCATTCCCATACGAAAATCATTATGTTCACTAAGTCATATAGAAAACATTCATCACTTATGAACGTTCATATATTGGTCTTCAAGAATACCTAGGGTACTCACACACAAACATGTTCAAAGCCTAATCATGCAATGTCTAGATAACATCTCATTCTACTACCTAATCTTGTTAGTACTTATCCAACACTAGCATGTATCCCATATGATGAGAATAGGCATTAACCGAAAAAACATACTAGCCAGGCATGGAATCCAAAGTCTACCCTACTTCGATGGAGGGTCTTCTACATGCCAAGGTAGAACTCGTACGCATCTCATTTAGGCACATGGTTAAGAACTATCAAGGACTTTTATTCACTCTAGTCTCATTATGAAGTAGAGATACATTCTACTCTAGTCTTCTTCTAATGTTGAGGTACAAACCATAACATATTCACTCGATGACAACCTTTGTTCTCATAGAGTATGTTCAGTTAAAAGGGCCATATAAAAAGGTAGTAGTCATTAAGTAGTCATAATACACCTAAAAAGATGGGTCCACTAGGGCTGCACTTCATTTGCCTTTAAGCATAGCTCATTCTTAACATTCTTTATACATAGAAGGTTCCATAAATTAGTGATGCATTAAAGGGCACTATCTTAGGTCTACGGATCCTAGACATTCATTAAACATTCATATAAACACATACAAGAAAAAAAGATCATCAGCTTACTATGTCAAAATGTTCATATTCATAATGTACATGTATCAAGTAGGGACACAAGTCTACCAAGACAAGACACACACATCTAGACATATAGCATATTATTATATAAGCACATCGGCATAACAAACATCAAAGGTAACCCTATTCTCTACTATAATATCATCACTATAACTAGCATAAGAATCCACAACCAAGTAGGAAGAATAAAGAATCAACTCTAAGACTACATCTACAAGGACATAGTCAATGTCTAACATGATCACCTCACATAAAAAATTGAAGAACATATACGATCACCTTAATTCACTTACAAGGCCACATAATTCACAATTAAAATACATAACACCGCCAGCACAAGTGGATCATACAAATCATAACATAATTCAAGTGATACATTACATAAAACAAAGATAATTAGGGAAGCGTATTACCAAATCCATTATCACCACTTTAATCCATAGCTAACTCGTCCATTAAAATACAAATAGGCTTTTACCCATTCCTATGATCATCTATTCAATACAGAAATCAAAATACTCAATGAATCTAAGTAAATTCAATATATATTTATCAATCTGAGAAAACCTATACGTCAACTCAATATAATTCTAACATCATTAAATAACCTAGAGTAAAATACACTACAATTCATAAGCATTGAGACATCATCAAATCACCATAATATAGTAGAAATAAGGATTGCATGATTTGCATGGGTTCATATGAATTATTACTTTAGAAAATTGTATTAAAATAAATTCAATCCTATAACATTCATTCAAAGCCTATCATGCAACAACCCATGGCGATATCACAAAATTGGAGAATTCAGGTTTTTTGAAAATCATTCGAATTGACTCCTTGAATAAAGATATTTCAAGGATGAATAACCACCTTAATTGTGATGAAAATCCTACAAGACTGATTGAGAAAAACATGAAAAATCTATCTTGTTCCTTGAAGCTTCAAAGCTTCAACAACGGAGTTTTTAAGAGAAGAATGGAGATGTTTTGTTTTGAGTTGAGGATTTTTTCTTGAATTTGTGAGATTAGGGGTTTAGGTTGTATTGGGGTGTCGTATGATTTTGAAGAGGAATATCACTCACCTTTGCTAAATTAAAATATGAACATTTCTCGTATCATGGTTCATGCTCGACAATTAGATGAGCCACGGGTTAAGAGAAAGAGTACATATTCCAAAAGTTCAAAATAATTTGAGGGTGGTTGTTCAAAGGGTAGGTTTGATATTAAAGAAAATTCTAGGTTAAAGAAGAGGTTCTATAATAAAGTTCATTCAAAGTTACCTAATACTCATGATGATAAGTTACAAAAACCTAGGGCCCAAAAGGGAAGAAGTGGAAACTCACAAAATGAGAAGCCTACATGTGCCAAGTATTAAAAGGGTCATCATGGTGAAGGCTTCATTGGAACGTGCAATTGTTTTGATTTTTCCAAGAGTGTCAACAAGGTTAGGGATTTTCCTAATATGAATATTCAAAATATGGGTGGTCAAGCTCAAGCAAGTGGTTCTAATCTAGGAGTTTTTGACCAAAATGAGCTTTTATAAAAACCAATTCACCAAAATAATATGTTTTTAATTTTTTTTACAAAACTAGTATAAACGTACTTTATGGTAACGTTTTAGGATATTTTCATTATAAACATTCAACGGAAAAAAGTTAACGGGTTGACGACGTTAAACGCATGAACGTAACTGTGAGTAATGTTTTAGGTGTAAAACGTTATTCAAGAGTACGTTTTTGGAGAATCCAATCACGGGCCACTGACTCCAATCCTGCAAAGGCAGAGTCAAATCATTCAACTGTAAAATGTTACTATGAGTAACGTTTTACACCTAAAATGTTAGTTTGACTCCCGTTTCGTAAGAATCTAATCACGGGCCTTCGACTTCTGCAAATTAAGAATATATTTAGCTATAAAACGTTTCTCACAGTGACGTTTTACCTTAAAAACGTTGCTTTCAATTACTACACTCTCTTAAAGTCATATTCCTCAATTTTTCAAACTGACCAAAGTGATTATAAATAAATGTTGTTGTAATATTTTGCATGTTCAAATATAATTCAACAAAAATTTTCCTTGTGTGGTCCATTTTAAAAATAATATTCACAACCTTTGATTTACATGCAATTGGTATTATGAAACGCGTACCTATATATATACTTTCAACAGTTCAATTTACATGCAATTGGTATTATCAAAATCTTTGATTTTATTTATATGATTTGTAATGTTATATAAAAATATGAATTGGATTAACATCAATATGACATACATTTAAATGTATCATACCTGATGAAATTTTGTGAATATTATTTTTAAAATGGACCACACAAGGAAAATTTTTGCTGAATTATATTTGAACATGCAAAATATTACAACAACATTTATTTATAATCACTTTGGTCAGTTTGAAAAATTGAGGAATATGACTTTAACGGAGTGTTGTAATTGAAAGCAACGTGTTAAAGGTAAAATGTCACTGTGAGTAACGTTTTATAGCTAAATATATTCTAAATTTGCAGAAGTCGAAGGCCCGTGATTAGATTCTTAAGAAACGGGAGTCAAAGTAACATTTTAGGTGTAAAACGTTACTCATAGTAACGTTTTACAGTTGAATGATTTGACTCCGCCTCTGCAGGATTGGAGTCAGTGGCCCTGTAATTGGATTCTCCAAAAACGTACTCTTGAGTAACGTTTTACACTTAAAACGGTACTCACAGTTACGTTTATGCGTTAAACGTCGTCAACCCGTTAACGTTCTGTCCATTGAATTTTTATAATAAAAATATCCTAAAACGTTACCATAAAGTACGTTTATACTATTTTTGTAAAAAAAATTAAAAAGATATTAATTAGGTAAATTGATTTTTAAAATAGCTCATTTTGATCATAAACTCAATGATGCTCCTTAGAATAATCGCTTATATGCTCTCGGCTCTAGAGGTGAGCCAGAGACTTTCCCGATATGGTGATAGACATGTTGAAACTCTTATCTATTGTTGTATATGTTTTACTTGATCCTGCTGCTACCTTGTAATTTTTTACTCATCTTGTAGCTTAAAACTTTAACATTTTGCCCTATGTCTTGTCTGAACCTTTTATTGTATCTACTCCTGACGGTGAGTTCATTGTTTCAAAAAGGGTGCATAAAGATTATCCTATAATGTTTCCTAATAGAGTTTCTTATGTTGAAATAGTAGAACTTGATATGCTTTATTTTTATATCATTTTTGGTATTGATTGGTTGCATGCTTTCTTATATTTCCAAATGACCCCATTTTAGAATTGATTGGGGGAATTTCTATTCGTAGAGGTTGTATTATTTCTTATATAAAAGCATTCAAAATGATCTCAAAGGGTTTTCTATATAGCATAGTAAGATTCAGAGATTTAGACTCTGAAATATAACCTATTTAGTTTGTCCATGTAGTGAGTGAACTTGTGGAGGTCTTTCGTAATGATCTTCCTGCTATTCCCCGAAATAGGAAAGTTATTCTGGTATCGATTTGCTACAGGATACAAATTCCATTTCAATTCCTCCTTATCATATGGCTATGGCCGAATTGAAAGACTTGTAGGCTCAACTCAAAGATGTAGTAGATAAAGAAATCTTTAGACCTAGTAAATATCAATGGGGTGCTCTAGTTTTATATCTGAAGAAGAATGATGCGTCCCATTGATTGTGCATTGTTTATCACCAACTCAATAAATTCACTATTAAGAACAAGTATCCTCTCCCTCGAATTGACGCCTTGTTTGATCAACTCAAAGGGGAAAACTACTTTTTCAAGACTGACTTTAGATCGGGGTATCACAAACATAGGGTGAGAGGTAACAATATACCAAAGATGACATTTAGAACTAGATATGGTCACTATGAGTTCTTAGCAATGTCCTTTTGTCTCACTAATGCTCCTGTGGCGTTTATGAACCTAATGAATAGGGTGTTCCAAAGTTACCTAGATTCATTTGTCATTGTTTTCATTGATGACATCTTGGTATATTCGGAAAATGAGGGTGAACACATGGGTCATTTGATAATCGTATTGCAATAACATAAAGCACATCAGTTTTTCTTTCAAGTATAACAAATGTGAGTTTCGGTTGAGGTCGGTGGCATTTCTGGGTCATATTATCTCTAGTGAAGGAGTTGAGGTTGATCCTAGAAAAATGGAGGCAGTGAGAAATTTGCTAAGACCATTGACTCCAACAAACATTAGGAATTTCTTGGGTCTAGTGGGTTAATATCGGAGGTTTATGGATGGATTTGTCTCCATTGCATCTCCGTTGAGTACTTTGATCCAAAAGAGTAGGATGTTTGAATCGTCATAGGCATGTGAGAAACGCTTCAAAATCTTGAAAGATAGGCTTACTTCTGCTCTGGTGTTGACTTTACCAGAGGGTAGAAAGGACTTTCTTGTATATTGTGATGCATCCAGAGTGGGTTTTGGGTGTGTTATTATGCAACATGGGTAAGTAATTACCTACGCTTGTATAAAACTTAAGGTGCATGAGAAGAACAATCCCACTAACGATATTGAGTTAGAAGTCATGGTTTTTGCCTTGAAAATATCGAGGCATTACTTATATGGTTTTGATGTTGATATGTCTACCGACTAAAAAAGTCTCTATATGTTTTTACTTAAAAGTAGTTGAATCTCTAACAAAAATGTTGTTAGAATTGTTTAAAGATTATGACATGAGTGTTCTCTCTCACACCGTCAAGGCTAATGTGGTTGCTGATAGTCTAAGTCGTATGACCATGGGTAGTTTGTCTAATGTAGAGGAAGCCAAGAAAGACTAAGTGAAAGATGTTCATATGTTTGCTATATTGGGTGTAAGATTGAAAGATTCTTAGAACGGTGACTTTCTTGTCCATCATAACTCCGATTCATCTTATGTTGTTGAGGTTAAGTGTAATGAAACACATTGATCAACCATTGATGGTGTTAAAGGAATTGGTTCTTGGTAAGCTTAATTAGTCATTCTGCTTAGGGGGTATAGTGTCTTTATTTATCAAGGAAGTTTATGTGTTCCCAATGTAGATGGTGTTAGGAACCAAAATCTTTAGGAAGTTCATGGGTCACGTTACTCCATTTATCCCAGTTTGAAAAAGATTTACCATGACCTCAGGGAAGTCTATTGGTGGGAAAGTTTGTAAAAGAACATAATGGTGTTCGTTCTTAAGTGTACAAATTGCGAACAAGTGAAAGAGAACATCAAAAGCTGGATGCTTTACTTCATGAAGTCAAAATTCCTACTTTAATGTGGGAAAGCATCAATATGGATTTTATCGTTGGATTTCCTTTTTACTCAAAAACAATATGGCTCCATATGTGAAGTTGTTGATAGGTTGACCAAGTCCACTCGCTTTACTCCTGTCAAGTCTTCTTATTCAGCGGAGGATTATGGAAAGACCTTCTTAGATAAGATTGTCTGTCCGCCATTATATTCTATTATCCTTCATATCATATCGGGTTGCACAATTCACATCTAGGTTTTTGAGGTCATTGTAGATGGGTTGGGTATAAAGGTGAAGTAATGTATCTAATTTCATCCCCAACCTGATGGTCATGCGGAGCATACTATTGAAAACCTTGAGGATATGGTTAGAGCTTGTTTCATCGATTTCATGTGAAGTTAGAATAAGTAGTTACCTTTGGTGGAGTTTTCATACAATAATAGTTTTCGTTCATACATATCCATGGATCCTTATGAAGCCTTGTATGGTAAGAGGTGTAGATGTCCTATTGGGTGGATTGAAGTCAGTGGGTCTTCGATTCCTCGTCCCTATTTGTTTATTTGACTTTGAAAAAAGTTGACATAATAAGGAACCGACTCCAAACGGCCTATGGTCGACAAAAGTCTTAAGCTGAACACAGGATAAGGGACGTAGTGTTTGAAGAAGGAGATAAGGTCTATTCAATTTTTTTTTGACTATGAATGGGTTTTATTAGATTTGGAAAGAAAGGTATGTTTAGTCTTTGTTATGTGGGTCCCTATGAAATATTTCAAAGGATTGTTCAGGTTTCCTATGAATTTAAATTTCCTTGTGAATTGACTTTGGTTCATCTGGTTTTTCTTATTTCCACGCTTAAGAAATGAATCGGTGATCCCGGGTCTATTCTTCCTATTGAGGTGCTTGTGCGAAGGATAACCTGTGTTATGAGGATTTTCCGTTTCAAATTCTTGATAACCAAGTAATGAGATTGAGAAATAAAGAGGTGTTTTCCTTAAAGGTGTTATGGATGAATCACCTTATTGAGGGTGAAAATTGAAGGCCGAGGCCGATATTAATTCCCATTACTGTCATCTATTTGATAACATAAGTTAGTAGTTCTTATTAATAATGAAAACAATGCCTAAAAATTTAAATTTTTTGAATTTTATTGTAGTTTTGATAAATGTTAATTTTAGAATGTTGTTATAGTGACTTAAATTTTGTATGTAGATTCGTGGTTGAAACCCATGGGTACGACTCTGAAATGACAAACAAAGGGCCCTTGAGGAGGACATTTGAATGTTGGAGTCAAACACTGCATGTGTAGTGTGCGCTAACAAAGGTAGTCGACGAGGCATGTGTGGATAAACACAGCGTCGATTCCATATGTCGAACAAAAATTGGTCAAATACTTTAAGGTTCTCTTTTGCGCAGTATCTGAATCAAAGTACGGATGTGGAGCACCGAAGAGAGGGTTGGCCGTCGGTTGACCCATGATCCATCGATCGTCGGTCAAATTTTCTGCAGGTTTTAACATAGTTCAAAGTAATTTATTATAAGTTAGGACGTTCTTTAGGGTTTAAGGGAAGCTTAATTATCTAAAGACCACAACCCCACTAAACTAATCTAAGCTCTCATAACTCACAAACCAAATTCTCTTTCTTCTCTCTTCTTTCTCTCTCTAGTGAAGAATCCATTGAAGACCTAGCTAGGGGAGGATTTAAGGGCTGAAAAGAGTCATATGTCACAATAAATCTTCATCAATTAGTAAAGGTATGTTATTTAATTCACCTTTGAAACCTATTTCCTCAAAGGGTTCCTTCAAAGTAATTTCAAAAGTTGACTTTTCATGTGGGTTTCATCCAATCTCGAAGTTGATGTTATGAATTGATTTATTTATGATTTATTTTGGATAATATGAATATATTAACATTTATTCTTACTTAATTGTGATATATCTTTATTATTTTGTCTTGTTAATAGATGATGACCTTTACCCCTTAACCCTAGGTTATGCGCTTAATATGAATTGCTTAATGTTGGTTCCATTAACTTGGTTATTGATTGAATTACTACTATATTATGTTATTTATTAACTATTAATAGATTAGGATGAATTATTGTCCTGTAATGCTAGTTCTTGAGAATTTGATCCAGGCTATGAAGTATAATGTGAATTGATGACCTAAATATCTTGTCTTAAGTTATGAACTAGTGCTGAATTGTAATGTACTGATTTATTACCCTTGTGATTATGTTGGTTATTGTTTTATGTTTAAACTATACCCAAATAGGGTTCAGTTAAAGGTTTATGGTAAGACCTTGATGATATATTATGAAGTATACTTGGTAAGTCTAATGATCCGTATTCTTTACTTCAAATTATAGTTAATTGTTATTAAATCATGATGTTTTATTGGATAATTCCTTGTATTAGGATTGATATAGTTGGAATGATGTTGAATTGAAATGTCTTGACTATTATTTGTTACGTTTTGGCTAAGATGTTAATGTTATAAGTACGGTTAATGATTTACCAATGTGCCTTATTACAAAGTAATATGTAAATGTGCTAACCTCACTTATATTAATTGTGATGAAAGGATTATACTCATGCCATTATTATTTAGCTATGATGATGATGAATATACATGGGTTAGACCCAACGACCTACAATAAGCAATGATTATTAATAAAGTGATTAAAGGCATTTCTAAAAAGGACTTAGCTTAGCACCTAGTGAACTTGACAATGGGACAAGATAACTTCCCATTGAAGAAGATTCACCCTATCGTTCCACATGGATTGTTGAATCCCAATGAGGGATACTCATCCAATGGATTCCCATGAGAGGATGCCCGACTTGCCAAGTGATAAGCCGAGGGATTGTATGAATCTCTTAGTTCTTAACTATCTTTCCCCCATAGGAAGACTATCACGTTGTTCCACTTAGAAAGATACGTTTATGTTTGGTTTTACTTTGGCCGGTAGACAACCTTTCATTGGTGTAAGGTTTCACAAGACTTGATTCCGCAGTTAGATCCTTTCGTCATTTTAAGGAATAAGGTCCCTGAATATAAATCAAGTAATAAATTATAAATCAACTAGGGTGACTTGAGATGTTTTACTTTGCCTAGGTATGGGCGTGGGACCCTACTTATGCCTTGCACTAGTTTGCCTAGAGGGAAGCCTTAGAGGGTTGATATTATGTATGTATATGATAATGAATACGAATGAATGATAACATGATGATATTATATGTAAATTATATTAAATAGTGATGGATATTATTATGACATGCATTTGGTCTATATTGCTAAAGTATGAAGTCATGTGTCGATAAAAGTTTTGCTATGTGAAGTTTTATATTGGTCATGGTTTTTGTTCAGTTACATGATCTAGTAATGTATGGGGCTTTGCTTGGTCATTTCACTTCATGATTTTATGAGTATCCATGGGTAGTTGTCTTGCTTTATTATGATATGATGAACCCTTAATCATGCTTGTGATATTATTAATTGATGATAGGGTTGTATTTGGTATTGTTGCAAATATGTTGATATGCATGTTAATTGCTTTGACTTAATGCATATGTCTTCTTTATTGGTATGGCTGGCATGATTATGTATAAGGCTTTCAAAAGGTAAAATTGCATGTCTTAATGAAACGTCCCTTTTAGCATAATTTGATCTTATATGAGCATAGGATCTCATACTTAGTATAAGTGGTGTACTTACCCCTTTTTCTCCCTTTTCCCTAATGTTTTAGGTTACGGTCGTTGAAGGCTCTCTGAGACGACTTTGAAGAACACTTCGAATTTCTCAATCATCCAAGTGGGTAGGTCCTCACTTTCTAATGGTGGTGCCAATATTGAACTTATGAAGTTGTTATAACTTTAAGACTGTTACGTTCTTTCTATTTTCATTTGAGTACGGATTGTACAACCTATATGGTGCTATTTTATTTTAATGTATCGAACCGGATTTCTTGTAAAATTGAGATTATTTTTTTTCCTTCCTTAGAAGAGAGGGGCCCGTGGGGCTTATTTCTTGAAAAAAGGGGAGAGAGGAAGAATGGAAAGACCAAACTTTATTGATAAAGAATTCCCAAGACTCACCTTTCGGAATTCCTACCTAGTGCAATGGATAAGTAGCGTCCCGTACCACTACCTACCCTAAGAATAACACTCCTTTAGAAGACTTAGCACATTCATTGCTTTTGTATGAGTTAAATTTACCGACATAGACCATGAGAGCTAGCCATTGAATAGTGATATTTACCTCTATCAGATGAGGGATCTTCACTTGTCTAAAATGAGGTCATTCTCTTAGCTTTTACATGCCTTGCGCAATGGCTACACCTATGCAGATGCATAGTTAAAGGATAAGTAGAGTTTTACTAAGTAACTCATTCTCTACTAACGAGTAGTACTTATCTCAACAAAAACATTGGAATACAACATCTCAACTCACAAAGTGTAACCACCTCTTCTTCATATCCTCTAGGTCAAGGCATAACTTCCCACAGATTGTAAACATTATAAACTACATTTTAAGGATAACTAGTTAATACCACGTCTCAACTCACGAAAGGCATTAATACTCTTACCTATCTTAGAAATCTCATATTATGTAGCAGGGTTGGTACTAAACACTTCATCTCAACTCGCGAATAGTGTTAACCCCAAAAACCCCCTTTATGTCTTAACTTAGCTTCATTCATTCATTCTAGTGTGAGTATGTGTGCACATGTGAGCTCACCTTGACCTACTCTTCAATCATTTCCATTTATATATTATGCATTCCTTGACCTTCATTCATCACATCACATACGTTACATAATTAAAATAATATTATAAGTCCTTTAGACATAATACTTAAGATACTTCTCTTAATTTGTTTCATAAAGAAATTAACAAGAATAATTTACTTCAACCATACACTCTTGTCTACTTCACTTAATCACTTCATAAGGCACATTTATCAAGAATATCATATTTATGATCTTACTTAACTTAACAAGCATTAAAAGAATCATTCACAATAAGCTAGTAACTGTGCATTAATACAATTCACATAAACATCGCCACCAAGAAGGTAGACCTTACAATTAAAGGGCATTTCAAAATTGAAACTAAAAAAACATAACTAAAATTATCCTTTTATCCATGATTTAATAAACTATAATTTTTATTCAATAACTCATCATAAATTATCCCATTGGGCAGCAGCTAAACAACAAAAACAACAATAAGAAATCCAAGCTCAAAGGCTATCAATGCATGCTCATATAACCTCTTTCTTAAGCCAACTTTAGATGAAAAGCTTCAACATGATTTCATTAAATTTATAACCTTAAAATAACCAAATAACCTTAGAAATAGTATTAATAGGTCATTCAAAAAAATTTCATGCAATAACCATATCAAGAGTTTAAGATAAAAAAAACTAGGGTTGAGAACCCATTTTGAAAATAAATTAGTATTTACTCCTTTAATGGAAGGGAATTAAACTATTGATACCATAACTCACATTGATGCATTACCAAATAATTTTATTGAATAAAGAACCATCAACAGCCTTCCTATCATGTCTTCACTTCTAGCTTCCATGGAGACTTGAGAAAGTCTTTTAAGAGAGAGGGGTTTTGGGTTTTAGGAATAGTGGTCTTAAATGAGGTCTTAGGGTTTAGAACACATTAATGTAACTAAAAACACTAAAGCTAACGTCGTAGGTTAAAAAAATACTTAGGGTGAATTTACAAAACACCCCAAGCAAAGGTAGAAAATTACACCTTTTGGCAGACCTGACTGGCGAGACCTAACAAACGAACCGTCTATCCATCAATGTACCGTTGGTAGGGTCTCGTGGTTTGACACGTAGCTCCAAATGGAGCCTTGAAATCCTGAATTGCAGGGACAATCGACGCGTTAGGTTGACTGACAGTTGGTGGAACAACGGACCGTCCTTAGGGTCGTCGTTTGGTCATTGCTTTAGTAGTTTGGTCCAAGTCTTGTGCCCTTCATCTAGGGCCCCTTGTTGGTACTATGTAGGGTAGTACCCATATGTTAAAACCCTAAAATTTGTCGTCTTGGTCTTAGGAACATCTCATGCTAGTTTCAACTAAAACGTACATGTACAACTCACTCAAACACGTCAAGACACACAATTACAATCTAAGGCGTTCCCTCTAAACGTCTAGGACGTTTGACCTCCAAACTTAACCAAACATTATACACTGATTAAGAACACTAAATTAACTAATTTTAGCATAAAATCAACTCATTAAACAACCATGAGTCTCTTGTTCACCTTAGTTCGTTTTTGGGCGTTATAGGAAATTTTGGGTCCAAGTCTTGTGCCATTCTCTAGGGCCCCTTGTGTGTCCTAAATGTGGTATTTACCAAATTTTTAACCCCTAAATAATTCATATAGTTCATATGAACATTCCACATCATTTTAAAGAAAAACAAACACGTAAAACTCACTGAAACACATGAAGACATACAAGTAGTTTTTAAGGCACACCTTTCAAACATTATGGACATTCTTTGACGTTTCACCTCCAAACTTAACTAAAATTCACATACTGAATAATAAAACAAATGTTACTAATTTTAACATAAAATTAACTCAACAAGAACTCATGATTGCATAGTTCACCATAGTTGGTGTTGGTGCGATACAGGGCGGGTTCACTTCGTGAGTAGAGATGTTTTATCAAATGTACTTGTTAAGATGAGTGCTCCTCTCTAGTAGGTAGTGAATTACATAGTAACCATTTCCATATCCCATAACAATGCGGAGCAATACGTTAAGCTACTTGAGAATAAATGTAAATCTAAAGATTATGACCCTATCTTAAGAATGTAGGGATCCCTCATCCGGTAAAGGTAGTACTAGTATATCATGTCCTGATCTCATGGCCTATGTCGGTTAAATCTAGAACCAATAAATTTATTTAAATTAACTATGTCTTCTTAAGGTTTTAATACTTAGGGTAGATGGTGCAATGGTACGCTACTTGTTCATTGCACAAGTAGACAATTGGAGGGAGTCTTTGTGTGTTCTTATATGAAATGTATGAATGGGTCATGATATGATGTATAAGACAGCAATGTGAATTCAAGTTAAATGATAATGAATCATGTTCATGTTATGACATGTATGATGAAATCTTAGCATATGATGAATATGATTTACCTATTCTAACGTTATTCCTAGGAATCACTAATTCGAAGTGGTAGTATGGGAGGCTACTTTAATAATGCACAAAGAATAAATTGGGGTTTTCCTTTGAATATTGATCTTATCTGTTGTTCCTATGTATATTTATGTTTCTATAGTGTCTTTAATATTGAATGCTGACACGTGTAAATGAAATGAAGTAAGCATATCACTAGTAGTCTTATGGATGGCTTGAGTAGGTGTTGAGGAGGTTGGATGGTCGATCTCCCTTTGTCGTACTTTGAGGATCCTTTGGAAATTTTAGGATAGGAGTAGTTCATGTGTAATTTTTTGTTCATTGTAGGTATGCTTTTATGTTGAGTAAAAAATGGAAGGTTTACCTAATGGGCTAATGAATGTTTTGTATGATGTCTTTAGACTTAATTTATGAAGGATTTTGTCAAAATAGTATGACTTGTATGATTCAACTAAATTGTCCCTTTTTGTACAATTTTGCAGAATTCCATACTTAGTAGTAAGTAAAACATAGGAAAGTAGATAATTGATTTACACAACAAAAAGAAGAAAAGACTAAAAAATAAACTAAGTCTAGGGAGAGGAGCTCTCGACCTAAGAGGGATCGAAAATATTAATTTTCATTTGAGTTGTTCTAAAATTATAATCATGATTCCAAGGTATAATGTTCATATAGAAAATGAGTTGTTTCCTTAGATGCATGAAAATATGTCATATTCATAGCATGATTCATAAATAACGAATTAGGAAGTAAACTGACATATGTTTTATAGGAAGAAATTTCCTTAATCATGCATAGTCCTTATGGGTTTATGTACCTATACTTAGTACATGTGTGTACTATCCGATATACAATTAATATTTTTATAGGTGCAGGTCCTTGAAGAAGATGACGATTAGTTGAAACCGATTAGACTAGTACCTCCATACTTTGGTAGGTCCTTTTGAGTTCGAGGATGCCTACGCTTTATATTCTAGCTTTAGTAGTTTAGACATAGCTAGTGGATGTTGTCCCTAGCGTTTCCTTTCAAACATTTTTTCAAGCTTTTTTATTAAGGCCGTTTTGGCAACTATTAATGATAGATGGTTGTTTAGTTGAGCTATTAGTATATCATTCTTATGCAAAAATTATATGAAGTCTAAGTACACCTCACTAACGTTAAAAAAAAATTAAATTTTTTACTAAATTTAATTGTATGATTGTGATTAAATATAATAAGAGGCTTGTCTACAACCTCTAAGAGGTTAACGACGCCGGTCTCATGTAGGGTGTAGGATCCATGTGTGACACCGCCATACCTTCCTTGCTCAATAGGTATGCTAGTCCAGACACAAACAAGTTTATTCTTCTTCTCATATCAGCTAATATTTGCGGAGCATAACGAGACAGTTTTGTGAACTTGAGGTTTTACTTTGCACACTCATGGATTCCTATTTCAAATTTAAACAATTTTTTTATCTTTGCTCCCCTCTGCTCGCGTGGAACGAAATTCCCTAAACAGGCATCTTCAAACACAAACCCTGTCAATTTTATTGCCCTTACCACCCTTTCCTTGTTCCTTTGATTAAATCATATCCTAGCAAGACGCTTGAGTTTGTAAGCAACAGAATCCACAAGTTCAGCATGAACGACATGCATGAACTCAATTAGCTTTTGCAGCTAATCCACAAACCATTCTAGATTTGCACTAGTCTTTGACCTAGTGAACTCCGTAGAACTCATTCTTAGAATAACTCAGAACTTTGATGCCTCTTTCCCATCTTTATTTCAATCTCCTTGGAGACCTACCTGTGTCTCCACCACTTGAGTCAACATTTGTATTGCATTGCTAAATTCAGCATTTGTAATATATGCCTGAGGTGGTTGCACTTCTGGTACATTAGGAACTCCTTGATCTGAAAATTTAACATTCCTTATAGAAGTGATTATTCAGATTTTTGTAGAGGTATGATATGAAAGATATGTATAAGCAAGAAATATAGAAAACATTCATGAGTTAAAGTCTATTGCGCGAACAAGAGTTGATGAAAGTGAAGTCTTTTCCTTAATGTTGTAGTCTCATAATTATAGATTTAAAACGCTTCACACTAATAGTGAAGACTCTATAGACAAGGCTTCATACACAACCGAGGAATCTTGAACTCTATACTCTAAAACCCAGTTTGTGATGTCTTGAGCCTACATCCTAAGTGTGAACGACAATCGAGAACCATTTCTGACCTCCTATAAAACCCTTGGATTGGATATATGACATTAAACAATATGTACAAGATTAAATATCTAAGCAATTGAACATTTTATAAAGACTTAAAAACTCTCTTCGCATAATACTTTACAAAAACCATTAATTAAATAGAAAATCCTCAGAAAAAAATGGGAAACATCTACTCAATCTATCGACAAACCTCTAACAATGTGAGATGGATGTCGAGAGAAGAAACACGACACCCTCTAGATCTGGATGTCGAGACAAGAAACACGACACCCTCTAGATCTACAAACAAAAGAAAATGGAGTCCCCTGAAATCAAGTACGCCTCACAAAATGTTTTATGCGAGTGGATAACGATATCAATGATTCATTTATGGATGATCTTGAATACTTGTATCTATATCATGAATGATCAAGGTCGAATGATGTTAACACATTGAATGTAACGATAAATAAAAAGGTTAGAGTAAATAATAGTTTTGTTTTTCAAAATAACATAACTACAGTAATACATGAATATAAAGTGAAATTAAATCATTTAAGCTTAACAATATAATATGTAATGAAAGTAAAATGAATATAATGTATGTTACTTATGGGGAGTTTCTTTAACCGAGAATTATTATCAGGAGCCTAATAATGGTACGTTTCACCTACACTTTTCTCCGATATAGGATAATATTTTGACTATAGATCCATCTCATTAGCCTTCTCGGTGGTATTGATAAGTCGTATGAAGAGTAAATTCTATCCTATCATATGATGGCTACATAGTTCTATCTGATATTCAAATCGACAAGACTCTAACCGAACTATATGCTCGATATTACTCCCTAAATAATAGATATAACACTATGCTAGATTCACCCATTATATGAAACTCACTTCATACTTAATTGAAATACTTTTCAAACAATTGACGTGTTTTCATTCTTGAAAAGATATAATTGTGAAGTGATCTTTTAAGTTCAATAATAAACATAGATACATAATTATACATATAATTATATAAATAGCATTTGAAACACTTAATTTTTAGGTGAAATAAATCTATTAAACTTCCCTCTTCACTTTACCTTGACTTGAAAATGTGAGTTTAAGTATTATGATCAGAATATGTATAAGATCCTTCAATGTTTTAACGGAGGTTTAGATAATGTATAATAATAAGAGAATGACAATTCATCTAAACGGACAATGTATGGAATGAGAACAGAGAAAGAATCATTTATTGGGTCTGATTGGGCATCCTAGGAGGGTCTGATTGTGCATCCTACTGGCGCAATGTGCCAGGCCCCCATTTACTAGGGGTTCCGATTGGGCATCCTACTAGAGCATCGCACCACACCCCCATTTATTAGGGTTCTGATTGGGCGTCCACTTGGCACGTCAAACCAGCATCTTGGAGCCTTTGGGCCGTGACGCCCCACTTGAATCAAAAATTCTGATGAGTTTTTCTTGTTCAATGCATGCTTTAGATTCCTAAAGCAAAAAAAATTCATCAAAGAATCCCTGAATTTAACCTCTATAACAACACTCATTCGCAAAATCCTCACTTTAACAATCCACGTCATTTTATTTATAAAGAATGAAGTAAAACCTTAAAAATTTCTCAAGATTCCTTATAAATATTGATTTCATGGATGATTTACTAAAATCAATACATGTTGTGAGAGTATGACAATATCCATCACTATTAGAAGCCTCACATACCTCTTTGGGATCAAACCTTTAGAGAAACAATCTTCACATCGCAAAAAAAACTTGATGAACACCTTGAATCTTTCCTTTTCTTTTTTTTTTCCTCTTGTCTCTTATTGAACAATTTTATAAACTCCTAAGCATAAATTAGGATTGTGAAAACTATTTCAGACCCCTATATAATACCATAACTCATTTTAAGCCTATGGAGTAATGAAAGACCAAATACCCCTCAGAGTTTTTAATAACATGCCTTAATCGGGAAGCCTTACTTCAAATGGGAATATCATTCTCATAAAAGATTGAAAATTAGTAAACTAGGTGATGTTCGAAAAAGGGTTCCAAAAGCTTTCATTTGATACCTTACGGATGTTTGAAGTCGACCCAAAACTCAAAACTTAAGCATAACTTTAATATTTTCAGATTTAATTCTTTCTAATTTTTAGCTCTTATAAATACCGAGGTGTTACAATAATACAATGAGGGATGTCGGGACAAGACCGCCGAGCATCCTAACAAGTTTAATTAACCAAAATTAAATAAGGGATAATCCAAAAGTAAAGAGACTCACCAAACAATTCTTGAACTCAACTATATCAATGAAGTTACTTATATATGCATCATGAAAGATGTAGGACAAATGACGTATGTATAGTGAATGTACGGTCATGCAAAGGAAAATCTAAGCGATATTGTTGAAGGCTTAGATTCTTCCTTTCATCCAAATGGGGTTGGTTCTCAACTTTAAAGGCCAATTCAATCATATAACTTTTGATATTGTTATGAGCTTATTAACTCTATCAATTCTTTCCTTGTTATTTGAATATTGTACTATCGTATGACCTATACATAGTCTTGTTAAATTGATGTCAGCGCTATGCCTATATTGTGATATCTGTTTAGTTTGTATGAGACAAGACATTTAGTTAGACTTTATTCCATATACTTATATATGTATGTGCAATAAAAGTAGAAGACTATATAACCTTCCTATATGAAGGTTCTATGTATACTCGATATGAATTTATATTGTGTGTATGTAGAGGTCTATATAATTCTCAAAGTAGGGAACATAAAGTTTTTAAATTTTCCTTCATTTTTATAACTTTGAATGTAATAACATGAAACTAAGAGGCTAGTCTTAGGCATTAAAAAAGATTATGACGCCGGTTACGTCTAAAGGGTTGGAAGAGACAAACAGGGTATCAAAGTATGTGGTAGAATATCATTGAGTTATGTTTCTCTCTACCACGTCTATGTAGGTTTGCATTCATGATTATGAAGCATTCCACACTTATGAGTAGAAAACTATATGATGCTTAGAATCACTCTCATTCTTGCTACTCTTATAACGTGCCAAATAGAGTATACATATGGTTTTCTGTTGCTTCTAGTCATATTGTTTTTCTTATACAAAGTATGAACACTCGAAGGAATGGGGCTCAAAGGCATAAGGAGGAAGTTGCTAATGCGGGAACTCCTCCCCATGATGAGCAAGTTCCTCCACCTGAGGAGAATGCTAATGTTTATCAAGCCCCGTATAATCCTCAACCTATGATCGAGGCGCAGATGAGGTCTATTCATGTACTAATGCACAAGTCACGACATTTTAAGTCCAAGTTATGATTGCCCAAGCCAATAGGGAGGTTGCACCTAGGGTTCACCAACAATTTTCTACTATGGCTTCTCAACTTAGGGAATTCACTTTGATGAATCCCCCTACTTTCTTATGGGTCAGAGGTTGATGAAGATCCCCAAGAATTCTTTGATGAGGTCTACAAGCTGCGATACTCTATGGGGGTGACTTAAAGTGAGAAGGCCTAGTTGTCCTCATATAAACTCAAGGATGTGGCTCAAACTTTTTATTTGCAATTGAGGGAGAATAAGTCATTGAGGGGTGGTTCGGTGACTTGGGAGATCTTTAAGGCGGATTATCTAGACCGTTTCTTTCCAAGAGAGATGAGAGAAGAGAAAGTGATGGCGTTAATCAACTTCGCCAGGGAGGGAAAAGTGTTCATGAGTACCTTTGGAATTCGTTAAGTTGTCCAAATGTTCTCTTTCTTTAATCTCCGATCCTAGAGACCAAGTGAGTCATTTTGTGATGGGTGTGTCTGAGGACTTACAGAGGAGTGCCAATCGTCCATGCTATATAACAAAATGAACATTTCATGTCTTATCGTTTATAGAAGAAGGGTTGAGGAGGAAAGAGCTGAGAGAAAAAGTAGAGTTGCTAAGAGGGAAAGGTCATTTGATGGAGGCTTCTCAAATAATAGTCCTTATATACAAGATAAGCGTAAATTTAGGAAGAGGGGTTTAATTAAGGTCCCTAAAAAATTCCCAAGATCTAGTGGTGATAGGGTGTCTAACCATAAATTTAAGAAGGTAAAAAATTCAAATTCACCAAAGGAGAAGCCAACTTATAGAATGTGTGGTAAAAAGCACTATGGTGAATACCTTAAGGGGATGGATAATTGCTTTAGTTGTTGCAAGAGTTGTCACAGAATAAAAGATTGTCCAAACTTTTAGAATCAAAATAAGGGTAGTGGCCAATATCATGTATAGTGATGCTTCAAAGATTAAAGCTTCTATGCTCTGCGCTCTAGGGGTTCGCAAGAGACCTCTCCTGACATAGTGACCGGTATGGTAAAAAACTTTACCCTTGATGTGTATGCTTTATTTGATCTGGGTGCTACTTTGTCCTTTGTTATACCAGTAGTAGCTAAAAAGTTTGATGATTTACAAAATATGTTGCATGAGCGTTTTGTAGTGTCTACTCATGTGGGAGAGTCGGTTGTTGCTAATATAATCTATAGAAAATATCCTATTTCATTGACCATTAGATATTCTTATGTTGATCTAGTAGAACTCGATATTCTTGAATGTGATATTATATTTGTTATGGATTGGTTGCATGCATATTTTTCATCAATTAATTGTAGGACAAGAGTGGTGAGGTTGAACTTCCCAAATGAACCCATTATTGAGTGGAAGGGGGGAAATTTTATTACTAGAGGGCACATCATATCTTGTCTAAAATCATGTAAAATGATCTCAAATGGCAGTCTCTATCACATAGTAAGAATCCAACATTTTAGTTTCAAAATTTCTCCTATTGAGTCATTCACCTTAGTGAATGAATTTAATGTTCCCAATGAACTTCCCGGTATTCCTCCCAAACGGGAAAATGATTTTGGTATCGATTTTCTACCGAAGAAATATCCTACATAAATGTCTCTATATCGGATATCTCTGGCAAAATTGAAAGAGTTGACGGCTAAACTCAAGGATTTGCTTGACAAAGTCTTTATAAGGTGTTATTTGTCAAAAAGAAGGATGGGTCTTTTAGAATGTGTATTGACTACCGCCAGCTCAACCAGGTCAACATTAAGAATAAGTACACTCTCTCTCGGATGTATGACTTATTTGACCAACTCAATTGGGCTAGTTACTTTTAAAATATAGACTTTAGGTTGGGGTATCATAAACTTAGGGTTAGAGGGGAGGATTTACCGAAGATGGCCTTTCAAACTTTTTACAGGCATTATGAGTTCTTTGTCATTTCTTTCGGTCTTACTAATGCGCCGACGACCTTTATGTACCTAATAAATAGAGTATTTTTAATTTACCTAGATTCATTTTTTATTGCCTTCATTGAATATATGTTGGTATACTCGAAGAATGAGGGTGATCATATGGGTTATATGAGGGTAGTGTTGCAAACCCTTAAAAAACATGAATTGTATGCATACTATAGTAAGTGTGAGTTTTTGTTGAGATCAGTAACTTTTCTTCGGCACATCATTTCTAGTAAGGGAGTTGAAGTACACCCAATGAAAGCGGAAGTGGTGAAAAATTGGCCTAGAACATTGACTCCGACTGACATAAGGAGTATTTTTAGTTTAGTGGGTAACTATCGCAGGTTCATGGATGTTTTCGCATTTATTGCATCTCCTTTGACTACTTTGACCCAAAATAGTAAAAAAATTTAGTGGTGGGAGGCATGTGAGAAGATCTTTTAACTATTGAAACATATGTTTACTTTTTCTCCGGTGTTAACCTTACCAGAGGGTAAAAAGTATTTTTTGGTGTATTGTGATCCATCCGGAGTGGGTTTGGGGTGTGTTTATATAAAATGAGAATATGATAGCTTATGCCTGTAGGAAACTTAAGGTACATGAGAGGATTTACCCCAATCATGACATTGAATTAGCAGACGTGGTGTTTGCTTTGAAAAATTGGAGGCATTAGTTTATGGGGTCAATGTGGATGTTTTTACTGACCATATAAGTCTCCAATATGTGATTAACCAAAAGGAGTTAAATCTATGATAAAGAAGGTGCTATGAGTTATTGAAAGATTATGACATGAGTGTCCTTTATCAACTCGACAAGGCTAATGTAGGTGTGAATGCCCTAAGTCAGATGTTTATGAGTAGTTTATCCCATCTTGACGAAGCCAAAAAGGAGCTAGGAAGGGAAGTTCGTAGGGTGGCTAGGTTGGGGTGAGGTTGGAGAGTTCTTTAAATGGGGGTGCCACAGTTCATCATTTTCCTGAGTCATCTTTAGTTGTTTAGGTGAAGTCCATAAAATACCTTCATTTATCCCTAATGAAGTTTAAAGAATCTGTTCTTGGCAAGTTGAATTAATCATTCTCCCTTTAAGGATTTTGTGTTAAGGTAACAAGGGAGATTATGTGTTCCCGATGTAGATGGGTTGAAAGATCAGGTCTTAGCTACTCAATTCATCCGGTGTCGACAATAATGTACCATGACCTAAGAAAAATTTGTTGTTGGGAAGGTCTAAAAAAAGGACATAGCGGAATTTGTCGCTAAGTGCCTGAATTGCCAACAAGTATAGGTCAAACACCTAAAGCCGTGTGGATTACTACAAGATATCAAAATACCAACTTTGAAGTAGGAAGATATCAAAATGCACTTTGTAGTAGGTTTACCCCGGACCCAAAAGTCCTATGATTACATATGAGTTGTTATGGATCGATTGACTAAATCCACCCGCTTTATCCCCGTCAAGTATTAATATTCGACTGAGTATTTTGCAAGAATTCTTAGATGAGATTATGTGCCGCAATGACATTTTGTTATCCATCATATCAGATCACTGCGCAAAATTCACTTCTAGATTTTTGAGGTTGTTTAAAAATGGGTTAGGTACTACATTGAAGATGAGCACCGTTTTCATCCACAAATGGATTGTCAAGCGTATCGTACTTTACAAACCCTTGAAGATATGCTTAGAGAATGCATTATTGATTTTAATGGGAGTTGGGATAGGCATTTACCTTTAGTGGAATTTTCCTACAACAAAACTTTTCATTCATCCATTTCGATGGATCCCTAAGAAGACTTGTATGGTATGAGTGTAGTTCTCCTATTGAATGGTTTGATGTGGGTGAGACATCACTTCTTCCTAAGTTTATTTATTAGACTTTGGCAAAGGTTCATATCATAAGGAACCGGTAGCAAATGGCCTATAGTAGGCAAAGGTCTTATGCTATTATAGGAGATGGGATTCAGAGTTTGAACAAGATTATAAGGTGTATTTATAAATTTCACTGATGAAAGGGGTGGTTAGGATTGGAAAGAAAGAGTAATTGAGTCCTCGTTATGTGGGTCCCAAAAAAATCTTGCAAAGGGTTTGTAAGGTTTCCTATTGATTGAAACTTCCTGATGAATTTGCTTCAGTTCATCCGATTTTCCATGTTTCTATGTTGAAAAAGTTTATTTATGACCCCAAGTCCATTCTTCCAATAGAGGGTCTTGGTGTGAAGGAAAACCTTTGTTATGAGAAAGTCCCCATTCAAATTCTTAATAGGCAAGTCAAGAAGTTGAGGAATAAAGAGTTGGAATCCGTAAAAGTGTTATGGAAAAATCAATTAGTTGAGGGTGCTACATGGGAGGTGGAGGCCGATATGAATTCATGTTATCCTCATCTTTTTGCGAATTAAGGTTAGGCATTTTTTTCATTATATAATTATGATAAAAATTTGTGGTTTCTTGATTTATGGGTGATGTGTTACAAAAGTGGCATTTTTTAAGACCTCATAGTAAGTTTTACAGTGAAGTCATTGTAGTATTGCTATTAAAAACTTGAAATTTTTGTTTTTTCTTGCTTTCAATTATGTTGTGCATTTTGTTATTGTGAGTCTTCATGAAATAATAGGTAGCATGTTTTTAAGTTGAACAATGTGCTAATTGACTCATGTGATGAATGTTTATATCATAAGAGTTGTGAGAAGGAAATGATTCATGATGGTGTGGTAAAATGAGTTTTAATATTTAACATGTTTAAGTGACATGATTTATTTAAAATGGATGTTGTTGATTGATTGGGCTGCTAGTCTTGGGTCTATTCCTTCCTTCAAAGAATTTTAGTGTCTTTCGGGAACGAATGTTCTTATAGGGGACGTGGTAATGTAATACCTTGAACATCCAAGACCCATTGTAAAGCCTAGCATATGTGTCATTAAGTCTAAACATTTTTTCTTAGTCCATTTGTAAACAATATAGGTCTTTTTGGAGGTTTAAGAAAAAAAATGTCAAAAAACGTCTTGGAAGTTGATTCAAAGGGATGTTAGTGTAACATAGGCTTTTGAATATATTTAACGAGTCGAAAATGTACGAAAATAGATGGAAAGTTAGATAAATGGTGTTTTGAATTGTTTCATGATTGAAACGTTTGGGTACGACTCCCCAAGGATCAATGAAAGGCCTTTGAAGAGGACCCCAGTAGTTTGATGAAGCACTGACTTGAAGTGTGTATCGACAAGACAGACGACGGTCTCAGTGTGTCTCGAAGGTATTTCGAGGCCACCAACATCCCACACTTAGAAAGAGTTGTGAAGGCTCCTTCATTCCTAAATACTGCTACACGCGACGAAAAGGGGGCTGACGCGGTGTCGAGGCCATAGTCATCCTATACATAGAAAAATTTGAGAAATCCCTTAAATGAAATGTCTCTGACCGAGACCATGGAGTGCATCACGAAGGGGGGGGGGTGTTGTCCATCGACTCACCAACGGACCCTCGATCTAGGTCTCATTAGTGAGGCTCGAGTTTCACTGTTAAATCTTTAATGGATTAATTTAATTAATTAAGTGTCTTAGGGGCTAGTTAGGCATTAAAGGGAGATTCATTAGGATCATTAAGCCCCACTTTAAATATCCTTATCCCTCATAAACCTAAAGACAACATTCAAAATAAACACTCTTCCTTCTCTCTTATTTCTCTTTCTAAATAAACTCACCATTGAAGGCTATCATGAACTAGGGTTTGGAGGCTGGAAAAAAAGGGTGGATTTTTTATCAAATTGGTCAGAAACATTAAGGTATGGGTTCTATTCACCTTTGAGATTCTTTCCTCAAAGGTGTCCTTCAAAATAGATTTATAAAAGTTGAGTGTTTTTATGGTTTTAATTTAATTAGGAAATTGAAGTCATAGATAAGGTTGTTAATGAATTCATAAGGTTATTTTGAGTATATAAACATGTAATTCAGCTTGTTTATTATAATTTTTGATGGTTTGGTGTAAATTGAAGAATATGATCCTCTATCCCTAACCCTAGGTAATAATCTTGACCTATGATGAATGGTGATCATTCAATTTATTTGGTTGTCGATTATATTTTTATCCTATGGTGCTATAACGATATTATTAAGATGAATTATAGGCCTATCATTCTAGTTCTTGAGATGTTATTTCGATTATGAATTATATTGTAAAATTAGCCTGTGCACCTTGTCTCAAGTTGTGATCTGAAGATGGATTGTGTTATACAAATGGAATTGGTCATGTTATTCTATTGGTTATCATTTTGAGATGATGTTACACCCCAAGTTGGGTTGAGTTATAAGTTGAAGTAACACCTTGGTGATACACCATGAGAAAGACATTTTATGTCTTATAATCTCTATCTTTACTTCCAATTGTGATTAACTGTTGTTAATCCATGATATTACAGTGGAGTATTCCATATACTAGGATTATAGGGTAGTATGATGTTAAATTGAAATGTTTTGACTATGCTGTGAGGTTTCATTAAGGTATATTTTTTATAAAGATGATGAAAACTATCAATGAGCCTTAATATGTTATGAAATGCTAAAGTGTTGACCTCACTTAAATGAATTGTGATGAAAGGACTTATACTCATACAATTCTTATTGAGCTATTGACAATGACAATTATATAAGGAGTATATCCTATGGCCTAAATTATGTTATGATTGATAATTAATAGCTTAAAGACATTTCAAAAAGGACGTTGTCTTAGCCCCGAGTGAACTAGATAGAGAAGTGGCCTTTCCCACATAGAGAAGGTTGAAACACTACATTACTCTTGATATTGGAAACTATAATACATGGATCATAAAGAGGGTCCCAAATAAATCTAGTATTCTTGAACTATGTTGCCCCGTAGGAATACTAGGTAGTTGATCCACGTGGTTAATATGTTTAATGTTTCAGTACAAGCTTTGCATGTAGTCCGCCTTCTTTTGCGGTAAGGGTTAATGACACCGGATTCCACAGTAGCTCATATGGTCTATGTCAGTTAGGGAAAGATGTTCACAAAATATTAAACGAATTAAAGGACTTTAACTATAACTTGGATAACCTAAGGCGTCTGGCATAATCTAGGTAGCAATATGAGACTCTAACTAGAAAATGCAGTAGTTAGTCTTGAGGGGAGTCTTAGGAGGAGGTTCTTATATGTTGTTGCTATGATAATATATGATGTATATATGGTGACCATGCCATATTGTTTATACTATATGTTGATTAGTCAATTTATGAAAATGCCTTGGATTATAATTATAATATTTAATGAAATGCAAGACTAAATGCCATGGTATGTAAAGTTTGACATTGGTCATGTTTTGTTGTTTAGGATGCTACATTGAGAAACGTTACGGGGCTTTTCTTGGCCATTGCACTTATGGACTTGAGTAGGACATGTGAGTAGTTGTCTTGCTTATTATGATATGTTTAAGTCTTATTCATTCTTGTAATATTATTCCTTGATGTTAGAGTTGTAGTAAATCATAGTTTCAAGTGTGATGGGATAAGTATTACTTGTTGAGATAGTAAGCATGTTTGGTTGATTAAAATTACTTAATTGACTTTGTATTAATACCCTAAAGGGGTACAATGGCATGATTTAATAAAAATTCCATTTTAGCATGTTTTGCTTGTGTATGTGCATATGATATTCATACTTAGTACATGTGGAGTACTAACCCTATTTTCTTCCCTTTTCCCAAACATTTTAGATTCCGGTCGTTGAAGAGTTTGCGAGGCGATATTGTTGAAGTCTTGGATTCTTTCATTCAACAAAACGGGGTGGGTCCTCAACTTTTAAGAGAAATGCCATCTTCTAGATTTGGATTTTATTAGGATCTTATTGACTCTATCATTTCATTCCTTATTATTTAAATATTGTACTTTCGTATGACCTATACATAGTCTTGTCTAATTGATGTAAGGGCTACGCCCATATTGTGATATCCATTTAGATTGTATGAGAGGAGACAATAATTGAGACTTTATTCTATTTTCTTATATATATATATGTGAAATAATTAACCTAACCCAACCCTCATAAATACCAAAACACAAATTCTCATCCTGCTGTCTTCATTCTCTCGCCCATGTTGAAGAACACCATAGACACCATGGTCTATAGGCTCTACGGATGATAAAGGTAAATGTTTATCCATAAAACTTCATCTATCAAAAATTTATGAGACTACTTTCACCTTTGGGATCTCATTCCCTAAAGGGTTCCTTCAAATTGATTTGAAAGATGAATTTCATGTGGGTCTCTTTTAATCTTGAAATTGATCTTTCAATTTGAATATTTTATGATTTATTTTTATTATATATTGATTATATTAGGATTATTAATAAATATATATCAAGACATATTGATGGATTGGTCTACTTTAAAGAAGATGACTTTTCTCCTTAACCCTAGGTTGTGATCTTGAATTGAAGTATCTTGGTTAATGTGTGAATTACTATCCAATGTTGATATTATTCAAATTTATTAATATATTGAGATGCATTTTAGTCCTACCATGATAGTTGTTATGCAATTGATCTAGGTTGTGAAGTAGATTTGGAATTTGACCTAATTCTCTAATCTTAAGCTATGAACTAGTGATGGATTCTTGTATACTGTTTCAACTAACTTTTTTATTACGTCGGTAACTATTGTGTGATGATATCACACCTTTTATCGTGTTGAGTTTGAGGGATTATGGTACAATATTGATTTTGGATTATGAAGGAGACTTGGTAAGTCTTGTGATCTCAACTCTTTATTTCAATTACAGTTAGTTGTGATTCAGTGATGATGTTTAATTGAAATTTCATGACTATAGTTTGTGAGGTGATGGATTAGATGTAAATGTTATAAGGATGGTGATAACTTACCAAGGTTCCTTATCATGAATGACTATGTAAATGTGCTAACCTCACATGTATTAATTGTAATGAAATTAAGATAGTCATGCAATTCTTATTGAGCTATGATGATGATATAAGATATAGACCCTATGAAATAAATAATCTATGATTATTATTAAAGGCATTAAAGATATTTCCTAAGGGACTCTAGCATAGATCCGAGTTAACTTGTATAAGACGGGTGGTGCCTTCTCAAGTAAGGAAGGTAGGGTTCACTATAGTTCTCAAGGGTTGATAGCCTCTTAGTAAAGAAAGGCATAGAGTGATATTTCCATGGAAGCCCCCAAGCTCCATAAAGTATGTTGCCACCATAGGAATACTAGCTAGTAGATCCAACTAGATGATATGTTAATGTTTGGTTCTACTTTGGCGAGTAAATCACCTTCTATCGGTGTAATGTTTTGTAACACTGGATTCCACAATTAGCTCTTGTAGTCTATGTCAGTTAAGGAAAGATGTTTACATAACGTTAATTCAATTAATTAATAAGCTCTAACTAATATTACATATGTGGTTTAGCTAAGTCTAGCTAGGGGTATGTGACTCCACCTATATCTTCAAATGCTTATAAATTTAAAGGATATGTATATGAAGATCTTACATGTTGATTGTATCTTATGATGTTGAATTAACTTACTAATACATGATTGGTCTATATTGTTAAAGTATGATGTTACGTATCATTAATGACATGATATGTGAAGTTGGACATTGGTTCTGGTTCTTTGAAGATTTTGTTGATTGGGTAAGGTTATGAGGTTTTAATTACTTATTTAACAAGTTAACTTAATGAGTCTCATGACTAATGGTCTTTCTTTTGTTATGGTGTAATGAACTCTTATTCATACTAGTGATGTTATCACTTTATAATAGAGTTGTACTTAGTTATGGGTTCAAGTATGTTGATATGCATGTGACTTGATTTGACTTAAGATTGTTTGGTCTTGTATAGTACATGGTATTTACTTGATGTATATTTATTGACTTGTATTTATTGTTGAATGTGCATAAGGCTTTCCAAATGAAAAATAACATGTTTTATCGAAATGTCTCTTTTAAGTATGATTTGATATTATATGTGCATATGGTCTCATATTTAGTAAATGTAATGTGCTAACCCCATTTCCTCCCTTTTCCCCAACATTTTAGATTCCTGTCATTGAAGGGGTTTTGAGAGGAATTTGACAGAAGACTAGGAATTCTTACTCATCCAAGTTAGGTAGGTCCTCACTTTCCGAGTGCAATGCCAAACTTATGAATGATGTTCTAATTTTAAGATTTGTACTTTCTTTACTTTTCATTTGAATACTAAATGTTGTATAGCCTATATATGGATTTATTAAACTGATGTATGGCATATGCCCATTTGATATACTCTTTTTTTAGAGGGTTATGAGATGAGACACCCTTTTATGACTATTTTAAGTATCTTATATATCTATGTGCAATAAATGGAGAATATGATGTAATCTTCTTATATGAAGGGTGTCTTTTTACTTGATATGAATATATTATGTGCATGTGAGAGGTCTATAAAAATCTCAATACAGATATAGAAAAGTTTTACATTTTCTTCATTTTTACCTATGAATTTAATGATGTAAACTAAGAGGTTAGTCTTAGTCCTCTCCTAAGACGCCGATGCCAGTAACGTCTAGGGGTTCTCCCCGGATGTGATACGTACCTCATTTATCGTTCATAAACTTAATAATAAAAGACATAACTTTAACATGCTTTTTTAAATTTAGATATTAAGTCACAAAAGTTCACTTACTTTACATTATAAACCATTCATACATTCCATATAAGGACACAACAAGACTACCTTACCAATGTACGTTATAATGAATGATTATGTAAATGTGCCTAACCTCAGATGCATAAATTGTTGGGAAAGCAAAATACTCATGCAATTTTTATTTATCTATGACTATTATTATATAAGGTATAAACCATATATTAAGCTATGACAATTTATAGAGGTTTAAAGACATTTCAACAACAGACTCTAGCTAATCACTGAATTAACTAGAGTGAGGATTGTCCCATCCAACATAGGAAAGGTAGGATCACAAAAGTACTCATGAGATTTGAGTCTATAAAGAATTTAATATAAAGAGGGTCCCTACTATTCTCGTAGTTCTTGAACTATGGTGCCCTCATAGGAATACGACCTAGTGGATCCAGGTAGTTGCTATGTTCGTGTTCTAGTAATACCTTGGCAAGTAGTCTGCCTTCTTTCAGTGTAGCGTTCTATGACACTGTATTCTATATTTGCTCATGTGGTCTATGTCGGTAATGTCAAGATGTTCCCTAAAGGTTAAATGAAATAAGGAACGAACTCTAACTAGGATGACATAAGGGGTTTATCTTAGTCTACGTAGGAATATGAGACTCTACATATACATTGCACTAGTTATCCTTGAATTGAATATTAGGAGGATGTTCTTATGTATGTATATGGTTAAAAATATAAAGGATATGTATATGATGATCGTACATGTTGATGGCACCTTATGATGTTTAATACACTTATTAATACATGTTTGTCTTTATTGCTAAAGTATGATGTTATGTACTCTTAATGATATTATATCTGAAGTTGGACATTAGTTATGGTTCTTGTTAGGTTTACTTGATTGAGTAAGGTTATCCAACTTTGCTTAGTCATTACATTAGTGGACTTAATGAGGGTTATTGAGTAATTCTCTTGCTTTGGTTATGTTGTAATAAACTCTTATCTATGCTTGATGAGGTTATAACTTGATGATAGAGTCATCTTGATGTTACATTCCATTATTTTGGTATGCATGATTTACTTGGCTAGACTTAGTACTTAATTAATATGCCTTAATGCATGTCATACTTTGTACATGTGATGTGCTAATCCCATTTTCTCCCTTTTCACCAAAATATTAGGTTCCAGTCGTGGAAGGACTTTTGAGGCTACTTTGAAGAAAGACTTAGAATTCCCACTCATCATAATTGGGTAGGTCCTTACTTCCCAAGGGCAACGCCACTATCAAGCCTTTGATGTTTTTCTAGTTATAAGACTTTTTGTTCTTTCCTTTTCATTTGAGTACTCAAGATTGTATAGATTTTATGTGGCTTTATAACGTTGATGTAAGAGACATGCCTAGTTGACATACTCTTGTTTACATTTTTATGAGATGAGACATTTGTTTAAGACTTTGTTAAGTATCTTATAATTATGTGTGTATTAAAAGTATAAGACTTGTAATCTTCTTGTAGAAGGGTCTATGTATACTCGACATGAATATATTATGTGTATATGTGAGATATACATATAACTCAAGATAGAGAAGATTTAAATTTTCCAAATTTTAAATTATGAATGTAATAATTTAAACTAAGAGTCTAGTCCTAGTCGTATCCGAGGACGATGACGCTGGTTACGTATATGGGTGCTCCCCCTGATATTAGACCATGAGGTTGAATATATTTAGAGTCGAAGTATCACTCAACCACGTCTATGTAGATTTTTACTCATAATTGTGAAGCGTGACACACTTATAAAATATGAAACTATGTGAAGCTTAGGAAACTCTCACTTTCTTGGAAATCCAATATCGTGCCTCTAGAGTGTTGAATCTATGTTCCCTTAACATCTAATAATTTAATTGTAATTATAGGCAATGAATACTTGAAGAATAGTCACTCGAAGACTTGATGAAGAGATTTCTAATGCGGGAGTTCTTCCCGGTGGAATCCTGTCCCTCCTCTTGAAGAAGTTTCTAATGATTACCGAGCTCCAGTCATTCCTCAATGTATGATGAAAGGTGACATAAGGGCAACCTTTATGGAATTACTACACAAGCACAAGCCGTCACTACTCAAGCACAATCCATGACGGCCCAAGTTAATGGGGAGGTGGTACCCCGAGGAAACCAACATGTTGTAACCATGGACTCTCGTTTGAGAGATTTAACTAGAATGAATCCCCCTACTTCCTATTGATGAAATGTTGTGGAAGACCGCCAACAGTTCATTGACGAAGTCTACAATGTTCTGTATGCTATGGGATTTTTCTACTAGTTAGATGGTCGAGTTAGCCTCATACCCACTCAAAGATGTGTCCCAAACATAGTATGTTCAATGGAGAGACAATAGGACTTTAAGGGGTGGACATGTGACATGGGAGATCTTCAAGATGCCTTTTCTTGATAGGTTTATTCCTATAGAGAAAAGGGAAGCCAAAGTATAAAAATTGATCATTCATATAAATTTACTAAATATTCAAAGTATTCTCCTTCTTTGGTTTCCGAACCTAGAGATGAAATGAGTCGCTTGGTGACTTCAGTGTCGTATTACTAGAATGAAGAATGTTGGTCGTCTATGCTACATGATAATATTAACATTTCCTCTCTCATGGTTTATGCTCAACAAGTGGAAGAGACCAAGATTAACCAAAAGAGTTGAGATGCCAAAAAGGGAAGGTCTTTTAATTGTGGTTCTTCCAAGGGTAGGCTTAATATCCAAGACAAGCTTAGGTTCAACAAGAGGTTCAGTCATAAAGTTTTTTTCATGTTCCATAAGGATCGGGATGATAGGGTGTCTTATCCTAAGTCATAAGGGATGGTGCATTTGACACATGATTGGTTGATGACGATTCTCATCAACATATATAAGAGCTCGAGGCATAGTAGACAAAATTCAATAAAAAATGAAATCTTTTCATATTTTTCTTAGAAGGAGAAGTACTATCTATATGTTTGTATATAAGAGCAAGAATTAAGACAAAGATGGCATCCAATCAAGAAAGTATCAGATCAGACAATTAGACTGAACTTCCCCCTAGTCTCTCTTCTTTACCTAATAAATAATAAAATCCCTAAAGTCAATGTAGTCCATGAACACATATATATTTCCTGTAAAGAAATAGCTTATGGAAATATGGGATGATTACCTTATTAGATCTTCCTTTATTTTCTTTTCTTCTATTAGTTAGCTTTGATTGAGAAAGCTCTTCCCAATAGCGTTTAGCCACCCATATGTTTAACGACCCTAAAAATTAAATAGGTAAAACTATAGATTCACTTGTGTACCGTGAGTAAATAATGGTTTCAAATTATGTAATTATGTATTAGAAGTAAGTTTGAGAAGTTTGGATGTCTAACGTCCATGGCATTCGGAAATTGTCTCTTGGAATGTGCTTGTGTGTCCTTGATTCTGGCGCTTATTTTAAATTAGTGTATGGTGTATAAAATCAGTGGGTATGACCCATGTACCTAGATGTATATACCAAAGGTAAAAACCGTAGAGTACGACTACTCGGGAACCACCCAAAGGGAACACAAGGAAGACCCAAACATTTGACAAAGGAGCTTCTCAAGTCAGTGTGCAGGGCCATGATTTGAAGCCTGCCTTGCGTCGCGATAACAACGGCTACTATGTGAAGGATGTGCTCACATGGACTCACTGTCACATCCATGTTTATCCCCTGGATGTAACCGGCGTCGTCGTCTTTCAAGGACTATGACTAGAATCTTAGTGTCTTTACATTACATTCATAGGTTGAAAAATGCGGAAAAATTTAAAATTTTTATTATCACTTCTCGGAGGTTTAAATAGACCTCTACATACACATAATACATATTCATATCAAGTATAAATTTACTCTTCGCATAGGAAGGTAATGTAGCCTTCTACTTTTATTACACACACATATATAAAAAAATATAGTAATAGTTTCATCGATTGTCTCATCTCATACCATATAACTAATTGTCAAAATATTGGCATAGCCCTTATATCAATCCAACAAGACCACATATAGGTCTTACAGAAGTATAGTAGTCAATTTTAAAGGAAAGAAATGAAAGAGTCTTTAAACTCATAACAAGTCCGTAATCGAGATGATGGCATTTTCCTGGGAAGTTGAGAACCTACAACACTTGGATGAAAGGAAGAATCCAAGCCTTCAACAATATCTACATCAAAATATATCAACAATCGGAGCCTAAAATGTTTGGGAAAAGGAATGAAAATGGGGTTAGTACACCACATTTACTTGGTATAAGACCTTATTCGCATACAAGCAAAACATGGTAAAAAGAGACTTTTAGTCAACACATGCCATTTACCCCTTTAAGAACATAGTGCAAAGCCAAACAAATCATATCAACCAACCAAACATGCTTACTATCTCATTAATTAATACCTATCCCAACATACTTGAAACAATGATTTACTACAACCCTATCATTAAGGAATAATATCACAAGAATGAATAAGAGTCAATCATTTCATAGAAATCAAGAAAACTACTCATAAATCCTTATCAAGTCAACAAGTGCAATGGACAAACAAAGCCCCATAAGTTTTCCCAACCAAGTAAACTTAAAAAGAAATAAAACCAATGTCCAATTTTACCGATATAGTACAACGAGATATATCAAAAGGATAATATTCATCTAGTATAGACATTAATATTGTATCATAAAAATAGTACGATAATATAATTCATTATCATATACATACATAATATCAACTTCCAAAAGCATCCATCAAAGTCAACTAGTGCAAGGCATAGGTAGAGTCCCATACCGCATCCATCAAAGTCAACTAGTGCAAAGCATAGGTAGAGTCCCATACCCCCCACCTAGGTTAAGTTAGACCTCACAAGTCACCTTAGTTAATTTATAATCCATTACTTTATTTAACCTTAGGGAACACTTTCCGTAACAGAAATTGACCACATAAGCTAAGTGTGGAATCCGGTGTTGTAAAACTTTATACCAATGGAAGGTGGTCTACCAGAAAAAGTAGAACCAAACACAAACGTAACTTTCTAGATGGATCCACTAGCTAGACTTCCTATGAGGGAAACATAGTTCAAGAACTAAGAGAGAGTATATTACCTATTGAAACTACTTTGTGGTTTGGGCCTCCTTTCATGGGAATCCATTGGATAAGTATTCCTCTTTGGGAAGTAAGCATTTCATATCGAACTATAGGGCGAATCTTTCTCTTTGAGATGTCATTATCTCCCATTGTCAACCACTCAGTGATAAGATAAGTCCCTGTATTGAAATGTCTTTAATGCCTTTAATTATCGATCATAGTTTTTGTTAGGTCATAGGGTATACCCCTTATATAATCATCATCATCAATAACTCAATAAGAATTTTATGAGTGTAAGTCATTTTATCACAATTCATATAAGTAAGGTTAACACATTAGCATTTCATAACATATCAGAGAACATTGATAGTTTTCACCATTTATAATTCACATACACCTTAATGAACCTCACAACATAGTCAGGACATTTAAATTCAATGTCATAATATCCTCAAAATCCTAAAACAAGGCATACCCCAATATAATATCATGACTTAACAACAATTAATCAGCATTGGAAGTAGAGATGGAGATTCTAAGACTTACAAAGTCTTCCGTATAGTTCATCATGAAGGTCTTACCATAAATTCATAACTCAACCTAATTTTTGGAGTAACGTCATCACATGATGATAACCAATAATATAAAAAGGACAATTCCATCTCTATAACACAATTCAACACTAGATCACAACTTAAGACAAAATATATTGATTAATTTCATAATACAATTCATAACCTAAATTACATCTCAATAACTATAATGATATGAATATAATTCATCTTAATTTAATCATAATAACACCATATGATAGTAATCTAATCAACAACCAAATCAATCGAATGATCACACACAATATAGGTCAAGATCACAACCTAGGGTTAGGGATTAAGGATCATGTTTTTCAGTTTGGACCAAACCTTCATATAAAAAAGCTAAATTACATGTTAATATATTAAATATAACCTAAATAAATCATTAACAACTCAATTCATAACTCCAATTTGGTAATTGAATGAAACCCATAAGAAAACTCAATTTTTGAATTCAATTTTGAAGGAACCCTTTGAGGAAAGAGTCTCCAAGGTGAATTAGATATTAAACCTTAAAGTTTGAAAATAATTTGATGGTGAATTCATACCTTTCCAGCCCGCAAACCCTAATCCTTGCTAGTCATGAATGTTGAGTTAAGGAAGAGGGAGAAATATGTGAGAGAAAGACAATTTATTTTTGAGTTGTGTTTAGTTTAATAATGGTTGAGAGTATTTATATTGGGTCTTAATCAACTCAATTTAACTCCCTTAAAACCCTAAATAATCACCTAAACCCTAACTAATTAAATGAAACAAACTTAATAAATCAGAAAACTCGACCCTCACAGACGAGACCCAGATCGATGGGCCGTCTTTGAGTCGACGGGCTCTCACCCCTCCATACTGCACTTTGTTGATGAGTTCAGACACTGTGCAAGCGAGGGGATTCCATGAATTTGATAAGTGTGGGACCATGGTTGCATTGACACCCCGTTGGTCCACACACGGTCCGTAGCCTGCACCTTTACACTCCATCATTGAGTTCAGAGTATGTTCGGGTGAAGGGACGTTCAAGACAAGCCTATGTGCGGTACGAAGGTGGCATCGACGCCCGATCGGTCCACACACAGGCCGTCTTCTGTCCCGTCAATTCACAATGCCAGGAAGTGTTAATTCAAATGCTAGGGTTCTCCTCAACGGCCCTTTGTTGGTCCTTAGGGTGTCTTACCCGGACGTTTCAACCATGAAACAACTCAAACACCTATTAGCTACTCTTCCATAAATTTTCATACATTTTCGACTCATAACAATTAGTCAAATAGGCTAAAGCACACTGACACCCCTTTGAACTAACTTCCCGAACGTTATGGACCTTGTTGGACGATTTGGTTCCAAAACTTCCTAAATGACCTATATTAAAAAAAATGGACTTAAAGACCATACTAAGACCCCTTTTCACCTATTTTAGTCTTTAAACCACTTCTTGAATTTTCAAGGTGTTACATTATCCCCCCCCTCAGGAAAACTCGTCCTCGAATGAAACCAAAACTCTTTTGAAGGAAGGAATAGCCTCATGACTAGCACCCCAACCAATCAACAATATCAAATCAACCTAAATTATGTCATTTCAGCAAGGCAGTTTCAAAACTCAATTACTACACAAAAGGCTCAAATAACTTCATCATGAGGCATTTTCTTTACACAACACTTATGAGCTCAACAAACATTACATGATACCATTGGAACAAAGTTCAACTTAATATCAATAATGCACGCCCTAAGCAAATCTTCAAGGGTTCGTATTGTACGTTCCACTTGACCATCCGTTTGGGGATGAAATGTGATGCTCAACTTCACCATAGTAGCCAATCCTTTTTTGAACGACCTCCAAAATATAGATGACAATTGTGCGCACCGATCCGATATGATGGATAAGGGAATGCCATGGAGGCACACAAACTGATCTAGGAAGATTCTTGCATAGTCCTCCGCTGAATACATATACTTGAGGGGAATGAAGTGTGCGTACTTAGTCAATCGATTCACAACAACCCATATGGAATCATATGACTATTGAGTCCTAGGTAAACCTACTACAAAGTCCACACTAATGTCTTCCCACTTCCAAGTAGGAATTTAGTTCTCTTGTAGTACTCCACCCATCTTTTGGTGTTCGGCCTTTACTTGTTTGCAATTTCGACACTTAGCGACAAACTCCGGTATGTCCCTTTTTAGATCTTCCCACCACTATATCTACCTTAGGTCATGGTACATTTTTGTCAAACCCGGGTGAATTGAGTAGACAGACCCATGTGCTTCTTCAATTATCCGATCTCTCAACCCATCTACATCGAGAACATGCAATCTCGCTTGGTACCTTAGTACAGCACCCCCCCCAAAAAAAAAAGAATGATCCATTAAAATTGCCAAGAACTGATTCATTCAACTCCATTAAGGCTTGATCAAGGTGTTGCTTGGACTTCACCTCAACCACTAAAAATGACTCAGATTTATGAAGAACTATAGCACCCCCATCCGGATAACTCTCCAACCTCGTCCCAACCTATCCAACAAATTTACATCCCTTGCTAGGTCCTTCCTGGCTTTGTCAAGATGGGATACACTACCCATAGTCATACGACTTTAATCATCCGCAACTACATTAGCCTTGTCGTGGTGATAAAGAACACTCATATCATAATCATTCAACAACTCTAGCCACCTTTTTGTCATAGATTAAACTCCTTTTGGGTAAACACATATTGGAGACTCTTATGATCGGTAAAGACATAAACATAACCCCATAAAAGTAATGCCTCCAAATTTCCAAAACAAGCACCACGGACGCTATCTTATGTTTATGAGTGGGATAGTTTCTCTCATGTTCCTTAAGTTTCCTAGAGGCATAGTCTATAGAATTCCCGTGTTGCATAAGTACACACCTCAAACCCACTAAGGATGCGTCATAATACACTACAAAAACTTTTGTGCCCTCCAGTAAAGTCAACACCACAGTGGAAGTGAGCATTTATTTCAATAATTTTAAGCTTTTCTCACACGCCTCCGGCAACTCAAATTTCTTACTCTTTTGGGTTAAAGTAGTCAAAGTAGTCGCAATAGACACAAAACCAAATACTAATCTCCGATTACAACCCGCTAGACCCAAGAAAATCCTAATGTTGGTTCGAGTCAATTGTCTAGGACAATTTTTCACTGCCTTTGTTTTCCTTGGGTCTACCTGAACTCCCTTACTAGAGATGATTTGCCCAAGAAATGTCACTGATATCAACAAAAAGTAACTCTTACTATATTTGGTATACAATTGATGTTCCTTAAGGGCTTGCAATACCACTCTCAAATGACCCATATGTTCACTCTCATTCTTCGAATACATCAGGGTGTCGTCAATGAAGAAAATGAAAAATGAATCTACGTAATTTTGAAACATTCTATTCATTAGGTCCATAAATGATGCTGGAGCATTAGTTAGACCGAAAGACATGCCCAAGAACTCGTAGTGCCCATACCTAGTTCTAAAGAAAATCTTTAATACATCCTCACCTCTCACCCTAAGTTGGTGATACCCCGATCTCAAGACAATTTTTAAAAAGTAACTCGCCCCTTGGAGTTGATTAAACAATTCATCAATCCGAGGGAGAGGGTTCTTATTCTCAATGGTAACCTTGTTGAGTTGGTGGTAGTCAATACACATTCTCAAGGGTCGATCTTTTTTCTTCACAAACCAAACCAGAGCACCTCACGGAAAAATACTAGGTCTTATAAAACCCTTATCCAGTTATTCTTTGAGTTGAGCCTTCATCTCCTTCGACTAGGTTGGAGCCATCCGATAAGGAGGAATTGATATGTGATTTGCATCCGATAGAAAATCAATGCCAAAGTCAATTTCCCATTTGCGAAGAATATCGGGAAGGTCATTGGGGAATACATCCGGAAAATCACTCACTATGGATACCGACTCAATGGGAGGAACTTCAAACTTTAGATCTTTGACTCTTACTATATGATATAGAGAACCTTTTGATATTAATTTGCATGCTTTTAGATATGAAATAATACGAACTCTATGAATATAATTTCTCCCCTTCCACTCAACAATCGGTTCATTTAGAAAGTTAAACCTCACCACTCTTGTGCTACAATCAATGGAGGAAAACCATGCATGCAAACAATCCATACCAAATATAATATAAAAATCAAACATATCGAGTTCTACTAGATTAACATAACCAACTCTATTGGGCAATATTATTGGAAAATTTTTATACAGCCTTTTTGTAATAACCGTCTCATCCACCAGATTAGACACTATAAAAGGTTCATGAAAATATTGGGTAATATATCAAACTTTTCAGCTACTACAGGTGTAACAAATAATAAAGTAGCATCGAGATCAAGTAAGGCATATACATCAATAGAGAAGACATTTAACATACCAGTCACCACGTCGAGAGAAGTATCTTGCTCACACCTAGAGCGAAGAGCATAGAAGAGGTTCTTCTTTTGAGTAGCACTAGAACATCTTGCTTGAGCTTGACCACTACTTGTGTCTTATCACTTCAAGTTTGGACAATCTCTCATCTTGTGACCACTCTTTGCACGACTAAAGCAATTCTCCTTTCCTATCAATCCCTCAACAAGATGGCCCTTCTACACTTGGAATAAGTAGGATTCACATTTGGTGAATTAGTACCGTTTTTCCTATTTAATTTAGGGTTAGACACCCTATGACCCTTATATTTTGGAAACATGGAGGGAATTGATTTGAAACTCTCTTCATAAATCTAGGCTTGTATTGTATATCAAGCTTATTCTTTAAAGAACCTCCCTCAAATGATTTTTCTCTTTTAGCATCTCTACTTTTTCTCTTAGCCCTTGCCTCCTCAACCCTTCTTGCATGCTGCATAAGACGGGAAATTTTCATGTTAATATGTAGCATGGACTAATTGCATTCCTCTTACAATTCCTTCGACACCCCGTCACAAAAATGCTCAGTTGTTGTCTAGGATTGGAGAACAAAGAAGGAGCATATTTCGACAACATAATGAATTACAAAGTGTACTCACAGACACTTCTTTCTCCTTGGCGAAGGTTGATGAACTCCACCACTTTTTCCTCCCTCTTATCTATAGGAAAGAACATATCTAGAACTACCGCCTTATAGATCTCATAGGTCACCAGACCACCCCTCAATGGCCTATTATCCCACCATTGTATATGCCATGCTTGAACCAAGTCCTTGAGTTGATAAGTGGAAAACTCGGCCTTCTCACTTATGGAAAACCCCATAGCCAAAAGTATTTATAGACCACATCAGTTAATTCTTAAGGGTCTTCATTAACCTTAGAACCGTAGAAAGAAGGAGGTTTCATTCGACTGAAGTCCCTTAGACGGGAAGCCATGGTGGTAACTTGTTGATAAGAATGGGGCACAACCTCTCAGTTTTCTTGAGCCATCAGAGATTGGGCTTGAGTTATGGACTCTTGTGCTTGAGTGGTGATAGCTTGGCTATTTGAATAATAGAGAACCTTATATTCTCATCTGTTAGAAGAGGAGGATTGGATGGTGCTTGCTCCACATTGGCATCATTACACTATTTTATGTCTACAACCACCCTTGAAAAGTGTGGCCTAAACGATGAAAAAGTGTGGATTTTGATAAAAGGCCACACTTTTTGACTTTGAGCCACACTTTTTCAGGGGTTGCTAAAATCCCTGTAACCCTAGACTTTAGGCAATCAGCTGCGCTTAAAAGCATTACAAAAAGGCAAAAAGGCCACGCTTTTGAAGCTACGCTTAAAAGTGTTGCCTTAAAAGCTACAAGTTTAAGCGTATTTTTAAAGGCAAAATTCCATTCTTTACATCTACTCTTTTAAGTGTAGCCTAATAGGCAAAAAGGACACTCTGTGCAGCTACGCTTAAATGTGTTGCCTCATTAGCTAAACATTTAAGCGTGGCCTATTCTACCATAATGTCCATAATTATGAAGTGTTGCCTATTATATCTAATATACAACAACAATTTGAAGTGTAATCTTTGCCATTATGCATAAACACTTTACAGTCCTATGGCTACACTTTTTAATTGTGGTAATATTATTTTGGCTATAAAATATTTATATGCCACAATTTCTAATTAAAATACACCAATATTGTTTTGCAATAAATAATATCAAGAATTAATTTTGCTAATAAGTAATTCAAATTTATAGATTTTGCATAAACTTTAAAACCTAATATGTGTTCTGTACATAGACATACTTATAAATCAATATTCTAAAAGTGTACACTAGTTCAAACAATACTCTTACACTAGTTCAATATATAATAACAATGAATATATTTCAAAAGTTCAAGCATAATGTATTCAAACATTTTAAATAGTTCAAATACTCTCCATCATCCACTTCAATGAGATCAATTTTACTTCAGGCTATCCTTCAAATTTGTTCACCTTCACTTCCCTAATCATTGAAAATGTACGGTAAAATCAGATTGCAACAGTTATAGAAGAGGGAAGAAGATCAAGATAAATACCATATTTCAGCATTTTAATATTAGAGTAGTTTAATACTGCAGACTGTAGAATTTAAGAGTTCACTTCGCAGATTCTGAGGCAAATTTAAACCAAATTTTAGACTGCAAATTACACTTTATGTTCCAGATCCATTCTATATTGCAGCTTTCAGTTACACATCAACTAGTTGCAAAAATTAGAAAAACACTCAGGTAGAGTTGATTGACATCTTTTTCGTGTTTTATCAGATATAGTTATTGCATATTCGTGCTATACATGGTAATCAAATAGCTCATCAGACAACTAAATTGTTATTCACCTTTCTTAGTATAATTAGGAAAAATTAAATAGATTCATAAAATACCATCAACTGGATTTGGTCATTTAGAAGTTTAATGCATTTTATTTCTTTACAATTGCCATGAAGAATCAAGCAACATCATAAGGCTGAAGGCAGAAAAAATAAATACATTAATTACATATTAGGCTATTAGGATAAATATTTTTTCTATTTGAGACGGGTAGTAATAAGGCAGAACTAGACAAAAATAGTGTGACCATGTTCTTCCAATAATACTTGAAGAAAAATGTTATATTTTTTTTACATAGACATAGTGACACTTCGAATTTCCAAGCAAAGTGTCTTTCGCCTCGTTTATTTTAGAACAAGGTAGTAATTACCTCTAGCCTTTGGATGGTTATCTACCATCACCTTCCTATGTTCTTCACTCAGTCTATTTACTTCAGTGTTTTCCTTGTTGAAGATATTAATTTTAGTATGATTGAATCCCGAAAGGGAAAAGGAAGAGAAATACTACTCATGTTCCTATTCTTATATATCAAATATCATTGTATTATTCAAAAACCAACAAATAATTGCATTAAACCATAGTCAACAATCCAAAAAATTGTGGTCCAAATGTAACTGATTCAAGGAGGCATGAGAATTATTAAAACCACTAATAGTGTCATACAGGATTTGAAACATCTGTGTATACTATACCCTCCTGAGGTGGTGCATATGGAGGGTGTATGGTATACAAATCTTACACATACCTTATTAAGGAAATGTGACTGTTTCTGATAGACCTTCAAACTCGAGGATATAATTTAATTTAATATTTAAAAATATCTCTTATAGCAATTGAACCAACACGTTAACATGAATGAGAGAACAAACTTGACTCCAATAACTAGAGTCGCTTTCATTCTGCTAATTTTAGACAAAAACCTCCTTCATAAACCTTATGCATTCTCGCAGTGTGAGGTCCGTCCTTGAATGATGTCCATGCCTGGACTTCATACCTTGACATATATGATATAGTGTTTGTGCATATATATATATATATATATAAATACTAAAACTATAACTTAAACAAGAGGGTGGAAGTAATACACAAAAATCTACATTGTTGATTAAACTCCAATTAAATTGGATGCTCTTATAAAAATAACATAAGGATACAAAAAATGATAATAAAAAAGCTCTAATTGTATTCATAAAAGGAATTTTTCCCTTAAAAAGGTACATATACAGTGATGGACATAATAGAAAACAGAATTGCCACAGATTAGCTTGATACATGCACTCCATCATTCTATTTATTTGATAAAGGCATACACTCTTAATTACATGTCACCAAGACATCCATACATAGTTGCTAAGATTATAAATTTCATACTCATATGTAGACTTATTACAAGAAATGTTATTCCTAAAAGTTTTACATGCCATGATTACCTCTAGTTATGTATTTTTATGTTCAGTTCATGAAACAGACAGTACAAGAAATCAATAAATGTAAAATTAGAAACTCATGAACTATTTGGGGTACTCAATACACATAACAACCCCATAGCTAAAACCTCACAATTTTGAATCCAATTAGTAGCAAATTACTTTAATACACAAATTATTAGAAGCTTTTTCAAATCGCCATATCTAAAAGGTCGCTATGAATAGTTATGAGTAAAACCTCATTTGTGCTACAATTTTTTAATAGGTTATGCTAATACAAAGAACAATAGAAACAAAATCCAAATATACACAATGAAACACTAACTATTTTCGGTCAAACATATAACAGGTAACGTTACGAACATTAGAACAAAATTCTAATCGCCAAAAGTAAGAACTTTTCATATTTACTCAAACTTTTAACATATTTCATTGAAAGAAAACTCAAATTTCCATGGCTAAACTCTATCCATTTCCGCTTCAGATAGTACTCGCCCATTCATCCCTTACAAAAATCTTTTATCATTGAAAACTCATCTGTGATTTGCTGGCAATTTGGTCATACAGAGGTTCTTAGATTCATTTACACGCCTAGGAATGCTAAGTTTAATGATAAATATACAAGATTCAAACCCTTTTTTTAGAAGATTCACCCCTTGTCAAAGAGCTTCACTTTCAATCCCAATATGTCCGTCCATAAGATTTACGAACCTTATTGTGGCCTATTAGAAAGTGTGTCAACAGTAAATACAGTAAGAGGAACGAAATTAAATATGAAGAAAATTACAAAGAACACATAGAAATATGAAAATCTTATTAGAAAAAAAACTATGAACTGGCTACCCAGTTCCTTTCGATTTGAGTGGGTTTTTTTCTTTAGAGCAAAAACAGAGAGTTGAGATTTCAAATTCAACCATTGCATCAAAAATTAATTCACTGCTAATTTCCTATGGATGTGACTGCGGCTGAGGTTTGAGGATGAAGATGAGAGGACTCTATTAGATACTTTAGAGTTGGAGTGTTTTTTTATTAGTTTTCAGTTTCGTCTAATAAAAATGAGAGGGAGAGTTAAATTTGTTCGACAGAATATAATATTATAGATAAAACAATAAGGCCACAATTGACGAGTGTTGGATTAATAATTTTAAAAATAACACACTTAAAAAGTGTATTCATATACCAAAAGATATGTGGCCAATTATATAATGACCAGACTACACATATGAAGTGTAACCTATATTATTAAAGAGCACGCTTTTAAAGTGTTGCCAACATTAATGTGGTGAAAATCTAAAAACTAAGGCTACAATTTTGAAGTTTTTCCTTAAAACGTTTAGGCAACATTTTACAAGTGTTGTCTTGATTTAGTGTTGCTTTAGTCCTAATATGGTGTAGTGCATCATCTTCAACTAGAAGAACTTGCTCACTGCGGGGAGGAGCCCCACATTGGCAATTTCCTCTTCAAGTTATCGAGTAGCATTCCTTCGAGTGTTCATGCTTCCTATAAGCACAACAATAGGATTAATGAAAAAGCACACCATAAATATACTCTACTGGCACGATATAAGATTTCCAAGAAAGAGAGCAATTCCTAAGCATCATATAGGTTCCTACTCGTAACTGTGGCGCGCTTCACAAATATGAATTCAAACCTACACAGACGTGGTAGAGAGAGAGACATAACTCAACAATATTTAGCCTCATGTTCTCATCCCATGTTTTTCACATCCGAGTTTACCCCCTAGACGTAACCGGTATCATCGTCCTTTTTAAGGACGAAGACTAGCATCTAAGTTTCGTGTCATTAAATTCATAGGTTGAAAAATGCGTAATAATTTAAAACATTCATTATCACTACTTGGAGGTTTACATAGACCTCATTATACACATAATATATATTCATATCGAGTATACATAGACACTTCGTATAGGAAGGTTACGTAGCCTTCAACTTTTATTGCACGAACATATTTAAAAAATATATAAGAATAGTCTCAATGATTTTCTCATCTCATACAACCTAAACGATTGTAATAATATGGGCATAGCCCTTGCATCAATCCAACAAGAGCACATATAGGTCATAAAAAATTATAGTACTCAATTGAAAAGGAAAGTAATGAAAGAGTCTATAAAATCATAACAAGTTTGTAAGCTAGATGATGGAATTGTCCTCGGAAGTTAAGGACCTACCCCACTTGGATGAAAGGAAGAATCGAAGCCTTAAACAATGTCGTATTCCAGGCACTTTATGTTTGGGAAAAGGGAAGAAAATTGGGTTAGTACTCCATAAGTACTAAGTATGAGACCGTATGAACATATGCAAGAAAAACATGATAAAAAAGGACTTTTAGTCAAAACATTCCATTTACCCCTTTAAGAACCTAGTGCAAACCAAACAAATCATAACAATAAACCAAACATGGTTACTATCTAAATAAGTAATACTTATCCCAACATACTTGAAACCATGATTTACGAAAACCTTATCATTAAGAAATAATATCACAAGAATGAATAAAAGTCAATCATATCATACAAATCAAGACAACTACTCATGAATCCTTATCAAGTCAACATGTGCAACGGCCAAGCCAAGCCACATAACTTTGACCAAGCAATTAAACATAACAACAAACATAACCAATGTCAAAATTTAACAATATAGTCCAAGTACATATATAAAGAAGATAATCATCATCATATATAGACATTTACATTGTAGCATCAACATATTATCATCATATACTTAATAATCATATACATATATAATAACAACTTCCTAAAGCATCCATCAAAGTCAACAAGTGCAAGGCATAGATAGAGTCCCACACCCCACCTAGGCTAAGTTGAATATCTTAAATCACCTTGGTTAGATTATAATCCATTACTTTATTTTACTTTAGGGAACACTTTCCTTAACCGACATAGACCACATGAGCTAAGTGTTGAATTCGGTGGTATAAAACTTTACACTGATGGAAGGTGGTCTACCAGCCAAAGTAGAACCAAACAAAAACGTAGCTTTCTAGGTGGAACCACTATCTAGTCTTCCTATGGGGGAGACATAGTTCAAGAACTAAGATATAGTATATTCCCTCTTGATACCACTTGTTAGTTGGAGACTACTCTCATTGGAATCCATTAGATGATTATTCCTCTTTGTGAAGTCAACTTCTCATATATAACTATAGGGAGAATCTTACTCTTTTGGAAGTCATCACCTCCCATTGTCAAGTTCACTCGATTCTAAACTAAGTTCCTTTATTGAAATGTATTTAAGCCTTTAATTATCATTCATAGATTAGTTTAGGTTATAGGGTCTACCTCTTGTATAATCATCATCATCAATACCTCAATAAGAATTGTATGAGTATAAAACCTTTCATCAAAATTCATATAAGTGAGCTTAGTACATTAGCATTTCATAGCATATCAAGGCACATTGATATATTTCACTCTCCTTATATCACATACACCTTAATCAAAATCACAACATAGTTAAGAAATTTCAGTTCAACTTCATACCATCCTAAAAATCTTAATACTAGGTATACTCCAATATATTATCTTCACTTAACAACCAATAATTACAATTGGAAGTAAAGATGGAGATTCTATGACTTACATTGTCTTCCTTATAATTCATTATCAAGGTATTACCATAAACCAATAACTCAACCCAATTTGGAAGTAACATCATCACAAAATCATAACCAATAAGTTAATAAGGCCAATTGCATCTCTATAACACAATTCAACACTAGATCACAACTTAATAAAAGATCCATCGGCTAATTTCATATTACAATTCATAACCTAAATTACATATCACGAATTAGAAATATAGGCCTATTATTCATCCTAATTTAATCATAATAATACAATAGGATAGTAATCTAAACAACAACCAAATCAATTGAATGATCACAATATAATATAGGTCAAGATGAGAACCTAGGTTAGGGATTGAGGATCATGTTCTAGAATTTAGACCAAACCATCAACAATTACAATAAGCAAGATAATTTATACGGTAATATACTAAATATAACCTACATAAATCATTAACAACTCAATTTATAACTCCAATTTCTCAATTGAATGAAACCCATAAGAAAACATAACCTTTGAGGAAAGAGTTTCAAAGGTGAATTTGATCACATACCTCAACGTTTGAAAAAAATTTGATGGTGATTTCGTCCCTTTCCAGCCCCACAACTCTAATCCTTGCTAGTCTTCAATGGTGAGTTCAAGTAGATAGAGAAATAAGTGAGGAGTAAGAGAGTTTATTTGTGAGTTGTGTTTAGATTAATTAGGGTTGAGGGTATTTATATTGGGTCTTAATAAACATAATAAAACTCCCTTAAATCCCTTATTAATCATCTAACACCATAAATAAAATAGGTTGGAGGTGTGATACCCTTCATGATTTGAGTTCTGGTGTTCAATAGTTATACCTTAACATATTAAGACTCTATGGAAGAGTTATGCTTATCACCGAGAGGATTTGAAGAAGGGGTGGGTACATTTCGTGAGTAGAGATGTTATATCCAATGTACCTCTTGAGATTGTTGATCCTCGTTTGTAGAGAATGAGCTACTTAGTAGACAACTTCATATCCCTTAAGTATGCTCCTGTATAGGTGTAGCTATCGAGAATCCATGTAAATGCTTAAGAATATGACACTACCATAGGCACGTTGGGATCCATCATCTGGTAGGGTTAATATTGGGATTCCATGTATAGCTCTCATGGTCTATGTTTGTTAAATCTATCCAACACTAATGTATGTAAATGAACTAAGTCTTTTAAAGGGTGTACTACTTAGGGTAGGTGGTATAATGAGACACTACCTCTCCATGTCACAAATAGAAATTTTGAAAGAGTCTTGGTGTGTGCTTATATGAAATGTATGAATGGGTCATTATATGATGTGAATGAAAGTAATGTAACTTTATGATTAATGATAAGTACGCATTTTGATGTTATGACTTGTATTATAAAATCTTAGTATACGATTAATGTGATTTTCCTATTCTATGGTTATTCGTAAAGAGCACTAGGTGGGAGTGGTAGTATGGGATGCTACATTCACATTGCACAAAATGTAATTTGGGGATTGCCTTGGAGGATGGTTCATAGGTCAAGTTCCTACGTATATGTATGTTTCTATATTTCCTGTGATATTGAATGGTTACTTGTATAAATGAATTGAAGTATGCATATCCTTAGTAGTCTTATGGATCTCTTATGTAGTTATGGAGGAGATTTTATGGGCAATCCCCTTCTGTCTTACTTAGTCCAGCCTTAGGATAACATATGAATGGAGTATTTCATGTGAAAATTTGCGTTGACTGTATGTATGCTCTTATTATTAGAAAAATGGAAGTTTTACCTTTTTTGCTAAATGATGATACTAATTGATGTTTTATAACTAAATTCATGAATGTTTTTATCAAAATAGCATGACTTGTATGTTTCAACTGAATTATACCTTTTTGCATCATATTGCATAATGACATATTTAGTACAATGCTTGTGCTAACCACATACTTTTCTATACTCTATAAGTATAGGTAAGAGGCAAGTTGAAGGTTAAAAGTCAAGCTTTCAAATCGACTTTCTCAAGACTAAGTATTTTCTCATATATTTGAGCGCATAGTATATGGTCCTTTAAGTTATTTTTCAAGACATCTATACGACTATTTATGTATTTCTTTCAATGTAAAGGGTCGTCTCCCAAAGATAATTATGTCGTGTCTTTAAGTTTGCTTGTGACAGTTAGACTATCCTTTATTATTTGTTAATGATGTTTTTCTTTATTATTATTATTTATTGTAAATTTTTTATAATTTTGTACTACTTTTCATAATGTGTGATGAATTCTAGCTAACAGGCTAGTATAAGAACTTCGAAAGTTCGAGTATGCCTTGTTCAGACCTAAAGGTTACCCTATCATCTCGGGTGTAATTTCGGGTCGTTACAAACTTTGTATCATAGCATATGATCTTGGGAAATAGATTTGGGTTAAAAAATCTCCCAAGACACGTCTAGTATAGTGTTATTCATCGGTGTGAAGATAAGGACTGCCGTTAGGGATTCAACTCATCTTTTGACGACTCAAACTCATGTCATCACTAATCATGTGGTTTCCCAAGCCAACCTAGGAGTTGGACCTCAACCCAATGTAAATACTTCCACTTTTACAATCCATGATTTCATAAGGATGAACCCTCATACTTCCCATGGAACAAAGGTGGACGAGGATCCACAAGGCTTCATAGATGAGGTGTTCAAGGTGGTGGATGCTATGATTGTCACTCCTAGTGAAAAAAGCAGAATTAGCTACTTATCAACTAAAAGATGTGGCTCATGTGTAGTTTGAACAATGGAGGGATGAGAGACCCTAAAGGGAAGGTCATATAGATTTGGAAGTGTTCAAGAGGTCTTTTCTTGATAGATTCTTTGACATATAGTTTAGGGAGAGGAAGTTAGTAGAATTCATGAACCTTCGTCAAGGGGGAATGAGTGTGAAGGAGTATTCTCTCAAGTTCACGCTACTCTCTAAGTAAGACCCAACTATGGTAGCCAACTCTAGTGCTAGGATGAATAAGTTCGTGATGGGGGCATCTAGTATTGATAGTTGATCAAGTTCACCCTACTTTCTATAGTATTAATAGTTGATGAAGCCTTGTATGGCATTGTGTAGTATGATCCACTTATGGTGGCTGTATTTACTTTATAACCAATATATATATTTGATTTGATCATGGCCTTGAAGACAATTATATAAAGAATGTGTGTTGGTTGTGATCACTTAATGTGAATCCTCATGCCTAGTTTCCTATACTATTAGTAATATAGGTTGTATGGCTATTGGGTATGAATGTGCATAACAATGTTAGGGATAGGTTGAGGTGCTTCTATGATGAGTTATGATGGTTCATGTCCTCATGCTTCGTGTGTACATTGAACTAGTAGACCTTGATTGGGATTGTGTGTAAGGTTTTATATTGATTTGTGTGAAATAAAAAAAGTATATTTGCATAATGAGGAGAAACTACTATAATGTCCTTACAGTCTTGGATTAAATGTGTCTATGATGTATTATACTTCTATGATGGTATGTGTTGACTTATACAAGTTGGATTTATGGATTTCCTTGTGACCTAAGGTGATGAATTGCACTAAGTATCACTAGAGGGTTACTTGGGAGGTTGATTTGTTACAAGAAGAAGTTCACTACAGAGGAGATAGGCTTATTATAAAGTGCAAATAGGTTACTTTAAAGTAACACCAAATGTGACTTAAATCCTATGTGTGATGTTATATGATGTTTGGACTTTGAAATATGACTATATGAAGTATGAGAATTGTATAAATTCTATTGTATGAGAGTTTTATGAAGTTTTCACAAACATACATGATACATGGTTTTCAAGTAAAATGTACCCTCTAAATGCATGCTTGTGCATGGTTGCCATACTTACTGCACTCTTGTACTAACTTCATTTTTTTGTACCTTTTTATATAAAGTGTACATTATGGATGATTAAAGTATGTCTTTAGATGATGAGGAGCTTGATAAGTGAACTCCCAAGCTTGAAAAAAGGAATCCTTAAGCCCACAAATTTCCTAACTTATGTTTTACGGTAGAGTCAATTTAATATTGTACTTATGTATTATGTTATAAAGGTTGTGTCCCTATGCTACTCTAATGATGTCGAATCTAGGATGGCAAAGAGATATAAGGTCTAAATATGTATTATGACTTATATTTTATATATATGTATATATGTGTGTGTGTGTGTGTGTGTGAAGTCATGTTTCTAGCATATGATGTTCTATGAAAAGATATAAATTTTCCTCTATATTGGCTATAACAATGTGATTAATGATGACGATGGTCTTGCATAATACCTCAAAGAGGTCATGTATGCCATGTTACTTCTAAGGGTGCTCCCCAGATGTGACATGATATTTCTATTCATAGAAATAATGTCGCCGTACTTTTAAAGCAAACACTATAGCAGCAACTTCAAGATCATGAGTAGTATAATTCAATTCATGCGGTTTTAATTTCTATCAGTCATAAGATACTACATTCCCTTCTTTAATCAAAACACATCTAGACCATTGTGAGAAGCATCATTGTACACTACATATTTTTTCCCTTCAACTATTAGAGTAAGTATACGCGCTTGAGTCATGCAAGTATTTGAGAGTTTCAAAGCTCTTTTAACATTTTTCATCCCAAATAAACTTTACTTCCTTTTGTAAGAGTTTATTTAAATAGGAGTCATTAATGAAGATGGCTTTCACAAATCTGCTATAGTATCCTCCTCTGCTAAAGAAACTCTTACCTCAGTTGAACTTTTGAGAAGTATCCATTCAATGAATTTGAGTATCACACTGGAATGCACATTGACAATCGACTTGATAGAACATGTCCCATAAACGACACTTTTCCAAGCCAAAATTCACACTTAGAAACTCTACAATAAAGTTCTTTCTCCTTCAAAATCTGCAAAATAATTCGTAGGTGTTTATAGTGGCCTTCACTACTTATATAATATATTAAGATATGATCTCTAAAAACAATCCCAAACTGAGTAAGATAAGTCTTGAAAACTCGATTCATTAGATCCATGAATACCACATTAGCATTTATCACTCCGAATGGCATTACCAAAAAATTGATAATGACTATACCAAGTTCAAAATGGTGTTTTAGGAACATCATTCTCTCTAACATGTAGTTGTTAATATGCATACCTTATATCTATTTATTAGAATACTTTATCACCCTTATGTTGGTCAAACAAATCATCAATCCTTGGAAGTGGATATCGATTCTTTATTGTTATTCTGTTCAATTGTCTGTAGTAAATCAAAGCGTAAGAGTGTCATATTTCTTCATTGCAAATAAAATAGGGGCTCCCCAAGGAGAAACACTAGGTCGAATAAACCTTTCTCATTAAGTTCTTGCAATTGGGATTTCAATTCTCTTAATAGAACTGGAGCCATTCTATATGGAGTGATGGAAATAGAGGTAGATCCAGAAATAAGCGCGATTGGAAATTCAACCACTCTTTCCGTGGTCAATCCAGAAGGATCTATTTGAAGAGTACTGGAAAATCACATACCTCATGTATGTCCTTTATACAAGGACTCTCAAACAATGTCTCAACAATGATATAAAGGTATTCCTCTCAACCTTGACGCATAAACTTTCTCTCCAAGGATGCAAAAATAATGGTAGAACTCAATTATCTCTCACCTCGTACAATGACTTGTAAACATGTAGCATCTTTAAAAGTCACATGCTTTGTCCTTCAATCTATGACTGCATGATATTTATAAAGACAATCCATCCCTAAAATAACATCAAAATCCTTGAAGGGCATTTCAATCAAATAAGTAGGGAAGACTAGAATTTTAATCGCAAAGGGATAATCACGATAAATTCTATTACACACAACCTGATAACCAATGCTGTAAGATCCCGAAAATGACTTAGGTGAAATGAGAGCTTAATGTAAGACCCCGAAAATGATATAAGATGTGTAGATCCTAGAATGTTTTTCTTAAAGTTTTAATGTCCTAAATATGCTTAAAATAAAATATATAGGCAGTGCCTAAATTATTAGAGGTATTGGAAGTCGTCCATTAAGGGACGACTGAGTCACCTAGATGCCTAATATTTTTTTCTATGTGTGTATGGGTGTTTAATGAAATTATTATATCCCAAAATGTCTTATTATATGGTTTAGATGCACTGGAAAAGTTTGAAGTGATTTGGAAGTCGAACGTCAATGGACGACCAAGACGTTAGACGACTAAGCGCTTATGTGCCTCATATGTCTATGCATTCCTAAATCTGTATGAAATGAGTCTAATAAGTATTTTAATGTTTCATCATTATTTTAAATGATAGTACATGAATTTCGAGAAGTTTGGAGGTCAAACTACCAAGAACGTCCAAGGCGTTCATCATATGTCATGATGGGGCTTGGACTGTATGGACGCCTTAAAGGTGTTTTTTTTTATGAAATTTATTTTAAAGGTGTATACATTGTTATGTTTCGTAAGGATGTTGAAAAAGTCTGGGCACAACTTCTATACGGCCCCCACAAGAGGCCGCAAAAGAAGGACCCAAAGATGCCTAAGACACTGCCTAAACGTAATAGGTTTATTATTTATTTTTGGGTGTGCATAATTCATCAAAAACGTGATCACCCCATTATAAAATCCTCTCACACGTACGAAACCTTTCCCTCCAAAAATATTTCCCTTCAAACCTCGATTGTTGGTGAAGCTCAAGAACTGCTTGGAGCTCCGTTTTATATGGATGAATCATCGAGTTTTAGACGTTTTAAACTATACAAAGGTATGGTGATCTTCATCTCTAGTTAAATTTTCATCTAGAGAGCCATTCTCAAAGATTTCAAAAGAGAAAAATATGATCAATGTCCTTCAATCTGCCATGGGTTTTTTCCAAAAAGATTTTGAATGATTGAATAATGATTAATTGAAGTTAATGCACTTGTTTTAATGTAAATTTTACTCCAATTGCGTGATGAACCCATGCTCCTTTACCAAACGATTTAGCCTTGCATGGGCTTTGTGATCATTAATTGCTATCGATTGAATTATGATTCTATTAAGTTGAAGTGATCGTGTATGCTGTTATTTACATGAATTTATGTTGAATTGATTCTGAAGGATCCATGAGTATCAATGTATGAATATTTGAACATGAATAGCCTATGTTTCTACATATTTCCTTGAAGTCGATTTTGAGATCGGTTGTGTAGAGTTTTCGTTATGTATGAACGCTTTAGCTACTGATTTAGGGTAATATAATAGATGAATTTTGTAGGTATAAATCCTTAATTATCAATTTAATAAAGTCTTTCATGAATTGATCTAGATTCCTTTAGGCTATGGAATCAAAAAGCTAAGTGTGTGATAGATCTCAAATTTTGATTAGATGAAGCATGATATCATCTTGATTTCTTATCTAATTAGATACTGCCTAATGGGTGTATTTTTGATAATATATTAATGATGATCAAAGCCTTAGAGAGTTCATATTATTGGTAAAGTCTTCTATACTCTAGAAAATTGATACGCCTAAATGACTATGTTGTAACCTTAATCTTGAAGGTAAGTAATAATAATTTCAATATGGTTAAATGCCGGTTTAGATACTGCCTTAGACTTATAATATTAATGAAATATGATCTAAATCAATGCAAGGGAAATTATCTAATGATCTATATTATTCTACTTTCCTAGTATGTTGATATATGGTATTATGTTATAATATAATCTTGTAGCAACTTGTACATGGTTTGCTATAGGTTTAAAGTACAATTAGCTACTGCCAAATATATTAATTGTTTGTAAACAAGGTGTATTTATCAAGTAGGATCAAAGGTTGAGGAGTTGGTAAGAATGTTTATTTCCTCGACTCTTCTACTTCTCTATTGTTTATAGAAATGTTGATGAAGCCTTCTATGTCATTGTGTGGTATGTTCCAGTTATTCTGGCGGTGTTTACTTTATTTTCATTATATATGTGTTTACCATGGAAAAGATGGCAAATTGATGAATATATGAGCATGTGCTTATGATGATACTATGTGAAGCTTATAGCTACTTTCCTATTCTAGTTGTGATTTATGTTGTATGGCTATTGTGTAATCATGTATATATCCATGTTAGGGTGAAGTATAGGTTCTTCTATTGATGAGTGTAAATGATTAAATAATCCCTTATCCATGTTCCCATATGTTAATGCATGAATAGCACAAGTTAGGAGTCTTAAGTGTAATATGAAGTTTGCTTGTCTCCTATGTTGTTGTGTCCTGTGTGGTTAATGCTTAAGGGTATATTATGGAATAGAGGTTGGCTGCCTAAATATTTTGTTGATAGCCATTATGTGATGATTGTGACCATTGTACACATACACGCTCACTCACATGCATATTACAAGTAGTATAGGTCATGGTGTCTAAATGAAAGGTTGTTCTCATATTCACTAATGTCTATTACTATGCATGTAAAGTATATTATGGTGAAGTATGTTATTTATTGCTTACTAGGATCACTTGATAGGTTTACTAGGATGGGAAAGGGTATGGGACTTGGCCTCTGCATTGCACATGTGTACCTTGATGGGATAGTTCTAGTTTTGGTTTCTATATGTATGAATATGTATGTATGAACTTGTGTGACTTAATGTGTCATGTGGATGTTTTTCTCACATGTATGTATACACACACACATGTATGAAGATCTAGTCTAGAGAGGGGCCTTGAATAGTGTATTCATGTATGCCCTCGATGCTTTACATATGCTATGTTCATGTGAATGGATTATTTACATGATTTTGGTTGATGAACTTCCATCTTTGACCTATGATTTAAGCATGTGGGGGGATGACTCTCCTAAACCTATGATTTATAAAGTAAGAATATAATAAAGGCTTTCAATGAAGGGAACTTAGCTTAGCATCAAGTGAACTTGAATATGAGTATGTGTTCCTTCTAATGGTAGGAAGGTAGGTCACCATAACTCTCATAAGGTGGATAACCACAATTCCTCAATTCGCATAAATAGGGTTTCAATAAGTGAAGAACTACAATGCCTAATCTTGGCATAAAGAGGGTTTTCACATGTACCTCCAAGTTCTACAACTATTTTGCAACCATAGGATACTAGCTAGTGGATCCACCTAGAAACCTATGTCACATTTGGTTCTACTTTGGCCGGTAGACCACCTATGACACCGGATTCCATGTTTAGCATCACATGGTCTATGTCAGTTAAGGCTATAGTTTACCCAAAGTAAAATGGACAATGGAAGTTAAATGACTAGGACCCTAAATAGAATGACATAAGGGAGGTTACTTAGGATAGGTGGAAGTAACGAACCAATCTAGACATTGCACAAGTTGCTCATTAGGAAGTTCTACAGAGGTGTTCTAATACATGTCACTATGTATGTGTGACTTAGGCATGACATTGTAGTATTTTTCTACTTTTTATAAAGTTCTGCATGATAGGAATCATTATGCATAATGTTGATCTTGTTGCATATATGATGATGGTCTTGACTTAACTAAGTCTATGTGGTATTATACTTCTATGATTGTATGTGTTGTCTTGTGTAGAAGATATGTATGATTTTCCTTGTGGTCCTAAGGTGATATGTTTCACCAAGTATCCCTAAAGGATTACTTGGGAGACTAATGAATTAAAAGAAATAGTTCACTGTAAAGAGGAATGAGCTCACTGTAAAGTGACCTCCAATTGGTTTTAAATTCTATCAGTGCTTTTCTATGATGTTTGCATTTGATTGTGTTTCTATGAAGTGTGAAATTTATATATATGTTATTGATAATGGTTTTATAATTATTTACTCAAAATGGCATGAAATATGATTTCAAAGAAAATGTCCCTTTTAAATGTATGTTTTTGCATGGTTGGAGTACTTAGTGAATTCTTGTACTAATCCCATTATTCTCTACTTTTTACACAAATTGTAGGTTATGGATGCTTAAATGATGTCTTAAATGACAAGGATCTTTTTATGTGATTCCCAAGCACAAGGAAAGGAATCCTTAAGTCCAAGGATGTCCTAATGTGTATTTATTGTAAAGTCTTTAAATATTGTTTAGTTATGTAAGGTGTTTTACTGGTCGTGTCCCTAATGTATTCTAATGTTGTTGAGTCTAAGATGGCAAAGAGACTTAGAGTCTATATGTGTATTACGACTAATATTTTATATGTTTATGAAGTAAAGTTTTTAGAATATGAGATTTTATGAAAAGTTTTAAATTTTCCGCTAAATTTACTTAGTCAATGCGATGACTGATAACTATGGGCTTGTATAAGACCTCCGAGAGGTCAAGTATGCTATGTTATTTGTTGGGGTGATCCCTGGTTGTGACACTTAACATGGTTTTAATGATGGTCTAAGGTCGTAAAATGGTATATAATGTGGTATTGAGGCAGTGTATAAGAGTGTAGGTGCATTGGAAGTCAAACGTCAAGGGACGACTTAGACGTTTGACGACTAAGTCACCTATATGCCTCGTATGTGTTCATATGTGTTTATATTTGATTAATAAGGTTATAATGTCCTTAAGAGTTATTATGGTGTATATAGGAAGTGTGTCACGATTCGTGATGTTTGAAGGTCAAACGTTTATCACTGAGGTATGACTTTTGATCCTTAAAACTCTATTTATCAAGTAGCCCAAATTTAAAGAAGTTTTCTAATGTTTTCAAAGATGAACTGGTCCAATTTATTATCTATCAATGGGTTATTGCATTAAAGGTTTTTCTTAATTATATATTGATTATATTGTTGTACATATGATTATTTTAACTAAATACCTTATGAACCCATGTTATTGATGAAACCTAGTTTTTGCCTATTTTTGGGTTAAGTGATATTATCTTAATGCTTTCAAACACTACTGTAATTTTCTATGGGCTATTGAACGATGTAAGAATTCTATTCGATTGATGTATAGGTTATATACATTGATAAATCTATATAGAATTGACCTAGTTTCATTGAGTATTATAGTTTTTGTATTGAAATGATGTTCATGGCAATTGGTAACGACCTATTCTTATTGAATTGGATGATTTAGACATGGGTTGAAGTTGAGAGAATGGATGAGTTGTATGATTACCTAATTCTCTGTATTTTATTTTATTTAGCTATTGAATTATGTTGTGATTGGTAAGGTCCACTTCAGGTTGCGATGCTATGTATTTATCTTGCAATTGATGTGGCCTTGTCGGTGTACGTATTATAATAATCATGGCCTTGTCGGAACTAATTTAAGTATTATGATGATTTGTGTAGTTGATTATGTAAAGTATGATATATCTATATACATTCTAGAAATGTGTTATCATGTTAGACTATGACTATGTGTTCATGTGTGTAGTCTTAGAGATGATGCATGATTGTTCTTACTTTACTATATAAGTCTATAATGGTTATATTTAGGAGGTGATAGTAATGTATAGGATGACATTCAGATTATAAGGGTCATTCATAAGTACTTCAAAGAATGATATGCAATATATAATAAAGTAAAGAATGTTCTCACTTATTTTGGTAGACTTGTGTCCCTTGCTTGATACATGTATGAATAATATGTAAATATGATATGTCTTGAATAGGTAATCTTAGTGCACCCTTTTCAAGTATGTGAGACCTTAAATGATGCTAAGAAGGTCATGTACGTAGAACCTTAAACCTAGTGATAAGGTTATGAACCTTGAAGTCTCGATACGTAATGGTATACTTCATGTGTTAATGGTGGACATAGGGTTGATTTGATGGAACGACATCATATCTTGCGTAGGAAATTCATGATGAACAATCTTTCTTGCCGTTGTAAGGTAGCCCTAGTGGATCTCTTTGGTAGGGTGAATTTGATTGGAATATGAACTAGATATGGAACCTCTTCATGTGATCCTTACTGTAAATTACTCTATGAGAATGAAGGATAGCACCGAGTGTGTATATTATGGGAAGTTTCTCCACTTGAGAAAAATACTATAGTACAATGTATCTCTACTTGAGAATGAGACTAGAATACATAAAATCTCTTCATATTCCTTAACTATGTGCTTACATGAGATATTTCCTTGTTGTACCCTTGGTAAGTAGAACACCCTTATCAGAGTAGATTAGAAGTCCAGATTCCATGTTTAGATATCATGGTCTATGTCGGTTATTACCTATTGTGATCATGTGGGATACCTGCTAGCATTAGAGAAGTTGTATGAATTTTAGGTGGTTGTATGGGACAATATCTAGACAATGATCAATAGCCTTTGAAGATTTTAGTGAGAATCCCTAGGTCTTCTCTAAGACCATTACTGGAATGTCCTTTAGGTGATGAATGTCTCTTCAAGAACTAATGAAATAACGAATTATGTTAGAAATCATGTAAACGAATGAGTACCTAATCTAGAGTGACTTAATGATTCGTTAGTTAAAGTGTCAAGAGAGCATAAGGGATGATCTCTTCATATCTTATCTAGGGATGTCTTGATAATGACTCTTGTTAGGAAATTTGGTTGATACTTTGGGCATGATCTAAACTTAAGAAGTCTTAACTATTATTTAGGTAACATTGAAGAGAGTATGGGCGTTCTTCTCTAGGAGTACAATATATGTTTTGATAACCTTGGTAAGGAGAATGTATATCATACATGTTATGTGTATTGGTGATTTGTAAAAGTTTGCCAAGAGAGGGTGTATGGCGTTCTTTCTTTGTTTTGCTTAAGTGAGTCTTAGTAGACCTTTAAGTAGGGGAACTACATGCTAGCAGGTGTCTAACATAAAATCAATAGACTTCATTGTAACAGTTAAGATGTTAATTGTAACAGGGATATTGCTTAGTCTAATATTGCTAAAAAGGTGAATAATTGAATAAGTGATCTCTTATATGCATTTAAGAAGTTAAATTTTTTTCTTATGATTATATTATGATGCTTAAATGAAAAAGATGTATATTTCCAATAAATTTCCATTTTCATGATTTTATGCATTATTCCATACTTAGTACATGTAATTGTACTAATTTTATGCTTTTATCTATCTCTTAAGTAATTAATAGGTGATGGTGCTTTTGGAGAGTTAAGGTTGGATTACAAAATCGTTCAAGAAAATTCAAGTATGTCCTGATTTGACTTAAGCGCATATATGTCTTTTATTTCTCTTATTGAAGTATTGTAGTAGACCATGTGTTTCCATATTCGTATTGTATAGGCCGTATCCCAAGTACTCTTGTGCCTAAGATTTGATTAAATGAGACTTACTATTTCCTTTGAATTTTATATGAAAGAGATTTTAAAGACTATAAAATTGGTGTGAAATGTTTTAATTTTGCAGTACTTTTCAGTATGTATATGCGATAAACGATACAAAAGGACTTGTATAAAACCTCCGAGAGGTCAAGTACGCCAGTTACACTCGGAGAGTTCCATATCTTCTTGAGTGTAGTCTCAGGATGTAACAAATGGACTTTCAACAAGTTCATCATAATTAAGTATCACAGATTTCACATTTTCATGAAGGACAAGTGATGAACAAATATAGGAATGTGTATGACGAACAAGCAAAGTAAATGAACACAAGCCAAATAAGTTAAATTTGCCGACGACCACGTCTTTTCCATATTGATCATATCTCTGACTCATAACATAAGTGCGTGCATTACCCCTTTGTCCACAAGCTTGATTATCTCCACTTGAACCTGTTGCTTGGCTGTTTCTAGGACATGACCCTTGATTAGTTTGAGTATGGTTAATATAAGGTTTATGAACCGATTTACAAGGAATGAGCTTTATTAGAATTAAGAGAGTCCTTCACATTATGATCAAAGCCACCACAATTAAAACATGCACCAAAGGCTCTCCTACAAGTACAATTATGGTTCTTTCAAAATTGTGGACAAGTGGGAATGCTACACTTGCTTTGGCCATGATTTGGAGTGCTAGATGTAGAAAAAATTGATATTTTTTGGTTTTTTCGAGCTGGCTTGTTATGATTACTAGCCTTAAAGGTATTAAAAATTCCCCTTTTTTATGGACTTCCGAAATCTTGTCCATTATTTTGGAATCTGTTTTCAATTTTACCAGCTTCTTCTTTATCAGGTCGTTCCTAAGTAAAAGCAGCAGACACTAACTTACAAAAGTTCTCATGTCTTAGGATCGCCACATTCTTCGAATTGGAATCATTTAAACCATCTTCAAATTTCCTGGAGTTGTCTTTTTCCTCATTAATAATGCCTTTAGCATAAAGAGAGAACCTTACAAACTTTTGTTCATATTGTGTAATAGACATGCCTTGTTGCCTTGATTAGAATCCTTTTTTTCTTTGAATCACAATAAGTAGGCTGGACATACTTCATATCAAAATTCCTTAAAAAAATCATACCAATTAAGAACAAGAGGTTTTACCTTTTAATTTGGAACACTTACCCACCAATCATAAGCATACTTTTGTAAAAGGGAGATAGTATTATGCAACATGTGAACAGTCCAACTACTCAAACACCCTCTCCATGTGATCTAGCCATTGTTCAACATCACTGGGATCAACAGTGCCTTCAAACTCCACTCCACCCTTTTTCCTTATTTTCACAACGTTAATTTGATTAGGATCATGTATCGATTCAGCCATGTGGTGGAAGAATTTAGCCATTTTTTGAGTAGGAGGATTAATGGCTTGAGTACCATGACTCATGTGAGGATGTGAAAAAGCTCTTACACACTAATGGTTTCCCACTTCAAACCCACTAGTGTCGGGAACATACTCATTCGATATGTGTTCTCCAACCCCCTCCAGTGCATGAGGTTGTGAAACAGAGGCACCCATAGGTCGGTAAATATAACTCGCTGTAACATAATTCCTTAAAAATATTGCAGTAAAGAGACATAAATGATCCACGTGCACTCTACATGCATTAAGAATATGACAAACCATCAGAGTGACCATGAACTCTAAATAGAACCTTTTCGTAAGAAAATAATTGTGCAAGACAACAAAAATTCTAGAACCACAAACCTAGGCTCTGATACCTTCACTTGTAGCGATCCTTTTGGGGAGATACTACCACTTGACAAAAACCTAATTTAATAGTTGATACATTTAAAAGAGATTAACGAATGTATACTAATTTTAATCTAGTTGAGGGAATGGGTTCATAATAAATATTTAAGTTAAGGATATACATATTGCAAGTTTTAAACATCCATTTTAAGTCAAAATCTATATGGCATGAAATTTTCACTTACGAAAATAAATACTCCAATAATCTATAAAGAAACTAACTGAGAAGCTATCATGCATACAATACCATCTTCCGTGAAGCAAAAATCAGCCGGTTTGTGGTTCACACAAACTTCCAATATAAATAATAAATTATTACATTGCAAGACTTGGGTTTACACACCCCAAAAAGATTAAAAAAAAGTGTAGTCATTCTTATCTTACAACCCATGGTAAGATGACCAAATCTACCCTCGAAATCTTAAGTAAATATAAAACACATAGATTATGTACAAATCCCAATGTTTATACAAAATATATATGCTTATATGTAAGTGTTATATTCCTTAAGGCTTTCAAAATTTCCATCTTCAACAGCCAACTTCAAGCATTCTCTCGAACATACCCTACGACAAAAACAACTATCACTAAACATATATCTTAGTGATATAAAAACTATAGATCATGAGCCCTTAGATTCTCATAGTTATCATTCTCAAGTCAAGGGCAAAAAAATTAAGACAAATCCAATAAATCAATTAAATATTATACAAGGTGTATCATGCTCGATATTTAAAGCTCCAAATGACAATAACTCTCATAGCACCATTTTACAAAAGGTTCAATGATGTACCGTGGTTTCACTGTACATTCAATGCGCTTTCCTTAGCTTTGTGTGTGTGTAAGGGCTTTTTTTTATGGTTTTAATGTAGTTTTCTCATTGTTTGCAGGGAATTTTCCAGAAGGAGAACGTGGGAGAATCGTGCTGAAAATTTCAGAAGTGACAACCTATTGAGTAATTGACGGTCCGTCATGAGCTCAACGGTCCGTAGATTGCCACCATCGTACGAAGAAAAAGGATGCTAAAGGAAGTTGTGTGCTATATTTAAGAGGAAATTTGGATGATTATTTTCTACTTATCAAGTTTGCTTATGAAAGTACCTATCAATCCGACACAAAAATGTTCTATATGAGCATTATGTCAGAAGAGATGTAGATCTTCTTGGTTTATAGTTTCAAAATGAGGGTCATATGAAGAAGATTTTGTGCAGCAGGCCATAATCTCTCTATGTGTGTTAAGATATGAGACTTAGTATTTAGTAGTGTTGATGATTGGGCATTTCTTCAAGTATCATCTATGAGGGCATTATTATATTCAACATAAAGAACAAGTTGTTAGCTAGACACATTGGGCATCTAGAAATTGATAGTTCGAGTAGTGTATGAGCTAGAATTACCTCTACAGTTAGAGAGAATACACCTAATTTTTCATTTTCTAACATACTGAAGTGTATTCGAGATCTAACACAATACCGTGCTTACAAGTTATGTTCATAATTCTTAAGAACTATCACATTATTAAATGTCTGAGAGCTATCTTATAATGTAGTCTAAATTGCCATAATTGACCAAATTAAGGGATGTATAATTTTTGTAAAATAATGTTTTATGGAAGATCCAAGATTATGAATAGGAGGATATGGGAAACGGAAAAGGAAATCAAATCTAGATATTCCCACATATTCATACTTTCATATGTTTTGCAAGGTAGATAAAGTATGGACCCAGATTTGAGTGTTTGAGGTATGTCATATGGTTTTACACAAATTATTTTGTTGTTTTTATTTGATTCCATATATTATTATTATAAATCAAGGATGAATGGTCCTAAGGGGTAAGGATGTAATTACTCTAAAGTGTGTATCATTTGAAATAGAAAGTCTATATTTGACAAATCAATCTATAACATTTAATGGCAATCCTTATTGAGACACATGGAGAATAATTGAAAATAGGTGATTATACTATGAAATACCTATTTTTAGTCAATTGATTTTTTATTCGGATAAAGGAGGTCGAGGGGTACCTCACAATAAAAAAATTATGTGAGGGACTTAATATAAGGAAGGTCTATGTGCATATTTTCTAGCACATAAAAAAACTGTTCAACAATGCAACATCGGGACCTTTCTAACAATAATTATCCGGGAAAATTGTGTCACAATTCCGAGTCGTGTTTTTCCACCATTAAAATGTTTTTACTCTTAAAATATAACATTCATATTTTTTTAAAGGAAAAACGTCAACAAGCTTGAGGAAAAATCAAGTAAACTGTTTTTCCTTCAACTCACAAAAAGGTATGACACATCCTAGTGTCAAGCGTAGATACCATGTCACATGATCAATTAAAATAATCATGTAGAGTAAGCAGTGGCCAAGGACGTAGTGAGAATCCTTGGGACAACAAGTAAACATTCCCAAAGGAACCATAAATAATAGTTAGCTAGGAAAGTAGAACCAACCCATGTGCAAGCACATGTGCAAGACATGTGAAGAAGCACTAAAGGATGGGACCAACCTAACAGAATTCAGTTAGGGTAGTTAAGGGGACAAAAACGTGCATAAGGGACCACTCCATGTGGGGACTAACTTCCTAACAAATTTAAGACTCTAACCTACTTCCCCAAATAGATAACTAATCTAGTACAAATCTAAATGGACCCACCAGTGCACCCGACAACCTAGGACCAAAACCGGGTTGACACCAACCTAGTACTAGTTAAAGAGCCAACCTAGTACCTAAGCTAGAATGGTCCAAAAGATTAGTTATGGTCCAACCAACTAAGGGGTACTTTATTAATTACCCTAGGTTACCTAATGAATTTATGTAGAAAATTAATCAATTAATTTAAAAGGTCTAAAACCTAAAATACAAAGGAAATTTTCAGATTTTTGTTAATACAAGAAAGGGAAAACCTAGTACCTAACTTAGGATGGTCCAAAGAGTTAATTAAGGTACTAAAAACATAGGAATACTTTATTAAGTACCCTAGGATACTTAATTAATTAATTTATAAGCTTAATTACTTAATTTAAAGTGTCAAAACCGAAACCACAAAGAATTTCAAGATTTCGATTGAGACAAGAAAAAGACAACCTAGTATTTAACCTAGGATGGTCCAAAAAGATTAGTTATGGTTATAACGACTTGACGGTACATTATTAATTACCCTAGGTTACTTAATTAATTAAATTATACATTAAATTAATTAAACTAAATAGCTCAAACTGAAATTCTTATGCTAACCGAGTATAAGGCAAGAAACATCATAGTACATAACCTAGGATGGTCCTAAAGGGTTGATTATAGTTCATATGACTTAGTGGTACTTTAGTAATTAGCCTAGGATCCTAAATTAATTAAATTAATGATTTAATTAATTAATATAATTTCAAAATGTTGACCTAAACCATAGTCAACACAAAAATTTCAGATTTTAGGTCAAGTCAATATTCTTCTATGATTAGTCATCTTAAAAGGGTTTTTTCAAATAATTAGTTAATTAATTTATTTAATTAGCTTATTAACCCTAAGTTGAATATGTCAAGGTCAGTTCCTAAACCTAAAAACAACGTTTAAACAAAAAAAATACACGACTAAAATAAGAAAACAAGCGTGAAAACAATATTTAACAAAGCACAAGAAAAAAAAAGAAAATTTCTTTGACGATTTTCAAGGTTTGTTGAATGTTCGTTCAAGGTGGTCTTTATTGATTATGTCCTGGACCTCATTCTCCAAGAGAACTTTCTTTCCACTGATTCAAAGATCGTGAAAACTAGGGTTGTTTCCCGTCATTCTTGTCGAACTCCTTTCCCTAGTATCTTTGTTACGATTTCAATGTTGAATTAGTTAGAAATAATTTTGTTGGTATGTGGTGCTAGCTAATATTAATGTGTATTATTTTTGATTATATAATGATTGAATGAATCTATTAATTGGACTCATTTGATGATGTATTATTATGTGAATTAATAAAAATGATACTATCTTAAAGATATGTCCGAAAATGTTATGTATGAAGATGTTACGGTCTTTTGTGCATAAATTGCTTTTAATATGACGTTATAAATATGATATATTCATTAAATGCTAATATGATGCTGTCCAATATGTTTAAACATGTTATGCCTAAAGTTATGTTATAAGGTTAGCTAAAAAGGATCTCCGTCAAATCATAATTTGAGTAAATGTTAATTAAATATCTAACAAAAACATTATTTAAAATTTAAATGGGAATTGGCTATAATTTTATCACTAAATAAGTAAAATATTGGATAATGTACAATATATAAAAATATAAGCATGTTGCACATGAAAATTTGCTTATGCCAACAAATATTGTTATGAAATCTATACCCAATGGGTTATGCCAATACTAATCATATGCCAAAGAAATGACTAACAATACATTATCTGAAAGTGATGCATGTAAATGACTATAATATTATGTTAAATTATTAAGATATTGAGTAATGGTTCATACATATTAAATTTAACTATGAACATACGTAGAATTGGCACATGCCAACAAAAGTTGTTATGCAGTTTAATATTCAAAGGTTGAGGCCAATACTAATCATATGCCAATATTGTGTAGTTAGAGTATCAAATGATAATATAAGAACTTCCAAACTAATCCAATGAACCCATAATCAAGGTCGTGCCACTCAATAAGACAACTCCCAACATGCTCTAAAAGAATGACATATAAACTCATGAAACTAATTGAATGAAGTGCTCACCATCCATAAATCATGATTTTAATATACTTCACTAAAGTAAGTAAGTAACATGAGTTATAACATAACTCAAGATATCTAAGTTAAGAAATCGACAAAAATGAGGTGTTAAAAGAAGTGAGACAAGCCTCACTTACACCTAAGCTACTATGTTAAAAATACTCCTAAATGAAGGTGTTAGAATGTTTGAGAAAAGTCTCATTAACACAAACGATGTTATGTAAGGACAATTCACATTTCATTAATGTAATGAAAAGGATGAAAAGTCAGTAATAGTGTCAGTAAATGTTAATAAAATTTACTCACGTATGAGAGTGTAAATCTAATGAACATTGGAGTATTGAGACTGATGTATACTTAATACCAATTAATTAAATAAATTAAAGGAGTAAAACAGAAATTCTTTATTACTTAAATAATCAATTGAATTAAATAAATTAAAGGACTAAAACCGAAATTCTTATGCTAACCTAGTATAATAAAAGAAACATCTTTGTACTTAAACTATAATGGTCCTAAAGGGTTCATTTTTGTTCCAATGACTTAGGGGTACTTTAGTACATAACCTAGGCCACTAAGTTAATTAGATTAAGAATTTAATTAATGAATATAATTTCAAAATGTTGACCTAAACCATGGTAAACACCAAAATTTCAGATTTTACGTTAAGTCAACATTCTCCTATGTTTAGTCAACTTATGAGGTTTTTTTTAGAAATTTGTTAATTAATTGATTTAATTAACTTATTAAAACCTAAGTTGAATTAGTCAAGTTCAGTTCCTAAATCTAAAAACCACGTACAAACTCAAACAAATACACGACTAAAACCAGAAAACAAGCGTGCGAAAAATAGTGAACAAAATGCAAGACAAAATATTGAAATTTTTTTAGACGATTTGAAGGTTTTTTCGAGGTTCGTTCAAGGTGTTACTCGTTGATTAAGTTGTACTTAAGGTATGGGTTTCTCTCCTGGACCTCTTTCTCCAAGAGAACTTTCTTTCGAATGATTCAATGATCTTCAAAACTAGGGTTGTTTCCCGTGATTCTTGTTGAACTCCTTTCCCTTGTATCCTTGTTACGATTTTAATGTTGAATAGGTTAGAAATCATGTTGTTGGTAAGTTTTTTTGTATGATCTTAACGTGTATTATTTTTTATTAAATAATGATTGAATGAATCTATTAATAGAACACACTTTGATGCTTTAACAGTCTCGGTTTGATGCTAAGTGTTGTTCTGTGAATTAAAAGAATGTTACTATGTTAATGATATTTCCTACAATGTTATGTATGAAAATTGGCTTTTGCCAACAAATATGGTTATGAAATCTATACCCAATTGTTTATACCAATACCAATCGTATGCCAATAAAATTGCTAACAATACATTGGCAGAAAGTGATGTATTTAAATGGATATAATATTATGTTAAATAATTAAAGATTGGCTAATGGTTCATAAATATTAAATTTAAATATGAATATATGTTGAAATGACACATGCCAACAAAAATGGTTATGTAGTTTATATTCAAAGGTTGAGGCCAATACTAATCATATGCCAATATTCTGTAGTTAGAGTATCAAATGATAATATAAGCACTTTTAAACTAATCCAATGAACCCATAATCAAGTGCATGCCACTTATTGGGAAAACTCCCAACATGCTCTAAAATAATGACATATGAACTCATGAAACTCATTGAATGCATTGCTCATCATCCATAAACATTGATATGAATCTAATAATTAAAATAAGTAAGTGACGTGAGTTATAACATAACTAAAGATTTCTAAGTAAAGAAAAGTGACAAAAATGAGGTGTTAAAAGAAGTGAGACAAGCCTCACTTACACCTAAGCTACTATGTAAAAAATTCTTAAGAATGAAGGTGTTAGAATATGTGAGACAAATCTCATTAACACCAAAAATTTAATATAAGGACAATTAAACTTTCATCAATGTAAACAAAAGGATGATAAGTCATCAATAGTGTAAGTAAATGTTACCAAAATGTACTCACCTATGAGAGTGTAAAGCAAATGAACATTGGAGTATTGAGGCCGATGTATACTTAATACCAATGATGAGACGAGAAATCATCAGTTGAGCGATTATGTACTCATACTAGAAACCAGCTTCGAAGACGTATGCGTTTAATGAAATGGAACTTTATACTAAGCAGCGATACGTTAGCCATGAGCGGTGATGCCTTCTTTCGGGAAGGGCATAGGTTCACGTAACTCTCATGAAATTAGACCGTCCGGCATGCCAGGTATGGGTCTCCTTATATCTCCTATTCTTCAAACCTATACTTCCAATATAGGGATCTGTCGGGGTTCAATTCCAACGTAGGCTAGCATGTTTTGGGTCACTTTTGCCGGTGTTTCCACCTCTTTTCAGTGTGGGGTAAACACTAGATTTCATGATGCTCACATGATCTATGTCAGTTAAGGTTTGAGTTCCTCAATGTATGAAAGATAATGAAATGAACGATACCAAAGGTGTTTGTGCTAGACAATCAGGAGATGAAATCAGATTCAAGTAATGACAATAGGTCATTCTTGGTCGTTGCACTTCATGATCCCGATAAGAGTCTTAAACTTCTTCCTAGGTATATCTTGTGTTTAGATTAGTCTACAAAGGAATGAAATGAATAACGTTAAGTACAAATGAACGAATGAAGCAGAATCCGTGTTTGCTAAAGAAGGCCCTCAGGTTGAGGTCCCATATGTTGGGCCCTCAATTGAGATGTCTTATGATACATCAACTATTCCAAAGTCTCATGAATATGAAGTGTATAATATCTAAAACATGAAAGTAATGAAATCAATGGAATGATCAATAGAGAGTTGCTTATGAATGGTAATGAATATATAGTGTAAAGAATGACTCACTATAAGGTTGGGAAATCATTCCTTAGTCCTTGGATTACTTACATCGATTTATTATGGGTATTGGACTACAATGAATCATTTCACTTGTAATTAAAACATAGGACCAAATATTTATTGAACTACACAACAACAACAAGAAAAAGACTGAAAAATAATCTAATTGTACAAAGATGAGCTCTCGGGCTAAGAGGATCAAAAATCTCAAATTTTCGCCCGTGTTGTTCTAAAATTATGTTGATGATACTAATGTTTTGTAATCATATAGACAATTATTTGTGTGATTTGAATGCATTAAAATACATCATATTCATACCACAATTCACAACTAACGAATTAGGAAAGTCTAATGACTAGACTTTCCATAAATGGTATTTTTCTTAGAAAGAGCTTTCATTCATCATGCATAGCTTTATGTGTATGTGTGCATACACCCCTACTTTGTACAAGTGGTGTAATAACCCCTAATATTTAATATTTTTATAGATCCTGGTAAGAGGATAGGTTTATGATACTTGCAGCGGTTTGGACCAGTGATTCTCCAAACCATTTGGTAGGTCCTCAAGATTTTGAGGATGCTACAGATATAGTCTTGCCTTAGTTTAAGACATAGCTATTAGATGTTGTACCTTGCATTTTTTTCGCACCTTCATTTTGATGTTTTGTAATAAGGCCGTGTTTGGTGAACTAATTATGATATATTCATCGTCAGTTTTGAATTAATTCTTTATGTTAGATGGTTGTTATCTTATGTTGATCTTAGTATATGATGTATCTAGTTAATAATTATATGATGCATATACCTCATACAAAAAATTTGTTAAATTTTCCGCAAATTTAACTAGATGAATATGATGAATGAAAGAAGAGGCTTGTCTGCGACCTTTGAGAGGAACAACACCTATCTTCAAAAGCATAGAACATCACCTCTCCAAACCCTACTCTGTGTAGAAAATGTAGTAGAAGAGGTTATCACAAAAGTAAAAAGTATGGAAGTCATGCATAAAACCGTTAAAACATGCTTAAAATGGACATATAGTTGAAACGAAGCTTTATGCACTTTTGAACATCATTCTTCAAAGGATTTATAGAACATAAGTCATAAAATCTCACGTACAGTCCAACAAGTACAAAGATAAATACATCACCAATGCATAATCTCATAACATAGTCATAATGCACATATCATCTATTGAAAGACATAATACACATGCATATTCACATATCAAGGTCACAACATCATAATAAAACAACTACATGAAAAACCAAAACATGCATATGTAGGGTCCAAAGAACTACCTTCGCTAAGTATAACCTTTGGGTCTTCATGCTCACACATTGATCACATTTGTGTCATGCATCACTAATACCTAGTAACAAAGAGGCATTTATAATCAGTTGTCTCATGTTGATCATAGTATACAACTAATAGAACATGAAACAAGTCATAATACCATGGAACTATACCTAGTTACCTTTAGAAGTCATTAGTCATAGTTAATGGAACACCCTCATATTATACATCGTAGTCATAATTCAGATAGTTTATATATAAAATAACCAACCATCCCCATAACTCCTTTTTAAGATATGTAGTGTAATGTATATATGACGTCTCATACCCCCCACATATACTAAGGGAACCCATTAAGATGTCATAAGCAGAGTCACATACTTCACTAATTATCTTAAAAAGTAAAACCATACATCAGTTTACACAAAATTTATGCATGAAGATCTCATAATACAAACCTTCTTAGGACCTATTTGTGCAATGCATAGCTAAAGTCCCATAGCCTCGCAAAACTAAGTAGTATCCCTTATGTAATCCTACCTAGAGTTCATGTTAATAACTTCATTCATTTATTTTAAGCATTCTGGAAACATTTCAATATCCAACATACACCATATGAGCTACATGGAGTCCAGTGTCAACCACTCACGCCGAAAAGAGTTTTCCTACAATCAAAGGTAGGGAAATACATTGATAAAAGCATCTAGGTTAATATACTAGCCTAAATTTCTATGCGGGCACATAGTGAAGGAACTAGGAGGTTGTTACTATAAATCCTATTTATGCTAACTAGCATTGTAATTTCAATCTCATAAGAGCATATAGTGTGAACTTCCCTTCCTTTGTCAAGGAACACCTCTCATTGTCAAGATCAGTCGGTGTTAAGCTAAATTTAATTTTTTGAAGTTTCTTTAATGAATTCTTAAACATGATGACAAAATATAGGTGTTAGTGGATTGACCCTTCTTATAACATATACATAGATCATAGGTTATATAATGAGAATATTCTTTCATCAAAACCAAAATCATCGAGGAATATTACATGATAAACATAGCCATGTTTTGGACATAAGATTTACCTTCAATTCCTCAGAACAACATGCTCATCATTATCTCACATTATCATCTTCATATCCATATGGTAATTTACATATGGTGCCTAATAATATGTCAAAGTTCATAAGAGAATTAGACTTTTCATTGAGACCCTAGACACACCATATTCAAATTAGTGCATGAAGTGTATGTGTGGGCATAATTTACCTTTCAATGGAAAAACAACAACAACATTATCATTATATGTACTTCCGTTCAAAATAGATCACCACACATGTCCATCATATCCAAACAACTACATGATTTACACATATTTCGTTGAAGGATCTTAGAGGCTATAGATAAAAAAATTTGCTATTCGTTACAATACACATGAATAAATTCATCATTAAAGTAAGTCATTCAAGACATGTATAAAATAATACATTCAAATATGTATAAGGGATTATGTAGGTAGGGTCCTTCCACTATATCATCTAATTCAACTAGACATGTACTCTACATCATGTTCATAATACATTACCCATACTCATAACATAACCAACATAGACATATGTAGTGTTGAACTGGAGAGTGACATCATCTAAACACTACAATTTATACTAACGAATAGCACCTCCACCATAAGTTGATCAAACAAATTAACCAATGTCTACACAGTATGTAATTACTTCCACCACAAGTGTATCATGAACTCAAGAGAAGAGTAGTTACCAATATAATACCTTAATTCATAGCCTTCAATGGCTTCCTTCAAGATTTACCCTAATATCTTCATATTCATGCATTGTGTAGTATAATATGATAAGACAATAATGAATTACACAAAAGACATCAATCAATACAAATAAATCATGCAGAACAACTCATTTACAAATGGAAACATTAGAATCAATAAATATATCTTCAAAGTATTATCGGTCCTTCACTTGGTGATCGTTCGCGAGTCAAACTCGTTCTCTTGCCACAATCTTCACTCATTCCTTTGAGTCAGACTCAATCACTCTTTTAGTTTGGTGGATCATTCATTATTCACTCTCTTGCAATTATCCAAAGGGAGCGCAGGAACAAAGATGCATATTATCATATAGAAGAGGCGAAGCCTAGCGATTGGTTCTATAAAAAAAGTTTCGCTAGCCGGTAGGCAATAGAATCAGCCGATGGCCGCATGTAAGCCTAGTGAATCACATAGATAAGCCCCTAACTGCCAGCACACAGATGTTTTTTTTTCAAGTCTAAACCAATATTATAAGACTACCATCATGAAAAGTTATTATGAAACATATCATTGCATATATTTTCATATATCATATCATTTCACATAAATCTCATATATAGCGATAAATGACATCACATCACCAAAAAACAAGTTATGTATTGAACTTACCTTTTATCCCTAGAGCATGGAGATACCATATCATACAAGCAATCATATTTAAAAGATCACCGGACAAGACAACATAAGAAAGAGATCTTATAAAGTAAAGTTATATGGCATGATATGAGAATGATGAAGAAAGAAAACTCTATCGTCTTATAGCCTCCTGCACCACAGATGTGTCACGACTCACCAGTGTTACGAGACTGTACTAGACGTGGAAATATGATACTTTTAGAACATAAAACCAATTTTATAACCTCATTCTATGATACCATGTTTGTCACAACCAGGAGCACTCCCTATAAGTAACATGATGTACTTGACCTCTAGAAGGTTTTATACAAGCTCATAGTCATCATTCATCGCATTGTCATAGTAAATTTAGAGGAAAATTTAAAACTTTCAAAGCACATCATATGCTAGAACATCACTATTAATATATAGATAAAATATTTTATTTAAATTTTTAGAACCTAAGTATCTTTGCCATATTAGACTCCACCTTATTAGAGTAAATTGGGGACATGACCATTACAACATAAATCATAAGTATAATATTATGAGACTTTATCGTAAACCATAATTTAGGAAATCGTTGGACTTAAAAGATTTCTTTCTTTGAGCTTGGGAAATCACATATCAAACTCCTCATCATTTAAAGAAATCCTTTAAGAATCCATGACTTACACTTTGTGTAAAAATATAAAGAAGAATGCAGTTGGTACAATAATGCACGATGTATGAAAACAATTTAAAAACATGCATTTAATGTGGATAATTTTCTTGACATAATACATCATGCCTTTTTCTTAAATATATATAAAACCTTTATCAAATAATTATTACATAATTTACATGCTTCATAACGGCATTTTTCATGATCAAATTTAATATAAAGTCGTACAATACAATTAAGGCAATTTAGGCACATTTTACATTAAACACTTTCACTTTATACTGAGCTTATGTTCCCTTTACATTTAATCCTTTTCTTCTTAATTCCTTAACCTCCCAAGTTACCCTCTAGTGATAGTTGTTTCAATGCATAAACACATTCTACACAAGTCATCACGTATGGTCATAAAAGTCTAGCACATTATAGACATATTTATGTCAGGACCATAGTGACAGTACAATGAACTCTATTAACTTTGAACATATACTAATTTTAATTCATATAGAACCTTATGAGACCTTACTCACAACCATAATCAAAGTCTACTAGTGCAATGTACATGTGAAGCCCCACAACCTCACACATACTGAGTAAACCTATCATGAGACCAGAAGCCTTAACATATACTTCATATACCAAACATAATACAATAGTCAATTATATACACTTAAATGTAGGACCTTGGTCACATAGTCATATAGGAATTTATATCATTCATATCATCACATCATATGGAGACTAACACAATGTAATGCATTAGAACCATAAACATATGCATATACATTACACCACCTTCCTAGGATTTCTTTATATAGCTACTTGTGAAATGTCTAGGTGGTTTCATTACTTCCACCTATCCTAAGTACCTTCCCTTTGGTTATCCTAGTTAGGGTTCTTAACATTTCTTTACTTCCATTGTCCATTTTAGATTAGGGCTATACTAAGACCATGGGTGTTGTAGAGCCTTAAACAAATGGAATGTATTCAACTTACCCAAAGTAGAAATTTAACATATGTACTAGAATATTAAGTGAATTCACTTACTAGATCCTATGTGGAAAGCATAGTTTATGGAACTAAGAGATATACATAACCCTCTACATGCGCATTAGCATTGAAGACTCATCTCATGAGAAACCATGTGTGAATCTTCCCCAATGAAAGTCAACACCTCATGTAGAAGCATAGGTGAGTTTTCCTCAAATGGAAGTCAAAACCTTATGAGAACCCAATGGTGAATCTTTCTCAAAAGGATGACAACACCTTTAATTTTAAAGTTCACTCGGTGCTAAGTTCCCTTTATAAAAAAATCTTTTATTACATTATTTCACAAAACATAGCTTAGGATATTGACTTCTCATATACTTAGCTCATAGTATATTCAAGCACCTATCTAGTTTTAAAGTACTCTTTAGAAACACCATTCAAGTACCCCTCTATTGACTAGATCATTATTCATGTGTGCATTTACATGTGAGCCTTTCACATAACACATTAAGGCCACACATGTTCATACTTCATTCCATTCATGCATAAGGGTACAAGTGAAACTATATGAGGAACTCTTTCATATAAAAACATTTAGACACTACGTACAATCACACTTCATAATACCATATACTTCACATTATAGCATATAACCCATGATCATAATATACTCATGCATTCATATCCATGTACATAAGAACCAAATCTAGGAACTATACTATCAAGGTACACATGTGCAATACATAGACAAGGTCCCATACCCTTTCACATACGAGTAAACCTATCAAGTAATTCTAGTAAAGGTAATACATACATGCTTCATACACATATACTTTAAATTATAGTACTAGACATTAGAGGATATGTTAGTTACTCTTTCATTTAGACACCATTAACCTTTACTACTCTTACACATGCATTAAGTGTGAGTGTGTGTAAATTGGTCAACACGATCACATAATGGATATCAACAACACATTGTGGCAGCCACCCTCTTAGACCACAATGCAGCTTAAACCATAGACCACAAAACACAACATAGCATAGGAGACAAGAAAATCCTCACATTACCCTTAAGACACAAAATAATAGCTATTCACACATTTACATAGGGGTATATATGTAAGGGAGCATTAACAATTTATACCCATCTAAGTCAGCACCTAATCAAACCCCGACAATGATAAACACATGCATACTCAATAGCTATACAATCTAGATCATAAATAAAATAGAAATTAGGCATAGACTTAACTTTCGATGATAATCACCACCACACATTCATATCAAATTTTTCATTAACTTTCGATGATAATCACCACCACACATTCATATCAAATTTTTCATTAAGTCCATGAGCACATATATTTGTCAATAAAGTAAAAACCACCACAATAAATGGGACCATACCACACAATGCCATCCAAGGCTTCATCGACTATCAACTCTAAGAAAGTACAAGGGAAGAGTTACTCTTACCAATTAATAAAAACATCGATCATCATTGATCAGTACACCTTTTTCATAAAAAATTTATGTATAAGGCAGTAGTTTAATGTACTTTAATCATAAATGAGACCATATTTAAATTCGTACAAGATCATGATACCAACATAGGCACTAAACTATCAATTAAATAGAGAGTAGGGGTATGTAGATCATTCACCAATTTCCCTTGCTTTTATAATCAATAACAATTTATCAACAATATACCTCTAGGGCAATAGCTAAATAAGTAGTGACCTAATCTAAATCATAGTTCATCTAACCAAGAATCAAAATTGCATCACTTTCATATCATCATCAATATATAGGCTAAAACATGTAGATTAATCATTAAAAATATTCCTTTTATTTGATCACCAAGAATTTATACCTTTAATTTATTAATAATGTTACCCTAACACGGTAGCTACAATAATCGTTACATAATTGAAATCCTACAACAATTGTCATAAAGTCAAGCTTACTATGAACACATAGAATAACATAGGCTAGTCTTATTCAGACATTCATATATTGATCCACATGGATCATTCATAAATAATTCATCATAAAAATACATAATAAATAGTATCCATAATCAATTCAACGTAATAAATCAACAATTCCATCAATACAAATTCATGATCACAATCCCTATGCGTAGGATAAATCAAGCGTTGAAGAGAACATGAGTTCATAATGCAATTGGATTGAAATTCACTATAAAACCAATACATAATCATAAATTCATTATGAGAGATACTTTGGAAATTTTTTGAGAACGAACCCATGGCTAGATTGAAAGATAGAAGGTTTGATCATGAAATCTCTTTGAAATTTTTAGAAGAACTTTGTGGATTGAAGATTAACTAGAGATGAAGGATCACCATACCTTAAAGTATAAGAAAACATCTAAAACATGGTTAAAAACCATAATAATCCATACTCCAAGAGAGAGTTTTGTTTTTGAGGGAAATTTAATTTGTGAAAAATGGGTTGGGAATGAGATGTTCACGTTTTTTATCATCTATATACACCAAAAGATAACAAAATACACAATGTATGGTCAAGTTATCAGGTTGAGTGGGTTTCCCATTAACCCCATAATTAAAACAGTCGCCAGGAAGTAGTTGCAGCCTGCATCGACAGAAAGCCATTGACGTCCCTTTGGCCAATCAACAGACCGTTTGTGGCTTTCGTTGTTTGGGTCTTAGGATGTCGTTTAGCTGAGCCTTCCCTAGGATAAGTTTACATTGTTTCCTCCCCATAAGAGGGGATTCATTAAACTGACGGGGAGTCATTTTGCATAGTTGATTGACTCTGCAAAGGTGGTGTCTCGACAGCATTTGGGTCCTTCTTGAGGGCCTTTTACGGATCCTTTGGGGAGTCGAACCCGGATGTTTCAAACGTGAATATACAACTTAACATGTTAGTACCTTCCATGCAAGTTTTTCACAAAATGAACACGTAAAAATCATCCAAACATGCAAGGCACACTAATGATACGCATGAACGTCTCAACGACAAGCTTTCGAATGCCTTGGACGTTTGACCTCAAAACATCATGAAAATTAACATAAATCCAATAAAAACCATTATGAATCATATAAGTACCTCATAATATCATGAAACACACATAAACATATAAAATCATCTAAGGCCCCTTTGATGACTAATCACAAACGTGTTGATCTACCCTTCACGTTTGACTTCCAAATAACCTCAATCATTAGGCCCTTCATCTATACCACATTATAAACCATTTCGGACTTTCACATACAGGTTTACCCCCTAGACTTAACGGGCATCGTCGTCCTTTTCAAGGACTAAGACTAGCCTCTTAATCTCATGTCATTACATTCATAAGTTGAAAAAAAGGTGAAAATATTAAAAAATTCATTATCACTACTTGAAGGTTTACATAGACCTCTACATACACATAATATATATTTATATCGAGTATTCATATACCCTTCGTATGGTAAGGTTACATAGCCTTCTACTTTTATTGCACATATAAATATATAAAAATATAGAAATAGTCTCAATGATTTTCTTATCTCACACCATCTAAATAAATATAACAATATGGGCATAACACTTATATCAATTTAACAAGACAATGTATAGGTCATACGGAAGTACAATATTCAATTAAAAAGGAAAAGAATGATAGAGTCAATAAGCTCATACCAAAATCCAAAATTAGAGGATGGCATCGTCCTCAATATTTGAGGACCTACCTAACTTTGATGAAACAAAGAATCCAATACTTCAAAAATGTCGCCATCAAAACTCTTCAACGACCGGACCCTAAAATGCTTGGGAAAAAGGGAAGAAAGTGGGGTTAGTAATCCACATTTACAAAGTATGAGATCTCATGCACATACACAAGAAAAACATTGTAAAATGGTCTTTCTAGTAAAAACATGTCATTTTACCCCTTTAGGTACTTAACGCAAAGTCAAGTAAGTCATATCAATCAACCAACATGCTTACTATCTCGGCAAATAATACTTATCCTAACATACTTTAACCTATGATTTATTATAACCCTAACATCAAGGAATAATATCAGAAGAATGAATAATAGTTAAACATTTTATAATAAGCAAAACAACTACTCACAAGTTCTCATCAATTCAACAGGTGCAATGACAAAGCAAAGACCCATAACCTTACTCAATCAAGTATTCTGAACAATAAAACATGACTAATGTCAAACATTACTTATCATTACATTTAGTTTTACATTTCATCATATACTAACATTATAACCCAAGGCATATTCATAAATGAACTAATCAACATGTAGTATCAAGAGTGTGACATGGTCATTATATATGCATCATATATTATCAAAACATGAACATATATAAGAACTTTCTCCTAAGACTCCCCTCAAGGCTAACTAGTGCAATGTCTAGGTACGGTTCCATACCCCTTCCTAGACTATGCTAGACCTTTTTAGGTTATCCTATTTGAAATTCAATTCTCAAATTCATTTTACCTTTTTTGGAACCTCTTGCCCTAACCGACATAGACCACATGATCTAGTGTGGAATCCGGTGTCATAAGACACTACACCAAAAGAAGGCGGACTACTTGCCAAGGTAGTACCAAAACATAAAACATAACAACTACGTGGATCCACTATCTAGTATTCCTATAGGGAAAACATAGTACAAGAACGAGGAGATATAGTTGGGACCCTGTTTATGTGCCATGCATTATAGTCTCAAATCTCAAGAGTGACATAGTGTTTCTACCTTCCCTATGTTGGAAATGACACTCCTCTATCTAGTTCACTCGATGCTAAGCTAGTGTCCCTTTTTGAAATGTCTTTCAGACTTTATTTATCAAAGATACATTAATTTATGCTATAGGGTCTACCCCTTGTATAATTATCATCATCAATAGCTCAAGAAGAATTGTATGAGAATAAGTCCTCTCATCACAATTCATATACGTGAGGTTAACACATTAACATTTCATAGCATATTAAGGCACATTGATAGTTTTCACCATCCTTATATCACATACACCTTAATGAACCTCACAACATAGTCAAGACATTTAAATTCAACATCATACCACCCTATAATCCTAGAATAATTAATACTCCAATTTAATATCATGACATAACAACAATTAATCACAGTTGGAAGTAAAAATAGAGATTCTAAGACTTAACAAGTATTCCTCATAGTCTATCATCAAGTTCTTACCATCAACCGTAACTCAACCTAACTTCGGGAGTAACATGATCACACAGTGATAACCAATAGAATAGCAAGGACAATTTCACATTATAATTCATAACCTAAATTACATCTCAATAACTAGCATGATGGTCCTGTAATTCATCTTGATATAATAATAATAAAACCATAGGATAGTAATCTAATCAACAAGCAACTCAATTAAATGATCACAATACAATATAGGTCAAGATCAGTACCTAGTGTTAGGGATAGACAATCATATTCTTCATTTTAGACATAACCATCAACAATTATTATAAACAAGTTTAATTAAATGTTAATATATTTAATATAACCCTATGAATTTATTAAAACTTTACATAACTTCAATTTCGTAATTGAATGAAACCCATAAGAAAACTCAACTTATTAAAATCTATTTTGAAGGAACCCTTTTAGAAAAGAATCTCAAAGGTGAATAGAAACCATTTTTTGTTGAGTATTAAAGATGAATTAACCCTCTTTCATCCCCCAATTAACCTCTTAATGTAAGCTTCGATTAAGTCTTCCAATTAGAGAGATAAAGAAGAGAGTAGGAAGAGAGTACATTTGAGAGTTCTGTTTAGGTTAATGAGGGTTGAGGATATTTATAGTGGTGATTAATTAACTTAATTAGTCTTATTTTAATCACGAACTAACCCCTAAACTATTTAATGAATTAAGTTAAATCATTTAAAATTTGGTAGTGAAACTCGACCTTCACAGACGAGACCCAAATCGATGGGCTGTGATTCGATGGACAACCCCCTTCTGTCTTGCACTACGTCATCTCGGTAAGAGACTCTGCAGGAGAGGGCTTCCTCTAATTTGTCTAAGCATGTTACGATGGTGGAATTGACACCTGTTCAATATACATACGGACCGTATCTTGCACCTCTGCACTCCGTCGATGAGCTTAGAGACTGTGTAGGTGAACAGACCTTCTTTCCCAGCCTATGTGTGGAATGACGGTGGCATCGATGCCCGGGATCCACACATGGGCCGTCTTTTGTTCTGTCGATGTTCACTGCTAGAGCACTGCTTCATCAAACTACAGGGGTCCTCCTCAAGGGCTCTTGGTTTGTCCTTGGGGAGTCATACCCGAACATTGAAACGATTAAACAAATCAAACATCTATTAACTACCTTTCCACAAATTTTTGTACATTTCCAACTTCTAAATGTTAGTCAAATATGCTAAGGAACACTAACATTCCCTTTGAAACAACTTCCCAAACATTTTTTATGTTTTGGTTCTTAACCCTCCTAAATGACTTATATTCAAAAAAATGAACTTAGAAATACTGTTTAGATTTTATGATACTATGTCAGTCTTCACAACGTGTCTTGGTTTTTTTCAACGTCTTACAAGGACCTTAGATCCTTATGATGAAAATGTTAGGCTCTAGACACCCTAACTCTCTTTTGGGGGTCTTACAAAAGATTTCCAAAAATGGGACGTGAATTGAGAACCCTTATCTGAAATGAAGGACAAAGGGGATCCATCTAACTTCATTATTTTCTTGATTTTAAATTTTTCACAATTTTCTGCCGAATATATCATATTGAAAGGAAGAAAACGTTCGAACTTGGTTCGCCTATCCATGATGACCCATATCATGTCATGTTGTCTTTTAGTATGATCCAACATTACTACAAAGTCCATGTTAAAGTCCTCCCATTTTTATATAGGAATTTATATATTTATAATCTAGCCACCCGTCCTTTAATGGTCCAATTTGACCTATTGGAAATTTTGACACTCAGCAACAAAATGTGCTATGTCCCTTTTCATACCATTCCATCAATAAATTTCTCGTAAGTCACGGTACCTGTTTGTGGCACTGGGTGGATGGAATATCAGGACCCATCATCCTCATCCATGATAACTTTCCATAAGACATCCACATTCGGTACACACAACCTTCCTTGGTACCTAAGCACCCCAAATCCTCCTTTTAGAGAAAGACTCATTAGACTTACTAAGGGTCGTTTCCATAAAATCCATGAAAATATTATCAAGGTGTCTCTTTTGTTTTACCCCAACCACTAAACATGACTCGCAGTTGTGGCTAACCACGAAACAACCATTTTGAGAGTCTTCTAGTAGGAAACCGAAACAAGCCAACCTACGAACCACTTTTGCTAACACATTCTTATCATCAACTACATGAGTCACACTACCTATGAACACTCGAATCAAGGCATCCTCTACCACATTAGCTTTAACGGGATGGTGAAGGACACTTATGTCATTGTCCTTTAACAGTTCAAACCATCTTTTTTTACAGAAGTTCAAATCTTTTTGGGTAAACACATATTGTAAAGTCTTGTTATGGGTGAACACATCAAAATTTACCCTAAAAATATAATGTCTCAAAATTTTCAACGCAAATATCATGGACGCAAGCCCAAGGTAATGAGTTGGGTCATTCTTCTTACATGGCTTGAGTTGTCTAGAGGTATACTCTATGAGTTTTCCGTGTTGCATGAGCACACATCCTAGACTCTCTCAGGAGGAATCATAATAAATTACAAGGCCTTCGGCACCCTTTGGTAAGGACAATATCAGAGCGGAGGTGAGTCTATCTTTTATTATTTGTAACCTCTTTTCACACGATCGGCCATTCGAATTCGGACTACCTTTGGTTTGATGATGTTAATGGAGATGCGATAGACGAAAATACCTAAACAAACATCCTATAGTAACCGACCAACCCTAGAAAACTTCGGATTTCGGTAGGACTCAACAGTCTAGACAAAATTTTCACCACTTCCATCTTTCGAGGATTAACCTCTACCCCTTCACTACTGACAATGTGACCAAGACAAGCAAGCAACCTCAACCAAAGCTCACACTTTCTAAACTTGATTTCTTTTTTTAGTTATCCTTCAGAACTTGAAAAACTATTGTCAGGTCTCTCACATGAGCATTCTCACTCCTAAAATATATCAACATGTCATCAATGAACTCAATCACAAAAAAATGAAAATACTTTCTAAAAACACTATTCATAAGGTATATAATGACGCTAGGGCATTTTTTAGACCAAATATCATTACTAGGACCTCAAGGTAATGATATCTTGTTCGTAAGGACATTTTTGGAATATCAACCTCCCTCACTCTAAGTTGATAATAACCCGATCTCAAGTCAATCTTTGAAAAGTAACTCGCTTCTTGTAGTTGATCAAACATATCATCAATCGTAGGGAGTGTGTACTTATTCTCTATAGTGACCTTTTTGAATTAACGATAGTCTATATACATTCTCAAAGACATTCTTTTATCTTCACAAACAGTACCGTTGAATTCCATGGAGACATGTTGCTTGAATGAAAACCTTATCTGGCAAATCCTTTAGTTTTTTCAACTCGACTGATGCCATTCGATAAGGAGGGATTGAATAAGGATTTGTATCTAACAATAAATCTATACCGAAGTCAATCTCCTATTCGGGAGAAATTCCTTGATGGTTATCGAAAAAGAACTCCAAAATTCTCCTCACTACGGGTGGTGACTCTGTGGGAGGGACCTCGGATTCAAGATCCCTAACTCTTCCTATGCAGTAGTAACAACCCTTTGCTATAAATTTTCAATCTTTTTAACATGAAATTATCTTAACCCTAGGATTTGAGTTTCCCAATATTGACATCAAAATAAAGCATATCAACTTTTTTCAAGTCAACTAATATAACCCTTTTGGGAAAGGTAATAGGACAACCTTTATAAACTCTTTTAACCACCACATAATCACCCACCAGGGTAGAAACCCATAAAGGTTATTCAAATATGTCGGGAAGTATATCAAATTTCATCGCTACAAGAGGGGTCAAAAATAAGAATGTAGCTCCCGTATCTAACAAAGCATATCAAAGGAAAATAATTGTAACATACATGTAACCACATCCGATGAGATCTATTAATATCCTCGGGATTCGATAGCATAAAATCAATTCTTTTTAGGAGAATCTGGATTTGGGGAATTTGCTTATACTAGAGAATTTTCCCTTACTTGAGTCTTCATCATAGGTAAATCTCTCTTCATGTTACCAATCATTCCCCAAACATAGAAATTACCTATGCAAACTAGACACCTAATATCATGTTTTCTACCACATTTTATTAAAGAGTCTTCTCACCATAAGAACCACCACCTTAACCCTTTTGGGTATTGGGAGTAGATACCTTACTCTTGTTGACCCTTGGAGAATTAGGAGGGCCTTGATTGGTAAACCATCTTTTTGAACGTTTGTTTGTCTTCTACCTCAAACCTACTCTTAGAAGAATTCCCCTCTTTAGTTTTGTGACATCCCGAAACCACAACCTAGAAGTTAGGGTACAATCTCGGATTGTAACCAGACTACTCGACCTCTCAAAGGTCTTTTACAAGCCCAATCATATCATTTATCGTAATGACACAGTGAAAAGTATTGCAAAATTAAGACTTTTCATACAACATAACATAGTTTGTAAAAACTCTTTCATATAAGTCAATCGGAAATACTAAGTCTCAATATCATCATATTAAGACGCATTAAAATACCTGGGACATGGCCCATACTTCAAAATACGAATATAGAAATACTTAATCTATTACAATACTTTAATGGAAAATATAAAAGACATATATGCCCTCGAGTCGAATGAGGACATACAGAAACTTCTCTTGAACGATTTTTTGGTAAAAGTCTTCTCTTCTCAAAGATCATTACCTACCATGAACAATATAGATATATAAAAGAATGGATTTATACAAACACATGTACTAAGTATGACATTATGCATAAAAATCATGAAAATGGACTTTTATTGGAAATATGCATATTTTCTTTTAAAAATCATATTATAATCATAAGAACAACATTTAAAACTTAGAAACACGTAATATAACATTCAAACAAAAAATAATATTTTTGAACCCACTTTACAGTAAGTACAATTCACTGTTATAATGAATTACTTCACTGTATAGTGAAGTTACTTATCTTTTACTTTAGATGCTCTTTAGCATGTAATCTTCTTACTTAATGCTAACCTATGTGTTACTTAAGTCACACAAAGAGAGACCTCCCAAACACGCTCTCTAGATGTGCCTAAACGACACTTAAGATTACTTATAATGAGACACAGAAACAATCCAAGACATCAATCATATCAACACATAGACACTATGAAATTTCCTCATCGAAGGCTATCAAATGACTTTCTTAAGTAGATCAAGAATATAAAGACCATGATTGACCTCTTCAAGACTACCTAAATAATCCTTAAGACTTCCTATGTTTGGATCATGTCATTATAATTAACATCTTCCCTAACTAGATTTATTCTTATGACTCATCTAGGTAAGATACGAATATGCCCCCTTCACACCTTAACTAGACAACCCTTAACAACTCTAGATAGGTACTTATTACATTTACATAATTTATAATATAAGTCATTAGTTAATTAGTTTATTAAAACTCATACATCAAATAAAGGACATTCAAGTAATGGTCTTAGACAAGACCTAGGTCCTCTAACTAACACCTTCAAAGCCTATTTTGCAATGTCAAGATACTGTCCCATACTACCACCCAAACTTCATAGAACTTCTCTAGTACTGGTAAGTATCCGACATGATGAGAATAGGCAATTTATGACATATACCATGATAGGTAGACAAGGAATCCAGAGTTCTAACAACTCTGATGAGGGTTTTCTACTTGCAAAGGAAAGAACTAGGACACATCTCATGTAGGCACATTGTTAAGGAATATTAAGGGCTTTTATGTACTCTAGTCTCATTCTCAAGTAGAGGTACATTGTACTCTATTGTCATTCTCATGTAGAACTACTTCCCATTATATAATACGTCGGTTCTAGCCTTGTTTCTCATAGAGTAATTGACGTTAAAGGATCATATGAAGAGGGTTTCTTATCTAGTTCATAAACCAATCACATTCACCCTAAAAAAGAGGTCCACTAGGGCTACCTTCAAATGGAGACTAAGATAGCCTAATATGACATTGCTAAGTATTAGCATGATCTCGTTCCAGCGAATTAACTTTATGTCCAACATTTATTTACATGAAGGATACCATTATAATTCTCAACTTCAACATTCATAACATAACCCTTACCACGTACATAAACTTCTTAGTATGCTCTAAGGTCACACATATCTTTCATTCATAGATCACAAGGGTGCACTATGCCTTCCTAGTCAAGACATCTCATAATCTCATAACATTATTCATATATCAAGTAAGAGACACAAGTCGACCAAACAAGACACTACATTCTTTCATTTAATCATATATAACATATTATTCTTTAAAGAACGTTGGAATGACCCTTATGTTCTTAATATCGTCCTTTATATTACCATATCATTAGTAATATAACCGACAATCATGTATCAACATCTAAGAATACATATATACACACATAATTATAGTCAAACATGATTACCTACATAACATAAATAGATTACCTATAGTTCCCCATTGCTTAACAAGTAAATCGATATCATCATACTTCACATAAAAAACAACACAAACAACCACATTACATCATGTAGTGCCGACAAGGCCATGATCATCATATTTCATAAAGTAACGTCGACAAGGACACATAAATTCACATAACACCGCCATCATAACTGGACCATACCAATGAAAAAATAATTGAAGTATAAATAATATCAAAATAAGAGAAATAGGGCAGCTTACCCCCTAAACATCCTCAACACCTCAACTTGATGCTAATTCATCCGATTCAATAACACAAGGCCCTTAGAAATGTCCACGAAAAATAATTCAATATATAAACTATAAAAACCAATGGAACTAGGTCAATTCAATAGAGATTAATCAATCTAAGATAACCTAGATATAAATTACACACAATTCTTATACCATTTGAAAGCCCATACAAATTTACACTAGAATTCAACAACATTTGGTTAATATCAAGTAACCCATAACTTAGTAAAAATCCAGGGTTCATCCAATTTATGGGTTCATAGGTAATTTAGATTTAAATCATCAATACAAACTCAATTAAATTATTATTCAATGTTTAGAAATCATTAATGCAGGAACCCATGGTAGAATTATGGAATCGAACAATTCAACTTTGAAAACTTTAGAAAACATCTTGCGTATTGGGTATCCTTGATGAAGAGAGTTTTATGGATAAATATCCATACCTTTATGAAGCTAATTATTAACGTTGATGATGAATTTCCACTCAAAACGTCACACCAACCTCTTCCTTGATTTTGGACTTCAATGTAGTCTTTGGAAAAATTCTAAGGGATTTTGGGGCTTTGATTTTGAAGAATGACGTCTTCAATGTTTAAACCACTTATATACTCATGTAAATTCACCCCTAGCATGGCAGTGAATGCACGCGGGGACATATTCCACAGACGACTAACCATCAATGGGGCGTTAGTCCACAAACGGACCGTGATGCCCTCCGTCGATAGGGCCAGAGCTTGGATGTGGATCCTCATCCTTCACCAAACTGAGTCTCAACCTACGACACCAACGATGCCCCGTTTTTTGGTCCGTGGTATGGGGACAAGGACTTTCCATCGATGAACTGCCCATCGACATGATGTAGGTCCACTTAGGGGCCATCCTGTCCATCATCGATGGGTTCAGAGACATGGAACATATAGATTAGCCAACAAGGATTAGTACCTATCCACTCCAATCACCCACGAACCATGGAAAAAGCCACTTGCCGTTGATTGACGTTCGTATGTGAGGCTGCCTTGGGCAATCCTGGCCACCAACTTGGGTCTTTCCTCCGGGACTCTTGGAGTGTCCTTGGGAATAATTTACCAGGCGTTTCCAACCTAAGTACGATCATCTATTAGTTTATCACTTCTCACACAAATTTCACCCAAAACGAACACGTAAAACTTGACCAAACATGCATAGACACACAAGGTCATTTTAAGGCACCTTTCGAACGTCATGGACATTCTTGGACGTTTGACCTCCAAACTCCAGGAAACATGACACACTGATTATACATGTAATAATAACTCATTGAAGGATATTAAAACCTCTTGAATAACACATACACAAATAAAACCACATATGAGGCACCTAGGTGACATAGTCGTCGAGCGTCTTAGTCGTCCCTTTATGTTTGACTTCCAATGCACCTAATACTTTAGATACTGCCTCTATATGATATATTAGACATATTTAGGACCTTATACCATCAATACCAACATCTTAGGCACTAGTTCACCTAAGTCATTTACGGGGTCTTACAATCTCCCCCACTTGGACAACATTCGTCCTTGAATGACACTTGCCACTCTCCGAACATTTCCAAGAATAGAGAATTAACTAGAAGATAGTAACAAAACTCTACTATACATATACAATAATAAAATATCAATTTCACATAGTAAAGATATTTATAACACAACAAGAAACTAGAAAACCATTCTATGCCCATTATGGTACAAAACTCACATCTTCATTCCAAATAGTAAAAACTCATTTTATATTTGGTATCATACTTATATACATCAGTTCTAGCCACATTAAAACAATTTTAGACAAAAGAATCAATTAGTAATTTTTCCAAAAATTTTATACTAAGCAATCTCAAACATACAGTGATTTTTAACAATCTTTTCAAAAATGCAACATTTAGGCAATTAATGATATAAACATACTAATATGCAAAGTACCATCATATAAACACATCTTACAACATAATCATAGCTTCATAAAATACCCAATGCAAGATTCTTCTATATTATTCTATCCCATTTACTAATCACACACCCCCACTCAAAAGGAACTCATACTACATTAAGAAGAAAAGAGAACTAACCAATATCATTATCACTCTCATTCTCATCCGGGTTTGATCCTCTTGACCGGAGTGCATAGAAACGCCTCTTTATTGGAGCATCTTCCAATGGTGAACTAGGATGAACTTGCTGTCACATTCTGAAAGTACCCCCTACATGAAAAGTAGTGCAGAATTAAAACTTTTCACGAAAATTAACAGAAGACAATCTTTCACAAATACTTAGAGAATGTCGTCGTCACAAGCCAACACAAAGACACGACATAATATCTTAGGGACATAACTAATCTTTAAGTAAAAACTAAGAAAAGGACGATGCACTCGAATATACGAGAACACGCTTTTCCTTGAGAGAAATTTTTGCAATATCTTCCTTTTATCCTTCAAACCTTCAACAGCTTCCAACATATACTTATATCTTATATAAAAGTATAGGGTTAATACAAAAAAATGTACTAAGTATGGCATATGCAAAAACATGTAAAAGGGGACATTATAGTGAATATAACTTTTCATGCAATTTAATTAAAACATTCATGAATATAAAGGCAACACATCATACTAACCATCACTTACAACTTAGATATGAATTCTTATAATTTTAAGCCAACAAGAAACATTATAGTAAACAACCTTGATCTTCATAGTGAACTCCTTAAGCGTTTACATTAAATACATTTGAACATTGACAATGAATTATTTAAAGTATTCAAGATAAATTCAACTTGACCAAATAACAATGAACTATCCTACACTAAATGAGTGAACTTCTAAGGCAAGACGTAAGAGAAAATGAACTCATTTTCCTTAAGAGTTTCCCTACCACGGAATTATCTATGACTCACAAAAGTAATATATGAAAGAAGTATGCATATGCCTCCTCCAATAGACACAAAGAAACCCTCAAGACTACCCCTTTTGTCTTACTCAACTGATAAAAACAAGCCCTTCAATCAATGTCAAGGTATTAAAAGACACCCAATAAACCACCAAAGTCTTCCCTTTCGTAATGCCTACTTAGTGTAATGAGTAGATCACGTCCCATTCCACCACCTACCATAGTTAGCACATTATTTTTGATGGTTTGACACCAAGTCTTCCCTTTAGGAAGGTACTACTTATTACAATGGGTAGATAGCATCACATACCACCACCTACCCTAAGTAGTACGTTCTTTTAGAAGATTTAGTTCATTCAATTCAAACAAATCACACCATGACTTCCATTTTGGATCGCCTACCTAGTGAAATAGATAAATAGTGTCCCATTCAACTACCTAACCTAAATAGAACACTCCTTTAAAAGACATAGCACGTTCATTTCTTTTGTGGGGGTTAGCTTAGCCGATATACACCATGAGAGCTAACATGGAATCCCTATATTAACCCCTATTGGATGAGGGATCCTGACTTGCCTAGTTTAAGGTCATTCCCTTAGCATTTACATGGATTTCCCAATAGCTACACCTATGCGAGCACATAGTTAAGGGATAAGGAGATTTTTACTTACTAACTCATTCTCTACTAACGAGGAATACTCTTGTGAAGAAGTACATTAGGATACAACATCTGAACTCACGAAGTGTATCCACCTGTCGTTCATATCCTCTCGGTTCTAGGCATAAGTTCCCACGGATTCTCAACATTATAGACTATACGTTAAGGATAACTAGTGAACACCACATCTCAACTCACAAAGGGCATTCATCCTCCAACCTATCTTAAAAAGCTCATGGGATGTAGTGGGGTTGCTGCTAAACACTTCATCTAAAGTCACAAGTATTGTCCACTCCAAAACTCCCCTTTAAGACATAACTTAGATTCAATCATTTATTCAAGTGTGAATGTGTGTACATATGACCACACCTTGTATATAAGCTTCACTTCATTCTTATTTAACTTCTATACAAGATTAGACCTTGATTCATTACATTACAAAATTTACATACTTCATATAATCATATAAGTCCTTTAGACATAATCCTTAAAGTTCTTCTCTAACAAGCTTCATAAAACACTTAACAAGAATATCCTCATTTTAAAATACTCTCTAGCCAATTTCACATAATATATTCATAAGGCACATTTAACAAGAAAAGCATACTTTTCATCTTATTTCACATAACAAGCCTTGATAGCCTCATTCAGAACAAACTATTAATTTTACATTCATACAATTCAAGTAAACACCACCACCAAGAAGGTGGACCATACAACTCAAGAGCATTTCGAAAATTAATGCTAAACAACATAACCAACTTACCCTTCAATCCAAGATTTCATAACCTATAACATTTTACTCCATATTTCATCAAAATAAATCCCTTTTAGATATAGCATAACAACAATAACCATAATAAGAAACAAAAGTTCATTCACTACACAAACATGCTCATTTAACCCATTTCTTAAGCCAACATTTGAAGAAAAGATTTAACACGATTTAATTGAAGTTTTAACCTTAAAATCATTAAATAACATTAGGAATACCATTATTAAGTGATTAGAGAAGTTTTCATGCAAGACACATATTTAGATTTGAAGATAGTAGAAACTAGGGTTGAAAATCAACTTTGAAAATTAGTTTGAAGGGCTCCTTGAATGAAAGAGATTTCAAGGATGGATACCATACCTCACATTGAAGAAATACCAAAAATATTAGATAAATAAATAAACATCAAAATCTCTCCTAGCATTTCTTGACTTCTAGCATCCATGGAGACTTGAGAGAGTCTTCTACGAGAGAGGGGTTTTGGGTTTTAGGAAGAGGGGTCTAAAATGAAATCTTAGGGTTTAGAACACATTAATATACCTAAATAACACTTAAATTATCCACCTAATGACTTAAAAGAGTGGGGGTGTATTTACATAAAACACCCCAAGTTTGCACCAACTTCACAGATTTGCAGGCCTCACCAAGGGACCTTCACCATCGGAACGTCGTTGAGCAAACAGACCATTGGTAGGGTCTCGTTTGTGGATACTTCGCTCCAAATGGATCATGGACAACTGAACTCACTGTACCAATTGACGCCCTAGGTCGACCGACCGTTGAGGGACCAACGGACCGTCGTTGGGTTTGTCGATGGCCAGTGCTTTTTGGCAGATTTTTCCATAATCTTGAACCCATCATCTAGGACCCCTTGTGGGTTATAGGTGGGGTCGTTACCAGATGTTAGAATCCTAAACTAAGTTTTCTAGGTCTTAGGAACATCCAATGCAAGTTTTAAGCAGAACAAACACGTAAAATTCGTCTAAACACAACAAGACACACTAGTACATTCTAAGGCATAATTCCCGAACGTCATGGACGGTCTTGGTCGATTGAACTCCAAACTTAACCAATCTTCACATAATGCCTAAGGACGCTAAACATACTTGTTTATATTAAAATCATCTAAAGAAACAACCACGAGGCTCTAGTTCACTTCAGTTCCTTTTGGGGCATTACATTCTCCCCCACTTGGAATAACGTTCGTCCTCGAATGACACTTAATCCTTAAGTACAACAAGGACTCACTTAGAATAACTTAATACACTTATATAATGATCAAAACATGAACAAGAGAGGCATGAACTAACTACAAGCATGACTTCACATTTTCTAGCACTTAACAACATAGGCAACTTTTGTCAAACATCGCAAAGTCAAAACTCAACCTTAAACTTCTTGTATGGAGTAACTACCTTATCCAAAAATAAACATGCTCATATACCATACTTTTACACACATTGAAACTTCAATTCAAGAGAAAATATTTTTTCCCAAATTTAAAATTTTTTACAGTGAATTTCATTGTATTCACCGCCAAGTAAATCAATTTTTTTTGAAAATTCATTCTTTAAGCAATTCATCAAGATGAAATTATCACATGAAGTATAATACCAAGTAAACTAATCTTATAACACATTGAAACAAAAATTCATGAAAAATGCAATTTTCTCAAAAAGTTGTATTTCATTATAGTGAATTCAAAACATCCCTATGTCACATGCTTAAAAAAATTCCATAATGCACCTTCCAAGAAACTTTATCAAGATGACATGACAATATTACGGACAATACCACACTAGCTTACTCCAAAGAGACTTCGTAAGTTTAACTAAGTGCAATGTGAAAGTAGCATCCCATAATACCACTCCCACTTAGTGACCCTCGAGGATTCTCTTGGACTAAGTACATTACATGTCATTTTACTCAACTCACTCTCCCTCACTTAGGGTAAATCCATCTTCAAGGACTCATACTTCAAAGCACCATTATGCCTCTGACAATGTATTAACTCACACTACCCTAAACTCATGCACATCAAGATTAAAGATAAACCTTACAATTTAAGCATAATACTTTCCTCTTAGGATTTAAGCCTAGACAAACTCTCTTAAACATCACTTCATTCAACTCTAAGGCGTCATTTAACTCAATTTCATGGAAAAAAACCTTATCACTAGATATTCATACCACATTTCCATGTTAGTGTAAGCCTACACCACAACATCCACGAATCACAAGAACAACTATGAAACATTAGTCACACAAGAGTGTTGCCCTAAACATCAACAAAATATCCACATTCCCCCAACATTTCCTCAAATTAACACCTTAAAGATAACAACCATCATTTAACACAATCACAAAATAACTCATTTATTCCCAAAAGACCTTTGATCATTCTCATAACTCTTACTGTGCTTAGAAATAAATCACCATAAAGTTTCTCATCACAACACTTCGAATTTCATAATTCACACCTATTCATAAATGGAATCACACCACAATATTCAAAACATAACTTCACCTCTACTAATCTAGCCACAAAATCATCATTACATCAAAACTCACCTTTTCTTTCCCTCAATCCTAGAAAAAACTCTACTTACAAGCAATCACACCTAGAAGATCATCGGACAAGGGAACAAAAGAGAGAGAGTCCTTATGGAGTTAAGTTCTATGGCACGATTTAAGAGTAATAAAGAAAGTAAAAGGCTATCGTCCTATAGCCTCTTGACCATGGATGTGTCGCGACTCACACCAACAACCAAGATACTACTAGACATGGCTTGTGAGACTCATTGAACTTAAAATATTTCCCAAAACCTTATGGTCTGATTTATAGTTTGTCAAGTCCTGAAAGTACCCCCTAGAAGTTAGGAGGAAACCTCTTTTCGTGACCAGGCGTAATTAACCCTTTGTGGTCTCGCACAAACCCTTTAACTAGCATTCCTTACATAAGAAATTATAAGTAGTGAAAAATTAGAACATTTCGTGAATAATTACTAAAAGTCAATCTTTCATAAATACTAAGAGAATCTTGTCGTCACAATCCAACTTAAAGACAAGACATAATATCTTAGGGACTTGACCCTCTTCAATAAATTAAAATACATAACAACTTTTTAAATAAAAACTAAGAAAAGGACTATGCCCTCGAATATATGAGAACGTACTTTGCCTTAAGAGAAACTTTCCCAAGCTCTTTCTTCTAGCCTTCAAGCTTTCAAAAGCATCCAACCTATACTTATATAGTATAGAAAAGTATGGGGTTACTACAAAACAATATACTAAATATGGCATGTGCAAAAACATGTAAAGAGAGACATTTTAGTAAAAATAGATTTTAATGCAATTTAATTATAACATTCATGAATACATAGGCAAAACATGTTTTTAACCATCATTTACAACTTATATAAGAATTTCCATTATTTTAATCCAACAAGAAACATTACACTAAACCTACTTGATCTTCATAGTGAACTCCTTAAGCATTTATAGTAAATACATTTGAACATTGACAATGCATAATTTAAAGTATTCACAATAAATTTAACTTGAGCAAATAACAGTGAATTATCCTACACTAAATGAGTGAACTTGCAATGCCAAGCGACAGAGAAAGTGAACTCATTTTCCATAAGAGTTTCCCTACATTGGAATTATCCTATGACTCACAAAGGTAATATAAGAAAGAAGTATGAATATGACTCCTCGAATACACACCAAAGAAACCCTCAAGGCAAACCCTTCCGACTTACTCAAGTATGGAGAATCAATCCCCTCAATACGTGGCAAGACATTAAAAGATATTAAACAAACAACCAAAGTCTTCCCTTTCGAAATGCCTACTTAGTGCAATGAGTAGATGGCGTTCCATACCACCACCTACCCTATGTAGGACATTCTTTTAGAATGTTTGAAACCAAGTCTTCCTTTTCAGAAGGTCCTACTAACTGCAACAGATAAATAGTGTCCCATTCCACCATTTACCCTAAGTACTTCATTCTTTTATAAAAGTTAATTCATTCAATTCAAATAAGTATCACAAAGACTCCTCATTCGGATTGTCTACCTAGTTCAATGCATAAATAGTGTCCCATTCCACTACCTACGCTAAGTAGAATACTCCTTCAGAAGTCTTAGCACGTTCATTTCCTATGTGAAAGTTAGCTTTACCGACATACACCATGAGATATAGACAAGGATTCCCGATATTAACCCCTATCGGATGAGGGATCCTTACTTGCCTAGAATGAGGTTATTCTCTTAGAATTTGCATGGCTTTCCCATTAGCTACACCTATGAGGACACATAGTAAAGGGATAAGGATATTGCTACTAAGTAACTCATTCTTTATTAACGAGAGGTACTCATCTCAAGTATTACATTTGGATACAACATCTCAACTCACGAAGTGTAATCCACCTCTCTTTCATATCCTCTCGGTGCTAGCCATAACTTCCCACAGATTCTCAACATTGTATACTATAGGTTAAGGATATCTAGTGAACACCATATCTCAACTCACGAAGGGCATACATCCTCCAACCTAAATTAGAAAGATCATCGGATCTAGTGATGTTGCTGATACGCTCAAACCTACTTCTCAAATAAGAAGTAAAGCAGTCATATCAATTAAAGAACCCAACTAATGATGTTGGGATCAATCCCACCAGGAAAATAGTTTAGACTTCTATTACTGTTATTTTGTCAAATATTTCCTTAGAAAAAAAATACAAAAAGGGGGTTTTTATTTCTAAATTAATGAAAATAATTAACTAAATTAAATTAAAAAACTAACAGATTCAAATCTCAGATCTTAATAAATTAATAAAAGTAACTACTTCTTAAGTGTTCCCCACAAGTTCCTAACTTGATAATTCTAACTATAACAATTCTTTCCTAGTATCTTGCATGTATTTTGATAAGTTATGCATATCGAAATCCTTTGTCCGGCATCTAGAAAATTTCACTCCACACCTTGGACTGGCTACGCGTTTTACTAGGCTAACCCTTACCTTTACCTCATATTAAGCATTGTATTTAATATTTTACTAAGTTATTACCTCGTACCAACCAACACTAGCCTATTAAATAGTGTACACTAAATCTATGTTGATAATTCTTTTCCTATTATCTACCTCCTTGGTCCTGCAAGTAGCATTAAGGCGAGTTCTAACGTTGGCCATCCATTAAAAAGACTTCTAAACAAAATAATTATCAATACATGCAAGACACTATTCTAGAATTGCTATTTTAGTTAGATTTTACCTCATTATTCATCCATGGTTCCCACAACCCTATATGGTGTTTATTTACCCATGGTCATAGTCACACTATTCATATATTTAAAATAAGAATTCGTGCACTTACTTTAATGAGAAAGAATAAAATCCATAAATTCAGTAACAATCAATTCCACAAAAAGTTAATCAATTACTGAAATTAATTCTTCAATACTTGAACAAGAGAACTAAAAATTATCGAAAAGTCTAACAAAAAGTTTAACCCGAAAAGTCTAACTTAAAAAGTCTAAAAGTCTCACCCCAAAAACGAGGTTTTTGAACTGTTTATTATTAAAACATAAACCTAATAAAAGAAGGATTCTTATTACTGAAAATCTGTCCAAATGCATCATTGTCGACAGGCCTCGTGACGGACTGTAGTGGTCACGACGGGCCGTCATGGCCTCCGTTGTCCCATACTTCACAAATTCTTCTGTTGCTTTCTTCATTACCCTCAACGAACAGGTATAAAGGCCGTTCCATGAACGACGGTCCTTCGAGGGTCTCCGTTCCATAATAAGTTATCTTCTTGGAATTTGGGTACTGGGACTACTCTGTGATAATTATGACGAACCAGCAGGACGAACAGTCGTGGCTATGATGGTCCGTCATGGACTTCCGTAATCCCACACTAGGTAACACTTACCCATCTTCCTTCAGCAGCCTCTCTCCTCGATACGATGCCACCTACGAACTTTCACAGACTCGAGGGACCGTCATAAACTCCGTAGGTGGTCTCTTCTGCATTTCTCGCTCAAAAACATATGCGTTCATCTTTGGACAAATTTCCTGCAAATAAGGATAAATTTATATAAAAATAAATACAAAAAGGCTTTTCGACACACACTAAACTTAATGAAAAAACATTAAAAGTGCCGTGAAACCACGGTGGATCAGTTGCTACTAAACACTTCATCTCAACTCACGAAGAGTGTTCACCCCAAAACTCCTCTGTAGGACTTAACTTAGCTTCATTCATTCGTTCAGGTGTGAGTGTGTGTGTACATGTGATCAAACCTTGTACATAAGTTTCACTTCATGGTTATTTACCTTATATGCATGCTAAGACCTTCATTAATCACATCACACACTTTACATACTTCATATAATCATTTATGTTGTTTATACATAATCCTTAACATACTTCTCTAATAATCTTAATAAAACACGTAAACAAGAATATCTTCATTTAAGCATACTCTCTAGCCTATTTCACATTATAGCTTCATAAGGCACATTTAACATGAATAGCATACTTTTCATCTTAGTTCACATAACAAGCCTACATATCCCATTAACAATAAACTAGTAGCATTACATTCATACAATTCAAGTAAACACCGCCACCAAGAAAGTGGACCATACCACTAAAGAGCATTTCGAAAATTAAAGCTAAAAAACATAACCAACTTACCCTTCAATACAATGTTTCTTAACCAATAACATTTTACTCTATATTTCATAAAAATAAAGCCTTTGGGCAGTAGCTAAACAGCACTAACCACAATAAGAAACCAAAGCTCATTCTCTACTCAAACATACTCATTTAACCCATTTCTTAAACCAACATTTGAAGAAAAGCTTTAACATGAGTTCTTTGAAGTTTAACCTAAAAATCATCAACTAACATTAAGAATACCATTAATATGTCATTAGAAAAGCTTTCATGTAAGAAGCGTATTAAAATTTGAAGATAATTGAAACCAGGGCTGAAAACCCATTTCGAAAATTAGTTTGAAGGGGCTCCTTGAATGAAAGAGAGTTCAAGGATTGATACCAAACCTCACATTGAATAAATATGAAATATATATGACGAATAAGAAACCATCAACAACCCTCCTAGCATTTCTTGACTTCTAGCTTCTATGGAGATTGGGAGAGTCTTCTAAGAGAGAGAGGTTTTGGGTTTTAGAAAGAGGGGTGTAAAATGGGGTCTTAGTCTTTAGAAAACATTAATATAACTAATAAACACTAGAATTATAAACCTAGGGTCATAAATACTTGAGGTGTATTTACATAAATCACCCCAAGTTTACAGTAATTTCACGGATTTGTAGGCCTCACAGATGGACCTTCACCAACGGACCGTCGTTGAGCCAACAGACCGTTGGTAGGGTATCGTTGGTGAATACTTAGCAAAAAATGGTGAATGGAAAACCGAAGTCAGTGGTCCAATCGACTCCCTAGGTCGATGGACCATTGAGGGACCAATGAACCGTCGTTGGGGTCATCAATTGCGTCTATTTTTTGGCAAATTTTACCCAAGTCTTGGGCCCTTCATCTATGTCTCCTTGTGGGTTCTACGTGGGGTCGTGCGCGGATGTTAAACCCCTAAAATATGTATTATAGGTCATAGGAACATCCAATTAATGTTTAAAGTAAAAAAACATGTAAAACTCGTCTAAACACAACACGACACACTATTACATTGTAAGGCATACTTTCGAACGTCATGGACGTTCTTGATCGATTGAACTCCAAACTTAACCAAACTTCACATACTGCATAATGAGACTAAACAAACATAGTTTAACTTTAAATCATCTCAAGAAACAACTACGAGGCTATATTTCACCTTAGTTTGTTTTGGGGTGTTACATTTTCTTACTCTCCCTTCCTCTAGCTGCAATGGTAGGACAATGTCTTACCTTATGATCATCCTTACCACACCCATAGAAACAACTAGTACCGGCTTAATACTTCCATATAGCGCCTCTTTCCACAAGTGATACGCGTAGGATTTTCATTTTGAGAACCACCTATCTCTTAAATTTCCCCTCAGTACTCCTATGCTCTTGCTGAGCTTGAGCCCATTTCTTAACCCTAGTTTTCTCATGATCACTACAACCACCCCTTTTCAAGTTTCTAGCCATCCTTCTAAGTTTAGACTCTTCAATTTATTTTGCATACATCATGAGTCTAGCTGCGGTCATATAATCATGTAACATCGCCATGCGACATTCTTCCTTTAATAAGTAGGCTACACCCGTCACGAAACAACTCATTTCATTCATTTGATTTGCCATGAAAGACAGGGAGCATATTTGAAAAGCTTAGATAACTTCAAAGAGCATTCCTCAACACTCACATTACTTTGCTTGAGGTTGATAAACTCCTCTGCCTTTTCTTCCCTAATATCACGGGGAAAGTATTTACCAAGAATAACTTCCTTAAAGTTTTCCAACTCAATAGGACCTGACTCCTCCGACCTATTTCTTTTCCATTGTGTGTACCATACTTGAGCCAGATCTTTTAATTGATACTAAGAAAACTCCGATTTCTCTCTAGATGTCACTCCCATAGCATGAACTATCTTATACACCTTATCCATAAACTCTTAGGGATCCTCTCCCACCTTAGAGCAAAGAAAGATAAGAGGATTCATTCCCACAAAATCTGTCAATCAAGAGGTCATAGTTCTCTCCACCACATTATCGCTAGGCAATATAATCAAGTTCACTTGAATGAAACACATAAGAAAATTCAATCCATAACTCAAATTTCATAATTGAATGAAACCCATAAGAAAACTCAACTTTTTAAAATCTATTTTGAAGGAACCCTTTGAGGAATGAATCTCAAGTTGAATAGAACCCATACCTCAATGTTTTGTTGAGAATTGAATATGAATACACCCTATTTCAGCCACCAATTCACCTCCCAAGGTAAGATGCTATGGAGTCTTCCAATTAGAGAAAAGAAGGAAGAAAGAAGGGAGAGAGTTTATTTGAGAGTCTTTACGTTAATGAGGGTTGAGGGTATTTATAGTGGGGCTTAATTAACTTAATTAGTCTCCATTTAATACCTAACTAACCCCTAAATACTTAATTAACTAAGTAAAATCATTTAAGATTTGGCAGTGAAACTCGACCCTCACAGACAACACCCTGATCGATAGGACGTCTGTGAGACAGCGGACAACTCCCCCTCCATCCTGCACTCCATCTTCTTAATCAGAGACTGTGCAGGCGAGTTATTACTCAAATTTATCTATGTGTGGGATAATGGTGGCATCGACGCCTCGTCGATCCACGCACGGACCTTAGCCTGCACCTCTTCACTCTATTGATGAGTTCAGAGACTATGTAGGTAAATGGGACTTCTTCCCCAACCTAAGTACAAGACGACAGTGGCTGGGGAAGTCGTACCCAGACGTTGCAATGATAAAACAACTCAAACATGTAGTAACTACCTTTCCACTATTTCTTGTACATTTATGACTCGTAAAAGTTAATCAAATAGGCTAAGGCACACTAACATTCCTGTGAACCAACTTCTCTGACGTTTTGGACATTGTGGTTTTTAAACATCCTAAACGACGTATATTAAAAAAAAGGACTCTGAAATAGTGTTTAGACGTTACGACACCTATGAAGACATTACAATGTGTCTTGGATTTTTTCAAGGTGTTACATTTTCCACCCCTTAGGAACATTCGTCCCCCATTGACACTAAAATTCTTTTGAAGGAAGGAATAGACCCAAAACTAGCAGCCCAACAAATCAACAATATCAATCCAACATAAGTCATCTCAAAACTAATATTACCACAGATAAGTCTCAAAACACTTCATCATGAGGCATTTCCTTCTCACAACACTTATGAGCTCAACATACAATACATGAGTCAATTAGCACAAAGTTCAACATAACAACATGCTACCTATAATTTTAAGAAGCCTTACCATATCAAAAATGCACAACATAAATTTCATGTTTCATAAGAGCAATACTGTAGTAACTTCACTGTATGTTCTTTCAAAAATAAATAATGTTCAAAACTTAATTAAAAAAAACAAGAATCTTAAATTTCTAGTCATGTAAGTTCTTTTAAAAATACACAATATGCAAAACATAACCCAAAAATCAAGAATTTCAATTTGTAGTCATATTTATTTTAATAAAAAGAATGACTTACCTTATTTCTAAAAAATATGAGTGTAACAGGACTTTATGTTTGCCTCGTCATCCCATGATACACCCTTAACTAGATGATTTTTCGATAACACCTTTATGAAAACCACCTCTTCATGCTTGAACTTCTTAACTTGCCTATGAACAATTTAAACCGGAACATCCTCATAAGTGATGTTATCCTTGACACCACGAACCTTAATAGGAAGATGGACTTGGGTTCAACGATGCAATTTTTCAACATAGAAATATGGAAAACCGGGTGAACCGTAGAGAATTCACTAGGAAGTTTCAATTCATAGGCAACCTTACGTATCCTTTGCAATATTTCATAGGGACCTGCACAACGAGGACTCAATTTCCCTTTCTTGCTAAATCTAATCACCCATTTCATTGGTTAAATTTTAAATTACACATTTTCACCTTCTTCAAACCCCAAATCCCTTCTCCTATGATCGGCATGAGTCTTTTGATTACAATAGGCCGTTTGCAAACGGTTCCTTATCATATGAACCTTTTCCAAAGTATTATAGATCAACTCGGGACCAAAAAGTGATAGCTCACCCACTTCAAACCATCCAATTGAAGAGTTAAACCTCATACAATACGAAGCTTCATAGGGATTTGTAGAAATGGATTAATGAAAACTATTGTAGTAGGCAAACTCCACCTTTCCCTTCTAAGGGCTTGGGACTAGACACTGTACTCTTGTTATCATTTGAAGCATTAGGACGACCTTGGTCGGTAAAACTCATTTTTAGCCTTGGTTTTGTTTGCACCTCAAACTGACTATTACAAGAATTCTTATCTTTTATTCTCACCGTCTTCAAATCCCTACAAACTTGATTAAACTATTTCTCCTCAATTTGTTTGGCATGAAACATGAGAAGAGAGATTTCCATGCTAGAAATCAAAATAGCCAACCTACATTTGACAAATTTGTTCATCTTGGTCCTAGAATCTGTAACAATAGTAGGAGAATGCTTTAACAGTGGAGTGAACTTGAGGCTATACTCTTTCACGCTCATATCCATTTGAGAAAGGTTGATAAATTCTTGAATTTTATCTCCCTTAATTCAAAGGGAAATAATGTATCAAGGAAAGTATTCTTCAAACTGGTTGTTTGATGGTAATACAATGGATGATGGCTTTTGAAAGAGATTTTGTAAGTCTTTTTTATCATAAATCTTTACTTTAATATTAATGGCTTATACTTGTTGATGAAGTTCAATTGAAGTATATCTTGTGATTCGATTAAGTAGGTATGGTATGATGATGCAATTGAAATGTCTTGATTAATTTATGGTGAGATTATGCTTATGATGTAAAGATATAAGGTTTGTTATGAATTGTCTATATGCATTATTCTGACATAATGATTATGATGTGCGATATCTGACATATGAGAGTTGTATGAAAGGATGTTTTCATGCATTTAGTATTAAGCTAATGTTATTACTATACAAAGATTAGTCTCGTCTGACCTAAACTAAATTATGATTGTTAAAGAAAGACATTTCAAAAGGGACTCTATCTTAGCACCGACAGAAATAGTATTGAGGAGTGTCCCTTCACAAGTAGGGAAGGTAGGTTTAATATTGTAATCATGAGTTTGGAGATTATAATGCATGTTTCATAAAGAGATTCCCATGTAAATCTTCTAGTTCTTGAAGTATGGTTCCCCTATAGGAATATGATCTAGAGGATCTACCTAGATATTATGTTCATGTATTGGTACTACATAGGCAAGAAGTCCACCTTCCTTCGGTGTAGGGTTCCATGACGCTGGATTTCATATTAGCTCATGAGGTCTATGTTAGTTAAGGAAATACATTCTCGAAAGTAAAATGAAGTAATAAGTGAACTCTAGCAAGGAGGACTTAAGGGGTTTTAAATAGCCTTGGTAGGGGTATGAGACTCTACCTAAGTGCACCTAGTTGGCCTTGAGAGAAGTCATAGGAGGTGATTCCTACATTCTTATACACTTATGAAATGAATGATATTCTTATGTGTATTCTTCATGATAATGGTATATATTGTTAAGTATGATGATAAATACTAAAGATGCTTTGGTATGTGAAGTTAGACATTATTCATGATCATTTGGTTGGTTTGCTTGGTTGATTGGTGTTATGGGCCTTCACATGAACATTGCACTAGTGGGGTTGGTAAGGGGTTATGAGTAAGGGTTTTACTTATGTTGTAATGTTATGAAGTCATGAACATGATTTTTGTTATGATGTGATATAAAGGTGCTTTTGCTATGGTTCTACTATGCTATACACGTGTTGACTTAGCTTAACTTGACTATGTTGGTTTTATTTTTAATATTCTTTTGCCTTAAGGAATATATGATTATTGTCTCATATGTGTTCTTGGGTTGTGCATAATGCTTTCCAAAGTAACATGGCATGGTTTTATCAAATGTCCCTTTTAAGCATGACTCTTATGTGTGTGAATATTTTTTCATACTTAGTACAAGTGATAAACTAACCCCTATTTATCTCTTTCTCCCAAAAATTTTATAGGCCGGTCGTTAATGGGTTCATGGATAATTTTTAAGAAGTTTAGGATAATTTCTCCAAGCATTAGTATGTCCTAATGATCCAAGCATTTTACCTTTTTTCATTCTACCTATGTGACATTCTATACAGTAATGACATTTGGTTTAGTCTTTACCATACATTCTTGTAAACCCCAAGTGGCAATTATATTTTTGTATAACCCCAATTGATTCTATTCTGACCTAGTTGGTTTTATATGAAACATCTCGATAAGACTCTATATTGTGTATTGTATATGTGCAGATTCCTATGTAAGTTTCTTATTGTGAAAATCTATGTAAATTCCCTATGTATATATTATGTGTAAGAGAGAAGACTATGAAAACCTTATGAAGTAAATGTAGATGAATAGTTTTTAATTTTCCGCACTTTTTAGCCTATTATATGTAATAAAGAATGCTAGGAGGATAGTCTTAGTCCTCTCCAAGGATGCTGACATCGATTATGTCTAGAGTGTGCTTCCCCGTATGTGAAAAACTTTTTATTAGAGTATGAGGTTGGATATCATTACGATCAATGTCTCAAAAAACCATGTCTACGTAGATTCTTATTCATAATTGTGAAGAGAGCCACACTTATGAGTGAGAAACTATGAGATTCTTAGGGAACTCTCATCTTCTTGAATTCCTAAGTCGTACCTTTAGAGTCGTATTTTATGTTCTTTAAACTACACCATTAATCGCGGTTCTAGGTATGACTAGTCGAAGGGCAATCGCAAGAAGGGCACAAAAATGGATTGATAATGTGGGAGCACATGAAAACCAAGCTCCTCCACATGACAACCAAGTGCATCCACTTGAGCGAGTTCCTATGAGTGATCATGTCCTAGTTGTTTTTCAACCTATAAAGGATGGGGAAATAAGGCCGTCTTTTCTAAATTTTGTTGAAGCCATGACTCTTAAAGCTAATGATCTTACTTCTCAAGTACAAGCTATGACGACCTAAGTTAATAGAGAGGTTGGACCCTGCGTTACTCAAGATTTTAGAACTATGGCCTCTCGTGTTAGGGACTTTACTAGGATGAACCCACTAATGTTTTTATGGTCAAGAGAGGATTAATACCCTCAAAATTTAACCTGATGAGGTCTACAAGGTTCTCTATTATATGGAAGTGACTTCAATTGAGAGAGCCGAGTTGACAGCCTATCAACTTAAATATGTGGCCAAAACTTTGTACACATAATGGAGAGATAATAGGGATGAAAGAGGTGTTTTAATGACTTTGGAGATCTTCAGGAGGTTGTTCTCCGATAGGTTCTTTCAAAGATCTTTGAGGGAAGCTTATGTAGAAGAATTTATCAACCTTTGTGAAGGATGTATGAGTGTACTTCACTACTCGTTGATGTTTACTAAATTTACTAGGTATGGTCCTTTGTTTTTGTCTAACACAAGGGATGAGATGAGTCATTTTCTTATGGGAGTGTCCGTAGAATTGGTAGAAGAATGTCATTCGGCTATGCTTAATAATAATATGAAAATGTCTCGTCTAATGGTTTATTCTCAACAACTTGAAGAAAGTAGAGTAAGGAAAAAGAATAGGGAGTCCAAGAGAGCCAAGGCTTATGAATGTTTTTCTTCTAAGGGGAGGTTGGAAATTGAAGACAAGGCTAGATTCAAAAAAAGGTTCTCCGATAAAGATCCTTACAAATTTCCCAAGGATCGTGATTATATGGTGTCTAACCTTAAGTCTTAAAAGGGAAGTACTAGTTCACCAAAAATAAAAAAAAAAACAACTTGGGGATACTGTGGTAAGATACATTATATGAGCGCCTTATTGGGACAGACAATTGCTTTGACTGTAGCAACATATATTTTTTTACTCCTTTATTAGCTAGAAAGTTTGATATTTTCCCAGATGTCCTAAATGAACCTTTCATGGTAACTAGCCTGGTAGGTGAGTCAGTGGTTTCAAATATGGATTAAGAAATTGACATAGAATGTTCCCCAATAAAGTTACTCATGTTGAATTAGTAGAACTTGATTTGGTCGATTTTGATGTCATTTTGGGTGTGGATTGGTTGCATGATTGTTTTGCTTATAGTGATTGTAGGACAAGAAATTACAAGTTTAATTTTTCCAGTGAACCCATTTTGGAGGGAAATGGGGTAAGTCTATTCCTATAGGGCGTATCATGTTTTTCCTAACAGCTTGTAAGATGACCTCAAAGTAGTGTTTATACCATATTTTAAGAGTCGAAGATATAGACTCTGAAAACATCCCATTGTGTTAGTACCCGTATTAAAGGAATTTCTTAAGTTATGTCGTAATGATCTTCTTGGAATCCCTCCCTAACGAGAAATTAATTTTTGTATTGACTTGCTACAGATACCAACCCCATTTCAATTCATCCTTTTCGGATGGATCTAGCCGAATTGAAAGAGTTGAAGGCTTAACTCAAATTATTACTAAACAACGACTTCATTAGACCTAGTATTTGACTATGGGGTACTCTGCTATTGTTTCTAAAGAAAAAGGATGGGTCCTTAAAATGTTCATTGATTATCGTCAACTCAATAAAGTCACCATGAAGAATAAGTATCTTCTTCATCAAATTGACGAGGTATTTGATTAACTCTGAGCGGCAAGCTACTTTTCTAAGATTGACTTGAGATCGAGGTATCATAAGCTTAGGGTGACAATTATGATATGCCTAAAATGACATTTCAAACTAATGTATCGTAAGTATGTGTTTCTAGTAATGTCCTTTGGTCTCAAAAATGCCCTGGCGACTTTCCTAGATTCATTTGTCAGTGCCTTCATTGACGACATCTTGTTACATTCAAAAAATGAGTGTTAACCATTGACCATTTGAGGGTGGTAGTACAGGTGCTTAAGGAAAACAAATAACTTGCCAAGTATATCAAATGTGAGTTTTGGTTGAGGTGGAGTTTCTTGCTCATATCATCTCTAGTGAGGGAACTGAGGTGGATCCAAGGAATACTAAGGTGGTTAAAAATTGGATTAGACCATTGACTCAAACCTACATTAGGAGTTTCTTGGGTCTATCGGGATACTATTCCAGGTTTGTGAAATGTTTTGCGTCCATAGTGTCTCATTTTTCCAAATTGACCCAAAAGAGTACGAAATTTGAGTGATTGGAGGCATGTAAAAGTAGCTTTCAAATATTGAAAGATAGGCTTACCTCCGCTCGGTGTTGATATATACGGAGGGTACCAAGGGCTTCGTGGTATATTGTGATGCATCTCGAGTGGGCTTGGGATGTGTATTAATGCAACATGGGAAAGGAGTGGCATATGAATCTAGGAAACATAAGGTGAATGATAATAATTAGCCAACTCATGATCCTGAGTTAGAAGTTCTGGTGTTTTCATTGAAAATATGGAGGCATTATCAGGGTTCTTATTGACGTGTATAGATACCATACTAGTCTTAAATATGTGTTTACTCTAAAGGAATTAATTCTCCGACAAAGAAAGTTCTTAGAACTTTTATAACATTACGACATGAGTGTTCTTGATCACCCCAACAAGGTCAATGTATTTGTGGATTCTTTATGTCGTATGACCATTGATAGTGCATCTCATGTAGGAGAACCCAACAAAGACCTTGGGAAAGATGTTCATTTGTTTGCTAGTTTGGGCGTTAGATTGGATGATTCTCCAAACAGTTGTTTTATGGCCATCATAACTCCGAATTGTCTTTAGTGGTTGAGGTAAAGTCAAAGATATATCTTTATCAATAATTAATGGAGTTAAAGGAATAGGTCTCGATAATCTTAATGAGTCATTTAACTTATAGGGGATTGTGTTTTGAGATATCAAGAAAGGTTGTGTGTGCCTAATGTTGATGACATGAGAAAGTGGATTCTTGAGGAAGCTCATGGTTCTCGTTATTCTATTCACCAAGGCTCTACTATGATGTATCATGACATTAAAGAAGTATTTTGATCGGATGGCTTTAAAGGAGACATAGAAGAATTTTTCACAAAATGTCTAAATTGCAATTGAGTGAAAGATGAGTGGATTACTTCAATAAGTACAAGTTCTCACTTGGATATGGGAAGACATTAATAAGGACTTCATAGAAGGTTTATCTCTGACTAGAAGACAACATGACTCTACATGGGTGGTTGTTGATTGTTTGACAAAATCCTCTTATTTTATTATTGTGAAGTAGACTTTTTCGGCAGAGGATCATGCAAGGATCTTTATATATGAGATTGTATATCTTCATGATATTCCATTATCCATCATATCATATAGGGCTGCAGAATTCACATCTACATTTTGGAGGTCACTCAAAAAAGAGTTAGATAAAAAGGTGAGGTTAACCACTACTTTTCATCCCCAAATGAATGGCCAACAAGGGCTTACTATTCAAACCCTTGAGAATATGCTTAGAGCTTGCGTAAGTGATATCAAGGGATATTGGGATGAACACTTGCCTTTGGTTGAGTTCTTGTATAATAATTGTGACCATTAGACTATATCCATGGATCCTTTTGAGTCCTTATCTGATAGGAGACGTATATCTCCGATTGGGTAGTTCAAAGTTGGTGAATCATCACTCTTTGGTCTGGAATTCATTTTTAAAACTTTGGAGAAAGTTCGTATGGAAAAAATTTAAAAAGCCTATAGACGACAAAAGTGTTATGCCGACAATAGTAGGAGTGACATAGAAGTTTCATAGGATTATAAGGTGTATCTAAAAATTTCACCCATGAAAGGGGTGATGAGTTTTTGAAAAGAAAGGGAAGTTTAGTCCTCGTTATGTTGGTTCCTATGAAATTTTGCAAAGTGTTGAAAAGGTTGCATATGAGTTTGAGATTACTTAGTGAACTAGATTTGGTTCATCCGGTGTTCCATGTCTCTATGCTCAAGAAGTACATCGTTGGTCCCGAGACTATTCTTCCTATTGAAGGTCTAGGTATCGATGAGAACCTCTCCTACAAGGAGTTTCTGGTGGAAATCCTTGATCGTCAGGTGAAGAAATTGAGCAACAAAGAGGTGGCCTCCATAAAAATACTTTGGAGAAACCACCTAGTTGAAAAATAAACATGGGAGACCGAGGCCAACATGAAGTGTCGTTACCCTCATCTATATGATAATTAAGGTTAGTTGTTCCTATTAATAATAATAACTAATAAATTGAATTTGACTTCTTTTGCAAACATATGCATATTCATGATAAATATTTTTGCTAAAAACAATGAGTATCATGAAAAATGTAGTTTAACTTGAATTGCACTCATTTTGTGTATTTTGGTATGCTTTTTCCTTAATAAAATCATATTGAGAATGTTGATGTGATTGAAAGGAATTTTGGTATAAATTACTCTAAATGTTATGATGAGCTCATGTTATTATTTAGAATATATTTCCTCATGTTTTGATTTTGAGCTCTTATGTGTTGTACTTCCAGCTTTTAGTTACCTTGTGTAAATGATATGTTTGTTTTCTTGATTTGGGTTGTAACTCATGTTTAGTATGTTTTTGTTGTTTTGGTTGTTAGTATTGAGTCTATGCTTTCCCTTCAAAAGATTTTAGTCTAATTCGTGGATAGTTCCTTGGGGGGGGGGGTTAATATAACACACAAAATTCAAAATCCTAATCTATAGCCTGGCATGAGTATCCAAATTTATTAACACCTTTTAAGGTCAATAATAAGGTATAAGAGTCATTTAGGTAGTTTTAGAGTCAAAATGTCAAGGAACGTCCATGACGTCTGGAGACTAGTTAAAGAGGTACTAGTGTGCCTTAGCCTATTTCATGGTGTTTGAGGAGTCGGAATTTCATAAAACTTATTGTAAAGGTTTCTAATGGATATTAGAGTAGGTTTAAGGATGAAACGTCTAGGTACGACTCCTCAAGGACAACCCTAAGGGTCCTTAAGGAGAACCCTTTTATTTTTACTCAAACTTGCTAAATGAGATAGTGCAGGTAGTAGTTACCTACGCTTGCCAACGATGGGTCGTATGTAGAACGACAGATCATTGATGACTCCATAGTTGGAATCTTAAACATTTTCATGAAAATGCAAAAATAAAAACTCTCTGATCAAAACTACGACTTGCATGATTGTCTAGGGGATTGGGCGTCGACTTACCTACGGGTCGAAGGTTGGGGTCTCGTTGGTCAATATTGTTACTTTGCAGGTGACTTTTAATTGTTTTATTTCAGTTCTTTAATTAGTTTGGGGTTTAATTAGGGATTCGGGGGTGGTTTATTATTTCAATTAATTAACTATATAAACTACCCTAAATGTAAACTCAATTTCACACCACACAATTCTTAAAGGATCCTATTTTTATAATTGTAAAAACAACACTATAAAAGTGTTGCCTATAGTTTCCCTCCAACATTTTGAAATATTTCAATAAAATATTTGATTCCCTCCAACATTGTCAACTCCCCCTCCCATTATTTTTGGTCAAAGCTGAAGAGTAGCACACAATTTTTCTTCTCCAAAACATTAAATCGAAGAGTAAAAGAATGACCGAAGAGAGGACGTTGAAGACAGAAGAGAAGAGCTGAAGATTGAAGAACTGAAGCTTAAAACAAACTTCATCAAGCGTAAGTACAAATTTCATACAGCTTAAATTCCTTTTCACTCTCTTCTAATCATCTAATACTAAAAATAGTCAATTAATTGAATTTTTGTTTTGTGTGTAGATGTAATTGAGTAGTTTGGGATTGTTATTGCTGAAGAATCGAACTGCAATTTTTCTAAACATGAACTGAAGAAGACGATTTTCCTCTCAGGTTCGTTGTTCAAGATTGGAGAGCTGAAGAAGACGATTTTCTTCAATGATTTCTGGGTAAACTGCTATTTCATAAGATTTTCTTTTTGAAAATTGAAAGAAAATGCTTCAAAAATTTGTTTATAGGAAATCTGTCAAAACGCGGTAGGGTCGACGGACCTCGCGACGGGCCGCCATGGACCTCGCGAAGGGCCATCGTAGTCATGAGAGGCCGTCGTGGTCATGACGGGCCGTGCTATTGACATTGAGAATAACCTTATCTATGAAAATCTACTTATATTTGAACCATTCTAGATAAAGTACCTTGTAAAGTTAGAGCATGTTCTACTTATATCACCTTCTCGGTATTTAGTATTGACTTGTTTCATGCCACTTTGGATAGAAGATTACTTGGATGTGGCTATCATGTTCCAGTAAGTGTTATTACATTTGTATTTTAATTAGAATTACGCAGACTTGTACTACTTTGTGATTCTTCTTTCATCTACATAATATGTATTTTTCTTGATAAGTTGACCTAATGTATGTTTTTGCTGTGAATCCGAGATTATGTCTTGAGTTCTCTATGACTAGATCTTTTTTGTTTGTGATGGGATTTATCGAATTATTATCCAACTCCATCATTATTAATTGTAAACTCATTTTTTTGATACTTTGTGATTTCCTTTAGTGAATTCTATGCCCCAAAAGTTTGTGGAACTGTGATACATGATCTTTCCTTGAACAATTGTAATGTTATTATTTGTAATACCCATGAACTGTGATACTTTCATGTTTCTTCTGCTACTTCTCTGATCTTCATGACGAACATGCAGGACGGACCGTCATGGCTACGACGGTCCGTCACGCTTTCCGTTACAGCTGAACAAGTTTCTTCTGCTACTTCTCTGATCTTCATGATGAACATGCAGGACAGACCGTGATGTCTACGACGGTCCGTCACAATTCCCGTTACTGCTGAAGTTTCAAATTGATTAATTGTTAAATTTCTTAATTTTTTGTTCTTTCTTGATGGAACAGATTTGTTTACCAGAGGAATTGATATTTAAGCAGTTAACGTTGTTTGCGTTAGTTTGCGTGCATCATGGTTATTGTATAACACCAAAAATTTTATATTGTTTCTTATTGAAGTTTGAACCCTAATGCAATATCTTATTTGTGTAGGAAAATGGAGGTGATCAAATTTGAAGTGGATGATGAAGAGTTTTTAAACTATTGTAAAAGTTTAAATACATATTTGATTTATTGTGTACACATTTAGAATATTGATGTATAAATATGGGTATGTACACAACACATACTATCTTTTGGTTGTACATGAAATATTTCTCGAAGTTTATTTGAAATATATAGCTTCTATTTAATGATTAATTAGTTCATTTTGTGTTATAGGTCAGTTGTATGTATGTAAATATATTATATATATTTGTGCTACATGTAGGCTTATAAATGTTGAAGTTACACTTTGTAAGTGTTGCTCTAGGTAGATAAAAAGTTACACTTTGAAAGTGTTGCAATAGATGACCAATAAAAGGCAACACTTTTTAAGTGTGACCAATAAATCCGAAAAGGAAACGCTTTTAGGTATAGTCTATCAAAAAATAGGTGTTGCTAATGCACGTATTCAAAGCGTTCCCTTATACCTATTTGTCTACGCTTTAGAAGTGTTGCCAAAGATGGTTACATTTAAAAAGTGTTGCCTAATGTCAAAGGTTACGGTTCTTTTGGGCAGCCCCTAAAAAGTGTTGCTGAATGTCCAAAAGTGTAAGCTTTTATCAAAGACCACACTTCTTGCTAGTTTAGGCTACACTTACGTGGTGTTGTTGTAGGCCGAAAATGGTGTAGTGACGGATACACCACACAATCTTCAAAAATAATAGACTTCCAAAACATAGGTAAATTTAACATAAAGTCAATTAAACTCCTATGTCAAGTCTTCAGTAATGCTTTCATATCCTTCTTTAATATCATCACCTACGTACAATTAATGAAAATATAAAATAATTTATCAATTTTGTTTGAAAAGTTCAATTACTTCACTGATATATTTTAAAGTTGTAACTCTATAGCTACAATTTGCATATAAATTCAATAAGCTTCATATGACATTATGAAAATAACATAGTTACACAGATAGTTGCTACTACTTTTTGGAATTATAGCAAGCTAAAGTGTCTACTAAACTACAGAAAAGGAACAGTTCTATAAGCGTTACAACATTGTAACACTAAGAACATCACAAATATGTAAATCGAGACATATTCACTATGCATATCATGTATGTAGAGGGGGAATGGGAAGTGTCATGGCAGCATACAGAGGAATGGAAGAAATACAACATATTATAAAAACTCTGCAGTTAAGAGCAACATATTTTTTTAGGTAGGCAAATAAACTAGCTGATTTTGTAGTTAATGAGACATATGAAAGAGCACACGTATCAAAATAATAAAATTTTCAATAGCTATGAAAGGATAGTACGAATATTCAAAATGGAGAAAAACAATCCACAGACACGGAATGCCTAAACTATAAGGAAATCAAGCAGTTATTCATACCACATGGTTAAGTGTCCAAGACCGTGTGCTTTTTTGATTGGATTTGAATTTTTTATGTAGTTATCTGAGCTATCTGTTTCCTACTTCCCTGCAGAGGGAAGTATATAGAAACAAACACCTGGTTCGATAGTCATTAGATAACAAAATTAGCTCCATCGTTTTCCTTTTTAAGTAAGCAACTGAGTTAGCACTATTATGCAACTAAACCCCTGCACATGTTTTTCAAGTCAAACAAAATTAATCTAACTATTTGAAATAAACCCTAAGTGTGAATTTGAGTAATAGTAAGGATGCCCTTTACAAAGGAAGGACTGTCTACTTTTGTAGGGAAGATTTGATATTTAGCTAGTGTACTTGATTACTATTTTCATAAATATTAAACGAAAAGGAAAGAAAAATAAAATTTACATGTCAATAGTCAACTATGACTTTCCTAATATAGGAAATAAGAATAAATAACTCGTAAACTATTTGTCATTGGCAAGTCACTTTACGTCTCTATCATCATAAAACATCAAAATGTTGGATGGTAAGCACAACAGAATGATCTAATTATCTGAAATAACCTTCTCTTACTTAATCCTTCTACCTATTTCATGGGATATCCTTAGTGGGACATCATTTTATTTTGTGTTCGTCCTGTGCCTCTCCCATGTATTACTGGAATACTTTTCTGAGTATTCCTTTGTTCATAATACAAATTACCTAAAAAAAGTTTTGTGCTAATAATGTGACAGAACAAAAAGAAGGAGATGATGTTAATTTTTCTGCAGTATTAACTAAATATAATTTCTTTGATGCTTATCAACAATCTTTGTTTATTCTACACAATGAATCACTCGGAATTTTAATATATAAAATAGGATCCACAAAATTGTATCGAAGGTCACACGTCAGTAATAACGATTAAAGCCACATGGAGAGTAAGAAGATTCTAAATGCATAAAAACAGTCTACAATCATCTTCAAATAATAAATCCATTATGTTATGATGGCGGAAGAATGTGAGTTACTATTGGAGGTGGAATCTCAATTTCAAGAGCAATCAGAATTGTCCACAGAGAGGAGAAACAATCTTCATTGACATGATAATTGTTACAACACTGAAGCTACTGTCTAATATGATTATGATCAGCCAGACGGTAAAAGCAGGGGATGAAGTATGGTTTGGAAAAATGGAAGGAATCACAAAAGATAAAAACAACTCTAAACTAGTCTAAACAGAGTAGTGATAGTGATGACCTATTCACTTGGGATTCTTCCTATAAACTACAAGAACATATCACAACAATTTAAAGAAAATAAACACATACACTCTCCAATGACAAACAATTTCCTAAAGAAAAAATATCCATGCAAGCAACAAAGTATGAACTGCCTTCATACGAGTCTCAGTGAGTCTCAAGAACAGTCATCAAATAAAGGATATCTTTTCCAAATTATATGATGCAATCACAAATCTTTTAAATGAGAAAAATAGAGTTCTTGGGAAGCATATTATGCAGGATATAAACAAAAACACAAAGGAGATTCTGGAGAGTAACATACAAGCTAAAAAAACAGGATCATCTCTATGTTCTTGTAACTAATTTTTCTATGATTTAATATAACTTCAAAAAAACACATTTATACACACAACAAAAATAGAACTGCAGTGCAGAACACCAAATTCCCGATGATAAAATTCCTCAACATTGCCAGAATCACAAAATACTACCAAAAAAGACGAGATATAACACAACCTACCGTATTCACCTTTATCCAATCTTTTGCAGCCAAATTGAGACAGATACAATACGAAAGGTAAAATACTATATATATTATAACACCTTATATTTAAGACCACGCGAGGACTACCAGTGAAAAAATCAACCCTGTTACTTAAAATTGTGTTTCAAGAGAAATATAAAGAAGTAGTAGTAGTGAAAGAAGAAAAAGAAGCAGAAATAGTCTAAACAGAGATTTCCTGACACTAACCTTGCTCAACTGTTTGAGAAGAAGTAGCTTCTCTTAGTGAAGGAACAGACAATCCTTCTAGTATTTTAGGATAAATTAATCTTGCATGCTGAAGTTGTGTAAGTACATAAGCAATAACTTCTTGTTGCATAGTTCTCCATTGTTCCTCCATTTGTTTCTACATTTTTTGCGTTCTTACATTCATTTGTTGCACTACATTATTTCTTGCATTTAAATTTGGTTCAGAGTTGAAAACATTCTTTTTCAGAGTTATCTTTCTAAACCCTGCTCCATATAGTCTTTGACGTAGTGGGTGTTCAGGACCCATGACAATTGCCAATGCATAAACAGACTAACCATTTGTGCTCATTTGCTTTTGAAGATCCTCAATTTCATCCTAACAAAACGTATCCTACAAGCACTCTTTTAAATTAAAATTTATAATAAATAATTGCTCTTAAACAAGAAAATATTGACATTAGTTGTTCAATTTATTTTGTTATGTCCTCATTCAATGCCTTGTAGGAACGATCCTGTTTTCTTGTTTATCTTACCACCAAGAGCTTTTTAGCAAACACGAATTCCTCTTCTTTTTCATTGTCACGTAAAAATATATATTAGAATTTCATAAATGAAAGGTTAACCCTATATAAGATTAAGAGAACACACCTATTTACTGTGGATTAAACAAAAACTTTATAGTCTGATGTGTCTGAATTCATCATCTTTTTCCGATTTTTAGTGTTTGTTTCATACATTTTCTGCAAAAACAAATTAATCAATAATGGTAACCAAAGGTATACGGGTACTAAATAATGTACTATAAGAAGTGCATATCCCAATATTTCCTTTTAACAAATAAAAATGAAAAACATTCTTTGTAATTATGAATGTTATTGTCATATGTATGTTATTCAAGTCATAAATGAAATTATTGAGTTTTACATGTTGATGATAATAAAAATTTATGAAACAGAGAAGAGAATGGCATAAGACAAAGTGAAAGGAAAATAAAGTTGCAGCAGCAACTATATCAAAAAACATATTAGGAGAAGAATAAATTAGATGTTTGATATTCTAAACTACATTTTACCTTGAATTTCTCACACTTCAAATATTTAAGGAACTCTCAGTACTGACATTCATGAATATGAACTGTCTTTTCTACCATTCAAATTTCATCATTGTCAATGGATACTAATAATTCATCTTCATGTCAGATCTATGAATTCGCCAAGCATCTCGAATTATTACCAAAGCCCATTCTTTTGCATCTTCAAGAATAATGTATTTCTTCTATAATTTAATGTCATTTTTTTTACAATTGATGTAAAATACTTTTACTTGAGATTAAATATTGGAAACTCCAAAGCATAGTATAATTCCATATATCTTTTTTAGTATCCATGCTCCTCCAATTATGTATATCAAATGGGCAAAGATTCGCATTTCTTCCCAGTGTAACTAGGAAGCTACTTAACTTTGTCACAACGTCTTCAGGAGGACCAACTTGTTGATTGAGATTATTCAATATGATCAGTTTATGCTCTTTACATGCATATACATCATGCATTTGTATTTGGCCTCTTTTATTTTTACTAGAAACACGTTCAAGTTATTCACGAGTTGACAGAGTGCTTGTCACGACCCAAATCCGGGCCGCAACTGGCACCCACACTTACCCTCCTGTGTGAGCGAACCAACCATCCTAAACCTTAACATTTCAATATAATATCAACAGAAAGTAATGCGGAAGACTTAAACTCATTAATAAAATCAATGACTATTATTATCCCCAAAATCTGGAAGTCATCATCACAAGAACATTTATGATCAAATTACTAAACTAAGAGTATTCTAAGAAGCTAAAACAAATAAAAGCTAGTCCATGCGGGAAGTTCAAGGCATCAAGACATGAAGAAGAAGATCCAGTCCAAGCTAGAAGCTTTAGCTCACCCTGAAATCCGGAGTAATGAAGACTGGCTAGAGTTGCGGTTGAGTTGAAGACGATGGCACGTTTGCTGCACTCCACAAATAACAAAGAAGAAAACAAATAAAGTAGGGGTCAATACAAAACACGGGTACTGAGTAGATATCATCGGCCAACTCAAAATAGAAAATAGTATATATTAACCAATATCATAAAATCAACTAATATCCTTAGCATGCAGCATTTAAAGTTACCATAACCCTTGGTTACAACACCAAGCACATCGATGAGGACTCACGCCTCCTCATCATACTCATTTGGGAATTAGGTTCATTAGATTTGAATATATTATCATTTTTCAAGATTCATTATCTTTATTCCCCTCGTGTCTGTACGTGACACTCCGCTCCTCATATACTATCCTGGTGTCGGAACGTGACACTCCGATCCATATTCTATCCTGGAACCGGAACGTGACACCCGATCCATATTCTATCCTGGTACCGGAACGTGGCACCCGATCCATATACTATCCTGGTGTCGGAACGTGACACTCCGATCCTCATTCTATCCTGGTGTCGGAACGTGACACCCAATCCATATTCTATCCTGGTACCGGAACGTGGCACCCGATCCATATACTATCCTGGTGTCAGAACGTGACACTCCGATCCTCATATTCTATCCTGGTACCGGAACGTGGCACCCGATCCATATACTATCCTGGTGTCAGAACGTGACACTCCGATCCTCATTACTATCCTGGTACCGAAACGTGGCACCCGATCCCCTAATCTCACTACTTTAGTTCATCAAGCCTTCTTTTATATCAAGGCATCATCATTAACAAAGTAGATTAGGGTTTCTTTTCAAGATTTAGGATTCAATAGCTTAATCATGCTTATTATATCACAATTACATAATCACATTCATGCAAGCATACAATTAAGCATATAGAAGGGTTTGCAATACTACCAATACATATCATTCGCTATTAAGAGTTTACTACGAATAGCATAAAAATAACCATAACCTACCTCCACGGAAGATTCGTGATCAAGCAAGCAATTTCCCAAGCTTTGTTTCTCTCTTCCTCGTTCGATTCTCCCTCTCTCTCTTGTTCTTTCTATTTTCTTTATTCAAACCCTCTTTATTTTACCCTAATTAGTATATAATTAAGAATAAAAGATGACAATAATAACCCACTAATTAACTTAAGTTTACATCATTTAACCCCCAAGTAATTAGACTTATTAACATTAACCCTCTAACTTTATAATTAAAGCAGGAATAGTCAAAAACGTCCCTTAAAACGTATAAAGAAATCGGACTCTGCCTTGGATTACGAAGACTGTGACGGCCCGTCGCGCCTGCGACGGTTCGTCCTGCTGCTCCGTCACAGGCTTCAGAGACTCAATTTCCCTGAAGAGTCTGTGACGGTCCGTCACACCTGTGACGGTCCGTCCTGCCATTCCGTTACGAAGTTCAGAGAGTCAATTTTCAGTACCCAATTTCAGATTTTCTAAGTGTTTTGAAACGAGACCCTGCGACGGTCCGTCGTGCCTACGACGGTCCGTAGTGGGGCCAGTTGTCTTTGCCAATTTTTCCAGAATCGAAGTCTGCTGCTCAAAACGACTAAACAGGTCGTTACAATAGATACCAATTTACCCATTGTTCGTCCCCGAACGATCACAAGAAGGAAAACAAGGGAGAAAAGGAGTACCTGAATCTGTAGAAAGATGTGGGTATCTTTCTCGCATATCTGCCTCCTTCTCCCAAGTGGCTTCTTCAACGGGTCGATTCTTCCATTGAACTTTGATGGATGCAATCTCCCTTGATCTCAACTTTCGAATCTCTCTATCTAGAATGGCAACGGGTTCCTCCTCATAAGAAAAATTCTCATCTAGCAAAACTGAATCCCAACGGATAATGTAGTTTCCATCCCCATGGTATCTTTTCAACATCGACACATGGAATACCGGATGCACTCCGAACAGCCCTAGAGGCAAGGCTAACTCATAAGCCACCTCCCCTACTCGCTTAAGTACTTCAAATGGACAAATATACCTTGGCCTAAGATTACCTCGCTTACCAAACTGCATCACCCCTTTCATTGGCGAAACCTTCAACAAGACTTGTTCACCCTCCATTAACTCCAAGTCTCTAACCTTTCGATCTGCATATTCCTTTTGCCTACTTTGCGCCGCTAACAGCTTTTCTTGAATAGATTTCACTTTCTCTAATGAATCTCTCAAAAGGTCAGTACCCCAAGGTCTAACCTCAAATGCATCAAACCACCCAATGGGAGACCTACATCTTCTCCCATATAGTGCCTCAAATGGGGCCATATCAATGCTTGAGTGATAGCTATTGTTGTAGGAGAAATCCGCTATGGGTAAGAAGCTATCCCAATGACCACCAAATTCTATCACACATGCACGAAGCATATCCTCCAACACTTGAATCGTTCGCTCAGACTGACCATCGGTCTGAGGATGGAACGCAGTACTAAGGTCCAACCTAGTACCCAATTCCGCATGCAATGTTTTCCAAAACATAGAAGTAAACTGCGTACCTCTATCTGATATAATGTAGAGTGGAACCCCTTGCAATCGCACCACTTCCGAGATGTAAAGTTTGGATAACTTCTCTGAATTGCAAGTAACCTTGACCGGAATGAAGTGAGCAGACTTTGTTAACCTATCAACAATTACCCAAATAGAATAAAACTTTCCCAATGTCTTTGGAAGACCAACCACGAAATCCATTGCAATCCTTTCCCACTTCCATTCAGGAATGGGCATTCTCTGAAGTGTTCCTCCGGGCCTCTGGTGTTCATACTTTACTTGCTGACAGTTTGGACATTTGGCAATAAACTCAACAATATCACGTTTCATTCTACTCCACCAAAAGTGTTGCTTTAGGTCACGATACATCTTGGTTGCACCCGGATGTATCGAATACCTTGAACTATGAGCCTCTGTCAGAATAGTGTTGATCAAATCATCGACGCGGGGTACACATACCCTTCCCTTAATCCTCAAAACACTTTCCTCATCGATTGTCGCTTCTTTAGCCTCTCCTTGCAACACTTTATCTTGGATCCGGATCAATTTTTCATCGTTAAACTGCTTTCCCTTAATCTTGTCAGGGAAGGAAGATCTTGCCTCCACACAAGCTAAAAATCCTCCCTTCTCATTTACTTCTAATCTCATAAGGTCGTTAGCCAGAATTTGAACTTCTCTAGCCAATGGGCGTCTAGAAGCTTGCAAGTTAGCTAGACTTCCCATGCTTCCCGCCTTTCTACTTAAAGCATCCGCTACAACATTCGCCTTCCCCGGATGATACAAAATAGTGATGTCGTAGTCCTTCAGTAGTTCCATCCATCTCCTCTGTCTCAAGTTCAAATCTTTCTGAGTAAAGACATACTTCAGGCTACGATGATCCGTGTAGACCTCACACTTAACCCCATATAGATAGTGTCTCCATTGCTTTAATGCAAACACTACCGCGGCCAATTCCAAATCATGAGTTGGATAGTTACGTTCATGCACTTTTAATTGTCTTGAAGCATAAACAATCACATTCTTCTCTTGCATTAGCACTGCACCCAAACCCGAATAGGATGCATCACAATAGACAATGAAATTCTTACCTTCCACTGGCAAGGTGAGAATTGGTGCAGTAGTCAACAGAGTCTTGAGCTTCTGAAAGCTTTCCTCACACTCATCTGACTATACAAATGGAACATTCTGCTTAGACAAGTTCGTCAATTGGGAAGCAATAGAAGAGAATCCCTTGACAAATCGGCGGTAGTAGCTAGCTAACCCAACAAAGCTCCTTATTTCTGACACATTAGTAGGTCTTACCCAATTCTTCATTGTCTCAATCTTAGAAGGATCCACCATCACTCCATCCTTAGAAACCACGTGCCCCAAGAAGGACACTGCATCTAGCCAAAACTCACACTTAGAGAACTTGGCATAAAGCTTTTTCTCCCTCAACATTTCCAATACCATTCTCAAATGCTCCTCATGTTCCTCCTTACTTTTAGAGTATATCAGTATATCATCAATAAATACGATCACAAAGAGATCCAAATATGGCTTAAAAATCCCGTTCATCAAACTCATGAACGCAGCAGGGGCATTCGTAAGACCAAAGGACATCACTACAAATTCGTAATGCCCATACCTGGTTCTAAAAGCAGTTTTTGGCACATCCGTTGCCCGTATTTTCAATTGATGGTAACCGGATCTCAAGTCAATCTTAGAGAAGACACAAGCACCTTGTAACTGATTGAACAAGTCATAAATGCGAGGAAGAGGATACTTGTTCTTTATGGTTACCTTGTTCAACTGCCGATAGTCTATGCACATCCGAAAACTCCCATCCTTCTTCTTTACAAACAAAACAGGAGCACCCCAAGGATATGCACTTGGTCTAATGAAGCCTTTGCTTAACAACTCTTGAAGTTGGGCTTTTAACTCTCTTAACTCCGCGGGAGCCATTCTATAAGGGGGTATAGAAATGGGGCGAGTACCCGGTTCAAGATCAATACAGAAGTCAATGTCCCTATCTGGTGGCATACCAGGAAGATCTGTAGGGAACACATCCAGAAACTCACGGACCACCGAAACCGACTCAATCGAAGGCACTTGGGTAGTGTCATCCTTGAGATGTGCCAAGAAAGCTAAACACCCTTTACTAATTATTTTATTAGCACGAAGAAAAGAGATGATACGCACCGGATTGGAAGTGTAGTCACCCTCCCACACTAACGGATCTGTCCCAGGCTTGGCTAACGTCACCGTTTTAGCATTACAATCCAAGATTGCAAATTGCGGAGAAAGCCAAGTCATACCCACAAGGTTCACCAAACAAGACCTATATACCTTTTCTAAGATAACCAAATCTACATAAGTGTTGATCCCCACAAGGTTCACCAAACAAGACCTATATACCTTTTCAACTACCACAGACTCACCCACCAGAGTAGAAACACGAATAGGCATGTCAAGTAATTCACAACATAAATTTAGACCATCAGCAAATGAGGAAGATACATAAGAAAATGTGGATCCAGGATCAAACAATACAGAAGCCATGCAATCACAAATCAAAAGATTACCTGTGATGACAACATCTGATGTCTCCGCTTCAGATCTCCCAGGAAAAGCGTAGCAATGGGCCCCATTACTTGTCTGTCCGTTGCCTCTACCATGTTGTGATGTAGTGGCTCCAGTTTGCCCATCACCCCGGCCGTTTTGGTGACCACCATTACCTCGACCACCGCGTCCTCCAGAATGACGACCTCTTCCATAACCACCTCTACCTCTAGCTATTGGGGGTCGGTAACTCTGTTTTGGACAATATCTCTTAATATGTCCAATCTCCCCACATCCATAGCACTCTCTGGGTTCATGCATAGGTCTCTTAGGGAAGTGTTGACCGGTCTGAGGTGAACCCCCAACTACAGTCTGTAGTGAAGACTGAATCGGTCGGACTGAGTAACCTCCGAAACCTTGTCATCTAGAGTAAGAGCCATTAAACTCACCTCCATTTCGAAACCTTTTTGATGTCGATGACATGGTGAATTCATCTGGCTTTACTCCTTCCACCTCTACCACGAAATCTACCACTTCTTGGAAGGATTTTGCCGTAGCCGCTACCTGTAAGGCTGAAATCCGCAACTCTGACCTCAACCCCTTCACAAAACGACGAATCCGCTGTTGTGGACTGAAACAAAGTTGGGTGGCATATCTGGATAGTGCACGAAACTTAGCCTCATATGCAGTAACCGACATCCTACCTTGCTCTAGGCTCAAGAATTCATCTCTTTTCCTATCCCTCAAAGTCTGGGGGACATACTTCTCCATAAACAAGCTAGAGAATGATGCCCAAGTCATAGGTGGTGCCTCTGTTGGTTGACACTCAACGTGTGACCGCCACCACATTTTGGCGTTCCCTTGAAACTGATAAGTCACAAACTCAACACCAAACCGTTCTACTATACCCATCTTGTGTAGTAGCTCATGACAGTCAACCAGAAAATCATAGGCATCCTCAGATTCAGCACCCTTGAAGACTGGAGGTTTCAATTTCAAGAACTTACTGAAAAGTTCATGTTGATCATTTGTCATTATAGGCCCTGTAGTCAAACGAGGAAACGTGCCTATTTCCAATGGAGCATCCATGCGGGGAGCCGCAGTAGCCGCATGTTGTACCTCCGGACCCTGAGGTGCTGGTGTAGAAAACACTGGAGGTGTTTGACCTTGATCAGATAACCCACTAAGATAAGCAAGAACCTGATTGATCATGTCTGGGGTAGGTTCGGGAGGCAATCCCTCATTCTGTACTTGTTCAGTTTCCCCTTCCTCACCCTCTCTTACTACTTCTTCAGTCGGTGGAGGAGTCACTGCCCTAGTATCAGATGGGCTAGGTGCTCGTCCTCTTCCTCTAGAGGACGTCCTCCCACGATCTCTACCACGGCCTCTTGTTGTTACTCTTCCTCGAGCTACAGCTCCAGTGGCTGGCTCAGACGCTTCTTGTCTTGCCGGTGTTGATGTTGGCGCAGTCATTCCTGTAGTTCTAACCATCTGCGAAATAGAGTGAAGATGGTCAGATACCAATTTGTATCACCTAGATACCAATTGGATTCAAGTAGTAGCACGAAGAAAGAAAGAAAGAATGGAATTTTCCTAAAGTCTAATAGCCCCTCAAAGAAAAGTAAAGGCGTCCCCCTACCGTTCCTTAAGACTCTACTAGACTCGTTCTTGTGTGATGAGGCCAATGAACCTAATGCTCTGATACCAAGTTTGTCACGACTCAAATCAGGGCCGCGACTGGCACCCACACATACCCTCCTGTGTGAGCGAACCAACCATCCTAAACCTTAACATTTCAATATAATATCAACAGAATGTAATGCGGAAGACTTAAACTCATTAATAAAATCAATAACTATTATTATCCCCAAAATCTGGAAGTCATCATCACAAGAACATCTATGATCAAATTACTAAACTAAGAGTATTCTAAGAAGCTAAAACAAATAAAAGCTAGTCCACGCCGGAAGTTCAAGGCATCAAGACATGAAGAAGAAGATCCAGTCCAAGCTAGAAGCTTCAGCTCACCCTGAAATCCGTAGTAATGAAGACTGGCTAGAGTTGCGGTTGAGTTGAAGACGATGGCACGTTTGCTGCACTCCACAAATAACAAAGAAGAAAACAAATAAAGTAGGGGTCAGTACAAAACACGGGTACTGAGTAGATATCATCGGCCAACTCAAAATAGAAAATAGTATATATTAAGCAATATCATAAAATCAACTAATATCCTTAGCATGCAGCATTTACAGTTACCATAACCCTTGGTTACAACACCAAGCACATCGATGAGGACTCACGCCTCCTCATCATACTCATTTGGGAATTAGGTTCATTAGATTTGAATATATTATCATCTTTCAAGATTCATTATCTTTATTCCCCTCGTGTCGGTATGTGACACTCCGCTCCTCATATACTATCCTGGTGTCGGAACGTGACACTCCGATCCTCATTCTATTCTGGTGTCGGAACGTGACACCCGATCCATATTCTATCCTGGTACCGGAACGTGGCACCCGATCCATATACTATCCTGGTGTCGGAACGTGACACTCCGATCCTCATTCTATCCTGGTATCGGAACGTGACACCCGATCCATATTCTATCCTGGTACCGGAACGTGGCACCCGATCCATATACTATCTTGGTGTCAGAACATGACACTCTGATCCTCATATTCTATCCTGGTACCGAAACGTGGCACCAGATCCATATACTATCCTGGTGTCGGAACGTGACACTCCGATCCTCATATACTATCATGGTACCTGAACGTGGCACCCGATCCCCTAATCTCACTACTTTCATTCATCAAGCCTTCTTTTATACCAAGGTATCATCATTTACAAAGTAGATTAGGGTTTCTTTTCAAGATTTAGGATTCAATAGCTTCATCATGCTTATTATATCACAATTACATAAACATATAGAAGGGTTTACAATACTACCAATACATATCATTCTCTATTAAGAGTTTACTACGAATAGCATAAAAATAACCATAACCTACCTCCACCGAAGATTCGTGATCAAGCAAGCAATTTCCCAAGCTTTGTTTCTCTCTTCCTCGTTCGATTCTCCCTCTCTCTCTCTTGTTCTTTCTATTTTCTTTATTCAAACCCTCTTTCTTTTACCCTAATTAGTATATAATTAAGAATAAAAGATGACAATAATAACCCACTAATTAACTTAAGGTTACCTCTTTTAACCCCCAAGTAATTAGACTTATTTACATTAACCCTCTAACTTTATAATCAAAGCAGGAATAGTCAAAAACATCCCTTAAAACGTATAAAGAAATCCGACTCCGCCTTGGATTACGAAGCCTGTGAAGGCCCGTCGCGCCTGCGACGGTTCGTCCTGCTGCTCCGTCACAGGCTTCAGAGACTCAATTTCTCTGAAGAGTCTGTGACGGTCCGTCACACCTGTGACGTCCGTCCTGCCATTCCGTTACGAAGTTCAGAGAGTCGATTTTCAGTACCCAATTTCAGATTTTCTAAGTGTTTTGAAACGAGACCCTGCGACGGTCCGTCGTGCCTACGACGGTCCGTCGTGGGGCCCGTTGTCTTTGCCAGTTTTTCCAGAATCGAAGTCTGCTGCTCAAAACGACTAAACAGGTCGTTACAGTGCCGGAGTTCATTTGTACTTTATCATATATAGGTTTCAACTCATGATACTGCTCAAGAGGCTGATTCTCCACATATTGTCCATTAGCTTCAGATTGTGGTGCTACTAGTGGTTATTTAATAAATTTAACTAGTTATCTTTTCAATGACTTCATCGGTTGAACAATTTCATTTGTTGTCAATAACCATTGTTTTTTAGTTGGCAAGAATGATAAATGATCGAGGCTTAGTATATGTCTTTTTTTTTTTACTTTTTTGTTTGTTTTTGATTACTCTTGTTGACTCATGACTATCCAAAACTTTTTAAAAATAAGACAGAAGAATTCATTTAGTGCAGAATTTTTTAATGTGAATATTAAAAAAAGAAAGTGAAGAAAATCAAAGAACAATAATATTAAAAGTTCATGCATATTTTCAAGAATAGTGATCCTCCATTACATAAATAATACATCTGTAGTAACAAAATTAAAAAGAAAGTATTTCAGAAGAAAAAAGACAAATCAAGCAAGTAGTATTAGTAAATAGACAGAAATCCAATTAGAGTCTAGTCGACATTCATACTTTATGTGATAACACAAAAAGGTATTTATTAGTTACTGCTTACAACAAAGAAGAGAATTTATTTGAACATGTTCAGAAGATCCTTAGTCAATCATCAAGTTCCATCAGATCCAATAAGTATCATTAGAGTAATCCTCCTCTTCTGATGTTTCCATAGTTAAATATTCTGAATGTTGTGCAACGGCAAACATATAACTTATACCAATAGGGAGATCTTATCTCGACTATCTAACATCATCAAGTACTCTTTGTGATGAGCCAATGTCATCACTAGTATCTCTCAAAAATGTTCTTGAATATTAGGACAATTCTCTTTCTCCAAATCATAAAAATCCACTAGGACATTATTTCTTTCATAACATATATTTTTCTAAATTGGATTTTCCACATAAAAACGTGATACACTTATCATGGTAGTACAAAAGGATGATTCGTGCTACATTGTTTATTGAAGTATACCCGAGTCAATCCATATTCATTGACTTCATTATGATACCAATCATAACTAAGAAGTAGAACACTAAAGCAACAACAATAATAAATCTCAATGATATCCTTGATAATTCCATAATAAATAACCATTCCATCAATATAATTTTTGTCCCTAGCGCTAGAAAAACTATCTGTTGTTGCTTACAGAGTAACACCACTATTCTAAGTCTAGCAAGGGTCATCCTGTGTCTTTGTATGAAATCGATATCCATTAGTTAAATATCTAGTATATATTTTAGCCACAAATATAGTCCCGTTAGCTAGCGATCTTCAATGATTGGGCCCATCAATATTTTTAACTTTATCTCTAAACTAATCACTTAATTCTCTACCATGCATTTGCTTTGGTATGATTATCGATTGAATTCTTATATTCCCTACAAGAATGATATACAATCTTATCAATTAATATTTATTAATGGAATTTAAAAAACAATATAGTAACATACAAAAGATGATTAAAAATAAATGATTATTATATCTTACTAGATGAATGTCTCTACTTTTTCATCTCAAATATTGAATAAAGCATATCGATGTGCTTTAAACAACTCTTGTTGCTCCATGTTAAATGTCTTGACTTTTATTTTTTTTATACTTTTTATTAGATAACCTGTCTTTGGAAATAAAGTGATGCATCACCACCCCCTATTTGATTGTCCTCATCATCCTTGGTTTGATCCCTACTGAATGTTGTCTTCACCATATGAGGTATGTGTCTCAAAATAAAGGTAAAAAACTCCATAGCTGAAATCCCTCTACTATTTCCTTTTCTTGATTATTTCAATTATGGACAAGCCCCTTGAAGTGACACATAGTTCTTTCAGCAGAATACATCCAACGAAAATGAGCCGGGCCTCCAAGCTTCATTTCATACACTAAATGGATAGTCAAATGTATGATTATATCAAAAAAGGGTGGACGAAAAATATTTTCAAGCTCACATTCTATATCTACTATTTCATCCTTCATCTTATCAAGATCGCTTCTTCTTATCCTTACTTCATATGGATCTAAAATAATTGCCCAACCTAATCAAGACCAAAGATACATCAATGGGCAAAACATTTCTGATAGAATCTTGGAGCAAGTAATGTAATATTAAATGAGCATCATGGAATTTGTATCACGACTGGATATATTAGAGGCAAATCTTTTTTGTAATTTTGCATCTTTTAAAATAGTTCAAAATAACCTATTCTCCCCTAGTTTCATGGAGAAACAAGATTAAATGTTTCCAATATCACAATCTTCTACTTGTTGAAGATCTTTGAGAATTCCCATATCAAGAAATTCATAGCTAGAATTAATATGATCTTTTGACTTTCTAAGTATATCCAGTCTAGTCCCAAGAAAACTATCACATATATTCTTCTCTATGTGCATCACATCAAGATTGTGCCTCAATTTGTTGGTTGCCCAATATGGAAACTCAAAAAAGATGTATATTTCTCCATGGATCATCATTTTGTCATTTTCTATTCTCTTGGCCCTTTCCAAAAACATTATTGAATTCACGAAGTTCTTCAAGAACTTGTCTTCCTGATAGGGGGAATGGTGAAACTTTATGCTCCTCTTTACCATTGATGGATCTTTTTATCTCTTCTATATGATGATCATGAGGCAAAAAGGCTCGATGACCCATATAACACATCCTATGACTATATTTGAGATATTTGGAATAAGTAATATGATTACAAGTTTGGCATGCCCATTTCCCCTTTGTACGCCATCTAGAAAGAATTGCCAGTGCTGGAACTCACTAATTGTCCATAATAAAGGTGCGCGCATCATAAATATTTGATTAGTTTACAACATTATAAGTTTCAATTCCCACTTCCCATAGTTCTTTCAACTCAGCAATCAATAGTTGTAATTTTACATCTATATCGTTTCTAGAAGACGATGGACCTTGAATAATCATTGACAAAATTATATACTCCGTCTTCATGCAAATCCATGGTGATAAGTTATAATTTATCAACATAGCCGCCCATGTGCTATGGAAAATGCTCATAGTTCAAAATGGTTTAAAATCATCATTTGAAGGACCTAAACTCATGTTACAAGAATCAGTAGAAAAGTCAGGATGCAAGGATTCAAAAAATTTCCAAGCTTCACCATTAGTTGGATGTCTTAAATTTCTATCTTGGGTCGTTTAGAATAATTTCATGACATAGCTATAGATGTTTTGGAACACATGAATATCCTCTAAATCCTAGGCTTTAAAGGAAAGTACCTTAAAACCTTTCTTTGTTCTTTAGTGACCTTATTAGTCAAGTCAACACAGACATTCTTCCGTATAGAAGATCCACAGAGTGAGCACTTTTAAACTCTGCAGTGTCATTCCCGAATAATATGTAATCGTTAGGACATGCACGAATTTTTTCATAATGCAGACCCATATCTTTTATCATCTTTATTGCCATGTAGAAAGACTTTTGTATCTGAGCAAAGGGAAATGCCTCTTTTATAAATTCTAACAAATCTGAAAAAGGCAACATTACTCAATTTTTGATTGCATTTAAACTAGTAGAATTTAATGGTGAAATTAAACTAAAAAAAGTTCTTACACCCCGGGTATAAGTCATGTTTCCCTCATTCTACTAATTTAAAGAATCTCTTTGCATATTCAGATGGTTCCTCTCTTACTCCATCATTCCTCAAGTAATTCTCTACATTTCTAAAAGCATCTTGAAGTAGTTGATCAATACCGTCTTGTCTATTGAAAGTTTCATCAGTATTGGTCGGATGTAGCGTATTTCTTAAGGAAAACACGTCTCTATGGAAAACCCATTTGGTGTATCCATGAACAAACCAATGAAAAATCAAGTAATCCTCCACCACATTTTGACAATGCCAATAACGATTAAAGCACGTCTTACAAGGACATAATATTTAATCTCCTTGGGATACTCGTTCAAATGCCTTATCTAAGAAATCACAAACTCCCTGGATATATTAATTGGTTGATCTTCGAAGATCCATAAAACATTTACCTACAACATCCATTAAATATATTATGCTCCATAAGCAAAACAAAAAACAAAACAATTCATGAGTACAAGCAGTATGAAAAAATTTTCACCTTTCAAAGTTTCAAGATATTTTTTTACCTTTTTGCTTGTAACAAAATCATGATTGTAAATTATCTTTTATAGGTCATTAGATGCGTTCAATTTAGTTACATAACATATATTTTACTTGATAGATTCATTCCTCAATTTATACCATAGTACATTTTAGTACTTCCTTACTACACAAAAAAAAAGACAGATTATGGTGACTACTTCATTTCTTTTCGAGAGAACTTGAGCTAATCTTCAATTTGGTTATGCTTTATGTCTCAGTACATATATATTAATTCTAAACAAAACAAATAATATGATTGCATAAAATGTGCTATAAGGACAGATTTAGGATTTGATTTAAGTCTCCTTTAGATTAAGAATTTTACAAGCATCTATGCACCTTTATTGCTTTTCACCGAAAGGTATAGCTTAAGATTGTATAATTGTATTCATATATTTTACATTCTACTGTAGGATGCAATATTCCAGTTTTGTTCGTCCAAAAATATTTGATGAAGAAGTTTAATCTATCTAGCGAAGATGAGTTAATTATCTTTTGTTTATGCAGTTTAGCAATCACTAAATATTATTCACATTTCTTTTAATTCATATTATATTGAAGGTTGAAAAAATATATGTAACGGTGTTATTTTCTGTAATTATTTATTTTGTTTGGGGTAGAGTTGCTCCTATCAGTTTTAGAATGTAGTTTTTGTAGATTGATATAACCGGGGACACACTACATCTACTACATATTCATACACAAATACAATAATATTAGGTGAATTCACTAGGTTTAGAAAGGAAGAAATGATTTGAAACAGTAGTATGTTATATAGACAAGACAAAGATTTGTATTGTGCATGGGCTTTTCATAACAAACTTCTAGTAAAGATTCAGCAACAAAAATAAAATGTTCCTTTGAAAGGAAATCTAATGTTTTTATACTTTGGAGGACAAAAATGTCAAAAATGTACCTTACTAAAGCCATAAAACGAGAGAAATCACAATGGTCATAAATTGATAAAACAGATGCATACATTGTCATTTTCAGAACATTGAATCTTAGGAACATGAAAATTTTCAGATACATAATAAACATACTAATACAATGCTTACATAAATACTATAAAAAAATAAAAGAGAAAACATGAGCGATAGGTTTGAACATCTAAAATCCAGTAAAATGGAGTTTTCTCCAATTGTTTTACATATATTCCACATCAATTGAAAACAAAATTTGTTCAACATAATGTTTCATCTATGGAAGTATCTATATCAGTATGCTTTGGCAGCAATAAAAATTATATTGAATTCAAAATACATTAAACTTTGGACGTATGAAAAATTTTAGTTCACATAGATAGACCAAACTCATTGTGCAAATAAAAATATTTAAAGCCATAGGATAAAATCAACTAGAAACGTAAGTTGCTTCATAAAAATGAAACCCAACTTCACTGTAATTTTTTATTATCGGATAATCACTAAATTTGATTTACAAACACTAAACTAAAAATGGATTATGTATAACAGACCTAAATTAGAACAAAAAACATACATTTCAACAAACCCATTTGTTATTCTTTGAAATCATTCCAGAAGACCTATAATGAAATTACTAATTTTGAAAAATAGTACATGGATTACCAAAGAGAGACAAATGAAAATATTACACCTTTATCTCAAGAAACTTATTTTTAAAGAAGACTAGTTTGGAGAAGAAGACCACGGATGATGTAAACTTCACACTGTAGAATACACCATTATAGAATATCAATAAAACATATTTCTTCGCCAGAACTCAAAAATTATTGTCGAAGATGAAGGAATCACCGATGTTTTTGAATTTTAGGGCTCTTATTTTGATTATTGGAGAAGAACACAGTAGTATTAATACTTTGATTTGGGTTATTTCAGAAGGGAAATGGTTCTTTGGAATGTTTTGTTCACTAAAATAATAAACAAAAAAGGGAATATGAAATTAGTGGAGTGAAAAAAGAATTTTACACATCATTTTCGCGGGTTGGGCAATTTTTTTTTAACTTTACACTTAAAAGATCGTGGACATAGGTGTTATTTTGTAACGGTTAATAACTATGTTGCCATAGATATTCAATATAGACAATTATACAAATTAAGCTACGGTTTTTCTTATAAAAATTACTGGGATATATTGCAACAGTCATAACTTTGGCAACACATACTTTATTGCCATAGTTGAAAAATTATTGCAAAAAAAGTGTTGCCTTAGGTAAAATTTCTAGTAGTGTTGCCATCTTCATACAACCTCTTTTCTCAAGTTGGACTTTAAAATTAGTAGGTCCATCTTAAGTTTGAGCCCTCTTCTTTAACCTAGGTTGATGTTGCTCTCTTCGTCCACAACTATTCAACCTTTTAGACATCTTCTTATGTTTGGTCTCTTCTATGGATTTACCATACACCATAAGTCTAGCTAAGATCATATCATCATGTAGCATGGACATTCGACAGTCTTCTCTCACAAGATTGGCTACCCCGGTCACAAACCTACTCATTTAATCCTTAGGGTTAGACACATAGGGTGGAGCATATTTAGACAACATAATGAACTTCAATTAATACTCTTCCACACTCATGTTGCCTTGGTTGAGATTAATGAACTTTTCAGCTTTTACTTCACTCTTCTTACGGGGAAAGTACTTTCCCAAGATAGCTTTCTTGAATAAGTCCCACTGTATGGGACCCGATTCAACCTGCCTATTGCCTTTCCATTGTGTGTACCAAACTTGAGAAACATCTTTCAATTTATATGAAGCCAACTACGCTTTCTCCCTAGAATTCGCCCCAATGCCATGCACTATCTTATACACATAATTTAGTAACTGTTGGGGAGCCTCTCCTACCTTAGAGACAAGAAATATAGGACGATTCATCTTCTCAAAGTCTCTCAACCTAGCGGTCATAGTACTTTCCACAAATTACACCCTAGTCTCCATGCTCATATTGAGTTGAGTAGTTACAGCTCTGGCTAAATCAAGCAACGCCACTCTAGTCTCTCTGTTAGTTAATTCTAGGGAAACCACTCGAATATCATTGCCTGCTTCCACAATAGGGACTTCATCACTTTCAGGAGGCACTTTACTATTTTGAGAACCTTGAACTCCTTTTTCACCTTGAAGAACTTGCTCAACTTCCTACACTTGAGAAGGAACATCCTCATTCACCCTTCCCTCTTCCAATCTTCTATCGGCACTCCTTATTGTATTTATCCTCTAGAAACACAAAGGAAGCACATTAAGAAGAATACTCATAACATTTACTCTACGACACGACATTGCAGTAGAAAAGAAGGGAAACTTTATCGTCCTAGCCTCTCGCCCATAGATGTGTCGCGACTCAAAGTGATGGTCAAGACTCTACTAGGCGTGACTTGATGAGACTTTTTGATTCCTAAGACCTCTTTTATAATCTATGCTCTTATACCAAGTTTGTCACATCTTGAGACTACATTATAGAATATATGGAACTCTCGGAGTGCAAAAGTCGTACTTGACCTTTTGGAGGTTTTATACAAGCCCTTTCATATCATTAATCGCATATACATATTGAAAAGTAGTGTTGAATTAGAACTTTTCGCAATCATTTTCATAATTTTTAAAATCTCTTCATTTAAAACTCATAGGAAATCTAAGTCCTATTTCATCATATATTAGACACAAAAATACTTGGGAAACAGCCCATACAATAATAATATAGAATTACTTAATCTACTACAATACTTCAATAAGAGAAATAATTGACATCGATGTCCACGAGCCAAATGAAGACATAATTCAGCTTGCTTGAATGATATTCTAATCCAAACTTATCTCTCCAAAAGAAGCTTTACCTCTGAATCACTTTAGAGATAGATAAAAGCATTGAATTAGAACAACCACATGTACTAAGTATGGCATAAAACTTAAAAATCATGAAAACATACATTTAATGGAAATGTGTATATTTTGATTTAAATATCGTAATACAATCACGAGAACAACATTTAAGACCTTAGATACATATAAGAAATCACTCAGACAATTATTCACATTTTTAGCAACATTAAAGTAACTCATGCAAAGTTCCATTGAACAAACTTCACTGTTGCATTGAAGTTTCTCAACATCACAAGGGATATACTTTCTACCATGCAATCCTCCCACTAAAAGTTATCCTAAGACTCACATAAGTAAGACAAAGAGAGAACGCCCGTACACCATCTCTAGGAACACCTAAATGATCCTTAAGACCACCGATAATGAAATACACACACTTACAATACACCCACATTCACATAATATGACATCCTCCCTCAAATGTTATAAAAAGACCTAATCAAGTAAATCAAGAACATAAAATCCACGATTGACCTCTTAAATTACCTAAGTAATCCATATGACTACTTAAGTTTGGATCGTGTCTATAAAATCAGCTAACATTCCTAACTAGAGTCATTCTTAAGACTTATCGAGGTAAGAGAGAAATTGACCATTCTTATGCCCTCTTTACACATTAACTAGACAACTCTTAACAACCATGTATAACTACTTGTTCATTTAAGATACTAGCTTATCTTAAGTAATTCCATTCATTAGTTCAATTAATACACATTCATCACACAAGGACATTCAATTAATGGTCCTGGAGAAGACCTGGGGACTCTCACTAACAACTTCAAAGCCTATTTTGCAATGTTTAGATAATATCCCATACGAGTAGTTAAACTTCATAGAATTTCTCCAATACTAGTAGGTATCCCATATGATGAGAATAGACAATAACCGACATAGACCATGATATCTAGGCATGGAATCCGTGGTTCTAACCTACTCTGATGAGGGTGTTCTACTTGCCAAGGGTAGAACTAGAACACATCCCATGGTAGCACATGGTTAGGGAATATGAAAGGATTTATGTTATCTAGTCTCATTCTCGAGTAGGAGTAGAGATACATTTTACTCTAGTCTCCGTCTCAAGTAGAGCTACTTCCCATAACATAGTCACTCGATGCTAGCCTTTGTTATTATAGAGTAATTCACATTAAAGGATCACATGAGGGGGTCCATATCAAGTTCATAGCCCAATTACGTTCATTCTACCAAAGACGTCCACTAGGACAACCTTAAAATGGAGAAAACTATATCACATCATGAGTTTCGTAAGGATGACATGATGTTGTTCCACCCAATCAACCCTATGTACAACATTCATACAAGAAGGATACCACTACTTCTCTCTACTTCATGGTTCATAACCATACTAATAGGTTTATGGTTCCACGTACATGACCTTATTAACATCATTTAAGGTCTCACATATCATTCATTTAAATATTACAAGGGATCACTAAGCTTACCTATTCAAGACATCTCATATTCACATATAATTCATACATGTATCATGTAAGAGACATAAGTCTACCGAAACAAGCCATAACGTACTTTATATTATTACATATAGAATATCATTCTTTGAAGCAATTAGGAATGAACCTTATCATCTTTATGTCATCCTATAAATTACTATAACATCATCTATATAACCATCATATACTCATATGGTTAAGTAGGAATAATTATGCATCAACTCTAAGACTACACACATGAACACATATTCGTAGTCTAACATGATCACATAACAACTTCAATACAAGAATAGATACTTTCGCATTACTTAACGTGTTGGTAGATATAATCAAACATCACAAAATAATATCATCATGATACTTCATGTAGTTGGGTACAAGGCCATGATCGTCATAATAAATAAAGTAACACCAACAAGGCCACATCAATCACATAATGTCTCCATATTAAGTATATTATACCACTCAAAACATAATTCAAGAGATATATTACATAAAAAAAATTGAATTAGGTCAACATACAATCAATCAATTCTCTCCACTTCAATCATCAATTAAATCCTCCAATTCAATACCAATATGTCCTTACTCATGGCCATGATCATTAATTCAATACAAACACCACAATACCTAATGAAAGTAGGTCAAATAAATATATATTTGTCAATCTAATACAACCTATACATAAATTGAATACAATTATTACATAATACCCTAGCCCATAGAAAATTACACTAGAATTCATAAGCATTAAGTCAATATCAAGTAACCCATAAAGTAGTCAAAACTTTTGGTTCATCAATTGCATGGGTTCATAGGTTAATTGAGTTAAAATAAACTAATTAAAAACAATTCAATCAATATTCAATGCTTTAAAATCTATAACGCAAGAACCCATGGTTAGATTTCTAATTAGAAAACTCATCTTTAAGAAGACTTTGAAAATCACATTGAAGATTGGATCCTTGATTAATAGGAGTTTGAAGGATAAAAAACAATACCTTATTTATTTTGATCCACAAATTTTATGATGAATATCCACTCAAATCTCTAATCCAAGCTCTTCGTTGATTTTTGGGTTCAATGGAGTTCTAGAGAATTTCATAGGCAATTTGTGTTTTGATTTTAAGAATGAATTATTTAAAGTGTTAAAGGATTATAAACATGTTTCAAATACTGAAAGTACCCTTCAGTAACCTCGCTTTATCTAATTTTGACGTTGGATGAACATAGAACTTGACCATTGCAACTTACAGTAAGATGAGCAAGACCTAGTCCTCACAGACGGTTGCAAACGATTGTCCATTTGTCAACCAACAGACCGTTCTATTGTTTAGTGTTTTGGGAATGAGGCTGGTGTTTGGATTGGACTTATACAATGCCCAATTCCTGATCCATGACACCAATTGACGGGGTGTATACTGATCCACGAGACGTCTATTGCCTCCGTCATTTGGGATTATTTATTGCAGTCATGGCTCTTGAAAAGGTTCCTTCCTTAAGGACCCTTGGTTGGTCGTTAGGGACTTTCAACCGGACGTTTATAACTCAAATTTTTTAATATACAAGTTTAGTACCTCCCACATAAATTTAATCTAAAACTAGCATGTAAAACTCAATGAAACATACGAAAAAACACAAAGTGGTTTCAAGGAAATCCTTTTGAACGTCATGGATGGTCTTGGTCGTTTGTCATCCTAACATCACGAAAGTTGACACACTTCATAGTAACACCATAGTAAGTCATTTAAGGACCTAATAACCTCATGAATTACACATAAACACATAAAGTTACATATGAGTCACATAGGTGACTTAGTCGTCGAACGTCTTAGTCGTCCCTTCACGTTTGACTTCTGATTCACCTAATACTTATGAAAATTTCTCAATACCACATTATAGAACTATTTAGAATTTTATACAATAATAAAAAAGATGTTAGTCTCTATTCAACCTAAGTTGTTTCGGCATCGTACATACCCCAAACTAAGGCAGTCTGGCCAGGAACCACGTCCATCTTCACGGTCTGTGAAGGTGACTCAAGACCATATTGATGGGTCGTGGTCGTCATAGTAATGCTAATATTTTCTTTCCAATACCAATAAAATCTAAGTGACCTTCACGACCTCCTTCACGAGTCGTGGTCAAGACCACTCATAGTGAAGTGGTCCATGAAAGTTGGGGTAGTGGCTAGGCCAAAGTGCCTTACATCATTTGACACCAAGGAATATTCAAGACCACATTCACCCGCTGTGGTAAAGATCACTGGTCGTGAAGTTCCTCGTTAATCCTTGAGGAAGTGTTGAGCCAAGGTTGGCAGCGTTGTCCTGTTACACTTATAAAACATTTTATGTGAAACTAGATCTTAAAACTTTTGTATTGATGATTTGAAGTCCTAAAATTAGTTATATTGAGGTTAGGAGATAGTGTTTAATATTTGGTGAAGTTTGGAGTCCAAACATCCAAGAACGTCCATAACGATTGAAAGGTTTTGCTTGAAACGTCCTTGTGTTCCTTAGTATGTTTCATCAAGTTTTATGCGTTCGTTTTAAATGAAATCAATGTGAGGGGTCCTCAACAAGTACACAATCATATTTGGGTTTGAAAGACCAACCAAGGGTTCTAGAGGAAAGACCCAACTTCTGAGCCAAGTGTGACGTCCCCCCATTATTTTATCCTAATTCCGTATCCGGATAGGGGCAGAATGTTCTAGAGTTTTCAGGAGAAATCTAGAACCTTTTGGAAGACTCAAGAAGGCTAGGGAAGATCCCAATGTAGTTTAGAATTTTCTAGGAAAAGGACCAAAGTGCCAATATTTTAGGGACTTGTAACGGAAATATTAATTGCACTTTAGTCCATAGGAAGTAGTATAAAAAGAGGTGCACCAAGAAAGTTTTAAAGCAATCTTCCAAAGCAATATAAATCCTTCTTCAAAACTCTCTTTTTTATTCTTTGTATGTCTTTCAAACCATTCTCCTAGCGATCTAAGTCTTAAAAGCTTCCTTGAAATTATAAGATCTTTAAAAAGTAGTGAGTAACTCATCGAGGGCCACACAGTCTTACAAAAATACTATATGTTTGTGACAACATGGTATCTAACAAGGTTTGATAATAAGGGAATAACTACCGAAGGAGACATAAATGGCGCTAGCACCACTAACGTCCGTATGGATGGTGGAAAGACGATCCGAAAGAGGAAGAAACAAGAAAAGGGTAATAACAAGGTTATGCCCGACCCCACACCAAGCGAGGCACTAACATCTCATCCACCATCCACTGCCGAAGAGAGTGACGATGAATTAGGCTATGACGCCATAGACTTCACAACTAGAGAAGAATGTGTCACAAGGGGGGAAGTGGCAAGGCTTGCCAAAAAGATATTAGGCCGGCACATGAACGTCGTAGATGAAAGTTCAAGATGATGAATTCCATCTTTTCCTTGGAGTGCCGACTTATGGACGCGCTTAGCACGATCGAGACAGTGAATGTCAAAGTGAAAACAGTCAACGAAGGAGTGTAGGTTGGAGGATCGGCATTACTTGACCGTGATAAGGAAGATAGGGTCAAGGCTACCAATCCACCTATATTCAAGGACGTCTGTGACACTCAAGAGGTTGAAAACATTCTATGGCACTTGATGAAGTACATCAAATGTAGTAGGGTGAAAAGCAATGAAAATAAGATCAACGATGTCGTGTTGTATCTGTCCGAGTTGGCTATAATTTGGTAGAGGCGCAAAGAAGCCGAGATTGGGAACGGGACATGCACCATAAACACGTGGGAGCAATTTCGTGAAGGATTAAAGAAATACTTCTTCCCTAACAACATTGTGTACGTGGTTTAACGCATGTTCGGGGAACTGAAGCAAAAGGGAAGCATACGGGCATATGTGAAGGAGTTCACAACTCTAACGCTTCAAATTCACAACCTCACAGAAGAGGAAATGTTTTTCCTCTTCCTAAATGGACTACACAATTGGTCCAAGACATAGTTGGAGCAGCGTCAAGTCAAGACCACAAACGAAGCCATTATACAAGACAAGTCCTTGACGGACTTCAAACATGAACGAAATTACAAGGCAAAGGGCAGAGATGCAAGAAGTAGTCATGCCAAAGGTGGGGGAGACCGTGGACGAGGAAAAGATCAGCAAGCACACTCCAAGAAGCACGAACCCCATAAGACAGATAGCAAGAGTTTCGTGACCCAGAATTACACGTAGAAGTGGGTGTGGAGAAATAAAGGAGATGGTTGCTACATATGTTTTAGACCGCATGGATATGCCAAGTGCCCCCAGATCAAGAACCTTGGTTCCATCCTATGTGAACAAAAATAGAAGGAAGCACAAGAACAAAGGCAGGAAGCGAGAGAGACACATTTTGCCATGGTTAGATTGTATGGTTCGATTGACAAGTAGACTAAGAAGGTACTAGACTTCAGCACGCAGTATGTAGACATCTCCATAAATGGAGGACCAGCTTATGCCATAGTAGACTCCGGGGAAGAAGCAAACATCATGACCAAGATGGCTGCATAGTTATTATGGCTAAGTTACATGCCAAGCAACGCCCGCCTCAAGACAGTTAATTCCTCTCTGACTCCCGTATGCTGGGTCGCCAAAGTAGTAAGCATCATGTTGGGAAAAAGGGAAGGTAAGATAAACTTTACCGTTGCTTTTCTAGATATATTAGATATGATCATGGAGCAAGAGTTCTTCCAATGCTGCAACACGATGATTGGCCCTACCTCCAACGACTCATTATCATGGAGTGGGGAGGGTCATGCATGGTACCACTAGTCAAGGTGAAGAAGAAGGAAGGACATACCCACTTATGGGCTATGCAGATTGTGAAAGGCCTAAAGAAAGGAGACATTATTTAGCTAGCATTGCATGTTCGGGAGAAGACATTAGTACTATGGAGTCCTTACCACTGATAAAAGAGTAAGTCCTTTAAGAGAACAAGGATGTGATCCCAGACGAGCTGCCGAAGACTCTACCTGCAAGGCGCAAGGTACATCACAAGATATAGTTGGAGATTTTAGGCAAGACACTCGCACATGCACCCTGCTGAATAGCTCCACCAGAGCTAGAAGAGATGAGGAAGTAGTTGCACAATCTCCTCTAGGATGGTCATATATTTCCATCCAAGGCTCCTTATGCCGCACCACTATTGTTCCAAAAAAAGAAAGATGGGTCATTGCGCTTATGCATCGGTTATCGGGAACTCAATAAGGTTACAATTAAGAACAAATATCCCATTCAGCTGATTGCATATTTATTTGATAATCTTGGGCAGGCCAAGTACTTCACCAAGATGGACCTCCATAAAGGTTACTAGAAAGTGTGCATCGCGGAGGGAGATAAGTCAAAGACAACATGTGTGAATAGATATGGAGCATAAGAGTAGTTGGTGATGACTTTCGGCTTAACCATCATACCCGCAACCTTTTGCACTCTAATGAAAAAAAAATCATCCCTTCTTGAACCATTTCGTGGTGGTGTACTTGGATGAAATAATCATCTCTATCATAACCTTACAGGAGCACGTAGATCACTTGAGGAAAATCTTCCAAATCTTATGCGAGAACCACCTCTATGTCAAGTGGAAGTAGTACGAGTTTGCCTAGCACGAGGTGCACTTCTTAGAGCATGTTATAAGCTAGGGAGGACTACAGATGGACGAAGCAAATATATTGATGATCCGGGAGCGGTAGGTGCCCATGAAGGTAACCGAGCTGCGATCCTTTCTTAGAATTGCAAACTACTGTCACAGGTTCATCAGTGACTACTCTTCTAAAGTCGCTCCACTGATCGAGTTGTTAACGAAAAATAAGTCGTGGGTTTTTAGTGAGGAGTTCCAAATAGCGTTGAAGGTCTCAAGGCCGCACTAACAGAAGAGCTGGTCTTGAATCTGCCTGACTTCTCCAAGACCTTTGATATATAGATGGATGCTTTAGAAGTTGCCATAGGGAAATTCGTAATGAAAGATAGACACCCAATAGCATTTGAGAGACACAAACTAAACGAGGCCGAACAATTGTACAAGGTGTAGGAAAAAGAGATGACGGCCATTGTGCGCTTCCTACGTATGTGGAGACACTACTTACTAGGCTCCAAATTCATTGTCAAGATCGACAATGTTTAAACTATCTACTTCAAATCACAAAATAATATCACCCCAAAGCATGGTAGATGGAAAGACTTTCTGGAAGAGTCAATCTCATGGACGATGCACTAAGAAGGGAGGCCGAGCTTGATGTCATCACTAAAACTAACTCTTACATTTAGGATGCAATCAAGGATGGTATGCAACACGATCCAGAGGCTAAAAATATGATGGAACAGGCGTTTCAAGGAAACACCAGACGATTTTGGGTACAAGATTTACTTGTTCTAACTACCGGTTTAAGGTTCTATGTGGTCAAGTTCGGGTCTATAAGGCAGCACATCATTAAGGAAAGCCACAATAAACTGTGGGTTGTGCATCTGGGGCAGTGACGTACAAGGGCGGTGATCGAAGCTATTTACATTTGCCAATGCATGCAGGACGATCGACTATTATGTGCAGACTTGTCCTGTGTTCTAAAAAGACAACGTGGAACAAAGGCAACCGGGAGGGTTACTACATCCACTACCTGTACCAGAACGCCCATGGGAGATCATGACTATGGAATTAATCACTCCCTTACCGATGTCCGACGGGTTTGGAACGATCATGGTCTTGGTGGATGGGTTTTAAAAGTATGCTAGATTCATTCCGGCCACAGTCCATTTCAAAGAGAAGGAGGCTGCTCGATTATGCTTCAAGGATGTGGTGAATATTGGGGACTGCCGAAACATATCATTAGCAACTGAGGCCCCTGCTTTACCAGGAACATTTGGAGAGAGTTATTAAAGATACTTGGCGCGGAGCTTCAGTTCTTCACAAGTTTCCATCCGCAGACCAACGGGTAGACCAAACGCGTCAACGCCCTCTTAGAGTGCTATCTAAGGCACTATGATAGTGCTAATCAAAAGGATTTGACCACACTCCTAGATATGGCTCAATTTTCATATAATTTGCAGAGGAGACAATCTACCGGGTGCACACGATTAGATTTGGTGACAGGCTAACAAGCCAAAACAGTGCATTCATTGCCGACTGTTTTGAGGGATGATTTTGGGAGCCTACAATCTTTCCAAGGGATGGGAGGAGCAACTTGACACTGTCAATTCCTACATGGAGAAGGGAGCCAAAAAGATAAAGAAATTCGCCGACTGCAAGTATCGTCCAAGAAACTATAACGAAAGTGACATGGTATTGGTGAAATTCAATCGAGTAGAGTTCAAAGCACTAAGGGGCGTCCTTCAAAACTTTGTCAGCCAATATGAGGGTCGATTCAAGATTGGGTCTTAGGTGGGTAAGATTTCGTACAAGATGTAGTTACCTCCACACTTTAAGATTTATTTGTTGTTTCATGTGAGCGTCCGCAAGCCTTACCATGAGGACAACGAGGATTCTAATCAGAACTGACTACAATGGTTACCCATTACCCCCTCTCATGACCAGGATATTAAATCTATTATAGATTATCAAGCATAACGGAAGCGAGGTAAAAAATCAAGCACCATGTTCCTTGTATATCGGAAGAGACAAACTCCAGAAGAAACCACATGGGAGAAATATGAAGACTTGTGGCAATTTAGGGACAAAGTCAATGAGTTTTTGCAATAATGTGCCGCGATCGTCGCATCTTGGGGTGGAGAAGTGTGTGACGTCCCGCCATAATTTCAGCCTGATTCCGAGTCCGGGTAGGGGCAGAACCTTTTAGAGTTGTGCGGAGATTTGTAGAACCATTTGTATGACTTAAGAAGGCTTGGAAAGGTCCCAAAGTTGTGTAGAATTTTCTAGAAAAGAGACCAAAGTGTAAATATTTTAGGGACTTGCAAAGTATGTAGTAATTGCACTTTAGTATCTAGGATGTAGTATAAATAGAGATGCCTCTCATTTGCAAAGTCACCAAGTAAGTTGTAAAGCAAAATTTTAATTAAATATAAATCTTTCTTCAAAGCTCTCTTTCTTATTCTTTCTATGTCTTTCAAAGAATTCTCTTAGCTCTCCAAGTCATAAAGGCTTCCTTTAACTTATAAGATCTTGAAAGAGTATTGAGTAAGTCGTCAAGGGCCACACGGAGTGTTAGCAAATACTCTAAGTCTGTGACACAAGGCTGCCCAAACCAGCCTCACCTACGGTGGCATCGATGCATAGTAGGCTGATCAAGCCCCGTAGGTGGGAGGTATAGATAAGGAATTAGACTAGGGACCTTATTATACAAATGGCAAGTCTATGTATCCATCGACAGTATGCCAGGATTACAATTCAATAGACCTACGTCCCGTCGATGGTGTCTTCCACTGCTCGATGCTTAATTGTAAACTAGATTGGTGAAATGTAAAATTCACCCCAAATCAAAATAACTAAATGGGAGGTTTCTTAGTGGTGTTTTTGTGTATTTAAAGTTGGTTTATAATTCCTAAAAAACTAGATAATTTCATTATTCCTGATAAAAACCTAAAATCTCTAAGAAACTTTCTAGGACTCCATTGAATCCAAAACTCAAAATAGAGCCTGGACCGAAGATTCTTGATTATTTATTGATTAATTATTCATCAAATTCTTGTATAGCATCAATTGAGGCATAGTCTTCATCCATGAATGTCTTTTTTTCGAGGAGCCAAACATCAAAGTGATTTCCAATGTCTTTCAACGTTGAAATTGTCCAATGTTGATGTCTATCTACGGGTTCTTGAATAAAACATTTTAATGATTATATATTTATAGAATTAATGTTAATTTGATCAAATTAACCTCATTACTCTATGAGCCCATCTAGTTTATGAAACCCTAATTTTTTTCTATGATATGTGTAATTTGATTATATCTAAATGCTATTGAATTATTTTGTAGTTTTATTAGGTGTATTAAAAAATGAAAGGATTATGATATAAATATGAGTAGGTTTCACTAGTTTGATTAATTTTTATTGTATTATCTTTTATTAATTTTATATGGTAATTGTTGGGTTTAATTGTAAACTATGGCTATTGGTAAGAGCCTTTGTATATTGTGTTGGATGAATTGGCTATGAATTGAAGTTTTTAGGTCGGATTAATAGTATGTTCACCTAACCTTCTATCAATATTGTGTAGTATAGGTCTTAGATGGTAATGATGATTTGTATGGTCCACTTATGGTGGCGTTGTTTATGTGTTGTACTTGTAAATAATGTGGCCTTTTCGGCATTACTTTAGGAAATGTGAATAAATGTGGCCAGGTCGAAATTACTTTATGTATTATGCCTTTACCATTTTTTGACATGATTATTTGAGTATTGAAAAGGTATTGTTGACTATGTGTTTATGTGAAGTCAAAGCATGAGTTCTCTTAGTTAATGATTTGAATATCTAATAGACTATTGTGGAGTCATTCTGTATATTACCTTATGTTGAAGTATGATGTTTCTTGGTTTATTTTATGATATTTGTGATAGTTATTTTGATGATGTTATATTAGTGAATAAGGTGACCTATAGTTGACTTGGTTGTTCCTGGGTACTCTAGAATAATATGCAAGGTGTATGGTACGGTGACGTATGTTTGTGTCTTGTTTTAGTTGACTTGTATCCCTAACTTTATACATGTAAAATGTGAATTTGAATTCTTGAATTAGTATGTTAAGTCTTCATATTCTTGTATGTTTGGTTTACATGTGACCTTGAACATTGCTAAGAAGGTCCCTTATGTGGAACATTAATCCTATATGTAAGGTTATGATATCCTATAAATTCTTAATTGTATCCTTTTTGAATGGTGGAATTAACATTGGTTGGCTTGGAACAGAATGAAATCATCCTTAGGAAAATTGTTGAGCTATCCTCTTGACCATTGTAGATACCTTAGTTGACCCTCAATGGTAAGGTGTAATGTGAATGGGTTATGAACTAGATATGGAACTTCTTCATGTACTCCCTTAGTGAAATATTGTATGAGAACAAAGGCTAGAACAAAGTGTGTATACTTGGGAAGTTTCTCTAACTAAGATGACTCCAGAGAACAAAAAAAACCTAGATATTCCTTTACCATGTGCCTACATGGGATGTGTCCTAGTTCTACCTTTGGCAAGTAGAATACCCTCCATAAGAGTAGGTTCATGACTCCGGATTTCATTCATAGATAGTATGGTCTATGTCGATTATTTCCTTTTGTCATCATTTGAGATACTTAATAGTGTTTGAGAAGTTATATAAAGTTTAGGTGGACGGTATCCAAATATTACACGATTAGTCATTGAAGATTTTAGTGAGTAAGTTCCTAGATCGTATTGAAGACAAATCTTTAATGTCCTTATATGTTGAATGGCTCTTAAGTAAACTAATGAACATAATGACTTAAGTTAGAAAAAATGTTAAAGAAGAAGTACTAGTCTAGACTTAAATTAATAATTGCCTAGTTAAGGTGTGAAGGGGTAAAAGGAAAGGTATCTTCATGTCTTACCTAAAGAAGTCGTAAGAATTGTAAGATATTAAATAATTAAGTGAAAATGATCTTATCGTAGGTAGTCTAAAGGATCTCTTCTGTGTGTGTGAAAGGGTTTTATGGGAGGTCTTTTCACAACTCACACAAGTGAGCCTTATTATCTCATTTGGTAGGAGGATCTTTTGTTTATATATGTTTTGTATGTCTTAGTGATTTGATATTCTAAAATGTGAATTATCGGTTAGCTTAAAGTGAAGTCACTTTAAGCTTACTGTAGGTTTACTGTAATTTTCATATAAATTAAATATAATTGAGAATGTGTTCTGATTGTAATGTTTTGTGTTTAAACGTGATTCTATTGCTTATTCTGCAATGTATTAATTTTAAAAATGCATATTTCTCATAAATGTCTATTTCTCATGATTTTAGGCATTATATTATAGTTTGTACATGCATTGTACTAAATCCATACTTTTGTCTATCTCTAATGGTGTGGCTAGAAGGTGAGAGGTTTCTTGAAGAAAGCTTTGAATCTAGTAACTGTTCAAGAAAAGTTAAAGTATGTCCTTACTTGACACGAGGTCATAACTATCCCTAGACTTCTTTTATTCAATTATTGTAGTAGACTAAGTAATTCTATATTTCATATTTTATGGGATGTGACCAAAATATTCTTGAATCTAAGAGTGACATATTTTAAGACATAGTTTTTTCCTATAATTTTAATATGAAATATATTTTAAAGATATTTTGTGTGAAGAGTTTTGATTCCGCAGTACTTTTCATACATGTATGCAATGAATGATGTGCAAGGGTTGTACAAGACCTTTAAGAGGTCAAGTTTGCCATGTTGCACTCCGAGAGTGATATATCTTCAAGAGTGTGCTCTCGGGATGGGACAATGTTTGTATGAGAGCATAGGTTATGTTAAGAATCAAAACATCTTATAAAGTTGCGTCCAGTATAGTCATGTTTATCAGTATGAGTTGAGACACATGCATGAGTGAGAGGCAATAAGATGACATAGTTTCCTTTCATTCTCTACTCTTGTGTCGTGTCGTAGTATAAAAAAGTTATGAATGTATTTCGTAATGATTTTCTTTTTGTTTTCATGAAGATGTATATTAAAAGGATGGCCTCTAGAAGGTTGGAAGAAGGATGGGTGAATGAAGAAATTCCTCCTTAATATGAACAAGTTGAGCAAGTTCTTCAAGTTCCTCTGGGTTCTCAGGGGGCTCAAGGTGCTAGAAATTCTCATATTCCTAATGTGGAGGAAGGTAATAATGTTCTGATGGTTCGCCCGGACATCACCAATGGGGAGAATACAAAGACATCACTTGCTTTAGCCTGATCCATGACTACTCATTTGAAAAAGGGCGTTGAGCCTAGGTTGAATCTATAGAGAGAACTATGACCTCTAGATTTATAGACATTGTGAGGATATATCTTCCCATCTTTCTAGTATCTAATGTGGGAAAGGAATCCCATATGTTTCTAAATGGTGTTTATAAGGTGTTGAGTGCCATGGGGGTGAATTCTATGGAGAAAGCGGAGTTAGCTTCGTACCAATTGAGGGAGGTTTGTCAAGTTTGGTACACTCAATCGAAAGATAATTGGCCGGTTGAGTCAGGTCCCATAGAGTGGGAAGAGTTTAAGGAGGATTTCTTACAAGAGTATTTTTCTTGTGTGAGGAGGTAGGTGAAGGATGAAGAGTTCATTAAACTCAATCAAGGCAATATGAGTGTTGAGGAGTATTCCTTGAAGTTCACTCTGTTGTGTAGGTATGCTTCATCACAGGTTTATAACCCTAAGGATGATATGAGTGGGTTCATGATCGATGTTGCCAACCTTATGAAAAAAGAGAGTCGTATGACCATACTCCACAATCACATGAACTTGTATTGTCTTATAATGTATGCTCAATATCTATAGCATTCCAAGCTTAGTAGGTTTTCTATAAATTTGAAGAGGGGTCGATCTACTGATAAAAACCAAACTAGGTTAAAGAAGAAGACTCTAATTGAAGATGAACCTAGGGATCCAAAGGTAAAACTGGAGAAAAGTAGTGGTTTCCAATGTTGTAAGCCTACTTGTGTTACTTGTGGGATGAATCACTATGGTAAATGTCTATTGGGTACCGGGAATTGCTTTGGTTTTTATAAGGATTGACACAAGGTAAAATATTGTCCTACTATTGTGGCTAGAGGATTAGAAGAAGGTTAGAAAGTTCCTACAAGTGTTCCGAGCGATGATGTTCCAAGGAAGGATCGCTTCTATGAACTCCGGATAGGGGATCAAAGTCAAATGATGATGATGATTTTGGTAAGTTCTAGCTTCACCCTTTAGTTCTTATAAGTTCCTTCTAAGTTGGGGAGTATGTTGATTAATGGAGTTGTGATTGCTTGTTTCTTCTCTTCTATTCAACTCAATCTTGAGAGTTAGAAAGTCACAGTAGCATGTTGTATGTTGGATTGTGTTTAGTAGTCTTCTAGGACACATTCATTGATACCTTGCACGAAGCATTCTATGGAGTTATGATTTATGTTGCGAATTGAGTTTATATGGTTTTACCTCTTATATTATCATTTTTTTATCATTATCCTAATAATTGCCTTTTTCGAACTTAGAGTATAATTCAATGTAAAACTTAACAATTCACCATAAGCAATTTCAAAATTTGACTAAATTTCTCTTTTCCTGAAATGGTTATAATGTGTATATAATTGATGTATATACTAATGATAATGAATGTAGAAGGAGCTCTTGCCATTTGAAATTAAGAATGTGAGTCATATGATATGATGATTCATGGATTAGTTTCTACCTTATTATTCTGTTGTGTGTTTGTTGATTATGTTAACTTGTTGTTCCTTTTATATTGTGTATTGTTTATGGTGTGGTATCGTTATGTCCTTCTAGTATTGAGTGTATTATCTCTTGTAAGTGCCTTAAATAAAGCAAGTAGTATTCAATGAGATAGTTTTCCAAGTGGGGGTGAATATAACACCTTTAAAATGACTTAGGTGAAACTAGAGACTAACACCTGTGTCTTGACGTTTTAAAGTCGTATTATGGGTTAATTTGAGTGTAGGAGTCATTGTTTAAATTGTCGTCAAGTTTTGAGGTCAATTATCCAAGAACATCCATAACATTCAAAAGATTTACCTTGAAACATCCTTGAGTGTGTTAGTGTGTTTCGTCAAGTTTTACGTGTTTGTTTTTGATGAAATTGATGTGCGGGTCTTAAACGTGTGTATGATAACATTTTTATTGGAAACGTCCGGGAAAAAATCCACAGGGATGAACTAAGGTTCATTATGGTAGGACTGAACTTGTGAGCTAAGGCTGTCTAGAGCAGCCTAACCTATGGATGGGATCGACGTCCAGTAGGATGATTTAAACCCCGTAGGTGGTAGGATTAAGCGATATATTACCCTAGGGAGATAAAGATCCCAAGTTCAAGTCATTGAATCCATCGGCGGCGCACCAGGATGGCTTGTCAATGGACTTATGTCCTGTCGATGGGCAACAATCGATGGTGTTTTCCAATGCTCGCTTGTTCACTGTTATGTGTAGGGGTGAATTGGAAAATTTACCCCATGTCCAAATAAATAAATGGGCGGTTTTATAGGTTTTTTTTGTGTATTTCATGTGGTATTGTAAGTCCTAAACACCTAGATGAATTCCTTATTCCAAATCGAAACCGAAAATCTCTAAGAAATTCTCTTGAGCTCCATTGAAGCTAAAACTCAAGATAGAGATTGGGTTAAAGATTCTTGGGGATTTCTCCATTAGTTATTCATGTAATTCCTGTGTAGCACAATTGAGGTATGGTCTTCGTTCTTGAATATCTTTTCTTAGAGGAGCCAAACTTCAAAGTGATATCCTAAGTCTTTCAAAGAAGAAATTTTCCAGTTTTGATATCTATCCATGGTTCTTGCATAAAACGTTTTGAATAAATATATATTGATTTAATTGATGTTATTTTGATGATTATAACCTAATAACTCTATGAACCCATGCAATTCATGAAACCCTAGTTTTTGACTATGTTATGGATAATTTTATTATGTCTTAAGCTATTGAATTATTGTGTTGTTTGATAAGGGCTATTGAATTATGAAGGACCATGCTTAAAATATGAGTAGGCTGCGCTAATTGATTAATGACGTTGTATTATCTTTGATTGATTATATATGGTAATTGTTGGGTTGAATTGTAAACTATGGCCATTGGTAAGAGCCTTGGTATTTTGTGTTGCATGAATTGGCTATGGATTGAATTTGTGAGGTTGGAATAATGGTATTTTGACCTAACATTCTATCCATATTCTGGTGTATAGGTCATCTAAGATAATGATGATTGGTATAGTCCACTTGTAGTGGCAGTGCTTATGTGCTGTACTTGTGAATAATGTAGCCTTGTCGGCATTACTTTAGGAATTGTGAATCAAAGTGACCTCGTCGTTATTACTTTATGTTTTATGGTTTTATCATATTATAACTTGATTATGTAAGTATTGAAAAGGTCTTCACATATATGTGCTTATGTGAAGTAAAGCATGAGTTCTGTTAGTTGATGATATGAATATCTTGTAAACTATAGTAGAGTCATTATATTATTACCTTATGTTAATGTATGATGTTTCTTGGTACATAATATGATATTTGTGATACTTCTATTGATGATCCTCTAGTAGTTAATAGGAAGTCCTATAGTTTGCTTGGTTAATCCTTTGTTCTCTATAATAGTATGGTATGTGTATGGTATGGTGAAGTATTTGCGTGTCTTGTTTAAGTATACTTTTGTCCCTTACTTGATACATGTACAATGTGAATATGACTTTTTGACTTAGTATGGTAAAACTTGTTAGTCTTGTATGTGTGATTGACATGTGACCTTGAACATTGCTCTAAGAAGTTCCTTTATGTGGAACCTTCATCCTAGATGTAAGGTTATTATGTCCTTGAAGTTGAATGTCCTAATTTTATCCTTCTTGTGTTAATGGTGGACATAAGGCTGGTTTGCTGGAATTGTATGAAAATAGTGTTAGGAAAATCATTGAGCTATCATCTTGACCAATGTACATAACCTTATTGGACCCTCTTTGGTAAGGTGTAATGTGATTGGGTTATGAACTAGATAATGAACCTCTTCATGTACTCTTTTATTTAAATAGTCCTAGAACAAAGGCTAGCACCGATTTAGTATGATTGTGATGTTTCTCTAACTAAGATGACTCTAGAGAACAAAAAAATCCTTGATATTCCTTAACCATGTGCTTACATTGGATGTGTCCTAGTTCTATCATTGGCAGTAGAACATCCTCTATTAGAGTATGTTCATGACTCCAAATTCCATGCATAGCTAGTATGGTCTATGTCGATTATTGCTTATTCTCATCATATGGGATACCTACTTGTGTTGGAGAAGTTCTATGAAGTTTAGGTGGTGGTATATGATGTTATATAGACATTGCATAATTAGGCTTTGAAGATTTTAGTGAGTGAGTCCTTAAGTCTTCTCCAAGATAATTACTTGAATGTCATTATGTGTAGAATAACTCTTAAATGAACGAATGAAGATAATGAAATAACATAAAAAACATGTAAATGAATAAGTATAAGTCTAGATTAACTTTATGAATTGCCTAGTTATGGTTTTAAGGGGGCATAGGAATTGTTCATGTCGTACCTAGGGAAGTCATAAAAATAAATGTAGAAAGGAAACATTGATTAATGAAGTGAGAATCATCTTATCCTAGGCAGTCTAAAGGATCTCTTAGGTTAGTGTGAAGGGATTGTATGGGCGGTCCCTTCATACTTACACAAGTGAGCCTTAGAATCGTCTTTCATAGGAGGATTTCATGGTTATATGTTTTGTATGTCTTAGTGATGTAATATTGTAAAATGTGAACTATGGGTAAACTTGCAGTGAAGTCACTATAAGTTTTTTAAAGGTTAATTGTAATGTTCTTATAAATATAATATAATATGTAATGTGTTCTAATTGTGAAGTTTGGTGTTTAAATGTGATTGTTATGATTACGCTATTAAGTTTTAAAAAAACATATTTCTCATAATTGTCGATTTCTCATGATTTTATGCATTATGACATACTTAGTGCATGCATTGTACTAACTCCACTCTTTTTGTCTAACTCTAAAGGTCAGGCTAGCAGTTGAGAGGTGTGATGTAGCATGCTCGACATCTAGTAACCATTAAAGCAAAATTGAAGTATGTCCCACTTGACTCAAGCGAATAACTATATTTAGACTTCTTTTATTAAAGTATTATAATAGACAAAGTAATTCTATATTTCGTATGTATGGGTCGTGTACTAAATGTTCTCGAGTCTGTGATTGTAATATGTTTAGACTTAGTTTTTCCCTAAGATATTTTGTGTGAAAAGTTTTAATTCCACACTATTTTTCAAACATTTTCGCAATGAATAATGTGAAGGCTTGTAAAAGACCTCCTGGAGGTCAAGTACTCGATGTTTCACTCCTAGAGTGCCATATATTTTAGGGTGTGCTTTGGGGATGTGACATGTCCTCTGGATAAGACCCTTTCTCCCTTGGCAAGGTACATGATCAAGCACCTTAAGACATCATCAAAAAAAGGTCCGTCATTGTTGAGTCCAACATGTACCTTGACATTGATTCATTTAACTCGTTCAAACAATGCTAAGAACTACGACAAATGACATTAACACAAAAGCTCATACGACTAGTCTCTGAGCGTCATGGTTGTCCCTTGACAATATACCTCAAAACACAACCTAACTAACCTATTTACTCAGTTTATATTAAATCAGAAAGTTCACAACATATAAAACTCGATTGAAGATCTATTTCATCGAATTTTACACAGAGTGTGTACCAGTCGAGATTTCAACATGTCATGTTTTGAAGCACACAACCCCCTCCTTATATGGAAGCACAAACAACAACAACTACAACAAAAAAAAAATTTTGAGGTATTAAATATTGACATTAATAATGATTTCTAAAGTCTTTACCGGCATTATCTAAGTTCCACAAGAACTGATTTTGCTAAAGGTTTTAGGGACAAATACAAAGACTGTTAAATTGATCTAAAGTATATATTTTAGCGGCAACTAAGAATTAAATGCTGTTAATGATCATTTTTTATGTTGTGAACCCTCAATAAATCATCTTGAAGCACTCATAGAGACATAACCGAACTTACTTTTGGCCATCATTTCAAATGTCTATGCTCCTAAACATTTAGCAATACCACCCTCTATTAACAAAATAAATACCAAATCGAAAATAAGAAGAAATTGTACCCAATTGCAATTTTATTAAAATGTGGTAACTAATACTCACTCAAGAGTCCCATATATTCTAACCATACCGAGCCCTAACATCAATAAAAACACATAAAGTATGAAACCCATCCATACTAAGAGTCACATAAAGGCCTAACGCGCCAAATTCCACCAAGTCAACAAGAGTACTGCAAGGGATCAAGGTAAAGGGACATTTTCCATAAACTAGTTCTTTATAACTCTAAACCATAAACTGGGTAAAATTTTAAAAAGGCTCTATTAATTAATCTTGTAAAATGTGATCCTGGTGGCCTCATAAGTCATAATACTACATAAGGTAATACAAGAAGACAACATAGGACTTACCCTCTCATGAAATTACCAACATATTGGTACCTCTATCCAAAAAGTATTTCAAGTCAACCCTAGTATTTCAACTAGATGTTCATATGAATATACCACTCCGGTTCTAATTTTCTCAAACTTACTAAACAACGTAAGGTGAGGATTCAAGTAAATCTAAACATGAACATCTAGTACAATAAACATTTCATATCTATCATCGAAAGTGATTCTACAAGTGTGGTATTCCAAGCAAGCCTAGTTCATGAACATCAAGGACACTCAAAGACCTTACTACGTAAGCACATTATCCATTACATTGGGTTATCCTAAACAAAACTCTTTACAACATCACTCTTTTTTAATCCTATGATCGGAGAAAGTCAAAACTAAATTATCACACTCCTTGCAAAATATGATTTTAAACCCTTGAGGAATTTATTTCTACAAAAATTTTAAAAAGAAGTTTATTAACCCAACATCTTTAGGTACCACATAAGAACTAATATATATATAAATCGATCACATCATAACACTCATATGAACTAGGTTGGGTTATACCAATCAACAAATCATGGACAAACATAAATTCCATGAATACTAAGGATAACATAAAAGTTCCTTATATCCTATTAATCAAGTCACAACAGACAGCTATTACCGGAATAACTCCTACAAGGTTCCTTACACTGCACATCTCATCTATAAAAATCTAGAGGATCTTCCTCTATATTTTACCTATGAAACTTTATTTTCTCTTTCAGTAAGATTAGATGAAGAAAACTCTAGACCATTTAAACCTTTCTCATCACTTTTTTTGGTGGAATCTACAAATCAACTTTTCCTTATTATTATCTAAGCACCCTACTCAAACAAAAATACTTAAAAGAAACATAAAAGACAACTAACTCCTTTGAAGTTCGTCAAAACCCACACTTTTCTTCTTACCTAAACTAGGTGGTACATCTAACCTCAGAGTCATCTTTAAAACTCAACATAATCGAAACTTGTTCTCACAATTAACTTTCTATTTAGGCACACTATCTCCGCCATCTCCCCCATTGGATGAAGACTACATAAATTCTCCTAACCAACACAAAGGTAACTATATAAAATCATTCACACTAACATCAAGAATGAAAGTTATTGCCTCAAATCTCACAAGTGATATAGCCATATTGGCTTTAGAACATCAAAATTCCATGACCTAATCTAGAGCCTCACATGATGAACTAATGTTTTAACACTTTTTTAAGGCTTAAAATATATGACATCTGGTGACTATTTAAATAGGTGCTAGTGTGCCTTGACATATTTCATGAGGTTTTGAGAATTAAAAATTAAAGAAATTTGGTGAAAAAGTGTTAAACATGTATTATAATGTATTTAGGGTCAAAATGTTGGGTACGACTAACCAAGGACTGTCGTAAGGGTCCTTGGAGATACCCTTCCAAATGACCAAAAACCTGTCAAATGACAGTGGAAACCAATGCCAAACAACGGACCGTCCTCTAGGCGCCGAGGCGTCGATAGCCTCCGTAGGTTATGCATTATACAAATTACAAAACATTCCAAAAACAAACTCTCTATCTCAAATGACGGTTATTCTTGATAGTGGGCTGGAGTGGTCGTCTCCAAAGGGTTTTTCAAAATTAGTTTTCAAAACATGAGAAAAATATTAGTTTCATCCCTAATAAAAAATTGATGTTTAAAACGGTATTTTTGTTTATTTGTATTGATTATGATGGATATCTTGTAATAAATTATTGGTGAATTAGGGTAGTTCTTTATGTTAGACATAGTTCTGTGGAAGAGATCATGAATTGACCTTATTTCCCTAACCCTAGGTAATGTATTGATGTTATATTGATTAGTGATGATGAACTTTATTTAGTTATTGTGTTAATTGATATTATATTATGTTATTAAGCCTTTAAATTAATTAATGTGGTTGATTCTTGGTAATACCATGAAAGAAGGCTTTCGAATGTGAATTTCTCTGACCTATGATCTTGAATCCTTGCTTCAATTGTGATAACTTGTACACACCGATGATGCTCGATTAAAGTATTTATTTTTATTAGATTATATTGGTGATGGTATGATGGATGGAATTGAAATTTTTTTGACTATACATAGATTGTGACATTATGATTAAGTATGATGATGTAAGGTTGATTGTAAATAGCTTCGTCGTCCTCACAAAGGACTTAGACAAGCCTCTTAGAATTTTTCATTACATTCATAGATTAAAAAGTGTGGATATTAAAAACTTTTCATCTACATCTACTTCATGAGGTAACTTAGACCTCTCTCTTATACGTACTCTATACATATGGAGTTACATAGATTCCTCGCAATAAGAAGCATACTTAGTCTTATAATTTAATGTCATATATAAATATATATATATATATATAACACTCAACTTAGTCTTAATAGGTATCTCTCATATTAAACCATCTTAACAACAATATCTTGAAAAAACGAGAATTAAATGATTGTCTTTAGACTATAACAATGTAACATAGGTAGAGTTAGAAAAGACATCATCCTACGAACATGAGGATATACCCACACTTGGAGAAATGATCCAATCCTTCCTTGAAAAGTTGTGAGGAACCCTTCAGCGATCAAAACCTAAAATTATGCAGAAAAAAGGGAGAAGTAGCGATTAAGACACCACTTGTACTTAGTATTGAAATATATATACACACAATATATAAATCATGCTAAAAAGGGACATTTGATAAAACCAGGCCAAGGTACTTTGAAAAATTTATGAAAAATAAAGAAGCACCGAAAATACAATATTCATGTATCCCTTAATAGAATATTATATCCAACACATGACCAACATTATCAAGTTAATCCAAGTGAACATGTTTATAGTATAATAGAATTTCTAGAAATGAAATAAACTTGAACAAGAACTCGAGAAACAACTTACCTCGCCTCAACTAAGTCTCAACTCACATCACTATATAAGAAATAAAAATAATGCAATCTAAAGATAAGTTTTTCAAACATTAGATAACAACTCAATTTATTGGAAGATACAACATAACTCAATTTGTATGTAATAATACAAAAAAAAAACATTTTTCGTGAGATTCTCTAATCGACAACCACAGCTAAGTAGATCCATTAATCTATGCCTAAAAAACAATAAGTAAACATTTAAAAAGTAGGACTTTTTTAACACACATTGGCTACATTTTTTATGGGGGCTGTGAGTCGTTTGAAATGTCTACATATTGATAGCCAATACTACTCTCAAAACATAAATTATCTCATAAACCTAAAAAAACAAACATTTCTTCTTCCTCAAATTGGGGATTATTACTCAAAAGGTTACTTTTAAATGAGATAGTACTAAATACTCCTCTTGAACTCTTTTGTAATTTTGTGTTTCCTCATTTCTTAAATGTAAAAACATTTAATCTTGGGAATACATAGTTCCATATATTCATTTAATAAAAAGGAACTTAACATTACTCTTCCTCAACTCAATTACTCAAGTCCTAAAACAAGTTTAAACGACTTCTCAAAATGACGCGAAAGAACTCTCAAAACTTTAATACCTTGAGCTTGAATTATGGATTCAAGGGTTATGATTCAAGTTATGGATTACTTTTAAATGTTTGGTTGTAGTTTAGAGTAGTTAGAATCAACAGGAATTAAAGGTACACATTAAAGGACTTTAGGCCTCATTTGTTTTCACGTAATGGGGTCCAAATGTTAATCATTCAAATTCTCCTTATTAAGACTGTTTATTTTTTAGAGTTTAATCTTAATTATTCAAATTAGTATATTAGGTTTGTTTGTTTTATTTCCTTATATGCCTCTTAATGGTATTAAATATATCTAAACAAATAACACCTATAACACACTCTTAACACAATTCACACTCAAAAAGAAGACTTTTTTCATAATTTTACTACATCACAACAACCCATAAAAGTTTGTTTCTTACGTAATTAATCTTACTTACATTCTTAGCTTTAAAATTTCATTTATTCTTATTAGCTTGATAAATGTTTTTTTATTTTCATAAACTAATTAATATCCATGATATAATATTTAGAACGATTCCAGAAAATAAGAAAGTATTAATTCTTTGATTAATAACAATAAAAATTGTCTATAGGAAAATAAAATAATTTCATAGACATTATATTACGACACTATATAAACTATTTTACATTGCATTATATTAGATTCTCAAAGTTTTGGAGTGCAAAAAATAGTCATATTAATGTTGTAAATCAATGTTTAAACTCTTCAAAGATAAATCATTTTACTTTGTTACGATATAAATGTTCACAATAGTATTTTTTATTAAAAACCCATTTTACAAAAATGATATTTTTTAGAGATTTTATTGATATAGAATTTAATTTCATATACACATTCAGATGTTGCAAACAAATAGTCCCATTAAGTGAATCTTCATATTTAAATACAATATCATAATATTCAGATGTTTATCTAGATTTATTCATCTAGATCTTAATATGTCTCTTAATATTAAGATGTGAATTTAGATTCAAAGGACTTGATCGTAATGGAAAAAATGAGGCGTTAAACAGAGCAAATGAGGGTAAAAGGGTGGAGCAGGAAACTTTGGCCTTGCCAGCCCCTGAAATTCAGAGACTTGTTTCTTGCGCATTTCAAGGGTGCAACCGCAATACTTCTGGCACATTGGGCCCCCTAACTTCCTAATGACGTTTTCTTCTTGTTTTATAATACCAATTGATATAGAATCTTTTTTTTTTCTCATGTTTTTCTTAGATTAAATTACCCGATACAGGTATATGATAATCTACTCAAAACAAGCCTCAAGCTCATTTATTTATCTCAAAAACTCATCAAACTCATCCTAATTCAAGTACAAAAGTAATAATTCAAGAATACTTATCAATAACTTAAATTCCTCAATCTGTATGGAAGAATTCAAATATGTTAATAATAATTTGTGTGTTAGTGGATGAACTTTAAAGTATGAAAATTTACATACCTTGATTTGGTTAAACAAGTTCTCAATTCACGAAAACCTTGTTCCTTTTTCCTTTTTTCCTCCCTTGCTCTTCTTGAACTCTCTTCTAAAATCCTAAGAGTAATTTATGATTTGTAAAATTAACAAATATCAGATTTGAACCCCAAACTAATAATAAAATGTTTTAATGTGAATTGATAAGTAAAAGACTAAAATACCCCTCACATATTCAGGTGACTTTTATTAATTAGATGGCCTTACTTTAAATATGCATATCTTCTTCGTATGAGCTCGAAATTTAGCAAAAGCATGGGTGTTGGTAAGAGGAAATCAAGACATTTCATTCGTATCTTATTTGTCACTTATTTCATCCTGTACAGAATGTTATGCGCGCTTGAAGTTTACCCAAAACTCACAACTTAAGAAAACTTGTAAAATTTTATATTGGCCCTTTCCAAATGAGTTCCTTCTAAATGTAGCTCTTTCTAAGGTGGAGAATAAGAACACTGTAAATAAAAATAAAAGGTGGAAGCATCTAACACCCAATTCAAACAGTCAACATTCAAATTAACACATCATTTCATCCTAATTCTGATGGTAACTCAAACTTATAGGCTACATTGTCAATCCTCTTGGCAATCCTTCACTTATTAGGGATAGAGTCATTAAATAGTCATGTCAAATTATTTTTTTTATTAATGGATGAGTCGAGAAAGGCTTGATGAACTAAGTCTTGTCTATCAACCCAACTTCAATAACCTCAAACCCTCCAGTAGGATATCAGAATCTTCTCTCATATAGAGACTCATATAGAGCCACTTGGATACTAGAGTGATAAATGTTATTGTGTACAAACTCTATTAAAGGTAAGTGATCATCCCAAAAGACTTTGAAATTGATCAAACACGCCCTACACATATCCTCTAAATTTTAGTTGTACGCTTTACTTGACAATAAGTCTGATATTCAAATGCAATACTTTATATTACATGTAAACCCAAACCTTCATTGAATGACTTCCTTAATTGTGAGGTCCTCTATCTGAAATGATGAACACTCAATCTCATGAAGTCTACCTACCTCATGGATATATAACTTAGCATAATCCTCCACTTGAAAGGTAGTCTTTATCGATAAGAAATGGGTTATGTGAACACCTAATTTTTTACCAAAATATAAAGAGTCAAACACCAATTTTTTTTTTTTCGAAAAAGGTTATATTTAAACATAAAATAAAATAATCATACTAATTGTAAATTTAATAAAACTAATAAGATCAATTATAGTTAAATAATAAAACATTGATAAATAGAAGTTGAATTTAAGTTATTTTGTTAAATATCTAGTTTAAAAATAAAATACATATAGAAAATATTATGAAATGTATAGAAAAGAAAAGAAAAGAGGAGTCCTAAAGATTTCAAATTTTTTACCCTTATCCTAATTATTCCAACTTTCTAACTTATGTTTACTAAAAGTCTCATCCCATTATTTTTGATTTTGTTTTTTTTTCTTCTTTGGACGTTCCTTTTGATTTTTTTTTAAATTTTTTTTTGTAATTTTTCCATTATATTATTTATTTATTTTAAATCCTTATCTCACAACACCAATTCCCCTCACAATATTTCAAAACTAAATCCTAATCCAACTCTATTACTATCCTTTTATTAGCATCAAACTCTCAGCCAAATTATATAAAAACACGTTCAGTTGAGAAGAAAATGGGGGACACAGACACACAGATACAGAGAAATATAGAGAGAAAGAGAGAAATATATAGTCATTCCTTTGAGATTAGGTCAGAATGAGAGTTTTTTTGTCGTAGTTTTCCAAATTCGTGGCTCAAATCAGTAGATCATAGAAGTTAGTTTTCGTGATATCCATCTTCGCAGCGAGGAATTCTAAACTCTCGCATTATTTAAATGTAATGTTGTATGAATTTGAATCTAATAATATGAATTTCTTTGATTCGTATTTTATTATTATGCAATATCAATATGTGATGCATGTTAAGATTTTTTTTTTATCGATTCTGAAAAACGAAAAAAAATGTTTCTTCCTAAAAAAAAAATAAAATAAAACGTATCATACCTTTTTTGCATTATTATTAGTGTCTGTTATTTTTTATAGATGCAATTTTATCAAAATTTATTTTGTGATGTTTAATAGCTAATGTTTTTTTTTATCTAGTTTTTCACTAAAAAACTAAATAAATTTATAAACTTATTAGATTAGGATTAAACTAAAAACTTTTAAGTGATTAGTAATTTAAAATTATGTGTATACGTTTCAATTTTTATTTTTTTTTACACATTATTTTGGATTAAAAATTATCTTTAGAATAAGTATAGTAAGATCGTTTATCTATTCGAATTATTAAAGTTTATCATTGAGATAATATATAAATATTATTCAGATCATAACTAAAATTAAAAATAAATGGAAAGAGTATTAAAAAAAATGAAGAAACACCATAAGAATAAAAAGGAGAAGAAAGCATAAAAAATAACAACTTTTTTTTCTAAAAAAAAAAAAAACAGAAACAGACAAATAAAAAATAAAAACGTGAAAAATCAAAAAAAAAAAAAAAAAGAGGAAAGAGAGAGAAACAGACTTAATAGAACAAAAATATATATATAAAATCTAAAATAAAATAAAACAAAAAAAAAGAAGAAGAAGAGAAGCCAATAAAAATAAAATAAAACAAGAAATTAAAATATGAATGAAAAAAACGTCAACAAAAAGGGTAACAAAATTATTAAAAAAAATAAAAAAGGGAGAAAAGTAAATTTTATAAATAATAATAAAAACAAAAAATTTAAATAAAACATAAAGTTAAAAAAGGAAAATGAAATAAAATAATAAAAATTTAACACGTCAGTTTTTTTTTTAAAAAATAAAGTAAAAAAAAAAAACCGAAACAGAAAATTAAAAAAAAAGTGAAAAAGAAAACGTGGAAAAATGAAGAATCGAAAAAATGAGAAGAGAAAAGTGAATAAAACAAATTATAAAAAAAATATAATTATTAAAGATAAGCGTAAAAATAAATTTAAAAAAAAAGACGTAAAAGAAGATTTAAAATAAACTTTCACAAAGTAAAACAAATATTAACAAAAAAAAAACTCTAAAAAAGACAAACAGATTGTTGTTTAAAAAAAACAAAAAAAAACAAAATAAAAGGTACTAAAAAAGTGCAAAAGGAAAAAATAAAATAACAAATTAAAATAAAAGAAAAACTTTTTAAAAAAAGAAATTGTTTAATCTCGTAGATTTTTTTTACTAGAATTAATTATAAATTCATAAAATTTATCTCTATTTTAAATCTAATTTTTTCTTAAAAATATATAATCCTAAATTGACTTGAACTCTAAATATCTATTCCTACACAAACCTTATTCTTAGGAACTAGATATCAATATATATCCTACTTAAATATCATTAAAAAAGCTAAAAACATAATACAATATAAGCACAAAAAAAATATACGAATGTTCAACTAATAAGACCATTTAAAATAATAAGCCAGTTTAAAATAAGTTTAGAATAACAGGAAATAAATTTTATATTTATAAGTTAAATAATATAATAAAAAAAACTAAGTCAGTCATACAAAGTTAATGAAGCGACCTGCTAGAACCACGGGACTCGGGTGTGCCTAACCCCTTCCCCTCGGTCAACAGAATTCCTTACCCAAATTTCTAGTTCGCAGACCAATAAAAATAGAGTCAAATTTCCTTTTGATTAGGGATTAAAAAAAAAGGAGACTTGGAACACCAAAACTCAATTCCAAGTGGCGACTCTAAATAATAATTATCCCTTTTCAAAATGTCACTTTAATTGGAAAATACTCTTTTTTCTTTCAAACAATAAAAAATCAAAATAAATTTGAGAGAAAAAAAAGGGGTGTGACAGATGGCGACTCCGATGGGGATTAACTAGAATTCGAGCTTTAAATATTAATTTATGTATGACTATGATTTATATATTTATGTTTTTGGATATTGTATTTATTTAACTTAATATGCTAATTGTTTATTTATTTAATGTTTTGATAATATTTGAATTGCTTCTCTCCCGAACCATTCTAGGTCTTCAATAAAATATGATGGGAATTGCAACTATGCACCCCACTTCTATCAAGATAGCCAGTGGATCTTTGGTCCATGGTGAAGGATATGTAGTCACACCATTTTAGGATAGGGAGCACCCATGCACAAAGCCGGAAAGCGCTGCTACCGGTACGTTGCTACTCCCTGACTCGAGTTGTCCGCTCGTTTTACAGCCAGTCTAGATATCTTACCTTAGTAGAATTGAAACTTTCGGACATTGTTGGATGTAACTTAGCGGAATTTAGCATAAGGGCCCCAATTTGACTAAGACAGATATCTATTCGTGAGACCATCATGTGCATTTTGTGCTACTTGTTTGCATCATGTGAAGACTTAACAAACGTGACCGGCTTTAGGATAATCGATTAAAGAAATAATATCTATTTTCTACCCATTTTCAACCAATGATTCAAAATAACAAATTAATACACATATATATAATACACAACTAATCCTCAATTTTAATTTTCACTTTATTAAAATAATATATAAATAATAAATATAATAATATTAATAATATATGTATATATGTCTTTTAAATAGTACATATACACCTTCTTTTATTTTTCTTTCTTTTTTTTTTCAAAATTGTTCATTCTTTTCAAAACAACCTGAATCAATGATCACTTAAGACATTCCGAATCATTTTTATTTTTTTAACTACTCTAATAAATAATTTCGAATCATAAAATTTTCACAATTAAAGTTGATTTTAAAAATCCCGATTTTTTTTCTCAACCAGGTAATAATGAGATCTATGAGGTGTGATAAAAGACCAAGGGATGAACTAGTCGAAATGGTCAATGATCCCCCAAAGTTTATGATCACAGATAAAACCCCACAATTACTAATGGATTGGTGGAACGATATGCATGAATTTAGGCGGACTAAGATATTCAAACATCTTGGTTTCCTTACAGATATCATGAGATTTAGTCCTGACAGAGGTTTGATCGAGGCTTATTCCATTTTGGGACTCCACAATAATGTGTTTCGATTTAGTGATTTTGAGTTGACGCCTACATTAGAAGAATTGGGTGGTTTCACAGACTTAGGCCAGGATCTTCGAACTAAAACACTGATAGCCCTAGGAGTTCAGCAGAGGTAAATTTTTAGAACAGACGCACATCATCCATACTCATAAGGAATGTGAGTGCTTTGATAATGGTTTGGTTTCTTTGGATTCTTGTACTCAAGATATGGAAGGAAAGAAGGATTTTCAAGCCTTGGAAGCAACTTAAAAATGGACAACACCTCCCTACATGAAAAACATAGACAAGAAGCATTCATGGTAGCATTCTTGGGAGCTATGGTTTTTCCAAGGAAGGATAAAAAAAATCGATATTCGTCTGTCAGGGATAGTCCCTGTTGATAAAGAAAAGAAAATCCACTATATTGCCGATGATGTTGGCTGATATTTATCGTGCTTTGACTAAATGTAGAGAGGGGGAAGATTTTTTTGAAGGTTGTAGCATTTTATTGCAAATGTGTTTTTAGAGCACCTATATCGCCATCGTTTTCGACGGATTTCAAATCTAATTGGACGAATTATATTTTGAGCCACCCAGAACGGATGAAGAATTAGGAGACAAATTGCCAAAAGGTGTCAAAGCATGAGACATTATCTTCTTAAACTGACGGCATCTAAAATTACATGGAACTATCATTGGTTTCCTGCTAGTGAGGTAATTGTTATGTCTTCCTATCGTCCATTCTTCGTTCTGACAGGCCTTCGTGGGTTCCCCACGTACATACCCCCCCGAGTTCTACGCCAACTTTGACAAAAACAAATTTTACCCTAAAGCCGAGGATACTCGGAATTTTGTGTGGGAAGTAGCATTTGAAGATCGAGATCGAGAATCAGAGCTCAAAAGATTTGGGGTGGTAGTCGAACTTTAAGTTCGAAAGCTATGATTTGATGATCGTGTTGAAGGAGAAGTTGACCCTTTATACCTCCATTGGTTCTTGATCAAACCCCTCTCAAAATAATGCCCGAAGGATCTGCGCGAGAAATCATAGATCGAGAAGAGGAATTGAAGTAAGAATCAAGCAGGCCCGACTCGAGGTGGAAAGAAATTATAGGTCTACTTTAGATATCCTAAACAATGACCTAAAAAAGTTAAGAAGAGTTGGCTCAACGTGATGCAATATTCGAGGAAAGAGTTACTTGATTGAAAAAAGGGTTGAAAAGAAGCATCTATCTACTATTCGAACCCTACATAAGATTTGGGCATTGTCACAGGTGCTATGGAGCAACAGGAGAAGAATTAAATGAAAAAAAGAGCCTCGTAATACATGCGCAAGCTAGTTTACAAAATCAATTAAAGCCTCTATGGGACGAGAAAGGGACATCGCAAACCGTTTCACATTGTACCAAGCAGAAGTGGCGACTGAAAGAAATCAATGGATGGAAGAGCGTGAAGAATTTCATAACCAAATTGAAGAGCTTCAAGCACATGAAGAGCATATGAGTGATACAGTTATCACTACCGAAGAATGGTTGCAGAATTGTCACGAGAATATGGAGGAGGCGAAAGGACAAGTGCTTCAGTTGACAGAGAGCTTGATTGATGTTTATAGTGTTCATCTTCATCGAAGTGATGAGAGCCTGGGTCGAGAGGCGCGTGCATTAGCCCCACATCTGCCGAAAGCTTTGTTCAAGATCTACTCTAACTTAGGGGGCAATTGATGATCAAGAAATGTCGGAGATGGATTTTTATTGTTTTATTATTTTTCCCTCTTTTTAAGTTCGTCATTTTTTTATAAGTAATTTGATGTTTTATTTTGGTTATTTTGATTTGAATGGTATTTTCAAGTTAAACAATTTCGTATTTTTCTTTTGAAAGAAATTTATCCAATGAACTACGTAATGATCTGATTCATGTTCAAACATGATACGTAGGCAACCTTTAATAGGTTCGATCAAATGCATTCAAATTATTCAAGTAAGTAAAGTAGGAGACCAAATGACATAAAGTCATCCAAAGCCGGGATGAAACTAAAAGTCTTCAAAACACATTGTACACATATGAAAATCTAGGTGCATAACATACAACGTGAATTTATATCCTCAATATGTTGAATCCTAACACATGTTTCTTTTATATATAATATATGAGAATTTAGAGAGTTTTAAAGGTGGTTGGTTTGTGAGGAGAGCTGGCATCTCATCAATATAACACAAGATCAAAGGGAAAGAAAAATGACACATAAAAGACGGAACAAAGTCGGAAAATGACGACGCACAAACCCAAATGGTTGCGCAAGAATCGTACCTATAGAAGAGGTGAAAATGTTAAGACAACAGATGACCGAAATGTACGAAGCTTGGATGAATGGGCAAGCTCCTCCGCCTTCAATTCGAGAATATTTGATGCGAATATGCCATTCCCCATCCAAGTCTCAACAAGTGACCCGGTTTATCCACCTGGGTTTGGACCCTACATTAACACATCTAATACTGCCGAAACTTCCTCAGTAAACCCGCTAAAACCATCAATGATGAATAATCCACTTTTCATGCCTACTGTCCAAACTAATACAATTCCTCAATCGACACTGGTACAACAATCCAATGATGAGCCTATACTCAAAGATCAATACGGCCAAGGTCATGCCCCTAAATTAACTTTCAATATTCCTAACTCTTACCACCACCAATACAGTTCTCCCGTTGAAGTTGAGAAAAACATTAAGAATAAAGAACATGAAGAAATTGCAAGAAAAATGAGGAGTTTGGAACAAAACATAAGGAATATGCAAGGTCTGGGAGGACACAAAAGTGTCTCATTTAAGAACTTGTGCATGTTTCCAGATGTTCACTTGCCTCTAGGGTTCAAAACTCCAAAATTTGATAAGTATAATGGTCATGGCGATCCAGTGGCTCATTTAAGAAGATTCTGTAATCAGTTGAGAGGAGCCGGAGGAAAAGAAGAACTTCTTATGGCCTACTTTGGAGAGAGTTTAACAGGCATAGCATCAGAATGGTTTATCGATCAGGACATTTCTCATTGGCACGTTTGGGATGATATGGCACAAGATTTTGTCCAACAATTTCAATACAATATTGATATTATTCCCGATCGCAATTCCCTAGCTAATATGAAAAAAAAAGCCATCAGAAAGTTTTAGGGAATATGCCATAAGATGGAGGGAACAGACAGCTAGAGTCAAACCGCCGATGAAAGACTATGAGCTAATTGATGTTTTTCTCCAGGCTCAAGAACCTGACTACTTTCATTATCTTCTCGCCGCAAGGGCAAGCCTTAAGCCTTTCGCCGAAGCGATTAAGATCGGAGAAATGGGTAGAGAATGGCATAAAGTCGGGTAAGATTGTGAGTCAAGCAGCCATTAGAGCTACCACACAAGCAATACAAAGTGGATCCGGTAATTTTACCAATCGAAAAAGAAGGAGGAAGGGTCCATGGCGACATCTGAATCAAGGGGTGTTCAATAGGCATGAACAATCCTTATTGTCAAGTCCAACAAGAACAATATAATTCTCCTCGGCATTATTACCCGTCCCAATATGCAGTTCTCAATACTCAGGCATATGTTCGGCCTCCTTCGCGCCAACAATGGCGGGGGCCTGCCCCACAAGTTTCTCGCCCACAACAACAAATTTCCAGGCGCCATATAATCCATCCCCCGGCAAACTATACGAGAGAACAAGGTAAAAAGAAAATTTTACCCCAATTGGGGAATCGTATAGAGTTTTGTTACGAAAATTGATACAATTGAGACTGGTTGAACCTGTCAATCCGTACGTTGTCAATCCAAATGCAAGAGGTTTTGATCCGACTGTTATATGCGAGTATCATGCCAACGCTCCAGGTCATAGCACAGAGAATTTTTGGACCCTAAAAAGAGTCATTGAGAAGTTAATTGAGGACAAGGTAATCGAGGTACGCAATGAGGAAGCACCGAATGTCACCAATAACCCACTCCCTGCTCCTAATAATGAGTGTGTTGTGGGGATGGTTGGCATTTTTGAAGATTATGAGCAAACAAGTAGAACAATAGTGGAAAGCAGGGTTTTAAGAGAAGATTCTAGTATGGTTTTAGAACCCATACAAAGGGCACCGATAATTGTTAAAGGTGCACGTTCGAATTCTGGAACTCGAGGAAGCTAGTGTTGTATGTCCCTGAGTCTATAAAAAGAGGAGACGTACCGTTGAATGGACCAAAATGCTACATTCCTGGTAAATTTTCAACGTTTGATCAAAATCAAAAAGGTATGAAAGATCCAGTTGTGATACAAATTGAAGCACAACTTCCTATCACAAACACCAAGGCCGTTCCGTGGAACTACAACGAAGTCGTCATTACTCACAAGGGAAAGGAGATTGTCGAAGAAATAAATGAAACAAGAGGCTTGACTCGTTCCGGAAGATGTTATGCTCCGGAAGAATTAAGGAGGGACAAACAAATCAAAGACAATCACATGCCGATGAAAAAACCAGTCACTGAGGAAGATGCTGAAGAGTTTCTGAAAAAGATGAAAACTCAGGATTATTCTGTTATAGATCAGTTGAGGAAAACGCCTGCTCAAATCTCTTTATTGTCATTACTCATACATTCTAAAGAACATCTTGAAGTGTTGACCAGAATTTTGAATCAGGCCCATATATCAGAAAACATTATGGTAGGTCACTTGGAAAACATGGTCAATCGAATTTTTGATGTTTATAGAATCACTTTCACTGATGATGAATTGCCCTTGGAAGGATCTGGACATAATAGGGATCTACATTTAACCGTGAAATGTGAAGGACACTATGTGAAGAGAGTCATGGTCGATGGAGGATCAGGTGTAGACATATGCCCTCTTTCCACTTTGCAGAGTTTAAAAATCAACACTGATAGAATTCGTACTAACAATGTTTGTGTACGGGCATTTGATGGTGCAAAACGGGATACTCTTGGCGAAATATACCTAATTGTTACAATTGGACCAGCGGAGTTTGGAATCACTTTCCAAGTTATAGACATGGACACGTCTTACAATCTGCTTTTGGGTAGGCCATGGATCCATATGGCAAAAGCTGTGCCATCTACTCTACACCAAGTGGTCAAGTTTGAACATGACAAACAAGAAATCATTGTCCATGGTGAAGATGATCTCCCAATCACCCGAGATCCTTCAATACCATGCATTGAGGCTAAAAGAGGTTGTGAATCCCTCAACTATCAGGCTTTGGAGATAATAACGGTTAATCAGTTCTTAGAAGGAAATCCTATCCTCCAACCTCGTCTGTCCTTTACTTCAGTCATGGTGGTGGCTCAAATGGTACAAAATGGCTATGAGCCCGGAAAGGGGTTAGGTTTGTCGTTGCAAGGAATTGTGAATCCTATCATTCCAATGGGTAATCAAGATACATTCGGTTTGGGTTTCAATCCAACTAGATTTGATAGAAAATGGGCAAAAGATCGTAAAAGAAATGCTTGGAATCTGTCAAAGCCGATCCCCCATATTGCTTAGTCTTTCATTAAATCTCAAGGTGAACCGTGTCCAGACTTACCAATGCAAAATGATGTGGATGAAATGTGCCAAGGTATCAAGGAAATGTTTTATGAGGTAAATATGACTCAGAGGGGTGAGGGCACTAGTCATATGGATGTGCAGTTTATCGGCCCGAATGTCCAACTCAATAACTGGAAAGCCACTCCTCTCCCTACAAAAAAGGAGTCATGGTAGTTTTGTTTTGCTGTTTTTTATTTTATTTTTCTTGGATTATTCTCAGGGTTGTAATTCAAACATTCTAGTTGTTTCGCTTTATTGTTAACCCTTCTATCCTTTCCCATTCAATGCAATAAAGCTCTAGTCATCTTCTGTGTTCCTAATCTTTCTAATATTTTCCATCTTATTTTCATTTCAGTTACGTTAACTTTAATAATATGACATGCATGCGGAGTTTACAATTAGATCCTAAAAAGTTGTCTGATCTCATAACAATGAATCCTAAGTCTAAGGAATATGATGTAGATGAAGCTAATGAAGAAATTAAAAGGGGTTTGGATCAATTTGAAAATAAGCCTAAACCTAATTTAGGTGAAACAGAGGTGTTTAATTTGGGAACTCCCGAAGAAGTGAAAGAAATAAAGATAAGCATTCATGTCGATCGAACTATTCGAGACGACATAATTCAAGTTTTAATTGAATACAAAGATGTCTTCGCTTGGTCATATGATGACATGCCTGGGTTAAGTGCTGATTTGGTAGTTCACAAACTTCCCATACATCCTAATTTTCCACCTGTCCAGCAAAAGCAGAGAAAATTTAAGGCACATATGAGCGATAAAATCAAAGAGGAAATCATGAAACAACTGAATGCAAAAGTGATCAGGGTCGTCCAATACACTACTTGGTTGGCTAATGTTGTGCCTGTACCAAAAAAAGGATGGAAAGATCAGAGTTTGTGTTGATTATCGAGATTTAAACAAAGCAAGTCCAAAAGACAATTTTCCACTACCCAACATTCATATCTTGGTTGACAATTGTGCTAAACACGAGATTCAATCTTTTGTGGACTGCTACGCCGGATATCACCAAATTCTCATGGATGAAAAAGACGCTGAAAAAACTGCTTTCACTACCCCGTGGGGTACATATTGTTATAGGGTCATGCCATTTGGTCTAAAAAATGCAGGGGCAACCTACATGAGAGCTATGACTACAATATTCCATGACATGATGCATAAAGAAGTTGAGGTGTATGTCGATGATGTCATCATTAAGTCTAGAACGCAAATCGACCATGTGCGTGATCTAAGAAAATTTTTCGAAAGATTGAGAAAGTACAATCTCAAGCTTAATCCGGCTAAATGTGCATTTGGAGTTCCATCTGGCAAGCTTTTGGGTTTTATAGTTAGCCGAAGAGGCATTGAATTAGAACCCTCCAAGATAAAGTCCATTCGAGAATTGCCACCTCCAAAAACCAGAACTGAAGTCATGAGTTTTCTGGGAAGGTTAAACTATATCAGCCGATTGATCGCTCAACTCACTACTACATGCGAGCCGATATTCAAGTTATTGAAAAAAGATGCTGCTATTAAATGGACAAGTGAGTGTCAAAATGCTTTTGACAAGATCAAGGAATATTTAGCAAATCCTCTGATACTGGTCCCCCCAGAGCCTGGTAGGCCTTTGTTTTTATACCTCTCGGTAACGGATAATTCTTTTGGTTGCGTTCTAGGAAAACATGACGTCACAGGGAAAAAGGAACAAGCCATCTATTACTTGAGCAAAAAGTTCACATCCTATGAGGCAAAGTACACTCTATTAGAAAAAACATGTTATGCTTTAACTTGGGTCGCCCAAAAATTGAAGCACTATTTTTTGTCCCACACCACTTACCTCATATCTCGAATGGATCCTCTGAAATATATTTTTCAAAAAGCCATGCCGACGGGTAGGTTGGCAAAATGGCAGATTTTGCTTACCGAATTTGATTTTGTGTATGTTACTCGCACCGCCATGAAAACACAAGCGTTGGCCGATCATCTGGCAGAGAATCCGATTGATGATGAATACGAACCCTTAAAGACATACTTCCCTGATGAAGAGATCAACTCTATTGAGGAAGAAATTCCTTATAATGACCCCGTATGGAAATTATATTTTGATGGGGCTGTCAACAAAAACAGAGTGGGAATTGGGGCAGTTCTTATCTCACCAAGTGGTTGTCGTTATCCTGCCACAGCACGACTTCGATTCTTTTCTACCAACAACACAACTGAATACAAAGCTTGCATCATGGGTTTGAATATGGCAATAAATCTGGGTGTACATGAGCTCTTAGTCTTAGGGGATTCCGACTTGCTCATTCGACAAGCTCGAGGCGAATGGGAAACTCGAGACATTAAGCTCATACCGTACAAACAATGTTTAGAAGATCTCATCAAAAAGTTTAAGTCCATTGAATTTAGATATATTCCCAGGTTTCACAATGAGTTGGCTGATGCTTTGGCCACCCTAGCATCGATGCTTCCATACCCAGGTAATACATACATTGACCCGTTGGAAATCCAAGTTAGGGATCAACATGGTTATTGCAATATAATTGCGGTAGAGGCAGATGGTGAGCCTTTGTATCACGACATCAAACAGTTTATAAAAGCTAGAGAATATCCACTGCATGCTGATAGAGATAAAAAAAAGAACTATTAGGCGACTCGCCAATGGGTTCCTCTTAAGTGGCGATATCTTATATAAAAGGACTCCGGATTTGAATTTATTACGATGTGTGAATAATCAAGAAGCGGAAACAATTATGAATGAGGTACACTCAGGGGTATGTGGCCCACACATGAATGGTTAAGTCTTAGCAAAAAAGATTATTCGGGCAGGGTACTATTGGTTGACCATGGAGCGAGATTGCTTCCAATTTGTTCGCAAGTGCCATCAGTGCCAAATTCATAGCGACTTGATTCACTCACCCCCTTTAGAGTTGCATCCTATGTCTGCTCCATGGCCTTTAGTTACATGGGGAATAGACGTTATTGGGCCAAAAGAGCCAAAAGCATCTAACGGTCATCGGTTTATTTTAGTTGCCATCGATTACTTTACCAAATAGGTAGAAGCTGTCACATTCAAATCAGTTACCAAGAAAGCGGTGGTGGACTTCGTTCATTCCAACATCATATGTTGTTTTGGCATACCAAAAATAATTATTACAGACAATGCAATGAATCTCAACAGCCACTGGATGGAGGAAGTCTGTGAGCAATTTAAAATTGTTCATCGCCATTCAACCCCTTACCGTCCCAAAGCAAATGGGGCTGTTGAAGCTGCGAATAAGAACATCAAGAAGATTCTTAGAAAAATGGTGCAAGGATCTAGACAGTGGAATCAGAAATTACCCTTCGCTCTCTTGGGATACCGCACGACTGTTCGTACGTCAGTTGGTGCAACTCCTTACTTATTGGTTTATGGAACTGAGGCTGTCATACCCGCAGAAGTTGAAATCCCTTCTCTTCGAACCATTGTTGAAGCAGAAATCGAGGATACATGATGGGTTAAATCGAGGTTGGAACAATTAGCACAGATAGAAGAAAAACGATTGACATCAATTTGTTTTGGTCAATTATATCAGCAGAGGATGGCTCGGGCATATAATAAGAAAGTACGCCCAAGGAATTTTGAAATGGGTCTACTTGTTGTGAAACGTATCCTTCCCCACCAAGACGAGGCCAAGGGAAAGTTTGCTCCAAATTGGCAAGGCCCTTATGTTATTAAGCAAGTGCTATCCAAAGGAGCTTTGAAATTGGCGGATATGGAGGGAAAGGCAATTGACACAGTTGTCAATGCAGATTCGGTCAAGAGATACTACATTTAGCACTCCTTCTCATTTTTATGATGAGAAGATAAAAATGTATCCTCTTTTATCAAAAACACCACTGGTCTGGTGCCTTTTTAAAAAAAAAAAAAAAAAAAAAAAAATTAAAAAAAAAAAATTAAAAAAAAAACACGAAAAGTTCATTGAACTACGTTTGACCTGATTCCTAAAAGGATAGGTAGGCAGCCCTTCATTAGGGTTTGGTCTAATCACTCAATAAAAAGATAATCATGTTCTTCAGTTCTCTAAAGGTAGAGACATTATGTTGGCGAACTATGGAGAAAATGAAGAAGAGAGTGATGTGAAAACCCTTTACGGGCACTATACGATGATGGTTTGGTGAAAAATCATGAAAGGTGTTACTGATCGAATGATGACATTTTGTCTGGACATGAGCGCAATCATGATAAAAGTCAAGCTTAGACTGAAAGGTGCAACATTGTTTCCTGAGATTCAGACAACTCGAAAAGATCAAACGTTTGGTCCAATTGCATGTCATGTTTCAAAGTTGTCTCGTACTTTCAGATAAGATTCTTTTCACTCATTTAAACATTTTCTTATTTATCTTCTACTTCTAAAGACACAATTTTTCCTTCATAACCCTTTCATTCGTGTCATATCTGCTTGTGTTTCTTTGATTTTTTTATTTCTCTTTCTCAACATCAACTCGTGTCAAGTGAGAAAATAAAATTAAATCAGCAAAATTGACTACGGTATTTCCAGTTGAATGTTGGGAACATGCACCATATTGGCTAGGGCTGTGAACCTATCGAGAAAATAAATACCATAAATCGATACCGAGTGAAAATATATAAAGCAAAAGAGTCACTTGGGAACGAATGAACCACACAACATGCACAAAATGGTGATGAGTTAGAATGTCCATGAAAAGTGTTTCAAGGAAAGATAACGACTATTTTTAAAACATCTACAAGATATTCGCACAGTCATCAGTGGGATGAATCTTCCAAACGAGGCGGATCCAGAAGTCAAGCTTTACAAGATATTCAAAGTCACGAACCAACCACCATGTAGGAAAATTAACAATACATTTCTTTGACTTAAAACAGGTATAAGGCAGAATTATGTAAATAGTTTGCAAGAGACAAACGCCGCGATGGTAAGTTCTTTAATCTTTAATTTCCATATAATATGCGTGATAAAATAATAATAACAATAAAGATGATTTTTTTTATTGAATCTGGGGCATTTTATTTTATTTTAGTTTGTTCAATGAACAAATAAAAATAAAATAAAATAACGATAATATTAATAATGATAATAATATAAGTGAAAAGAAGAAAATATATATATACATATATATATACATACATATATATATATATATATATATATATATATATATATATATATATATACATACATATATATATATATATATATAAATCATGTCTTCACAGGGCACAATAACCCCTAGATTGCATATAGGGCACAATAACCCCTATCATTTTTTTCTTCACAGGGCACAATAACCCCTGGATTGCATATAGGGTACAATAACCCTATCATTTTTTTTCTTCACAGGGAAAAATAACCCCTGGATTGCATATAGGGCACAATAACCCCTATCATTTTTTCTTCACAGGGCACAATAACCCCTGGATTGCATATAGGGCACAATAACCCCTATTTTATTTTTCATGTCTTCACAGGGCACAATAACCCCTGGATTGGATATAGGGCACAATAACCCCTATCATTTTTTTTCTTCATAGGGCACAATAACCCCTGGATTGCATATAGGGCACAATAACCCCTATCATTTTTTTCTTCACAGGGCACAATAACCCCTGGATTGCATATAGGGCACAATAACCCCTACTATTTTTTTTCTTCACAGGTCACAATAACCCCTGGATTGCACATAGGCACAGTAAACCCTGTCATTTTTTTTCTTCACAGGGCACAATAACCCCTGGATTGCATATAGGGCACAATAACCCCTATCATTTTTTATGTCTTCGCATGGCACAATAACCCATGGTTGCATATAGGGCACAATAACCCCTATCATCATTTTTATGTCTTCACAGGGCACAATAACCCCTGGATTGCATATAGGGCACAATAACCCCTATCATTTTTCTTCACAGGGCACAATAACCCCTGGTTGCATATAGGGCACAATAACCCCTATTTTATTTTTCATGTTTTCACAGGGCACAATAACCCCTGATTGCAATTTGGGTACAAAACTCCCTTTTGTCTTTTTGTTTTACATTCTTTAATAGGTTGTAAAAACATTATTTTTTTATTATTAGTATAGACTTTCATAGCTTTCATCAATAACTCACAAAATTTCCTAGTGCAAACTAGGTAGAAAATTTTGTTTTGTGTGTAGATTTCTACATAGTACACAAATTTGCAGTTCAAAAATAATAGAATTCATCTTTTCAAGAAAATAAGTTTTCAAAAATATCATGCGGAAGAACGTCAGTAGCTGAAGTCAAGTCATGAAGTTTCAAGTCTTAAACTCAGAAGTCCAGAGCAAAGTTCGGAATAGATGAACCTACCCAAAGAGGGTGAAGCGATATATGAGAATCCAAAATGAAGATTAAGCACTATCGAAATAGATAGGATTTCATATCTTTCCTTCTGCATCTTGTTTTTTTTATGTAATAGCTGGAGCTACGAACCGGAATCTCGACAAAACCTCACTCGACTACCTAACTCATTGGAACTACGCCTGACTCCTTATCATCTCAACATAGGATAGGTAGTTTTTAAAAGTTAGGACACAGTCAAACCTCTTCTCTTCTATAAATTTTTCGCATAAATATTTTAGTAAAAAATTAGTCACATTGTTCACGTCTTTGCATGAAAACTCTTCATGTTTTCAAGCAAAGAGGGGCATACTGTGAACAGCTAATTTTTTACCAAAATATAAAGAGTCAAACACCAATTTTTTTTTAAGAAAAAGGTTATATTTAAAATAAAATAAAATAATAATAATAAATTGTAAATTAATAAAACTAATAAGATCAATTATAGTTTAATAATAAAAAAAATTGATAAATAGAAGTTGGGAATTTAAGTTATTTGTTAATTATCTAGTTTAAAAATAATAATAATATGGAAAATATTGTGAAAATGTATAGAAAAAGAAAAGAAAAGAGGAGTCCTAAAGATTTAAAATTTGTTTACCTTATCCTAATTATTCCCAACTTTCTAACTTATTTTACTAAAAAGTCTCATCCCATTAATTTTGATTTTTTCTTCTTCTTTTGGACGTTCCTTTTGATTTTTTTTAACATTTTTTTTTGTTAATTTTCCATTATTATTATTTATTTATTTTAAATCCTTATCTCAATCCCAATTCCCTCAACAATATTTCAAACTAAATCCTAATCCAACTCTATTACTATCCTTTTAATTAGCATCAAACTCTCAGCCAAATTATATAAAAACACGTTCAGTTGAGAAGAAAAGGGGGGACACAGACACACAGATACAGAGAAATATAGAGAGGAAAAGAGAGAAATATATAGTCATTCTTTTGAGAATTAGGTCGGAGTGAGAGTTTTTTTGTCGTGGTTCCAAATTCGTGGCTCAAATCAGTAGATCATAGAAGTTAGTTTTCGTGATATCCATCTTCGCAGCGAGGTAATTCTAAACTCTCGCATTATTTAAATGTAATGTTGTATGAAAATTTGAATCTAATAATATGAATTTCTTTGAATCGTATGTTATTATTATGCAATATCAATATGTGATGCATGTTAAGATTTTTTTTTATCGATCTGAAAAACGAAAAAAAAAATGTTTCTTGCTAAAAAAAATAATATAAAATAAAAGACGTATCATACCTTTTTTGCATTATTATTAGTGTCTGTTATTTTTTAGATGCAATTTATATCAAAATTTATTTTGTGATGTTTAATAGCTAATGTTTTTTTTAATCTAGTTTTTCACTAAAAAATAAAATAAATTTATAAACTTGTTAGATTAGGATGTAAACTAAAATTTTTAATTGATTAGTAATTTAAAAACTTATGTGTAATACGTTTCAATTTTTTATTTTTTTTACACATTATTTGGATTAAAAATTATCTTTAGAATAAGTATAAGATAGTTATCTAATTCGAATTATTAAAGTTTATCATTGAGATAATATATAAATATTATTCAGAGTCATAACTAAAATTAAAAAATAATGGGAAAGAGTAATTAAAAAAAATGACAGAAAAACCATAAGAATAAAAAAGGAAGAAGAAGAAAGCATAAAAAATAACATAACTTTTTTTTCTAAAAAAAAAAAACAGAAACAGAAAAATAAAAAAAAATAACGTGAAAAATCAAAAAACAAATAAAAGAGGAAAAGAGAGAGAAACAGACTTAATAGAAAACAAAAAATATATATATAAAATCTAAAATAAAATAAAAACAAAAAAAAAAAAAAGAAGAAAGAGAAGCAAAATAAAAAATAAAATAAAACAAAAAATAAAAAATAATGAATGAAAAAAGAACGTAACAAAAAAGGGTAACAAAAATTATTTAAAAAAATAAAATAAAGGGAGAAAAAGTTAAATTTTATAAAATAATAATAAAATAAAAAAATTTAATAAAACATAAAGTTAAAAAAAAAAAAGGAAAATAGAAATAAAATAATAATAAAAAATTTAACAAAAACGTAAGTTTTTTTTTTAAAAAAAATAAAGTAAAAAAAAAAAAACAGAAACAGAAAATTAAAAAAAAAAAAAAGTGAAAAAAGAAAAACGTGGAAAAATGAAGAATCGAAAAAATGAGAAGAGAAAAGTGGAATAAAAAAAATTATAAAAAAAAATATAATTATTAAAGAAAAGGGTAAAAAATAAATTTTTTTAAAAAAAGAACGTAAAAAAGAAGATTTAAAATAAACTTTCACAAAGCAAAACAAATATTAAAAAAAAAAAAAAAAAAAAAACTCTAAAAAAGACAAACAGATTGTTGTTTAAAAAAACAAAAAAATTAAATAAAAAGGAAACTAAAAACGTGCAAAAGGAAAAAATAAAATAAAAAATTAAAATAAAAGAAAAACTTTTTTTAAAAAAAGAAATTGTTTAAATCTCGTTAGATTTTTTTTTTACTAGAATTAATTATAAATTTCATAAAATTTATCTCTTATTTTAAATCTATTTTTTTTCTTAAAAAATATATAATCCTAAATTGACTTGAACTCTAAATATCTATTCCTACACAAACTCTGATTCTTAGGAACTAGATATCAATATATATTCTACTTATAATATCATTAAAAAGCTAAAAACATACAAATATAAACACAACAAAAATATACGAATGTTCAACTAATAAAGACCATTTAAAATAAATAAGCCAGTTTAAAATAAGTTTAGAATAAATCTGAGGATAAATAACAATTTTATTATTAAGTTAAATAATACAATAAAAAAAATAAGTCAAGTCATACCAAAGTTAATGAAGCGACCGTGCTAGAACCACGGGACTCGAGGGGTGCCTAACACCTTCCCTCTCGGTCAACAGAATTCCTTACCCGAATTTCTAGTTCGCAGACTAATAAAAATAGAGTCAAATTTCCTTTTGATTAGGGATAAAAAAAAAGGTGACTTGGAACACCAAAACTCAATTCCAAGTGGCGACTCTAAATAATAATTATCCCTTTTCAAAACGTCTCTTTAATTGGAAAAAACTCTTTTTTCTTTCAAACAATAAAAAATCAAAATAAATTTGAGAGAAAAAAAGGGGTGTGACAGGTTAATTTAGTCATTCGATCTATAATCACCCATATCGAATCATGCTTCGTGCGAAACCGCAGAAACCAAGTAATGGCGTCCATATTGATCATCTCCCACTTGCATAATGAAATATCTATGTTATAAGACATGCCATTGATCCTCTACTACATTGACATGTTGACAGTTCGGGTACTTTTCAACGATCTATGCAATAAACTTTTTCATGCAAGTTCATCAACATACTTCTCTCAAGGCACGATACATTTTTTTGGAACAAAGATGAATGTAATATCTAGAGCTATGAGCTTCCTCCATGATTTTGTCTTGGAGTTCATCTACCTTTGGTACACACAAGCTACCTTGATAACTCAACATTTCATCTCCCCCCTTGTTCATAAGCTATCACTTACTACTTATGAAAGTTTTCCTTTAATTCAAGAAAAATAGGGTCTTGGTCAGTTTTCTCTCACTTAGACATTAATGTGGTTCAACAACATTAATCACCACCACTCCATCTTCATCGACATCCATTAATCCAACTCACAATCGTGCAAGTGTGTTCACATCCTTGGCAAACTCTTTCTTGTCTTTCTCATCATAGTAAGTACTACCCATATACAATCTACTCAAAGCAACAGCAACAATATTAGTCTTACCAAAATGGTAGAGAATAATCATGTCATAATCTTTAAGTAACTCCAACTACCTCCTTTATCTGAAATAATCTCTTTCTATCTTTATAGGTATGATACTCTTGTGATCGTTCAATACATCTACATGAACACTATATAGATAATTCCCAATTTTTTTAAAAAAAATGACGGGTATGGGGCAGGGGTTACTGTCGTGGGCTGAATGTGGCGTAAAATGTTTTTAAAAATTGAAATATTTTAAAAAAAAATTGGAGGGGGGTGTAGGGAATAAGGTGGTAAGGGTTGGTTGATGTAAAAATATCTTAAAATTTTTAATAGACATGGTCGTGTACGGTGTATGTGTAGGGTAAAAAAAAATAAAAGATGAAGTAGAGTTAGGTAAATGTTTTCCTTAATTTTGGAAGAGAGAAAATTATCCTTTTATATGATTGAAAAAGTAGAGGACGAACACAACATTATCAATTTGTAGAATCAGTAAAGTGGTGTGTACCGTGAGGTTGGGCTTTGTGGGTTCACTTGATTGGTTATAAGACATGTAGTCACTTCTCTTTGTAGGAAACCAGTTGCATTGCTCTTTGATGTTAGATTTTTCGCCACACAAACATAGATCTGTTTATTGTCTATAATAGTGATAACAAACCTCTTTTTATTTTACAGTTTTTGAATGTAGGATTTCGCTAATTTATGGTGTTTCTGTTAGTATTTGGTGTTTCTATGGATTGATGTTTGTCTTATATAAGGCAACAAGATTTGGAGAACATATTCTACTACTATGATTCAAGAACATGTTAATTCTCCGCAATAATCATTTAAAACAATGTGACATCCCTCTTTTAGGCTTGAAATTCTCGTTTCTCCTCGCCGTGTGTCTATGATTTAATTTATATGTTGCAAAACTTTTTTGGTTCTTTTTGTAATGAATATATTTTCTTTCAATTACTCAAATATATTATCTTGCTAATAAGATGAGTTTTAATTTATTTATATCCAAATATGGTCTTCCCCTTCATGATAAGTTGTGACTTTTATGAAAAGTTGTGATTTTCATTTGAAAAGTTGTTACTTTAATTTAAAGTTCTAAATTTTATGAGAGTTGTGAATTTCACGAAGAGTTTCTACTTTTATTAAAGGTTGTATCATTTTATAAATGTTCTTCACTTTCTGAAGAGTTGTGACTTATCCAAAGAGTTATGACCTTTACGATAAGCTATCATAAGCATTTGATCACACTACCTATAACACCCGGGAAATTCTATGACCTATACTAGAGCCTCACATAAGAATTTATGATGATTCTATACCTAATTGAGTTTAAATAACTTTACGGAGAAATATTAGAACCAAAACTCTAAGAAATGACTATGACGTCCAGGAATAAGTGAAATTGAACTAGTAAACGTCGATGGGTCTTGTGAATGTTTGGGAGTGTCATATGAAGTCTAAAACTTGTAAAAATACTTTAAATAGGTAAATTAATTATATAGGGTTAATAATTCAAGGTCCAGCCACCAAGGATCGCCCTAGGGGTCCATGAGAAGAGCCCACCTTTGGCGAGGAAGCTACAAAAAGGCAGCAAGCAATTGCACTAAGAGGCAGCTAGTCCGCGTCGCGGACTTTGAACATTCATGGCCTAACTCTTGGTCTATGACGTGTAAATGCCTCGGACTCCTCTAAATAAAAAATTAATTTCAGAAATTATGCAGGAACAGCTCCGCGACGCTGAATTGTTTCCTGAAAAAAAATCTGAAAATAGAATTCAAGTTTGACTTCACTAAAGGGTCAACATAAGTGAGGGTATTTTGGGTAATTTAAGAGAGGTTTATATATTTATTTTGAATCAGTTTTAACCACAGTTTCCCACAAAAACCAAATCCCCAAATCAAAACCCATAAGTTCTCCCTTATCTCAACATTCTCTCGATATCTACCCAACCTCCATTAAAGAAGCTTTGAAGCTTGGATAAGAAGACCAAATCCTAAAATATTCTACTCAAATTAATATAGTGTCTATTCATCTTTAAGATGTGGTTTCTTTCGATTCTTTTCTCCAAGAGGTCCTTGCAAAAGATTATTTCCAAATCACCCAAAACTAAGGTTTTCTTCCATACATGGGTTTTCTTTGAAAAACAAAATTGTTAATCAATTGTGTTGAATTATGATAAGTTGATGTTGTTTAAGTATATATTGATTGTTAATTGATGATTTCCTATGAGTTTTCCCTACACTCATGTCTTTCCCCAATTTCCTGAAATCTTGAATTAGTAAGCTGAATTGTTGAAGGGGATGAACATGATAATTATTTACTTTGATGTAAATTATGAAATTACTTCATGAATTACCTTGTTTTATTTATTGGATATTCATTCTTGGGTGATTGAGGTGTCAAGTCCCATGAAGGGCAAGAATGCATGATTTTTTATTCTGTCTTGAGTTCAATTATTAAAGGTGAGTTATTTAGATAGCAATGATCCTATGTCTAATGTGTTGTTGTTACGTTGATGACAGGTATTCCTCATCCCTAACCCTAGACATATAAAATAGACACAAAGCGTGTATGCATGTTATGATATGATTATTATATGATTGATAGTGGTCTCATGATTATAATAAAGTGCAAAGTGGATGGTTTACTCACTTATGTATTGGTTTATAAAGTAATAGGGATAATCTCACATTTGATTACCTATGGGCTATTATGTTGAAATGTTTACATAAAGTCCTAGTAAATGCTAGTCTGAAATTATTAAATAAGGAAAGATTGTTATAAGAAGGGAATAGATGTTGAGCACCAAAAGGACATGTAAATGAGATGGGGGTTACACGTTATATAAGTACGGACTCCCAATGGGTTATTCACATTAGTAAGTCCGGATTTCCATGTTATGTGTTGTCTTATTTGATGGGAACTCCCACATTATTAAGTTAGGATCTTAATAACAATCTCCTTGACCCTTAACTATGTGCCCACATAGGATTATAGCTTAGTGGATCAATCTAGATTTTTATGTATTAAATTTTACACCTTAGGCAAGTGTTAATGTAGGTTATTGCACCGGATTCCATGTAGCTCACAAGGTCTAATGTAGGTTATTGCACTGTTTTCCATAATGTTAAAGTAAATGAACAAGTTAAGTACACGAACTCATATTAAGGCTTATCCTGAAGGTTTCTACATGGTGTGATGGAGGGTATGAGACTTCTCTTACAAATTGAACTTTTGGGATCTAAGGGATTTTTCTAGTAGTGTTCTTTTATGATTGTCATTATGAAGATGACTATGTTGATAATCTTTGAGAAGTATATATATATATGAAGCATGTCAGCATGAAATATGAGAATATGTTGTAAGTATGAAGTGGGTTGCTTAATGTGATACTTAGCTTTGGATAGAGTTATGGGATTCTATCTTTGCCATTACAGAAGTATTACTTAGGTGGTCTACATAATGGTTTGATATTATGTTTAATTGAATTACTTTGCTTATTATATGTGCATGTTGAGTTAAATTGATAGAAAGCATTATTTTCACTAAAATGTCCTTTTCTCATGTATTTGTTGATTTTTATGCATAGAAGCCATACATAGTATGTGTTATGTACATACCCATATTTCTTTCTTTTTCCCAAATATATTAGGATCGGGCCATTGAGGAGTTTGTGGCCACTAGCAAGGAAGACTTGGATCCTTTCCAAGTCATTGGTGAGTGCTCAAGTTCGGGGATGTATCCATGTTCCATTCTAGCTATGATGTTACTTATGTTTAGAGACATTTATTCTTTCTTTTATCATTTGAGACAATTGATGTAAGCCTAAAGTGGCAATTGAATTTTTATTGGCTATGGCCAAAAAGTTGTACTCTTTTATATGGTTTTTATGTGAGATGAGACTTTAGACTCTTTTATGTTTTGCTTATACTAGAAGAGAAGTTTAAGTAAACTTGATATGCGAAGAGTCTATGTAAACTCCATATATGATATGAGAGAAGTCTACGTACACTTTACTATGTAAAGTTTTAAATTTTCCCAATTTTTGACCTATAATGTTCTATGATGTATACTAAGAGCTTGTATAAGTCCTCTTCGAGGACGAGGACGCCGGTAACACCTAGGGGGTACTTTGGGTCATTACAAACATGATATCGGAGCATCAATTTGAGGAATATTAGGATTAATGTCTCACTAAACCATGTCTATGTAGGGTCATATTCTTAATTGTGAAGCGCGCCACACTTATGAATAAGAAACAATGAAAGGCTTGGGAACTTTCTCTTCTTATTCCTTAGTCCTGCCTAAGAGTTTTAAATATATCTAGTCCTTTATTCTTATACTTTTATTGTAGGTATAGGTAATAAATACAAGTAGAATCAATACTCGAAGGGTCGAGGAGGATAATTGAATAAGGTGGTGCCCCCTCAAGTTCCTGTTGAAGAAGGGGATATGTCCAACGTTGAGATAAGGAAACTATTCGTAACTTGACTCAAGTTTTGGATACTCAAGTTCCAACGATAATAGGGTGCAAGTGAACCCCAATGCTAGCACTACCGCTTCAAGGATTATGGATTTCACAAGGATGAACCCCTTACTTTGTTTGGTTCCAAGGTAGAGGAGAACCCGTAAGGGTTAACTGATCAAGTGTTCAATGTTCTTGATGCTATGGGTGTGTCTTTTCAAGAAAATAGGGAACCAGCCGCCTAACAACTCAAATATATGGCTCAAGTTTAGTATGATCAATGGAAGGATTAAAGGCCGGTTAGAGAAGGTCGCGTTACTTGGAAGAATTTCAAGCGGCTTTCCTTGATTGGTTCTTTCCAGTGAAATTAAGGGAGAGAAAATTTGACGAATTCATCAACCTTTGCCAAGCGAATATGAGTGTGAAGGAGTATAGTCTCAAGTTAACTCAATTATCAAAGCATGTTTCTACTATGGTTTCGGATTCTAGGACTAAGATGAACAAATTTGTTATTGGGATATCCGACCTTGTGGTTAATTGATGTAGCTCGGCTCTATTGATTCCTAGCATGGACATTTCTCATCTCATGGTTCATTCCGAATATATTGAGGAGAAAAAGCTTAAGCAAGTTTGTTGGGAGTTGAAGAAAGTAAGAATCGAAGATGGGACTTCTTCTAACACTATATTTGAGGTTCAATACAAACCTAGGTTAAAATAGTTTTTCCAATCAAGGCCCTCTTAATACTCCAAGAGTCAACAATATTAAGGTGTCTACTCCAAAGCACAAGACGGGAAAAGTCATAGTTCTTATGTTGAGAAGCCTTTTTGTGCAAAATATGGTAGAAAACATGATTGTAAGTGCCTAGTTGGCACGGGTTATTTCTATGGTTGTGGAAAGAGTGGTCACATAAATAGAGATTCCCCCTCGATGAAAGCTGAAGTAAGGGAAAATGCTCACTCCCAAGCAAATGCCCCAAATCTAGATGCCCCAAAAAAGAATCGCTTTATGCTTTCCAAACTCGAGGTGATCAAGAAATCTCTCCCGATGTGGTTACCAGTATGTTTAAATTATTTTCCTTTGATGTATATGCATTGTTGGATCTCGGTGCCACATTGTCTTTAGTGACCCCTTTTTGTAGTCATGAAATTTGACATACTTCCCGATATTTTAAATGAACCCTTTTCATTGTTACCCCAAAGGTTAATTTCGTGGTGGCTAAAAAAGTTTCTAAGGGTTGTCCTGTTACATTGCCCAATAGAGTTACACTAGTTGACTTGATGAACTTGATATGCAAACTTTGGTGTCATATTGGGAATAGATTCGTTGCATGCTTGCTTTGCCTCTATTGATAGTAGGACAAGGGTAGTCAAATTTAAATTTCCAAATGAACCCATTTTTTAGTGGAAGTGAGGAAACACAAATCCTAGAGGTAAGATCATTTCGTATCTAAAGGCTTGCAAGTTGATCACAAAATGTTGTATGTCAGATAGTAATGGTTAAGGATCTTGAATCCAAGGTTCTTCCCCTAGATTCGTTACCCATAGTGAGGCAATATCCGAAAGTCTTCTCCGATGACTTGCTCGGAATTCCTCTCGTACAGAAAATTGACTTCGGCATATACTTAATGCCGGATACACAACCTATTTCAATCCCTCCTCATCGGATGGCCTCGTCCGAGTAGAAAGAATTAAATCTCAACTCATCAATTTTCTAGATAAGGGTTTTATCAACCAAGCATATCTCCTAGAGGTGCTCTAGTGTTATTTGTGAAGAACAAGGATGGGTGTAAGACCCTCTAAAAGAGTTAGGATGTCTAGAGCCTCAGATGTTCCTATAAGTTTGTTAACATGTAAGTTAATTTTTTTAAATCATGTATGATTGATTTGTATTCATTTGAAAGTCAAATATCCATGAATGTCCAAGAAGTTTGAATGTTAGCCCTTAAGACGTGCATGTGTGATTTAAGTGTGCCTAGCTCATTTGGATGTTTTGCGAGTGTTGTTTATTTCTCAAACAGGTATGGAAGGTTCTTGATATTTTAATGTGTTTATTTACGTTTGAAACATCCAAATACGACATCCCAAGGGCCCCGCAAAAGGCACTCAAGAAGGACACCAAACACTACCTAGGGATTTCCTTGGCAGTGTCAAACAACGGCCTTGAATGACACCTCCTAGGTGGACCTACGCCTCACCTATGGTAATGTACCATGGTTTCACGGTAATTTCAATCTTTTTCCTTAAGTTTAGTGTGTGTGTAAGGCCTTTTTGTATTGGTTATAATGTAGTTTTTTGTTTGTTTGCAGGAAATTTGTCCATAAGGAGAACGTGAGAGAATTATGCTGAAAATTGAAAAAGTGATGACCTACAAAGCCATCGACGGTCCGTCGTGATCTCAACTGTCCGTAGGTGGCAAGCGTCATATTAAGAAAAAGCTGCTAAAGGAAGTTTGAGAATTCTAACCAAGTGTGGGGCTGCGGAGGCTATCGATGGACCATCATAGACACGACGGGCTGTCCTTCATATCCGTCAATGTACAGCAAGTAGCCCCAGTACCCATCTCCAAAAGATTCAAAGTATAGAAGAACGGAAGACATCAGCGGACCGTCGTAGACACAACGAATCATCATCCATGTTCATTGATGGTAGCAGAAAGTTAGTGAAGAAAGCATCAAAAAAAGGAGTTAGGTATGGAACGACGGCGGGCCTCGACGGTCCGTAGTGACCTCGACGGTCATTGCTCTAGTCGTCGACTTAGACGCATTTTTCGAGCATATTTTCCTTAAATATATTTCTCTTTTTTGTTAGGACTCCATTATCATAAATACTTGTAAAAACCTCATTTGGGGGGTTAAACTCTTGGATATTTTATAGTTTTATTGTTTTAAGTGTTTAATATTGAGATTTTGTGAAAATTACTTTATTTTCCAGAATAGTTTGTTGCATGTTTTTGATTAATTCAAGTGATCTTCTTGATTTTCTTCAATCTCATCAAAGTAAGTGCATGAATACTTATCTAATTAATATTAATTGTGTGATTATTAATATGGGTAACTAAACTCCATAACTAGGGTTGTGGGAACCATGGGTAAATAACAAGGTAAAACCTAGCTAAAATAACAATTCTCGAATAGTGTCTTGCATATATTGATAATTCTTTCGTTTAGAAGTCCTTTTAACGAGTGCACGCATTAGAACTCGCCTTGTTGCTACTTGTCGGACCGATGTGTTAGGTAATAAGAAAAGAATTGTTAACGTAGATTTAGTATAAACTATCTAATAGTCTAGTGTCGGTTAGTGCAAAGTAACAACTAAGCCAAACATCGATTATGATGCGTAATATGAGGTAAAGGAAAGGTTTAGTAAAGCATACACACGTAGTCGTACCAACTAGTTGCAAGACCAAGGAATTAGAAATGCATAACTTACCACTTTACATACAATATATTAGGAAAGGATTGTTGTAGCGAGAATTATCGTGTTATAAACCAGTGGAGAACTTAAGCCTTAGTTACTATCATTACTGATAAAAATCAAATTTCTGAACTTGTTACTTATTTACTTTGAAATAGTTAATTATAGTTATTGCTTAAAACCCCCCTTTTTGTTACTTGTTTCTTTGAAAGGACTTGACTTAATAGAAGTAATAATAGGTTAAAGTTAAATATAAATCATTTTCATTGAGGGATCAACCCCAACCTTTGATTCTTTACTTGATACGACCATTTATACTACTTTTCGAGAAGTAACTATAAGAGTATCAAATTTTGGTGCCGCTGCCGGGGAAAGTGGCTCTTAGATTAACTTTAAGCTTATTACCAAAATTTAGTCAACATTTTCCTGATTTTAGTTTTTATTTTTTCTTTTTGTTTCTTGAAGATCTAACTTCCTTGTATGCCAAGTACGCGGAGTATAGGAGAACCAATACTCTCATCCGACCCCAAACTAGAGCGTACACTACACAAAATGAATCAAAATTAAGGTATTCTCGATAAAGATAAAAACCCGGAGCTTCCACCATCGGGTGATGCTCATGACCAACTATTACCTGAAAATCGTGGGGAAAGTGAAATACGGAGTCAACCTCCTGCTCCATGCCCTCAAGAGTATTATAGGGGATATGATAATATTACTCTCTGACGGGACACTTGTCTTGCTTTACCTACCACATGGCCATACATTCATGGTAACTAGTAGTCTGATGCAAATGTTGACCGCTAAAGATTTGTGTTTTGGACTACCTTCTAAGGATCCACATTCTCTCATCGTTAAGGTGAGGTCGGTGGGTAAGATTTGTGTAGGGAGACCTGATTTGAATATGGACGTAATTAGGTTGAGAGTGTTTTCTCTCTCACTAACGGGAGAAGCCGCTATATGGTTTACCTAACTCCCCTATAACTCAATCTACACTAGGAATAAACTGAGGGATGTGTTATTAGCACGTTACTACCCGATGTCTAAGAAGCTAAACCACAAAGATAGAATGAAAATCTTTGTGGCACTACCAGGAGAATCTGTTTGTAGTTTTTGGGATGGGTTCACCTCGTTCTTGAGAAGTGTTTTGAATCACCGCATCAATAATGAGTCACTGTAAAAAATACTTCTATCGGGGATAGGATGATAATAATAAAGCAGTACTGGATACGATAGAGGGTTGTTCTTATGGGGAGTGTCCTTATGCTGAGATTGCTAAGAAGTTGGATAAAATCTCCTAAAATAATAGAGTTTGTAGCACTAGGAAGTCAGATACTGGGAGAAACACCTTTGAAGTGCAATTCGCGCACAACCCAGCCACAGAAGCTATTCGTGAGGAAATCGCTCAAATGAGAATAAGGCTTGCGTTGGTGTTGAAAAATGTCACTGGGGTTTCACAAAAGTTAAATGCGGTGAACTACTTGTCTAAACCACCACCACCACTAACTAATGAGCATTACTATGAGGAGGACTCTTATGCGATAAATGATCAGACGGGGGGTTTCCGACCTAACGCACAAAGCTCCAATAAGGAAAATTGGAGCCAAGGTCTAGGAAACCAAGGTTGGAACTATGGTAATTACAACCGAGAGGGTCATTATGTCCGAGATGGGAATTACAACCGCAACAACAACTTTAATCGAGGTAACTATGGTAACAGAAATGATAGGAGTGGGCCCTATGTTCCACCTCAAAATCCTGAAGTTGCTCCAAGGGATAGTGGAGGTAGTGTGGCACGACTTGAGGATATCTTGCAGAAAATGATGAGGAGGTTTAATACTAGTGATGAGCACACTAAAGAGTTGAGGAGTGACTTAGTCAGTATTGGGCAAAAAGTTGATGCACATGCAATCTCAATCAAGCATCTTGAGTTGCAGATGGACCATTTTTCTTCGACTCTGAACCTTTGCCAACCCGGCATTCTTCCTAGCAATACTCTCAAAAATCCTAAAAATGATGGACATTGTATGGCAGTCACAAATCGAGGTGGTAAGCAAATCGTTAACCCACCTATGTTGTCTCGTGTAAAAAATGTGATAAGAGGTGATGTTGAAGTAGTGGAGGTTAGTGATGAGTTAGAAGACAAAAAGGGGAAAGAAGTTGAGGTACACCAAAAGGTGACCCCCATGCCTAGACCATCACTTCCATTTCCACAGAGGTTAGTGAAAAAGACTGAGGATGGTAAATATCGGTGTTCAATTACTAGGTTGAAACAGTTTTCCATCAATGATCCTTTGATCGAAGCTCTCAAACAAATGCCCGGTTATCCCAAGTTCATGAAGGATATGGTTACTAAAAAAGATCTTTCAATTTTGAGAATGATGATAAAATGCAGCATTGTAGTGATATTTCTACGAGGTCTCTAGTGAAAAAGAAAGAAGATCTGGGTTCCTTCACTATTCCATGTACAATCGGGTTATTAGACATTGCAAAAGCATTATGTGACCTTGGGGAAGGTATAAATCTCATGCCTCTATCTATTTATAATAACTTTGGTTAGGGTGGCCCAAAGCCCACTGCGATGCGGCTACTGATGGCCGAAAGAACGGCAAAGAGGCCTATTGGCATACTCTACGATGTGTTAGTAAAGGTGGAGTCATTCATATTTCTGGCTGATTTTGTGATTCTGGATTGTGATGTTCATTTTGAGGTTCCTATTATCCTTGGGAGGCCATTCCTTGCTACGGGTAGAGCCTTGGTTGATATGGAGAAAGGCAAATGAAATTTTGGTTGAACAATGAAGAAGTGACTTTAAACATTTGTAGGTCCATGAGGTAGAGTCCTAAGATCCAGTCGATATCTTCCATGTCTTACAGAGTTGAAAGTAATCTGAGGTACAAATAAAAGAGTGTCTAGGTGTAGAAGCACTAGCGGAAGTGATCATGAATTTTGATAGGGATTGTATTGAAGAGTATGTGTCATTGGTCGCAGCACTTGATCGAGGTGATGTTTGGCTTAAACAAAAGAAGTTGGAGTTAGATATGAAGAATCGCGAGTCTCCACCTGCAAAACCATCTATAGATGAGGCTCCAAAAGTAGAACTTAAGGCTCTACCACCTCATCTGAGGTATGTATTATTGGGAAAAGGTGAAACTTTTCCGGTAATTATTGCATCATATTTGAATGTGCATCAAGTTGAGAGTTTGGTGGAGGTGTTAAAAAGGTTCATAAGATCTATTGGGTGGACTATTGCAGATATTATTGTGATCTTTCCCGGGATTTGTTCACATAAAATCTAACTCATGCCCGATAATAAGCCAAGTATTAAGCACCAGAGACATTTAAATTCACCTATGCAAGAGGTAGTAAAAGAGGAAATCATTAAGTGGTTGGATGCTAGAGTGATATATCCAATTTCCGATAGTAGTTGGTATGCCCTGTTCAGTGTGCACCTACGAAAGGGCGAATGATTGTGGTCCCCAATGAGAAAAATGAGCTTGTTCCAATGAGGCCGGTGACTGGATGGAGGGTATGTATGGATTACCAGAGATTAAATGCATGGACTGAGGAGGACCATTTTCCTATGCCCTTCATGGATCAGTTGTTAGATAAACTTGCAAGAAAGGCGTGATACTGTTTTCTTGATGGATATTCGGGTTATAATCAGATTTCTATTGCACTAGAAGATCAAGAGAAAACCACCTTTACTCATCCCTATGGAACCTTCGCGTTCAAGAGAATGTCATTTCAGTTATGTAATGCACCAGCCACATTTCAGAGATGTATGATGTCAATATTCTCTCATACGGTGGAGGACACTATTGAGGTATTTATGTATGATTTGTCAATGGTTGGTGACTCCTTTGAGCGGTGTTTGAGTCATTTGTCCGAGGTTCTTAAGAGGTGTGAATATTGAAACCTTGTTCTAAATTGGGAAAATTTTCACTTCACTGTGAAAGAAGGTATTGTATTCGGTCATCGCATTTGAGGGAAGGGTATAGAGTTTGATCGAGCTAAAGTTGAGGTGATAGAGCGACTTCCTCCACCTATCTCTGTAAAAGGTGTGAGAAGTTTTATTGGGCATGCAGGCTTGTACCAGAGGTTCATCAAGGATTTTTCAAAGATTGCACATCCTTGTGCAAGTTGCTTTATAAGTTTCATTTTGATGAATATTATCTTAAGGCATTTGTGAGTTGAAGGAAAAGTTGGTGTTTGCACCTATCATCATTTCTCCGGATTGGAGCAAGCCCTTTGAGGTGATGTGTGATGCGAGTGGGGTTGCTCTTGGTGTGTTATTGGGAAAAAGTAGGGACAAATACTTCATCCCATTTACTATACTAGTACAGCCCTTAATGAAGCCCAAAATAACTACACCATGACTAAACAAGAGCTCCTTGCAATATTCTTTGCTTTCAAGAAATTTCGCTCCTAATTGCTTGGTACTAGACGTATAGCGCATACTAATCAATCTGCTTTGAGATATTTGATGGCAAAGAAGGATGCGAAACTGAGGTTGATTCATTGGGTATTACTATTGCAAGAATTCGACTTTGAGGTAAAAGATAGAAAAGAGACCGAAAATCAAGATGATGATCACTTGTCCCGATTAGAAGATTAAGCAATGAGAGAGTTGGGTGAAGAGGCTGAGATTGATGATTCTTTCCCTGATGAGCATGTATTGTCTGCCTCCCAAGACTTGATCCCATGGTTCGCAGATTTCGTGAATTATCTAACTAATGATATCGTCCCACCGAAATTATCCTTTCATCAAAGGAAAAAGTTCATGCATGATGTGCCAATATTCTTGTGAGATGAGCCATATTTAAATAGGATTTGTGCTGATGGGCTTATTCGGCGTTGTGTGCTGGAGATTGAGATGTTGAGTGTTTTGGAGGCATGTCATTCTTTGCCTATAGGTGAGCATCATAGTGGTATTCGAAGTGCTCACAAGATCTTGCAATGTTTTTACTATTGGCAAACCATCCACCAAGATGCTCATGAGTTAACCAAGGCATGTGATAGATGCCAAAGAGACAGTGGCATTTCGTGAAAGCAAGAGCTCCCTCTAAACCCCATTTTTGTGATTGAGTTGTTTGATGTGTGGGAATTTTCTTTATGGGCCCTTTGTGAGTTCTAATGGGATGAAGTACATTCTTGTGGCAGTCGAATATGTGTTTAAATGGGTGTAAACTATTGCACACACAAATAATGAAGGGAAGAGTGTCACCGCATTATTGAAAAACAACATATTTTCCATATTTGGCATCCCAAGGGCTATTATTAGTGATGGGGGAACTCACTTTTGCAACAAGCTTTTATGGGATTATTGGAAAAGTATGGGGTTCACCATGATGTGGTCACTCCTTACCATCCTCAAACTAGTTGGCAAGTTGAGGTGTCAAACAGGGTGATTAAGTAAATTTTGGAAAAAAACGGTGAATGCTAGTAGAACGGATTGGTCAAGAAGGCTTGATGATGCTCTTTGGGCCTACCAGACAGCATACAAGACTCCCATAGGTATGTCACCTGTACAAACTTGTATATGGGAAGGCTTGTCACTTACCTGTTGAATTAGAGCATAAGTCCATGTGGGAAATGAAGAAGTTGAAAATGGATTGGAATGAGGCTGCGGAACATAGGTTAAACCGGTAGAATGAGCTTGATGAATTTTGCTTGAAGGGATATGAAAGTTCATCCCTCTACAAAGAAAAGATGAACAAGTACCATGACCAAAAGATTGAGAACTGCAATTTTTTAGTCGGGATTTGGTGCTTTTGTTCAATTCTAAGTTGCATTTGTTTCCGAGCAAACTCAAGTCCAAATTGACCGGTCCTATTTGATCACCTAACTATTCCCTCATGGTGAGGTTGAGTTGGAGAACAAGGAGGGTGTGAGGTTCAAGATGAATGGGCAGCGAACCAAAATTTATCGAGGACATGCTTAAATGGCGAAAAAAGTTATCAAGGAATACCATCTTGATTAAGTCTTAGTATACAAGAGCCCTCCATCGTGTCGCGGCGTTAAATCAAGCACTAATTGGGAGGCAATCCAATATGTATCCTCTAGCCAACTATAGGTTTTTTATGAATCTTTAGGCATAGTTGCAATATTTTTGCTTTTATTTATTTAATGTTCCGTCTGACTGCTCTTTTTTTTTTCATTTATAGTCTGGTCTAGAGCATAGATTAGGGCCTGTGTCTAAAACATTTCAAGAAAATACAAAAATATTATCTTAATGCGTGTTCAATGTGCAGGTATCAAATCAGCATAAATTTACTGAAAATATGGTTTGCTGCACCCATCGATGAAACCATCGATGGACCGTCGTGTCATCGATGGACCGTCGGTGCGATACGTTATGCCCAGGTATGTCTTTCAAATTGTCCAAGTTAGGTCACCCTCGACGGACCCCCATGACGGACCGTCGACCCTGTTACAGTCCGTCGATGGGGAATCGTCGCGCCTTTACCAACCGACCGGACCCAACCCGTCCGGTTGAATATTAAAAGTTTTAAACATTTAAAATTCCCACGTCTTCACATAACCCCTCATAACCGTTTCTTTCCTCGTTTCCTACCATTTTCCCCACTTCATCACCATTAACTCTTGTTCCCTCTTCATCTTCTGATTTACCACATTTGCCCCAAATTCCCACAGTCCCTTTCTCTCCCAAATTCTCCCAGTTTCTTCATTCCATTGCCGATCGGTGTTCGTGGTGGTTGTTGCCACTGTTCAACTCCTAGAAGTCATACTCCTATTCCTCTACTACAGTTGTCAGGTATGATATTCTGCTCCACTTAGATTAGCTTTTGTTAACATTCCTGATTACTATGATGTCTAACTGTTTGGGTACTTAATTTTGGACCATGTTTCATGCTAAAAAAAACACACAAATCTTCTCAGTCCCTTAGAACACTAAAATTGAAAGGGATATGGGTGTACTATAAAAAAATAGCCTGTATTTGCTTGATTGTGTTCCTCACCTAGGGTTTGATAGGCTATCGAAAATGCATGTAAAAACTAGGAAAATTCATGCCCTAAGGATGATGGGATGCTAGGTAAATATTTAGTTAACTTAGGCTTTTAAGAATAGGTCAAATAAGTATGATAGGTTATGAAAGTTTGGCTGCAAAACTCTTTTCCCTGAAGGTCAGTTTGAGACCCCGTCAATGGACCGTCGGTCCCTCGACGGACCGTCGTTGGGGTGTGTCATCCCTACCTTCATTAGTTTACTCTAACTGTCCCTTTATTGACCACTTTGATGTATCATTGTTCCTTCGACGGTCCGTCTGCACAACCATCAACACTCTAATAACCTTTGTTTATAACGTTTTTAAAATTTATATTAAGTGTCTCTCGATGGACCCTATGAAGGATCGTCATCCCTTTGACGGTCCGTCCTGCACAACCGTAGACACTGTCACAACCTTTGTTTCTGACATTTTTAAAATTTATTCTTAGTGTTCCTCGACGGACCCCATGACGAACCGTCAATGGGTCCGTCCAGCACTCTGTACTTCTGCACTAGCATTTCTTTTCTATGTTTTACTGCTTCCTTTGGTTCTAACTACTTCTCTCTGAGAGTAGAAAAGGCACCTAAACAGGACAGTGTCTACTCACGAGGGCGTTCCAAGTCAGTTGCCCCGTCGAACTGGCTATCATAGTCTCAGATGATGACCGTAACCCAGAGTACGTGCCAGAAAGCATCCGCACTCGTACCCCTGCTGCCCGTTCCACTAGAGCCACGCCCACGAGAATGGCGCCCAGTGTAGTCACTACCTTCCAGTCTTAAGAGGAGCGCATACTGACTGGCACACCTTCTGAGTCTGCTTAACAGTCTGAGAGAGCATCTGGCTCTGAGGATGCTTTCGGTTCTGAGGAATTGTCTAGTTCTGAGGAGGTCTCCGGGTCTGAGGAGGTCTCAGGGTCTGACGAGGCCTCTGCTCCCGCCACCGCATCCCAGTCTACCTCGTCTGATAAGACTGATAGTGCTGGCTCTACTCTAGCACCCCAGACTGGCGTCCCCGCCTCGGTTGCTGATCAGCCCAACCGGTGGTGTGTTTAGGGGAAATATCATGTATACACCGTCTCCAAGCTACCTAATGACAAAGGGGTCATGATTCGGACCCTGACACTAGAGTGGCGGTTCCTTATGGGGAGTCTCCCTACTATGCCGGCTATTCATGAACATTCACCAGTCATCAGCTAGAGTGGACGGCTCGAAATGTAGGTCGCTACAGTGAGGAGATGCTCCGAGAGTTCTACGCCTCCTATATGGCAACTCTCCGATCTCAGCTTGCCAGGCGGGCAGCCCCCGCCAAAAATGCACCTTTTGATTACGTCCATGTCTGCGGCAAGTGGTTTGACATTTTCTTGTAAGCAATCCGCAGGTATCTCTATGGCGCGGATGTTGATTCAACTCGGACACCTCTCACCGCCGAGTTTGACTATCGGTGGAAGTTGATTAAAGATGGTCGGTTCCAGAATGAGCCAAAGTTGAGAGAGACCACCAAGAGGTGGATTGCACAGTACTGTTCTATTAATGGTGAGGCCGACAATTGGGAGCTAAAGCCCGAGGGAAGTATCAAGAAGGCTAATCTGACCTTTACAACCAAGTTTTTGTGGCCACTGGTCCGACACTACCTTTCCCCCAGTGCTGCTGATAATATTATCATCTGGGATTGTGCAGTGCTGCTGATAATATTTTCACCTGGGATCATGAAGGTCACTACTACTTACCCTTTCCCGTACATGGTTTTTGCTCTATGCAGGTTAGCAGGAGTGACTGTGTGGAACATTGATGTGCTCAAGACCCCGTGAGTCATAATAGATATTGTCCTCATTCGGGATGAGGACAATGAGTTGGCTCCCAAAAGAGGGCCCTGTATAGAGGTGCAGCCCCTAGGTGAGAACCTGGCAGCCACGGTATAGAAGGACTAAGGGTATAATCCGGCTACATCTGAGCCTACCGATACCACTCTGGTCGAGTCTATCCCGAGTGGCAGCACTGTTCTAAGCTCCTCCCGCTCTATCCCATCTGCTACACTGGTCCCTCTAGCTAGGGTCCACACACTGAGCGGAAGGTAATAGAGGTCCACCTGCGCTTAAACGCTTTTGAGCTGTGGATTCTTGACCGACCAGCCCCTATAGTTGATGTGACGGCTCTCCAGGCTGCTGTGGATAGTCTTAGAGAAGATTTAGATACTATACTACAGGCTCGGGTGTCGGAGTCTGAGGCCCCTTCTGTAGAGCGTGCTGAGGACACAGTGTTGGCTACGTTGTTCTCCACTTCCACAATGCCACAGCCTACACCATGAGAGCATGCCAAGAGGCACCGGACTATATACGAAGAGGAGCCCCGGTCTTGGAAGAAAGAGCTCCTTGAGTTGGAAGCTTCAAGGAGAGCCTCGCTTATTGATGAGAAGGCCCGCCAGTTGAGGGATATAGAGTTGGTTGTTGAGGGTCTAGCTCCATAGTTGAAGTGGCTGAGATTTAACTACTGTAAATGTTGTTGTTGCAGAGGACACTACTTAGGGTGTCCCGACTACATATGGAGCGGGTTTCGCGCAATCGGACCCGCGAGCTTGTTGATCGCCGGTGCTTTGTGCCTCAGGTTTGCTTCACCTACCACCTTATTTTATATACTTTTATGCATTGGGGACAATTTAATGTATTTTTGTTGGGAGTGGGGTAAATGGAAAGTGAGTGCTAGGGTGAAGTCTAAGTAGCCCTATTCAGGATCCTCTCTTGGGGTTTACTTGCTTGTGTTCTTTTCCCCCAAGAGACTGGTTATTTTTATTGTTGAACCATCATGTTAGTATCTTTTGTACATAGTATAGAAATAGAATTTAAAGCATGATGGCTAAACAAAATGATATCCTAATTTAAAGAAAATGTTGCATGACTAGGCACAGTAACTGATAAATATGTGGCTTTAAGAATGACATAGAGATACACCACTGCATGACCCTAAATCTAAGACTCTAAGAAGGTTTCTGATAATTTGGTAGAGTAATGAGATTTCAAGTGAGTGTGAGTAAAATTTGAATAGTCCACTATTTGTACTGAGCTACAACTTGCCTGGTTAGTCCTGCTAAAAGTAAGTCGTAATAGACAATTACGAAAGGATCATAAGCCCTTTTTCAATATAGCAAATCTTTATCTTAAATAATAGAAAAAAATGAATAAAATTAATACATTCTTGATCCAAATGATTTGAGCTTAAAATAGACCTTTCTTTTTCACCCCAGCTGATCTTTTTTGGGAACAATGTGTTGGTCCTGGTCCCTCCTTAGACATGTGCACCTCATCTTATGTCAAAAGCAAAAGTTGAGGATGGCTAATGCAGAAAACAACCTTGTCATGCCCTGACCAAACTTTGAGTATTGTGTACCTTTACTCATGGCAAAGCCATGAGTTGAGGGTGGCTATTATGAGGAATACTCCAGAAATTGGAGTTGAAAGAATAAAGAGAGAAACAACAAAAGAAAAGTGACTCAAGAAAAGTTTAAAGCAAAGAAAAAAATTAAAAATTAAAAAAAAATACAAGAAAAGAGAAGAGTCACTTATCCAAAAGGAAAAAAGGGAAAATAGCAAGGTTAAAGAAAATTGAGAAAAAGAGCAGAATAAAATGATAAAAAGGTAGGATTCCTAGACGTTATGTCAACGAGGGGAACAAGTCACTAAAATATATCTAAATGCACCCTACCTAACCTTGATCCTACATTACAAGCTAAAAAAGTCCTATCGTTATTCGAAGAGTGCATTATTCACTTAAAGAAGTGAAATAAGGGCAAGCATATGGAAACAGGTATAAATGAGGTGAGAATTTTTCTAAGAGTGAGTGTCGAAAAATAATCCTTATACTCAAACTGAAATCATTGTGTGAAAAATAAGGATGTTGTTTTGAAGTGAGGACACTAGTTGCAATACCCAAATAATTGGTACCTTAGTGAGAGATCAAAGAGGATAAGTGTCGGTGTATGGTAAGTCTGTCATGGTCTGATCCACATGAACAAGCCTAATAGTGATAGCATGCATATAAGGATACTTTTGTATAAATATTTGTGGTAAGTCATAGTGTGTCGCTTAAGGACAAACAACGAATTTAAATGGAGGGTGTTGATGTACCGTGGTTTCATGGTACTTTCAATGCTTTTTCCTTAAATTTAGTGTGTGTCTAAGGCCTTTTTGTATTGGTTTTAATGTAGTTTTCTCTTAGTTTGCAGGAAATCTATCTAAAAGGAGAAAGTGGGAGAATTGTTTTAAAAATTAGAGAAGTGACGACCTACAGAGCCATCGACGGTCTGTCGTGATCTCGATGGTCCGTACGTGGCCACCGTCATACGAAGAAAAAGGCTACTAAAGGAAGTTGGGGAATTCAAACCAATTGTGGGGCTACAGAGGATCTCTACGGACCGTTATAGACACGACGGACCATGCTGCAAATCCGTCAATGTTAATAGAAAGTAGCCCCAGTACCCATCTCCAAAAGATTCTAAGTATGGAAGAATGGAAGACATTGACGGATCGTCGTGCATGCAACGGATCGCCATCCATGTCCGTCAATGGTAATAGAAAGTTAGTGAAGAAAGCAACAGAAAAAAGAGTTATGATTGGAACGATGGAGGGACTCGACGGTCCGTCATGACCTCGCTGGTCTATCGCTCCATTAATCGACTCAGATGCGTTTTTTGGAATATTTTCCTCAAATAGATTTCCCTCTTTTGTTAGGACTCTATTATTATAAATACTTGTAAAACCTCATTTTTAGAGTTAGACTCCACGATATTTTCTAGTTTTATTGTTCTAAGTGTTGAATATTGGGATTTTGTGAAAATTACTTTATTTTCTGGAATCGTTTGTTGCAAGTTTTAGATTAATTCAAGTAATCTTCTGGATATTCTTCAATCTCAGCAAAGTAAGTGCATGGATTCTTATCTAATTAATATGAATTGTGTGATTATTAACATGGGTAACTACACTCCATAACTAGGGTTATGGGAACCATGGGTAAATAACAAGGTAAAACCTAGCTAAAATAACAATTCTCGAATAGTGTATTGCATGTATTTATAATTCTTTCGTTTAGAAGTCTTTTTAAAACGAGTGCACGCTTTAGAAATCGCCTTGTTGCTACTTGGACCAAGGAGGTAGATAATTAGAAAAGAATTATCAACGTAGATATATTATACACTATCTAATAGGCTAGTGTCTGTTGGTGCGAAGTAACATCTAAGCCAAACAACGATTGTGATGCATAATATGAGGTAAAGGTAAGGTTTAGTAAAACATACACACATAGTCGGACCAAGGTGCGGAGTGAAATTTCCTAGTTGCCGGACCAAGGAATTAGGAATACATAACTTACCAGTTTGCGTGCAGGATACTAGGAAAGGATTGTTATAGCTAGAATTGTCATGTTATGAACTTGTAGGGAACACTTAATCCCTAGTTACTATTATTACTTGATAATAAATCAAATCTTTGAACATTTTACTTATTTACTTAGAAATAATTAATTACAGTTATTGATTAAAACCCCCTTTTTAGTAACTTGTTTCTTGGAAATGACTTGCCTAAATTGACGTAATAATAGGTTAAAGTTAAGTCTAAATCATTTTTCTCGTGGGATCGATCACAACCTCATAGTTGGGTTCTTTACTTGATACGACCTCTTATACTTCTTTTCGAGAAGTAAATTTGAGCGTATCATATGGGAAGCGTCATTCAACACGTATCCTGGTGAAGTCTCAAGCCAGTTGACAAAACTCAAACCCAACGATAGCCAATGGTACGTTCGTCGTTGGGACTACGGGTTGTCGATTGAGGCATCGATGCAGCCTACAATATCACAGCCAGGCGAACTGTTTCATTAAGGGGTGAATGGAAAATTGACACCACGTCCTAACCTAACCCTAGGAGGTTTATTTAGATATTTTTGGGTATACTTAGTTAGTTAAAAAGACAAAACCCATCCCCAATTCATATTCTCAAAATTAGACATCCCTCCAAATTTAAAAAAAACTATAGAAACCTTCATTGGAGATGAAGCTTAATAACAACTTGTAGATTTGATTGTGATGGTTTCTTCATAAAATTTTCATGGTTTTTCTCATATAGTGAGTTATGCTGATCCTTCATCCTTATTCAACCTTTCTTCGTAGGAGTTCCTTCCAATGTTTTCAATGAAAATTCATTATCAAACCTTGAATCTTCAAATCTATTCATGGGTTCTTTCTCAAAACGTTATAAAAAGCTTTGTTATGATGAATTGATGTTAATGTACTGATTGTAAAGTGAATGGAAATCGAATTGATGATGAACCCATGTTACCTCCAATTCTCAAATTGGGCATTGGTGATATTGATTATGTTGATTGGATTATGATTCTAGCATGTTGAATTGCTTGTATCTACTGCCTATCACATAAATTGATTATAAATTATGTGTAATGGATGTAATATGGATCAAGGTTTGAAGATTTGCTAGTATTGACTTATGTTCTTCTATCTTCTATTGATTAGTAATGCAGAGCACTTATATGATCTCGATTCTAGGGCAATTGATGTATGATTTTGTTTAGGTTGTCATGTCTTTAGATACTCCCCTTTATCTTATTAATGATTAATTGTATGTATTGATCAATGATGATTAAAGCAAGGGATTTTTGGTAAGATTGATCTATGTTCTTCTATCCTCTATAGATATAATGCAATGTATAGAATGTAATCTTAATTCTACGATAGATGAAGCATGCTTTCGTTTTTGTTAAGATACATTTAGCTACTGCCCTATACGTTAATTTTTGATGAAATATGAGTATTGATCAATGGTGATCAAAGGTTGATGAATTTGTAATATCACCTACTTTCTTTAGTTTTCCTATAGAATTTCTAGATGATTGGCCTTGTATACCATTATGTGGTATGGTCCACTTATAGTGGCGGTGATTACTTGTTGTCATTATATATATATATATATATATATATATATATGTGTGTGTGTGTGTGTGTGTGTGTGTGTATTATGTCCTTTAAGTCAAATTAGTTATATATGAATCGGTGGTTATGATGATCATACTATGTGAAGCTTATGCCTGGTTTCTATTGTAGTTTATGATGTAGGTTGTTCTGCTAATGTTCTGAGTATGTTGGCATCTTATGTGTGGTCTATATGCTGCCAATAATGAAGTATAAATTGTGAATGACCCCTTACCTATGTACCAATACATGACGGCGTGATTAGATAATGTTAGGAGTCTTGAATACAAGTGTTGAAGTTATCTTGTCTCCTATGATAGTATGTGTTGTGTGGTCTATGTTTCAATGTGCATTGTGTTCCTAATAGGGTGGCTGCCTTTATATGTTGTTGATATCCATTATGTGATTATGTTGACCAATGTACACACACTTATACTTTATGCATTCTTACAAATAGTATAGGTTTTTGGTGTCTAATGAAAGGTTATTCTCATATGCACTAATGTTTACTACTATGCATTTAAAGTATATGTCCATGATGTAAGTTATTTATTCCTTAACAAGAATGACTTGATAGGTGTACTAGTATGGACAGGTGTATGGGACCTTGTCTATGCATTGCACATGTGTGTCTTGATAGGATAGTTCCTAGGTTTGTGATCCATTTACATGAACATGAATTCATGAGTATGTTATGAATATGCATAGTGTCTGAATGTGTTTATGTGAAAGTATTGCTCATGTAGTTACACTTATACCCCTAATCATGAATAAAGTGAAGTATGAATATGTGTGGTCTAAAGGTGTTAAGTTAAAGGTTTGCTCACATGTATGCACACACACACACATGTATGATGATCTAGTAAATAGAGGGGCGCTAGAAAGGTGTTCTTAAGGGTACCCTAATCTAGATGGTTCTTTACACATTCTATGTCAATATGAAAGGACTTCTCACATGATTTAGGTTGATGAACTCTCCTCTATGAACTATGAGCTAAGCATATGAGAAGATACTATAGTCAACTACATGTTCCTTTTAAATGCATGTTTTTGCATGGTTGTCATACTTAGTGCATTCTTGTTGTTTCGCCTATCTTCTTTACCTTTTTACAAAAAGTGTAGGTTATGGATTCTTAAAGGATGTCTCTAATGGTGAGGATCTGGATATGTGATTACCAATATCAAGTAAAGGAATCCTTAAGTTCAACGAATTCCTATGTCATGCCCTATTGTAAAGTCTTGTATTAGTTTACTTATGATTTATGTTGTAAGGGTCGTGTCCCTAATGTACTCTAATGATGTGCGATGAAAGTTTTAAATTTTCCGCTAAATTTACCTATGAAAATGCGATGAATGATCACTATGGGCTTGTATAAGGACTCCAAGAGTTCAAGTATGCCATGTTACTTCTAGGGGTGCTCCATGATCGTGGCAAATGGTCTTTGAGAATGTGTATCAACTATTTTCAATTCAACAAAGTTACCATAAAGAATAAGTACCCACATCCTAGGATTAATGACTTGTTTGATCTACTCCAAGGAACGAGTTACTTTTCAAAGATTAAATTGAGTTCGAGTTATCACCAATTTATAGTGAGGGGGGTTGATATTCTGAAAACAACATTCAGAATAAGATATGGTCACTTTTGAATTCCTAGTTATGTCATTTTGTGTAACAAATGCCATGGCGGCTTTCATGGACCTTATGCATCATGTTTTTATAGAGTATCTTGATTTGTTTGTGATTGTCTTATTGATGACATTTTGATATACTCTAGGAGTGAGAATGATCACATAAGACATTTGAGGATAGTTTTGCAAGTTCTCACAGAAAACCAACTTTTTGTAAGTTTAATAAATGTGAATTTTTGTTGAGATTGGTTAAGTTTCTTGGTCATGATAAAAAAGAGCTATTGAAGGAGGCTCATAGGTTGGCCATGTTGGGTGTCCGACTAGAAGACTCTCCAAAGGGTGGTTTTATGGTTCTCCATAACTCCGAGTTATCTTTAGTTGTGTATGTGAAGTCTAAGTAACATCGTGATCCTCTAATTATAGTGTTGAAAAAATTGGTCCTTATAAAGAATAATGAATCTTTCCCAAGGGGAGAATGGGGTACTCAGGTACTAAGGAAGGTTATTTGTGCCAGATGTGAGATTTTTAAGGGATATAATCATGAAAGAGGCTCATGGCTCTCGATATTCCATTCATCCAGGAGCCACTAAGATGTATCATGACTTGCGGAATATTTATTGTGGAATTGAATGAAAAGTGATACGGCAAACTTTGTTATTAGCTGCTCGAATTACCAACAATTCAAAGCCGAGCATTAAGGGCCGGGAGGTCTAACACAAGATATTGATATTCATACTTAGAATTGGGAAGATGTAAGCATGTACTTTGTGGTAGGTTTGCCTCGAACGCGTAGATAACATGAATCCATTTGGGTCATAGCGGATAGGTTGATTAAGTCAGCCCACTTTCTTCTCATAAAAGTTTCTTATTCAGCGTAGGAGTATTCTAGATTGTATGTTAAGGAGATTGTAGGTTGCATTGGCCCCCTTGTCAATTATTTCAGATAGAGGTGACCAATTCACTTTGCATTTTAGGAGTTCTTTCCAAAGTGAGATTGGTACTCAAGTGAAACTTTGTACCGCTTTCCACCCACAAAAAGAAGGTCAAGCGGATCGAACCATTCAAACGTTAGAAGACATGTTAATAATTTCTGTAATTAATTTCGAAGTAAATTGGGATGATCACTTACCATTTATAGAGTACTCCTACAACAATAGTTATCATTTGAGTATCGGTATGGCACCTTTTCAAACACTTTATTGTATGAGGTGCCGATCTTCGGTTGGGTGGTTTAAAGTGGGTGAGTTTGCTCTTCTTGGTGCCGAAATATTATATAAAGCCATGGAGAAAGTTCAACTCATAAGAGAGAGGTCAAAAAAGGTTTATAGTCGGCAAAAATCTTATGTCAAAAATAGAAAGAGAGACCTTGAATATGAAGTAGTTGATTGGGTCCATTTGAAAATCTTACCCGTGAAAAAGGTGATGAGGTTTTGAAAGAAGGGGAAACTCACCTTATTGAGGGATACGGAGGTTTCCTCCATCAAAGTTCTATCGAGGAACACCTTATTGAGGGTGCAACATAGGAGGCCGAGGCCGACATTAAGTCTCGTGATCCTCATCTTTTTCCTCCTACTCCTAGCCAAGGTTAAGGTCAGTAGTTTTCTCTTAAATGACTACTATGAATAATGTTGAACTTATCATGTTTTCTAATATGCTCATGTTTTAGTAGAATTTCATTCCTAAATTGATATCTCATAAGTATGCTTCTCATGGCTTATTTGGACTTAAATATGTAGTTTGTTATATTGCTTTCATGAGAGTTGTATTAAACATGTTTAGTGTTGTCTTGATAAGAAAAAATTGCATGTCAACTCTTTATAGGTGTTCATGTTGACCTTATATTAATATGGAGAAGGTAGTTCCTCCATATGTGATGTAAATTATAAGCTCTTATGTGTTATGAAATTTGGAGTAAGCTCCTATACGATGATGTTATGTTTATGTGTTGAAAGGAGTTGAAATTTCTCCTATGAGTTGCCACTAATTATGATATTCTTGTTGATGGGATGCTAGTCTTGAGTCTTTCTTCCTTATTCCCTAGTATTGGTTTAAGGTGTCATTTAGGTACGAATGTTCCTAAGGGGGGATATTCAAACACCCTGGAAATTCTATGCCCTAGACTAGAGCCTCACATAGGAATTTATGATTATTATAGAACTAAAAGAGTGTAAATAACTTGGTTTAGAAGTATTATAACCAAATCGCTAAGAAATGACCATGACGTCCGGGGAACTAGTAAAATTGAACTAGAAAATGTCCATAGGTCTTGTCAAGATTTGGGAGTGTCATATGAAGTCTAAAACATGTAAAAAGAATTTAATAGGTAAAATGATGTATATAGGGTCAAAGCTTCCAGGTCCGACCCCCAAAGGATCGCCCTAGGGGTCCACGAAGGGACTCCACCTTCGGACAAGCAAGCTGTCAAAAGACAGCAAGAAATTGCACTTAGAGGGATCCAGTCCGCGTTGCAGACTTTGCACACCCATGGACAAAATCTTGGTATGCAATGTGGACATGTTACGTAATTGTCTGGTTCAAAAATTAATCTTGGAAAAGTATACAGGAACTGCTCCGCAACGCAAACTTGTTTCCCGATGAAAATTTTGAAATTAGAATTCAAGTTTGACATCACTAAAGGGTCAAATTAAGTGAGGATATTTTGGTTATTTTGAGTGAGGGTTATATATTAATTTAAAATCATTTTTTTACCACAATTTCCTATTAAAACCAAATCCCCAAATAAAAATCTAAAATCTCTCTCTTCTCTCTACATTCTCTTTCTACCCAACCTCTATTGAAGAAGCTTTGTAGCTTAAAGATGAAGACCAAATCCTCCAATATTCTACTACAATTTGGTAGCTATTCATTTTTAAGGTATGGTTTCTTGCGAATCTTTTCCCCAAGAGTTTCCTCCAAAAGATTATTTCTAAATCTCCCAAAACTAGGGTTTTCTTCCATACATGGGTCTTCTTTGAAAAATGAATTGTGAATAAATTGTGTTAAATTATGATTATTTAATGGTTTATAAGTATATATTTATGGTTAATTGATGATTTCCTATGAGTTTTCCCTAAACCCATGTCTTTCCCCAATTTCCTCAAATCTTGGATTTAGTAAGGTGAATTGTTGAAGGGGATGAACATGATAATTGTTTAATTTGATGTTAATTATGAAATTACTTCATGAATTACCTTGTTTTGTGTATTGGATATACATTCTTAGGTGATTGAGGTGTGAAGTCCCATTAAGTGCAAGAAGGTAGGATTGTTTATTCTCGCTTGAGTTCAATTATGAAAAGTGAGTTATTTAGATAGTAATGATCTTATGTCTAATGTGTTGTTGTAATGTTTATGACAATCATTCCTCATACCTAACCCTAGACATCTAAAATATCCACAAAGTATGTATGAATGTTATGATATGATTATTATATGATTGATAGTGTTCTTATTATTGTAATAATGTGCTAAGTGGAAGGTTTACTCACTTGTATATTGGTTTCTAAAGTGAAAGGGATGTTTGCACTTTTATTTACCTATGAGCTATTATGTTGAGATGTTAATATAAGGGCCTATAAAGGCTAGTGTGAACTTACAAAATAACAAAATATGGTTATAAGAACGGAATAGATTCTTAGCACCGAAAGGGCATGTAAATGAGATGGATGTCTCACATTTAGTAAGTCCGACCTCCCACATGGGTTTCCTCACGTTAGTAAGTCCGAATTCCATGTTTTATCATGAGATGGTAACTCCCATATTAGTAAGTTAGGATTCCTAGTAACAATCTACTTGACCCTTAACTATGTGCCCACATAGGACTATATCTTAGTGGATCCACCTAGATAGCTATGTACGAAAGGTTACACCTCAGGCAAGTGTTGACCCTCTCTTTACGGTGTGGGACTAGAACTCCAAATTACATGTATCTCACATGATCTGATGTCCGTTATTGTTCTTCTTTCCCTAATGTAAAAGTAAATAAACAAGTTGAGTTCATTATCTCATATAGGGCTTGTCTTGAAGGTTTCTACATGATGTGAGTGAGGGTATGGGACTTCTCTTACATATTGCACTTGTGGGATCCTAAGGGATGGTTCTTGTAGTGTTCTTTTATGATTGTGATTATAATGATGCCTATGTTGATAAGCTATGAGTAGCATTGATTTATGAAGAATTTCATGATGAAATATGAATATATGTTGCAAGTATGAAGTGGGTTGCTTTATGTGATACTTAGCTTTGGATAGGGTAATGGAATTCTATCTTCGGAATTGCACAAGTACTGCTTAGGTGTTCTACATGTTGGGTTGATATTAAGTAGAATTGACTTACTATGTTTATTATATGTGCATGTTGATCTAATTGATAGAAAGCATGATTTTGACTAAAATATCCTTTTCTCATGCATTGATGATTTTTGTACATAGAAGACATAATTAGTACGTGCGATGTACTAACCCTTATTTCTCCATTTTCCCCAAACATTTTAGGATTGGGTAGTCAAGGAGTTTGTGGCCACTTGCAAGGAAGACTTGGATTATTTCCCAAGTCATTGGTGAGTCCTCAAGTTTGTGGATGTTTCCCTATTCTACTCTAGCTATGATGTTGCGTATGTTTAGAGTTATTCTTTCATTTATCGATTAAGACAATTGATGTAAGCCTATAATGGCATATTGAATTTGTATTGCCTATATTGGCGTATTGGAGTTGTACTCTTTTAGATGGTTTATATGTAATATGAGACTTTACTCTTATCTTTTTGATTATATTAAAAGAGAAGTCTATGTAAACTTCATATACGAGGAGTCTATGTAAACTCCATATATGATATGCGAGAAATCTAAGTACACTTCACTGTGTAAAAAAGTTTAAATTGTCCGCATTTTTTACCTTATATGTGAAATGATATATGCTATGGTCTTGTCTAAATCCTCTTCGAGGACAAGGACGCCGGTAACGGTTAGGGGGTACTTAAGGTCGTTACACTACCCTTTTTTGTCTATAAATAGAGGGGTTTCCTCTAATTTTAAAACAACAAAAATACTAAACTTCTTCTTCTTTTTCCGCACAATTATATGTTTGATTCTAAACTCTACTACTACCTTCTCTTCATCCTCGTCCTTCTTCTCCTCCACCTCCTCCTCCTCCATTAAATATTTGATTCTGAAATCCTTCTTCTTCTTTTGCACAATTAAATATTTGTATACTATGCTCCTGCTGAGTGACTCACTGACACTAAAAATTTTCGTATTGTTACACTGGTGAATAAAATTGTTTCATTCTAAAAGTATCTGTTTTTCTAAGCCTTGTGAAATAGAGGGGAATGATTTCCTCAAGGATACACTATGCATTCAGTGGGCTCGATTTTTCCTTTCTATTTCATTCTATTATTGTAGATCCTGATATGTTTTTCACAATAATTAATTTATGTTTATGATATTGATTCTTATTTTTGAGTACATGTTTAAACTTTATTATTTATGTTTCTGTAAAGTTGTTGTTATAAGATATTGTTAGTAGAGAATCTATTTAAATTCAACTATTGCAAATTTACAAATAACTTTTGATAAAAGACATTTATTTTAAACATTCTCCAAAAAAATTTGTTCTTCTCCAAGAGATTAAGCTTAAAAAGTTATATGATTTTCTGTTGTTGTCATATTAATGTTAATACTAAAGAGATTAAAAAAGTAGAAAGTCAAATAATATAATTCAAACTAGCCCGCCTACATGGAGCCAACACAAACATTGATTCCCTTTTAATTTATTTATTTTCAAAATTAGTCTTCCCCTTTCATGAGAAGTTGTGAATTTTATGAAAAGTTGTGAGTTTTATGAAAAGTAGTAAGTTTTATGAAAAGTTGTGACTTTTATTGAAATGTTTTGACTTTTATGAACAGTTGTGACTTTTATGAAGAGTTGCAACATTTATGAAAGGTTGCAACTGTTGTGAAATGTTGTGACATTTCTGAAGAGTTTTGACTTTTTCCAAAGAGTTGTGACCTTTTTGGTAAAGCTTAATAAGCATTTGATCACACTACTCTTTTTGTCTATAAATAGAGGGGTTCCATCTCATTTTAAAACAACGAAAATTATGAACATCTTGTTCTTTTTCCCCACTATTAAATGTTTGATTCTAAACTACTACTTATTATTATTATTATTTTTCTGCACAATTAAATATTTGACTCCTTTATCTCTGCACAATTAAATATTTGTGTACTTTGTTCATGTTAAGTGGCTCAATGACATTATTGTTTTTGTATTGTTACACTAGTGAATAAAATTGCTTCATCGTAAGAGTATCTATTTCATTAAACCTCGGGATGTACAGGGTTATGATTTTCTTAAGGAGACATTGTGCATTCAGTGGGATAAATTTTTCCTTTCTGTTTCATTTTATTATTGCAGATCTGGTATGTTTTTTTTTACAATAATAAATTTATGCTTATGATATTTAATTCTTGTCTTTGGGTACATGTTTAAACACTATCGTTTATGCTTCTTTAATTTTATTGTTGTAAGATTTTGTTAGTGCAGAATATATGTAAATCAAACTATTGCAGATTCACAAGTAACATTTTACACAACACTTTATTTAGAACATTCTCCAAACAAATCTTTTCTTCTCCAAGAGAAAAAGCCTAAAAATTTGTATGATTTTTATTGTTATCATAATAATGTTAGTATTTACAGGAGTAAAAAAAATAAAAAGCCATATAATAGAATTAAAACTAGCAATTAATGATAATTATATGATACGCAATTATGATTATTCTCTTACACCAAAGTACTTATTCGAACTTTTTTCCAATATTCCTTACTTCTCTTTCATAATTTTCAAAGATCCTTACTGTTTTGTTTGTGAACAAGTTCAATTTCAAAACACTATCATAACTATATTACATATGAAATTTGAATTTTTAAAGATTACATTTTACTTTTAAAACACACAATGAGTGCATATTACTTATTGGTATATCATATAATTATGGAACCTTTGTTCTTAATATATTAAAATCTATTTAATATTTTTAAATTAATTGGTAGTATTATACTAACAAATTTGAAAAGAAGAAAACTGAGATAATTATTTATTTGAGTCTCTAATCAAAGACACTATTTAACCATGCATACGGATGATAAAAATAAAGTAACCATTGTAAAATTTTAGAAGCAAATTAATGTATTTATAAAATGTAATTATGTTAACTAGGGGAAAATAGTGTTATGATTTGTAATTTTTTATTTTCTTTTAATAAAACTAATTGTAAACTACAATTTAATAACCTCGATACTTTTAAAAAGGCATAACAAACACATTGGACCCTAAACTTGACTTCAAATTTTTACTTTGACCTATTTTCAGAATGTTCAAAAATGCACTTTAATTATTCAACTTTTAAATAAATAAACACATGAGTCCTACATGGCACAATACACGTAGGACACCATGTAAGAAAGAAAATGACATGTAAAATGACATGTAGGACATGTGTATCTATTTATTCAATTTTATACAAGTTTAAGTGTTTATTTGTGCACATCCAAATTTGAAAGAAATAAATGTGATTTGAAGTCAAGTTAAAAGGCACATTTATGCATTATGCCTTTTAAAAAAGATTTTAGATAAAACTATTCCAACATCAAAATACAAGAAAAGTTCAATTTTAGTAACTTTTAAAGAAGAATGTTTTAATGTCCATTTACTAGTATATGTATAAAGGAAAACCTTATTGTCGCCTACGTGGTGCCACCACCATCAAGGAAACCCTTTTCATTTAATTTATTCTCAAAAATACCCTCCCTTTACGAACCCCCTACATTAAAGGTCACTTCAACCCAAACAACCCAAACTCCCTTGCTTTGTTTCGACACCAACAGTCACACCGCCTCAACAACCCAACACCGCAGAAGAGCGCCTCTTAATAGTTGGAAAAAATAAGTAGTTATGCATCTTCCGAAATAGTACACCTCATTGTTACAGGTGCCAACCTCATCCAAATCTATTGAATGATCTATAAAATACCTCGAAACCTTATTTACACCCATTCTCTATCCCTTCTTTCTGGCTTGCCTACTAAATTCACAATTATTCTTCTACAATTTGAAAACTTTACCGAATATTTGACATTCACTTCTTTCAAACATGGTACTACTCACAATGAATTGTTAGTTAGGGTACGAGTCTGCACGATGTGGGAATTTATTTATCACAAATGAAGTCGGGGAATAATAAGCCTTGATTTGATACTTATTGTTGAAAAGTTGTTGCATCATTCTTATTCAAATTATACACCATTGTGAATTTTATTATTCTTACACATTTCCTTCGAACATGGAACTTTGATGCATGTAGTAATCTTGAAGAATCAAGTTACCAAGTTCCTAGATATGTCGAGTGAAGGTTGTGCATTAATTATCAAAAACTTCTAAATGTTAGAAATAACTGGTGAATACAGACCAGCGCAGTTGAACTTTAAAATAGCATTCTTGCGGATAACTATCATAAAAAAAAAATCCAGGATGATATTGTTCACATCTGTAAATGGGTTTCAATTTATTCAATAAGAAATGATTCTCTCAAAGGTCAACAACAACATCTACCTATCATGTTCATTCATTCTTCCCATTTATGGTTCACATGGTCTTCAACGTATACAATACATTATCTCCCTCCTTAACTTGTAGATGTGGTTGGATGCTTATGAGGAATCGGTGATCTAGACAGTGTGGGTTCAAAGTAGAAGAAATATGATATACACATTTTTACCGATCTTTAATATTCTTATCTCATTTACATCACATTCAAATTCTTTCATCCCAAAGAATCCGCATAGAAAATCATATTGATTCACGGAAAAATAAATTATAATTCTATTTTAGTGAGGACATGACTATCAAAGCTAGAATTACTTTGTGAGAGGATCCTGGTGAAGCATTTTACCCCTACGTATATCCTAACCACTTCGGACCATAGATTTTCATTGTTATTGCTACAACACTAAAAGAATTCAGAGGTAACTACTTCTTCTCCAAATACTGGAACGTTTTAATGATCACATATATAGCACATTTTGACATTTAAGCTAAGTTTTTTCATAACAGATGAACTGACTTTTTCCACCACCACAAAATTTATGTTAATCTTAAAGTGGACAACATGATCACCTCATTGCTTCATAAGTTCTCAAAGAAGTCAGTTGATGTAGAAACTATTTGTAGTACAAATTCAAGTAATGTTCTCATTGCAGAAGCTATGTTTGAAAATCGGATGACTATTGTACAGTTAGTACATTATAATTGGAGTTTGGACATAGAGGTAAGTACTATGATAACCATTCATACCATAAGCACATGGAATTGAATCAACATGCTATCAGAAACAAAATCCTAGCCAGAGACAGGTAATATTCATTTTGCAGGTATATATACAGTTGAGTTCTAGAAAAAAGGTTTGCCACATGCACATATACTGCTCTTCCTTCATGAATCACTAAAAAATCCCACACCAGAACATATTGACAGAATAATATCTGCGGAAATACATGTGATTGAACAAGATCCAGATGGATATCATGCATTCAAGAACCTTATGATACACGGACCTTGCAGAGAACTCAATCCCCATTGGATGAGTTTCGATTTGAATGGATTCCCTATTTATTGGCGGTGGAACACAGGTATTGAAACGAACAAAAATGGAACCAGTTTAGCCAACATATATCTGGTGCGATACAATAGAAACATGCTTGTGTAATTCGATGCACATATAAATGTTGAAGTGTGCAATTATTCAGGGTTGGTCAAGTATCTATTGAAGTAGGTTCATAAATGGTCTGATAGGCAACAAATGTAATTGAATCATTCGGGACGACAATAGACAACAATAAAGTACCTAAATTGCAAATACATATCAACCACAGAAGCTTGTTGGAGGTTTTACCAGTTTGACTAACATTACAGACAACTAGTAGTTGAGCGCTTACCATTCAATTTTAAGGGACGAAACACCATAATATTTGAAGAATATAGGCGAGCATAAAGCATTCTGAGCAGACGAGATATTGAAAAAAATTACAGAATTGTTTGAGGCAAACAAAGGATACCCCAAAGCAAGAGAGCTAACATATTCAGATTTTCCTACGCGTTGGGTATGGAATAAAAAAGAAAACAAATGAATAAGGAGGCAAAAAAGACGGGCAGTTGAGAGAGTTTTTGTTTGCGCATGCTCTAAAATTTTGTGAAAGGTTGCACTTCATTTGGAAGCATTAGAAGAATTAATGGAGTAGATCATAGAACCTATCGAGAGGCTTTCTACGTTAGGCTTATTAGATGATGACAAGGAGTGGAATGGCTGTTTGCAGAGACCGCCAAATGGGCAAGTGGAAATGAATTGTGAAATCTGTTGGTAACTATAGTTATTCAATGCCAAGTCTCTGATTCACGTAACCTTTGGGAGAATAACTATGAAATATTATTAGAAGATATCACATCGATGCACAAAACGATATTAAGATTGAAACATTTATGATTAACTCAAAAACAAATAGAAATGTATTCACTGTTAGAAATTGAGAACATACTTTTGAAATGCGGCGAAGTTTGAGAGACATTGAAGGAATACTGCATCGAGATACTTCATTAATGCGGAATGTAGGAAAACACCTGATTTATGAAGAGATGGACGATGACATAGGGGAACTCAAAAATATGCACAATAAATATTTTTCCCTGTTAAATAGTTCTCAACTCCTCACATATGAAGCAATAATATCATTCGTAGAAAATGATGAAGGAAGATTAATTTTTATATATAGACATGGTGGTGCAGGTAAGACATTTATTTGTATGGAATACCATTATTTCAAAGATCATATCACAATCAAAATAGTTCTCCCGTCGCTACTTCAGGTAAAACACCTTTATTGTTACAAAATCGCAGGACTGCTGATTCACGCTTTCATATTCCTCTGAATATCACGCCTGAGTTAACCTGCGACATAAATCAAGGCAGCCAATTGCAGCCAATAAGCGTAACTCCTAAAAAACATATTTGATTATTTGGGACGAAGCACCAATGTAAAATAAATATTTCTTTGAAGCCTTAGACAAGCCCTTGAGGGACATTCTCCGAGATATGTATGAAAATATCTTGGATATGCCTTTTGGGAGACTAGCAATCGTATGTGGTGAGTTTCAGACAAATACAGCCAGTTATTCCAAAAGGAACAAAAGTTGAGATTGTTGATCGGTCCCTAAACTCTTCACACTTGTGGCCCTTCTTTTCAATTTGTGAATTGAAGGAAAATATGCGACTTACTTGTCAAAAAAGTGATTGGTTCCAAAGCCGCTAATATTGCATGTTTGGATAAAATGTTAGTCGACGTTGGTGATAGATCTGTTTATGTAGATAATAAGAAGGGACTTATTAGGTTGCCACCCGATGTAGGAATTCCGCCATCGCACAATCATATGGAATCAATTGTAGATGCAGTATATCCATCACTATTACAGAAGTACGACGACACTACATACTTGAATGAAAGAGCCATACTGACACCAAAAAATGAAATGGTTTATGAGCTGAATGATAAAATTATGAAAATGATATGAGGGTTAGAAAGAACCTAGTACAACTCAGACAATGTGTACAAAGAAAGTGTGAACACTAATGAGGAAAATATATTGTACCCAACGGAATTCCTTAACTTACGCTTACCAGGAATTCTGAACCATGACATTCACTTAAAATAGAAAGTACAGTTGTGCTTCTTAGAAATGTCAATCAAACGTAAAGCCTTTGCAACGGAACAAGATTAATTATCACACATCTTGGGAAATGGTCTATTAGTGTGAATTCATCTCTGGTAAGAAAATGAGCAATAGAGTCACGATACAAAGAATTATCATGCCTCCAAATGAATAAAAGTGGCCATTCAAGCTTAAGAGACGCTAACTTCTTTTAGCGCCCTCTTATGCTATGACGATGAATAAGATCCAAGGAAAAACCCAACAGACAGTTTGATTGTATCTTCCAAAATGTGTATTCACATATGAACAATTATATGCCGCAGTATCGTGCGTAACAACAAGAGAAGGATTGACAGTCTACAACTCGGACGAGGACACTGAACACCAAACATACATTAAAATATTGTTTAAAAAGAAATCTTCCAGAATCTATGCCAAAGACTTGTGGAAACACACCAGGTATTTATTAACATGTGCTGATAACTTTAGCTTTTCAATACTATCCTTAAATAGAAGAATAACAGAAAAACTATCCAGAATGATAGGCGTCTAGATAACTAGCCATACAAAAGAGGATTCACAATCGAGATGGAATGCTAAGACCCACGAATCCTCATGGCAAACTTATGCAAGGACAATATGCATAACACATAGGCATGAAAGTTATGCATTTGTTGCAAATACATATATTGGAGTTGACCACTCACTTAAAAAAATTCTCATAGAAAACTTATGCTAGGACAATATCGAATACACATAGGCATAATCACAGGTAATTTAAGGATACTTGCATTGGCGGCGTCATAATGGGGTTCAGGAGATATGAAAGTTATGCTACACATTTTGCAGGGAATGCATTTAAAAATTTAATCGGTATGTATTATTGCATGGTGTGCAGATTTAATAGAATATAAGGACACACACATCAATGTGATTACATCTTCTACATCACTAGTGGATGGCTCATCTACTATGTAACAATAGATTACATTGTTGTGTACGCACTGCATTGCAGCTTATTAGACCTACAAAACTACATTACTCCAGCAGGATGGATTATCCATCCTGTACATTGAGTGTGCAGGGTGAATTAACGTCCATGCAAAAGTGCAACAGACCTATAATACCATGAACTGAAAGTGAAAGATGGAAGTTAGGCACACAGTTAGTAGATATTGGAAACACCTCATTAATGCAGTTTACTGCGCCTTATTATGATTATGTACAGACATGTCTATGACATGAAACAGAAAGATAACTATAATGTCAACCGTTTAAGATCGTCGTACGGACAAGCCAACGTGGCAGGATATATTTCAACACTCCGATGCATGAAGGCCTAAACAATAAGAGATCAACTTGTGAATATTCAATTTTAAGTGGGAGTAGATATTACACTTTGGATGCCCACATACTTGGAGACATAAAGACGACAACATGAAAATAAGTAGACCTTAACATTAAACACTTATTTAACAAGTACACTAAAAAAAAATAAAAAAAGACACCAGATTTGAAACTCACGGACCCGTGCAAAGCGTGAACAATTTCCTAGTTTAAAAATAATTGAAAAGAATATTTTAATGTTATCCATGTATTTTGTGAATACCTATATCAATTATTATTATTTAAAGATAGTGTCATGAACGGGAGTAGTAGTGAAAGGCCCCTTTGGTCACCGACATGTTCCATTTCCAAGCCACTATATGCAAAATAATTGGGAAGTGAGAGCAGTTTCATAATAATTTTGAAAGGACTCATTTATAAAATCAATGTGTTCACGCACTTGTATCTTAAAAAATTAAAGATGTTATCCAATCATATGCATCTATTTGTATGATTTTTTATTTTTTATTTTAAGTCATTGTAGCTCTTTAATGTCGTTTATATAATTTATTTGAATATTGTAATTAAAATAATTATCTATTAGACTCTATAATATTAATAAATATGTATTTTTTTAATATAAAATGAAAATTTGCTTTAAAAATATCTAGGTTTAACTCACACACAATATTTTAAACTAATCATAAATCAAATTATGACACAGGACACATGAACCCAAGTTAACAATAAATATAAATTCTAAATTTATGTGACATGAAAACAAAATATTTGTCATAATTCAATAATTGTAATTCTAACTTTTGATATCAGATCTTTCTATTCAATTTAATTTTCATTAAATTGAGAAAAATGAGTTGATTTGGAAAAATATTTTTCAAACATTTAGGCCAACCAAACATGAATTCCGTTAACCGACTCCACCTTCGTTGGAATATATTAACTGGACTCCCAATCGTGCAATTGTGCTTATATCTTTCGCTAACTCTTTCTTGTCTTCCTCAACATGGAAGTACAACCCACACTACAAGAACTGTGGTTTTCTGCAACAACTTTTAGTGACAACGTGTAGAGGTGCCACAAAAGTGAGAGCTCCAGTGACCACATTAAAAGGTTGCTATAAAAGATCATAGTTTTACTGGTGACTAGTAAAGTCGCCACTAAATGTGTCCTTTTTAGTGGAGACAATTAAGAAGTCGACCCCAATATAAATTAATCTTCTAATAAAATATAATTGAAAAAAAAAAGATATTTGTTACGATCATATCAGTTAAGAGTCGCTACAAAAGACCCTTTTGCAGCAACCTTATTGCCACTAAAGGTGAAACTTCTGTGGCAGCCTTGTGAGTCGCAACAAAATTTTTGTTTTGTATTAATATAATTTAACTTTTCTGGCAGCTTATTGTGTAGCCGCAAAATCATATATTTAGTATTAATCTGATTTTGCACATAATCCGTCATTCTTCTGTTAATACAAGTAAAAAGTTAGACCATGTTTCATACTTTATTAGTAATAAATAAGTGCATGTTGTTACGGATGGGCATAAAATCGGTGAGAAACGACATGCATATTTTATTGAGTAAAATATATTTTATTTTGATAATTGTTCTAATATAAATATTTCTTTAATATTATTTATTATATTCTATATATAACATATCTTGGATTCTTTGGTACATGTATAAATTTTCTTGCATTAATTGTTTTAATAATCTTATATTTTTCATAGTTTCTATCCAATATTCTAAATAGTCATAGTTCATTTTAATCTGAATTTATTTCTAAATAGTATATATCTATGTTTTCTATATCTAATTTTTGTAAATCTATTTCATACCATTCTTGATTTAATGTATCTTCTATATCATGATCAAATATTTTTTCTCACATAATTCTTTTTATGTCAACAATTTCTATATCTTTAAGTATATATAAGATCAAAGTTTTATAGTTTTTTATTTCATCTTACATTGTAATCATGTTTATTTATTTATGCAGGTTTTTTTTTCAATTATTCCTTCCTATCATATCATAATTCAATTAAATTCATATTAGTTTATTATAAACTAGAGTATCGTTATCATGTTTTCCGGTCACTACTAGCATCGTACTTTAGCGGATAATTATTGTTTATCAGCGCCTCAACCTTGTGTACTCCCCTAACGACATCCATCGCCTACCGATTTCCACTGTGGGATGACATAGTCTAGTAGTTTTCTCCCTGTTTCCTGTTTCGAGCAAACTAGAATTCATGATTCAAATATTTCTAGTATATAATAACTAACATAAATTTAATCAATCAAATATATGATATTCAGGAATATATAAAATTAGTTCTGCATAATTGTTAAACAATATACCTTTGTCTCTTGATTTTCCATGCTATCTATAATATCTGACTTGATATCAGGATTTCTCCATTTTTTAACTTAGTTTATATCTTGAGAGAGGTTTTTTGAAAGGTTTTTTATCAACTTAAACTTTTGTTTGGCATTGCCTGCATTTCATTTACAATTTGGCAATCTACATATACTAAATTGTAAACTTGTGCATAAGTGCGCCTACTGTATACTTTACAACTTTTTAAACAAAACTTTACAAATGGCCGGCTATAAACAATGGCCTTTTAAAAAAGTAAAAGCTATTTACTATACAAAAGAATCTTATCTCTTATTTTTACATTTTTTCAAAGATATCTATCTCTTTGTCGGCCACCTTTTTTGTTTCTATCTCTATGTATTTTTCTTCTTATGTCATTTTTCTTTGTCTGCTTTAACTCTTTTTCTCCATCCTTATCTTATTTTGCGTTTTTATCTCTTCATCTTTATTACAAATCAACATCTGGTATAACGTTATCTTCTCCATTGCATTTGGAACATCTGTGATCTGCGTATTTGTGTCCAATAAGTTTACAATATCTAATTAATAAGTCTTCTGAAATAAATTATTTATTTAATGCTCGTGTTGTAGGTTGTTCCTCTTCTTTAGTAATGATAAAATCCATCGTTGAACTTCATCCATATCTGTTCTTCTTAATTCTCTTGAGTTTAAATATATCATAAATTGATCTCTAGCGTAATAGCTCCATATGGCATTTTCATTTAAATAATTATTTGCTAATTCTTGTATGATAGTTGATATACCAATTATTCTTTTATTGGCATAAAAACTTGGTATTTCTATCTTTGGTATTTCATTCTGATGTCCAATATCTTCTGGTATAATCATATCTTTTGTTAATCCTATCTTAATAACTTCAATTGGAGATTTTACCTCCTCATATAATATTTCTGCTGGTGCTTTATAAAACTTAATATAAAATAAGTTTTCTTTTGTAACACTTTTATATGTAATAAATGTTTTGTATAACTCTGGTATTCCATTGATTTCTTCTTCGTCATATGTATATATTGTACTTAGTAATCCATAATTGTAACATGTCTTAACTAGATTAGCACTAGTTTTTGGTTGTGCTATAAGCCTATTGTATCCTTGTAATTTTTGAGTTATATAGTCTTGACTTGGATCTTTGTTTTGGTTAGATCTTGGGTTGAGATTTAAATAACTTTGGATTCTATATATATTTTCAATGTAGGTTTGTGTAATATAATTGTATCTTTTCTTTTCACTCTAATTTTGTATACTCACTGCATAGGTAGAAGTTTGTGGTTCTATGGGTATTTGTTTTGGTGTATTTTGAATAAATGATTTTGCAAATAACTGGTTTAAATTTATATTTCGTGGTTTTTCACTAACTTTTCTGCTTATACCTGCAGCTGTATTCAAACAAACATTATGGGTTTTAGGGAGTTTCCCATCGTCTCCTTTTATCTCTGAAATTTTACCGTCTTTCGATCGACGTAGCTCCACATTTTTATAGTCATGCTGCTTACTTATATTAGCTTTAGACTTCAGGTTATCTTCCTTAGATTTAGCTTTTGTATCTCATTGTCCATACTGTCCACTTTAGTACTAAGTGTAGTAATGGATTTGAGTAGCTCTTCAATTGTATCATCGTTTTTGTTCTCAGTCTGAGTAGTTTTGTCTTGATAAGTAATCTGCAACACCATTCTTATTAGTCTTTATCACTTCAATTGTAAATGTAAAGTTTAATATATTTAATACCAATCTTCTAATTTCTTTCATTGTTACTGAATCTTGTATTTTTCTGGTTAACCACCATTTTACTTGTGTATTATCTGTTATTACAATAAATTTGTTATATACAATATATGGCTCAAATGCTAATAAACATTTATATACTGAACTTTCCTATTTATTTCCCATTTTATTTTCGTATTTGTGTATGTGCCTGAATAATATCTACAGTGATATTCTATATAATTATCATTATATTTATATTTTAATACTCCTCCATAACTTGCATCAGTTTCTACTATATAAATAAATTTTTTATCTTCATCTGGAAAATATAATTTCGGTAATGTTTTACATAATAATTTTTTCTTTTGTATTTGTGTTTGATCTCTACTTGGTTAACTAATCCTAAAAGGATTGTAATTTCTTTTTTGTATCTAATGGTATTTCGAGTTTTATTTTTACTATAATGCGTTTGCATTTTTATTCCATTTTTAATCTATTTGTATTCCTAGGAATTCTATTTGTTTTTTTCATTATACTTGCTTTTTTACTTAAACTTATTCCTGAGTGTTATATCATACGTATAAATTTTCTAATAATCTTATGTGTTCATCTTGTGTTTTAGAATATAATAATATATCATCAATATATACTACACATTTTTCTAGTTGTTTAAAATAGTTATCCATAAAATGTTGGAATCTACCTGGTGTATTTTCATATCCAAATGGTAATACATTCCATTCATAAAATCCTCGTGATACTGTGAATGTTGTATGTTTTTTAGATTCTTCTTCTAACTTTAAATGATAAAATCCTGATTTACAATCAAATTTACTAAAGTAATTATATCCTTGTATTTGTCTTATCTTTAATATTTTATTTGGTATTGGATAATTATATGTTTTAGTTTTTGCATTTAAATTTCTATAATCAATTACCATTCTACTTTTTCCTCTTTTTTGTTCACTATATTAATCAACAATAAATGCCGGACTTGTATGTTACTATTACTTTCTTGTATATATCCATTTTTTAGTAATTCACCTTTATGTATTTTAAAATTCATTTAAATCATTAAAATTATATTTTAATGGTTTTTGTGTATTATAATATTTTCATCAATCAGTTCAATTTTAACTTCTGTTTTATGTTTTTCCCATCCATGTAAAGGATCTTCGTCATACAATAATTCTAAATTTTCTTGAATTATTTTTACTTTATCTAAGGAAAATATAATTAATTCTATTCTATGGTCTTCTTCTTTTATATTTTCTAACTTTTGTGTAATTTTTTCACTGCCTTTAATCCATTCTGTTGTTTTTCTTCTTTTGTTACCTACTCTTCTTGCTCCTATCTTTTGTTTACATGGTGTTGTGAACTACCAGTGTGTTTTTGTTATTATATGTGGATATAATTTTTTTAAAAATGGCATTCCTAATAACATATCCTTTGTTGTTAATTTATATATTTCATCTACAGTTAATATTTTATCTCATATTTGTATTTTTATATTTTTTTGCCTTGTATGTGATCATACTTTCTTCATTATTAAATCCTGTTACTACTATTGGTGTTTTTAACTTTTCCTATTTTTCTTCTGGTAAACAATTGTATTTACATATATTAGCCTCTGCTCCTGTATCTATCATTGGTATATAATATCTGTTTTAATATCCTTTATCTTCGAGAGTATATATATTTTCATATATTTTTTTATATTAAAGTCCTTTTTATTATGACCTTTTTATTTTGATAATTTATCGTTAGTTGTTTATCCTCTATATTATATGGCTTTACTTGTTCTATCCATTTTATTCCTAGTGTTATATTTTCATTTCCTTGATATATTTTAAATTTTATTATCATTGTTATACCTCCAATTATTATTTCTTGTTCCGTTGTCTCTTCAATATTTATTAATACTTTTGGTAATTCTGAAAATGAGTGTTCCATAGTTATTGTTTATCTTCCATTACTAACTCTCTTGTAAAATAACTTTTCTTCTCCTGTATTGATTAGTATTAAATATTTTCTTTGTTCCATTATTCATGTTATATCAAATGGTGTGTTTATTTTTTATATTATTTTTGTGAAATTATAATTTTTTTGGAAATATTGAAGTACTATTTTGAACTTTGTGTATATCATTATTATTTTTTTTGAGTTGTGGTTTTTTATTATTTTTCTGTTTGCTCTAGTCTTTCTTGTACTATCTCTAAATCTTCTACTATATCAATTTGGTTATAACTATAGTCATTATTATCTATAACCATAACTATTTTTTTCAAAGGATTTTTCTATTTTTATTTTATTTATTTTATTTTTTGCTGTTATTTTATGTTTTGTTGTTAAAACATATAAATTCTTACATCTGGCTGTAAATATTTTACTTCCAGGTGCTAATTCTATTCCTGACATTTTTCAATGTAATACTAATGATTTATCTATGTTTCTTTCATTAATTGCTACCGAGTAATTAGCACTTATTATAAATTTAAATTTTTGGTATATTAAATTACTTTCTACTGCACTTATTATACTTTTTTCTATAGGTTGTATAATTCTATCATCTGCTAAATATATTTCTATAGGTGTATCTATTCCTTCTCTAAAACATGTTTTATTAATATTTCAGTTCCTCCTAAATGTACATATTTAATTGGGTTTTTTGCATTTATTTCTTGTATATCTTTATTAATTATTCTCTTATTTATTATTGGTATTTTAGCTTTTCCTTTTGTATACTTACAATCTATGATATGTTCTCTTTGGCTTACTACATAATATTCTTCTTTTTGTTTTTTAAACCAATTTTTTTATTTTTGGTACTTCTAATACGTTTTCTACACTTAGATCTAATTCTTTTCCTTTTATTTGTTCAAATATACTATTATCAAATATTATTTTTTGTTTTAATGTTTCTTCATCTTGACATTCTTCTTTATTTATTATTTGTATATCTGCTTCAGTCATTTATATTATAAAATTCATTATCTGATTCTAATTCTATGTCATTATCTATTTCATTTTCTGATATTTCATATATACTATCTTCACATTCTAAATCATAATCGACATATTCTATTTGTGTATATTTTTCATTTTCCATAATTATTTCTGTTAGCTGTTTCCTCTTTGGATTTTTAGGTAATTTACAATTTTTAGCTATATGTCCTAATTTTCCACAATTATAGCAAGTACATTCCGTCAATTTTCTTTTTGGTCTAAATGGTCTATTAGTATTGTATTTTTTTACATAATATCTCTTTCTTGGTTTTTATATTTATATGTTAATCTATATTTTTTATAATTTTTATTTCTATTATACTTCTTTTTATAATATCTATTTGTGCAACCAAATTGAGGTGCTATTTTATTTTTGCAACATGCTAAGTTTTTTACTAATACTTTTTCCATTTTTACATCTTCTTTATGTTTTTCACATTGTTATGCAAACCTTCGTTGTAAGAATTTCATTCTAGCTCCTAAAGTATTTGTCAATTCTGCTTTATTCCAACTTTTTATTATTTTTGAACTAAAAGATTATGGTAATTTTGTAAAATTTAATTTTCTTATTTCCTTACTTTCTTCCATGTTATATGTTCCTTTATAATAATATTCTCTAAATTCACATGTATATTCATCTATATTACACATATTACATATTGCCAATTTTGTCATTAAATTTCTATTTATAACTTTTTCTTTATTTTGTTCTTCTACTTCTGTCGTCATACTACTAAATTCATTTCTTATAGCTATTTCGTATTTATTTAATATTTCCATAGATGTTGTAGTTGTTTCTCCATTAATTTTTTCTTTTATTTTTTAAAGTCTTTATACTTTTTACCGTTAAATTTTGTAACCATAATTTTACTGTTCCTATAAGTTTTCTCTCTATATATCCTAGTGTTTCTGTCATTCCTATTTTGTTTTAATTAATTGTTTTGATATATATCCCATCCATAATTAAATTGTTTTATTTATATCCTGCTAAATTGTTTTATTTATATCTGCTAAATCTAAAAAAGTCTTCAATCTAAAAATTAGGTTCAGTTGTTAGTCTAGGTGTCCATTTATTTAATCTTTTATCCCATAAAATTTTTTCTTTATCATATTTTTCATAACTTACATTATAATATGTTGGATTTAAGTATTTTGGATTTTTTACTCCTGATGTACTAGGTTTTTCATTCATAACTATATCTCCCGTATTTATTTATACATTTTTTGTGTTATCTATATTGTCTAAAAGTTCTGTATATGTTTCACTTATCTCTGAGTGTTGTTCTTCTAAATCATCGTTGATATCGTCAACTCTTACTTCTGGCAAATTAGTTAGATTATCTTGATTACTTTCTTCTGATTTATCTTCTAAATGCAATCTTTCCTTAAATTTGTTTATCTCATTTGCTAAGTTTCTTTTCTGTTCTTTTTCTTTTTATTTTATTTCATACATTTCTTTCCAACATTGCTAATTCTTTTTCTAATTCTAAAATTTCTTTATTTTTTACTTCTTCTATTTGTTGTACTTCTTTTTTCGCTTGATGTTTTATTTTTTCAATTCTCATTTTTCTATCTATTTCTTCATTTTCTTTTGCTATCCTCACCATAGCAGTTAAACTATCTTCTAATTTTACCATTTTTTTTCTAACATTAAACTTAAATTGTCACCTATTTTCTTATATCTTCTTCCTAGATTAGAAAATATTATCCTTATTTTTAATCCTTCATAGTTTTCAAATATTTTTTCGTCTATTGCATATTCTTGCTTATTCATTTATAAATTATGTTGTAGTTTATATTCTAGATTATTTATTTGTATTTCTAGATATAAAATAGTATATTCTTTGTGCTATTATAGGTTTTTTACAAAATCCTGCAAATATATTAATATTTAGTCTATTTTGTCTATGTCTTAATTCTTTTCTTTTTGCCATAATTATTTTATTAAGTTCTCGTTTATATTCGTTATTCATCGTATTTTTAAATATTTAATATATTTGTATTCTAATTTATAAATAATATGTATCATTTCTTCTAATCCTTTAATGTTGGTTTTTGTAATATTAAGTTGTTTATATTCTGGATATAATTTGTTTAATTTTCTTTTTATTTTTCTTATCTTTCTACTGATACCATACTTCTTTTCATCTTTCATGGCTCTGATACCAATTATTGTTGTGCGGAAATTCATCACAGAAGAAGATACATATTTTATAGAGTAAAATATATTTTATCATAAAGTTCTTTTGATAATTGTTCTAACAAACAAACACGACTATCTAAGACACTTTCTAATATTACGATATTAAATTGGAATGCTTTCTATGAGCTACTTTGACTTAGCAAAATGAAAGGAGCCACTTTTATTATTGTAGCATTTGTGTAGTCTTGTAGGATGTTGTTGCGACTTAATAAAGGAGCCACCCTGACAATTATAGCATTGGTGTAGCCTTGTAGGATTTTGTTGCAACCCATACGTTATGAAGGCTTCATTGAATTCATGTTCTTAATTACGTTTTTATTTTGTATAATTGAAGTTGTTTTAGTTCACATTGAAATTGTGTTAATTTACTAAGTTCTTTTAATTTTTTTGTAAGAAGAATCGCCTCACACAATGTGATATTTAGCTTTGGGACACTTTTGTTGAACTTTCTTAGTGGAAAGCACATCCCTCCTATCCATGTATGATTTTCTTGATAGATTTATTCAGCTCTTAGTCAAATTTTCCTTAGAGTCATATTGCTCACACTTTATTATGACAAAAAGAAGTGACAACGAGTGTCCTACATTCTTTCTACGTTCTCTTCGATATCTTTCAGTGGTGACCAACAATTGTTTTAGATTCAACTCAAATTTTGTCACGTCCCAAAACGAGCCGCGAGTGGCACCCACACTTATCCTCCTATGTGAGCGAACCAACAAATCTAAACCCCAACATTTACCAACATTTCAACCATAATAAACAAAATATAATGCGGAAGACTCAAATCTTATTAATATAACCAACAAACAAGCTTCTAAAGTTTATCAACTATCATCCCCAAAAACTGGAAGTCATCACACCAAGAACATCTATCCTCAAATTTCTAATTCTAAGAGTATTTAAGAAGCTAAAATAAGTAAAAAGATGGTCCATGTCCGAACATCAAGACATCAAGACGTGAAGGAGAGAATCCAGCACGAGCTAGGAACAATAGCTCACCCTGAATTCTGATATGCTGAAGACTGGCTAGAGTTGCGGACGAGTCGAAGTTGTTGGCACGTTTGTTGCACTCAACAATAACAAAGAAGAAAATTACAAGTAGGGGTCAGTACAAGGAACAAGTACTGAGTAGGTATCATCGGCCAACACAAAATAGAAAACAATATATATCAAATAATATTATAAAATCAACTACAATACTCAACAGGTAGCAACAACAAGTACAAGAATCATTGGCAACAACACCAAGCGCACCTATGAGGACTCAAGCCTCCACACCATACTCATTTGGGAAATAGGCTCTTTGAATTTAATTGGGATAATGCCAAAGTACCCCCACAACCTATGCCCGAAATCTCAGAGACACACTTATACTATACTAAGGTCCTATTACCCCCCTGAACTTACTTTATTAATAATTTTTTACCCCTTGTTAGCCTACGTGGCACTATCTTGTGGGCCCAATGATGGTTGACTTTGTTTTTCAAACTAGTGTCACGTAGGCTAAAAAGGGATAGAAAATTACTTATAAAATAAGTTTAGGGGGTTCATAGGACCTTAGTAAAGTATAAGTGTGTCTCTGAGATTTCGGGCATAGGTTCAGGGGGTACTTGTGCATTTTCCCAATTTAATTACATTTACATAATTCAATATTCATCCTCTTATCATTACCGTGTCGGAACGTGACACTCCGATCCCCTAATACTACATGTCGGAATGTGACACCCAATCTCCTAATTCTACGTGTCGGAACGTGACACTCCGATCCCCTAATTCTACGTGTCGGAACGTGACACTCCGATCCCCTAATACTATGTGTCGAAACATGACACCCGATCCATTTATCTCATTACTTTAGTTCATCAAGCATTCTTTATGCCAAGGCATCATCTTAATGGAGAGGATTCAAGATTAAAGATTCAACAGTATCAATATTCTCATCCACCACAATCACACAATTACAACATACAAACCCACAAGCAAGCATATAGAAGACTTTACAATACCACCCAATACATATCAATCGCTATTAAGAGTTTACTATGAAATAGCATAAACCATAACCTACCTCCACCGAAGAATCGTGATCAAGCAAGCTACTTCTCAATGTCTTTGCTTTCCTCTTCGCTTCTCCCTTTGTCTCGCTCGTTCTCCCTCTCTTTTTCCTTCTCCAGATTCTTTTTCTTTTACCCTAATTATCATATAATTCCTTATGATAAAAGTAACCCATTATTTATTTTAAGTTACCTCCTTTAACCCCCAAGTAAATAAGTTATTAAACTTACCCACTAATTTCATACAGTTTGATATAAATAGTCCAAAACACCCCTTAAAACTTTTAGAAGAAATCCGACCCAGTCGAGGTTACGCAGCTCGTGACGGCCCATCGTACCTGCGACGGTCCGTCCTGCAGGTCCGTCACAAAGTTGAGAGAGTCAAATTCATTAACGAGTTTTGTGACAGTCCGTCATATTTACGACGGTCCGTGCTGCAGTTCCATCACGAAGTTCAGAGAGTCAATCCCATAACCCACAGGAAAATTACACAAGTGTGGGACGACGGAGTCCATGACGGTCCGTCGCGTGATCCGTCGACCCAGTCAGTTTTTATCACAAATGATTCTGCTGCTCGAAACGACTAAATAGGTCATTACAATAGATACCAATTTACCCATCGTTCGTCATCGAACGATCACAAGAAGGAAAACAAGGGCGAGAAAGAGTACCTGAATCTGCAAAAAGGTGTGGGTATCTTGCTTGCATATCAGCCTCCTTCTCCTAAGTGGACTCTTCAACTGGCTGATTCTTCCACTGAACCTTGATGGATGCAATCTCCCTTGATCTCAACTTGCGGATTGCTCTATCTAGAATGGCAACAGGCTCCTCCTCATAAGACAAATTCTCATCAAGAAGAACTGAATCCCAACGAATAATGTAGTTTCCATCCCCATGGTATCTTTTCAGCATAGACACATGAAATACCGGGTGCACTCCTGACAGTCCTGGAGGCAAGGCTAATTCATAAGCTACCTCCCCCACGCGCTTCAGAACTTCAAATGGACCGATATACCTCGGACTAAGCTTACCTCGCTTACCAAACCGCATCACCCCTTTCATGGGTGAAACCTTCAGCAAGACTTGTTCACCCTCCATAAAATCCAAGTCTCTAACCCTTCGATCTGTGTATTCTTTCTGCCTGTTCTGAGCTGCTAGAAGCTTTTCCTGAATGAATTTTACTTTATCTAATGATTCCCTCAAAAGATAGGTACCCCATGGTCTCACCTCAAATGCATCAAACCAACCAATGGGAGATCTACATCTCCTCCCATACAGTGCCTCAAATGGGGCCATATCAATACTTGAGTGATAGCTATTATTGTACGAGAACTCTGCTAAGGGTAAGAAGTTATCCCAATGACCACCAAATTCTATCACACATGCACAAAGCATATCTTCCAACACCTGAATCGTTCGCTCAAACTGACCATCGGTCTGAGGGTGAAATGCAGTACTAAGATCCAACCTAGTACCTAATTCAGCATGCAATGTTCTCCAAAACATAGAAGTAAACTGCGTACCTCTATGTGATATGATGGAAAGTGGAACTCCATGCAATCGAATGATTTCTGAGATATAGAGTTTGGCTAACTTCTGTGCATTGTAAGTCATCTTGACCGGAATGAAGTGAGTAGACTTAGTTAACCTATCAACAATTACCCAAATGGAATCATACTTACCCAATGTCTTTGGAAGACCAACTACAAAATTCATTGCAATTCTCTCCCACTTCAATTCAGGAATGGGCATTTTCTGAAGTGTTCCTCCGGGACTCTGGTGTTCATACTTTACCTGCTGACAATTCGGGCATTGGGCAACAAAATCAACAATTTCACGCTTCATCCTACTCCACCAAAAATGTTGCTTTAGGTCACGATACATCTGGGTTGCACCAGGATGTATAGAATACCTTGAACTATGAGCCTCTGTAAGAATAGTGTGAATCAAATCATCGACGCGGGGCACACATACCATTCCCTTAATTCTCAAAACGCCTTCCTCATCAATTTTTGCTTCTTTAGACTCTCCTCGCAATACCATTTCTCGAATCCGGATCAGTTTCTCATCAGTAAACTGCTTTCCCTTAATCTTGTCAAGAAAAGAAGATCTTGCCTCCACACAGGCCAAGAATCCTCCCTTCTCCAGTACTTCCAACCTCATAAAGTCATTAGCCAGAGTCTGAACCTCACTAGCCAATGGGCATCTAGAAACCTGCAAGTTAGCTAGACTTCCCATGCTCCCTGCCTTTCTACTTAAAGCATCTGCCACAACATTAGTTTTTCTTGGGTGATACAAGATAGTAATATCATAGTCCTTCTGTAGTTCCATCCACCTCCTCTGTCTCAAATTCAAATCTTTCTGAGTAAACACATACTGTAAACTACGATGATATGTATAGACTTCACACTTAACCCCATATAGATAATGTCTCCATTGCTTTAATGCAAACACTACTGCAGCAAACTCTAAATCATGGGTCGGATAGTTGCGTTCATGCACCTTTAGTTGCCTCGAAGAATAAGCAATTACATTCTTCTCCTGCATTAGCACTGCACCCAAACCAGAATAAGATGCATCACAATACACAATGAAATTATTACCTTCCATTGGCAAAGTAAGAATAGTAGTCAACAAGGTCTTGAGGTTCTGGAAGCTTTCTTCACATTCGTCCGACCACTCAAATGGAACATTCTGCTTAGTCAAATTTGTCAGTTGGGAATCAACAGAAGAGAATCCCTTAACAAATCGACGGTAGTAGCTAGCTAAACCAACAAAGCTCCTTACCTCTGTAACATTATTAGGTCTTACCCAACTCTTCACTGCTTCAATCTTGGAAGGATCCACCATCACCCCATCCTTAAAAACCACGTGCCCCAAGAAGGATACTGAATCTAGCCAAAACTCACACTTGGAGAATTTGGCATAAAGCCTTTTCTCCCTCAACACTTCTAACACGATTCTCAAATGCTCCTTATGTTCTTTCCTGCTTTTTGAGTATATCAGTATATCATCAATTAATACAATGACAAAGTGGTCCAGATATGGCTTAAAAATCTCGTTCATCAGGCTCATGAAAGCAGCAGGGGCATTCGTAATCTCAAAAGACATTACTAAGAATTCATAATGCCCATACCTGGTTCGAAAAGCAGTCTTTGGCGCATTTGCTGCCCGTATTTTCAATTGATGATAACCAGATCTCAATTCGATTTTTGAGAAGGTACAAGCACCTTGAAACTGATCGAATAAATCATCAATGCGAGGAAGAGGATACTTGTTCTTAATAGTCACCTTATTAAGTTGTCTGTAGTCTATGCACATCTGAAAACTTCCATCCTTCTTCTTCACAAATAAAACCGGAGTACCCCAAGGGGATGCACTTGGCCTAATAAAGCCTTTACTTAACAACTCCTGAAGTTGGGCCTTTAACTCCCTTAACTCAACTGGAGCCATCCTATAAGGGGCATGGAAATGGGGCGAGTACCCGGCTCCAGATCAATAGAAAAATCAATATCCCTATCTGGAGGCATACCAGGAAGGTCTGCAGGGAACACATCCAGAAACTCGTGGACTATCGAAACAGACTAAATCGAAGGTACTTGGGAAGTATCATCCCTGATATGTGCCAAGAAAGCTAAACAACCTTTACTAACCATTCTCCTGGTACGAAGAAAGGAGATAATACGAACTGGGGTGGAAGTATAATCACCCTCCCACACTAGCGGATCTGTCCCAGGCTTGGCCAATGTAATAGTTTTAGCATTACAATCTAAGATTGCAAAATTTGGAGAAAGCCAAGTCATACCCAGAATTACATCGAAATCAACCATCTCTAGAATAATCAAGTCTACATGAGTATTGCACCCCACAAAAGTCACAAGACAAGACCTATACACCTTCTCAACTATCACAGACTCACCCACAGGAGTATAGACACGAATAGGCATGTCAAGCAAATCACAATGTAAATCAAGACCAGTAGCAAACGAGGAAGATACATATGAAAATGTGGATCCAGGATCAAATAATACAGAAGCCATGCAATCACAAACCAAAAGATTACCTGTGATAACAGCATCAGATGTCTCTGCTTCAGATCTCCCAGGGAAAGCGTAACAATGGGCCCTATCACCTGTCTGCCCATTGCCCCTACCATGTTGTATTGCAGTAGCTCCAGCTTGCCCGCCACCTCGGCTGAATTGGTGACCACCATTACCTTGACCAACACGTCCTCCAGAATGGCAGCCTCTCCCATGACCACCTCTACCTCTAATTATTGGGGGTCTGTAACTCTTTTTTGGAAAATTTATCCTAATATGTCCAATCTCTCCACATCCATAAAATCTCTTGAGTCTAGCATAGGTCTCTGTGAGAATGACGAAGTCTGGGGATAGCCTCCAAACTCAGAGAGGTGTTGACTGGTCTGCGATGAACCACCAGTTACAGCTTGTAGTGAAGACTGAATAGGTCGAGCTGGGTAACCTCCTGAACTCTGTCCTCTGGAGTAAGAACTACTAAACTCACCTCCCGTGCGAAACTTCTTAGAGGTCGACGCCATGGTGAAGTCGTCTGGCTTCACTCCCTTCACCTCTATCACAAATTCTACCACTTCCTGAAAGGATTTTGCTGCAACAGCTACCTGTAAGCCTGGGATCTATAAATCTGACCTCAATCCCTTCACAAAACGGCAAATCCGCTCTTGCGGACTGAAGCAAAGCTGGGTGGCATAGCTGGATAGTGCATGAAATTTAGCCTCATAAGCAGTAATCGACATCCTGCCTTGCTCTAGGCTCAGGAACTCATCTCTCCTCCTATCCCTTAAAGTCCGGGGTATATACTTCTCCATAAATAGGCTAGAGAATGATGCCCAAGTCATAGGTGGTGCCTGTGCGGGTTGACACTCAACATACGACCGCCATCACATTTTGGCATTTCCCTGAAACAGATAGGTCACAAACTCAACACCAAATCGTTCCACTATGTCCATCTTATGTAGCAGTTCGTGACAATCAACCAGAACATCATAGGCATCCTCAGATTCAGCACCCTTGAAGTCTGGATGTTTCAACTTCAAGAACTTAGTGAAAAGTTCATGCTGATCACTCGTCATTATAGGCCCTGTAGTCAATCGAGGAAACGTGCCTACTCCCAATGAGGCATCCATGTGGGGAGACACAACAGCTTCATGTTGTACCCCCGAAACCTGAGGTGCTGGTGCAGAAAACACTGGAGGTGTCTGGCCCTGATCAGATAACCCGCTAAGATAAGCAAGAACCTGGTTAATCATCTCTGGGGTAGGTTGGGGTGGTAATTCCTCATCCTGCACTTGCTCATTTTCCCCTTCCTCACCCTCTCTTACTACCTCATCAGTCGGTGGAGGAGTCACCGCCCTAGTACTAGCTGGACCAGGCGTTTGTCCTCTACCTCTAGAGGACGTCCTCCCGCGACCTCTACCACGGCCTCTTGCCACTGCTCCTCTTAGAGCTACAGCCCCAGTAGCTGGCTCAGACGCAACCTGTCTTGCCGGTGTTGGTGTTGGCACAGTTGTTGCTCTAGTTCTAGCACTCTGCGAAATAGAGTGAGGATGTCAGATACCAATTTGTATCACCTAGATACCAATTGGATCCAAGTAATAGCACGAAAGAATGAAAGAATGGAATTTTCCTAAAGTCCTATAGCCTCTCAAAGAAAAGTAAGGGCGTCCCCCTACCGTTCCTCAAGAATCTACTAGACTCGTTCTTGTGTGATGAGACCAATGAACCTAATGCTTTGATACCAAGTTTGTCACGACCCAAAACGAGCCGCGAGTGGCTCCCACACTTATCCTCCTATGTGAGCGAAACAACAAATCTAAACCCCAACATTTACCAACATTTCAACCATAATAAACAAAATATAATGCGGAAGACTCAAATCTTATTAATATAACCAATAAACAAGCTTCTAAAGTTTATCAACTATCATCCCCAAAATCTGGAAGTCATCACACCAAGAACAGCTATCCTCAAATTTCTAATTCTAAGAGTATTTAAGAAGCTAAAATAAGTAAAAAGATGGTCCATGTCCGAACATCAAGACGTGAAGGAGAGAATCCAGCACGAGCTAGGAACAATAGCTCACCCTGAATTCTGATATGCTAAAGACTGGCTAGAGTTGCGGACGAGTCGAAGTTGTTGGCACGTTTGCTGCACTCAACAATAACAAAGAAGAAAATTACAAGTAGGGGTCAGTACAAGGAACAAGTACTGAGTAGGTATCATCGGCCAACTCAAAATAGAAAGCAATATATATCAAATAATATTATAAAATCAACTACAATACTCAACAGGTAGCTCCAACAGGTACAAGAACCATTGGCAACAACACCAAGCGCACCTATGAGGACTCAAGCCTCCACACCATACTCATTTGGGAAATAGGTTCTTTGAATTTAATTACATTTACATAATTCAATATTCATCGTCTTATCATTACCGTGTCGGAACGTGACACTCTGATTTCCTAATACTACGTGTCGAAACGTGACACCCGATCCCCTAATTCTACGTGTCGGAATGTGACACTCCGATCCCCTAATTCTACGTGTTAGAACGTGACACTCCGATCCCCTAATACTACGTGTCGGAACGTGACACCCGATCCATTTATCTCATAACTTTAGTTCATCAAGCCTTCTTTATGCCAAGGCATAATCTTAATGGAGAGGATTCAAGATTAAAGATTCAACAGTATCAACATTCTCATCCACTACAATCACACAATTACAACATACAAACCCACAAGCAAGCATATAGAAGACTTTACAATATCACCCAATACATATCAATCGCTATTAAGAGTTTACTATGAAATATCATAAACCATAACCTACCTCCACCGAAGAATCGTGATCAAGCAAGCTACTTCTCAATGTCTTTGCTTTCCTCTTCGCTTCTCCCTTTGTCTCGCTCGTTCTCCCTCTCTTTTTCCTTCTCCAGATTCTTTTTCTTTTACCCTAATTATCATATAATTCCTTATGATAAAAGTAACCCATTATTTATTTTAAGTTACCTCATTTAACCCTAAGTAAATAAGTTATTAAACTTACCCACTAATTTCATACAGTTTGTCATAAATAGTTCAAAACACCCCTTAAAACTTTTAGCAGAAATCCGACTCAGTCGAGGTTACGCAGCTCGTGACGGCCCGTAGTACCTGCGACGGTCCGTCCTGCAGGTCCGTCACAAATTTCAGAGAGTCAAATTTATTAACGAGTTTTGTGACGGTCCGTCGTACTTACGACGGTCCGTGCTGCAGTTCCGTCGCGAAGTTCAGAGAGTCGATCCCATAACCCACAGGAAAATTAAACAAGTGTGGGACGACGGAGTCCATGACGGTCCGTCACGTGATCCGTCGACCCAGTCAGTTTTTATCACAAATGATTCTGCTGCTCGAAACGACTATACAGGTCGTTACAAATTTTAGTTTGAAGGTATCATATATACTATGAACTTAGTAAAAACTGTGATTACAAGATGACATTTGCACTTTGGGTGAGCTCTAAATGATCCTATTAATAATAATAAAAAAAGTCCTTGTTCTTGTTCTAGAGTACCTAATTCTTGGCTTTTGGTACACTCTAAATAGTTTGACATTTTCTTCAATACTTGACGTATAGTGTTTAGTATAGACTATAGCAGCAATACATTGCAAACATAAACAGGAAATACTTTTCATTTTATTGGGCTGCAGTTTTTTCTAACACCTAAAGATCTATGCTATAGGTATTTGATCATTTTCTTAATGATTTGAGATTATTATGCAGAGGATAAACCTATGTTGTACAATTATCTTCGATCATATTGTTATTTTGATTTCTTAAATGCTCTTTCAGTATATTATTCTCATGAAACCTTACCCCTAGAACAAGCACCAAGTTCTTGTAATTTTGTCGTAACACAATAAAATAAAGATTTATCGTGAAAACCTTCCAAACTCAATGAAGGAAAAAACCACACCGAAGTTTTATGTTAATTCAAGATTTATAACTCAGTCAATCAATGAATCTATCGCAAAACTTCTACCCTTTTCAATTAACTTTAATGAAAACTCTCCACTCAACAAGAAGTCAAACTCACTTCTTGCTTACAAAAGCTCTCAACTCTTCTTAACTCTAACCACCCAAGAAGTCAAACCCACTTCTTGTTTACAATTCTCACAACCTCTCTCCCAAGAAGTCAAACCCACTTCTTGTTACAAATCTAGGAATTATTACAACTCAATAATAAACCTAGAACAAATCAACAAAGACTAATAACCCTAAACTTTATTATATCAAACTTTAAAATCCAATAATTTTTAGTGGAACAGGTTTAGTGAACCTGGTCCTTATGTTGCTGTGATGAAGGTGAACCTGGTCTTTGCGTTTCTGTGACGAAGGCCTGCGTTTTTTATCCAGAAAATACTGCTCTCAAGATGATATATTTCGTGAATATGCAATGACTACTGTTCTGGCTTTGCTGATAAATTCTCTCGATTTGTGTTTATGCAAAGATGCTTATTTCCTTAAACTTCTTGGTTCTTTTATAGATTTTATTTGCCTTCAACTTCTACAAGGAAAGGAATTACAAATCCTTTTCTTTCTTGAACTTGTCTATATTTACTTCTTTTCTTATTTGACTTGAAGTGTAACTTCTTTATTTCTTTCCTTCTTTGACTTAAATTGCTACTTTTTATTTTTTTTCCTTCTTTATTTATTTCCATATTTTTTTTCCTTCTTTTCTTTTTTTATAATTCTACACTTTTTCTTCTTTGCCGCAATCTCTCATAATTGTACACATACGACACCATGCGTTCACTTTATCAATCATCAAAACTACTTTATTTGTTCTCCTACTTTCCAACATTCCCCCCTCCCTTTTGATGATGATAACCAATGATTTACTACACATCAAGACTATTTGTTATTCATCAAAACTACAGCTCTTTATCATCCGTCAAAACTACAAACTTCATATTTTCTCATTCCCCAACAATTTCCCCCTTTTTGATGATGACAAACTATGCATATGTCTATCCACATTATATAATTTCCCCCTTTTGGCATTATTAAAACCAATAACCAAAGAACTCGCATAACATTCAATGAGTGTAATATCATTTTTAACTCATAGCCACTTGGCCAACACTTTCAAGTACACTTCTTCTATTAAAATGGTTAGTTAATCTGAGGATATTAGTCATCTTAAACTCATACGCAATTAAGATCTTCAATGAGAAATGAAATAAACAAATATGTACCAGTTTATGCCCTTAATAAAAAAACATATGATATCATCAGTGTGAGACAGACATAAGCACATCAAAGAGTTAAAGAGTCTAAAATTTGAGGATGAGGATTGGGACAAAGATTACTAAAGTGAGGAAGAAAGGGATGTTTACTGCCATTGATAAAAAAAAATTCAGTATGCCCACTGTGCACCATCTCCTTCGTTCTGATCAGCTTTCTTAGAATGTGATATTTCATCTAAAGAAACATGAGGTACATCATCAATTTTTCATTTCTCCATGAATATTTTTTATTAGCCTCTTTCTTGATGACAACTTTGAAGGAGTACCAACTATTAGTAAGAGATTCATCACATATTGGTGCACAAAGAGATGTGTTTATCAATAATAAAAGCAAGCATCAATTTATTTCTGTGAGAATTGTTCCCCATGAGAGATACAAAGGTTATACACTTGGAATGAATGAAATATCAATTTGGAGTTTGTGAACCTGGTTCAGATATGAGTGGTAAAGCAAGGTTCCCCCTACATTAAAGCATGAGTGGCTTCAATACTGAGATTTTCATCATTAAAGCAGTTTGAGAACGATGCTAATTGTCAAAAAGGGTTCTTGGTAATTTTTAAGAAAGTTAAATTTTTGATGATCGACCAGGTTTATTAGTGCTTATTTTTTACCCAAACTCAGGAAATTCATGCATCGAAAAAGGATGGTACATACCTGGGTATTACAGAGAAACCAGGTTCCCTTTTTTTTTGTTTCTCCATGATTTACTTAATAATGTTAGGAAAGAGTAGAGATAACATCCGCAGACCTTTTTAGCATTGTTCGAGATGTGACTGGAGTGTGTACCTGTTACAGTACGAGGTTGAGTTTGCAGATATTCATTGTATAATTACTCAAGCGTAAGATTATTCTTTTACTAGCCAATTATTAAAGGAAATCATGATAATGCATCAACTTGTTTCGATAAGACCATTCTTTGACTTATTTTTCTCATGTTCTTCATATTCAAGGCCTTCACGAGAATGTCGCATCATCATATTCTCCCAGATTTAATGAATATCAAGCTGATTCACAGAGAACCAACCCTTGTCAATTTTCAATATCTTCTAATGAATAACAAGGACCATGTTCACACAACAAAGTTCCCCCTAAAGGTGTACCATACTCTTACTGTCCCGATTGCTCTATTATTTCCCCAATCTCCAGAACCATAGATTAGTAGTAATTCATGTTGCAGTTGCATCAATGATTGTTAGATGTGAACCAGGTTCATATGCAGTGTTCCCTAAATTTGCATCATCAAAGATGTTTGATATCATGTCACTTTCTTCACCTTTTTTTTTTGGCTCTTTCATTTTTCTCATCCTTTTCAAGGAATAAACTGCCTCCTTTAAAATCGAAGAGCGAGAGGAAATTTTCTACCATTTTTAGCACCTGTTTGGAGCATGCACTATTCATGTACCAAGTTGGCCTTTTCCCTCTCACCTTCACTTGAAACACTAGTCAAAGATTAGTCTTGGAAACCTAGATTAGCTTGGGCCCCTTTATGTGAGTAAAAGGATGAATAAGATTTATTCTAGCCTATAAAGGCAAATAAGAAAACCTTTTATTTGGAGCATTTTTATTTGGAACCAGGTTCTTAGCCGTATCAATCTTTTCCTTTTTGGTGAACTTAACATTTTTCTGAAAAGCCTCAAATAAAGCTTTACATTGATTCTCTAAATGGCCTGAGTTTCCACAATGATTGCATAAACTTTTAGACATTTGAATAGTGTGTGACACAAGATTATTCTATTTTTTAAAAATCTATCCCACTTCGACTAGTGGTTTGTCTTTCTTTAATCTGAGTTAAAATTTCAGAGGACCTAGTCCATCTAAGATTTTGTTCCAGATCCAGTTTGGCATGATCAAGATTTTCTTGTAGCAACCTATTCCTTTCTGTTAAAGCTTGACAATTTATGGTTAACAATTTTATTTTTTCTTCTAGAGCTAATTGAAGTTCACTAGCAGAGTTTTTGCCCTTGTGATTTAACTCTAAGATTTTTAATCTGTTCTTTTAATTTGTTTTGAAGAAGGTGATTGTGTTTCTCAAGATTGTCATTGACTTCTCTTAAAGATGCACAGTTTTTCATCATTTGTTCTCTTTCAGAATTGATTGACTGATATGCATCTATAAGAGTACTCTATAAGGATTCTAGTTTCCTTTTAGAATATGATTCAATATTTACTTTGATGTGATGAAAACTTACCTTGCTTTGTTTGTCATCTTCTTCATCATCTTCAGAATCTGATTTAGCAATGAGTGCAAGAAAATTAGATTTATTTGATTGTTTTATTGCAAGTAGTGACTGATTTTCGAACCTTCGATCCTCAAAATCTTCTTCTGAAAAATCACCCATAGCGGCAAAGACCCTTTTCATTGAAAGATCCGTTTCTTGATTGGTCACTCTTCTATTTGTAGGAATGTACTTATCATTCTTAATTTCCTTCTCTTTTTCCAAACTATTCCTCTTTTTCTCTAGAGCTTTTAATGGACAAAACTTGACAAGGTGATCCAGACTTCCACACTTGTGACATACTTGATCTATTGAATTTTCAGTGATTCTTTGAGAGTTCCTTCTGTGGAATACTTGTCCCTTTTTTAACAATCTTGAGAATCTTTTGGTCATTAACGCAATATTTTTGTCCTCGAAAATTTTCTGGTGTTGTGCCTGTAAGAACCAGGTTCTTCTCTTTTCTTTTGCCTCCAATTTCCTTTTCTTGTTTTTTCTTGAGTTCATAGGTCATGAGATTTCCAATAAGTTCATCCATAACTAACTTATCTAGATCACAGGCTTCAGTAATGACTTCTACTTTGCTTTCCCAAGATTCTGGAAGAACACTCAAAAGTTTTTTGACTGCTTTTCCATTGAGAATTATTTCACCTAGTGGGTAGATTTCATTAATGATAGCAGTGAACCTGGTATGCATCTCTTGGATTGTTTCACCTTCTGTCATTTGAAACAGTTCGTATTGTCTATTCAAGTTATCTATTTTAGACTTCTTTACCTGAGTTGTTCCTTCATGAGCAGTTTGCAAAGTTTCTCATATTGCTTTTGCATCTTGACATGATGATATTCGATTGTATTCATCTGGACCAATTCCGCATATCAAGATCTTTTTTTCTTTAGTATTGTTCTGAATTGCAAGTTTATCTGTAGCATTCCATTCTTTCCTATCTTTTGGTATTTGAGTGATTCCATAAATTCCATTCTTCATGGGTATGGTTGGACCGTCCAACACAACTCCCCATAGGTCTAGATTTTCTCCTAGTAAATGATCCATCATGGGATTCTTCCACCAGCCATAATACTTTCCATTAAACAGTGGTGGTCGAGTTTGAGTGGTGTAGCCATTGATCCTTTTCAAGATGTTAGTCTTTTAATGAAAAGACCTGCTCTGATACCAATTAAAGAAACCTTACCCCTAGAATAAGAACCAGGTTCTTGTAATTTTATCGTAACACAATAAAACAAAGATTTATCGTGCAAACCTTCCTAACTCAAGAAAGGGAAAAACCACACCGAAGTTTTATGTTAATTCAAGATTTACAACTCAGTCAATCAATGAATCTAACTCTAAACTTCTACCCTTTTCAATTAACTATCATCGAAAACTCTCCACTCAACAAGAAGTCAAACTCACTTCTTGTTTACAAAAGCTCTCAAATCTTCTTAAGTTTAACAACTGAAGAAGTCAAACCCACTTCTTGTTTACAATTCCCACAACCTATTTCCCAAGAAGTCAAACCCACTTCTTGTTACAAATCTAGGAATTATTACAACTCAATAATAAACCTAGAACAAATCAACAAAGACTAATAACCCTAGACTTTAATATATCAAATTTTAATATTCAATAGTTCTGAGTGGAACAGGTTTCGTGAACCTGGTCCTAATATTATTGTGATGAAGGTGAACCCGGTCCTTGCGTTTCTGTGACGAAGGCCTGCGTTTTTTTATCCAGAAAATACTGTTCTCAAGATGATATATTTAGTAAATATGCAATGGCTATTGTTTTGGCTTTGCTGATAAATTCTCTTGATTTGTGTTTATGCAAAAATGCTTATTTTCTTCAACTTCTTGATCCTTTTATAGATTTGATTTGCCTTCATCTTCTAAAAGGAAAGAAATTACAAATTTTTTTCCTTCTTGAACTTGTCTGTATTTACTTCTTTTTTCTTATTTGACTTGAATTGTAACTTCTTTATTTCTTTCCTTCTTTGACTTGAATTGCTACTTTTTATTTATTTCCTTCTTTATTTATTTCCATATTTGTTTCCTTCTTTTCCTTCTTTACAATTCTGCCTTTTTTTTTCTTTGCCCCAATACTTTTTCTTCTTTGCCGCAATCTCTCATAATTGTACACATACGACACCATGCCTTTACTTTATCAATCATCAAAATTACTTTATTTGTTCTCCTACTTCCCAACATATTCCAAGGTTACCGATTTTGTTGTGGTATTAGATTATGAGATTGTCAAAGTAAATCCTATTTTCCCCTCTTCACTAAAGGGGACAAGTTTCGAGAATGCAAATAGCATCTAGGAAGGATGATTTGAAGACTTCTATTTTTTAAAAAAAAATCATATATGTAAATTGACATTGAAAAATATACTATCGTGTAAAATATTTAATTGAGCTTTTTGTCATGAAAGTATTTGAATTATTCAACATGAGAATTATATGTTTATTGAATACATCGGATGAATTTAATATTAGTTAGCAGTTTATTCGTGTGTACATGCATATATATTTGGCAACAAAAATTAATTAAAATATTGTATATTGCAATTGTTAAAAACATAAGTTTTAGTGGCAATCAAAGTTGCTACTGAAGATATAACATGTTTAGTGGCTACCGTAGTTGTTCCTAAAGATCATGCTATTGTGGCAAAAAGACCTGTCACTAAATAAAAAATGGTATTGTGGCGAAGCGATCGCCACTAAATGACATTTCAGTGGCGATAAGAGATGCCACTAAACATATATAACTGATGTGGGGACCCTTGTCGCCATTGAAAGTCAATTTTCAGTGGCGACTCACGTAGCATTTATGTTGTGGAACCTTATTTTGTGACGTATTTGTTCAATTTTCGCAGCGAAAAAAGTCGCCGCAAATATATTTTTTTGTGGCGCTATAAGAAGGTCGTCACAAGAAACCTTTAGTTATGAAAGTACTTGCTACGGTGATATTGTTGCCACTTAAGGTCATTAGTGGTGACTATCTAGCTTATTGTGGAGATTTTAGTCGCCACTAAACATCTCATTTTTTGTAGTGTAATATACAATCTACTAAAAGCATCAACAACAACATTAGCCTTACCAAAATGATAGAGAATAATCATATCATAATCATTGAGTAACTCCAACACCTCCTCTTGTCTGAGATTAAACTCTTTCTGACTGAATACATATTGAAGACTCTCGTGATCGGTGAATACATCTAAATGAACACCATAAAGACATTTTCCAAATACTTTTTTCAAAAAAATTGACGATGATGGTGGGGGAGGGGTAACCTTGTATGGGGGTGGGGGGCGCAGAATGTGGGGTAAAAGTTTTTTAAAAAATTGAAATATTTTTCAAAAAAAAATAATTGGACGGTGGGGGTGGGGTGGTGGGGGTGGGGGTTTAAGGAGTAGGGTGGTAGGGGTTGGGCCATGTAAAATTATCTTTAAATTTTTAATTAGTTTCTTTTTTTGAATAGGCAGGGCTGAATACGGTGTATGTATAGGGTAAGAAAAAAAAAATTAAAACATGACGTAGAGTTTAGGAAAATATTTCCTTGATATTGGAATAGAAAATATTTTCATTAAATTTGAAAAAAATGAGTTGATTTGGAAAAAAAAATTAAATATTTAAACCAACCAAACATGAAAAATTGAAAAACATTTTCTAAAAAATATTTTGCCCATACACACCCTAAGAGTAAGACATCATAGTTTGTCGAATTATTTAGAAAATTTGTGGCTAATAATCATTTTATCTTATCTTTCTTTTATATATAAAAATAATAATAAATAAATATACAAATATAAATATCTCACAATTGTCCAAGTATTTTACTTTTCTATTCCAACTTGAAGTCTTTTAGGGCTATTTACAGTTTCCAATGGCTGCCCACTTAGCAAGAAGGTTAGACACTTCTTATCTATATATATTAATTATTATAATTGTGATGAGTGAGTCAATTTTAATATGACTTTGATTAATGTTATGAGATATTTGAAATTTTTCACAAGATTTTAAGTGAGTTAATTTATTAAAATTGTGATAAATAAGATGAAATTATCTAGTGACTTTAGTTTCCATAAAAATTTAAATTTGTGACTTCAAAATTCTCATTCTATTATTTTATCATTTCATAATATGATTACTTTTTTGGTGCTCTAATAATATATTTCTGGTGCTCCTGAAAGCCCCTTAAATCTTTGTTCCAGAACATTGAAAAGACTATTTATTTGGGTCATTTACAAAACAAAAACAAATGTTTTTTAACCAACTCAGCCATTACTAGTGCCTGATAACGAAGTGACAACCTTCCCCACCACCAATAGAATGTCCACAAGGTCATTCTTGTCCCTCCTACACCTCATCACTTGGGAGTCGTATGTAAGTACTAATTATATATGTATTAATTATAAGAGTTTAGTTATGTTAAATTTTTATTTGTACATGTATTAGTTATGTAAATATATTAGTTGTGTAGAATTTTTGTTATCTAAGGTGTAGTCATACACTTATTTTATAGATATTAGGTATGCATGATCCAATTAAGTAGAGATTAAAGTATTTTAGTGAGCTAATTTTATTTTTTAATTCCAAACATAATTATTGAGCTAATGTTTGTTATAACCATTAAAATAACAAACAATATAAATAACATATTACAATTAAATAAATATCAATAGTTAAATATAATAAAGTAAATAAAATTAAGAAAAAGTAATTAAGTTATCTCTACTTAATATGATGAAAAATTTAAGCAATAATTTATATTAAAAAAAAAAAAGACAAAACATGTATTGGTGGTGTGCGGTAGAAAAACTATGCAAAGAAATTAAATAAATTAGTAGTGACGACATTTTTTTTTGGTAGAAAGAATATATTATATATAGTTAAAGCAGTACACAATCACTATTATAACTAATGATTACAGATAAGTTTCTGCAACGAGCTAACTTATTACACAATCACTTAAATATTTGCTTAGTAGCTACAATTCCTTGTAGATCGGTATTGAGAAACTCTGTTGTAGCTTCCGGCGAAGTATGTAATATATATAAATGAGGGGTTTAGCTGAGTACCTATCTTGCACAAAAAGTCCGCTACTTTGTTCCCCTGTCGGAAGTTATGACGCACTACTAGATTCCCCAACCTCTTCAACATTAACCTGCAAGAATGACAATTGAAGAAAACAAAACGTTCGGTTCCTCTTAAGTAATCGAGTAGATCAGTGGAGTCTGTTTAGACTTCCAAGGGTTGGAGATTAAGCATATCTGCCAACTTTAAACCTTCAAGGAGGGCTTCAAGTTCGGCAATAATATAAGTATGACTGCTAACTCTTTTTTAGAAACCAGCCTTCCAATTTTTCATGATCGTCTCGGACAACTCCACCAATACCGCTATCTCTTTGTTTCATCATGAAGGAACCATCTATATTTAATGTTGATAGAGGCTTCAAGGTTGGTAGGAGTTGAAGTGTAATGAATGTATTCCGTATTTTCTCTTTTGACCAGGGAATGAGAAAGAAACTTAGTTTTTCCATTAACAATTAAGAAGAATTGAAGCAAACAAACTAAAAGTAATCAAAAAGATAAAAGAAACCCAAAGCAAGAAAATTCATAATGTTTTTTCTTATATGTATTATTATTTGATTTCTTTTAGAAGTGATTTGATAAGGATAAAAAAGTAATGGTCAAATCCATCGGTGACCTCTTAAATTTGACAATAATTTTCACTTAGACACATCAATTAGGCGATGTTCATTTTAGACACCTCATATAGGGTCATGTTGTGTCATTTTTTGACACTTTTCTAACAGTTTAAAAAAAACTAAAGGAGAGTTTAATGCACTCGTTGATTACGTGACAAACAATCAATTAAATAATTACATGTGTTATTTTCAGTTAAAAATAATTATAATATCTATTTAGTAAATAAATTTAAAATATTATTCTAAGAAAACCTCTTATTTCATTACACCCAAAATCTCTTTTGTGCTTTTTAAAAAAAAAATCTTTTCTTTTACTATTTTCATATTTATTCATCTTCTTTCTTTTTAATATTGTTTTTTGGAAAGAAAAGAGGGAGAGGAAGAAAGAAGGAGAGAATAAATAAGAAATATGGGTGTTGGTATCCATTTTTCCCGCAAAAAATGAAGGGAGGTGATTGTAGATTTAGATAAGTAATACAATGAAGAAGAAGAAAATAACTTAAAAACGATTTTGAATAAAAAAAATCACCTCCATTGAAGGAATTTAAGCTTGAAAGAGGTTGGTGCCTTGAAAAAATGGAGAAGAAAAAGAGAAAATAAAATAAAAAATGACTAAATTAAGTCTTTCACGTGCTATTATTGAGTGTATGACACTCATTTTGACATGTCAGCAAAAAGTGTCAAAATGACACAATAGAACCCTAAATGAGGTGTCTAAAATGAACACCGCGTAATTGAGGTGTCTGAGTAAAAATTTGTTCCAAGTTTAGGGGGCCACCGATTGATTTAACCAAAAGTAATTTAATATTTTAATGCATGTATAACTAAAACAAACATAACATCTTTCACCTTCTGTCCCACATATATTATACATATATTCCCTCATAAGTTCCACATGTATTAATTGTGTAGGATTACAATAAATGCAACAAAAACATTATATAAAACAAATACATAAATAATTTTATATGAAACATGAAAAATAATAAACCAAACATTACATAAAATAATATATGAATAATTTTTATACAATATTTAAAAACATACAACCAAACATTTTATAAAATTAATACATGAATTTCTTTGATTCTATTTGAAAAAAAATAATCAAACATGGTATAAAAAATATAATACATAAATAACAAAGCTATGTATTAGTTGTGACATAGGAGTCGTTTGACTGCTTGATAGCATTACATGTAATCGTTACATGCATGAATAGTTTCTTTTTTCTTATCAACCTTCAAACATCGTATTAATTATATGAGTTAATAACCTTTTCCTTATCCACCTACTTAATACCATATACATTATACATTCTCTAATATATGGATAAAACTTATTTTAAAAATATTGGTGTTATATTTTAATCAATATTATAAGTTGCATAACTAGTAATAATAAATTATGACAATAGCATATTAAGGACGGTTAATGCTCCATTCATTTTATTTTACTTCGTCCCTATATCATTTCATGTTACTTGTTTATTTTAGCAAATTCGAAGAGTTTAGTTTTTCTCATATGATCTTTAAGCCTCATTTTGTACGAGGATAAAACATAATTAATTTTGGAATTATAATAGGATGGATTATTCCATATTTGGTTGGAATAAAATATACGATAATCTATTTTGAGATAATTTATACTCTAATTGTTAGAATATGTGCATTCACTATCAGTCAATGGATCAGGTCCTTTGACACACTCAAAATATGAACAACTGTAAATAAAGGCAGAAACCTCCTTGCTCAAGGGAGTAAAACCACGACCTACCTCACAAGATTTCAAACCGTTTCCACTAGTCTTCACAAGCAAAAGTAAAACCGATTACAAAAACGTGAGAAAAAGTTATTAATCTCACTATTAAGCAATAACTCTATTGGTTGAAGAGCCTAAGCAGATTTCACTCTGCCCACTAAGCTACTTAGGATCAACTAAGCAACACGCAGGTTGCCCACTAAATCACCACGCTCCGAATGACTTAGGATTTTTACTAAGCAACACTCAAGGCTACCCACTAAATTAGTTGGACTCAACTGATTTAGGATTTTCACACCAAACAACTATCTGATTACTTTATAAATGGAGGAACAGATTTACAATTTATATGCAGAAGAAATAATCCTAAGACAACTAAGCTTCCAGCTCTTTCATATTTGAGTTGATCTTGAGGATGCTTCTTCACTCCTTTTTGTAAGCCTTTCCAAGAGTTCTTGAGATATTTTTCAAGTTGCAAAAACTAATTGCGAATATAGGGATGTTTTATTTATGTAAAAAGGTCACAAAACATAAAACAATCCCATTGGCTAAGGTTTCTGGCGCGTCTACCACTATTGGAGACTATGCACTAACTTTTTGTACTTCGTCCAGCTGGCAGCCAAAAATCATATTGGGCCAAGAACCATGTCCCTTCATAAGGTCCCTAAGTTTGTCAAATCATCAAAACTACAAATAAAATTTCCCTCCTTTTTGATGGTGACAAACAGTACACCAGTGTCTGCATGTTCTTCCATGTTTCCTTCCCCCTGTCAATAAAGACCTGGCAGTTGCATGCACATTTGCACAATGAATCAGGTCTCTTGACAAGGACTCTGAGTTTGTCAAATCATCAAACTCCAAATAACATTTTCTCTCTCTTTTTGATGATGACAAACCATACACCAATGCCTGCATTTATTCCCCCTGTCGAGTAGACACACTCATCAGTTTCTTACACCATGGACAGGTACCTTTACAAGGTCCTTGAGTAACACTGGTACGTGCATATTTTCCTTGAGTTACATTGGTACATGCATGTTTTCCTTTCCCCTGTCGCTTTTTCTTTCTCCCCCCCCCCTGTATTTCTTACCAACCTAAGCATCATCTGAACACCCCCAATTTATTACCCTTTTGGTATCATAAAAAAGTAGTACAGTAAACCAACACAAAATGTAAGATTGATAAGTCAGATCACAGTCAAGGAGAACACTAACATAGTTAATAATCCAAAAAGCAATAGACTTTAGCCTTAATAAAATAGGATTCCATATCATGAGCATAACAAATCAGCATTCAATACATTTAAGTTAAACTGAAAACTAAGAACCCCAGACACTATCCACACAAAGGAAAGACACAGGAAGGACTATGAAGAGGGAGGTATATGAGAGAGGGACTTGATAACAAGGGTGAGTGTAGAGTTTGATGCATCATTATCCTTGATCATCTTCTCATGAAGAGAAACAACTTTTGCCAATAGCTCATCATTTAGGTTTTCTATCTTCTAGACAACCTCAGTAACAAGTCCCTCTGTTTGCGCTTTGAGCAGTTCTTCTTTTAACAGAGCAATTTCATCCTCCTTGTTGCTCACTAGCACAGTCATTGCATCCAATTCATGTTTCAATTCGTCCTACCCCTTAATCAACGGAGAAACTTTACTAAGTGGATTTCCCTTCCTTTCAATACACTCACATGATGAATAGATCACTTGCAGAAGCCATAATACCTTTTTTTTATAACAACCTTCTTTCCCGCAAAAGTCTTAGTTTTCTTTTGCCTTTACCTTTACTCACTTTCTTAGACTACTTGTCCCTTTTATCAACAGAAGCTGCTTCAGAAAAGGTGTAAGAAGCCACTAGATTTATCTCATTTAGAGAATCTAGCATTTTCATTGAAGAAGAAGAGGATTGAGACATTATTGTTTGAAAGAGAATACTTAAATGCTAGAGAGAGATAGAAAGATTGAGAAGGTTTTGATTTTAGACTTAGAGAGAAAAGTTGGAATGTAATAAGATGGAGTGTAGCAGAGGAACTATAAAAAGAACTTGAAATTGTGTATCAGGTCCCTAGATTTATGCATCGCTTGGATTAAAGGCGATCGGACAACGGTCAGAAGGACCAATGACTGACATGGGGTGATTTGAATGGTTCTCATTTGACAGTTTAAAACAAATATAAAGAGTGCTAACCTTGGGAAGGACCAGGTACTCAACTACAGATGAATACAATTTCTTAATGGTTCTGGCCATTCTCTGCTCTTGTGCTTTCAATGGGTGTCTACCTGCATTCAGATACAAAGAAAATCTTACTTAAACAATGCATTACAGTTTCTGTGGATACCTGCCCTCCAAATCTTAGCCAAACCAAAAATTAGAAGGCTTCTTGAAGAAACTAGGTTAGTGCATGTTCATCATCTTCAACTTCAGCCTCTTGCTCTCAAATTGATCCTTGCTAAGAGATTTGATAAAGATGTCTATAATCTGATCTTCAGTCCTGCAGTATTTCATGATGATGTTTCCTTTCTTAACATTATCTCTTAAAAGGTGATGCCTGACATCAATGTGTTTGAATCTTTTGTGCTGGACTGAATTCTTTCCCATGTTGACTACACTAGCATTATCATACATGAGAGGGATGGTGTTGATGTGGACTCCAAATTCTCAAGTTGTTGCTTTATCCAGAGAAGTTGAGCACAACTGGAAGCAGCAACTAAACACTCAGCCTCAATTGTTCAGAGAGCCACTGATGAGTGGGGATCCAAGGAAAAGAGCCATTCTAGAATTGTGCTTTCTGTCTACATGATATCTTCCAAAATCAGCATCTACATATCCCACTAGTTTAAAAGAATTACATGCAGGATAAATCAGGACCACGTCCCCTATTTTCTTCGGATACCTTAGGATTCTCTTAGCTGCCTTTAGATAAGATTCCCTGTGGCATGCTTGGAACTGTACACACATTCCCACACTGAATATCATGTCCAACCATCTTTCTGTCAAATACAATAGAGATCCAATAATACCTCTTTACATTGTTTAATTTACTAAAAGATCTGCCTCATTTGCTCCCTTTTTTGAGTTTATACCCATGGGGTATCAATTTCTTCACACAAATGTTCAAAAGTTGCCCCAAAAATGATATCATCCACATACACTCGAGTGATGAGAAGTCCTTGATATCCTTTCATAAAAAACAATGTGTTGTCAATTTCCTTCCTCTTGAAGCCAGTCTTCTCTAAAAACCTTGACAACCTTTGATACCAAGCTCTAGGTGCCTGCTTCTGCCCGTTCATATCTTTGTTGAGTTTGAACACATGATTTGGGAAATTTGCATACTCAACTCGAGGTGGTTATTTAACATATATTGTTTCCTTCATCATTCAAAAAGTCACTTTTAAATTCCATTTAAAATAGTTTGAACCCGATAAAAGTTGCAAATGCTATGAGGATTCTGATAGCCTCCATTCTCATCCATCTTGTTTCTGAACACCCACCTGGTCCCAATAATAGTTTTGCCAGCAGGTCTTGGGACTAGGTACCACACATTGCTTCGCTCAAATTGATGCAATTCATCTTGTATAGAGATTACCCAATCAATATCCATCAGGGCTTCTTTCACATTTTTAGGCTCAATAGTAGAGATGAATGCTGAGAATGCAACAAAATTCCTTGTTTTTGACCTGGTTTGTATCCCAAAATTCAGAGGAGAGATGAGATTTTCAAGGGGGTGAGATGAGCTATGCTTCCATCCAGATCTAGATCCCACAGAATGTGGTTGATCCATATGTTCTTCATCTTCAGAATCATCATTTGTGGCAGGAGGATGAGTGTCCTCTTAGCTTGCATCATTAGAAGGACCAGGTCCCGTAGTAGGCTGGTTGTCCTCTTTCACCTCCTCAGATGGACTAAGATCAACAACATCAGAGTCCAGATTCACCTCAGTTTCATTTCCTACTTGCTTCATGGTTCTGGAATTTGAATAGCTCCAGCAAATTGTCATCATCATTCATATCAGCAGTCTTAGACTTTGACATGAGAAACATAGTCCACATGAATCTTGAGTAGTCATCCACAACCACGAAATGTAATTTTTCTCGCTTCGACTCCAAATCTTTGCCAGTTCAAACAAGTTAATATGTATTAACTCAAGAACCCTTGAAGAACTGACCTGCTTCTTTGATTTATATAAAGATCTGGTTTGTTTCGCTTTGACACGTGCATCAAACACTTTACTCTCACAGATTTAATCTTTTTCAGACCACAGACCAGATCCCTAAAAACCAATTTGTTCAGTAGAGAAGAGCTCACATGACCTAGTCTCATTTGTCGGAAGTCAGCACTTTCACTTTGAGCAATTAGACATGTCAGATCATCTCCATGAGTTTTTTTATAGTTCTGATGCATGCATGTTTTTTTTGGCAGTCAAAAATCACCCTTTTTGTGGACAAATATTACACATTTTCAATGGAATCTTCAAGAGATTTGCCAAATTTTCCTAAGCCAAGAATATACCTTTTTTTTCGTTGCCAAAAAAGACACCTCCTCTATGAATTGCCTTGAGTGAAAGGAAGTTTTTGGTATTTTCAGTCACGCGCTTTGAGCAGCCACTGTCCATGTACAAGCACGTGCTGCTACTTCCTTCACTCACATAAAAAATACATTAGTTATTAGATTCGGGAATCCACTTCAATCTAAGTTCCCAATAAGCTGACAAAGGTGTAATGCGAGTGTTTTTTTCCCAGTGTGACAACTTTGTCTTCTTCAAGTTTGAGACCCTACGAATTCACTGGAGCATGTCCTCTGTTTCTAGCAGTTTCTTGTCTAGGCTTTTTGCTAGTAGGACCTGGTCCTTTAGCTGAGTCCTTTTCTTCTTAGAATAGATAGAGAAAATTTCCTCTGAAGCTTTGTAGGAAGGACAATCTCCGTTCAGATTCTCATTTCGACCACAGTGAAGACAAAGTAAATTGTTTGAGACAAACACATATTTGTTGTTGGGGTTGTAAGGAGGAGTAATTTTCAAACTTCCTAACCCCCTTTTTTTTATAGTTGCTTTGACTTGTAACATTAGATAGTAGTTTGGGGGAGCTGGTCCATTTTAAGTATACTTGAAGTTCCTCCTTATGACGAACCAGGTCCCTCTACATCTGAACATTTCATTCCAGGGCTAAGGCAAGTATAGTTTCGGCCGTGTTTAAATTGCTTTCTAACTCTCCCTGTATATTAGTAGCTACACCCTTCCTTTTACCAGATTTCTCAATCATCAAATCAGTTGCTCATTAAGTTCCATTTTTTCAGATTCAAAAACCATCATTTGTTCCTCAAGAAAAGACATTCGAACTACCATTTCTTCCATTTCTTCATTTAAACCATCAAGACTACTGTCCATAGAGTCCCTTTCAGTAGTTAACTCTATAACACAGTCAATCAAGACATTTGCTAACCTTCTCAACCTTTTAATAGAGTACGTACACAAGTTTTTGTTAAAGTCATGAAGAGTTACCTTATCTTCATCATCGTCCTCATATGACTTAGCCATGACGGAAAACATCCCATTGAATATGTTATCCTCATCTTAAATCACAAGGATTGATGTATCTTTGGGACAATCTGAATCTCCTGAATTGCCTGAAGAGTCTCCCCATGCAGTAAGAGCTTTCTTCACTGCATATTCAGCTGCAGCTTTTCTGGCACATTTTTCAGGTACCATGTCCCTTCGTTTGTCCTTTTCGCCTCTTGGCCTTTGATACTCCTTGTTTTCAGCTTTGGGCATCGGACAGTCCCTTATAAAGTGGCCAGCCTTTCCATATTTGTGACACAAGTCACTAGCAGTTGCAGCTTGAGGAGGGTTCCCTCCTTTTCTAAGCCCTTTGTTTTTTCTTATGATCTTTTGAAATCTGTTGGTAAGATAGTCCATATCATCTTCTTTACTAGACACTTCTCCAGGAGCAAATTTGAGTCCTAGAGACTTGTCTTTATTGGCCTCCTTCTTTTAGAGGTCTTGACTTCTATTCATTTCATTTTTCTTGACATTTCTAATAAGAGCGTCCATATTTAGAACTTTCAGATCCTTAGCTTTAGTGATAGCATCCACTTTGCGTAAGAGCGTCCATCGTCAGAACTTTCAGATCCTTAGCTTCAATGATAGTATGTACTTTGCCTTCCCATAACATAGGAAGAATTCGAAGAACTTTCCTAACTTGCTTGCAAGTACTGATAGGCTCTCCAAGACTTCGTAGCTCATTTATTATGGAGGAAAGTTTAGTATACATGTCATGAATAGTTTCGCCTTCCTTCATTGTGAAATTTTCATATTGAGAAGTGAGCATATCCACCTTTGATTCCTTCACCTGCTTAGTACCATCATGAGCAGTCCGGAGACAATCCCAGATCTCCTTTGCTGATTCACAGGAAGAAATACGAATATATTCTTCAGCACCTGTCACACCCCCTTTTTTTTTCTCAATAATTTTTATATTTTTATATTTTGAAAGAAAAAGAGTTTTTCCAATTAAAGTGACATTTTGAAAAGGGATAATTATTATTCAGAGTCGCCACTTGGAATTGAGTTTTGGTGTTCCAAGTCACCTTATTTAAATCCCTAATCAAAAGGAAATTTGACTCTATTTTTTATTGATCTGCGAACTAAAAATCCGAGTAAGGAATTCTGTTGACAGAGGGGAAGGTGTTAGGCACCCCTCGAGTCCCGTGGTTCTAGCACGGTCACTTCATTGACTTTGATATGACTAGACTTAATTTTGAATATTATATTATTTAACTTAGTAATAAAAATATTTTTTTTTATTCTCTCATTTATTATAAACCTTTTAAAAATTGTCTTATTTATTTTAAATCTATTGAAAATTATTTTATTATTTTTGGTGTGTGTCCGTTAATTCAAAATTTGAAACATTCATATTTATTTATATATTTATTATTTATTTATTTATTTATTTATTTTGCTTTTACATTTTTTAAATATTTTTTCATGTTATTATGGGGATGAATTTATTTAGATGTTTAATAATTAGGAATTAGAATTTGTGTAGGAAAAAAGATTTTTAGAGTCCAAGTTGATTCAGAATTGTATTTTTTTAAAAATTTAGATCTAAAATAAGAGGTAAATTTTATGAAATTTATAATTAGTTCTAGCAAAAAAAAAAAAAAATTCTAAAGAGATTAAGACAATTTCTTTTTTTTTTTAAAAAAGTTTTATTTTTCTTTTGTTTTAATTTTTTTCCTTTCATTTTTCCTTTTGTACGTTTTTACTTACCCATTTTTTTAACAACATTCTGTTTCTTTTATTATTATTATTATTATTATTATTATTTAATTTTATTTTTTAATTAGCTTTGTTTTTCTTTTGTTTTTTTTGGAATATTTGTTTTACTTTCTTTTAGAAAGTTTATTTTATTTTTTTTTTACGTTCTTTTCTTTCTTTCTTTTTTTTTTTACCCTTTTTGTTTTATTTGTGTTCTTTCTTTCTGCTTCTCTCTCTTTTTATTTCTTTTTTTTTTTTCATTTTTCACGTTTTTTTTATTATTATTATTTTTTTTTCTGTTCTTTAAAAAGAAAATCTGTTATTTTTCCTTCTTTTTTTTTCGTTGTTTTTTTTTTATTGTTTTATGCTTTCTTGTTTTTTTTTATTTATTATTTTTTATTCTTTTGTTCTCTTTTTACGATTTCTCAATTTTTTTTATATTATAATTATTTATAGTAATTATTACTATTTTATCATGAATCTCTAGATGAAATTTGCAATTTTACCTAGATAAAAAAAATTACTAATTATTTATATATCCTAATCTAACAAGTCTACAATAAATTCAATAAATATCTTCTAAAGTGAAAATAGACGGAAATATATATTAGTCTATTTAGATTTAACAATTCAATATCATGAAGCGACATAAGTTGCAAAATCTATCTAAAAAAACATAATAATAATAATAACGTAACAATAATCAATATAATACATGTGATTTGAAGTATTTCATGCTATGGGAATCAACCTTTCATTGAAATAATATTATTTAAATCACGCGAGGATATATAACTACCTCGCTGCGAAAATTGATACCACAACAACAACTGCTACGATCTACTAATTTCCAAAGTTATAACTTTAAAGAGCCGCAAGACCGAAACCGCGAACAAAACCTCAGATTACCAGATAAAACTCACTTTTCACTCTTTTTGTTTGCTCTCTATTTTTCTCTGTATTTCTCTGTAACTGTATTTCTCTCTATTTCTCTCTGTATCTGTGTATCTTTTCCTCCTCTTTTTACATCTCTGTGTCTTTTTTCTTCTTAACTAAACGTTTTTTTTATAATCATTTCGGTTGAGAGTCTGTTGCTAATTAAAAGGAACGTAATAGAGTTGGATTAGAATTTAATTTGAAATATTGTTGAGGGAATTTGGGTTGAAATAAGGATGAATATAAAATAAATAAATAATAATAATAGTAAATTTTTTTAAAAAAAGTGAAATAAACGTCCAAAGAGAGAGAAGAAAGAAAAAAACAAATAAAAAATAAATAGGATGAGATTTTTTAGTAAAATAAGTTAGGAAGTTGGGAATAATTAGGATAAGGGGAAGTTAATTTGAATATTTAGGACTCCCCTTTTTTCTTCTTCTACCATTATTTTTAAACTAATTAAACGTTGAAGATTTAAAACAAATACCATAAATTCATAATTTTTTATTATTAAAGTAATTTACACAATTTATTTTTTATTTATTTTAAATATAACCTTTTTTAAAATTGGTGTTAAATCTTTATAGTTTGGTAAAAAATTAGGTGTTCACAGCACCTTTACCACAAACCAAAAGCTTCTTAGCCTTGTAGTATTTCTCGGTCTTCTTTCTGTCCGCTTCGCTAAATTATTGACGAGTCTTTGCAATAACTCTAGTTTTCTCACCATCCTTTACTTCAGAAGTTGGAATTAAAGGCCCATCCAATACAATGTCCTATAGCTCACTATCCTCAGCCATAAGATAATGATGCATTCTTGACCATTGAAACGCGGCGGTCGAGTTTAGGATTGTCCTTCTTCAAGGTTAAGTTGAACAGTCATTCTTTTGTAGGGACCACTCTCTTGGTGTTAACCAGTTAGAGACTACCTGCTCTGATACCACTTGTTGGAATCTGTGCATCCATTATCAGTCAATGAACCAGGTCCCTTGACACACTCAAAATATGAAGAACTGTAAATAAAGGCAGAATATCAAAACCAATAGTTTACATGGAAACCTCCTTGCTCAACAGAGTAAAGTCACGACTAGTCTCACAAGATTTCAAACCGTTTCCACTAGTCTTTCAAGCAAAAGTAAAACCGGTTAAAAAAATATGAGAAAAAGCTATTAATCTCACAACCAAGAAATGACTCTATTGCTTGAAGAGCCTAAGCAGATTTCACTCTGTTCAACAATCTATCACCACTAGACAACTTAGGATTAACTAAGCAAAATGCAGGTTTCCCACTAAATCCCCACGCTTCAGATTACTTAGGATTTTTTCTAAGAAACACTCAAGGCTGCCCACTAAATCAGTTGGACTCAACTGATTTAGGATTTTCACACCAAACAACTATCTAATTCCTTTATAAATGGAGGAACAAATTTACAATTTACGTGCAGAAGAAATAATCCTAAGAGAAGCTTCCAACTCTTTCAGATTTGAGTTGATCTTGAGGATGCTTCTTCACTCCTTTTTGTAAGCCTTTGCAAGAGTTCTTGAGATATTTTTCAAGTTGCAAAAACTAATTGTGAATATAGAGATGATTTATTTATGTAGAAAGGTCATAAAACATAAAACATTCCCATTGGCTGAGATTTCTGGCGCGTCTGCCACTTCTGTCACTGTTGGAGACTGTGCACCAACTTTTTGTACTTTCTCCAGCTGCCAACCAAAAAACATCTTGAGCCAAGAACCTGTTCCCTTCTTAATGTCCTTGAGTTTGTCAAATCATCAAAGCTACAAAATAACACCAATATTAAGCAATTACGTAAGATAATATTCTATTTGTTCACTTTTATTTATCACATTTGGACTCGGTCCATTCAATATGAGAAAAAGATGATTTGACATGACTATTTTATTACACTACTCCTATTAATTGAAGTTGAGTATTATGTCTTATAAAATTATTGAAAAAATAAATGATTAATGCAAATGTTCAATCATGATAAAAGAAATTTTCTTTTATAAATATATTAAAAGTTTCAGGTAGAAATAAAAAAGTTATTTTCCAAATTGTGAGAAAGTAGAAATTAAAAAGAAAATAGTAGTCAAATTTAAAATTCTACAACATCACAAATAAGTTTAATTTCAACAATAATTTAATCTTTTTTACGAAATATATCAAATCAATGGAAGTCAAGTATTATGAAATAATTGAAATACATGATCATATGCATAGTTAAAAGAAAAATTCCCTAAATACACTAGATCAAATTGGAATCATAACATAGCTAAACTTAACATTTCTAATATACTCTACTTTTTATTATTCTAATAAATTTTACCAAACCACCTTTTTAAAATAGCTCACTAAAGATTTATACACAGAGATCTTTCTTTGTCAAGAACTTTGATCAACAAAAACCACCAGCCACATTCAAGCTTTAAAGTTTCATCCACAAATTCAATAGCTTTAGTCATATATTCAACCACCCTATCTTGTTTTATTTAAAATTATATTATTCTTCAACCAAAAGTCATATAAAGATAATTTTAAAGTTGGGATAATAGGTAATATGAAGTATTGATCTCAAACGGTGCTTGTGGTTATAACGGTAGTTTACATTGCAGAAAAATTAACAAACATGTTTCTAATTACAATACTAGAACTTAACATATGTATATTGTTTGGCCGGGCGGACCCCCGTCCCATTTAGAATTTTAGTTGTAGTTTACCTGCCCTGTTTTGTCCTGCCCTACCACACGCTTCGCTTCAGAGATTCCTATTGGCGACATTAATGTTATCTTCTATGGAAAGGAGACTTTTAGTTTATTATACTCTCGCCGTTCAAAAATAAGTTTCACCTTAGTAATTCAAGACAATTTATATGTTTCCATGTAGACTTTTATATTTCATCTTCTTACTAATGTTTATTTCTCAAAAGTAAAATTTATTCAATAAGGATATTTTTTAATAGCCTACATAGCATTTATTGAATTTTTAATGAGCATAATGCTAACTAAGATAATATATACTTACTTTGCAATGGAGGTGGTAATATTATACCTGGCGAATTGACAAAAACTCATAAAATGTCAAGGAGTAACACTCATCATTATTATTTATTTTAGGCTTGAAGGTAAGGTTGCAATTATAACTGGTGCTGCTAGTGGCATTGGTGAAGCATCAGCGAAACTTTTCTCTAGATACGGATCCAAAGTTGTGATTGCAGACATTCAAGACGACTTGGCACAAAATGTTTGCAAAGATTTGGATTCATCATCAACTACCTTTGTGCATTGTGATGTTACAAAAGAGGAAGACTTAGAAAATGTTGTGAACATTGTTGTAGACAAGTATGGCAAGCTAGACATCATGTACAATAATGCTGGTATTATGGGAGCAGTCAAATCCAATATTCTTGAAAATGAAAAATCTGACTTCGAAAAAGTCATTAGTACTAACCTCATAGGTATGGAATAAGTGCATCTTCTATCTCATAGGCTTTGATGCTTTTCATATTTAATAAATGTAATATCCCTCGCAGGTACATTTCTTGGAATTAAACAAGCAGCACGAGTCATGATCCCTCGTGGTCAAGGTAGCATAATTACAACTGGTAGTGTTTGTGCATCAATAGGTGGTGTTTGTCCTCATTCCTATACCAGTTCAAAACATGGATTGTTAGGACTTACTCGGAATGCTGCAATTGATTTAGGACGGTATGGCATTCGTGTGAATTGTGTGTCACCTTACGTTATTCGTACGACATCAGCTTTAGATACCTTAAAAAAGATGGGGAAGGAAGATTCAGATGTTTATTCTACCTTAAACGGTCCTACACTTACTCCTTATGATATCGCCGAAGCAGCTGTTTTCCTAGCAAGTGATGAGTCCAAGTATGTAAATGGTCAAGATTTTATTATTGATGGGGGATTCACAATTGAGAATCCAGGTTTATCAATGTTCAAGTAGTTTTTTGTATTTGATAAAGCTACACGTAATTTGGAATAAGATTCATGTTTATTTCTTTTCAGTAGAGGTCATGTCCATATTTTATAAACAAATTAAGTATGTATTTATTTTTTTTTTTCGCCTTTTCATTCTGTGTACCATCATAAGTGCATGTGTGGTGCATCTTACTGAACAAGGATTACATAGCAGAGAGCTCATATCCAAAATTATATATACACTTTTCTTTTCTAAAGGTAGAAATCTTGGTCTTGGAGACAACCCTTTATTAATTAAGGACATTGAAGATGCATGGATCAAAGATTTGAAGGCTCAAACAATCCTAACTCTTGTAACAGCATCTCAACTTCATTGTGCTTAATGAGGTACCACGGATTCACGGTACTTTAGATGCTTTAAACATGGAGTCTTGCATGAGTCTTAAGCATTTGTTAGTAGATGTGATGCTATTTTTGCTTCGATTTTGCAGGATATGGGTTTTCGAACAGTCAATGAAATGTTTTAGCAGCAATGATTTTTTGATGATTGACGACTTGACCTACGAGCAAGTCGTAGAATCTTTTATGAGCCGTAGGTATGAGTCGTGGTTTGGAGTGGTAATTTCTCGAGTTAAGTGTGAAACAACGAAACCTAACGACGAGCTGTAGTTGCTTTTGCTAGCTATACAATTCAGTCGTAGAATGTTCAGAGATGTTGAGTTTCGGTGATTGAATGACGAGTTGACAGGACGGGCCGTACAAAGATCAACAGACTGTTGATCATACCGGTCGATAATGCTACTAAAGTGAAGGAATAAATAATGATCGACGGAGGCTATCTACGAACCGTAGGAAGACCCACGAGTCGTAGGTCTCAAGCATAGAAACAACTGCCCAAGCCGAATTTCCTTACAATTCCTTTTCCTACTACGTTTGTAATTTGATATTTATAAGTATTGGTTGTAATTTTTCCTTTTATGGGTTGTTAGACGATTTGATACTTTTTATTTTAGCCTTGAGAACTAACTTGCAAACATTTTGAGCATTTAATTCTTAAAGTATTGGTTTATAATATTGCTTTTTGTTCATCAATTAAAGATACTGAATTTCAACTACCCGAATTATAAGTTTATGATTTATTCTATTTATCATATTATAAAGTATGATTAACCAAGCATAAGTAGGTAATACCACAACTAGGATTATGGGATCATGAGTAATTAACAAAGTAGGCCTAATAATTAAGTAATTCTTGAAGTGTTTACACTTCAGTAAGACATATTCAAGTTACTCTATCACAAGACTTAGCCATATCTAGCTTCACTGCCACATTATGAAGCTTGTTTCTCCTGTTTATATCCCTTATTATCCCTTATGAATATTGTCTGATTGATATATATAATCTTGGGGGAAAATAGTTAGCCTTCTTCCATATAAAACTCTGGAAATTATCATGTTGGCAAAGGTGTTTTTAATATTCCTCTTTCAGATGTAAGAACATTTTTAGCTGAGGCCCTTCCCTGCTCAATTTTTTCATGTTGCCTCCATATGGATTTATCTCAAATTTTGCTTCTTTCACCTTTATTACATCTTCCAATGTAGCAATCTATTAGAAACTGTTACCAAAGGTTTTTCTACCCCAATTAGCTAATACCTCTTGCAACATCTTGATTTTCTTATGATAAATGGTAATAGGACGGCCCTTCCACTGGTACTGCCTACATTCCTTCACTTTCTTTTATAATCTGAATGATTTGTCAAAAATTAAAAAAAAAACTGACTGGTCAAACTATAGGTGGCTCCTGTGTTGCATTACATGTCACATGCATGAAGAGGGGCATGGTCCGACTCTACCCTAATTAGATGATAAGCCTCACTATCTGTCAATGAATCCACAAATTTATAATTTTTCAGTACTCTATCTAGTCTTTTGAAAATACACTCCTCCTCAATTCTTCAAGTCCACCATGTATATTTTCTCCATGAGTGCCATATTACCCTTGAATCACAATTATTCAAACATTGAGCAAAATCAATGGTTTCCTGTTGTGTAACAAGGAGACCACCCATATTTTCTTCCTCATTCAGAGAAATATTGATACCACCCCCTACAACCAAAGGTTCTTGAGTGCTCATTGTTGTCATATCAAAATCCTTCCATAGCTCTAATCTTTCAAGAGCACTGCACTAGGCATATACTGCTTATATTTTGAAGCTATTATGACAAGTGTTATGAGTGAGCTTTATTGTTAATTGTTGAATTTAATCTCTCTCTACATGTCATTGCCATTGCTCATTCTAAAAAATCTATATATCAGCTGAGCAATGTAACATCTAAGATTTGGAACAAAAGGAAAAGAAACTTTTGGGTTGCATGTTGTCTCAACAGTTCCATGTACCGATTATAGAAGCTTCTACGGACGGTAGATTGCAACTGTAAGAAGGGAGAAAATATTTTTTTAAAAATCAAGTCACAGTACCTTTTCTACAGTTCACCAAGATGGTTCATCAATCAATCTACGAGTCGTAGATAGGGTTCATAGGAACAATCCAGACTTGTGAAACTTTGAAGTCCAAGTTAAGTTCTATGGTAAGGGTCTACGAACTGTGAGAAGTCTTTCAAATCGTAGAAGGATTTTGATAAAGTTACGTATATTTTTATGTCCCAGTACTTGGTTAATGGTTGAGCTATATGGACCGTAACAAGTTCTAGGGTACATAGGTGTGACCCGTAGAAAAGTTTGGCCGTTATTAAGGGACTTTTGTCTTTTCCCTAATCACTTTTAATCAAACCATGCTGTTTTTCCTTCTACCCCTAAGCCATATATAAAGTTTTTCTGTTCGAAAACTACCCAGTTTGACCCCATTCTCCTAATTTCACTAAACGTAACCAAATTCACTCCCTAATTCCTTTCAACCAAAGGAAAAAGAAGCTAGGATTCAATTTCAAGTCCTCCAATACTCTACTCTTTCTTGGGCTCTGAATAGCAAGGTATGTTAGTATTCACCTATGGAGTCCTTTCCTCCACGGAGTTCCTAAAATATCTAATTTCACAAGTTAGATTATCCAATCAAAGTTAGAGTTTTACTCAATCTTGATTAACTAGTTCTTTTAAATTTTTATCAAATTGATTGTTATCTACTTATTTATGTATGAATTGAAGTAACTATATGTTTTGGAGTTAAATTTATATGAATCCATGCATTCCCCATGAATTTAGACTATGAACACATGATTAACCTTATAAACTATGGAAGATGAATTTATGAAAATATACATATTATTTATATGGAATTGATATAAATGATTTAAATTTATTTTGAGAGTAATTCATCATTGTTATTGTTGTAGTTTCAGTTGTGAAAGGTTATTCTAAAATAAAGGATTCATAGGATTGAATGGTTTTCTCACCTAACATTGAATTAAGGTTCATTATCTATTCTAAATGAAGTCGCACTTTGATTTGTTGATTAATTGTGTCTTTCGTGGATAATAAGATGAGTAGGACTAACAACTACTCCATGAGATATATGCTTAACACCGAAACGATATTGAGATTGAAACTCTCCATTAGTAGACGCGAGTTTCTAGTAGCAATTTCTCTATCCCATAACAATGTACCACCATAGGTTTGCCTTAGATAGACATTAGCTAGTGGATCCACTTTAGCTCAACTTTATTGTTCTTATCTTGAAAAGTAAGGACATCCCCTTTTTGGTGTGGAATAGAAATCATATTCCATGTTATAGCTCACATGGTCTATGTCGATTAACGAAAAACATCCCACAATAACAAACTAAGGTAAATTTTCAATGTATCTCACAAGTGTTTAATGAATTTTAACTTGCATTTACCATGAGTATGATTTATGTTTTCTAAGATATTATATTTCGATTTATCTTGGTCATTGCATGTAATGCGAAGTCCTTTCAACATAATTTCATAACTCTTATGCATTGCTATCACACTTAGTACATTTCATGTACTAATGCATTCTCGTGTCTACATTGTTCCACTATTGTAGGGAATGATGCTCCTACCTCCCACACTCGTGGCTACTTGATCTTTTTGGGCATTCAAATACCTCACGTTCTAAGAACCTAGACTCTTTTATTTGCTTTATGTATTTTATTTTTCAGACTCTGTATATGATATATGAGTTACGTCTCAATCACTTTCTTTATGATGTATTAGATAGTTTTGAGACTTATGTAAGACTTCCGCTTTAGTCAAACAATTTTTGATATACGATTGTCTTTATTAATCTTTAAATTATATTGTATTGTATGATGTAAACTAAGTGTTTTATGTAGGGTCTCTCGGGGTCCTATACAATATGTTACACCTAAGGTATACTTTCGGTCATAACAAAACTAGTATTCATAACACTAGGTTTATAAAGGTACTAGGATGTGCCATAATCTGCGTCGAGTAGAGTTTTGTTCATGAGTGTAAAACGATACATATTTACTAATAATAAGCTATAATATGTTTAAGAAACTCCATAATATTCATTACTCTAAAGTCGTGAGATAGAGTGTAACTCTATATGTCTTTCTCGAAATCCTTATTCAAAGCTTTTCAAGATATGACCCCTCTAAGAGCATATGTTAGGAGGAATAGGTATGAGAATCTCTACAAATTTCAGCCGACCCTTTGGCCAAAAAAGTGATTAATGCAGAGTTTAGGGTTGTTTTTCAAGTTTTAGCTCAAGCGATGAAGGCCGAAGATAATACGGGGGTGTGGTCCCCGTATACCATAATGTGGAAACAATGGAAACTAGAGTGAGGGACTTCATTGGAATGAATCCCCTAGAGTTTGATGTTGCCAATACTAAGGAAGAATCTCAAGAGTTCATTAATGAATGTGTTGACTATAACAAGAGTGAAATCGGTAGAAAAGGCAGAGTTGCTCGCCTATCAACTTAATGATGTTGCTCAATCTTTGTTCAACCTATGGTAGGAAGACAAGGTAATTGATGCTAGTCCTCTTGATTGGGAAAAATTTAAGGTTGCTTTCCTTGATTGGTTCTTTACCCTTGAGATGAGGGAGGAGAATTTACTTGAATTCATCGACTTTCATCAAGGAAATATGATTGTGAAGGAGTATGCCTTAAAGTTCACACAATAGTCTAGATGCACTCCAAATACGGTTGTCAATCCTAGGGTAAGGATGAAAATGTTTGTTTTGGGACTGTCTGAAATGGTAGATAAAAAATTTCGTACCACCATGATCATCAATGAAATGGAAATTTATTGTCTAATGGTGCATCATAATAATTGAATAGGAGAAACTAAAAGAGAACTCTAGGGAGGTAAAGAAAGCAAACACCACTGGTATTGACTTTTCACATTCTAGGTCCGATTCTACATGGTCATTCTATGTTCCAAAAAAGGTTCTCTGATCAAGGTTTCTTTAATGCTATAATTCAAAAGTACAAAAAATGGAGTGTCTAACGCTAAGACTAAAGGAGGAAATGATGTTGGATCTTCATTGTCTACTTGTGCTATATTTTGAATAAAGCATCAGGGTAAATACTTAGCCGATATGGATGGTTTGTTTGTTGGTGGAAAGAGTGCCAGAATAGAGAATTGTCCATCGCTTACTATCAAGGGAAGAGAAGGTAGGAAAGCTCTGATTAGTGGTTCGGTTTCAAATGTTCCAAAGCTAAAAATACTTTATGCACTACAAACTCGTCATCACAAAGAGGATTCCCTGATGTGGTTACCCTTATATTTAAAGTCTTTCATTTTGATGTTTATGCTTTGCTTGATCGCACTTCTACCTTGTATTTTGTGATTCCATGTGTTGCTAAAGTTTTACATTTCTTTGGATGTGTTATTGGATCCTTTTTGTTTCTTTACTCCTATTGGTGAATTTATTGTGTCTAAGAGAGTATACAAATTCTCCAGTCTCCTTATCCGCAAGAGTTGCTCAAATTTATCTTGTAGAGATCAATATGCTAGATTTTGATGTTTTTCTTGGTATGGATTATCCCCATTATTTTAATGCTACTATTGATTTTTGAAACTGAGTTTTAAAGTTTTATTTTCCAAATGAACTCGTCCTAAGGTTGAAAAGGGGAAATTTTATGCCTAAGGGTAGTTTGTTTCGTGTCTTAAATCTAGAAAAGTGATTTCTAAAGGTTGCATATATCATGTTATTTGGGTTATAAATATTGAATTCCAAATCCCTATTCTTAATTTTTGCCCTGTTGTTAATGAGATTCTGGAAGTGTTTCCCGATAATCTACCGGTGTTCCTAAAGAAAATGAAATAGACTTCGATATTGACCTTCTCCCAGATAGCAACCTATCTCTATTCCTCCTTACCTCATGGATCCGGAAGAACCTAAGGATTTGAAAGAACAATAGAATGATTTGATGGATAAGGGTTTCATCAAACCATGTATCTCTCTATGGGGTGCTCCAGTTTCGTTTGTTCGAAAGAAAGATGGTTCACTTGGCATTTGTATTGATTACCGGCAATTGAATAAGCTAACCACTAAGAACAAGTATCCTCTTCCAAGGATAGATTGTTTGTTTAATAAACTCAAAGGAGCGAGTTTCTTCTATAAGATTGACCTTCGGTCAATTTATCACCAATTAATATGTAAAGAGATGACATTCTAAAGACGACTTTTCAAATTGTGTATAGTCATTATGAATGTGTAATAATGTTGTTTGGTTTGCCTATGGCTAAAGCTTCATTTATTGTATTGGTGAATAGAGAGTTTAGACAATATCTTGATATGTTTTTAAATCATGTTCATTGATTACATTTTGATTTATCCAAGGAGTGAGGATGAGCTCACCGGTCAATTGAGGATTGTGTTGCAAGACCTCAATGACCAAAAACTACTTGGAAAGTTTAGTTAATGTGAGTTTTGGTTTAGATGCATGGATTTTCTCTGTCATATTTTTTTCTGTAAGGGTATTCAATTTGATCATACGAAGACGGATGTGGTTAAGAGTTGGCCCAGACCTCTACGCTCTTCAAATATTAGAAGCTTTTTCAGTTTTGGTGGTTATTATAGGAGGTTTGTGGAAGGGTGTTCTTGGGTTGCCTCTTCATTGATCACATTTACCCAAAAAAAGTAAAGTTCATATGGTCCGAAACATGAGAGAAGAAATTCAAAGAGTTGAAGATAGACTTACTTCCGCTCCGGTGTTGACTTCACCAAAAGAATTTGATGGGTTTGCTTTTTATTGTGATTTCTCAAGGATAGACTAGGGTGTGTCCTTACAAAAAATAGGAAAGTTGTTGCTTTTGTTTCGAGGAAACTCAATGTTCATGAAACGAACTATCCTACCTATGAATTTTGAACTACTAGAGGTTGTGTTTTCCTTAACGATTTGGAGGCATTACCTACGTGGTATTCATTTTGGTGTCATTACCATCAATAGTAGTTTAAAATACATGTTCAGGTGAAAGGAGCTAAATCTTCACTAAAGGAGGTGGCTTAAGTTGCTAAAGGATTATGACACGAGTTTTCTCATCACCTTGACAAGACAAGTGTGGTGGCAGATACTCTTATGGGTTATCAACGGGTAGTGTAGCACATGTTAAGGAAGATAAAAGGAGATATCTCATGATGTCCATAGATTTGCCATATTGAGGGTCCGGTTAGTAGATTCTAATAAGGGTGGTCTTGTTGTTCACAATAGTTTGGAATCTTCTTTTATGTTAGAGTCTTAAAATAACTTTCCTAATTTAGTACTAATATACTAATACCTAAACCTCAAGGCATGGCTCCCACAAGGACCCCCAAGGGTCGCTGATGAGAGCCAAGAGACTACTCCAAAACCTGTCCAAAACAACATCATATATGAAATGAAACCTATGAGGCATAGGTTGACTCACACCCTGTAGGTAAAGGTGCTAACTCAACACTTGGTTTCTTTATGTTTCTCCCCAAAACTCTACGTCTCATACTGTAACACCCGTAGCCAAAACAGACCAAAAATTATTTTTTCAGAAAAATCTGCAAGTGCTACAAACGATGGCATCGACGGACCGTAGCCTGAACCACAGTCGGTAGTGCACAACCGTCGATGGGATCAGAAACTACAAATAATATAAGCCTAAAAAAATTGGTTAAGTCTTGGACGACGGACACACTTACGGTCCGTAGGTCAAATGATGGTCCGTAATCCGTGACTGTTGATCAAGACTCCCTTCAACCACTCTCTGACAAGAGTTATGGATGACCAACATGGTTCGTAGGTTGACCTACGGTCCGTAAGTGGAAAATTTGCAGCCAGTAAAGGGGAAATGCAGTTGGGTCAACTTAAAATGATCATAACTCTTATCACAAAATGAATTAGGTCTTCCATAACCTACCCACAGATAAATAATTGAATTATCTTTCCATCTCCACCAACCTTGCTAAAATTAGACCTTCGAGTAAAAAGTTATTCCCATTTTAATAAAAGCCTGTCGAACAGGCCCTCACAACGTACCCAACGACGGGGCGTCGGGCGCATGATGGACCGTAAGTCCTGGTCGTCGTTAGGCCCGATAGCAACCTTCCCAGGGGTCTTTTTGACCTTTCCTACTCCATTTAGACCCTAAGTTACGTCGTTTTGACCCTAAATCATCAGATTTAGTCAGTTTAAGCCTACAAACATAATTAAAACATATCCAAGTGAAATCATTAAATCAAAACGTAAAAAATTAGAAGCAAGAGATGAGAAAAAAGCTCAAGAACCCTAGTTCAAGAACGCCACAAGCTCAGCAATTCCAACCTCAAAAATTAAGTATTTTTTCATGGATTTCATCACCAGGCATGTGGGATTTTACTAGTTGGTTCCTTTCACCCATTGGGTCCTTAGTTTCAGTCAGTTCTTGATTCTCTTATCATGACTAAACCTAGGGTTTCTAGCACTTTGATATAACTTCATGAATTTATTAAATATATGTTCCAAATCAAATTATCACGTTATTACTATGATTATCGCATGAATTTCAGAACCCTACCTTTGTATTTCTTTAGTTCTTGAATTACACATGGTAGATCATATACTTCAGACACTTCAGATATAAATGCCTTAATTATAAATACATAATTACCAGATTAATTGTTGCATTCTCAGTTTGCATGTTCAGTTTCGAGCTATCCAGCATTTAAAGAAATTTTGATATAATCAGTTAATTTACAAAATTTTTTGGGAGTACCATAATACCGAGTTGGACTAGGGTTTAGTGTACCCAGTAGTCCTAAAAGTACTAGCCGAGTAGGTTGTAAGTCCCCTCTATGGGCAATCAGTTTAGTGATCACGCCAGCATGCCTTTATACCTTTGTCAAGGTATATTGGGTCCTCTTGATGTGGCGTATACATCAGAATCCACATTTAGCTCATGTGGTTTTATTATAGGTTATTAGTAGCTCCTACAGTTCAATCAGACTCTCTGCATTGACCATTTATCAGTATATTCAGTATTCAGTTTCAACATGCTATAAATTGGTCATTGCATCCAGTTAGCTCATAAATCAACACATCACGTTCAGATTATTATACTTGGTTTTGTGCTTGTTCAATTATGTTTTATTTCAGCTTTACTCTATCCTACATCCTTAGTACCATTCAAGTACTGACGCATATGTGCGCTACATCTTCTCGTGATGTAATTTCAGGTTCTCAGCATCCAGATCACGCATAGATTGATTTCACGATCTACAGTTTAGCAGATTTTGTGGTGAGTCCTCATTCTCTGAGGACAACAGTCATGAGATTCATTTCAGTCCTTAGTCATTTAGTTTCAGTTTTTGATAGATTTAGCTTGGGCTTGTCCCAATATTTCTAGTCTAGTTTAGAGGCTATTTTCAGACATAGTTAGATTCAACTTAGTATTGAGTTAGAATTTCCCTTGTATTTAACTCATTGTTTTCAAATATCTCAGTTATAGAATTTGGATATTCCCCATCTTTTCATTTTAAGTATGATTTAGCTTCCGCAACTGTTTATTATCTTTAGTATGCTCGTGATCATTCCAGCAGGGTTAGCTTGGGATCACTTGTGGTTTTAGGTTCTGTGTCCGCATCTTGGGGGTAGCTCGGGGCGTGACAAAACTTGGTATTAGAGCACTAGGTTCAAGATTCATAAGATGTCTGAAAAGCCGCACAAAGTAGAGTCCTTTTCATGGGTGTGAAGTGCACCACATCTAATGTTAGGGAGGCTATAAAGTGTTTTAGAAAAAACTTCACTTTCTTGTTACTCTTATTGTGCGTAACGTACGATCTTATTCCATTTGAACTTGACGTTGTGCGCTTAAGATCATTCCTTCATGTAGATCTTAGGCATGGAATGCTAATGCATGCAATGCTAACTTAGTTCCTCTTCAAATAAAGAAGGAAGTTCAAATGCAGAGTTTCAGAACGCAATTCAACTTTTGTCTCAGAGTATGACCAACTAGAACAAGAAGTAGGTTCTAGTTCCTACTAAAAGAAATGACTGATTAGTGGCAGCCAGAATTTGTGATTTTGTTAGGATGAATCCGCCCAAGTTTTTAGGATTGCAAGTTGGTAAGGACCCACAAAACTTTATTGATGAGGTCAAGAAAATATTTGGTGTGATATCAGTAACTGGTATTAATAGGTGAGATTGGCATCTTACAGACATGACTTTGTCTTTTGTTACTAAGTATAGCAGTCCAAATCAGTATTAGTCCAGATCTCTCTCAGAACCGTTCTAAGTATCTACTCCAATTGATGACCCATACATGGTTCGTCAAATATTGCCCAGAAGTAGCAACTTCTGTAATTCCCTGATGGTTCTACGAGTGGTGGAGCTACTTCGAAGGTAACAAACTGGTTATGCCTAGACAGTTTGAAGAGAGATACTCCCAATTCCAAATTGATGAGGGCATCTCGACCCTTCCAGAAAACATAAAGCACTGTAAGTTTTTCATTAAAAAATGTTTATCCTATATCATTAGTTGGACGTTTGTTATTACAGAGTTTGACCGAATTAAATATCTCTCCAAAGAGATACGAATCAAGGGCTGGTCTCCAGTTAGAAAGGAATCACCATCGACTTCTACAAAGAAGACACAAGACGAAGCTTCACCTTCCAAGAGTGAATTGAAAAAACGTCTTGAAAAGGCATTATCTGAATTAGATGATGAAAAGGGTAATCCAGATGAAGCTGCTAGCATGCAACTTCTAGATGAAGCTTCATCACAAAAGCTTCCATGAATTATCTAGGAGAAACATCTGATCAGCAAGATAGCGATGATGATACAGCAGGAGTCACCATGATCACCAAAGTCAGACCCCAAAGCTTTCACATTATGATAAGGATTGTAGTGAATGATAACTTGGTTCTCAACAAGATAGCCTTATTAGACACTAGAGCAGATCGTAACTGTATAGTAGAAGGTTTAATTCCCACTAAGTACCTTCAGAAAGGTACCACCAGGTTATATAGTGCCACAGGTGAACACATTATTATTGATTATAAATTGCATAATGCTCATATTTGTAATAATGGTATTTGCTTGAAAAATGATTTTGTTATTACAAAAAATATTAATGAAGAAATTATTTTGGGAATTCCTTTAATTACTCAGATTAAACCTTTTATCTCAGACTTTGATGCTATCAAAACTACTATTTTAGGAAAAGATATTTCTTTCCCTTTTATCAAAACTCTTTCCGAAGATGAACGGAATTTCATTCACAAGAAAACTGCTTTTAAATTGAACAATTTATCACAGCAAATCAGTTTTCTTAAAGATGATATTAAATATCAAAAAATTGAACAAATTTTAAAAACTCCGGAATGGTCACTAAGATTTCCAACCTAAAAAAGATTTTCGAAGAAGAATTTTTTTCTGATTTTCCTAACTCCTTTTGGGATAGAAAATCCCATACTGTTGATCTTCCTTACATTGATGGATTCAATGAAAAAGCCATTTCTACTAAAGCTAGGCCTATTCAAATGAATCATGAATTAATGGAAATTTGTAAAAAAGAAATTGACACTCTTTTGGCTAACAAAATTATTAGACCTTCTAAATCTCCTTGGAGCTGTTCAGCCTTTTACGTTAACAATGCAGCAGAAAAAGAGAGAGGAGCTCCCAGGTAAGTTATTAATTGTAAGCCCTTAAACAAAGCTTTGAAATAGATCAGATATCCGATCCCCAATAAAAGGGATCTTTTGAAACGAACTTTTAAAGCTAATGTTTATAGTAAATTTGATATGAAATCAGGCTTTTGGCAAATTCAAATTTCTGAAAAGGATAAATATAAAACTGCTTTCAATGTCTCCTTTGGACAATTTGAATGGAATGTTATGCCTTTCGGGCTCAAGAATGCCCCTTCCGAATTTCAAAATATCATGAACTCGATTTTTTATCATATCACTCAATTCTCAATTGTTTACATTGATGACGTTTTAATATTGTCTAAAGACATTGATTCTCATTTTAAACATTTGAATATATTCTTTAAAATAGTTAAGCACAATGGCCTTGTCGTTAGTGCTAAAAAGATTTTATTATTTCAAACAAAAATCAGATTTTTGGGTCATGACTTGTTTCAACGAACCTATAGACCTATTTGCAGAGCTATTGAATTTGCTGATAAATTTCCTGATGTTATTATTGATAAAACTCAGTTACAACGATTTTTAGGTAGTCTTAATTATGTTTCTGAATTCATTCCTAAAATCAGACAGATTTGCAAACCTTTGTATGACAGGCTAAAGACTTCTCCTACTCCTTGGACTAAGTCTCAAACTCAGGCTGCTATTCAAATTAAAGAACTTGTTAAAAATCTTCCTTTCTTGGGGATTCCTAACCCTAGTTATTTTATGATTGTTGAAACTGACGCATATGACTTTGGTTATGGAGGCATTCTTAAACAAAGAGGAGCCCCTAAAGAACCTGAACAGCTGGTTAGGTTTACATCTGGAATCTGGAATCTGGAATTCCGCGCAAAGTAATTATAGCACCGTCAAGAAAGAAGTTCTTGCTATTGTTCTTTGCATAACTATGTTCCAAGATGACTTGATTAACAATGAATTTTTACATAGGGTAGATTGTAAATCTGCTAAAGAAATCCTTGAAAAGGATGTTAAAAATCTTGTCTCTAAACAGATATTTGCTAGGTGGCAAGCTTTATTATCTAGTTTTGATTTTCAGATCAAATATCATAAGGGAGAAGATAATTCCCTCCCACATTTTCTAACCCGAGAATTTTTTCAGGGTAAAAATGAGCCGAGGAAAGCAGCAGATTAGACCAAACTGGCCTACTGGGCTAAACCCTAGAGCAAGCCCATTTGCAATCAGGCCAGGCCTGAGTCAAAATAAATATTCAGCATTGGCCCATTTCCCTCCAATTATTCTATCAGCACTACCGCAAAGTAGTTCTTCAAATATGTTGATTCTGAAGAAACCATTCTCCAAGGATCCAGAGCCCAGCTATCAATCAACTTCAGGAAAACTTAGATTTTCCCAAAAACAAACCAGTGACAGCTATGCGATGAAGCAACCCGAAAACTTCGCAGAAGTAGTCTCCTCAGCATCCAAAATGGCTGCAGAAAAGATTCTTTCCAAAGAGAAAGAAAACTTTGAAGTATATCCTTTAAATACATTTCCTATCCTTGCTCTTGATAAGGAATTCAAAAAATATGAAATTAAACATCTGCTTAAACCTGTCTACACTAACAGGAATTATGTAGATAAAGGTAACTCTCTCAAAACCAGAAAATTTTATGAATTCATCTTGGTTGACACAGGATCAGTTGAAATAGAACATGAATTTGCAGATCAGTCACACCCTAACAGCATAGCCTATTCAAAGTTTACTATTAAAAAGATTTTATCACCATATAACTGGATAACTGATCACCTTCAAACTCCTGTGAATCTTACTAAAAGATTTAACCCTCAGTCTTTTAATTGGTTCGAATATAAAAATGCCTGGTTGAACTTTTTATTTGTTAGGCCAACGACCCATACATGGTTCGTCAAATATTGCCCAGAAGTAGCAACTTCTGTAATTCCCCGATGGTTCTACGAGTGGTGAAGCTACTTTGGAGGTAACAAACTAGTTATGCCTAGACAGTTTGAAGAGAGATACTCCCAATTCCAAATTGATGAGGGCATCTCGACCCTTCCAGAAAACATAAAGCACTGTAAAGTTTTCATTAAAAAATGTTTATCCTATATCATTAGTTGGACGTTTGTTATTGCAGAGTTTGACAGAATTAAATATCTCTCCAAAGAGATACGAATCAAGGGCTGGTCTCCGGCTAGAAAGGTATCTCCATCGACTTCTACAAAGAAGACACAAGACGAACCTTCACCTTCCAAGAGTGAATTGAAAAACGTCTTTCAAAGGCATTATCTGAGTTAGATGATGAAAAGGGTAATCCAGATGAAGCTGCTATCATGCAACTTCTAGATGAAGATTCATCACAAAGTGATGACAATGGCGATATGATGTATCCTAGAGCTCTAGCACAGTCTTATCTTAATCCGTTTGATTAATCCTAATTGAGCTTATTAAAAAGTGGAATAATTAGCCTTCAGACAGAGATCAAAGATCGGAATTGTCTATGAAGGGGTAAAAGAGTCTCAAAGAGACTGAATTTTTACTGATTAATCATATGGACCCTAGAGGGACCCACCACTATAAAAGAAGATGCTTTCTCTACCGAAAGTTGTTTGGACTATCCGAAAAAGAAAGCAAGGTCCCCATTAATCTTATCGCCAGACAAAGAAATCTGGATTGACCAATTGAAAGAACAAAAATAGATTCTTTCTTATCTCTTCTTTCTTATATCATCAATCTTTTAGCCTATATAAAGGCCATTTGTAATATTTCAAAGGGCATCCAAAAATTTTCCATCTAGAAATTTGAAAGAAAACCTCTCTCTTGTACAATACTAGTTTGAATATTGGAATAAAATCAGCTTTTAATTTTGTAAGTCTCCTAGATCTTGTTAAATACTTTACTTCTTGTTATCGTATTTAATTCCACAAATTTATGGTATTAGAGCCATGTTGCTTGTAAGCATGCATAGCTAATTTCCCTACTGTCCCGGAGGTTAAACTACTTTGAATGCTTCTAGATTAGGTTATGTATCTGAATACTGTTATTATGTTTATATTATCTCTTTATCATACATATTAAATTCGAACTTGAGGTTTTGAATGACTTTTGAAATGAGGTTGTCAAGTAATGTTGACTTTAAATAGAGTAGCCAGAAAGGGATATTGCTGTAAGACCAGAGAGGCTAGCTTGATCCAAGGCGTTTCTATTACCAACACCTTTCAACGATTTCAAGTAAAATCCAATACAGTTGAGTTTTATTATGTCAGGATAACAGATTTATTATAACCATGATTCTAGTATTCTCATATATTTTAATTTAGATTTATTTGAATAGGCCTAGCTTTAGTAGAAATGGCTTTTTCATTGAATCCATCAATGTAAGGAAGATCAACAGTATGGGATTTTCTATCCCAAAAGGAGTTAGGAAAATCAGAACAAATTTCTTTTTCAAAAATCTTTTTTAGGTTGGAAATCTTAGTGACCATATCCAAAGTCAGATGCGTCACTTTCAACAATCATAAAATAACTAGGGTTAGTCAGATCATCTGGATTACCCTTTTCATCATCTAATTCAAATAATGCATTTTCAAGACATTTTTTCAATTCACTCTTGGAAGGTGAAGCTTCGTCTTGTGTCTTCTTTGTAGAAGTCGATGGAGATTCCTTTCTAGTCGGAGACCAGCCCTTGATTCGTATCTCTTTGGAGAGATATTTAATTCTGTCAAACTCTGCAATAACAAACGTCCAACTAATGATATAGGAAAAACGTTTTTTAATGAAAAACTTACAGAGCTTTATGTTTTCTGGAAGGGTCGTGATGCCCTCATCAATTTGGAATTGGGAGTATCTCTCTTCAAAACGTCTAGGCATAACCAGTTTGTTACCTCCGAAGTAGCTCCATCACTCGTAGAACCATCGGGGAATCACAAAAGTTGCTACTTCTGGGCAATATTTGACGAACCATGTATGGGTCGTTGGCCTAACAAATAAAAAGTTAAACCAGGCATTTTTATAGTCGAACCAATTAAAAGACTGAGGGTTAAATCTTTTAGAATGATTCACAGGAGTTTGAAGGTGATCAGTTATCCAGTTATATAATGATAAAGTCTTTTTAATAGTAAACTTTGAATAGGCTATGCTGTCAGGGTCTGACTGATCTGCCAATTCATGTTCTATTTCAACTGATCCTGTGTCAACCATGATGAATTCATAAAATTTTCTGGTTTTGAGAGAGTTACCACTATCTACATGATTCCTGTTAGTGTAGACACGTTTAAGCAGATGTTTAATTTCATAATTTTTGAATTCCTTATCAAGAGCAAGGATAGGAAATGTATTTAAAGGATATACTTCAAATTTTTCTTTCTCTTTGGAAAGAATCTTTTATGCAGCCATTTTGGATGCTAAGTAGACTGCTTCTACGAAGTTTTCGGGTTGCTTCATCGCATAGCTGTCACTGATTTGTTTTTGGGAAAATCTAAGTTTTCCTAAAGGTGACTGAGAGCTGGGCTCAGGATCCTTGGAGAATGGTTTCTTCAGAATCAACATATTTGAAGAACTACTTTGCGGTAGTGCTGATGGAATAATTGGAGGGAAATGGGCCAATGCTGAATATTTATTTTGACTCAGGTATGGCCTGATTGCAAATGGGCTTGCTCCAGGGTTTAGCCCAGTAGGCCTGTTTGGTCTAATCTGCTGCTTTCCTCGGCTCATTTTTACCCTGCAAAAATTCTCGGGTTAGAAAATCTGGGAGGGAGTTATATTCTCCCTTAAGATATTCGATCTGAAAATCAAAACTAGATAATAAAGCTTGCCAGCTAGCAAATATCTGTTTAGAGACAAAATTATTAACATCCTTTTCAAGGATTTCTTTAGCAGATTTACAATCTACCCTAAGTAAAAATTCTTTGTTAATCAAGTCATCTTGGAACTTAGTTATGCAAAGAACAATAGCAAGAACTTCTTTCTTGAAGGTTCTATAATTACTTTGCGCCCAGATTCCAGAAGTAAACCTAACCAGTTGTTCAGGTTCTTTAAGGGCTCTTCTTTGTTTAAGAATGCCTCCATAACCAAAGTCATATGAGTCAGTTTCAACAATCATAAAATAACTAGGATTAGGAATCCCCAAGCAAGGAAGATTTTTATCAAGTTCTTTTATTTGAATAACAGCCTGAGTTTGAGACTTAGTCCAAGGAGTAGGAGAAGTCTTTAGCCTGTCATACAAAGGTTTGCAAATCTGTGTAATGAATGGTATTCCCAAAATAATTTCTTCGTTAATATTTTTAGTAATAACAAAATCACTTGTCAAGCAAATACCATTATTACAAATATGAGCATTATGTAATTTATAATCAATAATAATGCGTTCACCTGTGACACTATATAACCTGGTGGTACCGTTCTGAAGGTACTTAGTGGGAATTAAACCTTCTACTATACAGTTACGATCTGCTCCACTGTCTAATAAGGCTATCTTGTTGAGAACCAAGTTATCATTCACTACAAGCCTTATCATAATGTGAGAGCTTTGGGGTCTGACTTTGGTGATCATGGTGACTCCTGCTGTATCATCATCACTATCTTGCTGATCAGTTGTTTCTCCTGGATAATTCATGGGAGCTTTACCTTTGGAGGAGGTCTCGAGGACCTTGTTAGCCAGATCATTAATTTCTAGAAAATGAAGTCTAGATTTAATGTCTCTAATTTCGTTTTTGAGAGTTTTGACTTCTCCTCTGAGTTCGTTGATAGAAGGTTCTTCCTTCTTATAATCAAATCTGCTCATAATCTGTTTCATACTGAATGGTTCTATGTGAGGCTTTTCATCTTGCTGATGTCTAGTGACCAGCTTTTGCGATTCAAGGAGATACTTTCTTCTTGCATCTTCGTCTTGAATATGTTCGATGGTATCAAATAAAGTTTCTGCAGATTTTTCTGAGAGAACGTTTATTTCCTTAGCGCCACAAAGAAAAAAAGGTCCGTGACAATCACAAGTTGTTTCATCTTCTGAATTTTGAGCTACATTAAGGAATTCTTCATTAATTTCTTCAGAAGATTCTTGAGAGTTGTTTGACTCAGAATCAGATTCTGATTCTTCTTCTTCAAGGATGGAGAAGAGCTTGTTTTTTATTTCTTCATCAACTTTGAGAAGACTAATCTTTTTCTTCTTTTTCATATTTCTTGGGCATAGGTTTGATCTACGTCCTTTCTTTCCACATGTCCAGCATGTGTCTTCTGAAGAAGAATCTTTTGAAGTTTTTCCTTTAGACTTTCTTTTAGGCTTGTGATCCTTGGTCTTTGTAGACCCTTTTCTTTTATAGACCTTTTGGGTTTTTTGACGAGTATTTTTATCAGCTTTGTTTGCTGAAGGGGGTTTTAAGGCAGGAAAACCAAAGTCTTGACAAAAGCTTCCTAATTCCGCAGATCTCATTCTTTTATCTTTCTTAAGTTGTTCCTTTAACTTAAGATCTGTACATAATTCCATGGCAACTATGGTTATGACGCTGATTATTGGAAAGAACGTTTTATTAGTGGACTACTCTCACACTTCGCTGAAAAGGTGAGATCTAAGATCAAAGACAGATGTGAAGTAAGGCTTGTAGTGAATGATAACTTGGTTCTCAACATGATAGCCTTATTAGACAGTGAAGCAGATCGTAACTGTATAGTAGAAGGTTTAATTCCCACTAAGTACCTTCAGAAAGGTACCACCAGGTTATATAGTGCCACAGGTGAACGCATTATTATTGATTATAAATTGCATAATGCTCATATTTGTAATAATGGTATTTGCTTGACAAATGATTTTGTTATTAAAAAAAATATTAACGAAGAAATTATTTTGGGAATTCCTTTCATTACTCAGATTAAACCTTTTATCTCAGACTTTGATGCTATCAAAACTACTATTTTAGGAAAAGATATTTCTTTCCCTTTTATCAAAACTCTTTTCGAAGATGAACGAAATTTCATTCACAATAAAACTGCTTTTAAATTGAACAATTTATCTCAGCAAATCAGCTTTCTTAAAGATGATATTAAATATCAAAAAATTGAATTTTTTTTAAAAACTCCGGAAATGGTCACTAAGATTTCCAACCTAAAAAAGATTTTCGAAAAAGAAATTTGTTCTGATTTTCCTAACTCCTTTTGGGATAGAAAATCCCATACCGTTGATCTTCCTTACATTGATGGATTCAATGAAAAAGCCATTTCCACTAAAGATAGGCCTATTCAATTGAATCATGAATTAATGGAAATTTATAAAAATGAAATTGACACTCTTTTGGCTAACAAAATTATTAGACATTCTAAATCTCCTTGGAGCTGTTCAGCCTTTTGCATTAATAATGCAGCAGAAAAAGAGAGAGGAGCTCCCAGGTTAGTTATTAATTATAAGGCCTTAAACAAAGCTTTGAAATGGATCAGATATCCGATTCCCAATAAAAGGGATCTTTTGAAACGAACTTTTAAAGCTAATGTTTATACTAAATTTGATATGAAATCAGGCTTTTGGCAAATTCAAATTTCTGAAAAGGATAAATATAAAACTGCTTTCAATGTCCCTTTGGACAATTTGAATGGAATGTTATGCCTTTCGGGTTTAGGTTTAGAAACATAATTAAAACATATCCAAGTGAAATCATTAAATCAAAACATAAAAAATTAGAAGCAAGAGATGAGAAAATAGCTCAAGAACCCTAGTTTAAGAACGCCACAAGCTCAACAATTCCAACCTCGAAACTTAAGTATTTTTTCATGGATTTCATCACCAGGCATGTGGGATTTCACTAGTTGGTTCCTTTCACCCACTAGGTCCTTAGTTTCAGTCAGTTCTTGATTCTCTTATCATGACTGAACCTAGGGTTTCTAGAACTTTGATATAACTTCATGAATTTATTAAATATATGTTCCAAATTAAATTATCACGTTATTACTATGATTATCGCATGAATTTCAGAACCCTAGCTTTGTATTTCTTTAGTTCTTGAATTACACATGCTAGGTCATATACTTCAGACACTTCAGATATAAATGCCTTAGTTATAAATACATAATTACCAGATTAATTGTTGCATTCTCAGTTTGCATGTTCAGTTTCCAGCTATCAAGCATTTAAAGAAATTTTGATATAATCAGTTAATTTACAAAATTTTTTGGGAGTACCATAATACCGAGTTGGACTAGGGTTAAGCGTACCCACTAGTCCTAGAAGTACTAGCCGAGTAGGTTGTAAGTCCCCTCTATGGGCAATCAGTTTAGTGATCACGCCAGCATGCCTTTATACCTTTGTCAAGGTATATTGGGTCCTCTTGATGTGGCGTATACATCAGAATCCACATTTAGCTCGTGTGGTTTTATTATAGGTTATTAGTAGCTCCCACAGTTCAGTCAGACTCTCTGCATTGACTATTTATCAGTATATTCAGTATTCAGTTTCAGCATGTTATAAATTGGTCATTGCATCTAGTTAGCTCATAAATCAACACATCACGTTCAGATTATTATACTTGTTTTTGTGCTTGTTCAATTAGGTTTTATTTCAGCTTTAATCTATCCTACATGCTCAGTACAATTCAAGTACTGACGCATACATGCTCTACATCTTCTCGTGATGTAATTTCAGGTTCTCAGCATCCAGATCACGCATAGATTGATATCCCGATCTCCAGTTTAGAAGATTTAGTGGTGAGTCCTCATTCTCTGAGGACAACAGTCATGAGATTCATTTCAGTCCTTAGTCATTTAGTTTCAGTTTTTGATAGATTTAGCTGGGGCTTGTCCCAATATCTCTAGTCTAGTTTAGAGGCTATTTTCAGACATAGTTAGATTCAACTTAGTATTGAGTTAAAATTTCCCTTGTATTTAACTCATTGTTTTAAAATATCTCAGTTATAGAATTTGGGTATTCCCCATCTTTTCATTTGATTTAGCTTCCGCAACAGTTAGGATGAATCCGCCCAAGTTTTTAGGATTGCAAGTTGGTAAGGACCCACAAAAGTTTATTGATGAGGTCAAGAAAATATTTGGTGTGATATCAGTAACTGGTAGTAATAGGTGAGATTGGCATCTTACAAACTCAATGATGTGACTCACATATGGTTCACTCAGTGGAAAGACAACAGACATGAGTTTGTCTTTTGTAACTCAGTATAGCAGTCCAAATCAGTATTAGTCTAGATCTCTCTCAGAACCCTTCTATGTATCTACTCCAATTGATGACCCAGTTATAGCTAGACGGGTATACAGAAATTTCCCTATCACATTTCTCAGAAAGTCACCTTAGCAGATCTAGTAGAGTTAAAAATGGTAGACTTCGATGTCATTCTAGGCATGGATTGGTTACACTCATGTTATTCCTCAGTCGATTGTAGAACTAGGATTGTTTATTTTAAGTTTCAAGACGAACCAATCTTAGAATGGAAGGGTAGTAGCTTAGTGCATATGGGTCGATTTGTTTCTTACCTTTAAGGACAGAAAGATGATATCTAAGGGTTATATATATCATCTAGTTTTGGTTAAGGATTCTAGCCTTGAAACCCCAACTCTTGATTGAGTTCCAGTAGTCTGTTAATTTCTAGAAGTATTTCCAAAAGATCTTCCCGGGGTTCCTCCCAAAAGGGAAATCGACTTTGGAATTGATCTCCTTCCAGATACCCAGCCTATTTCTTTTACTCCTTATAGAATGGCTCCAGAAGAGCTTAAGGAATTGAAAGATCAGCTTAAAGACCTTCTAGATAAGGGTTTCATGAGACATAGTATTTCACCATGGGGTGCACCTGTATTGTTCGTAAAGTAGAAAGATGGTTCTCTCAGAATGTGCATTGACTATAGACAGTTGAACAAGGTCACAATCAAGAATAAGTATCCCATCCCCAGTATTGATGACTTGTTTGACCAACTTTAGGGTGCTAGTCATTTCTCAATGAGAGACCTCAGATCGGGTTATCATCAGGTCAGAGTCAAGATAGTGACATTCCAAAAACAACCTTAAGAACTCGGTATGGTCATTATGAATTTGTAGTTATGTTGTTTGGACTAACCAATTCTCCTGCAGCTTTCATGGATTTGATGAACAGTGTTCAAATAGTACTTAGACTTGTCCGTTATCGTCTTCACTGATTACATCCTTATTTAATCTAGGAGTGAGGAAGAACATGCAAGTCATTTGAGAGATGTTCTGCAGACTCTCAAAGATCGCCAGTTATTCACTAAGTTTAGTAAATGTAGGTTTTGGTTGCAATCCGTTTCATTCCTTGGTCACATTGTATCTAGCGAAGGGATCCACGTAGATTCCCAAAAGATAAAAAGCAGTGAAACAATGTCCCAGACCTACCTCTGCTACAAATATCAGAAGTTTCTTAGGTCTAGTAGGTTATTACAGAAAGTTTGTGGAAGGATTTTCATCCATAGCCTCATCATTGACTAGGTTGACTCAGGTGATGGTCAAGTTCCAATGGTCAGATGATTGTGAGAAAAGCTTCGCAGAATTGAAAACTAGATTGACTACATCTCCTGTCTTGACTCTACTAGAGGGTTCAGATGGTTATGTGATCTATTGCAATGCATCCAAAGTTGGCCTTGGTTGTGTGTTGATGCAAAGAGATAAGGTTATATCTTGTGACTCTAGAAAGCATAAGGTGAATAAGAAGAACTATCCAACTCATGACCTCGAGCTTGCAGCAGTGGTGTTTGCACTCAAGATATGGAGACACTACTTTTATGATGTTCATGTAGATGTGTTTAGCGATCATAAGATCCTTCAGTATGTGTTCACCCGGAAAGAGTTGAATCTTCGCTAGAGGAGATTGCTTGAGTCAATTTAGTATTATGATATGAGTGTACATTATCATCCTGGAAAGGCGAATGTAGTGGCAGATGCTCTTAGTAGATTATCTATGGGTAGTGTAGCCTATGTTGTGGAAAAAAGAAAGGAGCTAGTGAAGGATGTTCACAGGCTTGATCACTTGGGAGTTTGCCTTATAAGAATATCAGACAGCGGTGTAACAGTTCAGAATGGGGCATAATCGTCTTTGGTAGTGGAGGTTAAGGAAAAGCAAGAGAGTGATCCGATCTTGCTTGAACTAAAGGGTTCAGTCAACAATCAAAGAGTGGAGGTTTTATCCCAGGGGGAGATGGTGTACTTCGCTACCAAGGTAGACTGTGTGTTCCTGATGTGGGAAAGTTGAGGCAGCATATTCTTGCAGAAGCTCATAAGTCCAGGTATTCTATTCATCCAGGAGCCACTAAGATGTACCGCGATCTGCGGGAAGTCTATTGCTGGAATGACATGAAGAGGGATATAGCAGACTTTGTGAGTAAGTGTCCCAATTGCCAGCAAGTCAAGGTAGAACATCAGAAACCACGAGGTATGACTCAAGAGATCTATATTCCTACTTGGAAGTGGGATGTGATCAATATGGATTTCATCACAGGGTTACGTCGTACTCGCAGACAACATGTTCAATTTGGGTGATAGTTGATAGGATGACTAAGTCTTCTCAGTTTTTGGCGGTCAAGACTACATATTCGGCAGAGGACTATGCCAAGTTTTACCTTACGAAAATTGTGAGGTTGCATGGGGTTCATTTTTCTATCATCTCTGATAGAGGTCCTCAGTTTACCTCTCATTTCTAGAAGTCATTTAAAAAAGGTCTTGGTACTCAAGTTAACCTTAGTACAACATTTCATCCACAGACGGATGGGTAGGCAGAGCGTACCTGTCAGACCATAGAGGATATGTTGAGAGCTTGTGTGATCGATTTCGAAGGTCGTTGGGATGATCACCTTCCTTTTATTGAGTTTGCCTACAATAATAGCTACCATTCCAGCATTCAGATGGCCCCTTATGAAGGCTTTATATGGGCGTAGATGTAGATCTACTATTGGTTGGTTTGAAGTAGGTGAAACAGCTTTGATAGGGACAGATTCAGTCCTTTATGCTATGGAGAAAGTGCAACTCATTAGAGATTGACTTAAGACAACCCAAACACATCAGAAATCTTATGCAGATTTTAGGAGAAGGGAGCTATAGTTACAAGTTGATGATTGGGTTTTTCTGAAAGTCTCACCTATGAAAGGGGTGATGAGATTTAGAAAGAAAAGGGAAGCTCAGTCCTAGATATGTAGGCCTTAACAAGATCTTGAAAAGGATTGGCAAGGTGGCATATGAGTTAGAGTTACCAGCAAAATTAGCACCAGTGCATTCGGTCTTCCACATCTCACTCTTGAAGAAGTGCGTGGGTGACCCAACCTCTATAGTGCCATTAGAGAGTGTGGCGGTGAAAGATAGTCTTTATTTTGAGGATGTACTAGTTGAGATTCTTGACCGTCAGGTTAGAAGGTTGAGAAACAAAGAAGTCTCTTCAGTCAAGGTTTTGTGGAGGAGTCAGTCCGTAGAGGGAGCTACTTGGGAAGCAGAAGAAGCCATGAAAGCCAAGTATCTTTACATTTTTCCTTCCAATTCCACTACACTTGAGGTAATAGTTCCTCTTCAGTTTCACAGTCATTCATGCGTAAAATCAGTTTTAGAATCATCTTCCCTCAGTTTGTACTTTCATTTTTAGTGTAATTGCATGTACTCAGAACTCAATTCAGTCAAACTCAGTTCTCAGTGTTTAGTAGTGGGGTTTGCAGCTCTCTCTCTCTATTTCAGCTAGTTTATTCTTTATTCAAGGACGAATGTTACCAAGGGGGAGATAATGTAACATCCCGTATCCAAAACTGACCAACAATTAGTTTTTCAAAAAAATCTGCAGGTGGTACCAACGGTGGCATCGACAGATCGTAGCCTGAACCAGGTCCGTTCTGCACAATCGTCCATGGGAACAGAAAATCCCATGAATTTCAGCCTAGAAAAATTGGTTATGTATTGGATGACAGACAAACATACGATCCGTAGGTCAAACGACGGTTCGTAGTCCATGACCGTCGATCAAGACTCCTTTCAACCACTCTCTAACAAGAGCTATGGATGACCAACATGGTTCGTAGGTGGACCTACGGTCCGTAGGTCAAACGACGGTCCGTAGTCCATGACTGTCGATCAAGATTCCCTTCAACCACTCTATGACAAGAGCTATAAATTACCATCATGGTTCGTAGGGGGACCTACCGTCCGTAGTTTTAAAATTTGCAGCCAGTTAAAGGAAAATGCAGTTGGGTCAACTTAAAATGTTCATAAATCTTAGCACAAAATGAATTAGGTATCCCATTACTTACCCACAGATAGATAATTGAATTATATTTCCATAGCAATGAACCTTGCTAACATCAGACCTCCGAGTAAAAATTTATGCCAATTTTAGTAAAGGCCTGTCGAACAGGCCCTCACGATGGACCCAACAACAGGGCGTCGGGCGCACGACGGACTGTCAGTCCTGGCCGTAGTGAGGCCCGATACAAACCTTCCCAGGGGTCTTTATGACCTTTCCCACTCCGTTTAAACCCTAAGTTACCTCATTTTGACCCTAAATCATCATATTTTAGTCAGTTTAAGACTAGAAACATAATTAAAATATATCCAAGTCTTTTTATTAAATCAAAACTTAGAAAATTAGAAGCAAGAGAGGAGAAAGAAGCTCAAGAACCCCAGTTCAAGAACGCAAGAAGCTCCAGCCGTTCCAACCCCGAAACTTAAGTATTTTTCTGTGGATTTCATCACCAGGTGTGTGAGATTTTACTAGTGGGTTCCTTTCACCCATTGGGTCCTTAGTTTCAGTCAGTTCTTGATTATCTTATCACGATTAAACCTAGGGTTTCTAGAACGTTGATATAACTTCCTAAATTTTTTAAATATATGTTCCAAATTGAATTATCATGTTATTACTATGATTATCACATGAATTTCACAACCCTAGCATTGTATTTCTTTAGTTCTTGAATTACACATGCTAGGTCATATACCTCAGACACTTCAGTTATACATGTCTCAATAATAAATGCATAATTACCAGATTAATTGATGCATTCTCAGTTTGCATGTTTAGTTTCGAGCTATGCAGCATTTACAGAAATTCAGATATAATAAGTTAATTTATAGTATTCATTGGGAGTAGCATAATACCGAGTTGAACTAGGGTTTAGCGTACCCGATAGTCTCAGAACTACTAGCTGAGTAGGTTGTAAGTCTCCTCTATGGACAATCAGTTTAGTAATCATGCAAGCATGCCTTTATACCTTTGGCACGTATATTGGGTCCTCTCGATAGGGCGTATATATTTGACTCCACATTTAGCTCATGTGGTTTTATTATCGGTTATTAGTAGCTCCCACAGTTCAGTCAAACTCTCTGCATTGACCATTTATCAGTATATTCAGTATTCAGTTTCAGCATGTCATAAATTGGTCATTGCATTCAGCTAGCTCAGAAATTAGCACATCACGTTCAGATAATTATACTTGTTTTTGCGCTTGTGCAGTTATGTTTTATATCAGATTTACTCTATCCTACATGCTCAGTTTCTTTCAAGTACTGACGCATACGTGCGCTACATCTTCTCGTGATGTAGGTTCAGGTTCTCAACATCCAGATCACGCATAGATCGATTTCTCGATCTCCAGTTCAGTAGATTCAGTGGTGAGTCCTCATTCTCCGAGGACAACAGCCATTAGTTTCATTTAAGTCTTTAGTTATTTAGTTTCAGTTTTTTCTAGATTTAACTGGGCTTGTCCCAGTATTTCTAGTCTTGTTTAGAGGCTATTTTCAGACATAGTTAGATTCAGCTTAGTATTGAGTTAATATTTCTTTTGTATTAAACTCATTATTTAAAAATATCTCAGTTTTGGAATAAAGGTATTCCCCATCTTTTCATTTTAAGAATGATTTAGCTTCCGCAACAGTTTATTATCTTTAGTATGCTCATGATCATACCAGCAAGGTTATCTTGGGAACACTTGTGATCCTAGGTTCCGTGTCCACGTCTCAATGGTTGCTCGGGGCGTGACACATACCAAAACCTTGACTGTGTAGTACGTGGCATCACCTAACCTACAAATCATAGGTGTTTCATGAGTTCAAACTTAGTCTCCTCACCATGGACTTGAAACAACCCCTCTCTGACACAAACCATGAGTGACCAGTACAGTCTGTGGTTCAAACCTCGCCCCTTGAATGGGGATTCGTGAATGGGGCTTTGGGCTGCCTTAAGTAGGCCATGTGAGGGGTAGTTTAGTAAATTACTAATTGATTAAGTTAGGGTGGGGGACGGTTATAATTAGATATTTTTAGTACATTCACATATTTTATCTATTAAACAAGACCTTTAACTCTTATAACTCACATGTCAAAACTCAACCAACTTCCCATAAAAATATTCTCTCATTAAACTCCATTGTTGAACAAGCAAGAAACTCAAGATTATGGTTCAACCTCCAAACTTTTAACTCAAATTTCGTGGGTAAACAACAATTAAGGTATGGGAACTTTCATTCATGCAAATGATTTATCCATGAAGCCCATCTAATAAAATTTCAAAATTTGGGATAAGGTTCTAAACCTAGGGTTGGTATTCTAGTCAAGAGTTCTTCATGAAAACAATTTCATTATGTTCATTGTTCTATTTTATTGCGAATGATATGTTTAATGATGGTTTTCATTGTGGAAACTCCCATGAATCCATGTGCCTCCCTATGTCCCCCATTTCATGAAAATTATTATGGGTTTCTTGATGCAATACGATATGTGTGATTGTAGTTATGTTGATTTAATGAATTATTCTTTTTTATTCATGCTTAAAGTAGTAATTCCAAGTGTGATATCAAGATATGGTTTATGAATATAAAAGGGGCATATGGCTAGGGTTTATATACATTTTGGAAGGTTATGTATGTACTCTTGTATCACTTTAAAGATCAAGATCTTATGACTAATGTGTGAATAATGGTATTATTGAAAGACTAGTTTCGTTATCACTACACATGTGTTTGTATGAATCGTCTTGGATGATTATAATAATATTATGATGAATGTATGGTTATTCTCAAGATATTTTATGAACATGATGTGAAAGGTTTATTTTCACATTAATGATTCTAAGGTTGAAAGGACATTCTCAGCCAATGAATCCATGAGCCATTTTGATACTATGATGATTGGAATATTTATGCATTCTCTTATCAATATGAACTTAAGTAAATACTTAATGTTTCTTTTAAAGAGAATTAAGATCAGCACTAAGTGGATATGAATATGAGATGAAAGATTTTACTCCAGTTCATCAAGCTTCCCCATGGGTCCCTTTTAAGTTCGTTCGGGTTCCCAATATGATTATTTCATGAAATGGAGACCTTTTACCTTAGTTATTCTGGGTTTCTTGTATCAATCTACTTATATCATAAGTATGTGCCCACATAGGTCATAGATAGTGTATCCACCTAGAATCTAAACATGTTAGTCCTACAAGAGTCAAGACAGACACCTCTTTCGGTGTGTGTTCATGAAACTAGATTCCATGGAGCTCACCACGATCTATGTCGGTTAAGGATATATCTCCCTACATAGCATGAACAAGATCCATGACATGAAAATAACATGAACTATGAACAAGAACATGAGTTATATGTTATGATTGCTTGAGGGGTCTTACTTAGTGTGAGTGAGGTTATGGGACTTCACTTACACATTGCACAAGTAATCTTTTAGAGTGATTGGTGGTATATGCTATAATTACAATATGCTTATGAGTTAATGTATGCTTTACATCAACATACACTATGAATGTTCAACATGACCATGAACTATGAATACAAACATGAACTTGACATGCATGTGAACTATATCCATGACTTGTTTAAGATCATTGATTTGTGCAAATGAGGGTGTGAGACTTCACTTGCACATTGCACAAGTAGACTTGTGGAAGGGTTGTGTTGTGGTTCCTTTATGATATGAAGAATAGTAATTCAACGAATGCATTATATGAAATGTTATCATGAATATTCTACATATGGTTCTAAAAGTGGATTGACTATTTGGTCTCTAATCTGCGTAATGACATTTAAACTAGAAAAGTCATATTTCAAGTAAATGTCCCTATTTACATGTTGTAATTATTTTATGAATGTTTCCATACTTAGTACATATTATGTTCTAACCCCTTATTTCTTCTACATCTTAATGGGTGTAGAAAAGTCTAATTTGATTGTTAAGATTAGACTTTATGGAGCGTAGGAAGTCCTACGGACAATGTTGTGTACATAGAAAGTCATACGGTCCATGCATCAGACCCATAGACCAGCTCGACAATGATCTTAAGGGGATTTTAAGTCTTTTCCCTAATTATTTAAATAAAAAACATGCTGTTTTCCTTATACCCTAAGACCTATAGAAAGGCTTTGGGTCCTAACCTATCCACATTAACCCCATTCTCCTAATTTCCCTAGACTTAAGTTAAGTTCAAACAATTAAAAGATGTAATGGTGAAGCTAACTAAAACACCACTTAATTGAGAAGTAAAAAGACCTAATCTATTAATCATCAAGAAAGAAGCAACCTTACTTGCAGATCCTAGGGCAAGATATTAAGTTTAGCAAAGGGTTTCCAAGCTTTCACTAAATAAATATATCCAAAAAGTAATTATGAAACCCTAATATCTACTATTTATTCTAAAGACTAAAGATAGTGAAGAAAGACCCAGTTGCCCCTCACTAAAATTAAAAGGTAGTTTAAATAATAGAGCCCTTAATATATTAAATATGTTCATGTCTTCCATGTATGAGCCTTCCAAAGGATCCATATTCATTCATAAAGTTTTCAAATTTTAAAGGTCTTTAGTTGGAATCCTTGTGAAAGGCCTCCTTTAAGTAATATCACTTTGATCTATGTCACTCTAAACCTACATCAAACAGAGATAAATCACTAACATTGAAATCACTATTGACCATATATTCACTTGGTAAGTCGACTTTGTAAGCATTATATGATGTACCGTGGTTTTACGGTACTTTCAATGTCTTTTTCTTAATTTTAGTGTGTTTCCAATGGGGAACGCGGAGGATTTGAGCAGAATTTGCAGAAGTGACCACCTACAGAGCCCATGACGGTCCGTCGCGACGATCCATAGGTGGCACCGTAGTGAGATGAAAATGGATGCTGAATGAAGTTGGGGAACTCTGACAAAATGTAAGACTATGAAATCTCATGACAGACCGTCATAGCCACGACGGTCTGCCCTGCATATTCGTCGTGGTTTTTTCCAGAGATTAGTTCAAGTACCCAATTTCAAGAAGTTTCTAAGTGTTGTGGAATGGAACCCCTCGACGGACTGTCGTGCTTGCAACAGTCCGTCATATAAGTCCGTCGAGGGTAAAAGAGAGTTTATGAAGAAAGCAACATAAAATTATGCCAAATATTGAATGACAGAGCCCACGATGGTCTTTCGTTTCCATGATGGTCCGTCGCAGGGATCATCGATTCAGACGTGTTTTGGATAGATTTGCCTTAAATAGAGTCTTTATTTTATTAGGTTTTCTTTTATTATAAATAGTTTGAAAAATCTCATTTTTGTGGTTAAAGTTTTGGATATTTTTTAGTTCTTTTGTTTAAGTATTGAACTCTTGATTTTGGTATTTGATCATACTTTGTTGAAATAAATTGTTGGCGTTTTTGTTATTTATTCAAGTGAATTTTTGGATTTTCTTCATTCTCATAAAAGTAAGTGCATGAATATGAATTGTGTGATTATTAGAATGGGTAACTTAACTCCATAACTAGGGTTGTGGGACCATGGGTAAATAACAAGGTAAATTCTAGCTAAAATAACAGTTCTAGAGTAGTGTCTTGCATGTATTGCTAATTCTTTAGCTTAGAAGTATTTTTAACGGATGGCCAATGTTTGAACTCGCCTTATTGATACTTGCACGGCCAAGGAGGTAGATAATAGGAAAATAATTATCAACATAGATTTAGTGTATATTATCTAATAAGCTAGTGTCGATTTGTAAGAAGTAACAACTTAGTCAAATATCGAATATTATGCTTAATATGAGATAAAGATAAGGTTTAGTAAAACAATACACATAGCCGGACCAAGGTGAGGAGTGATATTCTCTAGATGTCGGACCAAGGTTCTAGAGATACCTAACTTATCACTTTGCATGCAAGGTACTAGGAAAGGATTGTTACAACTAGAATTACCGAGTTAGGGGCCTATGGGGAACACTTACGCCCTAGTTACTCTCATTACTTGATTAAACTCCAATACTTGAACCTGTTACTTGTTCACTTTAATTTATCAAATTGCTTTTAATAGTCAAAACCCCCTTTAGTTATTTTTTTTGAAAATAAATGACTAAATAGAAGTAATAATAGAATAAAGTTAAGTCTGAACCATTTTCCTCGTGGGAACGATCCCAATCTCACTAGTTGGGTTCTTTACTTGATGCAACCGCTTTTACTTCTTATCGAGAAGTAAATTTGAGCATATAATTATACCCAATATTTTCAAGCAATTCAAAAGGTTTGTCTCGTGTTGGAATAGACTTGTTTTTCATTTTGCCTGGAGATGTTTCCTTCATAAAATGATCCCATAGCCAATCACCAGGTGCGAAAGTTACTCTTTTAAATCCCATGTTGGTTCTTTTGATTGTGTTATTTTTGGACTTCTCAATTTGCATTCTTAATTTCTCAAGGATGATCTTCATAGCATTTTGCGAGTCCAGAGCCAAATGTGTCACTTTTTCCTTCAAAAGGCATAAATGGCCAAGAAAAAAATAACCAAAAGGGGAAAATCACTCCCTGAGGATCGACATCCTTGCACAAAATTAACCCTGTTAATTCAGAGATTGAGAATCCAAACAAACATGAATAATCTTATTCAATCGTAATATCTACTTAAATACAAGGAAAATGTAACAAGCTAAGTAATTATAAGGGACTACTATAACAACTTATTATGTAACTAAGTTTACTAAATCTAAAGAACTACATTAATAACATAACGTAAAACTACTCTAACAACTTGATAAGAATTGATAATGAACTTGTGGGTGTCTCAAAACCCCCTGATGTTAGGTGTGGTTCAACAACGCCTATCTTGGATAAACACCGAACGAAGGCAGGATTGGGCAGCATCTTTGTGAGGATGTTTGCAATTTGATCCATAGAATAAAGATATTTTACTATCCCTCTTCCCGAGTTCACACTATTGTGGAGGTAATGAGAGTCTGCTGCAATGTGCTTCATCTTAGTGTGGAAATACTGGGTTCTTGCTGAGATATGAAATACCAATGTTTTTAAAAGAAATGCTTGGCATTTACGAGACTTGATATCATAACTTATTGAACTGGTTGTGGACCCAAGAAATTTCAGAGAGCGCATTAGCTACCAATTTTATTCTGCTTCAGTAAAAGACCGAGCAACTGATTGTTTCTTCTCAGAGAAATGAAAGATAGGATTTGGTCCAAAGAAGAGTATGCATCCAGATGTGAATTTTCTATCATAAGGATCACCCATCCGATTAACATTGGCGTACATATAAAGATTACTATCAAAGTGGCGAGAGATTTGCAGATAGGATATTGACGACGCCTTGAGATATCGAAGAACCATTTTTACTGCTTTTCAATGCTCCAAACTTGGGGATCGCACAAACTATGATAATTTGTTAACTTCAAATGAAACATCAAGTGCGTGAATGATAAGCATTGCAACTTACCAAGAGTGCGTCTATACAGGGTTGCATCGGCAACTGGTGAACCATCGTCGCTTTGGGCGGTGAGCTTGAGATAATGGGTTTCATAACTCTTTTATAGTCGGTCATATCCACATATGAGATAATCTCAAGTATGTATTTGGATTGTGATAAGAGAATCCCATTTGGAAAATGTGTGACTTTGATCCTTAAAAAATAGTTGAGTTTCACCAAGGTTCTTTAGATAAAATTTGTAAGCAGAGAGTTGATTACATATGTGACAAGGGTTGCATAATTCCTAATAATGATGATATCATAAACATACACAATATTATACATCATGACAACTTCCGATGTGAAAATAAAAAGAGAACCATCTGATTCAGACTTAAAAAACACTTTGTTTGTTAAGTGAGATTTCAAAACATCATACCAGGAATGTGGATTTTGTTTTAGGCCATAAATTTTCTTTTTGAGATGACATACATGATTGGTAAAATCAAAGTTGACATAGCCTTTTGGCAGAGCCATGAATTCTTACTTTTGTAAGATACCTTGCAAAAATGCAATATTCACGTTAAGCTGGTGAATTTTCCATTTATTTTGAATTGAAATGGAAAGAACAATTTTGATGGTGGTTGGTTTGAAAACCTGGCTGAAAGTTTCATGAAATTTCAATATTGGACATTGTTTGAAAGCTTTTTCTACTAATCGGGCCTTTTACCTATTAATTGAACCACCAGATTTCCTTTTAATGATATTAACCACTTACAATCAACAACATTGTTCATTGGGTCTCGAGGTACTAGTTACCAAGTTTTTTTTCTCATTAAGGCTTCATATTCCTGACCCATGGCCTCCTTCCATTTGATGTGGTTAACGACTTTCTTACAAGTATTTGGAGTGGGAGAAAGGTGAGCCAAGAAGTTGATTTTTTTTGGTTTGAAGGTACTATTTTTGGACCTTGTGATTACACCGGAGGATGGAGGGGGGGGGGGGGCAGCGGCAGGTGTCATAGTTTCTGGAGGATTCGGTGCCTGCTTGATCAATGTTGGTGGTGGAGAACTTGAATAAGGTAATGGAGGAGAGGTTCTGTTGGCTGTATCTTTAAATTTTTAAGGAGGTTGAGAAGCAATAGGAATCATACATGATGAAGTGAAGACTGTTGGTAGTTGTGTTTCAATTATGGACTCTGGAGTTTCTAAATGAGAGGGAATTGTTGGGGGGGGGGGTATGTATTAGTGGCGAAAAAGTTGGAACGAGAACGGAGTCCAAGGTTTATTTGACTTATGGATGCCTATCCTTACAAACTTGTAAGTCTATGATTTCCCATTTTAATGTGAAATACTTATTTTTCAAGTGTGAGAACATTTGAGTAAAAGGAAAAGTATCTTTACAAAATTGAACATCATGACTAACAAATATTTTTGAGTGCACTGGATAAAAATAGAGGTGTGTATGATGAACTATATAAACTCATAAGTAGATACATAGTGTAGATCTAAGCGGAAATTTATTTTGTGTATATGGTTTAAGCGATGGATAACAAACACAACTAAAATTTTTAGCGAAGAGTATTTGGAGGTTCGCCAAATAATATTTTATAAGGAGAATCACTATTTAGTCCAGGTGTGGGGAGTCTATTTATGATATAGACAACATGGTGACATGCAAATGACCATAGTTTATCTGGTAGTGAGTTTTCATTAAGAAGAGTTCGAGTTGTTTTGACAATGTGACGATGTCGTCGTTCAGCGATAGCAACTCGTTGGGGTGTGTAGGGCGGGGAGAATAAATTTTCAATGCCATGGCATTGTAGGTAGTGTTTAAGACATCTGTTCACCCCCTCCATCAGTACAAAGTGAGAGAATTTTTTGTTTTAAAAAATTTCCAATAAAGAATGAAATTGCGCAAAAATTTAAGTGACTTCAGTTTTGTTTTTTATTGTATTAAACAAAGTATATTTGGTGTAATGATTTACAAAAATGCAGTAATACAAATTTTTATCAATGGATAAAAGGGGTGATGGACCCCATAAATTATAAAAAAAGTTTGAAGTGGGGAATTACTATTTAAAGCGAGTCTTTTAAATGGCAAACGATGAGCTTTATTTGATGAGTAAGAATTACAAACTAAAACTTTTCTTTTGTGAAAAAGAGAACTGAATTTTTCACTACTAAGTTTAGAATTTTAAAATGAGGGTGAACCAAGCAGTGGTTCAACAGTTTACGGGATACTTTGGTGGAGGTGAAATTTGAGAAAGCTTACATATGATCCCTCTTGGGCCACTTGTAGATTCTTTGTTTATTCCGGCCTTGTACTAGCAATTTCTAAGTTTTGAGATCCTTGAGTGTGGAAAAACATCAATTGAGGTTAGATTGTCAGTAAATAAGGTTCTTTTTTATACCTAATGCATAAAGAGTGATAGAGAACATGAAATTAGAGTTAGAAGCCTTAATCTGAGTTAAACAACTGTGAGGAATGGGAATAGTTTTACCGCCACCCATGGATACTTCCTCAGTGCAAGTGTACTATTCAAGATTACCTGACTTGGTTGTGACATGATGAGTTGCTCCAGAATCAAGGATCCAAGGATGTACATCTGGCTGACGAATCGACACAAATTTGACCATAACTTCAAAGTGGTTGTGCCATTTTGAGAGACACGCATAAGCTCTGTGACCCATTTTTTTGATAAGATTGAATTTCACCGCTTTCCTGGGATGTCTCCCATTTTGTTGATTTCCAAAGATTGCCTGTCATGGAGCTTGTGGTTTTGAAAATTGATTGGGGAAGCGACGATTATTCTTATGATGTTGGGGTTGAAAGTTTGTCCTTTGTGAGACTGTAACAGTGATGATAAAGGATAACCTGTCAATATCTTGATGTTTGAGAAAGAGTTCATGGTCCATGAGTTTCTGGAATACCTCCTCAAAGTGTAGGGCTGTTTTGCCCGCTTTTATAGAGTCAGTGATTTTACGGTACTCATGACCTAGGCCAGTCAAGATCTTTACTTCCAGTACATCATCATCCACCGGAGAGCCTGCTACTTTGGGAGCATCCTCAATTGATCTGATATCATGAAGGTAAGTAGCAACTGTTTGGAGGCCTTTTTAATGTTTTGCAACAGATCTTGCAAGCTGAAGATACAAGTGGGACTCCTATTGGCATAAGTTGTATGAAGGATATCTCAAACTATTTTTGCCGAAGAGGCAGTTGTTACAGTGGGAGCAATGGTGGGTTCATCGGATGCCATCATTGCTTGTTGAGCTAGTTGGTCTTAGCAAAATTAGATTAAATATTCAGGATTTTATATGATACTATCAGTTTGTGTAATAGTTGTTGGCAGAGAAGATTTGGAATCAATGTGCCCAAGGAGTTTGTGTCCATTGAGTAGAATCACTAATTGCGCCTTCCTGGTGACAAAGTTGAGGTTACCTTGCAGTTTGATAGGTAATTGGGCAATTGGATTGAACTATACCACATGAGTGGCAATTGGAACTGCAACATCACTGTCTCTTGAGATAGCAGGAACAACCATGTCTGGACGTAAAGAGAGAAGAAATTTTTTTTAGAACATAGTCGTGAGTTTTAGCGGGGCCCTAAAACCATAAAGAGATTGAGAATCAAATCAAACTTGAATTATCTTATTCAATCGTAACATCAACTTAAATACAAGGAAAATATAACTAAAGTTATTAATTTTATGGGACTACTCTAACAACTTAATATGTAAGTAAATTAACTTAATATAAGGAACTACATTAATAACATAATCCAAATATACTCTAACAACTTGATAAGAATGGATAACAAACTAGTGAGTATCTCAATAGTTCACTTCGTCAAAAAGAAAATGTTAAGGAAATCGCTGACCCAACATTAATTTCTTGTTCATTTTAAAAAAAATCTAAATCACCCTTGGAGCAAGTATTTTCAAGATAAATTTAGTTTTAAAAAAAAAATCGTTGCTACTGCAACGTTATTAATAAACAAAAACTAAAAATTCACAGTAGGGGCAACGACTTCTCAAATATCTTATTTTTTTCATCTTTTACGAAGAATTGCTGATTGTTATTTTTTTAAAAAAGTCATTGTTATCATCTGTGTAAAATGGCTATACTTCAATTTTTTTTATTCAAAACAAAAAGGATGATAATAATTTTATTTTTTTTTAAAAAATTGAAATTGGATAAGCCAAAAATTCTTTTGACGAAGTTTACGGGGTTAATTATATTGCTTTTGGCGGAGCTATTTGCTCCTTTTTAAAAAAATTAAAATAAAATTGATAAGTCGTTTATGTTTTTTTGAAGGAAAACCTTCACACTTTTGGTTCCGTATTAATCTTTTGGCTCAACTTTTGCATTTATATCACATATGTGGGTAAAGGAGTTAAATCTACTTGAGTCAAGGGAATAAAGCCATAACCACATTTAAAAGGGGTTATGTAAATAGATATATGAATGGTTCGATTATATGAAAACATATTTAATGGCAATTGATACTCCCAAGAAGTTAACTTCCCTTTAACCATAGCCGTAATAATGTTACATAAGGATGCATTAACTACCTCGATATGACCATCTTTTAGAGGATGACAAGAGGTAGAAAATAGCAACTTAGTACAAATTTTTTCCCTCAAAACCTCCAAAAATCGCTTAGAAACTTTGAATCTCTATCACTAACAATTGTTCGGGAACAACATGAAATTTCATCACATTAAGAAAAATAAAGTAGAAACATGAGATGCATTATCACTTTTATGACAAGCAATAAAAAGAAACCCTTGGGAGGTGTTAATCTGAACATTCCTAGTTCTATGAAGACTAACAATCCATGGAAAAATCTTGAAAAGGGCCCCTTGGAAAAAGCAAAAGGGTATACAACCCATGGGGTTAGGTACACGATTTCGCATGCTTAAAATCTAAACAACTAGCACAAGTTCTCTCCACATATATTTTCATCTTAGGATAAAAAATATTCACTCAGAATAGCAATGATTCTTGACACTCAAAATGACCAATAAAACCTCTATTGTGTGCCTGTTTCACTAACAACTCTCTCCATGAAGACAAAGGTACACAAATCTTTCCATTCCTGGGAAAATAGAATCCTACAAATCATACATGTGAGTTCTAGCTTCATTACCATTCTTAATAACTTGTACACAACTATTTAAGCTCACTTGAATCTCCCCCAAAAACTTCTCCAAAATCATCAGTTCAAGGTATAATTCCTTAAAACTCTCAAAGCCCATAATTCTAGAATTCAAGGTATTCAACGATGCATATCTTATAGAAAAAGCATCCACCACAAATAAAACATATGGGTTCTAGTTTCATCACCCTTCTTAAGAACTTGTACTCACCAATTCAAGATCACTCGACACTCCCGAAAGACTTTTCCGAAAACATCATTAATATAATAACTCAATCATAATCTCAAAATCCATTAATGTAGAATTCAAGGTATTCATCAACACATGTCTTCTAGATAAAAAATCCGTCACAATATTCTTCAACTAAAACATATGAGTTCTAGCTTCATTATCCTTATTAACAACTTAACACACATATTCAATCTCACGTACACTCCCTAAATACTTCTCCAAAATAATAATCATTAGATAATAAATCTTTCACATTCTAAAAATCCATCAATCTTGAATTTGAGGTACTCCTCAATGCATGTCTTCTTGATAAATCATCTGCCATGATATTATCTTTTCCTTGCATATAATCAATAAATTAATAAAAATACTTCATAAATTATATACATTTGTCATGCCTTTTATTTAGATTATATTGAACCTTATTATGCTTCAAAGCCTCTTGATCGGTTCTAATCACAAATTCCTTATGCCACAAAAAGTGTTTCTGATTTTTTGAAGCTCTCACTAGGGCATAGAGTTCCTTATTATTTGTAGAATATTGAAATAAAGATCCTCTTAATCTCTCACTGAAGTAAGTATAGCTTTCCCTTCTTGCATAAAGTCCGCAACTATTCCTACTCAACCAGAATGACACTAAATTTCAAACATCTTTTCAAAATTGAAAGATTGAAGTAAAGAAGTGGAACTAATTAGTTTCTCGTTTTAAAAATTTTAGGTTTCCTCCTGTTTTATACCCAAAATGAAAGACTTCACCTTATTTATGACCTCGATTAGAGGAGTACTATCCCCTCATAAACCTCTTCTAAGAACTTTCCAACCCATGGAAGCTTCTAACATCACTAATGATTAAGGGGTTGGAAAACTCCTAATAGCCTCTACCTTCTCATCACCTGTTCATCTCCTCTTGAATGTACACAGAAAAAGGAAAACAACAATGTCCACATAAAATAATACAATTTTAAAATTTACAACTTTTGTTTTCTCAACACATAAAAATCAACCTCAAGTGTTGCACATGATCATCCACCAACTTTTTATAGACAAAAATATCATTAATATAAATCACAACAAAGCAATTAATAAACGATTTAAGTACATGATTCATTATATAAATAAAAGCTTTTGGTGTATTTGTTAGCCCAAAATGCATCACCATCCAATCATATAATCAATATTTATCTTTGTAAGCAATTTTTCATTCATCTCCGTATTTTATTCGAATTTGATGGTATCTGTTTCGCAAATATTCTTAGAGAATAAGGTAGAATCATACAATTCATCCATAATATCATCAAGTTTAGGAATAAGATGTCTATATTTTACCATAATTTTAATAATGGCATGAAAATTTACACATAAGCTCCATAAATCATCCTTCTTGTGTACAAGAATCACGATCACCGCACATGGACATAAGCTTTCTCTTATCAATCCTTTTCCAAAAATTTCCTTAAGTACTTGTCTTTGTAATTCTTTAGTGTATTGAGGGTTTCTCCTATAATTGGTTTTGTTTATTAGTTTAGATCTGGTAAGAAGTCAATTGAATGCTCCTTTCTCCATATTGGAAACATTACACTAGGCTTTTTCTTCTATCATCTTAAACTTGCAAAAAACATGAAAAAACAGTTGAAAAAGATAAAGAGGTTAGTTAATTATTAGAAATCAAAGAATATCCTTTAGGTTTAGTAAGACTGACTTGAGTATCATCCTCAATGTTTAGCTCTATTATGATATCTCTTTTTCCTTATCTTGAATATCATTTTCACTCTTTTACTCTCCTTCTCTTTTTTCTCAAGTTTTTCATTCAATTCTCCAATATTCTATATTCCTCTGCCACTTGGAAAGGATAAAGAGGGTTAATAATGTACTTTTAACCATCCTTAATAAATGCATACTTATTGGATGTTCCATCATGTTTTAACCCTAAATCATATTTCCATGTGCTTTCCAACAATAGATACAAGCTTGCATTGGTACAACATCACAAAATATTTCGTCATGCTAACTTCCAATTTCGAACATTATAAACATTTTCTTGGTCACCTTGATTTCACCACATTCATTGAGACATTGGAATATATAAGGTTTTTGATGCCTTTTTATTTGAAGTTTTAATTGTTTTACCATAGATACAATAGTAACATTTGCACAATTTACAATATCAATTATAAAGAAGCATAATTACTCATGAACCCTACACTAATTATGAAACAATTCCCTTTGAACAAGATATTTCCCACTAGAGCACTTACACTCCTCCTTACAATAAGAACAAGATTTCCACCATCATTTGTTTTTCTTTATCCCATTCTCCCATAAATTCATCATTACTATCATCTTCTCTATGGTAATCCTTAGATTTAACTTTTCTTTGATATTTACAATCATTCAATGTAATGATAGTTCTTCTATAAGAACATTTATTTCCTTTATGTCTTATCCCTTGTATTTAAAGAACTTTATTTTAGATGGATTTTCAAGTTTAGATTTATTTTATAAATACTTGTAGTCCAACATCGGTTTACCATTTTTCAAATTGGACTTGAAATATTGCATTTCACCTTTGGATTTGTCCGAATTATGAAATGATTTCCAAACTTCTTTATATATTCCCCATGAAGAAGAAGAATATTTCACTCTTTATTTGTTATTCTTTTGATATCTACCACCTGAGTGCCAGTTGATAAGTTTCATATAAAGTACGAAGACGATGAAACTCTAATGGTTGCCTTAACTCTTTATAGAAGCTAAATATAGTTCTTGCTACATGATTTATCTCTCCATCACTAATATTAGATTGAAGACTAGTATTCTCTAGCTCTGCATAATACACTTTCACCCTTTTTCTTTCTTTTTGAAGATTGTAATACATCTGGAATGTATCTTGTTTATAATTTTGACCTAAACTATATCTCTCATATATCTTTTCATGTAATTCTAATGTAAAAATAAAATTATATTCACAAAAGATCCATTTGAATTTTCTCACTCCACGTAGAAGCAAAAACCTAAAGGTGGCTTACAATATAATTCTTTTTTTTAGCATCACTCACATAGTTGAGATTATATTGCCTTTTAATCTTCAGTATCCACTCAAAGTATTTATTTGGGTCACTATATTTGAATAATTCAATTCTAATGTTGATGTTGTTTGATCCTTGATCTTCATCATAATTCCTTTGATTGTACTCTCTACCATCAACCAGAGACCAACCTCCAATTCCTCATCTTCATGTTGTCCCACCTTAACTCTCTTATTAAGCTTTATTATTTGTTCTATAGCCATAATTATCACCATCAATATAATCATGCTCCTCAAGGTTATCTTGTGTTCTAATTTAAGGTCTAATAGCTTGTGGTTGAAAATTTGCTTGTTAATCTCCCCTTTTTAGAATTTTTGCCTGACTGCAAGACTTTGTTGGTAATGTAGCATTAGAATATATAATATATTACACAATTAAGTGTGATTAATTTGCATCAAGAGGGGTCTTATGTTATCCCTCATCTTGTTGACAAATAGGATTGAAATCTCAAGCGGTTGCTTTGCGATTTCTTGAGTTCTGACCCTCCTAACCATATGTTCGAATTTTCCCATCATTTCCTTCATTTCTTCCCATATTTGTTGAATAAGCATTTCCATTTTGCTAAAGGTTTATTCCTCCAATTGAGCCATGATACCTACCAAAAAAAATACTAAGTAGAAAGATTTCCACACAAGTCCTTCACTTAATGTGTTCTTATTTTTTCACTTACATTCCCATATCACTCTAGGGACAAAGGCTTTTAAGGCCACCCTCTAATGATCTTACTTAACTCTTGCCTTTTACCACTCTAGAACAACCCAAGGTTGAGAGTCAACACCGTCAAATAATTCAATGTGGTACTACTTCTTGGGGGCGGAGTGGAATTTAGTAAATCAAGAAAGGAAAAGGAAACATATAAACATTCAATGTAGTAAAAGAATAATTTAACATTAGGTAGAACAAGTTTAACATTAAGCATAGACTAATGCTCAAACTAAACTAGCTAGAGCTGCAACAAAAGTAGAGAAATTATTGTTGAGAAATGTGGCCAACTTAGTAATTGTGGCAAATTATTGCTATTTTGAAACTTTCCTATTCAACTTCTATTACAAGAAGAGAGTCAATTTTTTCAACCAATCATATTCAGTACTACACCAAATAAACTAAAATTTGAGATGTTAATTCTCCACAACTATATCAAATTGTCTTGACCACCAATTTCATCAAACAAATAAAAAATTAGCAAAACCCATTTTTAAGTTTCTTCTTCAAAAACCTCATAAATCCTAACAATGACTTCAATTCAAGAAGAATGAGAATGAAATAGAAACAAAAAAATAGGTAAAAGAGATATAAACACAATTAAGCACAAACAACTGAAATATGTAATGTGGACATAAATCAAAACACCACTTAATTGATAAAAAAGTCACCTAATCTATTACATTTCTCAAGAAAGTAACAACCTTACTTGAACATTCTAACGCAAGACGTAGAAGTTAAACAAAGGGTTTTCAAGGTCACTCAGAAGAGGCACAATTCAACATATCACTACTTATATAACCCTAATATCTAATACTCATACTAAAGACAAAAAATAGTGAAGAAAGACCAAATTGACCAAAGTTTAATTAGGATGTAGTTAAAATGGTAAATCACTCAATATATTGAATGTTTTCAATTCTTCCATTTTGGAACCTTCCAAAGTTTCCATTTCATCCAGAAAGCTTGTAAATGCTTGAAGGTACTTTGATGGACTTAAATTGAAGTAACTACATACTTTGGAGTTAAATTTATATAAACCCACGAATGCCCCATGAGTTCAAGAGGATGAGAACATGATTAAGCTTAATGATTTAAGGTTGCTTTCTGAGTAAAGTATTCATCATGTTGTTGTGAAAGGCTGTTCTCATATAAAAAATTTAGATTGTTGAAAGATTTTCTCACCTAATTTTGAATCAAGATGTAAGAGTTATTCTTAATGAACTATATTTTGTATTGTTACTTAATTGTGTATTTTTATGTATATTAAGATGACTATGATAGCGACTATTTTGTGGGATTTATGCTTTACACCAACAATATATTGAGATGAAAACTCTCTCGTTAGTAGAGGTTTAGTTTCTAGTAGGAATCTCTCTATACTATATTTATGTGACACCATAGATTTTCATGGATAGTCATTATCTAGTGGATCTAATTTATCTCAAATTTATTATTCTCATCTTCAAAATTAAGGACATCTATTTTTAGTGCGGGATATACACCAAATTCAATGTTATAGTTCACATGGTCTATGTCGGTTAATGACAAACTTTCAGCAATGAAAGACTAAGGTTACTTTCTTAAGTAGCATCGCGAAAAATAAACCCTGGATCCTTCCTCTCTATCCATTCCTTTTTCATAATCATAAAGGATGGAAATGCTTAGCTTGCATTGACCATGATTATGACTTATATTTTTTTAAGATGTTATGTTACGACTTAGCTTGGTCATTGCATATCATATAATGTCCTTTTTACCATGATTTTTATAACTCCTATGCATTGCTATCATGCTTAGTGCATTCCATATACTAATGCATACTGGTTAATTTTTTTTTTTACTAATAAAGGGACTAATGCTCCAACCTCCCATACTCAAGGCTAGTTGATCCTTTTGGGATTTTGAAAATTTGTGAGTCCTTCCAGGACCAAGAGTTGGAGACTTATGTTAGACTTTGAGACCTATGCTAGACTTACACTTTTTTCATACTCTTTATGATCATATAGTACTGTATTTTGAACTCTTTTAATTCTATTACCTTGCATGATGTGTTTGTATAAGGCCTCTTGGGGTCTAAACGCCATGTTACACTTAAACTATAATTTAAATTGTGACAAGCAAAATACCATAACATTTTTAAACATAACTTCTTCATATGCTCCTCAACTTCAATGGACTTTGAAATGACTCAAAAAGAGCTATATGTGTGTAATGATATTTGTCTTTTATGAAAATTTAATAATCCCTCAAATGCATTTTGAGACTTCAGATATTCTGAAATATAGTTATTTGTTAATTACTGATCTGATTGATAAATCTGCCCTTTCTTACTTCTTGTTGTTATATTGAATGGAACCACCTCTCCCTATACTTCTTTTTTGCTTTCTTTTAGATTTTTATTATCATAGGTGAAAAATCTCCTGATACAACAATGTCAACAATGTTGTTCCCTATATCCTCATCTTCTTCTTGCCCCCTTCAATTTCTTCATGTCGTTTATTACAAAATGGAGGGCCTAAAATATCTTTAAAGTATTGGAAAAGGTACAAAACTAATCTCCATCAACCTATTGGCTCCAAAATGCCATTTTCATCCACCTAGTGGCTCAAAAATACCCTTCTCATCCACCTTTAGGTTCAAAATTGACCACTTATTTAACGATTTTAAATTTAAACTATATAGATATTTTTTTAAATGCTTGGCGCTCAACAGTTGATTATAATATAATTTATTATTATCATTTATAAAGCAACCCACTATCAAGCCATTACTAATTGAATCCACCAAATTAATAAACCAATTTTAATATCAAAATTGCTCTAAACACTATTAAGACACGACAAAATTACAGATTCTTGAAGATGACATCTAAAATTATTTGAGCCCGAATTGAATCCCCAATGAAATTTAGGTTTAGCCGCTTATTTATGAGGATAATTTTAATAGGATTCTCGCTTAAGTTTGAATTCAAAATTTATGAATAAAGATAAAGAAGTAGTACATTTCCGAATTAATTTGTGCACCTTTTTAATATAGTTCTACAAACAATTAGTGTTTATTTTAAATATTAAAACTGTAATATATTATTTTTTAAAAGGTTACTCCTCTATTAAGTAACATCACATAATTGTGATGAACAAATAATTAAAATGAACATAGTCAGACTTTTAAGTTTATAAGTAAGTATTATTTAGACAATTGAATTATAATATGTTTTAATTGAGAACTTGAATGTATGATAATATACTTCTGTAGACATTTTCTCCTCAAAATTTTATAAAGACTCATTGAATGTAGATTTACTGTTGTTGCATTAGTAATGGGTGGGTAGTAGATTGATTTATAAATTTATTTAATAAGATAACTTACAAAAAATAGTTGTTCGCCACGTATTTAAAAAATCTTTAAATTGTTTAAATTTAAAACCGTTAAATAAGTGGATTGAACCAAAAGGTGGATGAGAAGGTTATTTTGGAGCTAATAGATTGGTGAGGAGGGTGTTTTCAAGAAAATAGGTGGATGAAGGTTAATTTTGTACCATTTCTATTACTTCATTGATTTATAATTGCTATGGTTGAGGACCATTTGTCTATAGTGTTGTTGCCAACTCATCACCCCCACCTCATCTTCCAATGTTTGTTCAACCTTACTTCTACCAGCTTTACTTTTGGATTATCTACAGTATTCTGACATTCTTCCAAATCCACCTTTTCTTCTTGACTGGTTTGGGATTCTTCTCTCTTTTCCTCGTTTACCGTTTTTCTTAAAAAATATATTTGTTTCATTTTTTCATTTTGTTTATGATTATCGTCATGGAAAGCACCTTAATTAAGTTTCCTCACCATGTCTTCTCCTTTGTTGTCTGATACCTCCTTCACCGTTTCATCTTCCTTTTCTATTTTAAATGCATCCAATTTGTTTTCACTCTTGTTTTTGAATATTTTGTGGATTCCATTTTTGGTTCCTTTCTACCCTTGTTATAGTGACTTTTCCTTCCAAGACCTTTGTACCTTTTTTCCCTAAAATCTTCATTATTATCATGTTTCTCAACAATATCTCTCCCCTATATGCTCACATCCCGTAGTCTCTTATCTATCTTATTTTTTTGTCCCGGTCGTTCCTTTCCTTATACTTTTTAAGTTTTCTCCTCTAGATATAACTCTGAGAGTGATATCTAACTGGAATCCATTTCTCCAAGACCTCTCTGTCTTCTCTCTTAATACCACATTAATTCACATTGGTAATTTACCTAAATAATTCACTTTCACCTTGCCCCTAGCAAAGCTAAGTTTGATCTTGTTTTTGAGTCACCATGCCAACCTAAACAAGTTTTCCTACAATCACAATTAGTGAAGAAAATGCTTCCTTCCCAAAAAAGGTTGGGTGGTAGTGTAGGGAATAAAATCCAATAACCTATTGTGGTGTCTTCCTCCTAAACGTATCCGAGATACAAATTTAATGTTCTCATTTGATATGAACAGTACTTGTTTGTGATATAGAATTGTGGTTTTGATTGAAGAGTCACATAATCCCCACGTTCAGTGCTCATATCAGAACATATCTATTTTTGGAAATAGTCAAATCTGAAAGATCTAAATTTATATGAACTAAATTGGAAATAGTAAAATCTTAAATTATGCAAGTTATGTTTATATTCATAGTTTTGGGTCAACCTCAAACGATTATATATTTGTGTACAAGATGAGTTACGTAACCCATAACAAATCAGATGAGATGTTTTGGTATCCTCATTCCAACACCTTCGAGATTGATATTTTTTTAACATTTAGGAGGGAGAATGTCCATTGTAAGTCAGTCTATCTAATTAAGGAATTTTACCCGAATTAAAGAAGGTATTTTGGTCTTTTTCTTAACCCAAGAACTTTAAACAATTTTAATAATATATTAGGGGTAAAATCTTATTAAAATCAATTTACACCTAATTCTGAGCATTCAAGAAAGCCACGACAAAAATTAAAGAGGAGAAAAGAGAAGTTTCAAGAAGTTCCTCAAAACATAGTTCTTTTGGGGTACATGACGTTTCTCATGGTGATGGATATGTTAATTCTCATGCAAAACATGTATTCTATCGGTAAATCATCCATGAAATAGTTATGTATATTTTCTTGAGAAGTTCCTAAAGTGAGGGTTTTGTGGATCAGTTTTGTTCTTGGTGTAAATTGAGGGATTCTTGAATAAACATTGTTGGGTTTATGAACCTAAATGAGTTTAAAAATGAATAATTTAATTTCAAGAGCGTTTGGTCATGAATTGAACAAGAAAAACTCGTCAAAATTCTAAGTTTGGGATGGAGCATTGCTCCCCTAAGAAGTTAGAAGGATGCCCAATAAGACCTCTGTAACCTAGGGCATAGCGCAGCACGCTAGAAGGATTCACAATTAGAACCCCAGAAAATAAAGGCCCTAGCGCGACGCGCCACTAGGATGTCCAAGTAGATCCCTATTTATAGCACCCCAAATTCAAAAATGAGATAGAAAACAGTTTTTTACAAAATTTGAAGGTGCCAACCTACGCTGGCCACCCACAACCGATGGATGGGACCATGGACCGTATGTGTGGTCCGTGTTTGAAAACCTTTCCACTGCCTTAAAGGGTCAGAACTATGGCAGTACCAACAGACTGTTAAATTGAACCAAGGTCCTTGGTCCAATACACATAGGTTGGGTTTCGGAAAATGAACGATGGACATGCAGAAAGGCCCGTAATCCTAACAATGGTCAATCATCAAAAGTCTATTGTTGGGCTATTGGAAATTATTTTTAGGGGCAAGTGGGTCTTTTCCATATAAATTAGTTCATATATTACGTTGTTTTACCCTTTAACTAAGACCCTGATATATGTAGTTTCAACCCTTAAATTAATCTATTCACTTCATTCTTCCAAATGCACAAAGGAAGATCAATTTCCTCTAAAATATATTTGTCTCATTAGAAACTTGAAATATAAGAATGATTAAAGCTAGGATTTCAAGTCAAGGTATCAATTCCTCCATTAAATGCTAGAATTTGTATTCAAGGTATGAGTCTTCATACATCGATTCCATCCATTCATGGAGTTCCCAGGTTTCCCTTTTTCAAAAGGTAGAATTCCCCAATTGAGTTAGTGTTTTCTTGAATTATCATGGATTCTTTACATTAATGAATTCAATGATTGAATTATAATTTCTTGAACACAAATTTATGAAATATGATTGTTTTAGAAAGATTTCCCCATGAACCCATGAAATCCCTTGGATTTGAAGTTATGAATCACATGATGTGGGACGTTGAGTATAAATCAAGTGTTTTATGAAATTAAGCATGTATTGCAAGATTTACATGTATTTCTGATGAAATTCATATCTAGCTCATATTTTTTTTTGATGTATTGATGATTGAAAGTGGGTTTTGAACCTCAAGAGGTGAAATACGGAGTTATGAATTTTTTAATGATAATTTATGCAAATGTTGTAATGGTACTTTGAGTAAAGCACCAATGATCGTGATGTGTTATTGAAAAGATTTTCTCATGCACATGCAAGAGCAATATATGAAGTGTTTGGTCAAACACAAATGACTATTATGTTGAAAGTCTTTCTCAACTAATTGAATCCATGATAAGGACATATCCTAATGAAACCAGGTTGGATTTGTTATCCTTGGATGCCTTTCCATGGACAATAAGGTCAAGTAAGAAATGACTACTTCGTTGGATTTATGTTTAGCACTAAGAGAATATTTAGATGTAGGATCTCCCGTTAGTAGAGGTTAAGGATTTAGAAGCAATAGACTTATCCCTTTTATATGTTCCTCATACGATGATTGTGTGAAAAAACATTAGCTAGTGGATCCACTTAAGATAGAAGTTCATGGTTCTACCTAGTCAAATAGGACAACCATTTCAATGTGGGAGACATCGAGGGATCATGTTATAGTTCACATGGTATCTATGTTGGTTAAGTCTAATTCCCCAAATTAATAATGAGCTAGGATCACTTCTTGAAGTATCACAAATGAGTTCAATGGTTTTAACTATAATTTTAGCTTGCATTGGTCGTGGTTTTATGACTTACGTATTCTAACTATTATATATCATGTTCTAGCTTGTTTGATTCCATTTTATTAAATAAAATGTCATTTTTAGCATTATTTAAATTTTTTATGCATGGCTATCATACTTGTTATATCGTTTTCTACTAAAACATACTCTTTCCTTCATTTTCCCAAATGTAGGGTCTGATAGTCAGGGTCATCAGTTGCATGGCTAGAGGTTGACTTGAGAAATTCTGATTCGGTGACTTCTCATGCTTCGCGGAGAAACTTTTGTTTATTTTAGTTTCCTTCATGCATTTCACTTTTGTACATGATGAATGGGCTAGGCCCAATTTAATTGTGTTAAATGTCTATGATAAGATAAGTGTTTTAGAGTTCCACTTTTCTTTTGTTAAATGTTTTTGACTTGGAATTATTTTTACTCTTGCTGTTCTATTTCTTATGTTATGAGAGCTAAGTGTCTTGAGTCAAGTCCTATGGGGTACGATACACCATTTTACATCTAAGGGGGGTACATGTAACGTCCCTAAAATGAACTAGGTTGAACTAGAGTTTCACATGTGTTTCATGAGTTAATTTTGCACTAAAATGATTAATAATGATGTTTTGAGGCAGTTTCAAGAGTTTTATGATGTTTGGAGGTCAAACTTCCAACAACACCCATGACGTTCGGAAGATGTGCCTTGGAAAGTGCTTTTGTGTCCCTATGTGTTTTGGAATGTTTTATGTGTTTTTTTAGTTGAAATTTATGGTGGGAGTTCCTGAGACCTAGTTTACCTTGTTTAGTGGTTTAACGTTTGGGTACGACTCCACATAGGACCCACGAGGGTCCCTTGAAGAGGACGCCATCTCTTTGGCAGGATGCTGCCAGACAGTGACCAACGACAACCAGAAGGGATGAACCATTGGGAAAACGATAGCCCATCGACATTGGGCGTCGTGTTTCCCTGCAAGGTATGCAAGTCCTACCCAAGGTAGAGCTTCATGACCAAACTACGGAACTCATCTAAGGGGCATCAACTAGACGACAACCTTCATTTGTGGTTCGTAGATGCTGCTTGCAAAAGCGAATGTGATGCAGCTTGGCTTGGGGTGTTTTAGCAAATTCAACCCAAGTATTTTATGAACCATGGACGTTTTTTTAGGGTCTTAGGGGATTTTAAGTTAGTTCATACTCCTAGACCTAGGTTATACTTTATTTTTTCAAAATCCCAAAACCCCTCCCTCAAGAAAGACTCTCTCAAACTCCCTAGAAGCTAGAACTCAAGGAAGAGCTTGGAGGGATAGCTTTGGTTGATTTATTCATCAAATATTATTGGGTTTCTTCTCATTGAGTTATGTTTGTAATCCTTCAACTACCTTTCATTGGAGGAGCCACTTCTAAATGATTTCAAAAAGGGTTTCAAACTTCAAACTTATTTATTCCTTTACTCTAAGTATGGGTCTTTGTATGAAAATGTTTTAATGATTAAAATGAGTTGTTCTTAGTGTTATATGATGATTTTAATTTCAAAAATCCAATGAAATCATGTTTATGCTTTTTATCAACTTTGGCTTTACGAAATTGGTTTAATGAGCATGATTAGAGAATGTTAGAGACATGTTTTTTTATGGTTATAATGTGTTTAGCTACTGCCCTAAGGGATATTTTATAATGAATTACTTGATAAATTGCAAACAGGTGGTGAAAGCATGGATTTGAATGGTAAGTGAGTTATCTTGTCTAGTTCTTATTATGAAATGTTCTTGAGTGGTATGGTCCACCTTTGGTGGCGGTGTTTATTTGAAATGTATGAATATGATTATACATATGCATTGTGAATGAGGCCATGAAGGCATATTACGTGAAGTAATATGATAATGATGTTGTTCTTTTTGATGTGCTTTATGACAATTGTTATGTGAAGTATGCTAGAGATTATGTCTAACTGAACGATATGTATATGTGAAGCATGTTAAAGTGTGTAATATGATGAATGAAGATGTAAGCATGGTTAGAAGTCAATGTTATGAAAATTGATATTATGTGAAAGGTGTGAACACATGTACACACACACTCACACTTTGAATGAATGAATGAATCTAATAAATGTGAATGAAAAGGGGACTCTTGGGTTGGACACTCTTCGTTATTGAGATGAAGTGTTTAGTAGTAACCTCACTATACCAAAAAGATTTCTAAGACAGGTTGAGGGATTTATACCCTTCGTGAATTGAGATGTGGTATCCAATAAGTTATTCCTTAATCTATAGTAATGAAATTTTAAAAATATGTGGAGAGTTATGCTTAGCACCGAGAGAATTTGAAGAAGGGGTGGCTTCACATTGTGAGTAGAGATTTTTTACCCAATGTACCTCATGAGATGAGCACTCCTCGTTAGTAGAGAAGGAGGTACTTAGAAGCAATCTCCTTATCCCTTAACTATGCGCCCGCATAGGTGTACCTATTGGACAATCCATGTAAAGGCCAACAGAATGAGCCTACCCTAGGCAAGTGAGGATCTCTCATCGATAGGGGTTAATATCGGGATTCCATGTCTCTATCTCATGGTCTATGTCTGTTAAATCCATCCCCCACAAAAGAATGTAATGAAGTAAGTCTCTTAAATATTGTACTACTTAGGGTGGTGGTGGTGTGGGATGCTATTTATCCATTACACAAGTAGACACTTGAAAGGGGAGTCTTGGTGTTTCTCTATCTTTAATATATGAATGTTTTATTATGTTATGAAAATTAAATTATGTGACTTAATATCTAATGTTAACAAAGCATGTTAAAGTTATGTCTTGCATAATGAAGTTTACGAAAGGTGAATGTGGTGTACCTTACGTCATGGAATCCTCAAGGAGCACAAAGTCGGAGTAGAAGTATAATGAAGTTTATGAATGGTGAATGTGGTGTGCCTAACCTCATGGAATACTCAAGGAGCAAAAAATGGGAGTAGTAGTAAAGGATACTATTCTCATATTGAACTTTGTGTAACTTGCAAGTCCATTTGGGGAAGGACACTTATGTGAAGTTCTAAATTCAAGTGTGTTCTCTAATGTTTAGTTATAGAAGTGTTTACTTGTAATCCGTGCGAATTAAGCCTATAATGGTAGCCTTGAGGATCAATTAAGTGAGCATTGAAGGAATTATCTGGGCGGTTCCTTCATGTTTACCTTTGTGAGTCTTAGGAAAACCTAGTTTCGAGTCTAAGGAATTGAGTTCACTGTGAGTTGAAGTAATGTAAATTCGCTGGAACATTGAGCTCACTATGATATTTTAGAGTTTACTATAAAGTGTTCTTTTATTCTAATATTAGGGATGTCTTTTCTTATGTACTAAATGATGATCTATATAATATTTCACTTCAATATTCATGAAGGTTTACTTATTTGGCATGAAGCTTCTTTCTACGAAAACGTCCCTTTTTGCATGTTTTTGCATATGCAATACTTAGTACATTGTTTGTACTAACCCCATACTTTTCTATAATTTATGAGTATAGGTTGGAGGCAAGTTTAATACTAGAAGGCAAGCTTGGGAATCGACTCTCTCAAGTATAAGTATGTCCTCATATATTCAAGGGCATAGTTATTTTTTTTTAGTTTCTACGATTAAGACTCATTATGTATTTTAAATTAACGTAACGGACCGTGTCCCTACGATAATTAAGTTGTGTCTTTAAGATCACTAGTAACCACGAGACTACTCTTTAGTAATTATAAAATATATTCCCTTTATAAATGTCATGAACAGTTTTAATTTCGCACTATAATACCCTTAAACAAACTAAAGTGAACTAGAACTTCGAATATGATTCATGATTTAGTTTTGAGTTAAAATTATTTATAATGATATTCTTAGGCAGTTTGTGAAGTTTTGTGACGTTTAGAGGTAAAACGTCAACATACGTCCATGACGTTTGGAAGGTGTGCCTCAGAAGATGCTTGTGTGTCTTCATGTGTTTTAGAGCGTTATGCGTGTTTGTTTTAATTGAAATTGATGTGGGATGTTCCTAAGATGTAGAAGACTATGTATAGGGGTTTAACATATTTTTACTACTCCATCTAGGACCCACGAGGGGCTCAAGAAGAGGACCCCAATCCTTTGGCAGGATGCTGCCAAACAGTGAGCAACGACGGCCACATGGGACGGATCATTGGTCAACCAACGGTCCTTCGACCTTGGGATTTGACTGGCCCTGCAAGGCTATAAAATCCTGCACATGATAGATCCTCAGTCCCAATCGACAGACCCCATCTATGGGGCGTCAATTGGGCGACAGTCCGTCTGTGAAGGGCGTTTGTTTGTGCCTGCAAAAGGTATCACGAAATCTGCCTTGGCTTGGGCTGTTTTTTTAAATTTACCCCAAGTCATTTATGAACCTAGGATGATATTTTTAGGGCTTTCCAAGTAAAGTAAATTAGTTTTAAGTCCTAGACCTAGACAAGACCCCCACTTCAAATATTCAAACTATCTCTCTAATGAAAAACCCTCTCAAGTAACTATTGGACCTAAGACTCAAGGATGAGCTAGGAGGGATGGTTGGGAACGTTTCTTCATACAAAATAGTGTTTTTTTTATCATTGAGGTATGATAGTCATCCTTGAACTCTCTTCCATTCAAGGAGTCATTTCTAAAAGATTTCAAAAAACGTTTCCAAACTCTATTTTCTTTTATCTCTTACTCTAAGCATGGGTGTTCATATAAATATGTTTTAATTATTCAAATATGTTTTTTCTAGTATTAATTGATTATTTTGGTATCAAAAGCGTAATTAACTCATGCTTATGAGTTTCCAATTTTTAGCTTAAGAAATGGATTAAATGAACACGTTTGTGTAGGGTATGAACTTTGGTTTTCTTATGTTGTTCTTATGGTTTAGCTACAAACCTAAGGGCCATATTATTTTGAAATATTGAAGAATTGGTTATAGGTGGTAAAATCTTGGTTAAATGATGAGTTGGTTATATTGTATAACTCTTATTATAAAATGCTCTTGAGTCGCATGGTCGTCCTTCTTGGTGGCACTATTTATTTGATGTATTTAGATATATATTTGCCTGTGTTGTGAGTTTGGATTTGAAGGCCTAAGGTGTGAAATCAAGTGATAATAATGAGGTTCATGTTGATATGCATTATGAAGCTTGAATTGTATGTCTTGCTTAGATTATGCATAAATGAAGCATGTGTATATGTTGAGCATGCTAGTGTGTTAGAAATAATGAATCAAGGGGTAAGCATGTCTAGAATTCAATGTTGATAAAAATGGTGATTATGTGCAATGAAGTTAATGAATGTTAATAAGATAGTTTTGGAGTGAACACTCATTGTGAGTTGAGATAAAATATTTAGTAGCAACCTCACTACCTCCTAAGAGCTTTCTAATGTAGGTTGGAGGATGGATACCCATTGTGAATTTATATGGGGTGTCCAAATGTTATCCTTGACCTTTAGTAATGAATGTTTAAGACTTCGTGAGGGAGTTATGCTTAGCACGAGAGTATTTAAAAAAGGGATGGTTGCACATTGTGAGTAGAGATGTTGTACCCAATGTACCTCTTGAGATGAGTACTCCTCGTGAGTAGAGAGTGAGTTACTTAGAAGCAATGTCCTTATCCCTTAACTATGTGCCCGAATAGGTGTAGCTATTGGACAAGCCATGTACAAGCTAAGAGAATGACCCTCCCTAGGAAAGTGGGGATACTTCATCCGATAAGGGTAGTATCGGGATTCAATGTCTAGATCTCATGGTCTATGTCGGCTAAGGCTATTTCCCCACAAAAGAATGAATTAACTAAGTCTCCTAAAAGAATGTACTACTTAGGGTAGGTGGTGGTATTGGACGTTATCTATCTATTGCACTAAGTAGACCTTCTGAAAGGGGAGTCTTGGTATGTTTTATATGAGGTGTATGAACTAATTTTGCTAAAGAATGTACTACTTAGGGTTGGTGGTTGTATGATACGCTATCTATCCATTTCACTAAGTAGACATTCCGAAAGGGGAGTCTTGGTGTGTTTTATATGAAGTATATGAAGGATTTATCATGTGTTGTAAATAAAGTTAGATTACTTAAGGTATAATGTTAAGGAAACAAGTTATAGTTAAGTTTTATGTAATGAATTTATGAATGACTAATGTAGAGTGCTTAATCCAAGGGAATCCTCAAGGAGCACTACGTAGGAGTAGTAGTATGGGATGCTACTCTCACATTCAACTTAGTGTAACTAACAAGTCCAATTGGATAAGGGTACTTACATCAAGTCCTTAATGTACGAATGTCCTTCAAATGTCTAGCCAAGAGTGTGGACTTTTTTTCCCTTGCGTGGTTAGCCTATGGTTGGTAGTCTTATGGATTACTTTGGTATGTATTGAATGGGGGTATGTGGGAGGTTCCTTAATGTCTTACCTTAGGGATTCTTAAGATAAATTTGTTAAGGAAACCTCAAAGGAAATGAGTTCACTATGCTAGGGATGAATTGCTCACTGTAATGTTTCACCATTTCACTGTAAAGTTGGTCGGTTTACTGTAAAGTATCTTTTGTTTCTAAAATTATAAGATTTATATTTTATGTGATAAATGGTTATGATTATACTATTTTAACTCTAAAATCATGAAGGTTTTACTTATTTGGCATGGAAGCTTATTTTACTAAAGTGTCCCTTTTTGCATATTTTTGCATATGCCATACTCAATACATTGTTTTGTACAAACCCCATACAACTATAATTATATGTTGGAGGAAAGGAAGAAGTATAGAATAGAAAGCTTTGGAATAGACTCTCTCAAGACTATGTATGTCCTCTTATATTCAAGGGCATAGTTCTATTTCTTAAATTCTAGCATTAAGACTTGTTATGTATATTCAATTATTGTAAAGGGTCGTGTCACTAGGATATTTATGTCGTGTGTTTAATATGCATTTTGAAGATGAGATCACTCATAAGATTTTATAAAAGATGTTTCCTTTATTATTTTATTCGTGAAAAGTTTTAGTTCGACACTACTTTTCATGTATTATGTAATGGATGATAGATGAGGATTGTACAAGACCTCCAAAAGGTCAAGTAGCAACTATTCCGACTTATTGGTGCTCCCTTATTCTAGGGGGTACTTTCGGGTTGTGACACACACTAATTTTCATGTCTCATGCAATGAATGATAGCAAATGGATAGTACAAGACCTTCGGAAGGTCAAGTACGCAATTGTCCAATGTAAGGGTTACCCTATCTTCTAAGGGGTAATTTCAGGTCGTGACAGTACCTTTGGTTATGACAAACTTGGTTAATAGAGAAAATGGTTTAGAATTATTCTAGGATGCCTCATAAGCCACGTTCTGTAGTGTCTTTTTCATGAGTGTGAAACGGCCCCATTTATAATTGAGAGGCTAAAAGATTATTAGGAAACTCCACTTCTTTTGTTACACTAAAGTCGTGCGATAGAGTTTAACTATATAAGGTCTCTCTCCTAATCTTTATCTAATTGTCTATAGGATATGGCTTCATGAATAGCTTATACCATACGGAATACGAAAGATAATGCTGAACAACATGCTCCTCCCGAAGATCTTTAAGTTTTCGTCGATCCTTTGGATTAGCAAGCGATTTTCATGTGTTATCTCAATCAAAGAAGGCCAAATCCTATAGGCAGGTTGTGGTTACCTGAACCGAAATGTAAGATGTCACGACTGGGATCACCCCCTAGATGCAACCGGGGTCTTCTCCCTCGAATAGGCCTTCGACTATTCCTTAACATACATGATTGCATATCATAGGAAGAGAAGATGCGGAAAATTTAAAAACATTACATATGAAGTATACTTAGACTTCTCGTTTATACGTATATGAAGGTTACATAGACTTCTCATTTAACAACATAATCAATTCATTTAAGTAGTCTAATATTTTATCACACATAAGCATCTATTATAGAAGTATAAGACTTGGGCATAGCCCTTACACTACTACAATATGCCTCATATTAGACTTACAACAAAGTCTCAAAAGACAAGAAATGAACAGTGTCTTAGACATAGTAAATTAGTAAAGCTAGAATAGTGGCATCATCCTTAGATATAAGGACCAACCAACAACTTGGGAACTATCCAAGTCTTCCTTGAGAATGGACTTGAAGCTCTTCAATGCCCGAACCAACATCATTATAGAAATAGAAAGCATATGGGTTAGTACAAATCACATTTACTAAGTATGGAAACATATGAAATTATCTCCTTTAAAGACATGCAAAAAGGGTCATTTTCTTTAAAAACATGCTAAGTCACTTTGAAAGCCTTTATGCAAATAAAATAGCATATAAAGTCTATAATCACAACATCATTAAGGCATGTTCATATTCATATGCAAGCCAAATAGTGCAATGCCCATGCGAAGCCCTATAACCCCACATAAAGCTAGTAAATTAGTAAAGATACCATAAGCGATGCCTTTTCCTCATATAACATCATATCATGTGTAGTCATCATTTACATAAAATTTTAGACCAATATAGATGTTCATCAAATGTAACCAACATCACATGAGATTAACATTACATAGGACCAACATAATGTATTCCATTCATTACATAAATATATAAAAACTCCTCCAAGGAATCCCCCTAAAGACTACATGTGTAATGCACAGGTAAAGTCACATACCCTTACCTACACCAAGTAGTACCTCTTAAGTCAACATAGTTAGGTGTCCATCTTTATACTTTCATTCAGTCATTTTACTTTCGGGAACATTCGCCATAACATAAAAAAGACCATGTGAGATAAAAATGGAATACGGTGTCATGAGATCCTATACCGAAAGAAGGTGCTCTACTTGCCGAGGTAGAACCATACATGAACAAAACATTCTAGGTAGATACACTAGCTAGTTTTTATGTGGGGGAACATAATTAATGAACTAGGAGATGTGCTAGAAACTCTTTTATGCACATTTGCATTGTAGTCTCTATCTAATGAGAACAATAATGAACCTAACTTCCCTCTTGGGAAGGGAATCCTCTCATATTTAGTTCACTCGTTGCTAAACTAAATTACCTTTATGAAATGACTTTAAGACATCATTAACATTAGTTTATAGTATAGGCCTTATGAGGCTAATACCTTGCATAACAATATCATAGATCTTAGGTTTAGAATGAGAACTTCCTTTCATCACAACCCAACATTAGTGAGATCATCACATCATAGTCATAATAATAAGGCACATATGAGAATCACTTTCTACCTTGCATGATCATACCCCTTTCATGACCACACATTCAACATATTCATAACATTCTATAATATTAATCATATCCTCATTTTCCTATTCTATTCACTAATTCATACTTCAATTGAATATCATCATCAAAAATAGACCGACATAATTGAAGTAAAGTGCTCATGATCTTAGAAGTCTTACCAATGGATTACAAGAATCTCGTTCAATATCTCACCCTAAATTTCACAACGTTCATCCCATAATACAATCAGCATCATCATATAATAGTAAATTAAGAAATAACATATCCAATTCCAACATCTGTAATCATCTATCAATATAATTCATAGTTAAGGTTAGGGAAATGGGGTTGTTCATGGACCTTCTAGAAAAACTAGGTCAACAATTAAGAAACTACAACAATCCACCAATAAAAAATCATCATATATCAATTTAAATAAAATTAATATCACATTAAACCTATTTGAAAGATACCCCATGAAAATTGATGAAAACTTTAGTTTTAGACATCTTTGAAAATAAAACTTGAAGAGCCTTTTGGGGAAAGAAGTCCTAAGAGTGAATAGCTTCCATATCATGTTAATTCCAAGAGAATTGTAGAAGAATGTATTGATCTTGAAGCCCTAATGAATCTTGACCTTTCTCTTCAATGGGGGTCTTTGGGGGTAGTTAGAGAAAGTATAGAGAAGTGAGATCTAATTGGGTTTGGGAAATTATGAGGTACTGGGTTAGTTTAGTGACTTAGGGGGATTATGTAGTCCTAAACTAGCTAATTAAAATAGTACCTAACCATTTATTAATTAACTAACTAATTATCTAATCACCCCTAACTTAGCTGACTTAAGAGACTTACCTAGATTCTCAAACGATGATACCCCATCGACGCCTCATCGATCCAACCACGGATTATACTTGTCAAATATGGTTTGGATCAGAATCTATTTTTTGAGCATTTTGGAAATTAGGCTAAGTGTGGACTCCCCAACGAGGAGCATAATTAAAATGACGGATCGTCCACTACAATATTTTATGCCTACAACCATCCTAAAAAATTATGGCCTTTGATAAATGTCAACACTTTTTTACTTTAAGCTACACTATTATAGAGGTGGCCTAAAGCAGCGTAACCTTAGATTTTAGGCAACACTTGTAACTTATCAGCTACACTAAAAAGTGTATCCAAAAGGCAAAAAGGCGACACTTTGTAGCCATGCTTAATAGTGTTGCCTTATTAGCTACACTTTCAAGCGTAGCCTTAAAGGAAAAAGCCCACGCTTAAAAGTGTTGCCTTATCATCTACACTTTCAAGCATAGCCTAAAGGCAAAAAGGCCACGCTTTTCAGCTAAGTTTAAAAGTATTGCCTTATCAGCTACACATTCAAGCGTGGCCTTTTCTATCATATTGCCCACAGTTATCAAGTGTTGGCTTTTCTATCATCTCTAAGAAAACCATTTGAGGTGTAGTTATTGCCCATGTGCATACACAATTTACAGTCCTATGGCTAAACTTTAAAGTGTGGTAATATTCTTTTGGCTAGAAGATATTAAATGCAACAATTTCTAATTAAAATAATTTAATATTGTTTTGCGATTAATGATCTCAAGCGCTAATAAGCAATTCAAATTTATAGATTTTCTATAAACATCAAAAGATAATATGTTTTGTGTACGTACGCATACTTACAAAGCAATATTCTAAATGTGTACACAATAGTTCAAAAAGTACTATAATAGTTCAATATATTCTAGCAATGAATATATTTCACAAAACAATATATAATATATTCAAACTTTTATAATAGTTCAAAAACTCTTCATCATCCACTTCAAATTTGATCGCCTCCATTTCCATGCACAAATAAGATTGGGGCAGTTATAGAAGAGGCACGAAGTTCCAGATTGCAACAATATAGAAGAGGCAAGAAGTCCAGATTGTAGATTGCAGAAACACAACATTTATAGAAAATCAAAGTGCAGAATGCAACAACAGTTACATAAAACAACAAATATGAAGATTTGCTACAGAAGTTATAGAAAACAACAAATTTCAAAATAGTAGATTCCAAATTGTAGCTAGTATATACTGAAGGCTCATCAATCATTGATTATTCAAGACCACATTGAACAACACTCAAATGATAATTATGGATTCATTGAAAAATACGCAATGAATCAAGGTGAAAGAATGAAGCATATGACGTGGAGTATTAAAAAATATAATAACACAAATTCAACGATATTCATGTAGGAGGGTCAGCAAAGAAGATACAAAAAAAACACACTAGAATAGATTATTAGACAAACACCAACTTCAAATACAGAACAACAAAGGACTTAATCTGACACTAAGATAACTCATGAAGTCATCTAAATACAAATGTATCACATTAAACCACCATTTCAAATCTTAATCGTGAACTCCCAAAACATAATAAAAATTGGAAACTAAATCTCACATAGCAAAATCTAGACTCAACCCATACCAAACAAGCAAGATGACCAATGAAACAATATAAGCAAAACCTCAGCTCAATTCAAACCAACGCCAATAACAACAAATAAAGAGAGAAAACTCAGCCACATCTAGAGTGTTTCACCAACATTCAACAATATTCAAAAACATATTGAGAATATGTAACAAGTTCAGAATTACATAATACACATCACAGAGAGGCAAAGATTAACCAAATTTTAATTGAGATCTTTATACATGCAAGATAATGCACTTATTTCAAGTATCCAGAGAGGAACGTAAATCACTGGGATATGTAGCACTCAACTAATCACATATTAATGTAGCTTGAATTTCTGGAAAAGATCTCTTTTTCTACTTTGAAGTGGGTTTCATATCATTTGAGGATATCTGTCAGACTAGAATATATTTACAACATCAAATATGACTGCTGGTGGGAAAGTAGCTAAGTAGAAGGAAACTGTTATGAGTTGATCAATTTGTGTCGGTTTAAACTAGAGTGTTTCAGAAAATTGTTAACATATTTTAGGATGTTCAATCAATATTTGGGAATTACACAATAAACCATTGAAAATACCTTTGCATGGATTCCAAAAGGGAAACCCCATTTAGTTTCGTAGGATCATATGTCTGTGATATTTTAGTATGATTATCAGCCACTTCCATTAGTTTAGAAGGATAATCAACTCGATAATTCAAAAGGTATTGAAACTCAAAATATATATAGACATGGTCTCCCTTATGGGATGTACATATCAGTAGTCCCTACATTCAACAATGACAAATGCATCAGAATGTAGGACTTGACTTAAAGCTTAACCTCCAGTTCACATTAAATGGTGATAGAATATAAAATTAAGAATATCTAAGAGCTAGGTACAAAGAATTTAAATATTTTTAGAACTAAATTGGTGCAAGAAAACAATCCAAGACTATAGCTGAATAATCTCATATAGTATCAGAAGTGTTGTTGATATTCAATGTAGTCTAGAGAATAGTAACTGTACCATCACTTTGCTTATTAAATAAGAGAAGTAAGAGAAAAATAGGGTCACGTTTTGAATGGAAAGTAAAAGTCTCTTTAAAAGACAAATATACTCTAAAATGCAATTTGTCACGACCGGGGAGCACCCCTAGATGTAACTCGCATCGTCGTCCTCGTAGAGGACTTAGACAAGCCCTTAGAGTTTGTCATAACATTTCATATGTCGAGAATACGATAAAATTAAAACTTTAGGCATATTGAGGTATACTTAGACCTCTCACTTACTTTATGTGGAGTTTCCTTAGACTCCTCGCATAGGAATCTTACTTAAGCGTCTGGTTTAGTAAACATAATCAATACGTTAGAATTCAGCCTAATAATGTCGTCTCATAATGAACCATCTATACCGAAGTAGAACATTCGGGCATAGCCGTTAATACAAATTCATAATGCCACATAGGTCTTACAACAATATCTTCAAGAATAGGAAAGAAGTTAGTGTCTTTAGACAATATCAAAGCTACTAAGCTAGAACACGTGGAACCATCCTTTGAACTAGAAGACCTACCAAAATAGGTTAAATCCAAGTAGTCTTGCAAATGGCCTTCTAAATATCAACGACAGCAACCTACATAATAGTATAAATATAAATAATATAGGTTAGTACATCCACTTGTACTAAGTATCGAAATATATGCACATATAATCTTTTAAATCATGCATAAAGGGACATTCTTTTCAAAGTCATGGTAATTCACTTTTGAAAGCCTTCATGCACAACTAAGAACTAATACAAGCCAATGAACACATTTTCATTAATACAAGTCCATATTCAACATAAGACCAGCATTCTCATAAAGTCAAGTCAACATGGATATTATAATCATAAGGTCATATAAACATGAATCACTTCATATGAAGATCATATAAACAAAACAACACCAACATAATGTCATAACAACAAAGCATGTACAAGAGTTCATATCATCATATCTTATAAGATCCTTACAAAAGTCGCTTCCCAATCATACTAAGGCAATGCTCATGTGAAGTCCCATAACCCCACATAATCAAGTAAACCATAAGAAGAGATCATAAGTAATTTACTACATCGTATAATATAGCATAATGAGTAGTCATCCCAAATCTCGCAATATAGAGCAATAACATGTTTATAAGTGAAACTAACATCCTATAGGATCATCAACATATAAGTTCAACATATACATATAATTTACTTTATAAAAGCATAAGAACAACTTATTAGGACTTCCTAATATGTCAAGTAGTGCAATATATATGTAGAATCCCATACCCCTACCTACACTAAGAAAAAACCCTTAAGTTACCCCAGATAGAGTTAATTTTATTCATTTGATTTGTTAATTTTACTTCTGGGAACAATCACCTAACCGAAAACAGACCATGTGAGCTAAACATTGAATCTAGTGTCATGAAGTGCTACATTGAAAGAAGGTGTTATACTTGAAAAGGTAGGACGAAAACATGACATAGCATTCGAGGTAGATCCACTAGCTAGTAATCCTATTGGGGAAACATAGTTCAAGAACTAGAATACATGTGTTGGACTCTGCTTATGCACAATTGTATTATAGTCACTATCTCATGAGAACCCTTGGTAAATATCCCTTAATGGGAAATCAACACCTCTCATTGTCATGTTCACTCGGTGCTATGCTAAAGTATATTTTTGAAATTCCATTAAGTGATTCTTGATTAATAATATATATATATATATATATATATATATATATATATATATATATATATGTGTGTGTGTGTGTGTATATATATATGTATATATATATATTTGTTATAGGAGACTAACCCTTATATACAATGTCATTTAGCTCATTAGGCATAGGATTAGAACTTCCTTTCAGCACAAACCATCATTAGTGAGATTACATATCTTAGTCGTTAACACATAAGGCACACTTGAGGATCATCTTCAACCTTTTACCCTTACAACCTTACCATAATATCACATTCAATACAATAATTTCATGCCATCATATTTATTACATCATATCTTCCTAAATCTAATCACATTTAATACTTTAATTGCCCAACATCATCACCAAATACAATCCATCATAATTGAAGTAAAGAGTTCAAGATCACAAAGTTTTACAAATTAGCCTCTATGGCCTTCATCAAGAATCTCAGACTCAATTAATCACAATTATTCAATAAGCCACTCATCATCATCATAACATAGTGAATTAATAAATAACATAGCCCATTCCAACAACCCTAATCATCTACAAGTCCAATTCATAACTAGGGTTAGGGTAAGATATTCAATTCATAGATTCTAACATAGAATTATGTCTAAGACTATGAAATACAACAATTAACCTATCAAAAATAATCAATATATAATTAATGATCAAAGGAAAGTTACATCATAACCAATTTAAAGACAAATCACGAATTTGGATTGAACCCCATGTTTTTGACATCTTTGTGAAATAAATTTGAAGGAACCTCGTAGGAAAAAGGGGTCCCAATAGTGAAGTGTTTCTATACCATAAAAATCCTTGAACATTGGTGGAGATAAATTTTAAACCTTGGAGCCCTAGTGATCTTGAATCTTGGTCTGCAGTTGAGCCTTTGGGATTAGAGAGAGAAAGTAGAAAGAAGTTGGAGAGAATTGGGTTTGAAAAATATGGGGTGTTAGGTTAGGATCATGAGGTTTAGTTCTTTTATAGTCCCTTAAATAACTTAAATAGACACCCCTTAACCCTTAATTAATTAACTAACCAACTAACTAATTAATTCCCTAACTTAAATATTCTAATAGTGAAACAGACCCCAAATGACAAACCTTCGACCTACAGACTGTCACCTCATCGACGACCCCATACTGTACAACCGTTGTTTGCGATAGAGAGGTATTTTTTACCACATTAAAGATTTGTATAAGGCTGGACCTATGAGTACACCGACTACTCGTTCTTTTGTTCGTTGTTTGGCCACTGCCAATTTGACGGTTTTTGGTCAATTGCAATGGTCCTCGTAGGTTTGTCCTTCGGGATTTGTACCTGGACGTTTCGACCCTAATGACATACTTATATATATTTAACACCTTCTTACAAAGTTTCACTAAATTACGACTCCTAAAACCCAATGAAACATGCTAAGGCACACTAGTGCACATTTCACACTTCACCGAACGTCATGATCGTTTCTTAACGCTTTGACTCTATTACTTCATAACTAGTTTAAATACATTATGTTAGGCCTATAAAGAGTGTAATAAGTCTTAGTCCTTCATGTAAGGTTCTAGATTAGGTCATGGACTTTCTGAGTGTTACACAATTGTACAATATTTATGAGTTAACTACCAATACTTACTCGATTTATCAGCTGCCATATCTCCAACTGCATCTCAACCATAATGACAATGAAAAATATTTTGTCACAACGTACATATAGAAGTTAGGATTCATAAAACACATGAAGTGAACCCAGTCTAATAAATTTGACTAATAGATCAAATAATAAAATTCTAACAAAAAAACATATCAAAATCACAAAATAATAAAAACATTGATATACAACTTAATCTTCATATGTTTTATAGAAAGCATAGACATAAGAATCTAAAACAGCAGATCCAGGACCTCAATGAACTTAGACTTTTGCATAGAGAAATCAAAATTTAAATGTTTCTCCATATAAATAGGACCTCAATGAACTTATACTTTTGCATAGAGAAATCAAAATTTAAATGTTTCCCCATATAAATTCCAGACCACTCATACAAAAACTAACGCTACTTTGAATGATTCAAATATGAAGTTAGAAAGCATGCAAATTAACTGCATCAATAATCCTTCTACCAGAAAAAAAATTTTCCGAGAAACTGAGTGGAATAATTTGAAAAATTACTAAATACCTTTTGAAGATCGAATCATGAGTTGACCCAGAAGATTGTAGTGGATTTTGGCCTTTCATAGCTTGTGCACTACCCCCATAAATAGCTGAAGCATTGTTAGATCCAACACACCCTAGCATACCTCGAATATTCAATCCAGGGTTGTATAAAAGCAATTGACTAAAAAAATGTCGCGTTTCTTCTCTCATTTCATTCATTTCTTGTTTTAGAGAAGTCATTTCCTTGGCATGTTTTTGTTTAATCTTGTTATCTTCCACATTTATTCAAAGAACTTGTTGTCACTAATCTACCGTAGCACCTAAGTGGACCAAGCTGCTCCCTTCAAAACACTGCAATAAAAGCAATATCTGCAGTTTCCCCTTAATTTTGGCGATTATGAAGTTCAGCCTATTGAATAAATTTGACATCCATATTAAATGCAAGTACTTCTAATTTCTTTCCAGCTTAAATGAGTTTATGGTTCATTAGTTTAAATTCAATTGACATCCCTTTCAAACAAATTGTGCAACGGTTCAATCATATTAAAATAATATTATAGACCTCCCAACAATATAAAACTTTTAACCTGAATTAAATTAATCATTAATCCACTTTAAAAAACTTACTATTGCAACTTCAGTATCAGTCAAAATTTCCTTTCTCGTCTTTGTACGAGTGACAATAAGCATTTCAAACATTGATAGTTTCTCATTGTTTTATATCGTTGCACACTACAAACTATATGGAAAGAAATATAAAAATTCATAATAAAGTGCATACACAAAGAATATCTATTATAAATACATAACCACTGGTACCACCATCAACCACAACTAACATCTCATTGACAATATATAGCTTGATATATTTGTGGGGGAATTTTCTTGATCTCTGTTCCAAGTTCTTGTTCAATTCTATACCTCATAGTTAGATAAATACAATCAGTATCATCAGAAACAAGCACATAGAAACTTAATAATCTAGTTTATAAGAAAGGAACATAATTAATGCATACAGAGTGAACACAATTAATGCACACATGTGGTGCTGATCGTTTATCCTACAAAAGCAATTACCAATGACAAAATAGCAAAAACAAATTTATAAGTCAATAAGCAAGATTATAGATCTGTTGTGCATACCCTGTGCAAATATGCTTATGAGTTCTTAGGGAAATTCTAATTTATAACAATATTAACTGCTTGAATATTTATTCCTCTAGCAAACAAATCTGTTCCATTAAGAAAGAAAACCAAATTAAGAAATTAAATAATTAACAAAATAGACATTATATCACCAGAACACATCTTGATCCTCATGACAGAAAAAGAACCAATGAGATTAGTTATGCATCATGAAAGATAAAGTAAAAATTCATCATTGAAGAACTATGTGAGATTCACTCATTACAAAATAAAAAAATGGATGGAATACCACGTAAGAGAGCTCAGCAACACCAAGACTATCACAACATGGAATAAATATTAGTAAAGACACACATTGAAGAAGGGAAATTCATAAACTTAAAGTAGCATCTAGTTTAGTGCCAAGGTATTGTCCGATTTTGACCTAACTGTCCATGCCAAATTTCCAAGGTATTGTCCTCTTTGGACCTAACTTAAAGTTGAATTCCTGACTCTGTATTTTATGATCACTAAACTTCAGATCACGTTTGAATGTGGGATTCATCAAGAGTGTACATTACCTTGGTCGTAAACACAATTTGCAGTACTTGTACTTTTGTGGTTTAACTTTGTTTTCGACATAACCAAACCTACAGGCAGAGGCTAACTACTACGGTCTTCTTAACAATGAAAATCTACTGGGGTTAATTGGATATTGCGCAGAGATTGATAACAGACTTCATTTTTTATGGAGTCATGTCAAAAGGACGTTTGGAAGGTTGATTATTAACGTCCTTCAACTTTTTGCATGTAAGCATTATGGGAATGTCAGTGGCAGTAAAAATCAAATCCATATCGTCAACTTTACAAAATTGTAAGTCGCAACATAGATATGAGGATTTCCAATTTGAATATATTCAAATATATAACACAATACGAATTTGCAGATTTATAGAACATTTTTTAGATATATCCTACTTCAAGTCCACCTCAGGCTAAAGACCAGGGTAAAAAAGAGAAATATCCAAAGACACTCTAATTCATAAATGTAAATCAGATAGTAGTCACACCAAACAAAGCATGGAAAGTCACACCAAATAATGCAATGACTCTCTAGTTAGAGCTCTATCTATGTAGAACAAAATGTTATGTAATCTAACTTCATTAAGCTACCACATCACAAAATTTGCATAAAATAAGATAGAATTATCAAAGCAACGTTATGAAGTTAAGATATATAAGTTAAATGTGAAAATTCAAACACTAAAAGAAACCATAAAATCTTTCCTCACAAGGTCATTACACAAGAAAATGCCTGTAAGGCCAGGGGCAATGAAACCTGTCTTGCCATGTCGCTCCCCCACATACACAAGGAGTATACGGAAATAATTATGCACTACTTTAGCATTAAAAATTCTCAAATAGTGAAAAGATACTTAAAAAGCTATCTGTAAAGGTAGCTCTAAATGTTTTTCAACAAATTAACAATTGGATAAATTCTTGAGGAATCTACCATAGGTATTTGTACATTGCCTTATTTACTTAAGGAAAGAGAGTATTAACTAATCACTAATGTTTTTTATAGACTTCTTTATGATATCTCAACAAAGGAGAGATCCACTAGTATGCCCTACATTCTGTACTCATTTGCTCTTTTCTCAAAATGTTTATATTCAACTATTTCCATCCTTACTAGCATACTTGAAGATACGAATTGCTTGACTAGCATTATTATGAGATGTAAGGGAAGAACAAAATAACGGTGGGAGAAGGCTTACATAGGATTAGATATAAGCCTCCATCTATTTCAACTTCTGGAAAGATGATAAATTAACTGGATTGGCAGAAAATTGGAAATCTATTGTAAAACTATGTTTGATGAAGATTATGGCAGTGTATATATTTCTCCTTAGAACTTGCTTCTATGCTCAAATTTTATAGACTCTAATGTTTTTTGCAGCTGAGCCTACAGAGTTATAATGGTGGCTTCTTCGCATTACTATAGTCTTGAAAACTACAGAGCTGAATAGTGTGATTTAAAATTTATATTACTAACGAAAACAAAGATCGACACTAAATCGCAAAAATCGATCTATCTATAGCATGCTTAAGCATTAAGTATCAGAAATAGATCCAATAGAAAGCTCTATCAACAAATTAATTGTTAGGTATTTATCACAAGTATCAGAAGCGGGTCTACATACCTAAAGAGAACCAAATGATATACAAACACTTTGATCTCCCATCGTTTCTTTGACTGGACCTCATCTAGTTAACCTAAGAAATATGCATACCATATAAAGGCACATGTATCCACTAAAAAACCCACAAACACCTTAAACTACTTATAATACTAACTACATACAAAGGTTTCCAATCATAAAATATTGTCTCAGAAAGAGAGATAGAAAGTCTTTAAGAATTATCACGGACTCTAACACATTAGCCGCTACTATGCATCTCAAATGATTTAAGTTACATGATAATCTAGACGCCTCATTGCTGAAAACCATGAATAACATAATCTTGTTGAGGAATCATAGTTAAAGATATTATCTACTTGAAACATATTATATGCACAATACTCATTAAAAATATTTTCCAACCATTTTCTACGGAGTACAATATAACCAATCTGATGATTTTGTTATTGAGGAATGTGCAGAAGTGTCCATTCCAACGCATAGATAGAGAGGTACTAGCATATAAACCATCCAGCATAATTCAAGTACATCTCCTACTATTTCAACAACATACATAATCACTTCTCCAAAATATAATTGTCTACTCAATATTCCTAGGTCTATCTACGCTTGATATTCAGATTTTTGGTTCTTACTTTCCCTAGTTTGAAATTTCAGATGTAAGAACCCCAAAATAATCAATTCTTTCTAAATGCAAAACAAATTTCAACCAATTGACTGTTTGCAAATTTGTAGATTTGCATATTAGTAAAGAATAAAATGGAATCTCGGATGTACGAAATCAGTAATTACCTTGACAAAATTAGTATAGGAGAATTAAAAGGTATCTCAACACTTCATTTCTTCTGCTTCCAATTTTAAATTCTTTTATCTTCAGTTCTTCGATCCCAAGTTCTTTATCTTCATCTCTTAAAATTGAGTAATTCGAGTTTTGGAGAAGAGAATGTTTAGTTCAGATCTTTAGTTCTTCAGCTTCCTCTCTTCAATCTTCAATTTCGGAGTAAAATATCTCAAGAGTAAAGTGTATGTTCTATTTCTAGCAAAAGAAAAGTAAAGCGTATTTCAGATAGGAAAGATGAGAAAGATAATTTTTTATTTATTATTTTTTATTATTTTTTTGGCCAATAAAAATGGGAGGGAGAGTAGAAAATGTTGGAGGGAATATAATATTTTAGTTAAAAATTTAGGCCACACTTTGATGTGTTGCTTTTAAAATTATAAAAATAGGATACTTTAAATGTGTAGACAAATATGTAAATAGTTGTTGCTATTTATTTCATACTATCACAAGCTTGTTGAGTGTAACCTATACTATTAAAGGATACACTTTACATGTGTTGCGAATATCAATGCCAAAAGTTAAAAATATAGGCTACATTATAAAAGCGTTCCCAAAAATATTTTAGGTAACATTTTACAACCTTTGCTCAGATTTAGTGTGGTCGTAGGCCTAAAATGTTGTAGTGGTCATTCGCCCTCGTAGTTGTACACCACCGTTTGTAAATTTTTGGGGCTAAATGTTGGGTCCGGCTCAAGGACCCTTAGGGTGGTCCCTGGAGAATCGTACCCGGACATTTTAATTCAAAACACTATAATATGTAATCTAAACCTTTTCACCAAATTTGACCTTTTTACAACTCCTAAAACCTCTTGAATCACTCGAAGGCACACTAGTTCATTTTTTACAAATCTTCGGACGTCATGGTCGTTCATCGGCGTTTAGCATCTAACACATCATAATTGAGTTCATTATCTTTGTTCAATCTTGGAAACTTTGTTGTAAGGCATAACGCATCAAATGAGGCTATAGACTAGGTCATGGAACTTCCAGGGTGTTACATGGGTACAATGGCTTCAGGAGTAGGATTTCACTAACATGAATCCTCTAATGTTTAATAGTTCTAAGGTTGAGGAAGATCCTCAAGTTTGTAAAGTATATAAGGTTTTGATAATCATGAGAGTTACATCGGTGGAAAGGGGGGAGTTGTCTTATCAACTAAAAGGTATAGGTCAAATATGTTATAGCAAGGGGAATCAAGAGAGAGAATAAGATGTGGGTCCTCTTTATTGGGAGAAATTGAAGGCCACATTATCGTTAACCTTTGACAACAAAGTATGAGTGTTAGGGAATATGCTCTAAAGTTTACAGAATTGTATGAGTCTGCTGCATTAATGGTTACCAATTCAAGGGTTAACATGAGTATGTTTTTTCAGTTATGTCAAATATTGTTGTTAAAGAGTGTCGAACCACCATGCTTATTAATAAAATGGACATCTCTCCTTTAATAGTGCATGCCATACAAATTAAGGAGGATGAACTTAAGGAAAAGTCCAGAGAGGTAAAAAAGTCTAACACCGTTGATGGAATATCTCACAAGAAAAGTCAGATGGACATGGTCGGCCTAGATTTCAGCAATGGTTTTCTAGTCAAGATACCTTTAATGCTCCTCATAAGTTCAACAAAGATAGGGTGTGTAACCAAAGCGTCAAGGAGGTAATTGTAGTGGATCTTCATTGCCTATTTTTAGTTGTATAAAATGCGAAAGGAAGCACGAGGGTAAGTGCCTAGTCGGCATAGATGATTGTTTTTTTTGTACTAAGACTTTTATCAAAATGAAGGATTACCCGATGCTTCTTGCTAAAGTAAGAGAGGACAAATAAGTTCTAGTGGTTTCGGTTCTAATGCTCCTAAGCAAAACTTATTCTATGCACTTAAGACTCTTGGTGAAGAAGAGGATTCTCTTGATTTGGTTATTAGTATGTTGAATGTTTTCTAATTTGATTTTTATGCTTTAATTGATCCAAGTGCTATCTTGTCTTTTGTGAGACTATATGTGGCTATATGGTTTAATGTTTTTCCAGATGTTTTGTTAGAATTGGATTGTCTCTACTTCTGTAGGTTATTCTATTATGTTAAAATGGTCTATAGAAAATTTCTCATTTACCTGTCCCATAGAATTACTATTGTTGAATTCGTAGAGCTTTTTATGTTAAATTTGGATGTTATCTTGTGTATGGATTGGCTGCACTCACAATACACTTCTATGGAATGTAGAACTCGTGTACTCAGGTTTAGTTCCCAAATGAGCCTATCCTAGAGTGGAAGGGGAAATATTATATTCTTTAGGGTCAGACTGTTTCTTACTTAAAGATAGAATGAGGATTTTTAAGGGTGGAATATACCATCAAGTAAGGGTAAGGGATGTAGATTCTGAAACCCCTACTCTCTAGTTGATCCGCGTTGTTAATCAGTTTCTCAATGTATTTCAAGATTATTTACTCGGTATTCCTATCTAGTGGAAATAAAATTTGTTATTGACCTTCATAAGATACACAACCTATCTATAATCCTATTTATTGACTGGCTCCGTTAAATATAAGGAGTTGAAAGAACAATTTATAGATTTTTTTAAGGGTTTTATATTACCTAGTATCACTCCATGGGGTTCTCCAATTTCGTTTATGAGAAGGAAAGATGGTTCTTTTCATATGTGTATTTACTATCATTAGTCGAACAAGGTGACTATTAAGAATAAGTATACTCTCACAAGGATAAATTATTTATTTGACCAATTTAAGAAGCAAGTTAATTCTCTAAGATTGACCTTTGATTAGGTTATCACAAATCGAGGGTAAAGGAAGATGAAATTCTGAAGACAAATATTCGGAGTCGGTATGGTTATTATGAGTTTTTGCTAATCTCATTTGGGTTGACTAATGCTCAAGTGACATATATAGATTATATGAATAGGGTGTTTAGACAATACCTTGACATGTTTGTGATTTTATGCATTGATGATATATTGATCTATTCAAGGAGTAAGAATGATCATATTGTTCATTTTAGAATTATGTTGTAATTCATAAGAACAAAAAACATTTTTCAAAGTTTAGCAAATGTGAATTTTTGTTAAGGTCTATTACTTTCCTTGGTCATATTTTTTCGAGTAAGGGTATTGAGGTAGATCCTAAGAAGACGGATGGTTCAAAATTTGTCTTAAACCTCTAACTCCTTAAGATATTAGAAGTTTAGTGGGTTTAGCTGGTTATTACAGAAGGATTATTGAAGGTTTCTCTTTGATTGCCTCCCCTTTGACAACTTTGACTCAAAGAAAGGCTAAGTTCATGTGGTCTGAATGTTGTGAAAAGAGTTTTCAAGACTTGATGATTGATTTACTTTTGCTCTAGTATTGACCTTACAGGAGGGACAAATGATTTTCTAGTTTATTGAAGCCTTGAGAATTGGACTAGGTGTGTGTATCTGCAAAATGGGAAAGTTATTGCCTATTTCTCAAGGCAACTTAATGTCACCACCCGCACCTATACCCTAGAAGTTAGGGAATTCTTAGGTCGTGGCACGGTGTACTTGACCTCTCAGAGGTCTTGTGCAAGGCCTTTCGTATCGTTCATCGCATATACAAAAATGAAAAGTAGTAGAGAAATAAAACTTTTCACAATATTCAAACAATCTTTCAAAATATCTTTATATAAAAACCATTGGAAATACTAAGTCCCATATCAAATCTTAGACACAAGAATATGTAGGACACAACCCATACATCAAAATATAGTACTACTAAGTCTATTTCAATTCTTCGAAATAAGAAATCAAGAGACATCTATGCCCTCTAGTCAAATGAAGACATACTTCAAACTTGCTAGTAAGATCCTATAACAAAAGCTTCGCTCCCAAAAGCACCTTCACCTATGAATCACTTTAGATATAGATAAAAGTATGGAACCAGTACAATGTCATGTACTAAGTATGTCATAATGCATAAAATCATGATAATGGACATTTATTGGAAATATGCTCTTTTTGATTGAAATATCATAGTATAAGCACAAGAACAACATTTTACACGTTAAAAACACATAATATATCACATAAGCCTTTTATCACTTTTTAAGAAATGTTACAGTGAACCATGCCATGTTACAGTGAATTAATTCAAGCTTCATAGTGAACTAAACCAATGTTACAGTGAATTACTTCAACATTAAAGTAAACCCTCTGTAGCATGCGATCCTCGCACTAAAGGTTATTCTAAGACTCACTTAAGTAAGACAAAAAGAGACAATCCATAAACCCTCTCTAAGCACACCTAAATGATCCTTAAGACTACCTACAATGATATAAATACACTTACAATACACCAAACACACCACATGATATCCTTTAGACTATCTATAGTAAGATCATTATCACTTCATACAATAGCATACATATAATATGAAATTCTTCTCACAAAGATTATCAAAAATACTTAATTAAGTAATTCAAAAACAGAACACCCATATACCTTCTCCAAGATTCCCTAAATGATCCTTAAGACTTCCAAAGTATATATTATGTCTACTTAATCAACCAACTTTCCTATCTAGAGTCTTTCTAAAGACTTACCTAGGTAGGACATGAAGTGACCATTTATATTCCCACTTCACACCTTAACTAGACAACCCTTTAACTAATCTAGGTAGTACTTATTCATTCACATACTTTCCAACTTAAGTTATTATTTTCATTATTTCATTTATGAGTCATTTATCACATATAAGGAGATTCAAGTAATGGTCTTGGAGAAAACCTAGTGACTCACTAACCAACATCTTCAAAGCCTATTGTGCAATGTCCAGATAGCGTCCCATACCACCACCTAAACATCATAGAACATACAACACTAGTGGGTATCCGATATGATGAGAATAGGCTATAATAGACATAGCCCATGGTAGAAAGGCATGAAATCCGGAGTTGTAACCTACTCTGATGAAGGGTGTTCTACTTGCCAATGGTAAAATTAAGACACATCCAATGTAGGCACATTGTTGTGGAATATTAAAGGTTTATTTGTACTATAGCTTCATCCTTAAATAGATATACTTACCAAACCATACTCACTCGGTGCTAGCCTTTGTTATCATAGAGTAATTTACATAAAGGATCACATGAAGAGGTTTCATATATTGTTCATAACCCAATGATATTTCACATTACCCAAAGAGGTCCGATATGGTTACCTTTGAATTGTTAAGAGGATAGCTTAATGATTTTTCTAAGGATGATTTCATGCCGTTCAAGAAAACAAGCCTTAATTGCACAATTCAAACAAGAAGGATACCACTACGACTTTTGATTTCAAGGATATCATAACCTATCAGCTTGGTTGAGGGCTCCAAATAATTTGACCTTCTGATTATGTTCAAGGCCACATGTCATTCATACATACAAGAATAAGAGTATATAGAATCCTAAGTCAAAAATCTCATATTCACAATGTGCATGTATCAAGTAAGGGACACAAGTCTACCAAGACAAGACGCATATATTTTAACATATAGCATATCATTCTAGAAGCACATAGGAATAACAAACATCATCTTTAGATCACCCTATTAACTACTAAAATATCATCCATATACCAAACATAAGATTAATATAACTAATTAGGAAGAATCATGCGTTAACTTTAAGATTACACACATAAAGACATAGTCATAGTCTAACATGATCACCTAACAACATCAATAGAACAACACATACAATCACCTTAATCACAAGTATATGGATATGATCATACTTCATATAAATTAACTACACCAAACATTATAATATGTCATGTAGTGATGACAAGGACATGATCATCATAATTCATAAAGTAACACCGACAAGGCCACATCATTCACAATTATAACACATAACACCTCCACCATAAGTGGACCATGCTAATCACAACATAATTCAAGACCTACATTAAATAAAATAAACATAATAAGGGCAACATACTACAACTCCATTCTCACCACTTCAATCCACAACTAAATCATCCAATACAATACAAAAACGGCCTTACCCATGGTCATGATCATCAGTTCAATATAAAGATAATAATACTCAATGAATATAGATCAGTTAAATATATATTTATCCATATAATACATCCTATACATCAATCCAATACAATTCTTACATCATTCGATAGCCCAAAGGAAACGACACTAGATTTCGTAAGCATTAAGGCATGATCACAACAACCACAAAGTAGTAAAAAACTAGGCTTCATGAATTACATATTTTCATCGTTAATTAGGTTAAAATCATATAATTAACATTAGTTCAATCAATATAAAATGATTCAAAATGTTTTATGCAAGAACCCATATATAGAGATCGAAATTGAACATTTCATCTCTGAAAAACTTTGGAAATCACTTTGATCTTTGGATCCTTGAAGAAAAGAGTTTGAAGGATGAAAACCATACCTTAACTTATGTTAATCCATGAAAATTGAGAGAAACTGGTGGACAAATCAACCTTCAAGTTTCAATCTCCCTTCAAGCTTCCACGAAGTTTCTAGAGACTTTTTATTTTTAGAGAATTTGCGTTTTGATTTTAGAAAAAATAATTGATATAGGTAGTTAGGACTTATAAACCCACTAAAATAGATATAATACCCTTAGGAAACCTCCGTTTTGATTATTTGGACGTAGGGTGAATTTACCAATTCACCCTAGTATTTAAAAGTAATGTTGCGAAATTGTAGACTTCACCTACGCCTGGCCATCGATGAGCCGTTTGTCCACCGACGGGCTTTTATGGCTGGACTTCGTTTGGTTAAGAAACTGGCCTTTGGGCCCTAGGCTAAGTCTTAATCCACGCCCACCATCGACGGGGCGTCGATCAGCCTACTGCCGTCGATTGCCTCCATCATTTGGGCTGGCCTAGACAGCCTTTGGCTCAACGATGGGTCTTTACTTAAGGACCCTTGGTTGGTCCTTGGGGAATTTTTAATAGATGTTTCCTACTTGAATATGATCGTGTACGAGTTTAAGACCTCTCAAAAAAAATTTCATCCAAAATGAACACGTAAAACGCGACAAAACATGCTTATACACATAATGTTATTTCAAGGCAAACCTTTCGAACATCATGGACGTTCTTAGTCGTTTGATCTCCAAACCACATGAAACTTAACACACTGTCTATACAAACTATTATTACTCATATAAGGCCCTCATAATCTTATGACACACACATATGAGTACATAAAACACAAGAGGCATATAGGTTACTAGTCTTTGAACATCTTGGTCATCCCTAGACGTTTGACTTCCAATTCACCTAATACATTAGACACTGCCTCATTACCACATAATAAAAAATTTTAATACCTTAGACCCTCATGAAAAACATTTTAGAATTTAGATTAACCTATGTAATTTTAGATGTATTACATTTTTAATTCATAGAAGAATTATCCTACTCACGACTTTTACTTAGAGGTGGTTATTTTGGCCTTAAATATTTGGAGACACTATTTGTATGGAGTACATGTAGATATATTTACCTACCACAAGAGTTTGAAATTTGTGTTTAATTTTTAAGATATAAATCTTCGCCAAAGAAGTTGACATGATTATTGATGGATTGTCATATGAGTATTCTTTATCACACTGTAAAGCTAATGTGGTAGCGTATGCTCATAGTATATTATCTATTGGTAGTTGATCATGTTGAAGAAGAAAAGAAAGATCTTGTTTGAGATGTATAAAGATTAGTTAGGTTAGCTGTTTAACTATTGGACTCCACCATGGGTGGTATTATGGTTCACAATTGTTCTGAATTATCTTCTATAGCGGAAGTGAAGTCCAATCAAGGTCTTGATGCAATTTCAATAGATTTGAAAGAAAGTGTACTTATTAAAACTATTGAGGCTTTATCTCAAGGGGGATATTGACTACTTGGATATCAAGGTAGTTTATGCATTCCGAATGTGGATGACTAAAGGGAACATATCTAATCGGAATCCCATAATTTGCATTCACCCAAAATCCAGTGGGATGTACCGTAATTTGTAGGATGTCTGTCGGTGGAATTGAATAAAGAAGGATATTGAGGGATAGGTGGCAAAGTGTCCAAATTGCAAACAAGTGAAAGTTGAGTAGTAGAAACTAGGAGTTTTATCCCGAGATATTAACATTCCTACTTGGATGTGAAAATACTTGATCATGGACTTTATAGTTGGTCTACCTAGCACCATATGACAACATGAATCATTCTAGGTGATAGTAGATCAGATAACAAAAATTGGCTCATTTCCTTCTATTTAGGTTTGTTTTTCATCCCGAAATCTCTTTTCTTGAAGGAGCCAAACTTCAAAGTGATTTCCAAATTCTTTCAAAAGATGAAATTATCCTATTTTAATGTCTAGCCATGGGTTCTTGCATAAAACATTTCGTATATTAATTGAATTGATGTTAATTTGATGATTTTAATAAAAAAATTCTATGAACCCATGCAATTCATGAAAACCTAGTTTTGACTACTTTGTGGGTGATTTAGTTATGTCTGTATGTTGTTGAATTGTTATGTATTTTTATTAAGGATATTGAATTATGAAAGAATCATGTTAGAATTTTAAGTAGGATTCCCTAAATTGTTGAATGTATATTGTATTATCTTTGATTCATAGTGTATTGTAATTATTGAATTGAAATTTTGAATATGACTATTTGTAAGTGCCTTGGTATATTGAGTTTGTTGAATTGGCTATGGATTGAATTTGTGAGATTGTACTAATGGTATGGTGACCTAAATTTCTTTATATTGTGTAGTGTAGGTCGTATATGATAATCATATTTGGTGTGGTCCACTTATGGTGGTGGTGCTTATGTGCTATAATTACGAATAATGTGTCCTTATCGACATAACTTTATGAATTATGGTTTTATCATGTTATAACTTGATTATGTGAATATTGTGAAGGCCTTGATGACTTATGTGTCTATGTGGAGTCAAAACATGAGTTCTTCTAGTTGATCATATGTGTCTCTAGGAGATTATAGTGTAGTCATTATATGTATTTGTTGATGTTGAAGTATGATGGTTCTTGATAGATTATATGAGACTTGTGATAACTTAAAGTAATCATTATGTAGTAATGAATAGGATGATATATGGAAAACCTTGGTTGTGTCTAGATGCTTCTTGAATGATATGTTATGTGTGGTATAATGAACTATGTGGGTTTGTTGTTTTGGTAGAGTTGTCACTTACTTGACATATGTACAATGTAATATGAGTTATTGACTTCGTACGCTAAAGCTTCTAAGAGTTGTATGTGTAATTAACATGAGACCTTTAACATAGTTAAGAAGGTCCTTATGTGGAACCTTCATCTTAGATGAAAGGTTATGATATCCTTGAAGTTGAAAGTTGTAACAGTATCCCTATTGGGTAAATGGTGGACTTAGGGTTGGTTGGCTTACACGTCATCAAATCATCATTGGGAAATCATTGAGCTATAATCTTTACCATTGTAGGTACCCTTAGTGAACCATCTTTGGTAAGGTGTATTGTGATTGGATTGTGAACTAGATATGGGACCTCTTCATGTACTCCTTTAATGAAATACTCTGTGAGAAAAAAGGAAAGAACCGAGTAAGTATGCTTGGAAAGTTTCTCTTGTTAAGATAACATTAGAGAACAAAGAAATCCTCGATATTCCTTAACCATGTGCCTACATGAGATGTGTCCTAGTTCTACCATTGTCAAGTAGAACACCCTCTATGTAGTAGGTTCATGACTCCAGATTCCATGCAGAACTAGTATGATCTATGTCGATTATTTCCTATTCTCATCATATGGGATACCTACTAGTGTTGGAGAGGTTTTATGAAGTTTAGGTATTGGTATGGGCTATCTAGGTATTGCACTATTAGGCTTTAAAGATGTTAGTAAGTGAGTCCCTAGGTCTTATCCAAGATAATTAATTGAATGTACTTAAATGTTGAATGTCTCCTAAGTGAACTAATGAAGATAATGAGTTAAGTTAGAATTCATGTTAATGAATAAGTACTTATCTAGAGTAGCTTTAACGATTGCCTAGCTAAGGTGTGAAGGGGCCATAGGAATGGTATCTTCAAGTCTTACCTAGCGAAGTCTTAAGAATAACTCTTGATAGGAAAAGTTGATTAATAAAGTGATGATGAACTTATTTTTGGTACTCTAGGGATTGTATGGGCGGTCTATTCAGAACTCACTCAAATGAGCCTTAGAATCACCTTTGGTAGGAGGATCTCATGTTTATGTGTTTTGATGTACTCTTGATGCTATCTTGTAATATATGAAGTTATAGTGAAGTCACTATAATGCTTACTGTAATGTTAGTATAATTTGATATAAATAGAATGTAACGTGGAATGTGTTCTATATGTGATGTTTATGATTAAATGTGATTATTATACTATCAAAGTGAAGTTTTAATCTAAAAGAGCAATATTTCTAATAAATGTGCGTTTCTCATGATTTTATGCATTATGGTATAAATTAGTACTTGCATTGTACTAATTCCACACATTTTGTCTATATCTAAAGGTGTAGGTGGAAGGTGAGAGGCTTCTTTAATCAAATCTTGGAAACTAGGAATCCTTCAAGAAAAGTTGGGGTATGTCCTCAACTTATTTGAGGACATTACTATCTTTAGACTTATTTTATTCAGAGTGTTGTAGTATACTAATTTTCTATATTTTATATTGTATAGGCCATGTCCCAAATATTCTTGAGTGTAAGATTGGTATATATTGAGACTTCGTATTTCATATGATTTTATTATGAAAAATGTTCTAAAATATTTCATGTAAAAAGTTTAAATTCCTCACTACTATTCATACATGTATGTGGTGAATGATGCCTAAGGGCTTGTACAAAAACTACAAGAGGTCAAGTACGCCGTCTTGCGATTCCAGAACATCATATCTTCTTAGGGTTTACTCTAGGGATGTGACAAACTTGATATCAACGTGTAGGTTATTAAAGTGGTTTTAGGGATCAAAAAGGCTCATAAAGCCATGTCTATTAAAGTCTTATTCATCGGTATTAGTCGCGACACATCTATGGGCGAGAGGGTATAGGACGATAGAGTTCCCATTCTTTCTCTTCTCTTATGTCATGCCGTAGAGTAAAAAGTTATGACTGTTCTTCTTAATGATTTTGTTTGTGCTTATAGGATATGATTACTAGAAGGATGTCCACTAGAGGGTCGGAAGAGGGAAGGGTGAATAAGGAAATTCCTCCTCAAGTTGAGCAAGTTCATCAAAAAGCTCAAGGTGTTCAAGTACCTATTGAAAGTGAACATAAAGAGGTTCCGGTGGTTCCCTTAGACATGATTAATTGGGAGATGATAGAGATTCTACTCGCTTTAGCCCTGTCCATAATTACTCATGTGAATAGGGGTGTTGAACCTATAGTGAATGTTATGGAGAGCATTATGACATCTAGTTTGAGAGACTTTGTGGGGATGAATTCTCCTACCTTTCATGGCTCTAAGAAGGGACAGGATCTCGAAGATTTTCTAGATGGTGTGTATATGGTGTAGAGTGCCATAAGGCTGAATTCTAGGGTTAAGGTGGATTTAGCTTCATACCAATTGAGGTAGATCGCTCAAGTGTTGTACACTCTTTGGAAAGATAATAGGTCGAGCGAGTCGGGTCTTATAGAGTTGGAAGATTTGAAGGAGGATTTCGTAGGAAAGTACTTTCCCCGTGAGAGAAGGGAGGTGCAGGTTTACGAGTTCATTAATCTCAAGAAAGGAATATGATTGTTGAGGAGTATTCCTTGAAGTTCACTATGTTCTCTAGCCATGCTTTATCCATGGTGTGTAACCCTAGGGATAAGAGTAGTAGGCCTGTGACTGGTGTTTCCAACCTTGTGAAGGAAGAGTGTCGTATGGCCATGCTCCACAATGACATGAACATCTCTAGACTCAAGTTATATGATCAATGCTTTAGAAGTCCAAGATTAGTAGGATTTCTTGAGATTTAAAAAGGAGTGGATCAAGTGAGAAAAACAAACCTAGGTTCAAGAACAATTCAAGATGAACATACGGATCCTAATGTCAAGCTTGAGAAGGGTAGTGGTTCTCAAGGTGGTAAGCCTACTTGTACTACTTGTGGGAAGAAACACTATGTAAAATGTCTAGTTGGTACCTGCAATTTCTTTGGTTGTGGTAAGGATGGACATAAGGTGATGAATTGTCCTACTGTTGCGGCTAGACGGAAACAAGACAAGCATATTCCTCCAAGTGTTTTGGATGGTGATGTTACAATGAGGAAGCGCTTCTACGCAATGAGGGCTAAAGGAACAGATCTGATGATGATGATGATGTTGGTAAGTAATAGTTTTTATCTTTAGTTGTTATGAGTTCCTTCTAAGTGGGGGAGTATGGTGAGTAGTGGAGTTTTTATTTATTGTCTCTTCTATTCTGTTCTATTGAAGCTTGAGAGTTAGAAGGTCAAAGTAGCATGTTGCATGTTTCATTGTGTTTACGAGTCTTGTTGGAATTGAATTTCATTTATTCCTTGCATTGAGCATTTCATGAATTTTTAATTATGTTGTCAATTGAGTTTATATAGTTCTATCTCTTATATTTGCTTACATCATAAATTGCTTAAGATGTTGCATTTTTTTAAATTGGAGCATAATTCACTGTGTTTCCTGACAGTTCACGGTGGAATTTTGGAAAATGACTAAATTGATATTTTGTTGAAATGGTTGTAATGTGTATAGAATTGATTTATATATGCATGATAATGTGTGGAAAAGGATTTTTCTCTATTTGAAATAAATAACGTGAGTCTTATTTCTGTCATGAGACGTAGCCTAGTTTCTATTTTCTTGTTGTCTCTTCAGTCTCTTAATGTATGTGAAATTGGTGTTCCTCCAAATTTGTGTATTATATATGGTGTGGTATGGTTATGTTATGCTATTCTTGAGTTTATTATCTCTTTAAAATACCTAACATGAAGCAAATGTCATTCGAGGATGAATGTAGTCCAAGTAGGGGAGAATATAACACCTCTAAAATGACTTAGGTGAAACTAGAGCCTAGCATTTGTATATTGATGTCTTGAAGTCCTAAAATGGGTGATAATAAGGTTAGGAGGCAGTGTTTAAAGTTTCATGAATTTTGAAGGTCAATCATCAAAGAACGTACATGATGTTCAACAGGTTTGCCTTTATATGTGCTTGTCTGTCTTAGTATATTTTGTCATGTTTTACGTGTTTGTTTTGGATGAAATTTATGTGGAATAGGTCCTAAACATATGTACGAACATATTCAGGTTTAAAAGTCTTGTAAAAGTCTTTGCTAAGGATTTTTAGGTTAATGTACAGGCAAAGCTTCCCAAGGACAAACCAAGGGGTCCTTGAGGAGGACCTGACTTAGTTGCCAAGACTGTACAATACAGTCCCACCTATGGAGGCAATCCACGCCTAGTAGGCTGGTCAATGCCCCGTAGGTGGAGGGCGTCCATGGAGACATAGCCTAGGGATAGTAAGTGCAACATTTCGAAACTCTAAGACGTGTTCTAGAGCTAAACACAAGTGTCAAATGGTTTAGTCACTATTTTAAAGTCTATTTTAATGTATCTAAGTAATGTAGGAGGTCTTGAAACAAAACGTCGAAGAATTTCTGGAAATTAATCAATGAGGTATTAGTGTGCCTTATCATATTGACTAGATTTAAGGAGTCAGAAAATGATGAAAATTGGTGTAAGGGTGTGTAACATGCATTAGAGTTAGTTCAGTATAAACGTCAGGGCACGACTCCCAAAGGACAAACCAATGGTCCTTGAGGAAGACTCTTGCATTTTGGCAAGAAGCTGCCAAGAGGCAGCGTGCAAAAACGAGTGAAATCGACTAGACGAGTGTCAATCGACGGTAAAAAGATGGCCACCATCGCTGAACACTTAGACAAATTCACAAAGAACAAGTTTTTCATAGTTTCTGAACTTAAAGACGGACCAACAGAAAGTTAGTCCTTGGTCTGTCGATTTAAAAATGGGGCGTGGATCTGGGTTCCATCTGTTAAGTCTATGTTTTTCTGCACGTTTTAAATTAAGTCATTTATTTAGGTGTTTTAGTTAGGAGGTTAATTAGGAGTTAGGGGTGGTCTAAGTAAGTTAATTAACAACTTATATAAATACCCTAAGCTAATTAGACTAACCTAAGCTCTCACTATTTCCTAAACCCAAACTGTCTTCCTTCTCTCTTCTTACTCTCTCAAGTTGAAGAACTCCATAGAATACCAAACTAGAAATAGGTTGTAGTACTGAAAAAGGTCAATTTTCTCCATCAAACTTCTTCAATTGACAAGGTATGGGATTCCTTTCACCTTTGACACCTCTTTCCTCAAATGGTTACATCAAATTGATATCAAAAGTTGAGTTTTCATGTGGTTCTTTTATAATATTAAAATGTATCTTGTGAATTGATTTTTTATGATTTATTTTTTATATTAATAATAGATTAACATGTATTCTAATTTAATTATGTTATCTCTTGAGGTATTGTTCTAGTTTGTAGAAAATGACCTAGTCCCCTTAACCCTAGGTAGTGATCTTGATATGAATTGTGTACTATTGGTTTAATTGAATTGGTTATTGGTTGAATTACTATCCTATGATTTTGTTGTTTCAATCATGAATGATTAGGATTAATTATAGTCCTATTATGCTAGTTCTTGAGAAATTGATCTAGGTTATGAAGTATGATATGAATTTGACCCAAGTCTTTTATCTTATGCAATGATCTAGTAACAAATTGTAATCTAGTTATTCAATTGGCTTTGTGATGTTGGTTATTTATTTATGATGATGTTTCAACCTAATTGGGTTGATTTTAGGGTTGATAGTAAGACCATGATGAAGGATTATGAAGGATACTTGGCAAGTCTTTAAATCCCTATTTCTTACTTCAATTGTGGTAAATTATGATTAGGTGATGATATTTAATAAAAGTATATCTTGTGTTTAAATTTATAGGGTTTGTATGATTTTGAATTGAAATGTATTCACTATGGTTTGTAATGTATTTACTAAGATGTAAGTGTTACAAGGATGGTGATGATTTAACAATGTACGTTATTATGAAGTGATATGAAAATATGCTAACCTCATTTATATGAATTGCAATTAAAGGAATATACTCATGCAATTCGGATTGAGATATGATGATTATGAGAATACTAGGGATATACCCTATGACCTACATTAAGCTATGATTATAAATGAAGGCATTAAAGATATTTTAAAAAGGGACTCTAGCTTAGCACCGAGTGAACTAGAGTGAGAAGGGTCCCTTCCCACGTAGTGAAGGTACGATCACTAATATACTCTTGACATTGGAGACCATAATGCATGTAGGATAAATAGGGTCCCAACTATATCTCCTATTTCTTGAAATATGTTGCTCCCATAGGAATCCTATACAGTGTATCCACAAGTTGCTATGTTTGTGTTTTGGTACTACCTTGGCAGTCTACCTTCATTTGTTGTAGGGTTCCATGACACCGGATTCTACATTAGCTCATGAGTTCTATGTTTTTTAGGGAATGATGTTCCCAAAAGGTAAAAATAAACTAAAAGAATGAACTCTAACTAGGATAACCTAAGGGGTTTAGTATAGACTAGGTAGGGTATGTGACTCTACCTAAACATTGCACAAGTTACCCTTGAGGGAAGTCTTAGGAGGATGTTCTTATATATGAATATGCTTCTAATTGTATAATCTATGTATATAATGATGTTTCATATTGATAATAGTATATGATGATTAGTTTAATTTATGAATATGTGTTAGGTCTTAAATTCTAAAGTATGATGATATGTACTCTTAAATGATATGCTATGTGAATTTAGATGATTGTCATGGTTCTTGTTGAGTTTAATTAATTGAGTAAGGTTAGGGAGCTTTGCGTTCTCATTGCACTTGTTGACTTAAAAAGGGTCCATGGGTAATTGTCTTGCTTTGGTTATGTTGTAATGAACTCTTATTCATGCTTGTGGCTATTATACATGATGATAGAGTTGCTTTGACTATGGTTTTAACTGTGTGACATGTATGTTGACTTGACAAGACTTAGCACTGTTGGTCTTATGATGTACATGCTTTTGACTTAAGAAATATTTCTTATTGATTGGTATGGTTTTCTTGAATATGCATAAGACTTTCTAAATGAAAAATAGCATGTTTAAATGAAATGCCCCTTTTTAGCATAATTTAACAACATATGTGCATATGGTCCCATACTTTGTACAACTGGTGTACTAAACCCATTTTCTCCCCTTTTCCCCAATATTTTAGGTTCCGGTAGTTGAAGGGCTTTGAAACGACATTGAAGGAAGGCTTGGAATTCTTATTCATCTATGTTGGGTAGGCCTTCACTTTCCTAGACCAATGCCAATATAAAGCTTATGAAGTTGTTATAGGTTTAAGACTCTTATGTTCTTTCTTTTTCATTTGGATACTAAACATTGTAAATCCTATATGTGGCTCTATTTCATTGATGCTTAGGAAACTCACACTTTCTTGGATTTCCAATATCATGCCTCTAGAGTTTTGACTGTACGTGCTTTTATCATCTAATCATTATATTTTAATTATAGGCAATGAATACTCGAAAAAATGCATCACGAAGACTTGAAGAAGATATTGCCAATGCGGGAGATCCTCCCCGAGGCAATCAAGTTCCTCCTCTTGAGGAAGAAGTTAATGACGACCAAGCTCTGGTCAATCCTCCTCCTCCTTTGACGGATGACGACATAAAGGATGCTTTTCTCCACATGGCCCAAGTCATTTGTACTCGATAACATGTTGTCACTACTGAAGCTGAATCCATAATGGCCCAAGTTAATCGGGAGGTTGAACCTCGAGCAAACCAACATGTTGTCACCATGGCCTCCTGATATACCGTGGTTTCACGGTATTATTAAAACTTTTTCCTTAAGTTTAGTGTGTCCAAAAGCCTTTTTGTGCTAATTTTATATAAGTTTCTCCTTATTGGCAGGATATCTGTCGAAAGATGAATGCAGAGATTTTTTAGCGAAGAAATGCAGAAGAGACCACCTACAGAGCTTGTGATGGTCTGTCATGCTCGTGACGGTCCGTAGGTGTCAACGTAGTGTAGCTGTTGAAGGAAAATGGGGAAGTCTGACCAAGTGTGGGGTTACGGAAAGCATGACGAATTGTCGTATCCATTACAGTCTGTCCTGCAGGTTCGTCATGAAGATCAGAGAAGTAGTCCAGTACCCATATTCCAAGAGTTCAAGTGTTTTGGAACTGAGACCCTCGATGGACCGTTGTGCCTCTAACGATCCGTCATACCTGCCGTCGAGGGTAATGAAGAGAGCAGCAGACGAAATTGCACAAGTATGGGACGACAGAATCCATGATGGCCCATCGTGACCACGATGATCCATCGCGGGGTCCGTCTACCTAGCCGCGTTTTGACAGATTTCCAGCAAATAGAGTCTTTTTTTAATTAGGTTTTTATTTTCTATAAATATTTCGAAAAACCTCGTTTTTTAGGTTAGACTGGGGATTATTAGTTAGACTCGGGAATATTAGGTTAGACTCTGGATTATTTTGTTAGGCCCTTGATTATTGTTAGATTCATGATTATTTTGAGATTGTTTGAATTGATTATTGGTGATTTTTGTTGATTAATCAAGCGAACTTTCAGATTTTACTCTTTCTCATTGAAGTAAGTACATGAATTCTTATACCATATAATTGAATATTGTGATTATGACTATGGTTAACTAAACTCCATAACTAGGGTTATGGGAACCATAGGCAAATAATGAGGTAAAACCTAACTAAAATAACAATTCTAGAATAGTGTCTTCCATGTATTGATAATTCTTTCGCATAGAAGTCTTTTTAACGGATGGTCAACGTTAGAACTCGCCTTAATGCTACTTGCCAGACTAAGGAGGTAGATAATAGGAAAAGAATTATTAACATAGATTTAGTGTATACTATCTAATAGGCTAGTATTTATTGGTACGAGGTAATAACTTAGTCAAATATCGAATACGATGCTTAATATGAGGTAAAGTAGGGGTTAGCATAGCAACACACGTAGCCGGACCAAGGTGCGGAGTGAAAATTTCAAGATTCCGCACCAAGGATTTAGAAATACATAACTTATCACTTTGCATGCAAGATACTAGGAAAGAATTGTTATAGTTAGACTTATCAAGTTATGAACCTGTGGTGAACACGTAAACCCTAGTTTCTTTGATTAATTGATTAATCTCCAACATTCGAAGCTGTCAGTTGTCTCCTTTTATTTCGCTAATGATTTTCATTTATTTAGGAATAGAAACCCCCCTTTTTATAATTTAATGCTTTCCAAGTAAGTAATTGACTGAAAAATAGTAATAATAGATTGAAGTTAAGACTAAACTATTTTCCTCGTGGGAACGATCCCGACCTAACTTGTTGGGTTATTTACTTGAGACGACCGCTTTACTTCTTATTTGAGAGGTAAGATTGAGCGTATCAAATTTTGGCACCGCTGCCGAGTAAAGTAGCTTTCATATTAACTTAAACTTATTACTATAGTTTAGTTGATATTTTCTTGATTTTACTTTGGTTTATTGTTTTTGATTCGTGCAGAACCACCCTCTTTGTATTCCAAATACATGGAGAGGCAGAGAACCCTTGTTTCCCTACGATCACAAATTAGAGCGTACAATACGCAACATGAATAAAAGCTTGGGAATTAATGATGATAATCCAAACCAGAACATCCCAGCTTCGTTTGATGTTCATGGTCAGTTGTTACACGATGCTCCGGGTGAACACTAACAGAGGGGACAAAATCCCGCTCCATGACCCCAAGCATACTACAGAGGCTATGACAACATCGCAGACTCTGATGGGCTACTTGTCTTGCCTTCTCTACCACCAGGCCGCAACTTCGTGGTAACTAGTAGCCTGCCCTCTGAAGTCAACTTATAGGGCCGAGGATTATGCGAGTCTCTACATTGATGAGATTATGAGGTGACATGGGATTTTTTTTCAATCCTTTCAGATAGAGGATCTCAGTTCACTTTGCGTTTCTAGATATCCTTCAAGAAGAGCTTAGACATGCAGGTAAAGCTTAGTACTACTTTCCATTCTCAGACAAATGGGCAGGCAGAGCGCACCATTCAGACATTGGAGGACATATTGAGGGCATGCTTGATCGAATTCTGAGGTAGTTGGGACAACCATCTGCGATTGAAAGAGTTCTCATATAATAACATTTATCACTCTAGTATTGGGATGACACTGTTTGAGGCACTGTATGGTAGGAGGTGTAGGTATCCAATTTGGTGGTTCGAGGTTTGAGAGTCATCAATTTTGGGTACAGAGATCATTCAAGAAGCCATAGAGGAGTTCAGGGTGATTAGGGACAGGTTGACTACTACTTATAGTTGTCAAAAGTCATATAAAGATAACAGGAAGCGACCCTTAGAGTTTGATGTTGGTGACCAAGTATACTTGAAGATATCACCCATGAAAGGGGTGAGGAGTGTCACGACCAGAATCTAGACCCCAGACGAGACCGACGTCGTTAACCTCTCAGAGGTCGCAGACAATCCTACATACGTCATTCTTACTTCATCTAGGTTAATTTTAGGAAAAAAAATTGAAATTTTTGTTCTCTTATTCCATGCTAAACATTTTAAACTTAACATCATATTCGTTCACAAATTAACAATCTAATATAGAGATAATAAAATGAAATAGCAGTTCATAATTGTATTAAACGCATTCTTACCAAAATGGTACCCATACAAAGTCTGAAATGAAAGTGGAAAGAAACACTAGTGGAACATGCTCCACTAGCTAAAAACTAAAACTAAGCTAGATAATAACAGTAGACATCCTCGAAAGCATGAGGGCTTACCAAGTCCGGATGAAAGTTCCACGGCCGGATGAAAGTTCCACATCCAGATATCTGCAACGTCAACCTGCAAAATCTAGTGTCCACCTGTGCCTGCACCTAAAAATATATAGTTGTATGGGATTACTACACACTTGTACGAAGAATGGGTATATGAAATAACACACCAAGGACATGCATAAGTAAGAATAGCTCTTTCGTAACAACATGATTTATGGAAATACAAGTCAGTAGACGTGCAAAATTTGGATTAGGAAAGTTAGTGGAACTGCCAAATTTGTATTTGGAAAATAAGTGGACTTGCAAAATTGGATTAGGAAAGTCATGCCATGAGAGTAACATGCATCATCATATATATCATATTGCACACAACACATAAAATCTTACACATAGCACATATCATATTGCATATAGCACATAGAATCTCTCATATAAGTCATTCATATGCCATGAGACCTTGGAATCATAAACTTAACATTAAGACATCCCAAAACTGAGGGATAAACATATGGGACCTCAACCAGGGATCCTTCTTTAGCAAACACAAATTCTGCTTCATTCATTCATAAGTACGTCATTTTTGTTCATTCATAAATTAGTGTAATTACCAATTATACCTAGAATGTAGTTTAAGACTTTCATCAGGTTCACTGTGCAATTATCAAGAATGACCTTGTGTCATTACTTAGGTCTAGCTCACATCTTGATTATCTTATCCTAACATCTTTGGTATCTTTCATTTCATTGTGTGCATGATTTAAAGCTGGCCTCATTCACTTATTGGGAACTTTAACTTTATCCGACATAGATCATGTGAGCATCACGAAATCCTGTGTTTCCCCCACACCGAAAAGAGGTGGAATCACTGGCCAATGTGACGCAAAACATGCTACCATACATGGGAATTGGACCCCACCATGTCCCTATATTGGCAGTATAGGTTCGAAGACTAGGAGATATAAGGAGACCCATACCCGGCATGCCAGACAGTCTCATCTCATGAGAGTTATGTGAACCTCCTCCTTTCTCGCAGAAAGGAATCACCGCTCATAGCTAGACAATCGGTGCTCTGTATAAAGTTCCATTACCATAAACTCATACGTCATGGAAGCTGGCTTCTAGTATGAGGACATGCTCAATAGATGATTTCTCATCTCATCATTAGTATTAAGCATACATTATTCTCAATACTTTCATTATACTGATCATAGAGACTGGTCTCTTAATTAAATTTACATTCTCATAGGTGAGTACATTTTGGTAATATTGACATAGTCTCTTTTGAGATTGTTCTCATCTTTCACATTAGCCTCTTATCATGTTGTCACCACATTAATTAACATTAGCACATTTTCTCTTCATAATTACTCACCCCTTTTTACGGGAGTGTTTATCTCATCATATTGCAATGCACTTGGCCATTTGTGTGTTTCACACTCTTACTTAACCCTTCTAGGGTTTTATAATTTCATTACATAATATTCATTTCATCGTATGCCAATGCACATGGCCATTTAGTGTATTTTACACTGGTGCTTAACCCTTCTAGGGTTTCATCATTTCATTGCATATGATTCATTTCATCATATGCCAATGCACTTGGCCATTTAGTTTGTTTTACACTTGTACTTAACCCTTCTAGGGTTACATCATTTTATTACACATATCTTAGGTTCACTTAATTTTAAACGTATGCTAGACTTATGGGTCTATACATAAAAACCATGAGGCTTCATTCATAGTTTATTTAAGTGATTCATATCTTCCAAAGATTACATGGTACAAGACTTATGCATCTTGTATGTATGCCAAGATCTCGATTTCGATCTAAGTAGGCAGCATTACTCTTGAACATTTAATTCATGTATGACTTATGTATCAATACGACATTTGGTCAAAGGAACCCAGTTTCGAATCCCTTGGACAATACTTACATTTTTCATTTATTTTATTTTTGTTCACATAGCATGAGGACGCAAGATCATGCCCCAATGCCTTCATTTCCTTTTAATTTATTTTCTTTAAATTTTCTCTTTCTTGGCCGAGGGGTGGTGGCATTGACCCCATAGCCCCTCTTATTGTAATTTCTTTTTCCTTGACTTTTTTCGAGTTGACCATGAGGGTGTGGGTTCGAATCCCCACAGCCTCAGTTTATTTTTCTCTTCCCTAAATATTCCTAGATGTCGTGGGTTTGATTCCCATGCGCCTCAGCATTTATTTTCTTTTAATTTCCTTACTTATGTCTGAGAGATTGTGGATTCGAATCCCACTCATCTCATTTCTTATTTTCATGATTTCATTTTCAAGCCAATACCACTGTTCGAATCCCCCTTATCACAATACTTTTAACTCACTTTTTTTCATGGTTTTTAACATGGTGAGGTCATGGGTTTGACACTCAGTGACCTCACTTATTTTTCTTAACATTTTAAAACATTTTAACTTGACCGAAACTTATGGATGGAGATTTTGTAATTTTTCAGCATCTTTTTCATCAAGCTACACATTAGTTCTTACGCAAATTTCAGGGTACATTTATAACATTTTAGGTGCATTTTCATGGATTCATTTAGCCAAGAGTTTCTCACACGATTCATCCACATAAGTCATTTATTCGGAAAACAAATGCAATAAACCCAAACACACGTAAGTCATATATTCGGAAAGTATAGATTTTCATTCATACGATTCCAAACACACATTCATGAACAAATTCATCACGAAAACACAATTTTTGCGTAATATCTACCATCAAACATACCCCTTCACCTTATTAAATAAATAATTAATTGTATATTTAGGGTAATTACGATACTATGCTTAGCCTGGAAAAATACCATTTTACCCCTCGACTCTCCATACCTATGACTTTCCTTTTTTAAGTCGGATAAAGACTCATTCGAGTAAATATTCGTATTCGAGACCCCTACATGGATGGACCAAACCTTTTCTTGCTCAAATAACTCCCCAAGTTAGTTGGCTTGGCCTTAGCAAAGGTTTAGAGGTCTGGTTCTACATGCATCAATCCCTGTAAACTCGGTCTAATCGTAGGTATTGTAGACACATTAAGCATTATTTAGTATAGACATTTTTAGGGTTGTTACATTATCCCCCCCGTAGGAACATTCATCCCCGAATGACACTAGTAATTTTATAGCTTAATGCCAGTCAAAAGATAACATTGATACTATTTACAACCAAGCAATAGAAACAAAGAATGGAGAGATAAGGAAACTTATAATTAAGAATAGGAAGTCTAACGTCAAGGGCTGAAAAGATGAGGGTAGCGGGATATCATATCGACCTTGTCCTCCCATGCAGAACAATTAATAAGATGGTTCCTCCACAATACCTTCACTGTGTCAATCTTCTTGTTTCTCAGCCGCTTGACTTGTCTGTCTAAAATCTCAACAGGTACCTCCTCACAGTACTAAACTTTATCTACCCCCGAGCCTTCAACAGGTAGAATTGATGTTGGATCACCAAGGCACTTCTTGAACATAAAGACTTGAAAGACTTGATGAACAGAAGCTAGCTCCAAAGGCAATGCCAACTCATAGCCCACCTCACCCACACGCTGTATGATCTCATATGGACCAACATACCTCGGACTAAACTTTCCTTTCTTGCCAAACCTCATCAACCCCTTCATAGGTGATATCTTCAAATAGACCGGGTCACCAACATCAAACTCTAATGGCCATTTTCTATTGTCTTTATAAGACTTCTTCCAACAGTATGTAGTAGACAACTTGTCCCTAATAACTCTGACCTTCTCTAAGGCCTCATGAATGAACTCAAGACCCAAAATGGATAAATCTTAAAACTCGAACAACCCAACTGGAGACCTATATCTCCTACCATATAGTGCCTTAAACAGCGTCATCCCAATTTTGGAGTGATAGTTGTTATTATACGAGAACTATATCAAAGGCAGGTGGTCATCCCAAATACCCTTGAAGTCAATCATACACGCCCTCAACATGTCATCCAATGTCTAAATGGTGCGCTCTTCTTACCCATCAGTCTGAGGATGAAAGGCAGTAATAAGATTCACTTGTGTGCGTAAGCTCTTCTGGAACAATCTCTAGAAATGTGAAGTAAACTAAGCTCTTCTATCTGAAATGTTATACGAAGGAATACCATGCAATCTCACAATCTCATCAATGTAAAGTTTTGTATAATCCTCGGCTTTGTAAGTAGACTTCACAGTGATAAAGTGGGAAGACTTAGTAATCCTGTCCACAATAACCCATATGGAGTCATGCGGTCTCCTAGTCTTTGGAAGACCAAACACGAAGTCCATATTAATGGCCTCCCATTTCCAAGTTGGAACCTCAATAATCTGAGTAAAACCGCCAGTCTTAAGATGTTCTGCCTTAACTTGTTGACAATTAGGACACATGGCCACATTATCTTCAATGTCTTTCTTCATGCCATCTTACCGATACATATTTTTAAGATCATGATACATCTTGGTGCAACCTGGATGTACAAAATATTTTGAACCATGAGCCTCTTCAACAATCCTGGTCCGCAAATCATCCATATTTGGTACACAAAACCTGTCTTGGTACCCAAGTATGTTGTCACCTCCCAAGGCAAAAGACTTATTCATGTTAACCAACACTGAGTCCTTCAGCTCCATCAACACAGGATGAAGATGCTGATCCTTATTGACTTCAACTACTAAGGATGATACAAAACTAGGATGGACTACAACACCCCCACTAGTAGAGTAACCTAACCGCACACCCAGTCTGGCAAGTCTGGGTACATATTTAACAAAATACTTCTTCCCATCCCCAAGGTAGGTTGTACTTCCAATGCGCATCTTGCTCAAAGCATCAGCTACAACATTAGCCTTACCTGGATGGTAATGTATATTCATGTCATAGTCCTTCAAAAGCTCTAACCATCTCCGTTGTTGTAGATCCAACTCCCTTTGTGTGAACCCGTACTGGAGACTTTTGTGGTCTATAAACACATCCACATGCCCTACATACAAGTAGTGCCTCCACAATTTCCGTGCAAACACCACAACTTCTAACTCCTAGTCATGAATGGGATAATTATTTTCATTAAGATTGAGTTGTCAGGACGCATATGATATCACCTTAGCACCATGCAAAAGAACACAACCCAAACCAACCGTAGATACATCCCAATAAATAGTGTAATTCTCGCCACACTTAGGCAAAGTAAGCACTGGGCTAAAGTGAGTCTATCCTTGAACTCTTAAAAACTTTTCTCACAAGTCTCCGCCCATTAATCCTAGATTCTCTTATTCATCGAAGTTGTTAGTGGCGCAACAATAAAATAGAAACCCTCCACGAACCTGAGATAATAACCAGCCAATCCCAAGAATCTATGAATATGTGTGAGAGTAAGAGGTTTTGGCCAGTTTTTCAAAACCTCAGTCTTCCTGGGATCTACCTCCACACCTTTATCGCATAGAACCGGAATGCTCACTGATCTACGTTAGAATTCGAACTTGCTGAATTTTTGCATAGAAGTAATGTTGTCTAAGTACCTTCAAGGTTAGTATCAAATGTTATTAATGCTCTTCCTTGGTCTTAGATTAGATGAGAATGTCATCAATGAATACTATGATGAATGAGTCAAGGTATTCATGGAAAACTTTGTTCATGATATCCATATATAAAGGAGGTGCATTTCTTAGATTAAATGACATTACTAGGAATTCGTAGTGACCATAACGGGTACGAAAGGCTGTCTTTGGGATATCTACATCCCTAACCCTAAGCTTATGATACCCTGAACAAAGATCAATCTTTGAGAACAAACTAGACAATTGTAGTTGGTCAAACAAGTCATCAATTTTGGTAAGTGGATACTTATTCTTGATAGTGACATGTTAATCTATCGATAATCGATACACATTCTAAGGGTTCCATATTTATTTTTCACAAACAACACTGGAGCGCCCCAAGAGGATATGCTCAGCTGAATGAAACGCTTATCAGTGATATCTTTTAACTACATCTTCAACTCCTTGAGTTCAGCTGGAGCCATTATGTAAGGAGGAATTGAAATTGGTTTAGTATCGGGTTCTAAGTCGACACAAGATTACATTGGGACAGGACCCATACATGATACGCTCAAATTACATCTCCCTAAAGAAGTATAATTGGTTGTATACTCTAACTATAAAAAGTTACAGAAGTAAAGCTTTGGTTTTTATCAACTTGTGAGAGAAACTAGGGTATAAGTGTTTCCCATAGGTTCATAACGCCGTATTCCTATCTATAATAATTCTTCCATAGTGTTTTGCATGAAAAGTAATAAGTTAGGTAGCTCTAAATCCTTGGTCAGACATTTTGAGAATTTCACCCCGTATTTTTTTCCGGCTATGTTTGTATAAGCTACTAACCCTTACCTTTACTTTATATTAAGCATCATATTTTATGTATGACTTAGTTATTACTTCGCACCAATCGAGACTAGCATATTAGATAGTTTCCCACTAAATCTATGTTTATAATTCTTTTCTTATTAACTATCTTCTTGGCCCGACAAGTAGCAATATGGAGAGATCTAACGCGTGCACTCGTAAAAAAGATTTCTAAGAGAAAGAATAATCAATACATGTAATAACCTATTTGAGAATTTTTATTAAGCGAGGTCTACTTTGTTAATAACCTTTGGTTCCCACAGTGCTAGTTGTGGATTTAGTTACCCATGAATATAAGAACACAATTCATAGTGTTAAACAATAAAACATGAACTTACTTTGACAATTCGAAGAAGATCAAAAAATTCAACTTGAAATAACTAGAAATCACTTGAAACCCAAATCCGAAAATTGAATTACTGCTAAAGTTTCAATACCAAATGATCAAACACAACCTAAGAACATTAGTAATAGAATCCAACCCCAAATATGAGGTTTTTAAACCCTATTTATCAAAACATAGCCCGAAATCAAAAGGAATTAAAATAATAAAAGTTGTCCAAAAAAACGCAGTTTTATTCGACGACCCCACAGACGGTCCATACAGACTTTGCATATTTTTTCATCCTTTAGTTTGTTTCCTCTCTGAACCAATTGACATACCAACATCACTGTCCGTTGATGCATCTACGGTTTGTTGATGCCTTCCGTCATTCCATACTTATACTTTCTTCAACTTCGGGTACTGGACTATCTCTGAACTTATCGACGATTCAACAGGACGATCCGTATATCAATCGACGGACCGTCTATCCTTCCATTGCCCCACACTTTGTTAGATTTTACTGCGTTTCTCTAAATGCTTGAACTATCTGTCGACGGTCACCATCTACGGGCCTTTGACATAATGATAGATTATTGATGGCTTTCGCGGGTCATCTCTGCACTAAATCTCAGCAGCGTTCTGCGTTTTGGGTTTGGACATCTTTCCTGCAACACAAGAATAAAAAAATGTTAATACTACTAAAAAAAGGCTCTAGACTCTACACAAATCTTAATGAAAAAGCATTGAAAGTACGGTGAAACCACGGTACATCAACTTCGTCATTTTAAATTTATTGTTTGTCCACAAGCGACGCAGTATGACTCAACGCAACAGTTTATACAAAAGTATACTCTTTTAAGATTCAGCAATCACATGGCTATCAATGCCAACTTTTTCATTGATTTAGCGCATTCTTCTATTCTTAGGTTAGAGAAGCTAACTCATGTGGATCAGATCATGACAAAAACTCACCATGCACCAGCACCTCTACAATTTTTCCTCCCACTAAGGTACTAACTTTCCGACATTAAAACTAGTGCCCTCACTTAAAAAAAAAATCCTCCTTTTTCGCACAATAATTTGAACATTGGTACAAGGATCATTATCCAACACTCACTCTCAAAACAAATTCACAACTACCTAACACTTGTCTCCATAGACTTGCCCTTATTTTCATTTCTTAAGTTCACCACATTGGACTCTAGGATCATGATAGGACTTTCTGTGCTTGTAACGTTGGCTAAGGGTCAGGTATAGTACATATGGGTATATTTTATTGACTTTTTGCCCTCCTTGACATTTCTACTAAGCGTCCTACCTTTTACATTATCTCTTATGCCCTACTTTTCTTTTCTTTTCATTTTTACCTTGCTTCTCTTTTTCTTCTTTGTGGAAGTGAGTCTTACATTTTTTTTGTTTGACTCTATTTTTTTATTTTCTTTCTTTAATCTAAACTCTTTTTTTTCTTTTTATATTGATAAATTTTACTGAGTGACCTCTCTTGATCACTTTTTTTTTCATTGCCCAATTACTCTTTTCATATCTACTTTTCGGGTCATCACTCATAATAGGCACCCTCAACTTATGGATTTGCCATGAGTCTAGGTACACATTACCCAATGTTTGTTCAGGGTCAAGATGAGGTCAATTTCTGCATTAGCCACCTTCAACTTAGGCTTTTGACCTTAGTTGAGGTGCATATGTCAAAGGAGGGACCAGGGCCAACACATTAAACCCAGGGAAGGTTATTTGGTGAAGAAAATAAAGGTCTATTATAGGCTCAACATATTTGGATAAAAAATGGATAAAAATTTCATTTGGTTTACTTTATTTTAGGCTAGATGTTTGCTAATTCGAACAAGGTACAATGATCCTTTTGTAGTCGTCTAACACAGATTCCTTTTTGCAGGACATACCAGGAAAGGTCTATCTAGGTACCAAAAGTGGAACAATAGAACATCCTCACACTGTCTTTAAACCTCATTACCCTATAAGATTGTTATATCCCTAGTTTGAGTGTTCGTTTGAGGGTCATGCAGTGCGTGCATCTCTATTTTATGATAAGAGCCAACAAGTTTAACTTCTTTATACCTATTCATGAAAACATTTTCTTAGGAAGGGATATCATTCATGACCAGCCATCATGCTTTGTATTTCATGCTTCATACTTTGTACAAGTTACGACATACAGTTCAACAATAAAGTACTCAGTCTCTTGGGGAAAAAGAACATAGGCAAGAAAACCCCTAAAGAAGGATCGTGAGTTGGGCTACTCATACTTCACTTTAACACTCACTTTCCATTCAACCCACCCTAAAAAAATAGCATGCAATTTTCCCCAATGCATAAAAATAAATACAGGGTGGTCATTGAAGAAAAACTGAGGTGCATAGCGCAGACGATCAACAAGTAGACGAGTACGGTTTCCTAGAACCCGGATCATCATCAGTAGAAGGTTCACCCTCAGTAGTACCCATAACAATCGATGCACCATCAATGGTGCTCCTTTCAAAAACCTCAGATCTGGAACTAGACGCCCCAACAGCTAACTCTCAATCCCTCATCTGATGGGTATCCTCATCAATCAAAGAGGCTCTCCTAGCAGAATCAAGATTGGTACTCTCCTTCTTCCTTGCACGGGCATCCTCTCCCTAAGGGGCGCATCTTGAATACTTCCTCAAGGAACAAAAAAGTGTCTTAGGCAGCGACTGAGTAGGGATTCTGAATAAAGAAGCTAGAGTAGTGCCTTTCGCTAGCTCGATGAGTGAAGTCTCGGTCTTAGGTACCCTTTTCTCTAAAATGATGTCAACATCTACGTGCAAACTTTCCACCGCCTCTTTAAAAGTAGTCAAGTCAATGGTGGGGGCTGGCCGTACAAGAACCCGCAACTCCAATGCATCAAGGCACTGGTTAATCGCATGAATCTTCTATTGATCGACCCTCTTTTCAATCTGGTCCTCACCCTCTGCAATGGTTTTTTGCATCCATGGTTGGATATGATGCAACAGGATGTCCATATAGGCCTTTAACTGCTTGGCCCTTGCTATCGGGACTAGAGCAATAAATGGTGGAGTAGACCAGAAGGAACTAGGTGCTCTACTATTGTCATGTGCCTACAAGGCTAGGGTAGTGCCATTGGTCTCTAAAGTAGTAGGATCATCCCCTTGGTCTTACTCTACCGTATTCGCCAAATTCTCACTCAGCATCTGCAACTCAACTCTAGTCCTCTCTATGGTGCCGCCACATTTGCCTCATCCCTAATGAGATCTATATCAAAAATCCCGGCCGGAGTGCAGAGGGTATCATAGTTCCATATAGGCACTCTGGCATCCCTGCATAGGTGGATGATCATACAGTAGAATGGGTAAGTAGTACAGGTCTTTAAAGCCTCTAATGTATCATGGAGTTAAATAATTTTTCAAAGTCGATATCCAACCCAGCCACCAAGGGGGCTACAAATACTGCTCTATCCCATGTAACAATATTATCTGCTGCCGTTGAAGAGAGGCAGTGGCGGACTAAAAGCCAGAAGAACTTGGCTGTGAAAGTATGTTTGGCTTCTGGATAAAACCTCAGGGGTCTAACACCCAGTCTGCTCCCACACGGTCAATGGAAACGTGTTGCGCAATACACCTCTTTGCGGTCTCTTTCTGATCTACGATCCTCTGAAACTTGACACTCTTGACCATATCCCACCTGTAAGAAAGCTCCAGAGTAAGGAGGTCCTGAGAAACATCAGTGGAGTAACCATATAGGAATCGGCGGATGCTAATAGGAGAAATGTCCACCTGACAGCCTCGTACTAGAACCTTTGTGAGCAGATCTAGTTTTTCGGGTTTTTGCCTGCCTATCAAAACAATCTTGAAGACTCTCCACATAGGAGGCATAGAACTATCAAACCATATCCTTGCTATACGACCCTAGGTTCCTACACATCAGCTCGAGCAAATGGCGGGTGCAGAATCTTTACAGATTAGGGACTGTCAACAATCGGGTCATCATCTCCTTTTCATTCAGAACATTTGCGTCCCTGTAGACCTGATACTGACCATCGATGCACCACTTGTTTGGATCCTCAGTAACCGGTGAAGGGATATTCTCCTACGGTGCCAAAGCAAAATCCGAACCATGAGCCTCCCTGACCAATCCGTTCTATTAGCACTTACTATTTTTGACAGAATTTGATTGATCTCTCGATTGGACACCTCAACTTGCCCACTATTTTGTTGATGATACAATGTGGCCACCCTATAATGAACCCCGTATTTATCCAATAGACTTTTGAACAACTTATTGTAAAAGTGATATCCACCATCACTAATAATGGCCCTAGGAGTGCCAAATCTGGAGAAGATGTTCTTTTTCAAGAACGTGGTGACACTCTTCCCTTCATTAATAAAAAGTGTTATAGCTTCCTCCTATTTTCACACGTAGTCCACTACCACAAGTATATATTTCATCCCATGAGAACTCAGAAACAGGCCCATAAAATAAATGCCCCATATATTAAAAAATATCAATCACTAGAATGAGATTCAAAGGGATCTCTTGCCTCTTCGAAATTCCTCCATATCTTTGGCATCTATCACATTACTTGGCGAACTAGTGTGCATCTTGGTTAATATTTGGACAATAGTACACACATTGGAAAATCTTGTGAATACCACTATGGTGCCCACCAACAGGTGAGAGTGGCATGCCTCTAAAACACTTGACATCTCAACCACTGGCACGCAACGGCGAATAAGCCCATCACCACAACTCTGATATAAGTAAGGCTCATCCCAAAAAGAACTTTTTCATATCATGCATGAACTTCTTCCTGTGGTGGAAAGACAAGTCTGATGGGATTACATCACTAACTAGATAATTTGCAAAATCGGTGAACAATGGAACAAAATACTGAGAAGCGGCCAATCCATGCTCATCGGGGATGGTATCATCAATTTCATCCTTTTAACCTAACTCGCGCATAGTTCATCCCCTAATCTAGACAAGTGATTGGCAACTTGATTTTTAGTCCTTTTCTAGCTTTTACATCAAAATAAAACTCTTGCAATAATAGAACCCATCTAATCAACCGTGGCTTGGAATCCTTCTTTTCCATCAAGTACCTCAAAGTGGAGTGTTCAACATACACTATGACTATCGTACCATGAAATAGAAGCGAAAATTTTCAAATGCAAATACCACTGCACTCCTGTTCAGGCACACTATAGTTCTTTTGTGCTTCATTTAGGGACTTACTTGCATAATAAGTGGGATGGAGGATTTTATCCCATCTCGATCCCAATACCACAGCAAGAGAAACCCCATTAGCATCACACATTAAATCAAAATGGCTTACTCCAATCTGGGAAAATAATAATGGGCGCAGACACCAATTCTCCTTCAACTCTCCAAATGCTTTCAGATAGGATTCATCAGAATAAAATTTACATTATTTCTCAAATAATTTGCATAGAGGATGTGCAAATTTTGAGAAATCCTTACTAAACATCCGGTAAAAGCCTGCATGTCCCAGAAACTTCCCACACTTTTTACAGAGATAGGTGGGGAAAGCCTCTTTTTAACTTCAACTTTTGCTTGATCAACCTCTATCCCCTTCTCCGAGATGCGATGGCCTAATAGCATACCCCCTTTCACCATAAAGTGACATTTTCCCAATTAAGCACAAAATTGCAATCTTTGCATCTTTTGAGAACCATGGCCAAGTGACTCAAACACCAACCAAAGAAGTCACCCACAACCGAAAAGTCACCCATAAACACCTTAATAGTATCCTTCACCATATCGGAAAATGTAAACATCATATATCGTTGGAAGGTGTCAAGTGCATAACACAACCTAAATGCATTCTCTTGAAGGCGAACGTTCGATAAGGGCAAGTAAAAGTGGTCTTCTCTTGATCCTCCAGGGCAATAGAGATTTTCATGTAACCCGAATAATTTACAAGAAAATAGTACCATCATTTTTTTGCGAGTGTATCCAACATCTAATCCATAAGGGGCATAGGAAAATAGTCCTTCTAAGTCCATGAATTCAACATCCGGTAATCCATACAAACTCCCCATTCTGTCATCGACCTCATTAGAACAAACTCGTTTCTCTCATTATGTACTACTGTCATTCCCCCCTTTTTTGGTGCATTAAATAGGGCATACCCAACTACTATCTGCAATAGGATATATGACTCCGGCATCCCACCACTTAATGATCTCCTTCTTCACTACCTCTTGCATAAGTGAATTCAACCGTCTCTGGTGCTCAATACTGGACTTGTGATCGGGCATGAGTTGGAATTTGTGTAAAAAAATATCGGGAGAGATCTCAATAATGTACGCAATATTCCAACCAATGGCTCGTTTGAACCTTTTCAAAATTTCCACCAGACACTCTACTTCTTGCACATCAAATGTGCTGCAATGATTAGCGCCAAAGTGTCATCTGTACCAAGAATGCATACCTCAGATGAGGTGGTAGAGCCTTAAGCTCCAATATTGGAGCCTCATCAATAGATGGTCTCGAGGATGGATACTCACGATGCTTGGTATTCAACTCCAATTTCTATAGTTTGGACGTATTTTCATTCCGTTCAAGTGCCCTAACAAAAGACCCATACTCTTAAATACCATCACTTTAAAAATTCATTATCATTGCCTCTATAGCCTCGACAACCAAGCATTCTTTGATTTGTACCTCATACGTACTCTCAACCATGTAGGATATAACATATGCCTTTTGGATCTTCCCGCTCCGCTTTATGGACTTACAAATGTTGAATGTTGAATGTTGGTTCTTCTTTGTTCAACCTAAACTTCATATACCCTTTCTCTATATCAACCAAGGCACGACATGTAGCAAGGAACGGCCTCCCAAGAATAATAGGGACGTCCAATTTCACCTCACATTAAAGATTTACCAAATCGGCCAGAATTATAAATGACTCCACTTTCACGAGCACATAATGAAGTATCCCAATGGGCCTCTTCATTGTTCGATTGGCCATCAGTAATCGCATCGCATTGGGATTTGGGTCACCTATACCCAATTTCTTATAAATGAAAAGAGGCATCAGGTTTATGCTTGAACCTAGATCACATATTAATTTTGAAAAGTGTAATAAACTGATGGTACATGGTATAGTGAAAGCGCCCGAATCTTCCTTCTTCTGCACAAGAGATCTTGTGGCAATAGCACCACAATGCTATATTTGGTCCTCATCCTCAAAACCTACCCATCTCTTCTTTGTAACCATATGTTTCATGAACTTAGGATTACTTGGCATTTGCACCAAAGCTTCTATTAATGGCACATTGATAGAGAGTTGTTTCAAGATAGTGATAAAATGCTAGTAATTACAATCCTCAATCTTCTTCCCCAATATCAGAGGGAATGGTAGTGGAGATATAGAAATGGGGACCACTTTCTTTGGGACCTCTACTTCTTTTTTCAATTTTGTCGACCAATTCTCTACTAGTTTCCACCACATATTCATCATTTCTCATCTCGTCTTCAACCATAAACGTCCTAGGTGGATCAATCGTTTGCTTACCTCATCGATTAGTGATTGACATATAATGTCCATTATTTTTAAGATTATGAATTGTATTGCTAGGAAGAGTGCCTGATTGACATGGGTTCACACTAGTAGACAATTTGGCCATTTGTAACTCAAGATTCTTAATAGAGTCCATATGTGCTTCCACCTTTTAGCCAATTTTAGGTAAATCACTTCTCAATTCCTTTGTGTGCTCATTACAAGCATCAAACCTCCTCATCATCTTCTGCAACATATCCTCAACTCACACCATACTACCTCCACCATAAATAGGAGTAACCTCTTGATTTTGAGGTGGAACATAGGGCCCACTTTGATCATTTCTGTTACCATAGTATCCCCTATTGAAGGTGTTGTCGCAGTTGTAGTTTTCATCACGAACATATTTCCCCTTTCTATTGTAATTACCATAGTTTCGACCTTTATTTCCTTAGCCTTGATGGCAATTATCCAGATTGAAGCCTTGGGCATTCGATCGGAAAGCCCCCGTCTAATTATTCACTCATAAGTATCCTTTTCATACTAGTACTCATCCGCTGGTGGTGGTGGTTTATTCATGTAATTCACCACATTAGCTTTCTCTGCACCTCCAGTGGCATGTTTCAATACCAACCAAATCTTAGTTTTCATTTGATCCATCTCCTCATGAATCTCATCTGCAGCCGTATTATGTGTAGCTTGCACTGCAAACGTGTTTCTCCATGTGTCTGACATTCTAGTACTTCAAGCCTTGTTGCGAGAGATTTTCTCCAACTTCTCTGCAATCTCAACATATGTGCACTCACCATAACGACTACTGCTTTATTGTTATCATCTTGACCCCAATGGAAGTACTACTCATTATCGATGCGGTGGTTTAGAACGCCTCACATATACCCAGTAAATCTATCCCAAGAGCTACTTACTGACTCTCAAGGTAGTTCCACGAAGTTGTTCACTCTGTCCTTGTGGTTGAGATTCTTAGACACCGGGCAATACAAATCTAGGAACACATCCTTCAACTGATCCCAACTATAGATAGAATTATAGTGAAACTTAGTAAACCATATCACGGCATCTCCAGTCAAAAATAAAGGAAACACTCCCAGCCCAATGACGTTCATATCTAAATATGGTCTCCCCAGACAACTCTTACACAAAGACCTCCGTTTGGCTATGTCAGAATGTGTATCCTCTGATGGTAGCCCTGCGTACAAACCCTTTGCAGTGAGCATCTGCATCAAACTACTAGTTACCACGAAACTGTGCCCATGGGGTAGAGGAGGTTGGACAAGAGGCCCATCAGAGTCAGTGATGTTGAAATTGGACATATAAAACTCCTAAGGGTGTGGGACGGTAGGCGGCATCCTCAAAGCATCATCAACCTGATTTTCTGCAACTACTTGATTGTGAGTGTCAACCATTGATGGAAGCTGACGAATGATTCCATAACCTAGATGGGCAAGGTTCTGCTTATGTTCCATACTTCGAAGTGTACAGTTAAGTTCAGGATCAAATTTCGATTCTTCGAAGTGTACGGTTAAGTTCAAGATCTAATTGAATTAGCGGGTCTCCTCAGCTCCGTGTACTTAGCATACATTAGAACTAGACCTGACAGAAACAAAAAAAAAGTAAAGTAAAATCTGGAAATCGTTCAATAAACATCCGTAACATTATTAAGGTTAATCTAAAAGCCACTTTCCCTGAAAGCGGCAGCAAAAATCGATGCACTCAAATTACACCTCCCTAAAGAAGTATAGGCGGTCGTATAAAGTAAAGAACCCCACTAGTAGGTTGGGGTTGATCCCACGAGGAAAATGTTTTAGACTTAACTTTAATGTACAATTGCTTCTATTTAGTCAAGTTCTTTATGAAAATGTATGATTAAAGAGGTTTTTTTGTGAAAGAAAATTTTTCAATATCTCTAAGTAAAAAAAGTGAAAGGAGTAAAGCTTTGGTTTTTATCAAGTTGTGAGAGAAACTAGGGTGTAAGTGTTCCTCATAGGTTCATAACGTGGTATTCCTAGATATAACAAATCTTCCCTAGTGTTTTGCATGCAAAGTGATAACTTAGGTATCTCTAAATCCTTGAACCAACATTTAGAGAATTTCACCCTGTACCTTGGTCAGGCTATGTGTGTATAAGCTACTAACCCTTACTTTTACTTCATATTAAGCATCATATTCGATGTATGGCTTAGTTATTACTTCGCACCAATCTAAATAGTTTATTAGATAGTATCCCACTAAATATATCTTGATAAGTTTTTTCCTATTAACCACCTCCTTGGTACAACAAGTAGCATTATGATGAGTTCATACACGTGCACTTGTTGAAAAGACTTCTAATCGAAAGAATTATAAATACATGTAATAGCCTATTTGTTAATTGTTATTAGGCTAGGTCTACTATGTTAATCACCCATGGTTTTGGCAATCCTAGTTGTGGATTTAGTTACACATGCACATAAGAACACAATTCATAGTTATTAAACAATAAAACATGAACTTACTTTAAATTCAAAGAAAATCAAGAAATTCAACTTGAAATAACAACAAATCACTTGAAACGAAATACAAAAATTGAAATAATGTTAAAGTTGCAAAACCCAATCTCCAAACACAACCTAAGAACAATAGTAATCAAATCCAACCCCCAAAACTAGGTTTTTATACTCTATTTATAATAACATTGTCCTAAAGGAAAGGATTAAAATAAGGAAAGTTGTCCAAAAAACGTGGTTGTAATCGACGGCCCCCACAGAGGTCCGTAAAAAATGACGGACCATCGACTTACTCTCTCAGTCAAGACTTAGCATCTTTTTTCATCCTTCATGTAGCACCCTCTCTGAATCAATTGATGGACCAACACCAAGGTCTGTCGATGCATTTTTCGTTCGTTGATGCCTTATGTCAATTCCATACTTAGACACTGTTCAACTTCGGGTACTGGAACTATCTCAGAATTTATCGACGATTAAACAGGATGTTCTCTCGATTCTTCCTTAGATTTCCGTAGCCCCACACTTGGTTAGATTTCTTCAAGTTTCTCTAGATGCCTCAACTATCAGTCAACGGTCACAATTTATGGTGCATCGATGGAACGACGGACCGTCGATGGTCTTCGTGGGTCACCTCTGCACTAGATCTTAGTTGCCTTCTGCGTTTTGGGTTTGGACATTTTTCCTGTAACACAAAGATAAAAAAATGTTAAGACTACTACAAAAAGGCTCTAGGCACACACAAATATTAAGGAAAAAGTATTGAATGTACCGCGAAACCAGGGTACATCAATACACTATAAAAATATAGTATTACTAAGTCTAATAGAATACATAAATAAGAGAAATAAATAATTTCTATGCCCTCGAGTAAAATGAGGACATACTTCAACTTGCTTGAACAATCCTATAATCCAATCTTAGCTCCAAAAAGCACCTTCACCTACAAATAAGTTTAGAGATACATAAAAGAATGGAAGTAGTACAAAGACATCTACTAAGTATGGCGTAATGCATGAAAATCATGAAAACAAACATTTATTGGAAATATGCATTTTTTGATTTAAATATCATAATATAATAAAAAGAAATACATTTAACAACTTAGGAACACATAAGAATTCACTTATTCAATTTAGGACATTTTTAGAAAACCTTCCAGTAAGGTCGTGTAACTTTACAGTGACTTAATCCACTGTTTCAGTAAAGTTTGTCAACTTCACAAGGAACACTTCCTAGGATGCAATCCTCTTACTAAAAGCTATCCTAAGACTCACTTAAGTAAGACAAAAAGAGATTGCACATACACTCTCTCTAGGCACACATTAATGATCCTTAAGACAACCTATAATGAGAAACACATACTTACAATATACCTATCACATGAACATGAGATTGTCCTACCAAAGGTGATTCAAAGATTCACTTGAGTGAGTTGGGAAGTTACTGCAAGGTATTGCTTCTAGGTATCATATTCAACATCAACTTTTCGAGTTTCTTCATTTCTCCCATTCCCTTAATGAATATTATCTCATGTACAAAGATACAGAAAATATTCAAACAACCAAATGCAATAGAAATGTATGTTTTTATTCTATATGGTGATACACTATTACAAAGATTCATACTCATGAAAATGTATAAAAATTCCATCTTTTGGTCGCAATTATAGTCTATCTTTTCCTACTTGTAATGAAGAATTGTGACGGAAGAAGCAAGACTGGAGTGGTTATTTATGGCTTAGACTACATCAAAATATAGATAGAAATTATTTCGCTAAAATATAGAATATGATTATTTTTATTGATATTTGGTCTTGGAATTAGCAAGAAATATTCTGCTTTAGGACTTGCACTTTTTTGTAGTTAACTGCAAATATTTGCAATAACAAAAAAAGATTAAGTCTCAAACATGCTAACCTTATTTGTTCTTTTGTACTCGGGAACACAATTGTTTTTTCTCTGTTATAACATGATCAAACTATGAAATAAATGAAGCATTGAAGAGAATATTGGGTACTATTGAGTTATAACATATCAATGATTCTAATCTTCTCGTATAAAGAGGAAGCAACATAACTTTGTGAAGCTAGTCATAGAGAGAGTTAATGATCTCTTTTATTTAAATAGTAATGAATTATCAAAATTCTTTGAAATCATAGTTCAATGATACATAATATGTTTTTCAACGTTTGAACAGCTTAATTATAAGTCCATTCATCTTATAGTAAAGGATACGGACTGTACGTTCTGTAAATCATAGGGACACATAATATTTTCATGCGTAAAGCATGAAAAATAATAATATGGGGAGAACTTGTAATCAATTTAAATGAAGGAGAAGTAATAGAAATAGAAAAAACATTCTTATTATGTTTTAAAGCCAAAATCTCTATTCAAATTTCTAAGTCTGTACAATCTTTCCTCCTCCATCCCGATTATTCTCTATAAGTAAAAAAATATAGATTGTAGTCACTAACAAAAATATGCTTCATTTACACTTGTATGTGTATATAAGTTATTATTATATTGCATTTACATACTTTCTTAAGAACGTAATCCTATGATTAGAGACACCTTGATCACTAGTCACTTCTTATCTCTTTATGATGACATTCTTAGAGTTAAGGATACTTTAGTTATATCCTAGCATACATTGTTATTTCTAGGTCAAAGAGAATAAAATAATAATAGTCTTCAACTTTTAAATAAAATCAATTTTATAGTTTATTAGCAAAAAATATGACTGAAATTTATCTTTGTAAATAAGTTCAAAGAGCTCTCCACCTATAATCTCACATAAATAGCTTCTAGTTACCATGAGATTGAGAAAACGAATGAACATAGCTTTGCATTTTATATCCGGTTGAGGAGAAGCATCATTGAAATATACATGAGGGCATAAAAGAAGTTTCTCAAAAAAATCACATCAGATGTAAATTTATTCTTGGTATTGAAGGTGCACTTATCAATCATCTTTCTACTTTGACATTTCAATACATATGAGTACTTTTTAGGAAGTCTATGGATAATAAGACAAACACTTGGAAAACATTGGGACTACTTACAAGGTAAACAATACTTATTTTTGGATACAATGAGGTAAAATATTTCAGCATACAATGAGGGAAGAGAATCAAATTAAAGACTACTTGGAAAACATTACTATAAAACAAAAAATTGTGTATTCACAAATTTTCAGAGAATGGATGCGAAAGCAAGAAAATTTATAAATATGGCGGAGCTACACACCTAAGGGTTGTTAGATGAACACATTTCGTCAATATTTTTTTTGAATGTTTAGATTAAATATCGATATTTTTGTATAGATATTAATTGTTGAACATCCTTGAAATAAAAGAGATCAGATATAGCTATGTGTCTAAAGCAATGCAAAATATTCTTAGAGGCCTGGGTAGGACCTTGGGCTCCTACACTACATTTAGTTGTATATAAATTTAACAAAGGTCCTCTTTTTTTTGTTAAAGAAAAAAATAAATGAAGAACTCTCCTTTATTATTAGAAAAAACAAGAAGATCTTTATTACTAATCATAACGAGCAAAGGATATCATTTAACGTTTGACTTTCTCATCTTAAAATTTTAAAATACTTCTGTATCAAAAAGAAGGACCTATAGATTCTATTTTCTTTTAGGTTATTAATTGAAGAAGTAATTGGAGTATAAAAAGAAAAGTACATAAATAAGTAATAACCCCATTAGAGACAGGTACAACGAAATTCAACATTTTGTTCGTTCGGATTTGATTGTGTCGGTTTAAAATAGAATTACTTCTCTCTTTATTGGTAACATTTTGATTTTAGTTTTCCCCGTAACATGGTTAATGTCACAAGATTGAACCAAAAATTTGTACACTTGACATAACTTTAGTTTAGTACCATAAGATTTAATTTTTTTTTCTTAAATATATCAAGTCAAACTAGGTCACTGCTTAAGAAATGGAGTGAGTACTACATTTTTTTATTTTGATTAAAAAATTAAGTGACCCTCGTTCATAAATGTATGAACACGCTTGACAAAAAATAGTCGCTCGGTCGTTAATCATCAACGACAAATTATAAAGTTTACATCTAAAAGACTAGCGATAAGGAGTTAATGGGCAAGGAGAACTACAACTTAGATTTTTCTTATATAGATCATTTACATAAGACACAGGGTACATAAGAAATGTGAGACATTATTTTACCTAGACTATTTAAATCTAGAAAAAGAAGAGGATTTGAGCTAGATGGGGACATTTTAACCTAGAAGAAACTTTAATAGGTAGTATGATTAGGTTGAAATAAGCTCCCACACACTTTATTCAAGCACCACCCGATGTAGAACAAATCTTAGATGATTGAAAGAATGGGAAAAAAAGTATTAATCACCAACCTAATAATTAAGCATCCTTCCATGTTATATGATCCAGAAGTAATGCACAAGGAGCACAGTCTCCTGAATGAGAGAACACAACTGGAAATGCAATTAGGTTAGCTGAAATTGACAAGTGAACTAGAAAATAAGGAAAATACAGAACACTTACTCTTATTTAGTTGATAAACTGGAAAGCGAGGAGACAAATTCAACACTAGTCCATTACATGAGGTGGTAAAACTTCTTCTTATACCAAAGAGGGAACATTTTTATGTTCTTAGATATGAAGGAGAGAGAAGGAAAAGAGGCTAATTTAGAAAATCCATGACCTAACGAATTATTATGGGGATTAGTTTTTGGTCTCGATCTGAAGTGGGTTGTGTCTGTTATATTGTTTTGTTATATCTTAATATATTTGGGTTTTAGGCCCAATGATTCATGTATTCGTATTTGAAAATTATAAATAAAAAGCCTAAAAATTTTACAAAAAAGACTATTTTCTAGTAATAATCTATGTAGTTAAATATTAATTGAGTTATGACAAACTCTTTTTTCATATTTAAAAAATTAATACATTTAATTGTATTCACTAAGAATCACTAATTGATCATACTTCAAAAATTAAATAAAGTTATATACTTCATTGGCTGAGATGTTTCAATCGAGGGTGCGTTTTAAAAAACCCAGTTGTACCTCCTCAAGTAGGATATTTTTATATAAAAAGTTCATCTCAACTATACATCACTTGATAATTATAAGAAATGCTAAATATGTATTATGCTTTTAGAGTATATTCTACGTATATTACAAATATCATCAAAATTATGTACATTATTTGTTCATAAACCACTAATAATCTACTAAAACATTAAGGTCTGATAATGATTTACGATAAATACTCACATAAATAGGAAACATCATTATTCATAGCGTAAAAGTTAAAGAAAATAAGAAAAACTACATTTATCTAATTTTTCACATGCGAAATTCAGAAGAAATTTCACACAGAAGTATTAATCACCTTAAATGATACATTTTCAATTATATATTTCAGCGAAATATTGTTCTCTATTATCAAATGCAGTTATTCAATAAAATGATAGAGAAATATTCCGTCTCATAATTTCTCCTCTTTTGATCATAGTTATGTTATTGTATATATAAGAATCATATTTTATAAATTAAACAAATAAAATCATAAATTTACCCAATATTATGATCTATAAAATGCAATAAAAACAAATAGCTATTTGAAATGCCTCTAACGAATAGTATCTCTAGCTATGAGGAGATATAAAAATTTCCTCTATTGCTTGCATAATGGTTCATTAAATTACTTGACAACTCATAAATTTAGAATATATTTTAAAAAAACTAGCTCAAAGAAATCTAACATATATCATGGTAAATTTTGGGACAATTTCTCAGTCACGGGTGATGTGTACTTTACGAAACATTAAAAATAAAAGGTTAAATACGATTAAAAATGGAGAAAATGTATAAAGAATAAGTAGAAAAGTAATTTAATTGCTGCTTAAAATCAAAGGACAATAGGAGGGTTTTTTAGCTGCTTTAAAGAGGACATCCTAGACATAGAAATAATTCAAAACTATGAAATATTTAAAGATTGTAATGATTTACCGTAGTTGTTTACCATCAAATTTATGAAATTTAAAGTTCTATGTAACTGTGTTATAACCTACCAGAAGCATAAATTTGATTTAGAAAGTTAAATTTCTTGTATGATTACAAGTTTTTTTGTTACCATATAATTCATTGTTGTGGTAACTTTATCATTCTTATATTTTTTTCCTTATTAATATTCCTGTGGATTTCATTGTTAACTAAACTTGTTCCGGATGCTACCTCATAATTGTCACGACCTGGGCCTACACCCAGACGAGCAGGCACCCAAGAAGAATTTTTGGTCCCAAAGCTGAAACACCTCAGCTTTGGAACGGGATAATTTTATAAAAAACTAAAATAGAAGGGCAAAATTGACAATTTTGTAAGTTAGTCTTGAATTGTGAGTTTTTGGTCACCGTTGAATGACCATAAAATTCAATTAAAGATGAATTAGGTGGATCATAAGATATCAAATAAAATATATTTTAGTACTCTTATCAAAGACACCGTGTTTGCTAAATTTTAAGTTTAAATGACAAAAAATATGCCTGTCTGAAAGTCTATTGAGTTAAGGTAGTTCATCTGTTGTTTGGGGGGGTTAGATTGGTATTTTCCTTACCCCATTAGTATTAAGAGTGGTTTTCACCTAATTACGAGTAAATCATGATTAGAATCATTCTAAATTCTAAGAATGTTCAATAACATTGAGATACGTTCAAGAGGAAAAGAGCGGAAAATTTAATCGTTCATCAAATTTGAGGATTTTTGTCTAGGATTTGATTCGTTCGAGATATGAAAGGTTCCATAGTGTTGTGTTTTTTCTCCCTCACACCAATCAAGCGATCTTTTTACCTAAAAACTTAGTCTTAAATATTGAATTGTTGAGTTCCTTAAAGTCACTTTAATTGAATTGGTAATGGTGTTTTCTTTTGAGTTCTTAAGGCGAGGGTTTGTGAATGAGTTAAGTAAATTGATAGCTCGTTGTGTGGGTATTAATATTCTTGGCCATAAGAATTCTTGTGTTTTAAACTAAGATTATGCAATGTGTATGAGTTGAATCGAGTTTGGGAGAGAAAGAATAGGTTAGGCAAAATTATGCACCAAGGTCTGTGTTGAGGATACATACTCCACTATTTCAAAAATTGTTTTGCGACCGAATATTTTAATTATTCTCGGTGTTGAAGTTACGCTCCTAAATCTTTGCCTTCACTCTTTATTTATTATCAACTATCTAAACCGCATCAATCATTGAGAGACCCTACATCCTAATCATAATTCTTGAAATCACATTTTAAATTCAAGATTGGGTTTAGAGTAAAATCCGGGGGATTCCTTTGATTCATTTTGGGAAGCCTTTTACAAAAATTTAAAACATGTTATAAGACTTGAGTATTTGAAGATGAGGATGAAGAGAGTTGAACATTATTTTTCAAAATGAATATATGGGATATCGTCAATCAAGACAATGACAAATGAAGCTAGGTAACTTCAAAACACACTATTCACGAGATCCATAAATGTCGCCGGGTTATTATTGATACCAAAAGACATTACCAAGAACTCATAATGACCATATCTAGTGTGAAATGCCGTTTTTTGTATATCATCACCTCTCACCCTATGTTGGTGATACACCGATCTCAAGTCAATCTTAGAAGAGTAGTTTAACCATTGGAGTTCATAAAACAAGTCGTCAATCCGAGGGAAAGGACACTTGTTCTTAATAGCGACTTTATTGAGTTGGCAATAATTGATACACATTCTTAGGGAACGATCCTTCTTCACAAAGAATACCGCAGCACCATGGAGAAACACTAGGTCTAATGAAGCCTTTGTCTAGTAAATCTTTGAGTTGAGCCTTCAACTCTTTCAATTTGGCCGGATCTATCCGTTAAGGAGGAATTGAAATGGGATTCGTATCCGGTAACAAGTTGATACAAAAATCAATTTCCTATTCAAGAGGAATACCAGGAAGTTTATTAGAAAAGACCTCAAAAAATTCCCTCACTACGGGGAATGACTCAATGAGAGGAATTTCGGAGTCTAAATATTCGACTCTAACTATATGGTATAACCACCCTTTAGAGATCATTCTACAAGCTTTTAAATAACCAATGATACGACTTCTAGCAATAGAATTTCCCCCCTTCCACTCTAATACGGGATCATTGGGAAATTTAAACTTCACCACCCTCGTTCTACAATCTATAGAAGCAAAGAAAATATGCAACCAATCCATACCCAATATGACATCAAAATCAATCATATCAAGTTCGACTAGTTCAACAAAAGTAACTCTATTGGGAAATATTATAGGACCGTTTCTATACACCCTTTTTGCAACAATCAATTAACCCACCAGGGTAAACACCATAAAAGACTCATTCAAGATAACCGAAAAATGTCAAAATCATTAGCTACTAGAGAAGTAACAAATGACAAGGTAGCACTGGGTTCCAGTAAAGCATATACATTAATAAACAAGACATCAACATACCGGTCATTATGGCGAGGGATGTCTCTTGCTCACCCCTAGAGCCGAGAGCATAAAATTTATTCTTCTTCGGAGAATCATTAAAACAACTTGCTTGCCCACTCTCCTTGTGTTGACCCTTTAAATTTGGGCTATATCGAACCTTGTGCCCACTTTACCACAACCAAAAAAAACTATTTGTTCCCTTAAGGGAATAACCATAATGCTTCTCGCCACACTTTCTATAATTGACTTTTTGGTATGTGAACTTGCACCCCTTCCCTTTTGAGGCTTAGGGTTAGACACCCTATGCTCACGAGTCTTAGGGAACTTTGAAGGAACTTGATTAGAAAACATCTTTTCTTACCTAGGATTGTCTTGGATATCAAGCCTACCCTTTGACGAACCACTATCAAAAGATCTTGCCCTCTTGTAATCTTTGCTCTTTTTCGTAGCCCTTGCCTCTTCCACTTGTTGAGAATGAGCCATGATCCGAGAATGTTCATATTGTCAAGTATCATAGCCTAATAAAATTATTCTTGCAAGTCATTCGGCACTCCTATCAAAATACGGTTTATTTCATCCGTAGGATTGAAACCAAAGAAGGAACATGTTTTGACAATTTAGTAAATTACAAGGAGTATTCAAGCACACTCATACCTCTTTGACGAAGGTTGATGAACGCTACCAATTTAGCTTCCCACTTCTCCCTAGGAGAGAATATATAGAGAAAAGGTTTTCTGAATACCTCCCAAATCATGGGTCCACCCCTCAAAGGCCTATTGTCCCTCCATTGGACGTACCATGCTTGAGCCACATCTTTGATCTGGTAAGTGTCTAACTCGGTCTTCTTACTTGTATTCAACACCATCGCATAAAGGATCTTGTAGACTTCATCAATGAAATCTTGGGGGTCGTCATCAACGTTGGACTCATAGAAACTAGGGAGATTAATGCTTGTGAAATTCCTCAAATGGGAGGTGATACGCTCAAACTTACTTCTCAAATAAGAAGTAAAGCGGTCGTGTCAAGTAAATAACCCAACTAGTAAGGTCGGGATCGTTCCCACAAGGAAAATAGTTTAGACTTAACTTAAATCTATTATTACTATTGTTCAGTCAATTGCTTCCTTGGAAAGCATAAAATGATAAAAAGGGGGGTTTATATTCCTAGATAAATGAAAATAACTAGCGAAATAAAAGGAGACAACTAACAGCTTCGAATGCTGGAGTTTAATCAATTAATCAAAGTAACTAGGGTTTACGTGTTCCCCACAGGTTCATAACTTGATAAGTATAACTATAAAAATTCTTTCCTAGTATCTTGCATGCAAAGTGATAAGTTATGTATTTCTAAATCCTTGGTCCGGCATCTAGAAAACTTCACTCTGCACCTTAGTCCGGCTACGTGTGTTGCTATCCTAACCCTTATCTTTACTTCATATTAAGCATCGTATTCGATATTTGACTAAGTTATTATCTCGTATCAATCAATACTAGCCTATTAGATAGTATATACTAATTCTATGTTGGTAGTTCTTTTCCTATTATCTACCTCTTTGATCCGGCAAGTAGCATTAAGGCCAGTTCTAACGTTGGCCATCCGTTAAAAAGACTTCTATGCGAAAGAATTATCAATACATGCAAGACACTATTCTTGAATTGTTATTTTAGTTAGGTTTTACCTCATTATTTGCCTATGGTTCCCACAACCCTAGTTATGGAGTTTAGTTACCCATAGTCATAATCACAATATTCAAATATATGGTATAAGAATTCATGTACTTACTTTTATGAGAAAGAGTAAAATCCGAAAGTTCGCTGGATTAATCAACAAAAATTACCAACAAACAATTCAAAGAGTCTCAAAATAATCAAGAATCTAAAAATAATCAAGGGCCTACCCAAATAATCTAGAGTTTAACCTAATATTCCCGAGTCTAACTAATAATCCCTAGTCTAACCTCAAAAACGAGGTTTGTCGAACTATTTATAGGAAATAAAAACCTAATTAAACAAGGACTCTATTTGTTGGAAATCTTTTAAAACTTTGCTGGGTCGAAAGACCTAGCGACGGATCATCGTGGTCATGATGGGCCGTCATGTATTTTCTCATCCCATACTTGTGCAATTTCTTCTGCTACTATCTTTATTACCCTTGACGGTAGGCACAACGGTCCATCAAGGGTCTCCGTTCCAAAACAATTGAACTCTTAGAATATGGGTACTTGGACTACTTCTCTGATCTTCATGACGAACCTGCAGGACGGACCGTCATGGATACGACAATCCGTCACGCTTTCCGTAACCCCACACTTGGTCACACTTCTCGATCTTCGTTCAGCAGCTGCACTACGTTGATACCTATGGACCGTCACAAGCTCCGTAAGTGGTCTCTTTTGCATTTATTCTCTCAAAAACCTCCGCATTCATCTTTGGACATATTTCCTGCAAATAAGGAGAAAATTATATAAAAAATAGCACAAAAAGTCTTTTGGACACACAAAACTTAAGGAAAAAGTATTAATAATACTGTGAAACCACGGTGTATCAATACCCTCAACTTAAATTTGTTGTTTGTCCTCAAGCGACGCACTATGACTCAATACAAAATGTTTGTACAATTTTTTTTTATTAAACGACCCTTGTGGTAGGTCAGGGGCTAAGCAACACCCCCAGACCTTATCATTTATTATAAAAATTGTACAATGAGGGGGACATAAACCTTTACCTCCTATCCTAAGTTGGGATTTATAGTTAATTAACCATTAAGGTTTATCAACTTAATCCCTTACAATTGAGTTTTAATATAGTAAACAAAGTACCTAGAGAGGACTCCTCTCTTATTACAAAGTTTTGTAGTAAAAATAAATGAGGGAGACTCTACCTTTTACAAGAAAGTCTATTAAAAAGAAATTACAATCCTTTCCAGGAATAGTAAATCAGGTAAGAGAATATATACCAAAATTAGCAGATTATCTAAAACCATTACATAAAAAACATAAAAAAGATGTAGAATATCATTTTGATAATAAAGATAAAGAACATATAAAAAAGATTAAGAATCTATGTAAAAAATTACCAAAACTATATTTTCCTGATGAAAATAGAACATTCACTTACATTGTTGAAACAGATTCGAGTGATCATAGTTACGGAGGAGTTTTAAAATACAAATATGAAAAAGAAAAAATAGAACACCATTGTAGATATTATTCAGGATCTTACACAGAAGCACAAATAAAATGGGAAATAAATAGAAAAGAATTTTTCCTTATAGCTCTTGTTGTTGGTGTAGCTTCTGGTCTGAGTAGACTTAGTATCCACTGTCTTAATTCTTCCATATCTGCTTCTCGTATATCTCTGCAGTTCGAATAAATAATTGTCTGATCTCTGTTGTAATATGTCCATATTGCATTTTCGTTTAAATAATTATTTGTTATCTCGTTTAATATGGTAGCTATTCCAATAATCCTTTTGTTTGCATAAAATTATGGAATATCTACTTTTTGTATCTCTTCCTGCATATCTATCTTTTCAGGGATTATCATTTCCCTTGTTAATCCAATCTTTATAACTTGGATTGTAGGTTTGACTTCGTCATATAATATTTCTGCCGTAGCTGAATAGAATTTTATATAGAAAAGAGTACCTTTGGTTACTCTCTTATATTGTAAAAATGCTTTATATAGTTCTGGTATCTTGGATATCTCATCTCCTGTCACTGTATATACTGTGCTTAACAAGCCATAGTTGTAGATTCATATAACAAAAATGAACAGATTTTCAGATTTATTATAGTACTATACAAGTATTGAAATTATGGTGGTTGCTTGATTCTCTTCAACTTCTTTCTTCTGAATAATGGCATTACCATTTTCTCCAAAATATAACTTCCTCTAATTGCTCCAATTAATTGTTGAGAAGTATAAAAATGTTGTATTATATCCAGCTTATGACTATATTTAGCTAACATATCAGCCGTGCCATTAGCTTCTCTATAGATATGTTTACATTGAAAATACTCCATTTTGTGACGAAAGTTCTTTAATCTGCTCGATTGCTTGTTGACATCTCCAAGGTATGCATATTATATTGTTTATCCATTTGCTCAATAACTCAGAATCAACCTCCATAATAATACTCTTACATATCCGTATTGAACACACCAACTAAGTCCATACAAACCAGCTTGTATTTCTGCAAAATTGTTTGTTCCAAAACCAAAAGGAATAGCAAATGCATAAATCAAGTTACCTTGATGATTTCTTAATATTCCTCCTCCACCAGTTTGACCAGTATTGTGAATTGTACTTCTATCTGTATTTAATTTAAAAGTGCCTACTGTTGGTTATTCCAGCGTACCATGATTATTTTAATCTGTTGTTGACACTGCTCCACAATGTGGATCAAACTGTCCCAACTAAGTTGATATGGTATATTAGGAAAAGTTATATGTATAGCCTTCATGATATCAGAAAATATAGAATATTCTACCCTTTGTATACTTGATTGTTTACCTCCATACTTGACAGCACAACTGTTTTTCCACAAATTCCAAAAATTAAACATAGGTAAAATGTTAACAATTAATTTTTGTACCTCATTGTATATTGGAAGGCTTCTCCAATGCAGTAAAATGCTTCTAATATTTGTATTATTGGTTTCAGCTCCCATTCTTGTATCATGAATTCTCCAAATTTTTTTAGCAAAGTTACCATTGATTAAAATATGATCAATATCATCTTTTCCATGTCTATAGCAACAATAACAGTCAGCCTCTTCTTTTCCAAATTTCAATAAACTTTCATTAGTAGGTAATTTACCTCTCAAAGCTCTCCAAATAAAGAAAGAGACTTTGAAAGGAATACTTTTGTGCCAAATACATTTATTAATAGGATCAGTAACTTTTTTCTGCCGTATGATTCTCCAAGCAGAAGCTATTGTAAATTTTCCATTATCCTCAGGCATCCAAATTGCAGCATCTAATCTTCCTTCTTTATATTGAAAGCTGTGATTAAGAATGGAAGGTATCAACAATGGAGGTACATTCTGTCTGATAGCTCTTTCATTCCATTTTCCATCATCTAGAAAATCTCCAATTTTCATATTGTTAACACTAGATTCCTTGTCACAGTATGTAGCTAATGCACCATCCCCCAACCAATAATCCCACAAAAAACTGCAATTCCCAGAATGGATCTTCCAACTAATATGATTTTCCACTTCATTTCTATTCCTTGTAAGATATCTCCACATTAGAGAATTTCCTGTATCATACTTCTTGGCAACTATATTAGTTCTTTGACAATATTTTGCCTTTAAAATTTGACTCCACAGGGATTTTTTTGTTCTAAATTCCCACCAGTGCTTGTATTGAAAAGCCATACACACATCTTCTAAAAGTCTTACACCAATAGCTCGTTCTTCATAAGGATATGCTAAACTTTCTCAAAAAGCCCAATGATACTTCTTCTTCTCTTTATCAGTACCACTGAAAAAGTCAGAAATGATTCATTTAATATACTTGACGGTGGTTTTTGGAGGAGCAATGGCTGACAGAGTATGAATAGGTATTGACTGCAGAACATGTTTCATTAGAGAAATTTTTCCTCCAAAATTCAGAATCTTACATTGCCAACCAGCTACTCTGTTAATAATTTTCTCAACCAAATCAGAATAATAAATGATTCTTTGACCCCCAATGTACAAAGGACAACCTAAATATGTTATAGGACTGTCCTTCATATTAAAACCAGTTTCACTCTTTATAATATCAATAGTCTCTTGCTTGGTATTTGCAGTCACCATGAAATAACTTTTTTCTTTATTAACATGTTGATCAGAAACCTTTTCATAATTCAATATAGTATTCATAATAAGTTGTAAGGACCATCTTTTAGTAGAAGTAAATATGATTATATCATCTGCAAAGCTTAGATGATTAATCTGAGGTCCTCTACTATCCATGTGAAAGCCACTATATAAATGGTTTTGATAGAGCATATTAAGCTGTCTAGATAAAACCTCAGCCCCTAAAATAAATAGGGATGGTGATAAAGGGTCCCCTTTTTTAAGACTTCTAGTAGAGTGAAAGAAGCCATGTCTTTTGCCATTGATGATTATAGAGTACCAATTATTACTCATTATTCTCCAAATTCTGTCAATGAAGACTTCACCAAATCATAGCTTCCTCAATACTAAACAAGTATAGGACCAAGAAACTCTAGCATATGCTTTTACCATATCCAAGTTAATCACAACATTGTTACCCTCATTTGGCAACTTGATACCATGAATAATTTCTTGTGCTAACTTAATATTTTCATAATGCCTCTTCCTTTTACAAAACCAAATTGATTTTCTGAAATAATAGAAGGTAAAATAGGAGCCAGTCTACTGCTAATAATCTTGGAGATGATTTTATTTGTGAAATTACTAAGGCTAATAGGTCTGAAGTCCTTAAGCTTGTTAGGATGATCCACTTTGGGTAATAATATCAAACAAGCATGAGTCATATATTTAGGCATGTCATTACCATGAAAAAAGGACTGAGCAGCAGCAAGAAGATCCTCTTTGATAATATCAAAACATAGTTGGAAAAATTTGCCCCCAATACCATCTGGTCTAGGAGCAGAATTAGGGTTCATTTGCATAACCACCCTTCTCAACTCCTCCAAAGTAGGAATCTTTTCCAATTCATTATTTTGATCCATATCAATAATCTTAGGAATACACTGTAGAATATCCTCCATAATCTTCTCTGTTTTGCAAGTGAACATCTTTTTATAATAAGCACAAGCTTCCCTTGCTATATTCTCCTCACCTTGAATCTATTCACCATTATTATTTTCAATCTTATGTATCAACATTCTTTTCCTTCTTCATCTCATTATAGCATGAAAATAATTAGTTTTGGAATCACCTTCTTTTAGCCAATTAATCTGAGTTTTTTATTGAAGAATAGCACGCTCAATTTTCCGAATTCTTATATACTGTGCATTTACTTCTTGCAACTTCTCTCTGTTTTCCTTAGTATTATCATGCAAAATAATATCCTCTGCTTCTCTAACCAATTCTTCATACTGTTTAACCTTCATAAAAACATCTCCATATTCCTTTTTGGACCAAATCACTAGAGTAGCAGTTAGTCTCCTCATCTTAGTATGTAAAATCCACATGGGATTTCCTACCACTTTCTTTTTCCAACAATTTTCAACAGTCTGTAAAAAAGATTTATTCTCAGTCCAGCAATTAAGAAATTTAAAATACTCAATCACTGAATCCTTATTATCACTCATTTCAAGCATTAAGGGACAGTGATCAGATCCCACAAATGGAAGATGAGTGATATTTGTTTGAGGCATCTTCTCCAACCAATTATATTAACCAAACCTCTGTCCAGTCTTTCCCATATTCTAGCCCCATCTTTCCTATTATTACACCAAGTGTAAGGTTGACCATTATAACCAATATCCACTAAACCACAAAATTCAATAATGTTGATAAAAATCATAACTTTTATTTATTTTGTAAGCACTACCACCACTCTTTTCATGTGTAGAAGAAATAACATTAAAGTCACCAATAATGCACCAAGGATGACTAGTTTTAGCCAACTGAGTCATACTATCCCACAAAGGTCTCCTCAAATTATCCCTACATTTTGCATAATCATAAGTGACAATGAATGGCTCACTACAATCATCATGTTGAACTTCACAAGTGACTTGTTGTTGATTAATATCCAGCACCTTACATTTCACCTCACTAGACCAGAAACCCAAATTTTGTTATTAGAATTATTGTAACATTAATCCATAAGAAGCTTGAATTCTATAAGAGATTGATTAGCAAAAGGCTCAAGAATGGCAATCATATACATATTATGAATTTTCCTTAAGTTTATTAGTCTTTGAAGAGAACCAAAGGTATTAATGCTCCTAGCATTCCAACAAATAAACTTAATCATTATAACCCTCTAATCCTAGCTCTAGTATTAGGTTTATTAACACTAGCACTTTTGTTTTTCCTTGAAATTTTTCTACCCCTTGGAGATAGTCCCTGTTTTCCAGTAGCTTCCCTAACTTCCTCAATATTAGAACTAGGGAGCATAGGAACTTCTTGAAAAAGATGTTTATTAGTAATTTCCTCACCAGTGTCTATACGTTCATCTAAAGATTGAGTATCAATATCATACTCCTCTTCAGATTCTATAGCCCTATAATCATCCAAATAGTCATCCATATCTTTATGACCTAACAATTCTTGACCTGTATCAATTTTATTCTTATTCTTCTTAGTTTTCTTAGATTTTTCGGCAATCATTTTATCAGGAGGTTCCCTATCATCAATTATAGGAAACCCCTGATCAACAACTTTCTCCTTTCCTTTGTATAATCTATTATCCTCCTGACAATAAACAACCTCACCTCCAACAGCTACACCAACAGAGACAATATCCATATTTAAATGACTTGGATTAGGTAAAGTACCTGAAACATTTACAGGAGTTTGTTCTATTCTGTGTACCTGTTCTGTCCTTCTTTGTTGCATATTGAACTCCTCTCTATTAATAGTACTTCCTTCCATATAAATATGCCCTGATTTCTTCTGTTGTGACCTGTTAATATTTAATAATATTCTGCTGTCTTTGTTCATGAATTATATTTGTTTGTTCCTCCCTTTCTTCTCCAATGCTTACATCTTCCTGCAAATCAAGATCAATATAAGTATTTTTAGTGGGAATGGAATTTATACATGTATGTATTTGCTGCTGTTGAGTTGTCCTATCAGCATGAAATGTAACTTGCTGAGTATTATTTCTCCTCTGAATTTGCCATTCTTCATGCTGTAATTGTTGTTTATTTTGACCTTGATTTCTTTGAGGATTTAATTCTCTTTCCTTCTGCCTGTATCCATGTTTTTAGCAGCCTGCATGTCTTTAGGAATGTTAGAAGTATTGTCCTTCCTATTTTTATTTTTATCTAAATCCTTCTTCCCTTTACTGTCTTCATCCCTTTGTTTAATTATACAATCAACTTCTTTATGACCTTGATGTTTCCAATAAAAACAGTAGTCAGGAATACTGTCATAATCAATCTTTTGCCATCTCCCATCTGTGATGTCTTCACCTTTGTACCCCATCTAGATATGAGGAGGTCTCTCTTTAGTAAGATCAACCTGGACTTTAACTCTTGCTTTGCTACCTCTAGGTTTGTTTATGGAGGCAGAATCAAGATAAAGAACTCTGCCTATAGGAGATAGCAGCCCAGTAATAAACTCATTGTTATAACAGTTCCAAGGTAATTCCGGAAAAGACACAATGGAGTCCAAGCTTTAATCCTGATTATTTGTCCAGCTATAGTAATTCTTTGCTTTGTCCAAACCATGTTATAATCAAGTTCATTGTCTAAGTCTATGTATACATGTCTTGAATTGAAATGGGCAATCTTAACTCCCCCAGATAATTGAGTTTGTAGAATAAAGTTTTTCCTAATCATCTAAACTTTAGGCATTGTATAAACAAACTTGCCAATAAGAGTGTATTTACGTGCTGCAGCCAGGTCCTTAATTACTTCATCTTTAACATAAAGGACAGCAGGAAGGCCTTGTTTGGTAGTGATTTCAGGTTCAGTAAGCTTGATACTAATCCCCCTTTTTGCTTGATTATGTCTTAACCTATAAGCATAGGTTTGTATCACTGTGTAAGGTGCAGGTTCAGGTACTTGATCAGTCTTAGGAAAGTTTGTATTTCCTGATGGTGGATCATTTTTCTCATTGCCCTCACTGAGTTTGTCTATCAAAATTGCTCGAAATCTTAGGGAAATTAGTATGGTAATCTTCTTGTTGTTGCCTACTAGTCTCAATATCCCTTCTATTACTCTTATCTATATCCTTCATTGAATCATAAGGATTATAGGCAATAGTTGTAGGATTGGTATTACCTTGGATATGCTCTGTTCTACTAATATGCATAGCAGATTTAGAAGACTCACAAGATTGTCGATTCATTGAAGGATGGATGGATACCTTTGAACCTTGATTTTGTCCTATTGTTTTTTGAGTATTTGCAGTTTGTGGAATCGCAAGATTTCCATCATTTTCTTTGTACGATTTAGCCATATGCTGCTGTTGTTGACCTAATCGAGTATCGCGATTCGTCCTCTTGAATTCTTGCGTATGTTTACCAGATCAACTTTCTTGTTCTTGAGTCCTAGTTTGAGATTCACCATGATCTCCTACCTTTCGCGATTCACTATTTTGTATGTCCCGCATCTCTCTATTTTGTTGATTGAGATTTTCAAGTGCATGAGTCGATTCACCATTACCAGTCACTTGTGACAATGGCTGTTCTCTAACCTGCTCCGTGTTTCCTTCTAATTCCGCCTAATCTTCTACTAACTGTATATCACCTTCCAAACCTCTCATTTTTTGACCTCTTTCAGAATTGTAACGCGATTCGTCCATATCCGCCTCCATTGTTGCAGTATGGACCGCCTCTTCCCTCAACTGTGAAGAGGTGGATGATGATTCCGTTACTTCATGAGTTGTTGACTGCGTAATAAGATTCTGCGCCCCTGTATTTGGGTCTGGAGGACTAAATCTGTCATTTGCTGGTATTCCAGCCATCATCAAACAACAATTTTCCTAAACAATTAGCTGAATCGCTATTTTTTTTTCAACAATTCCTTGAAATAATTCTAGAGAGAGAAAATATTCCAAGAGAGAAAATATTCCAAGAGATTACAGATAATCTTTGTACAATAGTATCCATGTTTAATCCTTTGCAATCATTTGGCTATCAATTCCGATTTATCTCATCATATTTATGCATGCTATAACTATTAGGCTTGAATTATGTGGAATCAAACCATGACACAAACTCACTATGCACTAAAACCTATCCTCTTCAATCCCTCACCAACATGCTAATATTTCTGGTACTACAACTAGTGTCCTCTCTTCGAAACAAAATCCTCATTTTTCACACAATGATTTTAGTTTGAGTACAAGGATTACTTTTCAACACTCACTCTTAGAACAAATTTACACTCATTCATATCTATTGCCATAAGCTTGCCCTTATTTTCACTACTTTAAGTTCGCTATACAACCCTTAGGATCACGATAGGACTTTCTTAGCTTGTAACATAGTCTCAATGTAAGGTAGGGTATATTTAGGTATACCTTAGTTACTTTTTTCCTTCCTTGACATATCGGCTAAACATACCGTTTTCAATCATTTTATTTTCCCCAGTTTCCCATATTCTTTAACCTTGCTATTTTCCCTTTTTTTTCTTCATTTTTGTAAGTGACTTTCTTCTTTTCTTTCTTGTATTTCTTGTAATTTTATTTTATTTTTTTTACTTTTTTTCAACTAATTCTTGAGTCACTTTACTTTTGTTCTTTCTCTCTCTTTGTTCTTTCAACCCCACTTTCAAGAGCATTCCTCATAATAGCCACCCTCAACTCAAGGCTTTGCCATTAGTCAAAGCACACAATACCCAAAGTTGCGTTAGGGCCATAAAAAGGTTTATTACTGCATTAGCCACCCTCAACTTATGCTTTTGGAATATGCTGAGGTGCACATGTCCAAGGAGGGAGCAGGGCCAACACCTTATACTAAGAAAAGATCAGTAGGGGTGAAAAAGAAAGGTCTAATTTAAGCTTAAATCATTTGGATCAAAGAAGGACAAATTTCATTTGGTTTTATTTTATTTAGGCTAAAAATGGGCTATATTGAATAAGGGCCTATGATCCTTTCCTAATTGTCTATTGCAGCTTACTTTTAGCAGGACTAACCAGGCAAGTTCTAGCTCAGCACAAATAGTGGACTATTCAAATCTTCCTCGCACTTACTTGACATCTCATCACTCTACCAGATTATCAGACACGTAGTTCAAATTTTAGACTTAGGGACATGCAGTGGTGTACCTCTATGTCATGCTTAGAGCCTCACATTTATCAATTACTATGCCTACTCATGCATCATTTTCCATTTTATCAGGATATAATTTGAGCCATCATGCTCCAGAATTAAACTATGTACACAAAACATAAACATGCTGGTTCAATAGAAAAAGTAATCAGTCTTTTGGAGAAAAAGAACACAAGCAAGAAAACCCAAAAAGAGGATAGTGAATTGGGTTACTCAGACTTCACCCTAGCACTCACTTTTCATTTACCCCACCCCCAAAAAAAAATGCAATTGTCCCCAATGCATAAAAAGTTTTGAAATACAAGAGTGGTAGGTGAAGCAAACCTGGGGAGCAAAGCGCCAACAATCAGCATGGACAGTTGTGATTATGACGGTCTGTAATCGATGTGAGTCATGGGACACTTAAAAAAATGGAGACCCTTAAGAGAGGGGTCTCTGACTGTCATGACGGTTATGCAGGACAGACCGTCGAGAGTATGATTGTCCGTCGTAGATGTCCGTTGGAGGACATTTAGAAAATGTGAGAGACCCTTAGGAATAGGTTCTCTGACAACCAGGACGGTTGTGAAGGCGGACCGTCTAGAGAATGAAGGTACGTTGCATGTGTCCGTTGGTGACTGTTGCAGAGTTATTTTTTTTCTGAATTTCCTGGTGATGTTCCTACAAATTTAAAACCTATTAGTAGAAAATGCTACCATTACTAGAAATAAAGGAAAAAAAACTATAATTATTGGGTTGCCTCCCAACAAGCGCCTGATTTAACGTCGCGGCACGACTGATAACACTTGATTACTCAGCCTTCATCAATATGGTATGCCCGTATCACTTCATTTACCGATGCAGTATGCCCAAAATAAAGTTTTATTTGTTCTATATTCACCTTAAACCACACTCCCTCCTTGGTTATTAACTCAACTGCTCCAATAGAAAATACTTGGGTAATCAAGTAAGGGCCATTCCGTTTAGACTTGAGCTTGCCCGGAAGACAAGGCAAACCAAAACTGTCTAAAAGCACCAACTCCCCAATCATAAACTCTTATTTTGCACTTTTTTGTTCATTCTCCTTCTTCATCTTTTCTTTCTGGGATATGGCGGATACCGATTGGAGCTCACCACTCTGCATCATGGTCCTACAAATGTTGAAGGTCGCTTCTTCATTGTTCAACCGAAATTTCATATGCCCCTTTTCCATATCAACTAAGGCTCTTCCTGTAACAAGGAATGGCCTCCCAAGAATACTAGGCACTTCAAAATCGACTTCACAATCAAGAATAAAATAATCTGCCGCAAATATGAATGACTCCACTTTTACTAGCACATTATGGAGTATCCCTATAAGTCTTTTCACTGTTTGATCAGCCATCAGTAGCCGCATAACAGTGGGTTTTGGGTTACCTAAACCCCACTTCTTGTAAATCGACAGGGGCATGAGATTTATGCTTTCCCCCAGATCACATAATGCTTTCGCAAAATGTAATGACCCGACTGTACAAGGAATAGTGAACGCACCCGGATTATATTTCATTTGTATGAGAGATCTAGTAGCAATAGCTCTACAGTGCTGCATTCTATCATCATCCTCGAAAGTGACCGATATTTTCTTTGTAACCAGATCTTTCATAAACTTGGCATAACCGGGCATTTGTTCTAGAGCTTCTACCAAAGGGACATTGATAGAAAGTTGCTCCAGCATTGTTATAAAACGCCGATATTTACCATCATCGGTCTTTTTCACTTATCTCTGAGGGAAGGGTGGTGGTGGTCTAGGCATGGGAATTACCTTCATAGGGACTTCTGCATCTTTTCTAGTGCTCTCTTCTGATTCACCACTACCCTTTACCACTTTTTCCACATTAGATGGCATAGGTGGGTCAATGGTTTGCTTACCACCCCGAGTAGTGATTGCCATAGAATGTGCAGCATTTTTCGGATTTTGGACAGAGTTCACAGTCGCAGATAATTGGGCTATCAGATAAGAGTGCCCGATTGCCGTGTGTTCACAGTCGCATATAATTGGGCTATTTGCAACTCGATTTGCTTAATCGATATTGCATGTGTATACACTTTTTGCCTAATACCTGCTAAATCACATATTAACTCTTTAATGTGCTCATCACTAGCATCGAACCTCCTCATCATTTTGTGCAACATATTCTCAACTCGTGCCATACTATCTCCACCATACGTAGGAGTAACTTCACAATAATCAGGAGGGATATAGGGCCCATTCCTATCATTTTTGTTAACGTAGTTACCCCTGTTGAAGTTTTTGTCGCGGTTGTAGTTTCAATCTCGGACATAATGACCCTCACGGTTATAGTTACCATATATTCGACCTTGGTTCCCTTGACCTTGGCTCCAATTATCCTGATTTGAGCCTTGGGCGCTCGGTCGGAAACCCCCCGTATGCTCATTTACTGCATAGAAGTCCTCCACATAGTAGCATTCATCATTAGGAGGTGATGGTTTAGGCAAGTAGTTAACTGCATTTATCTTTTTTGCACCCCAGTGACATGTTTTAGTACCAACCCAAGCTTAGTTCTCATCTGAGCCATTACTTCAGGAATCTCATTTGTGGCTGGGTTGTGAGTAGACTGTACTCCGAAGGTATTTCTCCCGGTATCTGACTTCCTAGTACTCCAAGCTTTATTATTCTGGGGTATTTTCTCTAATTTTTCAGCAATTTCATCATAAGGACACTCCCCATAAGATCCACCTGCTATAGTGTCCAACACCGCTATATTATTATCATACTGTCCCCGATAGAAGTATTCCTTCAGTGACTCATCATCTATATGGTGATTTGGGAGGCTTCTCAAGAACGAGGTGAATCTATACCAAGAACTACTAACTAACTCTCCTGGTAGTGCCACAAAGTTGTTCACTCTTTCTTTGTGGTTTTGTTTCTTGGAGACCTGATAGTAGCGTGCTAAGAAAACATTCCTTAGTTGGTTCCAAGTGAAAGTTGAGTTGTAAGGGAGATCAATGAACTATATAGCAGCCTCTCTCGTCAGTGAGAGAGGAAACACTCTTAGCCCTATTACATCCAAGTCCAAGTTATCCCTCCCTACACAGCTTTTACACGCTGCCCTTACCTTAGCTATATGGGCATGTGGATTCTCAGAAGGTAGCCTTGAAATCAAAACCTCTAGCAGTGAGCATTTGCATCAGACATAGTGTGAAGGGTAGTATGCGATGTCTTTCATACATTGAGCATGTTTTCTTTGAAGTTATTTAGGAGTATAGTTCCCTTATGATATAGAATCTTAGATTCATTACCGTGTTTATATGCTATTATTAAGATGACCAAAAAAGGATACTTTGATTCGATGGTATAATTGGATGCTATTCCCCATTGCACTTATATGCTTTTGAGGTTACATGAAAATTAATTTATTAAGGTGTAGATGATTAGTAGTAAAAAAGTTTTTATATGATTCTTCTGTTTAAAACATAACTTATTATGATGATAGTATCTCTTATGCTAATAGTTTATGTTTCATAAAGCATTTCATGTGATTTTGGATTTTGTCTTATATTGAATAACCCTTGTATTATGGTCTTATAATTATGTTAGGTAAATTATTTAGTAAATTTTCTAGTAAAACATATTTTGCTATATTCTTATAAAACGTATTGTTTGGAGACTTGTCTTATTTTTGAGATAGAATTCTAAGGGGCAATTGAGTTGAAGACTATTGTGAGTCCTAATAGCATCTAGGACAAAGACCACCATTTATTTTATGTCTTTAATTTTATGTTTACACAATTGTATGTGTTGTGCCCCAAGAGTTCATTCTTAAAGTAAAAAAATTGTTCCGTTTGATTTTATGAAAATGATTTTTATTGTAGAGAAATGTTCTAAATTTTCCTATATTTTTCTGTCATCTTATGTTTAGATATGCCAAAGTCTTATATGAGACACCTTCGGGATCAATAAGTCAATGTTACTTCTAGGGGGTACCCCTAGGTCTTAATAAAATTTGTATGAGAACAAGGGTTAAAACGAATCTAGGACTGTCTCAAACCACGACTACTAGAGTCTTGTTCATAAATGTGAAGCATGCTACATTTATGAATAGGAGGTAATTTGATGATTACGAAACTTCAGTTCTTCATTCTCCAAGTCGTGTCATAGAGTTTAACTTTCAGGTTTCTCTCCAATTATTTATTTGAATGTCTTTATGTCTCAATAGAGAGGTAACCTCTGGATGTAACAAGGTGTATTTAACCTTGAAGGGGTCACATACAATCCCTTAGCATATTCATAACATAATATGATAGAAAGTATAGAAAAAATTGAAATTCTTTAGAACCAAACAGTTAAAAAATTTTTATTATGAAAATTGGAGTCTTTACTAACTCTTTGTCTCAAGGCATCTATTTTTATAACATGAATAAAAGAGTATAGACACATCCCATAAAAAGTGTAAAATATTAGAAAATAACGTAAGGAAATAAAGGGTCCGTCCTTGAAATTATGAAGACTCACAAACTTTTAAACTATACTTGAACCAAAGCAACCTACCCTCCAAAGCAACTCAATCTCTGACACTATACATTTTGTTAGAATGTAGGCCATATGTGTTAGTATAAAATGTACCGTGTATAGAAGCTAGAATAACATTATAAAAGCATCTCTAAATGAGTAGTCAACATAATACATAATTATAGCAGTTAATAACTTATTCATAGGCATAATCTCCAAAATAATCATCATATAGTCATAAGTCGACATAAGACATAAGGATAAGCGATAATAACATATTTATCAGCATAATCTCAGACATAAGCATCATGTAGTCACAAGTGAACATAAGACTTTAACATCCCTAAAATGAACTAACGTGAACTAGATTCTAATATGTGTGTCATGAGATTGTAAAGACCTAAAATTACTACCTGTAATATTAGAAGTCAGTTTCTTTAGATTGGAAGAGTTTTAAAGAGAAACGTCTAAGACATTCGAAAGTTAATCTTGAGACGTGCTTGTGTTGTTCTACTATGTTTTTGCATGTTTTATGTTTTCTTTGAAGTTCAAATTAGTCGGAGGGGTTTCTCTAAAACATAGATAAACTTGTTTAGGGTTGAAACATCCAGGTACGACTAACCAAGGAACCCCAGGACCACCCTAGGGGTCCTTGAGGAGGACCAAACATTGCGATAGCAAGCAGCCCAAGGCAGCAACATTTCTGCAATGGTGGCCTCGGTTAAACAAGGGAAAGTTTTGTGTCTCCTCGCAAAACACAGTGCGGAATTCATTTTCTCAATATTTATTTTGAAAAATCAATTAGTAGAATCTTCGCGTCGCGAACTTGTTTCTCGACGATAATTCCAAAAATTAAAGTTTGACTTAACTAAAAAAGTCCAATTGATGTAGGGGTATTTTGGGTACTTTGGAAGTCGGTAAGAAAAGTTTTTTAAGTCATATTAAACTCCATTCACACGTAAAAACTCCAATATCCAATAAGAAATTAAAAATCCAAAACCCTTTTCTCTTCCAAATTCTCTAAAACCTCCACTGGAGGCCAAACTCAAATTCAAACTTGAAAGTGAATTTTCAAGTTATTTCTTCTAAAAATTGCATGGGATTTTCTTACATTTGTTTATGGGTATTCAAATTTGAATCTTCTTTAATTGAAGGAGTCAATTCCAATGGTTTTAAAAGATGATCAAAAATATGAATTCTTCGATTTTTAATTAAAGCCATGTGACATTGCATAAAATGATTTAAAACACTTATTTATATATTTGATGTAAATTGAATATTTTAGATCAAAATATCTATGGATCCATGAAATACACATAATTCCTTTTTGTCTCTAATGTGGATGAGTTGATAATGATTTGATATTAGTCAATTCATATGCAGATTGTATTAGGATATTCAATTATATGAAGATCATTTTAGAATTGTATATAGGTTGCCTTAATTTGATTATTTTAATATTGTATCATGTTAGATCATTTTAAGGTTTTACTATTGGTTTGGATTGGAGGTGTTCATGTTGTAATGGTGGTATGTTGACCTAATTTTCTATATATTGTTTAGTATAGGTAATGAGTTGGGTTGACTGGTATGGTCAACTTATAGTGGAAGTTATTATGGTTATAATTGTGAAGAACATGGCCTTGTCGACAATAATTTATGAATTATGATATTGTTATCTTATAGGCTGTATAGGTGATCAATTTTATGGCTTATGTGGTATATTTATATGACTTATGTGAAAGTATTTTTTCTCCTAATCGATTACAAGTTATCATGCCAGACTAGGCGATGTCTCTTGTTGTATTTCTACTGTATTTTGCTAGATAGACTTTGTTTTTCCTACATGATTCTTGAATATTGTTTTATTGGTTATATCACGATCATGTGTGTGCCTTGATTGGTAGAATATGTCACTCTACTTTATATATGCTATGTATGTGAATATGAGCATCTTGACTTGGTAGAATTAAGCACTGCTGTCTTGTATCTATATGGATGAATGTTGAATGAATGTCTAGTGTCACATATGACGACCACCCCCATGGCGTAGCCAAAATCGTCATCCTCAGCAAGGACTAAGACTATCTGCTCAACTCATATTATTCTATTCATAAGTTAAAAATGTGGGAAAATTAAAAACTTTTTTATTACTTTTACATTGAGTTTTACATAGACCTATCACTTACAAAAAATATATATTTATCAAGTATACATCGAACCTTCATGTAAGAAGATTACATAGTCTTCTACTTTTATATTGCACATTCATAATATAAGATAGTCTCATATGAAGTGTATAACATTGTCTCATACTAAACAATCTAGACTGGAGTATCACAATTTGAGAATACCCCTTACATCAAGAATTATAGCCACATGAATGCTTTACAATTGTAGTTCTAAAATGAAAGAGAATGAACAATCTGTCTTTAAGACTAAACAACATCCAATAGGTAAATAATAACATCGTCCTCGGAATGTGAGGACCTACAAAACTTTGGAGATAAGAATTCAAGTAGTATTCAAAGCGTTCTCTTACATCAATAGTCGGATGCTACATTTGTAGTATACATAACAAAAGGGTTAGTACACATTTCTACTAAGTATTCGTGTATATAAATAAAACAAGTGAAATCACGCTAAAGTGGACATTTGATCAAAACCATGCTAATGTAATTTGAAAAGCCTTTTGCACAATCAAGAAGCCACATAAGCCAATAATCACACAATCCATAAGTCAAATCCATGTACGACAGAAGACCAACATTAAAAAGTAATAGTCATGTCAACATATACAAATATGCATAACATAATAATATATAAGCAAGACCCTTGCTCATAACCTACCATTTAGCCTACAAGTGTAATGACCAAGCAAAGCCCTATAACATTACTCAATCAAGTAAACCAAACAAAGGATCACAAGTTATGCCCAACTCAACATAACATAGCATCAACAATATTCATCATTATATTTAACCATATAGACCAATAACATGTTCATCAATAAAACAAACATTATAAAGGACCATCAACATATAAAGTCAACATAAGCATAATATTTAAATTTATAAGTTCATTATAACATAAGAAGATCATTCTAGGACATCCCTCAAAGCCAACTTATGCAATGCCTAGGTAGAGTCTAAAAATCTCAACCTAGACTAACCCAATCTCCCAAGTCATCCTTGTCTAAGTTCGCATAATTAATTTAGTTTACTCAGGAAAACTTGAACTAACTAACATTGAAACCAAGAACTAAGTATGATATTCGGTGTTGGAAAACCTTACACCGATGGAGCATGAAATACCGGCCAATGAAGTACCAAACATGAACATATCATCTAGGTTGATCTACTAGCTAGTATTCCTATAGTGGCAACATAGATTATGGATCTTGGAAGCTGTCATGGAAGCATCACTCTATGCCCTTTTGGGACTATAGCCACCCCGCGAGGATTATTGTGAACCCTACGTTCCCCCTTTGAAAGGTCACACCCAACATCTACAAGTTCACTAGGTGCTAAGCTAGATTATCTTTTTGAATATCATTAATACCTTTATTAATGTTCATTGATAATTTGGTCATAGGGTCTATAGCTTGTATAATCATAATATTATAGATCAATAAGAATTGAATGAGTATTGACCTTTCATTACAATGAATACATATGAAGTTAGTACCTTTTCTTAGTCAAATCAAAATAAAGCACATTGGTAAGTTATCACTATACTTATAGCATTTACATCTTAGCCAACAAATCAGAAATCATATTCAAGACATTTTAATTCAGCATCATACCAACCCTATCAATCTCATCATAAGGTATACTTCAATTTAACTTCATCGTTGAACACAAGTAATCATAATTGAAATAATCGTTAGGATCATATAGTCTTAAAAAATCTCCTTCACAATCCATCATACATGTTCTTGACATCAACCATCAAATTCAACCCAACAATGGGTGTATACCATCAAACAATAGTAATTAATACAAGAACTAGGTCAATTACATCATCACTATCCCAATTAACATCAATTTAAAACCGAAGGTTAAGGTAATTAGCGTTCATCATGATGATTTATTAGAATCGATATGAAAATGCATCAATTAATATCAATTAACATTCAATATACACTTAAATATCGTAGGAAATTCAAATTTATCCTCAACTTGAAGTTTGGAAGAAAACTCATTAGAATAGAAAAACTCTTGGAATTGGGTGTTTTAGAAATAAACTTTGAAAGGACCTCTCAGGAAAAGGAAACTCGAGAGTGAATACCCATACATTCATCTTAGTGAAACTGGTCTTCTTCTTCAAGGTTTCTTCTTCATTCAATGTACGATGAATAGAAAGAGAAACTTGAGATAGGTGAGAGTTTTTGCATTTTAATTTAGGGATTTGATTTGAGTTAGTAAATCTGAGGCAAAAAATATTGGAAATAAATATATAGACCGCCCATGAAATTCCCAACAGTCCACTCACTTAAGTTTACCCTTTAATGAAGTCAAACTTCGATTAAAATTTTCTAATTTTGTTCGGATAGTAAGTCCGCGACGCGGAGTTGTTCCCACATAAATTTCTAAATTTATTTTAAAAACACTGAAGAACGCTACCTCCCCGCGATGCGAACTTGAGATTTGAAAAAAATGCACTCATTTCTGCAATGCTAACTTGTTTCATCAATGTGTATGTTGACTGCTGCTTTGGCAGCTTTCCAATCCAAGTTTGGGGTCCTTTCGTGGACACCTAGGGCGAACCTTGGGGGATGGCACCTTGAAGTTTTTACTCTATTTACATATTTTTACCTGTTTCAAGTCATTTTACAATTATTATGCATCTTACACCACTCCTAAACATTTCCACAACCTAAGGACATTTCTATAGTTCAATTAAACTAGCTTCGGGACGTCCTGGACGTTTCTTGTTGTTTTGATTCTTAGAATTCATTAATGACTAATAAACATTATTTAAGGTCTTAAGAATGTGTCCTTACCCTTATAACTCATGTCAGGCTATATCTTATGTCTTACACTTTCAGAGTGTTACAGTATCCCCCCTTAGGAACATTTGTCCCCGAACGACGCTAAAATCTTTTGGAAGGAAAAGAATAACTTAAGACTAGAATCCAAACAAACAATAATACATGATAATATAAATTAAAATATCAATAATGACATTTACACATAGGAAGACTCTAATTACTACACATAAAGCTCAACATCAAAATATGAGGAATTTCCTTCTCACAACAACATGAGCTCAACATACCATATATGAGTCAACTATACAAAAACACAACTTATCAACATGCCTAAAATTATTTCATAAAGACAGACTATATCGAAATGCATCACATAACTCAAAACAAGAAAAATTAATAAATTCCATGCCTTAAGGCATAGTTCATTGTAACATAAGCATTGTTGCAAACCTTCACCAAAAACTAAAGTAACTTCAAATATAGTCATTATTTTTATTACTACGAAGAACACCTAACCTTCACTAGTAAAGAGATGAGGATGACGGGACTTCTTGTTAGCCTCGACCTACCATGTTGCTCCCTCAACTAGGTGGTGTCTCCAAAAAAAATTTACGAAAGCCACCTCTTTGTTCCTCAACCCCATCACTTTCCATAAAGAATTTCTATCGGAACCTCCTTATATGAGAGGTTATCCTTCACACCGAGAAATTCAATATGAAGAATGGACTCGGGATTACCAATGCACTTCTTGAGTATTGATACATGAAAAACCGAATGAACCGAAGATAGTTCACTAGGGAGTTTCAACTCATATGCAACCTTGCCAACCTATTGCACAATTTCAAAGGGACCCACATAATGAGGACTTAATTTCCTTTTCTTGCAAAATCTAACCACACCTTTCATAGGCGAAATTTTCAAATATACCTTAACAAAATCGTAGAATTAAAGATATCTTCTCCTATGATTGGCATAAGACTTTTGAAGATTATAGGCTGTTTGTAAATGATTTTTTGATGTGATAACCGGGGAGCACCCCCTAGATGTAAGATGGCGTACTTGACCTCTCGGAGGTCATATAAAAGCTTAAGAGTAAATTGAATTTGTACTCAATGAATGTGTATCGAGCAAGATTAAGTAAGGAGTTCTGTGTTCCTCCTTTAGAATGAGTAAATGAAGAATTTCATGCATTTTTTTGGTAGATTGGGTTTAATTGATTATATTTAGTTTGGAGATAGAGTTGTCTTTCTTGGTTGTGTGCATTAAAATATGTTGCATGCGTTATGGCCTGATATTCCAGAGTTTTGATAATAATAAGTGTCTAGAATTGTAATTCGCGGAATAGTGATCCCAACGGGAAAGTATTGGTATGCCTCAAAAATAATAAATTGAACTATATTGTTCTAGAGCGTTCAGAATCATTTTTGGAGCATGGTAGTAGGATTAAAACTCATAAGAATGATTCCCATACTTTTAAATTAGGCTTAAAGGATTATATTTAGAGGTACGACCCCCTAAGGACCACCCAAGGGGTCCTTGAGGAGGGCCCTCAAAACAGCCAAAACCCTGAAAATTTGCAGCCACTCACGATTGTAAACCTTCTAGCACTAAATTGAACCATGCCCATGGGTTTGGGTTGTGGGTCAAGGAAACCTCAGACTGCATTTTTTAGCAACAGTACCTCACTCACAAGTGGGCAGTACTTGTTGTAGACCTATCCACGATATGTGGATGAGTCGGCGTAGGTCCATGCAGAATTTATGTTTTAGTGTTTATTTAGGGGACATAGGTAAATTAGAAATTAGTTAGAGGTTTAGAAATCTTGGTTATATAGTTATTGAGTAACCTATATATACCTAATATACCCCCAAAATATGTGATTAACTAATTCATCAAAGAACCCCAAATTCTCTCCAAAAAAATTCTCTCTAGAAGTGAAGAGGAAGAAGAATAAGAGAATAGAAGAGGACATTTTTCCTCCATTGATAAAATCTTTATCAGGGGTTTCAATTAAGGTATATTAGCTAATCTCTCTATGAGTTCATCCCCAAAGTTGTGAGTTAAAAAACACAATTCTAGTTAATGTTTCCTTCTACATTGTGGGTAGGGATTATGTATGATTCTAATCGATTGGATAATACCTCATTATGATTGTATTTGATTGAATTATGATATAAAGAATTTTATTATTTCTATGGGTAACCCTATTCTGTTTAATGAATGTGATATTCATGGGTTTATGGTATTAGGGTTAAAATTGAAGGTTTAAAGGTGGTAAATCAATGACATATTTAGTAATTGATCAAATTTAGGATCATATAATCGTGAATTTAAATAGGCATTTTGAAGTATGACTGATCTTTACTTGTAATGTTTGAAATGAACCATTAGGATAAATTGTGACTATAATCACCAAGTAATGAGGTGCGTAATTGTATTACTTTCAAATATAGGTATAATTAAGCTAATAAGTAGAACAACTTTTCGTATAAGGGTTTTAGTCATGATTGTTTATCACTACGATTTTCCAAGTAAAGCCAATGTGATGAAATATACGTGTTAAGACTTTAAGACTAAAGTTTAAAAGACAAATAGAAGTTGAATTGTTAAAATTTAGGTGAAAGGCCTATACTCACCTAACCTACCGTTGGGAATCTTGATAGTATTAAGTGATAGAATCACTTAAACATGAATTGATTATAAAGGATATCCTTCCATTACACATCACTGTTCAACAAGGCTTAACAAGTAAATCTTTAGTGTATACTTTGCTCCAAGTGGATATTGAAAATGAGATAGAGTGTAACACAATAAAGTCTCCAAGCTCCAAGTATAAGTGAGAACCACACCTAGTTGATATGAGGACTACCAAAGTTATAGGGGGAAATCTTACATAGTAGAGTGTGGGATTTCCCAAAGTTAGTTGTAATACCCTAAAATAAACTAAGGTGAGCTAGAGTTTTGAGAATGTGTCATAAGTTTTGTTAATATTATTTATTATGATGTTCTTAGGAAGTGTGTTAATTCTGGTGACATTTGGAGGTCTAATGTCAAAGAATGTCCATGACGTTTGGAAGATGTGCCTTATAAAGTGCTTCCGTGTCTTCATGTGTTTTAGTGACTTTTACGTCGTTGTTTTAATTGAAATTAATGTGGGCTGTTCCTAAGAACATTAATAATCTATATTGAGGTTTAACATCCGGGTACGACCCAACTTAGGACCCACGAGGGGCCCTAGAAGAGGACCCCATTTATTCTCATTGAGGTATGGTAGTCATCATTGACCACTATTCCATCCAAGAAACCACTTCTATGGAAATTCAAAAGAGGTTTTCAAATCCTAACTTCTTATATCTTGGACTCTAAGTATATGTCTTGCATCAAAATGTTTCAAATGATTTAAATATGCTTTTTCTAATGTTATTTTGTGATTTTGATGCTAAAACTTAAGTGAAACCATGTTTTTGCTTTTTATCAACTTTTGACTTATGTTGGTTACTTTGCTTAAACTCTTATTATAAAATGCTCTTGAGTTGTATGTTTCACCTTTGGTGGCGATGTTTACTTGAGATATATCAATTTGACATTACTTGTATACTATGAATGAGGCAATGAAGGCTTGTTATGTGTACCAAGATGATAATGAAGTTGTTGTTGTTGATGTTCTTTCTGAAGCTTTTTATGTAAAGTATGTTAGAGACAATTTCTAGAGTAACTATATGATTATGTGAAGCATGTAAAAGTGTGTAATATGATGAATGAAGATGTAAGCATGTTTAGAATCCAATGTTCTGAAAGTGATGATTATGTTAAAGGTGTTCTCAGATGTATAAACACTAACAGTTTGAATGAATGATTGAAGTTAAAGAATGTGAATAAAAAGGGGAGTTTTTGGGTGAACAATTTTCGTGAGATGAGATGAAGTGTTTAGTAGCGACATCACTATTCCCAAGAACTATCTATGATATGTTAAAGGTTGGATACCCTTCATGAATTTAGATCTCGTATTCCAATGTAACCTCTAGGGGTAAGTAACCTTCGTGAGTTTAAGATGTTGTTCTAATTACCTCTCCCTTTGCCTGTATTAATGAACGTTTAATACTCCATGGGGGAGTAATGCTTAGCACCGAGTGGATTTGTAGAAGGGGTGGGTGCACATTGTGAGTAGAGATGTTTCACCCAATTTACCTGTTGAGATGACTACTCCTCATGAGTAGTGAGTCAGTTACTTAGTACAATGTCCTTATATGTTAACTATGCACCCACATAGGTGTAGCTATTGGAAAAGCCTTGTAAAAGCTAAGAGAATGACCCCACCCTAGGCCAGTGGGGAACCCTCATCCGATAAGGGTAGTATCGGCATTCCATGTCTAGGTCTCATGTTCAATGTCAGTTAGTGATATTCCCCTAAAAAAGAATGAATTCACTAAGTATTCTAAAATGCCATACTACTTAGGGTAGGTGGTGGTATGGGAAGCTATCTATCCATTGCACTAAGTATACCTTCGAAAAGGGGAATCTTGGTGTGTTTCATATAAAGCATATGAACTAGGTCTCCTAAAAGACCATACTACTTAGGGTAGGTGATGGTATGAGAAGCTATCTAACCATTGCACTATGTAGACCTTCCGAAATAGGAGTCTTGGTGTGTTTTATATGAATTATATCAATGAGTTATCATGTGTTTTAAAAGAAGTTAGATGACTTATTTCTATTGTTATCGAACAATGTTAAAGTTAAGTTTTATGAAATCAAATTATAAATGACTAATGTTGTGTGCTTAATCCAAGGTAATCGTCAAGGAGGACTAAATGGGAGTAGTAGTACGGGATGCTACTCTCACATTGCTTTTAGTGTAACTTACATGTCCTATTGGAGATGGTAACTTACATTATGTCATTACTGTATGAATGTCCTTCTAATGTCTAGCATAAAGCGTGGACTTATTTCGCGTGCGAGGTAATTCTATTGTTTGTAGTCTTAAGTATCACTTAGGTGTGTATTTAAGGGGGTGTATGGGTGGTTTATTCATGTCTTAACTTAGTGAGTCTTAGGATAACTTTGTTAGGGAAACCTTAAAAGGAAATGAGTTCACTGTGTTGTGGAACGAAATGGTTTCACGGTAAAGGGAATTTTTACTGTAATGTTTTTTGAGTTCATTGTAAAGTGACTCCTCGTGCTAAAATTCTTGAAACCTTCTACTTTGTGCTAAATGATGGTTTTTATGCTATTTTAATTCAATATTCTTGAAGGTTTTACTTATTTTTCATGAAAGCTTAATTAACTAACGTTCCTGTTCACATGATTTTAGGTATGTAATACTTTGTACATTGTTTTGTACTAACCCCATACTTTTTATACATAATAAGTATAGGTGGGAGGCAAACTGAAGACTAGAAGTCTATCTTGGGAATCGACTCTCTAAAGACTAAGTATGTCCTCATATATTCGAGGGCATAGTTTTATTTCTTAGTTACATATCATGAGTACTTATTATGTGTTTTCATCTAATATAAAGGGACGTGTCCCTGAGATATTTATGTCGTGTCTTTATGTTTTCTTGCGAAGACGAGTTCACTCCTTAGATTTTATGAGAGATGTTTCCTTTATTATTTTATTTGTGTAAATTTTAATTCTTCACTACTTTTCATGTGTTATGTAATTAATGATAGTTAAGGCTTATAAAAGACCTCCGAAAGGTCAAGTACGCAATTTTTTCGACGTAAGGGTAGCCCTTGATGCTAGGAGGTATTTTTGGGTCGTGACGTTAGGTTTCATTAAAAGGAATCCTTAACATACCAACGTTTAGGTTTGTGTCAGAAATCTCTTCATCTTATGAATAAAGATATGCTTAATGAGGCACCACATACTGTTCTAAAGAATAAGTGAAATAAGACATGCTTGCTGAAGCATAAAAATGATCAAGGGTTACCATACCTTATTGACTGAAGCCCCATGAAATTCGAGGATATATAAGTTGCAAATTCATCTTCTACCTTGAGCTTGAGTTTGGCCTCCAATGGAATTTTAAAAGAATTTTGGGATTGAAGAGGGTTTTGGATTTTTTATTTCTCATTGGGTATTTGTATTTTCACTTGGCAATGGGGTAAATATTACCTAAAAACTACTTATGAAAAAACCTTCAATGTACCCAAAATACCCCAACATTAATTTTACCTTTTTAATAAGTCAAACTTGACTTTTTTTTTTGGAATTATTGTCGAGGAACATGTCCTGGTTGTAGAGCTTTTCCCACTAGATTTATACTATTAAATTTTCGGACAGTAGAGTCCTCGATGCGGACCACACATTTACCCTTGGAAAACCTAGTATGTGACGCGGACTTGTTTCAAGCAAGTGCAATTGCATGCTTCCACTTAGAAGCTTGTTGGACAAAGGTTAGGTCCTCCTCAAGGACCCTAGATTACTCCTAGGGGATTAGTAACAAAAATTTATTACCCTAAACATGTTTTTTATTACACTAGGGTCACGTCCACTGTCTTTAGACTACAAAAAACACATAAAAACAATGTAAAAATACAAGGACAAACTAGCACATGAAAGACTAGTTTACGGATATCTTTTTCATCCATTGATGTGTGACGTCAAAACTATTCAAACCTGCTAATTCAAGCTGCTTATAATTTTATGAATAAGTTAATATCTCATATAAAACAGTGATTCTCTAGTTTATCTTAGTTCACTTTTAGGATCCTAACAATATCCCCCAATTCGAAATAGTCGTCCTCGAATGAAACTTGGACTATTAAAGGACTGAATGATCAATTTGGAAACTTAAAACATTAAACAATATACAAAATAATATTCAATGCACCGAACATACAAGGAACATTAACTTCATTCCATTATTCACTCAGTGCAACACTAGTAAGTAGAAACTTAATTCAGTCACTCCTAATACGTCAAAAACATAGGTTTGTCTCATGTTCATAGGAAGAACTTCCTTTTCCTAATCAATACATGACCTTTACTCTTCATTTCACCAAAATAGTATATATGCAATAACTATTAATTCACGGATAGACACGTTCATCATTATAACTTAAAAGGAAAATAAGCATCTCACAAGAATTGAACATAGATCATGATTAATGTAGATTACAAAAATTCTTATAATTTAGAAATAATACAATCAAGGACATACATTTCATCATCATGTTTAGTTATCTTTAGGGAGGAATGTCCTTCTCCTTAACATACTGACACATCATCATAAATTTCACATAAAAGCATTTCACAAAGGTCAATTCATTTCAAGGATAATTTCTCCACTTCTAACAATGGTATGCTCATACTACCTTCCTCGTGAAGTCAAAATGGTAGTTCATACAAAACACATCCCAAATATAGGAAGTTATTTCAATGAAATTATAATTTCTTGCATAATACTAGTTTTCACGAACACGCATCATTTTTTGAAAATTATTACAATTCATAGGCACACATCAATAATATTGGGTAGATACAACATCACTTCTCAAGATTGAGCATGTATTAATACTTCCTAAATCAAAAAATCACATCTTTTTCAAAAGACTCGTCTTTTTTCATTTTAAAAAAAATTCAACACTTCATTGTGGGGAACAAATAACCTCACATCAAATGTGTAATCAAGCATGTTCATCAAATTATCTAATGAAGTTAAATACACAAGAATATTACTAAGATGCATAACAACATGAGAACAATGAATTTATCAAAAATCACATTTTATGAAATAAGAATCTTTCAAAACATGCACAACATAGTGCCATCTAATCACATGCACGAAATATGTAGAACATGAAACCTATACTCATAACTCCATAACGTTAACAGATTACTAGGAACTCTTTGGTTTTAAGATTGAGTGAGAATTGATGGAAAATATAGGGATATCAACAACCTTACTACTCAACTAATCATCCCCCACGTAGGGTGACCTCATCAAATAGTAATTGATCTCATCCAAGAAAACTTGGACTTACTAACCTTACTAATCAAGCTCAACATTCCCCTTGTGGGGATCAAGTTTATGCAAACCCTTCTTAACATCAGTCAATTCCACTCTAAAGTAGAAATCATTTCTCACTAATTCTTCACTCACACTCCACTGGTGAGGATTCCAAGATATCACAAATGACTATCTAAATAACTCCACTTCATATCCACAACTCAAATTGATTCTTAACATAGAAAAGTTATATGAAATAAAAGTAGGGACATTTAGGGAATTCAAAACCTTACCATCTAGTCACATTACCCCCCACATGGGTAAGCTTAATAAAAATTTATCACATCATGCCCTCAAACAACAAGGTCAAGGAATGTAAAGACTAAACCTACACATTCCTCACATAATGTGATTCAACATCATTGGGTATTTAACCCCTACTCTCATAAAAAGAGATTATTAGTTTAATCATCAATAAGCACTACTGTAGCACCACAATCCTTCAAGTTTACACCTAAGGTAAAGTCATAAAAATCAAGTTAGGTCATACTACCTAATCAAATGAGGCCTTAACTATTCCATGAATACCAAAGGTAACTCCACTTTTATTCCCCCAAGTTATATCAAGGTCGGTAGTTTTGGATATAATTCTACAAGTTTCATCACCTTAGGTAGTTCATATATAGACTATAGAGACTTTTCCTTCCATCAATAGGACTATAGAAATGCTCGATTCTAACAAAGCTTAAAACACATATTGGAACTCCTAATATTGACTACTACTTTTGTCGAGAAATAGGATAACATCCTCTATAGATTAAATTTAAGGGTAAATATTGAAGAGATTGAGCCTTTCTTCCAACACTAGGGTAAGGTAGTTTCTAGGACATTTCAACCCACATCATCACCTTTGGTTGAACCTTCCAACCAACCATGCATGGGTACAATCTAAGCACTTTTCTTAAATGACCACACTTAAGATCAAACTTAAAAGATATCTAACCTCTTGAAAGTAGGTCAACATCAATTCACTTCTTCTACCTATGAATTAAAGGGTACATATTACCCTCAAAGTCAACCTTAGATTTCAACATAATCCCAACATATGGAATAAAATCCCTTCTTCCTTTTTCCCGCTTTTATGATAGGCGAACTAATAAGATAGTCACACGTATTCTCTTATTAACTCGCCTACTTAACAATAACCATACATGATAAAACACATTAAATTCCCTCCTCAAGAGTAAGCCTATACAAAAGACTCCAATGCACACAAGGATAACTATGAAACATTACTCATATACAAAGGGCAATATTCATCTTTCACTATTTAGATCATTTCTTCAAAATATTACAAGCCTATACAATGACATTATATTATCATTGCACATGACCATAATGTAACTCGTCATTCCAGAAAGAACTTCATTCTACCATAAGAACTCTTATAAGGCTACTACAGTGCAGTATCATTTCTCAACATAACATCTCAAACCTCATAGGTCTAAATTGTGTTTAGTCAAAATATTTTAAATGCACCTTCACATATACTCATAAAGTCACAAAACCATAATAAGCATCAAAACTCACCTTATTCTCCCTCAAGCCTTGAGACATATAGAGTTAAGATCTATGGCACGACACAATAGAGTGAATAAAGTGGATCTTTTATCGTCCTACAGCCACCTGCTCATAGATGTATCGCGACTCACACTGTTGAAAAAGACACTACTAGATATGGTATTATGGAACTTTAGGCCCTAAAACAACATTTTATAAACATGGCTTTGATATAAAGTTTTTCATCTCCGGGAAGCACCCCCTAGAAGTAATCACCGTCGTTGGCCTCTCGTAGATCTTGGACAAGCCTCTTAGCATTCATTCATCACATTTTCATAAAGTTAGCAGAAAATTTAAAAATTTTCATAGCATAGCATAATGCTAAACATCACTTTATTTTAAATATCATAAGTACACAATTTAGTCATTGAATGTCATCTTTCCATCTTAGACTAATCATCAATAGAATAGAATAGAATAAATAGAATATTGATATGACCCTTAACAACAAAATTATTATAATGTTTACTATAACAAGAACGTAATTAGCATTTTGGCATAAAGTTCCTTGAATCATGAGTACACTCTTGAACATGGGAAATATATATCCAAGAACTTAACTACAAGAAAGATCCTCTAGTTATCACCACTTACATATTGAATAACAGGATGAAAAAGAATGGTATTTGTACAAGAATGCACTAAGTATGATAACCAAACAAAAACATAAATCTAAAGAGGAAATTTACTTAGAAACGATGCATCATGTATTTTTTAAAAGAATCATAACGATTTGATACCACAAGAACATTACAACTCACATACATCATGGTAGACAAGGATATTATACGGAATAACACATGAGGTAATTTATCATATTTAAGACATAGTCGATATCTCCAATACTTTACCTTTCCGTTATACCTTAAATCCTTTACATAAAGCAACCCTTAAGTAATACTTAGTGCAATGCATAAATAGTGTCCCACCCTACAAACCACACTCAAGTATCACCTTAAGATGACGAAAGTGAACATTAATAAAACCTTCATACATTCATTAATATATATCATATCATAAAAATTACCTTCACATAGGAACAATCACCTAAGACAAATCCATGTCACACTAGTGCAATGAATAAGTAGCATCCCTTCACACTACTCATAAAAATTATTTCCTGTGAACTCACACTAGACTTAGGCACATTACATTCAATAGGTCACAATACATGCATTTGACCTTAGACATAAAACCCATATACTTAATAGAGCATCATATATAAACTCATTCATTTGTTACATCATATTCATAATCCATTTAGTCAATATTCACATCTCAAGCAAACATATAAACCATACTATAAATATCACTAAAATGACATAATAGTCAACATAGCATATATAGGGTTCATTTAATCAATTAATCACAAGACCTCATTCATAACACCAATCTAAGTCTACTAGTTCAATGTATCTATTAATCCTCATAACCTCTCAAATACTAAGTAAACCAATCAAGGAGATCATAAACATTGTCTTCATTTCGCACATCAACATAATATATATGTTACACTTAGAAAAATCTATGAAATGTTCTAGAGCCTAACATTAGTATAAAAGGGTTTAAAAACTCTTTTAACGTCATAAGTTATTTAAATAATTCATTTAAGAAGCATGGAAATACAAATGTCAAAGAACGTCCATCATGTCTTGAAGATAGTCCAATGAGGTGCTAGTGTGCCTTAACCTATTTTACTAGGTTTTACGAGTCTGAAATTGAAGAATTTTTGTGGTAGGGTGTCTAACATGTATTAGAGTTAGTTCAATATTTAAACATATTGGTACGAATCCCCAAGGACCAACCAAGGTCCCATTAAAAGGACTCTTGAATTTGGGATCAAAGATTGCCTAAGGCAATGTCTAGAGATGGTTGTCACAGATGGATCATGGTCCAATCGGCATGGCGTCGATTCCCTAGGTCGATTGAAACTTAGAATATTTGTCCAAGGATGATATTTTACATATCTCTGAACTCAAATATGGACAAAAAAGATGATTGGTCCCATGGTCCGTCGATTGAAAAGTAGGGCGTGGACGGGGAATCGTCTATGAGGGTCTTGTTTTTGTTGCTCGATTTTAAGTGACTTGATTTAATTAATATAGGAGTTATTTATTATTTAGGGTTTAAGAGAGGTCTAATTAATTTTTTTAATATTCTATATAAAGACCCTAAACTAATTTGACTAACCTAACTCTCAGAATTCTCATAACACAAATTCTCTTCCATCTTTCTTCTTTCTCTTTCCCAAGTTGAAGATGACCATAGAAGTCAAGGTATAGTTGGTTTCTAGGAAATAAATCACCAAACATTCTCCATTAATATTCATCAATAAGCAAGGTATTGGATTCCTTTCACATTTGGGATCTCTTTCCCCAAAGGGTTTCTTCAATTTGATTTCAAAAGATGAGTTTTCTTGTGGGTATTTTCCAATCTCGAAATTGATCTTTCAAATGGATTTTTATGGTTTATTTTTATTGTATTGATTCAAATTATGATGTATTATGAATATATTACACCACTTATTGATTGATTGGTCTATTTGGTAGAAGATTACCTTTTCCCCTATTTTGTAGAAGATGACCTTTTCCCATACGTTATGATCTTGAGTTGAATTATTTAGTGTTGGTTCGATTGACTTGATTATTAGTTGAATTACTATACTATGATGTTATTTTAAGAATTTATGAATATATTTAGATAAATTTAATCCTACCATGGTAGTTCTTGAGTAATTGATCTAGGTAGTGAAGTAGATTATGATTTTGACAAAAGTCTCTACTCTTATGTTTCACACTTGTGATGGGTTGTTTTGTAGTGTTTCAATGGACTTCATTATTATGTTTGTTATAATTGTATTATGATATTACAGCCATTGTTTTGTTGATTTTGATGGTTGATGGTAACACCTTGATGTTGGCTTAGGAAGGATGACTTGGTAAGTCTTGTTAATCACAACTCTTTACTTCAATTATGGTTACTTGTGATAAAGTGTTGATGTTGTGTTTAAGTATACCTTATATTTGGATTCACAAGGTTTGTGTGACGTTGAATTTAAATTTCTTGAATATGGTTTTGTGAGTTGTTGGCTAAGAAGTGAATGTTATAAGGATGTTTGTGACTTACCAATGTGCCTTATCATGAATGATTGTGTAAATTTCCTAACCTCACATGTATAAATTTTAATGAAAGGAAAATAATCATGAAATTATTATTGAGATACGATAATGATGATCACATTTGGGATATACCCTATGAACTAAACTAAGTGTTAATAATAAAGGATGAATTTCATTTCATTTCAAAAGGTATGTTAGCTTAGAACTAAGAGAACTTGACATTGAGAGTTGTTGATTTTCCATGGAGGAAGATTCACCCGATAATTCTACATGAGGTGTTGACTCTTCTATGAGGGATACTCACCCTATGTATTTTCATAAGATGAGGCACCAATTGCCATATGGCATGTAGAGAGTTATTACTAATCTTTTATATCCTAAACAATGTTTCCACCATAGGAAGACTAACTAGTGGATTCACCTTGAAAGATATGTTTATGTTTGGTTCTACTTTGGCTGGCAGACCACCTTCCATTGGTGTAAGGCTTTACAACCACGGATTCCACACTTAGATCTTGGGTTCTATGTCGGTTAAGGGAAGCGTTCCCTAAACTAAAATGAAATAATGAAGTACAATTCAACTAGGGTGTCTAAAGAGGTTTGACTTAGCATAGGTAGGGGTATGGGACTCTATATATGCCTTTCACTAATTTACCTTGAGGGAATCCTTAGAAGGTTTTTCTTATGTATGTATATGCTTATAAATGTAAATTATGATAATGTGATGATCTTACATAGAAATGACACTATGTGATGTTGGTTACTCTTATGAACATGTAGTTTGAAATTGGTTGTGGTTCTCGTTAGGTTTACTTGATTAAGCAAGGTTATGGGGCTTTGCTTAGTTATTTCACAAGTGGACTTAATGAGGGTCATGAGTAATGGTATTGCTTTTTATAATGACTTGCACTCTTTTTCAAGCTTGTGATGTTATTACTTGATGATATAGTTGTATTTGATTATGGGTTCAAGTATGTAGATATGCATAGCTTGATTTGACTTAAGGTGGGTTGGTCGGGTATTGTACATGGTATTGACTTGATTAATATGAATTAATGACTTGTATAGGTTTTTAAATGCGCATAATGCTTTCCAAATGTAAATAGCATGGTCTAATGAAATGTCTCTTTTAGCATGATTTGACATTATATCTGCATATGCTCTCATACTTAGTACATGTGATGTGCTAACCCCATTTTCTCCCTTATTCTCAACAGTTTTGGTTTCAGCCATTGAAGGGGTTTTGAGAGGACTTCGAAAAACTCTTGGAATTTTTCAATTATCCAAGTTGGGTAGGTTCTCACTTTCTGAGGGCAATGCCAATATCGACCTTATGAATGTTGTTTTAGTTTTAAGACTCCTACGTTCCTTCTTTTCATTTGAGGACGCATTGTATAACCTATACGTGGCCTTGTTACATAGATGTATGGGATAAGCCCAATTGATATAATCATGTTTTAGATGATTATGAGAAGACACTCTCTTTGAAGACTATGTTAAGTATCTTCTAAATCTATGTGCAATTAAAGTAGAAGACTATGTAATCATCTTATACGAAGGGTCTGTGTATACTCGATATTAATACGAGAAGTCTATTTAAAGCTCAATAGAAATATAGAAAAGTTTTAAATATTCTGCATTTTTAACCTTTAATGTAATGATTTAAATTAATAGGCTAGTCTTTACTCTTTCTCGAGGACGAGGACGCCGGTTACGTCTAGGAGGTGCTCCCCAGATGTGACAACATGCATAGCCATTAACATGCATCTTAATTAAGAACATCATCATGTAGACAATAAGACAAATACTATGCGTATAATTAAAACCACTATGTTTACACCATCATGCCATGCATAAGTTACATATACATATTCATATACATATAGAACTCCTTCCTAGAATTCCCTTCAAGATCTACTTGTGCATTTAATAAGTAAAGTCTCCTTTCCTCACCTACACTATGCAAAAACCCTTTAGTAGTCCTAGTAAGTGTTCATTTTCTTACTTCCATTGTTCATTTTACATTAGCAAAAATTAACCTTAACAGACATTAGAAATGTCATACTGTGAATATCTTTATCTCTCACCCAAAGTTGGTGATATCCCGATCTCAAGTAAATCTTTGAAAAGTAACTTGTACCTTGGAGTTGATCAAATAAATCATTAATCTGAGGGAGAGGATACTTGTTCTTGACCGTTACTTTGTTGAGTTGACGGTAATCAATACACATTCTAATGGTACATCATTCTTTTTTGCAAACAATATAGGCGCACCCAATGGAGAAATACTACGCTGAATAAGGCCTTTGCCTAGTAAATCTTTTAGTTGAGCCTTCAACTCTTTCAATTCAGCCGGATCCATCCGATAATGAGGAATTGAAATTTGGTAGAAAGTCGATACCAAAATCAATTTTCCATTCGGGAGGAATATCAGAATTATTATTAGAATACACCTCATTAAGAGGGTCGACTCAATGGGAGGAACTTCAGAGTCTAAATCTTGATCACCCCCCATCTACCTCTTCGATTACTATATAATTCACCAAATTCAATGCATTATGTTCATATGTAATGAATTCATCCATGATAATTCAAGAAATTAATGCATAGGGTGCACATGGGTTCTTGGATGATTTTCAAAATAGATCAATTAATACATACATATTTATAATTAAAGGCATATAACATAGAGAAATTTTTTTTTGATTGGTCCCATGGCTAGATCAAAAGCCCTAGTTTTTGCTACAATAAATGTTCGAAAATAGATGTTAGAAGGGATTCATGGGGAAAATAATCCATGAATCAAAATCCCCATACTTTGATTGAAGATTCCCACGAAATTGAAGTGAGGAACTTGAGAAATTGGCTTTCTTCTCCGAGCTCCAAATTTCTCTCCAATGGAGGTTGAGTAGAGATAAAATTTTTAGAGAGAAGTGAGAGTGCTTTATGGAATTAATTTGAATGGGTAAAAATTACTTAATACATACCCTAAATAAATATATATTTACCCCCAAAATTATACAAAGTACCCCCTCACTTAATTGGGTCTTTTTATGAAGTCAAATTTACTTTAAAATGACGCTAACGAATCTTGAAAATTTTTATGCGTTGCAGGGGAAATTCCAATTGTTTTTTCTGTAATTGGGGTTGAGGAAGTGAACCTTGCAAAGGAACCACATCGAAAGAAAAAAATTGTCCATCCATATTTTTTGTGTGACGCGCGACGTACTCCACACCTTGGCTGTATGCATGCTTCCAATGTTCGGTTCCTTTTGAATGACCCTTGGGTGGTCCATTGGGAGTCATGACTGGACGTTTTGACCCTATAAACATTATTTTACTTATTAAAGTATTTTTACAAGTTTTATATTTAATTTGAACTCCAAGACCTTTACAAAAAATACGGACAGCTACTACTTAAATTTCACTAGTTTCCGACCGTCAAGGACTTTATTTGACATTTAGGCTCTAATACTTCTAATTCAACATTCTTATATTATTCTTTGTATGTAAACATTACTTTAGTCATTATTTAAAATCTAATGCCCTATTCTTGTTTATAGGACTTTTGGGGTGTCACATTATCCAACTTCGGAACATTCGTCCTCGAATGACACCAAAAATCTTTTTATAGCAAGAGGATTACTCAAGACTAGAAGCCCAACCATCATCAACATAAGAAACATAAAACCATAATGATAACATCCCATATGTGTAATTCACTAATCAAATAAACACATAATAATAACATTATACATAGGAACTCAATACTCAATTTCTCACATATAATAGCTCAACTTCACAACATCAGGGAGTACCTTCTCACTGTCAACATAAAATAAACATAACATCAACAGTAACCAATCAAAAAAATAATTTAAGGCACAAACAAACTCAATACTATTTCATGAAAAAAACTATTCACAAAGTCATGAATATGTGAAAGTTAAGGAAACGAGCGTGTTTACAAGAAAACTCATTTTAGCTAGCATAAACCGTCATCAATAATATTCGCATAGTAGAAATTCTAGACAAGTTCATTTTAAGAGTATTGCTAACCTCAACTTTGGATAGAATTTTGAGGAAAAAGGTAAGGATAACGGGACTTCATGTCGGCCTCGGCCTCCTATGTTGCTCCATAAACTAGGTTGTTTCTCCATAGGACTTTTATGTAGGAAAAATAGTTGTTCCTCAACATGTTGACCACGTTATTTCCACCGGAACATAATAATCGGAAAGGTTCTCCTCCCCACCTAACCCTTCAATAGGGAGAATGGACATGGGTTCGCCAATATATATTTCTTAAGCATGGAGACATGAAATACCGAATGAGCCAAAGATATTTCAGTAGGTAGTTTCAACACATATGCAATATTTCCTACTTTTTGCAAAACCTCATAGGTACCCACATACCGGGGACTTAGCTTCCCTTTTCGGTCGAATCTCGTCACCCATTTCATAGGTGAAATCTTTAATACTTCATTTCACCTAATTCAAATTCAAGGTCCTTTCTCCTATTGTCAGAATAAGACTTTTGCGGACTAAAGGTTGTTTTCAAACTATTACTTATTATCCGAAACTTCTCTAAGGCTTCAAAGATTATTTCAAGACCAAGGAGTGAAGACTCACCAACCTCAAGCCAACCAACTGGAGAACTGCATGTCCTTTCATAAAGTGCTTCAAATGGTTCCATGGAAAAAATTGACTTGTAGCTATTATTATAGTAGAACTCAACCAATGGTTGGTGATTACCCTAATTTCCGTTTAAATTTATTACATAAGCTCTTAACATATCTTCTAGGGTTTGAATTATACAATCCACTTGACCATCCCTTTTATAATGAGAACTGGTGTTAAGATTCACTTAAGTACCCAACCCTTTTTTATAAAACTTCCAAAAATAAGAAGTGAAGTGGGTGGCTCGTTAAGAAATGATCAAAAGAGATCCTATGTAAGCTTACTATGGCATTAATCAGTATAATCTTGCATAATCCTCCACCAAATAATTATACTTGAAGGGGATAAAGTTAACGGATTTTATCAATCTATCCATAATAACCCAAATGGAGTAATTTTTACTCCGTGTTTGAGGCAACCTCACAATGAAGTCTATATAAATCTCTTCCCACTTACACGTAGGAACATACATTACTTAGGTTAGAACTCCCGACCTTTGTTGCTTAGACTCCGCTACATCCTTATTCAAACCGTCCAACAAATAGACCTCTTGAAGACCATGATACATTTTTGTGGTACCCAGATGAGTAAAATTTCAAGAACTATGGGCTTCTTCCAAAATTGGTCTTATTAATTGATCAACATCTGGTACACACAACCTACCTTGGTACCTAAGTACAACATGCCCCATGGGAGAAAGATTCATTGAGCTTACTAAGAACCGATTCCTTAAACTCCATCAATAGAGGATCAAGATGTTATTAACTTTACCTATACCACCAATGATTACTCAGAGTTATGATGAACCATGACATCCCCTTTTGGAGAATCTTCTAACCGAACACCCAAGCGGGCCAATCTATGAACATACTTCACTATATCTTTCTCACCCTCTTCTACATGAGCCACACTATCCATTGACATTCTACATAGAGCATCCACTACTACATTGTCTTTGTCGGGGTGTTGGAGAAGACTCATTTCGTAATCCTTCAAGAGTTCCAACCACCTTCATTTTTTGAGTTTCAACTACTTTTTAGTGAACACATAGTGAAGGATATTGTGGTCGGTAAAACTTCCACATGTACACCATACAGATAATGCTTCCGTATTTATAGGGCAAACACTTCGGCTACTAATTCAAGATTATGAGTTGGGTAGTTCTTCTCATGTACATTAAATTTTCTAGAGGTATATGATATAAGCTTTACATATTTAATAATAACATAATCAAAGACCACTCGAGGAACATCACAATATATGACAAACCCTTTGGTGCCTTCCGGTAAGGCCAGTACCGGAGCAAAGTTACACACTCAGAAATTTCTACTTATAGTAGAGAATTATATGTTGAGTAATGATATTTTTAGACCTAAATAAGTATAAATAACTTGTTTGAGAATTATTGGAGCAATAGGATTAAAGAAAGGCCTTAACATTCGAAAAATAGTGAAATTTAACTAGTTAACGTCCCCATGTTTTGGGAATCATTTTGAGGGTCAAATGAAGTCTCAAACATGTAAAATACTTTTTGTAGGTAGATTTTAGTATATAGAGTTTAAATATCAGATAATGAAACCCAAGACCACTAGAAGGGTCCTTGGGAAGGACCCTAACTTGGGTGGGCAGGCTGCCAAAGCATCTTGCGCAAGTCAGGATTTTGTGGGCTGCTACGTAACCCACATGGACCTAACCGGTTCAAATTTACTTTTCACATGGACCTAACCGGTTCAAATTTACTTTTCAAATAAAAAGTTTTTTTGACTCCACGACGTGGAGCAAATTCCCAGATTCGTAAAAAGTAGTACATTGTCAGTTTTGACTTCACAAATATTCCCATTAATCTGAGGGGTATTTTGGGTGATTTAATGGGTGACTATACAATGCCTCAGGGTTAGATTTTTGTCTATTTTAACAGAAAAATTGATTACCATAAGTTTAACTCAAAAATCTCTCTCTCTTTCTCAAGTCTTCTCTTCCTCCAAAACACCATTGAAGACTATTAGAGCTCCATGAAGAATATCAAGACTTCATGTTTTTAACCCCAAATTTGGCTTTGTCATCCATAAGGTATGGTTTCTTTATGTATTGGGATTCCTTTCCCCAAGAGGTCCTTCAAAACATTATTTCTATATCCCCCAAAACAAGGGGTTTTCTCCTCACACGGGTCATCTTTCTAAAACTAAATTATAAGAATTATGATAAATTAATGTTATTTAAGTATCAATTGAAGGTCAATTTATGAATTCGTACGAGTTTTTCCTTGACACATGTCTTCTCTCAAAATCCCTAATTTCTTGGATTGATTAAGGTGAATTGTTAAGGGTGATGAATATGTTGTTAGTTTATTGTTTTATTAGTTATGTTAATACTTCATGATTTGACCTATTTCATAGGTTGGTTTTGAGTTCTTGTGTATTGAAGTATTAACTCCCATGCAGGGCAATGAGGTATGATCTTCATTCTTCTTTGATCTCAATTATGCAAGGTGAAATCTATAATGTGATAATGATGCATTATCTAATTGAGTTATTGTGATGTTGTTTCAAGGATCCCTCATCCATAACCCTAGACCTATTAATTGTCTATCATGTATGTAACTATGATATGATGTGATCATATTAAGATTGAATAATGTCTTTCATTACTATATTGTTGTGTCTAAATTGAAAGGATAGTTCTCACTTATGAGCTATTATGATAAGATGTTTACTTAAAGGTCTAAAAGAGACTAATGTGAACTTGTATGATGATAATTAGAGGGAATAATTTCTTAGCACCGAAAGGGCATGTAAATGAGTTTGAGGTCTTATGTTAGTAAGTCCATCCTCCCATATGGATTTTTTCAAGACTAGTAGGATGGATTCCAAAGATATATATCCTCTCATGATATGGAAACCTTCATGCTTAGTTAGTTAAGGTTTCTATAAATCATCTCCTTGCCCCTTAACTATGTGCCTGCATACGACTCCAGCTTAGAGGATCCACCTAGAATATCTATGTATGAATTGTTTCACCTTAGGCAAGTGTTGACCCTCTCTTTTCGTTGAGGGGGTAGAATACTAGATTCGATGAAGCTCACTTGGTGTCATGTTGGTTGTGTGACTTGTTTACCTAAAGCAATGGTATAAACATGTATTGTATGTGAACTCCCATTAGGGTTGTCGTAAAGGTTACTACATAGTTTGAGGGAGAGTATGGGACTTCTCTTACATATTGCACATGTGGGATCCTATAGGATGGTACTAGTACAGTTCTATTATGATTATGTTAATAAGCCATCACTAATAATGATATATGAAGAATGTTAGGTATGAGAATTTTTTGTAAGTATGAAATGGTTTGCTTATGTGATACTTAGCTTTGAAATGGGTTATGGGGCTTTGTTCTTGGCATTGCACAAATGTTGCTTGAGTTACATATATGTTGATATGATTATGATGTTCCTTATATGTGTATATAGATTTGCTTGTCATTTTGCATAGTTTTGACTAAATTGTGCCTTTTCTAATGCATTGATGATTTTGTGCATAAGAGCCGTACTTTGTACATATTTTTTGAACTAACCCATATTTTCCCACTTTTTCCCAAACATTTTAGCTTCGGGCCATTGAGGAGATTGTTGGTTATTGAAGAAGATGACTTCGCTCTTTCCTAAATCAAATGTGTAAGTCCTCTTGAGTTCCAAGGATAAGCCACACATCAAGCTTTATTAGTTTTGTCTATGTTTTGATACTAATGTTGAGACTTTTACTGAAGCCTATATGGCATATTGCATTAGACTAAGGCCTATGCCAAAACTATTGTCATTCACTTGATAGATGGTTTAATGTTAGAGAATGTATTAAATTAAATTACTATCTATCATGTTTATGTGAGAAGCCTATGTATGATTTACATGTAAGGTTTTATGTATACTTCCTTGATATATAAGTAAAAAAATTTAATTTTCCCGTATTTTCATATCTATGATATGCTATGATGAACGCTGAGGGCTTGTTATAGTCCTCGTAGAGGACGCCGGTGCTGATTATGCCTAGGGGGTACATTAGTTCGTAATAAACTTTGTATTAGAGCATTAGGTTAAAGTAAATCTTAGGATTGATGTCTCATTAAACGTCGATATAGGGTCTTATATGTAATTGTGAAGCGCGCCACACTTATGAATGAAAGACTATGTGATTCTTAGGATCATTCACTCTCTTGTTATTCCTTTGTTGTGCCTAAGACTCCTAGATCTATTTAGTCCATTATTCTAATACTTTTATGGTGCTTATAGGCAATGAATACAATGGAGAACAATGCTCGAATTGCCGGAGAGGAGAACTTTAATGAGGCGGTTCCCCCTAAAGATCCTCAAAACCTTCATGTTTCTATTGAAGAAGGGGCTATGTCTAATGTTGAGATAAGATCTGCCATTCATAGCTTGAGTCAATTGTTGGCTACCCAAGTTACTAGAGATACAAGGTCTCAAGTTAACGCCAATGCTAATACCACCGCTTCAAGGATCTGGTATTTCATATGGATGAATCCCCCTACTTTTTATGGTTCTAAGGTGAGCAAGACCCACATTGTTGTATTGATGAAATGTTCAAGGTTCTCGATGCTATGGGTGTTTCTTCTCAAGAAAATGATGAATTAGCCGCCTACAAACTCAAAGATGCAGCTGTAGTGTGGTATGAGCAATGTAAGGATGAGAGGCAAGTTATAGAAGTCTGAATTACTTGGGCAGCTTTCAAAACGTTTTTCCTTGATAGGTTCTTTCCCTTGGAACTAAGGGAGAGGAAGATGCAAAGAGGCTCATGGCTCTTGGTATTCCATTCACCAAAGATGCTCATGGATCCTGGTATTCCATTAACCTGGGTGCTACAAATATGAATCAACAACTTACGAGAAACATATTGGTGGAATGGTATGAAAATGGACATAACGTACTTTGTTGCTAAGTGTTGAAATTGCCAATAAGTGAAAGTCAAGCATCAATGGTCGGGTGGCTTGAATCAATCTATAAATATTCATACATAGAAATGGGAGGATATTAACATGGACTTTGTAGTGGGGTTACCTCGTAATAGAAGACAACAGGAATTGATATGGGTCATTGTGGATAGGCTAACCAAGACTGCACATTTCCTTCACAGCAAAGTCACATATTCGGTGGAGGATTATGCCAAATTTTACATTAAACAGATGGTGATGTTATATGGAGACCCTTTGTCCATCATTTTGGATAGAGGTTGTCACATCCGGGGAGCACACCCTACAATTAACATGGCGTACTTTACCTCTCGAATGTCTTATACTAACCCATAGTTATCATTCATCGCATTTGTAATAGTAAATTTAGTAGAAAATTAAAAACATTCTTAGCACATCATATGCAAGAAAATTGCCTCATATATATATATTTTTCTATTACATACTTAGACCCTAAGTCTGTTTGCCATCTTATATTCAATAACTATGGAGTTCATTGGGGACACGACCCTTACTATATAATCTTAAATATACAACTAATAAACTTACAGTAAACATAAGTAGGAGATCCTTGAACTTAAGGATTCATTTCATTGAACTTGGGAATCATCTATCAAGCTCATCACAATTCAACACATCCTTTAAGCATCCATAACCTATACTTTGTGTAAATAGTTAAGAAGAGTGTAATTAGTACAAGAATGCACTAAGTATGACAACCATGCAAAAAAATTCATGTAAATGGTAAATTTTTTTAAAATGACAATGCATACCATTTTGAGTAAATATTCATAAAATATCTATAAAATAACTTTTATATCATTCAAATATTTCATATAGACTAATTGAAAGGCCAAACATCATATAAGATCACATGTAGAATTTAAGTAATTTTTCAACTCACATTACAGTGAACTATTTCCTTTTTTACATTGAGCATTCTTCTCTTTTATTCATTAACCTCCCAACTAACCCTCTTCTAGTGATACTTAGTTCAATGCATCACCTTAAGGCCACAAAAATCCATACGTACAACCTACAAAAGACAGTATATAACATCATAGATGCATAATATATCAAAGACACATTTAAGTCAAGACTTCAATGACTTTAAAGTAAGTTACGTACATTTACACATATATTTACTTCTTTTCATATACATCATTATAAAACATTGTTCATGTGAGTCCCATAAACTCACACCTACTTAGTAAACCCATCATGATACCACAAATTGAAACATTCAATTCATACTTCAACATAGTAAGTAAACACAGCTTCATCCAAGCAAGGCAAGACCTTCATCATATAGTCATTAAGATTCACATAGTGCCAATAAGAATAATATAATATTACATAGACTCATACTATTCACATCTTCATTACCAATATACGAATAACACCATCCCTAGCATAAAGACATAATAATAATCATACACTTTAGAACACCTTCCTAGAACTTCCTAAGGAGCTGCTTTTGCAATGTCTAGATATGGGTTCATTACTTCCACCAATCCTAAATAACCTCCCTTATGTCATCCTAGTTTTGTCTTATTCATTTTCTTACATTATCAATTTTACTTTAGGGAAACTATAGTCTTAATCGACAGCAAGACCATGGGTGCTAAACATGGATTTTGTTTTTGTAGAGAATTACACCCATGAAAGGTATACTTACCTAGTTGTGGTAGAACTTTAACACATGCTAGCATTTTAATTAAAAATCACATTGATAGATCCTATGTGGAAAGCATAGATTATGGAACTAATAGATAGGTATAATACCCCTACATAAAACATTGAAATTTGGTCCTCCTCTCATGGAAATCCATTGGATGAGTATCCCTCTTTGGGGAGTCAACTCCCCTTGTAGATCTATAGAGTGAATCTTCCTCTATGGGAAGTAATCACCTCGCCTTGTCAAGTTCAGTCGGTTCTATGCTAACTTCCCTTTATTGAAAAGCCATTATTACATTTCTTTATAAAATAAAGGCTTAGGATATTTACTCCCTATATATTTAGCTCATAGCTCATAGATGAGAGTTCATTAACCTAAAGCATGTGAGAAACGCTTTCACATGGACATAACATATATAATTAGCATTATCAAGTTTAGGACACACTCGGGAACACCATTAAAGGGCCCTCTATGGACTAGATCATGTGTGTGTATACATATATGTGAGCAATCCAGTATTATATAAAATTAAAGTCACACGTGTTCATACATTCATATTAATGCACAAAGAAACAAAAACTAGCAACTATCCCATCAAGGCACACATGTGCGATGAATAGGTAAAGTCACATACCCTTGCTCATACTAGTACACCTAACAAGTCATCCTTTTTAAGGAATCACATATCATACTTTCATAGAAATAAGCTTAACATACAAAGTAGTAGGCACTATTGAATAAGAGAACGACCTTTAATTTCGATAGCTTGACCTATACTACTTTTAAGCATGCTTGTAAAGTGAGAGTGTGTGTACATAAGTCAATATGATCACACAATGTCGATAAAAAAGACATTAAGGCATCCATTCACTTAGACCATATTATACTTTGATGCATAGACAAAACCAAACAATAGCATAGGAGACAAGTCCACTTCACATTACACCTAAGACCTAACTTATACTATTCATTCATTTACATTGCGGTACATAAGTAACGGATTATTAACAATTTTATCTAATCAATGGAATCACCTATATTTTACCCTAACATAGATATGCACATGCTTATACATTATTCATACAACCTAAATGAACAGTAGAATAGGAAAGTAGGCATAAGCTTCACATAAAGTTATCATCATAACAACACATTTATATATTCACAACATTGTCTCCAAGGCCATAATAAACACATATATCTATTGATAATAAGTAAACACCGCCACCATAAGTGGACCAAACCGCACAGTGTCATACAAGGCTTCATCAATACTACTATAATGAAGTAGAGAAGTAGAATAGTAGAGCAATTCTTACCAATACATTAGTCTTTGTTCCTCGCTGACCAATAGTACTCTTTAATAAATAATTTAAGTATAGGGAAGTATCTAAAACATAATAATCATATACGAGGTCATGCATAAGATACTACAAGGTCATGCTACAAACTAGTACAACACATCATTAATTTGCTAGAATGTAGAAGGACATAGACCAGTAACCAAATTCACTTACATGGATTATAGGTCATTTGTCACCAATAATATCATTCTAGGGTACTAGCTACCCATACACTTAACATAACGAATATCATGCTTAAAGCCCTACAAGATCAAGATACCAACGTAGGCATTAAACTACCAATTCAAAAGAGAGTAGATGAAATGGAGAATAATATTAATTCCCTATGGCCTTGATCATCAATCATATTTTAACAATAATATATATGTTAGGCATTAGCCAAGGCAATTTACCATAATCGAATCACACAATAACTATCCTAACGTCAACATCACAAGTTACTACCTGATAACTTAGAAACACCTAGAGCGATTTACACCAAGCCTGCTTTATTCTTATCATACCATATTTATACACACAAATTAAACCAACTATTTACCTAACGAAGTAGCTACAAGAACCACAACATAATCAAATTCCACTATTATTTATTAAAAAGTCCATATGACAGTGAGCATATAGAGTTATAGACTAAGCATTTTCAAATCATCATACATTGATCCACCTGGATCCTTCCTAATCGATTAATCATTAATTCACATAAATAACAGTAGGTATAACAAATTCAACGTATAAGAATAGCAATTAAATCATTAACAAAGCATAATCACAATGCCCAAAAAGGGCAAAATCAATTTTGGGAAGGGAGATGGGTTAATAATGCAATTGGATTAACATCACGTTAAAACAATCAAGTTATCATCAATTAATAATGACTATTCCTTTGAATTCGTATTGAGAAGGAACCGTGGCTACATTTCAGAAGAAGAGATTTGATCATGAAACTTTTTAAAAAATATTGAGATTAACTCTCTAAGTTAAAGGTTACATACACATTAAGGATTACCATACCTTTATATACATGAAAACATTTAAAACATGATGAAAAGAACATAGAAATCCAAGCACTAAGTTGTTCTTGACCTTCACCAATAATGGAGTTTCTAGGGAGAAGATTGATGGAGGGAAAGTCTATTTTGTGTGTATGGGATTTGGAATGGGTTCATCATAGTTTTTATCACTTATATACACCCAAAAAATCTAAATAAACCTATGAGGTTAAGGTAAGGACGTGTAAATTCACCCCTTTAATGAGCAGTGCAGAGGAAGTGATGCACCAACCAGCATTGACGGACCCAACGATGGGGCATTGGTTCATTGAAGGGCCGTTCTGTGCCCTCCATCGATTGGGTCTAAGGATTTCATGTGGCCAAGACTTCCCCAGGCTAAGGTCTCATAGATGCCTCCACATCAATGGGGAATCAGTCAACAAACGGGGCATTGTGTTTGCTCATCGATTGACACTGCAAAGACATTGTCTATACAACCCTTAGGTCCTTTTTGTGGGCCCTTTTGTGGGGCTGTTGAAAAGACATACCCGGACGTTTCCAATGTATATACACACATTGAAAAGTCAAGGAGCTTTCATGAAATTTTCTCCAAAAATGCACACATAAAAAATGTCAAAATATGGTAGGCCCCATTAAGACATACTTGAAAGTCTAAAGGACTAACTTACGAACGTCTTAGACGTTGTTGGACATTTGACCTCCTAACTTAACGAAACACCATATACTGACTATAAAATAATTATAACTGATTTTAAGAATTTATAAGCTAATTACAACAATTATACGTAATTATTGACTCATGAGGGACATAGTTGGCTAGTTGTTGAACGTCTTGGTCGTCCCTTGACGTTTGACTTCCAAATCACCTCAAACATTTAACACTACCTCAATACGATATTATAAGTCATTTAAAGACCTTACAACCTTAAGACAGTCATGTTAGTCTCTAGACTTCCTAACTCATTGTGGGGGTCTTACAATATCCCCCACTTGGGAACATTTATCCTCGAATTACACTTAGAACACTTTACTTCATAACATTATTAACATCATCATATAGAATTTAATGCATATTACTTACAAGTAAAACAACTTAAAATAGTTTTAGCACTCAATGCACACAAGCAAACAAAACATTCATTCACTAACTCTTTAAAGTATCAAACACAAAGGCTCTTATCATATTTATAGGAGGAACATCCTTCTCCTAGTTATAACATGGTCATTACAATTCAATTAATTAAGAGCTCATCTTGCAACTATTATTTAAGTCACACTTAGGCAGATTTCAACAACACTCAAGAATAATTAGGCACTCATACTTCAATGCACATAGACTTGAGTTTATTAAATCAACTAAGATCTTTTTTAGTTAGACCTAGTGCCATGAAGGTCATACTCAACCATAGTGAAGTCGAAATGGTAGGTCACACTAAGGTCATCACAACAATTAGGAACTCATTTAACAAAATTTCCATTTCCAATTTAGTAATAGACTCCACTGTAAGCACCATTTGGAAATGTAACTAAAATCACAGGCACACACATTAAAAATAAGCTAAACATTCTTTCACTTCTTAAGAGTGAGCCACAATCATGCATTCCAAATCATACAAGTCACATAGTTTTCAAGAGACTCTACATTTTTCAATTTAAATAGACTAAAATTCCATTATAAGGATAAACATTACACCTCATAAGTGACCACAACCATATTTCTTATCGTACCTTATGAAGTTAAATTCCAAATTAGCAAGTTAAGATGCACAATACACATAAGAAAACATGGATTTTTATCAAAATTTCCTTTCATGCACTTTGAAATCTTTAAATATCCTTAAGGTAATTTCAATCAATGCATACCAAACATATAAACTTAATGAAATTCATACTTTATACAAAACACTATTCATGAACAAGCTTACAAGAAATTCATTCTTTTCAAGATCAAGTAAGAATAGAAGGAAAAGGTAGAAAGTATATACAATATTACTACTCCATCACCTTACCCGCTTAGGGTAAATCCAATCAAGAGCAACATCACTCTATTTTAAGAGGATCTAAACTTAAGACCTTCATTTTCATCACTTGAAAGCGATTACCACATTAGAAAGGATTACAATAAGTTAACATAGGAACACAGAGGTATTCCAAACCTTGTCATTTTAGGCAAATTATCTCTTAATTATAAAATTAGGTCGTCCTATTTAACCTAATAATTTTTTAAACAATACAATAGACACCAAGGTCATGCAACATTAGGGGAAAGAAACATTAAAATTTAGCCATAAGGACTCTTTCTCTTCTTTAATCATAAAAGTTAGGTAACTTCTAGGTCAATAAGACCCATATCATCACCCTACAAAGATAATAATATTACCCTCAATTGTAGGGTAAACATCAATTCCACAACATCAAGGAACTCACAACACAGTAAGAAGTTTGAAAGACATCTACGACTCATCATGTCATTAAAATCTCATTCTTCATACCAAATAGCAAGTCTCCTTTTTACATTAATTGTCATTCTCATATGCAACAACTGTATGCACATTTAAACAACTTACAATAAACGGACAATTTAGTCGATTCCCAAAAATCTTACAGTAAGCTGCTAAGTTGTACAATGGATATGCTTCTAAATTTAAAAAATGCATCATTTAGGCAATTGATGGGAAAAGCATGACAATATGAGATACAAAACCTTACCAACTAATCGTATATAAACATGCATACTACCTTCACACCTAGGATCAAGTCTATACCAAGAACTATAATCCATAGAAAGCAATCATTAAGGTTCACACATATAACAAAGGCAACATTGAACACCTTTAATCACTTATTCTTAGAGTAGAATGCTTTCATAGGTAGTAACTAAACATTTAAAGTTCAAATAATAATATTAGGACAGAATCATGTAAAACCATATAGAAAAACATTATTGAAAAATAAATTCATTCTAATAAAATTAGCATTTAGGATGCTTTAATCCTATAATGATATACACTTCTCAATATAATATGTTATTTCACATAAATCTCATATTTAGCCATAAATGGCATCACATTATCAAATACGCCAAATGTAACCTTCACACATACAAATCATACCAAAAAATAAAGATAAACATTTAAAATCACCTTTTTCTCCCTCAAGCTTAGATAACAATCTCACCCAGGCAATAACATCTAAAAGACCACCAGACAAGAAAACATAAGAGAGAGATCTTAACGAGTAATGTTATATGGCACTATTTTAGAATGATGAAGAAGGGAAACTCTATCATCTCATAGACTCCCGTACCATTTAATGTGTCGAGACTCACCACCAATGATATGAGAATCTACTAGACGTTGCAATATGAGATTTCATGGAACCTAAAATACTTTAAAAACCTGAAGCACTGATACCACCTTTGTCACATCTAGGGAGCACTCCCTAGAAGAACAATGGCATTCTTGACCTCAACTAGGTCTTATACTAGACCATAGTTATCATTAAACACATTTCTCATGGTAAATTTAGCTGAAATTTAAAACATTCTTAGCACATAATATTCGAGAACATTACCTCATGTGTATATATATATATATATATATAATATTAGCTTGGGAATCATCTATCAACATTATCACCATTCAAGATATCCTTTAAACATCCATAACCTAAATTATGTTTTAAAAGTAGAGAAGAATGGGATTAGTACAAGAATGCACTAAGTATGGCAACCATGCAAAAACGTGTATTTAAAAGGGACATTTTCTTTAAATCATACTTCATGCCCTTTTGGATTATATCTTCATAAAACCTCTTATACAATAGAATTTATATATTTCATATACTTCATATAGACATATTCAAAGTCCAAATATCATAGGAGATAACATATAGAATTTAAGTCATTTTTGAAGTCACATTGCAGTGAACTCTTTCCTTTTATATAGTGGGTATTCTTTTCTTTTATTTTTTAACCTCCCAAGTAACCCTCTAGTGATACTTGGTGCAATGCATCACCTTAAGGACACAAAGAAAAAATACATTCAACCTACACTAGCCAACATATAACATAATATATGCATAATATATGAAACAGACAATTAAGTCAAGACTTCATTTGCTTTACAATAAGTTGCCTAGATTTATATATATATATATATATTTCTTTTCATATGCATCATCATAAGTCCTTGTTAATGACCCGAATCTTAACCTACTAGTGAAATGTAAATGTGAGGCCCCAAAACCTCACATATACTTAGTAAACCCATCATGAGTGAACATTCAATTCATATGTCAACACAGTAAGTAAAGGCAACTTCATCCAAGCAAGGAAAAACATTCGTCATGTAGTCATTAAGACTCACATAGTGTATATAAGAATAAGACGAAACCACATAGACTCACACCATGCACATCTTCATGACAAATAGACAAATACCACCATTCCATGAACAAAGACATAATAATAATCATGCACCTTAAAACACCATACTAGAACATCATAAGTAGCTATTTGTTTAATATCTAGACAGGTTAATTACTTCCACATATTCTATTTAACCTCCCTTAGGTCATCCTATTTAGGATCTTTGTCATTTACTTCCATTTTCAATTTTACTTTAGGGAAACTATAGCCTTAACCGACACTAATACCTTGTGTGCTATACATTGAAAATGGTATTGTAGAGTCTTACACCAATGGAGGGTTTTATTACCTAGTCAAGGTAAAACATTAACACATGCTAGCATTTTAATTGATATCATATTGCTAGATCCAATGTGGGAAAAACAATTTATGGAACTAAAAGATAGGTATAATCCCTATACATACCACTTGGCAATTGAGGACTCCTTTAATCGGAATCCATTGGATGAGTACCCCACTTTACGGATTCAACACCCCTGATAGAAACACATAGTTAATCTTCCTCTATGGGAAGTCATCACATGCCCTTGTCAAGTTAACTCGGTGCTAAGATAAGTTCTCTTTATTGAAAATCCATTATTACATTAATTTATAAAATATATGCTTAGGTTATTGACTCCCTATATGTGTAGCTCATAGGTCAAAATGGTAGTTCATTAACCTAAATCAGGTGAAAAACCCTTTAAGATTGACATACTACATATCATTAGTACTATCTAGTTTAGGATACACATGAGCACACCTTTCAAGGCTCCTCTATTGACTAGATCATAATTTTTTTATTATTGGATAAATATATGTGATAACTCCTTTCACATAACACATTAAGGCTACACGTGTTCATCAATACATATTCTGCACATAAAAACAAAACCTAGAAAATATTATATCAAGGCACACATGTTGAATGTATATGAAGTGTACCATACCCTTGCCTATACTAGTACACATATCAAGTCATCCTAGTTAAGGAAACACATATCATACTTTCACAAACATAAGCTTAACATGCATATTAATAGTTTCAATGACCTATGCTACGTGTAAGCATGCATGTAAAGTTAGAGTGTGTGTACATTATTCAGTATGATAACATAAATGCTAGAAAAAATACATTGAGAAAGCCTATTTCTTAGAACATAATACACTTTCAAGCATACACCACAAAACACACAATAGCATAGGAGACAGGCCTGCTTCATATTACATTTAAGACTCTTACTTTTACTATTCAGTCATTGACATAGGGGTACATAAGTAAGGGATTATTAACCATATTAATTCATCAATGGAATAACCTATACATTACCTTAACATAAATATACACATGCTTATGCAATAACCATAGAACATAAATCACCACTACAATAGGAAACTAGGCATAAATTTCACACAGTGTGATCTTCATAAAGACATATTCATATATTTATCACTGTCTTCAAGTACATAATACACACATATATATAAATTTACAAGAGGTAAATACTTCCACCATAAGTGGACGATACCACACAATGTCATACAAGGTTTTATCATCATTACTAGTAAAAGTGTAGAGCAATTCATACCAATCCTTTAGTCTTTGGTCATCATTGATCATTACTACTCTTTAATAAATAATTAAAGTACAGGGAAGTATATAAAAAATAGTAATCATATATGAAGTCATGCATAAGATACTATAAGGCCATGCTAAAAACTTGTGCAACACATCATTAACATGCTAGAATGTAGAAGGACATAGACCATTAACCAATTTCACTTAAATAGATTATCGGTCATATTTCACAAATAATATCATTCTAGGTAAGTAGCTACTCATAATATTAACATAAAAAATCATGCTTAGCCTTACAAGTTCAAGATACCAACATAGGTACTAAACTATCTATTCAAGAGAGGGAAGAGGAAATAGACAATAATACTAATTCCCTAAGGCCTTGATCGTCAATCAAATTTTAACAATAATGTACATTTTAGGCAGTATCTAAGGAAATTTAACATAATCAAATTACACAAAAACAATCCTAACGTCAACATCAGAAGTTACTACGTGATTGCTTAGAAGCACCTAGATCGATTTATAGCAGGCCTTCTTTATTTTGATCATACCATATATATACTCACAATACATCAAACTTATTAACCTAAGGAAATATCTACAAGAACCACAACATAATCGAATTGCACTATTATTCATTAAAAGGTCCACATTACAGTGAACATATAGAGTTATAGTCTAAGCATGTTTACATCTTCATACATTGATTCACATAGATCCTTCCTCATCAGTTAATCCTTATTTCACCTAAAAAACATTAAGTTTAACCAAGTTAACATAATATAATCACAATTTAACTATTAACAAACCATGATCACAATGCCCATGCAAAGGCTAAATTGATTTTTGGATGGTACTTGGGTTCATAATGCAATTGGATTAAAATCACATTAAATAATCACATTATGATCCATTAATAATGATTAATCCTTCAAAAACATTTTGAGAAGGAGCCCATGGCTATGTTTAAGAAAAAGAGATTTGATCATGAAACATCTTTGAAAACATTGATATTAACTCTTTAAGTGAAAGGTTATGTAGAGATGAAGGATCACCATACATTTATATTTATGAATACCATTAAAAATTTATCAGGCAAGCAAAGATATCCAAGGTCCAAGCTTCTCTTGATGATCACCAACAATGGAGGATTCTACGGAGAAGATTTTTGAAGGAAAAGTCTATTTTTTGTGTATTGTATTGCGAATTGGTTGACCACGTTTTTTATGCCTTATATACACCAAAAATTAGTTAAGTAAACCTACTAGAGTCAGTTTAGGAGGTGGGGTGAATTTCCCATTCACCCCTTTAATAAGCAGTGTGCAGGCCGTTATACACCATCCTATATCAACGAATCCAACGACAGGGCATTGGTCCATCGACGGGCCGTTATGTGCCCTCGTAGATTGGATCTGTTTCTGTAATGTGTCCAAGACTTCCCTAGGTTCAGCGACGCCTCCCCATCGATGGGGCGTTAGTCCACCAACGGGGCATCATTTGTGTTTGTCTTGGCAGTGTCTCGACAACCCTTGGGTTTTTCTTGTAGGCCCTTTTGCGAGGCCTTTGAGAAGTCGTACCCGGACGTTTCAAACTTAAAAACATATTTTGACAAGTCAAGGACATTCCATGCATGTTTTACCAAAAATTCACACATAAAACACGTCCAAATATGCGAGGCCCCATCAAGATAGACTTTAACGTCTTAAGTGCTAACTTTCTACTGTCTTAGACGTTCTTAGATGTTTGACATCCAAACTTCAGGAAACTCCATTTACTTCTTATAACTATAATTATATCTCATTTTAAGACATCATAAGTTCATTAAATACAATTATACAGAAGAATAGACACATGAGGAACATAGGTGAATAGTCGTCGAACATCTTGGTCATCCCTTGAAGTTTAACTTACAAATCACCTCAAACATTCCACACTTCCTCAATACAATAATATAAGTCATTTTTGGATATTATAATTTAAATACAAATATGTTATGATCTAGACATCGTAATCCACTTTGGGGGTCTTATAAAGGTACTCAATGTATATCCCATTTTTGGAAAGCCTTCCAAAGTGGGATTGGTACGAAGGTGAAGCTTAGTACGAATTTTTATCCCAAGATAGATGTTCAAGCTGAACACACTAGTCAGACTCTTGCGGGTATGTTGAAGGCATATGTCCTCAAATTCTATGGTAATTGGGATGACCACCTACCCTTGATAGAATTCTGCAACAATTATAGGTACCACTCTACTATCTTCATGGAACCCTTTGAGGCACTTTATGGGAGGCGGTTTAGATCTCCGGTTGGGTGGTATGAGGTAGGTGAGTTTGCCCTACTTGGTCCCGACTTGGTTTTTGAAGCTCTCGAGAAGGTCCGGGTTATAAGAGATAGACTAAAAGTGGCTTAAAGTTGACAAAAAATATTATGCCAACAATCGAAAAAGAAACCTCTATTTCAAAGTAGGAGATTGGGTCTAACAATTTTTTTACCCATGAACGGGGTGATGTGATTTGGAAAGAAAGGGAAGCTTAGTCCTTGTTCTTTGGGTCCTTATGAAAATATTGCAGATAATTGGGAGTGTTGCCCATGAGTTGCGGTTCCAAAATGAGTTGGACATGACTCATGATATTCCATGTTTCCATGCTCAAGAAGTTCATAGGGGACCCGGTTTCCATTCTTCCTCAAGAAGGTTTAGGGATAAAAGAGTATATTTTTAATGAAGAGGTCCCTGTTGAGATCTTCGACGGCCAAGTTAAGAAAATGTAGAATAAGGAGGTTTCCTTCGTAAAAGTTCTATGGAGGAACTACCTTCTTGAGGGTGCAACATGGGAGGCCCAGGCCAACCTGAAGACCCGCTATTCTCATCTTTTTTCCCTTACTCCTAGCTAATATTAAGATTATTAATTCCTTATATGACTATTACGAATAATGTTGAACTTATCAAGTTTGTTTAAGTATGTGCATATTATAGTTGAATATCATGCCTAAGTTGAGTTCTTGTCTTTCCATGAAATATTATTATTATGTGGCTTTTACTTTAGACTGTTGTGTGCTATAAATTTTCTTGTAGTATTATAATGAGAATGATTGATATTGTTTTGATAAAAAATCAACATGTCAACTCTTAATTTTCATATGGATATCATACAGAAATGGATAAGGTAGTACCTTTTATGTGATATGAAAAGTTGAGCTTTTGTTGTAAGTATGTATGGAGTAAGTTCATACTTGTTGATGCCATTTTATGTGTCTAAAGGAGTTGATATTTCCTCCTATGATATCTGTCTCATTGTATTGTACTGTTTGTTTATTGGCTTCTAGTTAAGAGTCTTTTCTTCCTATAAAAAAATTTAGAATGTCATTCAGGTACGAATGTTCTTAGGGGGTGGGGCGGTAGTATTGACACACCCAAAAATTTCCATGACTTATACTGGAGCCTTATAAGTTGATAAATGATGTTTTTAGACGTAAATAAGTATAAATAACTTTTTTGAGTTTTATTAGGTCCGTAAGATTAAAGAAAGACCATAATGTCTGGAAACTAGCAAAATTTAACTAGTTGACGTAACTATGTTTCGTGAAGGTTTCGAAGGGTCAAAGGAAGTCTAAAACATTGAAAAATACTTTTAATAGGTACAGTATATGGTGTATAAAATTACGATATTAACACCCCAAGGACAACCGAAAGGGTCTTTGGGGAGGACCCCAACATTGGTGGATAGGCTGCCAAAGTAGCCTGCGTAAGTCATGATTTAGTGGTCTGCTGCCCGACGCGCACCCCACACGGCCCTTAATATAACATGTCGTATTTGGATGTTTTGACTTCACAAATAAACCAATTTATGTGAGGTGTCTTTTGGGTAATTTAAGGGATGACTATATAATGATTTAGGGTAAGTTTTATGTCTATTTTTAACACAAAATCAAGTCCCAAAAGGTTAACTCAAATCTCTCTCTCTCTCTCTTTCTCTCCCAAATCCACTCTTCCTCAAAAAGTCCATTCAAGACCATTAGAAATCCAAGAAGAAGATCAATCCTTCATATTTTTAAAACAATTTTGTCGCTTTGAAATCCATAAGGTATTGTTTCTTTCACTCTAAGGATTCCTTTCCCTGACAGGTCCTTCAAAAGAATATGTGTAGATCCCCCAAAACAAGGACTTTTCTCCTCACATGAGTCTTCAATAAAAAATGAAAATGTGAGTTAATTGTGATGAATTATGATGAATTAATATTGTTTAATTATGATTTAATGGTCAATTGATGAATTCCTATGAGTTTTAACTTGACCCATGTATTTTCTCGAAATTCTGAATTTCATAGATAGATTAAGGTGAATCGTTAAGGGTAATTAATATCTCCCTTGTTTACTTTGATTTTAGTTATGTGAATAATTCATGAATTGCACTATTTAATATGTTGGTTGTGAGTTCTTGGTTATTGAAGTATGAAGTTCTATGAAAGGATATGGGGTATGATTTTGATTCTCCTTTTATCTCAATTATACAATGTGAAATCTACTTATGTGATAATGAGGCTATAGACAATTGTGTTATTGTGATGTTGGTGACAAGGATCCCTCATCCCTAACCCTAGACATATGAATTGGCTATGAAGTATGCAATTTTGTTACGCGGTGATCATTATATTATTGAATTTAGTCATTCATGAATATATTGTTGTGTCTAAAGTGAAAGTATAGTTCTCACTTCTGATCACCTATGAACTATTATGATATGATTTTTACTTAAAGGTCTAAAAGAGACTAATTTGAACTTTAATGATGTTTTATGATGATTACTAAATGGAATAATTGTTTAGCACCAAATGGGCATATAAATGAGAATGAGGTCTCACGTTAGTATGTTCGGCCTCCCATATGGGATTGTTTATTCACAACTAGTAGTGTACATTCCCAAGATATGTTTTGTCTAATGAGATTGAAACCTTCGAGCTTAGTTAGTTAATGTTTCTAGAAACAATCTCTTTTTCTCATAAATATGTCCTTGCATATGACTCTAGCATAGTGTATCAACCAAGAATTTCTATGTACGAATGGTTGCACCTTAGGCAAGTGTTAACCCTCTCTTTCGAGTGCGGGTGTAGAACATCGGATTCTATATAGCTCACATTGTATCATATCAGTGTTGTACTTATTTCCTAATTTAAAGGAATGACATGTTACATATGTTAAATCCTCTTAGGGAAGTCTTAAAGGTTACTACATAGTGTGATATAAGGTATGGGACTTCTCTTACTCATTGCACAAGTGGGATCCAATAGGATGGTTTAAGTAGGGTTCAACTATCATTATGATTATGTTTATAAGATATGACTAATATTCATATATAAAGCACGTTATAAATAAGAATATCTTCTAACTACGAAATGGGTTTCTTGATGTGATACTTAGCTCATAATAGGGTTATAGATCTTTGATCTTGGCATTGCACAAGTGTTGCTTGAGTTACTTATATGTTGATATGATTATGAAGGTCCTTATATGTGTGTATAGAATTATTTGTCATTGTTCATAGTTTTGACTAAATTGTGTCTTTTCTCATGCATTGGTGATTTTGTGCATAAGAGCCATACTTAATATATATGGTTTGTACTAACCAATATTTTCCCCCCTTATCCCAAACATTTTATGTTACAGCTATTGAGGAGATTCATGGTCATTGAAGAAGAAGACTTGGATCTTTCCTATGTCAATTGGTGAGTTCTTATGTGTTTTGACGATAAAGGAACTCATAAAGCCTTATTAGTTTTGTCTATGTTTTGAGGAGATTCATGGTCATTGAAGAAGAAGACTTGGATCTTTCCTAAGTCAATTGGTGAGTCCTTATGTGTTTTGACGATAAAGGAACTCATAAAGCCTTATTAGTTTTGTCTATGTTTTGAGAGAATTATTACGTTCTCATGTTGAGACATTCATTGTACCCTATATGGCATATTCTAATAGACTAAGGGATATTTCAAAACTATTGTGGTTCACTTTATAGGTGGTTTAATATGAGACAAAGTATTATAGAAAATTCCTATGTAAGTTGTTTATGTGAGAAGCCTATGCATGTTTCTTATGTAGAGGTCTATGTAAACCTCCTTGATATATAACTAAATGTTTTTAATTTTCCAATATTTTCTTACATATGATATGTTATGACAATCTATAAGGGATTGCCTTAGTACTCCTAGAGGATGGCGACATCGGTTACTCCTAGGGGATACTTTTGGTTGTAACACGGGGGTAACCTTATCTTTAAACAATTGAAAATTCTTATCAACATTTTCCGACCAAATAAACATAGCTTTTATTTTTTTCAAGGTCGTCAATAGAGATGCGATGTATGAAAATCCCTCAACGAACCTCCTATTATACCCGTCCAAACCCACAATGTATAGCATGTCAATAGGGTTCAAAAATCTTGGACAATTCTTAACCATTTCAGTGTTCCTTGGATCTACTCTTAACGCTTCACTACACACAAACTGACAAAGAAAAGAAGCCGATCTCAACCAAAACTCACACTTACTATACTTGGCATAGACTTGAGCATCCTTGAGGACTTGTAATACTATCCTCAAATGGTTCAGATAATCACCCTCATTTTTAGAGTATCAAGATGTCATCAATAAAGACATTTACCAACAAATAAAGATAGTTTCTAAAAACTCGATTCATATGGTCCATAAATATCGCTGCGGTATTTTTTTGACCAAAACATATGACACAGAGATCAAAATGACTATACCTAGCACTGAAAGCCGTTTTAGGTATGTAAACTTATCTAACTCTTATTTGAAGATACCCTGACCTTAAATAAGTTTTTGGAAAATTAAATAACCTTTGAAGTTGGTCAAAAAAATTGTCAATCCTAGGGAGAGGGTACATGTTCTTTATGGTGACCTTATTTAGTTGTCGGCAATCAATGTACATCATCATGCACCCATCCTTCTTTTTCATAAAAAACACAGGGACACCCCTTTAAAAAATAAATTGTTGTATGAAACATTTCTCAAGTAAATCTTTGAGTTGAATATTTAGTTCCTTCAACTCAACCGAATCGATCTGATAAAGTGGAATTGAAATTGTTTGTGTATCCGACAATAACTCTATGCCGAAGTCAATTTCCCGTTCAGGAGGAATGCCCTGAAAATAATTGGGAAAGACTTCCAAAATCTCCCTCACTATAGGGACAAACTCAAAAGAACAAGTCTCACATTTCAGATCTTTTATCCTAACTATATGATAGAGACAACCCTTCCTAATCAACTTACAATCTTTAGGACATGAAATTATTAGACTCTTTTGAGCTAGGTTTCCCCCCTTCCACTATACCACGCGTTCATTTTGAAACTGAAACTTTACTACTCGAGTTCTACAATACATTGAAGCAAAACAAGAATTTAACCAATCCTTACAAACATAACTCCAAAGCAAAACATGTCATGTTCTACCAAGTCAACCAATGTAACTCGATTGTGTAATGAAACAGAACAACTCCTATGAACTCGTTTAACAAGTACGGAATCATCCACCACGGTAGAAACCTAAAAAGGTTCATAGTAAATATTGGGAAGTACGTCAAACTTCATGGCCACTTAAGGATTTGTAACCGATAGAGTGGTACCTTGATCTAGTAAAGCATAGACATCAATAAAAAACACATCTAACATTCCACTGAAGACATTGAAATATTCCTAGGGATCACCCTTAGAGAGGAGAGCATAGAGATGATTCTGCTTAGGACCATCGTGTTTTTGAGTATTAGTGGGAGATTGGTTTTTTATCTCCCCTTGTCTGTGCGGTTTGGAAAATATTTCATTGGTGACCACTCTTTCCACATTCATAGCAAACACCCATACCGGCAAGACACTTCCCTTCATGCTAGTTACCACACATGGAACAAGTAGTTCTATCCACAAAAGGGACACTCTTATATTCCCCTTGAGGCTTAGAGGTAGTCCTCTTCCCTTATTTATTTTTTGGAGCATAAGAGGGACTTGGATTAGAAAACCTCTTCTTGAACCTTGCTTTATATTGTATTTCAAACCTAGCTTTTGATAAATTTCCCTCATAGGGCATTGATCTCTTCAAATCTCTACCATCTTTTTGAAGATTTTACTCCACAATTTGTTCGGCATAGACCATTAGCCGAGGAATGTCCATGCTTGAAATTATAATTGCCGACTTACATTCATTCAGCACAACATCGGATATCGTCATATCAAACTTATGCATTTTGGCGTTAGAGTCAACCACCATGGTAGGAGCATACATGGATAACTGAGTGAACTTGAGGCTATACTCCTCCACACATTATCATGCTTATATTCATCAATTATATACACATTACAACCATTTTAAACAAAAGAACAATTTAGTCATTTTTCAAAAATCCTTATAGCGAATTGCCAACATTACACTGAATCATGTCTAACTTTTTTCAAAAGTCAATCCCTATTAAATTCATGAGAAAGCTTTAAAATATGCCAAATAAAACCATATAAACTAGATTTACATCATAATCATAACTTTGACTAAACACAATGAACCATGCAACTTGCAACATGCTACTATAACTTTCTAACTCTCAAGCTTATATAAGAAAGAAAAGAAGATACAACAAATCACAACTCTACTACATTCCATACTCCCCCACTTAGAAAAAACCACTAGAAAGTCAAGAGAAAATGATAACTTATCGGCATCATCATCCTCATCCGACTTTGATCCCTTAGTCTAGATTGCATTGAAGTGATTCATTATTGGAACATCACCTTCCGGATCACTTGAAGGAACTTGCTTTCCCTCTCATCCTCTAGTATTAATAGTAGTATAATCCCTTAAATTTTGGCCTTCTATACCACAACCAAAGAAATTTTAGCTACCAACTAGACATTTCTTATAGTTCTTTTTTCCGAAAGTGGGCTTACCATTTTGAGAACCACTACCCTTCTCAAGTTTGACCTTAGGATTCCTTGGTACATCTTGAATTATAGATCCTCCTTTTTTACATTTTTTTTCTTAAGTCTTTTTGTACTTCTTGTTGTGTATTTCAATGATATTCATTAAGCCTATGTTTTACTTAGAAGTGCAATGATTCATTGTAGTCCTCACACCGAAAAGAGTTGGGTCACGGTTAAAGTGAACCGAATACCTTTTTTGAGAATTTTACTGACATAGAGATCATGTGAGCAAAGCATGAAATCAAGTGTTTTTCCCACATCAAAAAGGGGTGGTCTCACCTTCCAAAGTGAAACCACATCATACCTACCATGATTAGGTTGAATCCACAAGTTAGTTCCTTTGTTTGCAAAAAATATTGAATACTAGTAGATATAAGGAGACTACTTATCCACATTTGTAGTAGCCTTATCTCATGAGTCTTACATGTGCTGGCACAAGCTCATTGCTAGTTTATCAGTGTTGTACTCAACTTCATTTTCTTTACATATCTTAGAGTATACTCAAACATTGTGGAAGCTTGCTTCTAGTTATGAGGTTTACTTAACTCTTTCGATAATCCGTCATCGCTTCTTTACCTGATGAATTGTGAATTTAAGCTTACATTATCATGTTTGTGTTAATGAGACATGTCTTACGATTTTTAACACCATCATATATCAGTATCATTAACATACTTTTATTAAGTGTAAGTCAGACTTGTCTCACTTCCTTTAACACACCATTCTTGTCAATTTCATAATTCAAACACTTTTATTTGTGTTCTAACTCACCTTAAATCGTTTCATATCTTTTGGTAATTTTATACCATTCTTTATAAACATTAAGAACTTTGTTCAATATAGTTATTATGTTCATAAATAATTGGGAAAGGGTATGTTTGGAGTTGTCACAGTGATATGCATGCCCTTGGTTATGAATTCAAAGTTACATTGGTCATGCATAATTTGTTATACCTTAGTTTTTAGTACATATTTTCATTATTTTAAAATAACATTATAAGCCAATTCCATTAAACTTTTTGGGACAAAAAATTTTCCCCAATTTATTGGCATGAACTAAACATTACTTAAACACTTTTCATTATGTTATCACTACGAAATCAATTAGTTTCCTGAATGTAATAGTGTGATTCCTCGATATGAACAAGTCGATACTTTGACATTTTAATAGTAACTCATTTGCATAGGTGATTCATTGTAACTTCATATTCTTAAAACACAAGTAAAAATTATATCATTCTGTAATTCATGTAACTAACACTATAATCATTCTAATCCAATCTATAGGTCTAATTAGTCATTAGAAAATTAAAAAACTTACAAATAAAAATCAGTTAGCACCTCAAACAATATGTTAGAGATTTACATCTACATACTTGTTAGAATCTAAAACAAGGATAACTAAGGAGTTGTACGTTCAACAATGTCATTGGGAACAACCCTATTTTTGAAATTCATGAGTTCGAAAAGCCTCTTGGAGGAAGAATTCCAGGAGATAAAACCATACCATATGTAGAATTTAATTTATGAATATCACCTTGCACAAATCCAGAGAAACTTTTTTGTTTTTCCTTTCGTTTGCAAATTGTATTGTGTCGTGAGTTTTGTAGTGTTTGAACGTGATTCTAAGTCTTAGGAACTGATCTTCACTCATTAAAGTTAGGCTAATTGAGTAAATTAAATAAATTAATGAGTTAATTACTATAAAACCCCTCTTAACTGGACTAAATATATGAGAGCATTCGACTTAGCCAAAATCTGGAAATTATCTAGGGTTTCGGCAAAATTTTGAAATTTTTATTAATTAATTAAAATTTTAATTTAATTAATTAAGTCACCTATTTTAATAACTAAAGTACCCTATGTCTTTTGGACGATAACTAACCCTTTTGGACCATCCTTGGTTAGGTATTAGGTTGTCTCTTTATGTAGTTACTAGATTAGTGTCACCTTGTTAAGTCAATTTGTTTATTTAGGTTAGTTATAGATTAGTTATGTAGTAAGGTTAGTTTACTAGAGTCTACACATTCCTTCCCCCTTACTGCCCTAACCGAATTCGGTTATGGTGGTCCTCTCCCTTGCCCTTTTCTTCACATGTGCTTGCACATGTGTTGCCTGTACTTTCCTAACTAAATATTCATGATGGTTCATTTGGAATGTATACTTATTGTACCAAGTATCCTCACTATATCCTTGGGTACTTCTTAATCTTCATGAACATTTTATTGAGGCAACACTACCTGAAGCACTGTGCAACTACGAGGCAGTCAACAGCCCGTGTGGGGACCTATGGGGCGTCTATGCCACCGCAGTCCCATACATTGAAAAATTGAGGAACCCCTCGCCTGCGCATCATCTGAACTCATCGACGGAGTGAAAGACGAGCGGGGGGTAGGTCCGTAGACTCTCAAACAGCTCGTCGGCAGGGTTTCGACTATGAGGGGGTGATATTCCTACACGTTTTAATTTTAAGTCAATTAATTAATTAGGGGTATAGGTAGTTATTTAAGGGATTGAGGGAGTCTAATTAAGTTTATTAAGTCCCAATATAAATAACCCCAACCCTGATTAATCTAAACTAAACTAACAAATAAACTCTCTTCCTTGTATATTCATCTCTCTGTACTTGAACACACCATTGAAAACTAGCTAAGGAAGGGGTTTGGCTGATGGAAAGGGGTTTGGCGTATGGGTTTTATCCAATTACGAAATTGAAGTTATGAATTGAGTTGTCAAAGGTTTATTTGGGTTATAGTGAGTATATTAACATGTATCTTAACTTGAATTTGATAATTTTTCATGGTTCGGTAGAAACTGATGAACAGATCCTCAACCCCTAACCCTAGGTTGTGATATTGACCTATATTGTATTGTGATCATTCAATTGACTTTATTATTAATTAGATTACTATGCTATGGTGTTATTAAGATTAAATTAAGATCAATTATAGGCCTATCATGCTAATTCGTGAGATGTGATTTAGGTTATGATGTATATTGTGAAATTAGCCTATATATCTTGTCTTAAGCTATGATCTAGTGTTGGATTGTATTATTGAGATGCAATTGGCCTTGTTATCTTACTTGTTATGGTTGTGTCATGATGTTATTCACCTTATTGAGTTGAATTACGGGTGTATGGTATGACCATGATGATTACCAATAAGAAAGACTTGGTAAGTCTTAGAATCTCAATCTTTACTTCCAATTGTGATTAATTGTTGTTAAGTCATGATGTTATATTGAAGTATGCCTTATTTTAGGACTATAGGGTTGTATGATGCTGAATTGATATGTCTTTAATATGCTGTGAGGTTTATTATGGTGTATGTGATAAAAGGATGGTGATAACTATCAATGTTCCTTGATATGCTTTGAAATGCTAATGTGTTAACCTCACTTATATGAATTGTGATAAAAAAATTTACTCATCCAATTCTTATTGAGATATTGATGATGATGATTATACAAGGGATAGCCCCTATGACCTAAACTGAACTATGATTGCCAATTAAAGTATTAAAGACATTTAAATAAAGGGACTTAGCTTAGCACCGAGGGAACTTGAAAATGAGAGGTGATGACTTCCCTGAGAGGAAGGTTCACCCTATAGTTATACATGAGATGTTTACTTCCCAAAGAGGAATACTCATCCAACGGATTCCCATAAGAGGAGGCCCTAACTACAAAGTTGTATCAAGAGGTAATATACTATCTCTTAGTTCATGAACTATGTTGAACCCGTAGGATGTCTAGCTAGTGGATCAACCTAGAAAGGTACTTTTGTGTTTAGTTTTACTTTTGCTGGTAGACCACCTTCCAATCTGTGTAAGATTTTACAACACAAGGGATTCCACACTTATCTCATATTGTCTATGTCAGTTAAGGCAAGTGTTCCCAAACGTAAAATAAATTAATGAAGTAAAAACTAACTAAGGTGAGTTGAGAGATTTAACTTAGCCTATGTTGGGGTATGGGACTCTATGTATGCCTTTCACTAGTTGAATTTGATGGAAACTTTAGGAAGTTGATATTATGTATGCATATAATATTGATGTATACGATGATAATATGTTGATGCTTCAATGCAAATGACTATACATGATGATGATTATCCTCTTTATATATGTGGTTAGATTATACTGCTAATGTTGGACATTGGTTACATTTCTTGTTAAGTCTACTTGGTTGAGCAACGTTCTGAGGCTTTTCATTGTCATTGCACTTCTTGACTCGATAAGGATTCATGAGTAGTTTTCTTTCTCATTATTATATGAGTCATTCTTGTGATGTTACTTCTTGATGATAGGGTTGTAGTAAATCATGGTTTCAACTATGTTGGAATGCATGTTATGTGTTTGAGTTTGTAAGCATGTTTGGGTGATTAATATGACTTGCTTGACTTTGCATTGGGCTTTAGAAGGGTAAAATGTAAGGTTTTGACTAAACATCCCTTTTTAGAATTCTTTGACATAATATGTGTATATGGTCTCACACTTAGTACATGTGGAGTTCTAACCCCATTTTCTTTCTTTTTCCCAACATTTTAGGATCCGGTCGCTGAAGAGTTTGGAAGGCGACATTGTTGAAGGCTTGGATTCTTCATTTCGTCCAAGTAGGCTAGGTCGTCAACTTCCGAGGGCAACGCCACCATATAGGTTATGGACTTTTAATGAGCTTAAAGACTCTTTCATTACTTTCGTTTTTAACTGAGTGCTATACAATTATATGACCTATATGTGGTCTTTTTGGATTTATGTAAGGGTTATTCCCAAATTTGATACATTCCAAATATATGGTTATGAGATGAGATGACTTTTAGGACTATGGTATTTTCTATATATATAATAATGTGTAGTAAAAATAGAAGGCTATGTAACCTTCCTATATGAAGAGTCTATGTATACTTGATACAACTATATATTATGTCTATGTAGAGGTATACGTAAACCTCTAAGAAGATGTAATGAAATTTTTTAATTTTTTTGCAGTTTCTACCAATGAATGTAATGACATGAGAGTAAGAGGCTAGTCTTAGTCCTTAAAGAGGACAACGACGCCGGTTACGTCAAGGATGTAAATCCAGATGTGACACTAGGTCCAATATCTCTAGTCACATGAGTAGTAATGGCTTGGGCTAGGGAAAGTAGAGGCTCTTTAATCTCCCATTAGTCAAGTCCGAGGGAAACGCTGGAACCTCATTCCCTTGACCCCCAATATGAAATTGACAACCTTGTGAAACTTTTCCCATATGACGGACTTCCTCATTTTGCTCAACTTGAGGAGGAATTTCCTCATTCGGCCTCTTTCTTCAGCCCTTCATGAAGCCATCCTTCTAGTATTCATCTTTCTAAAAACACAAGGAAAAACATTAAGAAGGGAACTCATAACTTTTTACTCTACGGCATGAAACAACGTAGTAAAAAAGGGAAACTCTACTGTCCTATACAATCTCACATTTATTAAACTTTTTAAGTCCTAAGTACTACTTCATAACTTATGCCCTGATACAAAGCTTTTCACGACCCACATTTACACCTTAGAAGTTAGGACAATCTTAGGTCGCAACACAGCATAGTTGACCTCTCGGAGGTCTTTTACAAGACCTTAGACATCATTGTTTGCATACATGTATGAAATGTAGTAGTGAATTTAAACTTTTAACAAGAATAATATCTTAAACATCTTCCATATAAAATGATAGGAAATACTAAGTTATACGTCATTCTTAGACACAAGAATACATAGGACACGGCCGATACAATCGAAATATAGAAACTTAGTCTATTACAATATTTTGAATAAAAGAAGTCTATGATAGCAATGTTCTCGAATCAAGTGAGGACATACCCCAACTTTGCTTGAAAGAGTCCTAGTTTTCAAGATTTATTTCAAGACGCATCTCACCTTCCACCTACAAATTTTGATATAGAAAAAATGTATGGAATTAGTTTAATGCATTTACTAAATATGAGATAATGCATAAGATTAGGAGAAACAAACATTTATGAGAAACATACTCTTTTTTATTAAAACTTCATATTAAAATTATAAAAATCACATTCAAAAACCAAACATCATAATTAGAAAACATTCAAAGTCACACTCAAATTATTTCAACTTACAGTAAACTTATAGTGAATTCATAGTAAAGTAGGTAACACACAATAGCATATAGTATAACATTCTCCTATCAAAGATTATCATCAGTCTTACTTATATAATTCAAGAAGAGACTGCCCATACACCCCTTCAAAGCTTACCAAAATAATCCTTATGACTACCTAATGTTAGATCATGTGTATTTCATCAATTAACTTCCTTATCTAGAGTTACTTTTAAGACTTCCATAAGTAAGGCATGAAGAGACTATTTACAACCCCCAAACCTTAACTAGGTGATCCTTAAAGATACTCGAGATGAGGACTTCATCATTAACATACATTAAACTCAAGTCATTATATTCATTCGTCAATTTAAGATATATTAAACATTAAAGGACATTTATATAGTGGTCTTGTTGAAGACCTACGAACTCACTCACTGACATCTTCCAAGACTATCCTGCAATATCATGAAAGCGTCACATTCCACTACCGAAACATCGTATAACTTATCCAACACTAGTATGCATCTCATATGATGAGAATAGGCAAAAACCGACATAGACCATACTAGCTGTGCATGCAATCAAGAGTCATGAAACCCTACTCCGATGGAATGGTAGAATAAGGACACATCCCATGTAGGCACATGGTTAAGGAATATCAAGGGTTTCTTTGTTCGCTAATGTAATCTTAGTTAGATAAACTTCTCAAGCATACTCACTTAGTTCTAGCTTTTTTTTCTCATAGAGTATTTCAATAAATGAGTATATGAAGGGATTTCATATCTAGATCATAAACCAATACCCATACACCTTACCAAAGATGGTCCACTAAGGCTACCTATAATAGCTAAGAGGATAGCTCAATGACTTTCCTAAGGATTGGTTCACTTAGATCCACTCAATCAACCCTAAGTTCAACATTCACACAAGAAGGATACCGTTACGACTTTAAACTAAAAGGATATTATAAACGTCCTCTTAGGTTGAAGGTTTCACATAATAGACATTCTTAACTATGTTCAAGGTCATATGTCAATCACACTTAAAAGACTGAGAAGCTTTACCATACTAAGTCAAGAATCCATATTCACAATCTAAATTTAGCAAGTAAGTTACAGAAGTCTACCAAAACAATACACACAAATACGTCACCTTATCACATATATTATATCATTCAAGAAACAAACAGGGACAACAAAGTCATATATAGGTCACCCTATTCACTAATATAGAATAATCAATATAATCATTCACAAGTCTCATGTTATTCAACAAGAAGCATCATACTTCAACATAAGGTAATTTACCTAAAGACATTACTCTAGACTACTAGATACACATATCATCAACTTGTAGAATTCATGCTTTGACTTCACAAATACACGTAAGGCATCCAAACCTTCATAATGATCAATATCCAAGTAGTACATGATGGTTACATAGTTCGTGAAGTAATGTCGATGAGGCCACATTGTTTCGTAATGAATAAAATAACGCCAACAAGGCCATATTTTTCACAAGTTTAACAGCTAAGTACCTCCACCAGAAGTGGACCACAAAAAACATCTTCATAATATAAGACCAATAATACACAAAAAAGATAGATATAGGACAACAAACCACCAATCCAATCTCACCTCTAAAATCCATAGTGAGTTTTGCAATAATCTTGAAAATTATATGTCTAGTGCACAGCCAATAGGTCTTTAAGAATGTGTGTTGGGGGTACATAGGCGTCCCAATGCCCAATATTGAAAAGTATTGGGCATTGTTTAGAAAATTGGTTAACGAGTGTTAGCCAATTTCTATATATAGCCAAATAAGAATAACATGATCCAGGCTTGTTTCGAATTATTCCAGCAATAAAGACCCTAGGCTGATATTAGGAATTTCATCATGCATTGATTCTCAACAAAATTCATTAGTTACTAGTCATCAAAGTGTCAAGCCTATCACCATAGCACATAACTTTTAAAATGATCATGTAAATTATGTAGTGCCCAAGGACATAGTCAGGGTCCTTGTGACAATAACTAAACATTCCCATATAAGGCATCAAGAATAATTAGATAGGAAAGTAAAAACAGCCCACGTTCAAGAACATAGGCAACACATGTGGGAATCTGCCAAATGAGGGGACCACCCTAACCAAATTCGGTTAGGGTAGTTAAGGGGAAGTATGTGCAAACGGGTGCCTCCATGTGGGGCCTAACTACCTAAAAAAATCTAATTTCTAACTATCTATACTAAATAGATAAATAACCTAGTACTAACCTAAATAGACCAACTAGTGCACCACACAACCTAGGAACAAACCGGGTTAACCCTAACCTAGTACTAGTTAACGAGAAAACCTAGTACCTAACCTAGGATGGTTCGAAAGGTTTGTTATGGTCCTAACAACCTAGGCATACTTGAGTAATTACAGTAGGTTACTTAATTAATTAATTTAGCAACTTAATTAATTAATTTAAAGGGACCAAACCGAAATCACAAAGCAATTTCAAGATTTCGGTTAAGACAAGAAAAAGACAACCTAGTACCTAACCTAGGATTGTCCAAAGACATAGTTATGGATCTAACGACTTAAGGGTACTTTATTAATTACTCTATGTAGCCTTGAATTAGAAATTTAATTAGTTAATTTGAATGGTCGAAATTAAATCCTTATACTAAACTAGTATAATTCAAGAAACATCCTAATACTTAACCTAGGATGGTCCTAAAGGTTTGATTATGGTTCCAATGACTTAGGGGTACTTCAGTAATTACCCTAGCTCTATAATTTAATTAAATTAAAGATTTAATTAATTAATATAAATTCAAAATGTTTACCAAAACGATAGTCAAAACCAAATACAAGATTTTCGGTCAAGTCAACATTCTCCTATGTTTAGTCAACTTAGGAGGGGTATTTTTGTAATTAAATAATTAGTTTATTAAATTAACTTATTGAAACATATTTAAATTAGTCAATAACTGTTCGTAAGACTTATACTCACGATCAAAAAGTAGGATTTTCATAAAACGCCAATAAGTAAACAACGAAAGCAAAAATGGTAATGTTTCAATCGACATTCTTAGGAAATTAAAAGATTTCTTGAAGTTCTTTTTCAAGGTGGTCGTCGTAGATTAAGTTCTACTTATGGTATGAGTATCTATCCTTGAATTCTTTCTCCAAGAGTACTTTCATTCAAGAGAATTCATGAGATCTCGTAAACTAGGGTTGTTTACCAAAGTTCTCGTCGAACTTTTCCTTTTTCATAGTATCCTTTTTATGATTTACATGTTGTTTAGATTAGTCTTTATCATGTTTTTAGTATGTTTGTATGGATGATCTTAATGTGTAGGAATCTTGATTGTTAAATGTCTATTGAAATATGAATTGAAATTGTATGACGCTAAGGGTTTCTAACGTGAATTAAAGAATGTTGTATTGTTAATTTATGTCAAAAATGTTTAAGTGTTGATGTGTGACGTCTTGATACATACGTACTGTTAATCTGACTTTATGAAGATGTTATATTTATCAAATATTAATATGATACTATTTAAGATGTTTACAAACCTTATGTTTAAACTGATGAACTATGATTGGCTTAAAAGGTCTGTATAAAATCACATTTGAATGTATTTCCTATATATGCCAATAAGATGGCTACATTATCTAAGAATGATGAATGGAATTGTCTATAATGTTGTATTGAAATAACTAAAAGATTGGCTTATGTAAAATGTATGAAAACTTAAGCATAATGAAAATAAATTGGCTTATGCCAACAAAGATGGTTATGTAATCTTTCCAAAAATTGTTTTGGCCAATACTTATCATATGCCAATCTTGTGTAGCAAAAATAATGAAATAACAACTCAAGAACTTCTAAAATAATTAAATAGATCCATAAACAAGGGCATACCATTCATTGGGACAACTCCCAACTTGCTCTAAAAGATTGAACTATGAACATATGGAACTCATTGAATGAAGTGCTCATCGTCTATAAACCATGAAGGAAGCTACTAAAAGAAAGTACAAGTAACGTGAGTAATATCATAACTAAAGATGTCTAAGTTAATAAAGTAACAAGAATGAGGTGTTAAATTAAGTGAGATAAGCCTCACTTACACCTAAGCTACTATGTTAAAAAATACTCATGAATGAAGGTGTTAGAACGTGTGAGACTAGTCTCTTTAGCACCAAACATGTTTTGTTAGGAAAATTCACATTTCATTAATGTAAATAAAAGTATGAAAATTCATGAATAGAGTAAGTAAATCTCAATCTAAAAGCAATCTTCCATAACGTTTGAGTCAATTCTAAGAGATAAGAAGATAACGAAAGTGAGCAAAGCACCGATAGACTAGTTATGAGCATATGCTTGCACATGTAAGTCTCTTGAGATGAGGCTACCATTGAGGTTGATAAGGAGTCTCCTTTTCTTGATCATGCGTAAGCCTTATATGTATGTGTGCATATACCCACACTTAGTACAAGTGGTGTACTAACCCTATAAAAATTTACTATTTTTATAAGTGCAGGTCAGAGAGCATATTGAAGATTCATTGCAGCGGTTTGGACATCACCGTACTCCAGACCATTTTGTAGGTTCTCTTGATTTCGAGGATGCGACAGTATTAGTCTATCCTAGTAGTACACATATATAGTGTATGTTGTCCCTAGCATTTCTTTCAGACACTTTTTTTTCGATGCTTTTGTAATAAGGCCGTGTTTGGCAAAATTATTTATGACATAGTGATTCTCCCTTTGATTTGATTCTTTATTATAGTTGGTTGTATTTTTAATTTGAGCTTAGTATATTAGTAATCTATGCGGAAAAAATATGAAATTATGTATACTTCATACGTTTTAAAAAGTTATAAATTTTCTGCTACAATTAACCATATGAATGTGATGAATGCAAGTAGAGTCTTGTCTGGGACTCTGAGCGGTAAACAACGCTGGTTGCGATTCGGGTTCCAGAATCCAGGTGGTGACAAATTCAACAAAATCATTATATAAAGACTTTTACCAATAGCCATCCCACAAACTCAATCTAACAATCACAATATCCAATGATTCAAAGATGATACAACATGAACGTATCAAATTAGGATAGCCTACTTAAAATTATAGCATGATTCTTTCATAATGCAATATCCCTAATAAAACTATACAAGAATTCAATAACATAGGGACATAATTCAATCACCCATAAAATAGTCCAAAACAAGGGTTTAATTATTTTCATTGGTTCATAGTGTTTTTAGTCTAAAATCATTAAATTAACATCACTTCGCTGTTAACACAATGATTCAAAAAGTTTCATTCAAGAATCCATTGCTAGATTACAATTTATAAGTTAATCTTTTTGAGAAGTCATTGAAAATCACTTTAAAGATTGGCTTCTTTAAGAAAAGAGATTCAAGTATTAAAGTGTAACAACCCACATGTACACCCTAGAAGTTAGGGCATTCGTAGCTCATCACACGGCTTACTTGACCTATTAGAGGTCTTGTACAAGCCCTTACATATCATTCATTGCATATATATATATATATATATATGTAAAGTAGTGTGGAATGAAAACGTTTCTTTCAAAACATAATGCGGAATCCTTTTATAAAAATTCTAAAATTGTTTCAAACCATCTATGACAATAGGAATGACAAGAGTCTCAGGTCACAACAATTAAAAAACTAAGATAATGAAAAATATAAAGACAACATATTGTCCTCGGATGCTATGAAGACTCACCAAGTCTTAGTTTCTTGGAAATCTTGGAACTCTATCCTTATTGTAAACTCAATCTTCTCAAGACCTTACATGGCCAACATGTAGGCAATATATATTAGTACGATTAGTACTAAATATGGAAACATCATACCAAACATAAGATATCTCAAAGGGTTAGTCAATAATGGGCATAATCATAAGAGAAAAAGACACAAGCATAAAATGAATATCATAAGCATAATAAATAATCATAAAACATATAAGATTTAATTATTGACTTATTATCTTCCTAACTATTATGAACTATCTCACAAGCCACCTTGAAGTATCCTTGTGCAAGGCTAAGGTAGCATCCCATAATACTACCAAAGGTAATTCCTCTATTTGGTTATACTTGATCATAGTTCACTTTCAAAATAAGGACCTAAGTTCATTCAAACATATAAGCACTATGCCCTACGCCACCTTAAAAAACACTCGTGCAATGCATGTGAAGAATCCCATAATACCTCACACACTAAGCATATCTTGAAATCACCCTAACTTGTTTCATGTCATATTAGGAGACATATAATAGACCTAGTTCATATTGACAAGTAACCATCATCTTAAGCCAATCATGTCATGGAAGGCATCTATAGCACTAAGAAAGAGAAGCACACATCATGATGGGGTCATGTCATAGGTAACTTCAAGTCATACTTGTGCAATGTATAGATGTTATACTATACTACATCCATACTAAGTACTTCCCTAAACTAACCTAATCCAAGAAAACTTATCTTGCAACCTTGTCTATTAATCTCAACATACTATAATTATAGACCTACTATGATGGAAAGCAACTCAAAATACTAACCAGGCTACAAAAGAAAGGATACAACCATCATAGCCACCATGTAACCAATCATGTAGATTCAAGCTAACTATAGGGGAACATAAATCCTCAACCTTAGATACTATGAGAAACCTATCTCAAGTTAATCCATGAAAAACACCTCATATTAAAATCAATGTACCATGAAATTCACCTTGAATGCAAGTCAAGCTAACACTAGGAGAGTATAAGTCTTTACCCTAAAGTTACCAGGAAATTGTTTTGACAAAACCAAGTTAAGCTACCATGATAAATGTTGCTTACTACACTAGACCAAGCTACTCATGGGAGAGATCACTACCTCCATCCCAAGCTACCATGAAGGAACTCTAGTCATTCTACTTCAAGCTATTCTTAGAAGAGATACATTACTCAATCCCAAGCTACAATGAGAAACACCATCCCCAAGCTACCGTAAAGTTCAACACCTCAGGCTACCATTAGTTATATAACCCAGGCTTCCATGAGATTCAACATCTCAAGCTACCATGAGTATTTCAACTCAAGCCTCCTTGAGATTCTCACAAGCTAACCTTGATATATACTATCTCAAGCTATCATGTGTACTTCACTCAAGCTACCTTGTCCTTGATTTTGTCTTACAAAATCTAATACATAGAAGTGATCATACAACTCACCTTCAAGAAGACAAAACCTAATACATAGAAGTGATCATACCACTAACTTTCAACCTAACTTTAGTTTACTATACATTGATTCATATTATGTCCTTAAGTCAACCTAGGGTTCCTCTATGTGAGAACATGCTTCTCCTAATCATAATCATGGCTATATGTAGAAAAGAAATAAAGCATCATCACAATCATCCACATCAAGGCTTTACCCTCAAAGTCTTATAATCAATGTCATAACAGCACCTATGTGAGAACATGCTTCTCCTAATAATAATTAGGATCTATATTTTATTACATGCCTACTTCATTCAATTAGATCAATAGAAGGCAATTCAAGTCATGCAGGATCATATAGGTTCAATTTAATCTTTACAAGTCAAGACCAACCTATATCAATTAGGCCTAATTCAATTCATATCTAGGTGACGCAATCTTGATCAAATACAATAGAATACCTTTGAATAAAGAAGATCAACATAAAACCTTCATCTAGCCTCTAATTGAAAAAAATCACCATGAGCACATTCAAGTTAAATTACCACAATTCACTATGAATTAAATATTAAATCAATGCATAATCATCATCTAAAAATTATCGAATGCTACCCTTTAGATTGGGATCACAAGCAAGCCTTACCCATAATGCAAGCACAACCCTCTCTAGATTGGGGTTCTTTGGATTCACAATTGTGGAAAACTAGGGGGAATCAGTGGATAGAAAATATATGGATGAATAAGCTTCATATACCTTATATTATATCCTTAAACCCAGCTTGATTCCTTGATCAGTTCGTCCTAAAAAATTGCTGAAATATCTCTTCCTCTTCAAAGGTGTTTTTGGGAGAATTTTGGGGGAGAATGGTTTTGATTTGAAGTCTAGGGTATAAATGGCTATTGTACTTCTTATATACACTTCAAATAACCAATATAAAAACAAATAATTAATCCCTAATATCTCCAAAAGACCCCTGTAACTATTGGACCATTCAACCATTTCTAATTTGACTTAAAATCGATGTGACCAAATCTTGGAGTTTACTGCACGTGGCGGATGCATTTTTGATTTTTCGTTCTAGAAAATAATTTCAGACAGAATGGTTTGCAATGTACCTGCATCGTAGGGAGAAAATTTGACCTTTAAGTGATGTCTCCACGTCTCTCAGTAGCCTCCAAATTTAGGCTGCCCATAAGTTTTACTGGCCTATATTTGGGTCCTCCATGGGGGACCTTCAGGCTGGTCCCCGGGCTGTTGTTCTAAGACGTTTAGACCCTTTACATGTCAGTCTACACATATAAACCATTCATACTCAATTTCAACCTCAAAAAATCCACCAAAACTCTACTACAAAACAATACGACACACTTGTTCAACTTCGACTACTTTCCGAACGTCTTTGGGCGTTGGACCTCCAAACATTTATTAAAATTACACACTGACTTTAAACACAATTATTAGTAATTTTAAGAATTTATAATCTCATGGAAATAAATGTTATGCTCTATCTTTCCCTAATTAATTTTTGAGGTGTTGCAATATCCCCCACTTGGGAAACATTAGTCCACAAAGGACATCTTACAAAACTCTTCATTGACAAACCTATTCTGGAGTAGAATACAATAGTATATGCATTATAACTCAATACACATACCCATATCAAGGAAACACAACAATTCCAAACGAAACTTTACCATAAAAAGACATCATACAAAGATTCCTTATCCCCACTTGGGAATAAGTTACACATGACTTTCTAACATCAATTCCACATCATATGGAAACATCAAAATTAACATAGCAAAACATAATCATAAGAAATTCTGAAATAGTTCATAAATCAACAAAGAAGCACATACTGGAAAGGGACATAACGAGATCACTCTTGATCACCCTTTGATTTGAGAGTAAAGAACATATCCTTTGCTTTAGGAACACCTTCCTCACTATTAGCAACAACTTGCTTTCCTTCCCTCACATTATACATTGCCTTAGGGATATACCTCATAATGTGACACTCTCACTACATCCATAGCAACATTCTGTACCCGTCCAAACACCTACACTTATGCTTTATACCACACCTAGGGAAAGTATGTTGGGAATACACATTCTTCCCTTGTGATTTATGGTTAGATACCCTTTCATCCTCATTCATAGAAGCACTAGAATGAACTTGTCCAGAAAACTTTTGACGATTCTTAGAACGACCATGTCACATTCGTGGAGCACCCCCTCAGAGTAACATGGCGTACTCGACCTCTCAAAGGTCATATACAAGCCCATCGTTATCATTCATCGCATTGTCATAGTAAATTTAGAATAAAATTTAGAAATTTCTTAGCACATTATATGCTAGAACATTACTTCATACATATATAAAATATCATATTTCGATTCTATGTCTCTTTTACATCTTAGACTCAACAACATTAGAGTACCTTAGGGACACAGCCCGTAAAGCATAATACATAAGTACAATATTTAACACACTTTACAGTAAACCATAAGTAGGTTGTCCTTGAACATAATGATTCCTTTAATTGAGCTTGGGAATCATATATCAATCTCTTAACATTTAAAACATCCATTAAAAATCCATAACCTAAACTTTGTGTAAAAGTTAGAGAAGAATGAGATTCGTACAAGAATGTAGTAAGTATGCCAACCATGCCAATACATGCATTTAAAAGGTATATTTTCTTTAAATCATACTTCATGCCTTTTTGAGTAAATCTTCATAAAACCTTTAGAAAATTGCTTCTATATCATTCATATACTTCATATAGACATATTCAAAGGCCAAAAATCATATAACAACGCATATAGAATTTAAGGCATTTTAAAGTTACATTACAATTACCTCTTTGAGTTTACAGTGAGCTATATTTTCTTTTATTCACTAACTTCCCAAGTAACCCTCTAGTAATAATTGGTGCAAGGCATCACCTTAGGACACAAAAAAAGCATCCATACGACTTACACACTATATCACACATCATCATAAAAGCTTAATATATCAAAGACACATTTAAGTCAAGACTCCATTGGATTTACAATAATGTACATCTATTTGCACATATATTCACTTCATTTCACATAAATAATTTAAAGAACTTACTCATAATTCTACACTACGTCTACTAGTGCAATGTATGTGTAAATCCCCATGTCAACAATCTTCATCTTAGAGTTATTATGACTCACATAGTGCATATAAGAATAATACCACATCACATAGACTCATACAATGCATATCTACATGACAAATAGACAAATACTACGATGCCAACCAAAAAGACATAATCATAATTATACACATTAAAACACCTCCCTAGAACTTCCTAAGGATATACTTGTGCAATGTCTATATGGGTTCAATACTTCCACCTATCCTAAGTTACCTTCATTAGGTTTCATCGTTAAGGTCTTAGTTATTTAATCCAAAGTCCATTTTACATTAGGGGAACTATAGACTTAACCGACACTAATACCATGGGTGCTAAGCATATAATTTGGTGGTGTAGATCATTACACCAATTGAAGGTGTTCCTACATATAAAATGTTCAACATTAACACATGATAGTATACTAAGTGAAATCACTTGCTAGATCTTATGTGGAAAGCATTGTTATGGAACTTGGAGGTACATGTGACTACCCTCTTTATGCCAAGATTGGGCATTATAGTTATTAATTGATAAGACATTCAAAATCTAAGATGAGTCTTAGAGCCTAAAATAGGTGTGATGGGGTCTAAGCACTTTCCTAAGGCCTATTTTAATTAATAAAGGTCATTTATGAAGTATAAAAACCAAAACGCCCAAGAACATCCATGAAGTTCAATAAAATAGTTCTAAGGGGTACTAGCGTGGCTTCGCCTATTTGAGTAGCTTTTAGTAGTTGGAAATCCATTAAATTAGGTGTAAAGATGTATAAAAAGTATTTAAGGTGATTCGTGGTCGAAATTTAAGAGAACGACTCCCAAAGGACCAACAAAGGTCCCTTGAGGAGGACACTTTCAAGTTGATGTCAACACTGCCTAGGCAGAGAGCATCGACGAGATGCAGGAAATGATCCGTGTATGGATCGATGGGGCATCATTGCCAACGTTCTACTAACACTTAAAAGAATGTAGAGCCTCTTCCTCTACCTGTCTCTGACCAAGACAACGATTGTGAAGGACAGAGGGAGGACCAACTGTTGACTCACATACGACCCGTGTCGGGGTTCCAACTGTAAGGGTCAAACTTTTCCTGCATTTTTTAATGTTGGTTCATTTAATTAATTCAGGAGTTAGGAGGTTAATTAGGGGTTTATGTGATTCTAATCCGATTGTTGTTCTTATAGGAAGGATGAACAATCGAAAGAATACGACTCGAAGTCTTGAAAAAAAATTGCCAATTCAGGAGCTCCTCCCTGTGTTGAGCAACTTCCTCCACTTAAAGAGGATGGTAATGTTGACCAAGCTCCGATAAATCCTTTACCCTTTATGGATGGAGATATAAAGGCTTACATTATTCAATTGGCTCAATACGCCACTGTCAAAGCCCATCCTATGACAGCCCAAGCAAAGGGAGAGCTTGTACCCCGTCCTCATCAACAAGTCACTTCTATGGCTTCCCGTATAAGGGATTTCACTCAGATGAATCCTCCTTCATTCTACGGGTCTAAGGTTAATGAGGACCCCTAGGATTTCTTCTATGATGTATCTAAAATACTTTTAGCTATGGGGTTGCCCACAAGTGAGAAGGTCGAGTTAGCTATCGATCAACTCAAGGACGTGGCACAAGTATGGTATGTGCAATTGAGGGATAATAGGACATTGAGGGGTGGTCCATTGACTAGGGAGATCTTTAAGAAGGCTTTTCTGGATCGATTCTTTTCTTGGGAGATGAGGGAGGAAAAAGTGGTAGAGTTCATAAACATTCACCGAGGAGGAAAGAGTGTTTATGAATACTCCTTGGAATTTATTAAATTTTCCAAATATGATTCCTCTTTGATTTCCGATCCTAGAGACCAAATGATCCGCTTTGTGACGGGAGTGTTGGAAGATTTATAAGAGGAGTGTCATTTGACCATGGTACATGACAACATGAACATTCCCCTGCTTATGGTGCATGCTAGAAGGGTTGAGGTGGCAAGGGCTAAGAGAAAGAGTAGAGATACTAAGAGGGAAAGATTATTTTATGGATGTTCTTTAAAGACTAGGCTTGAAATACAAGACAAGCCTAGATTTAAGAAGCGGGTTTCTAGTTACGTTCCACCAAAGATCTCCAAGGCTCGTGATGACAAGGGAAATAAACCGAGAGATAAAAAGGGGAAGAATGGAAACTCTCTAAATAAGAATCCTACATGTGCAAAGTGTTGAAAGGGTCATCTTGGTGAGTGCTTGGTAGGAACAGGAAATTCTTTCAGTTGTGGGAAGAGTGGTCAGAAGATGTGAGATTGTACAAACTTGAAGGGTCAAGAGAGGGGTGGTCAAACTCAAGCAAGTGGTTCTAGTTATTCTCCTATGAAGAACCGCTTCTATGTTCTCCGCACTAGGGGTGAACAAAAGACTTCTCCCAACATTGTGACTGGTATGTTGATTGTATTTACCGTAGGTGTATATGCTTTAGTTGATCCGGGTGCTACCTTATAATTTTTTACCCCTCTTGTAGCTAAAAAAATTGATAGTGTACCGATATTTTTCACTAACCATTTATAGTGTCTACTGTGGTGGGTAAGTCGGTTGTTTCAAAAATGGTGTATAGAAATTTTCCAATAATGTTTCCCTATAGAGTTTCTTATGTTGTTCTATTAGAACTATATATTCTATATTTTGATATTATATTGGGTATGGATTTGTTTTACGCTTACTTTGCTTTGATTGGTTGTCGGACAAGGATAGTGAAGTTTAACTTTCCAAATGAACCCAATGTAGAGTGGAAGGCGCAAAATTCTATTCCTAGAGGTCGTATTATCTCTTGTCTAAAAGCGTACAAAATGATCTCTACAGGTTCTCTATACCATATTGTAAGAGTCCAAGATCTATACTCCGAAATTCAAACTATTGAGTCGGTCCGTGTAGCGAGTGAATTCCGAAGGTCTTTCCTAATGACCTTCCCGGTATACCCCCGAATGGGATATTGACATTGGCATCAATTTGCTACCGGATATAAATCACATTTTAATTTCTCCTTATCAAATGGCTCCGGCCGAATTGAAAGAGTTGAAGCCTCAACTCAAAGATTTACTAGAAGAAGGCATCATTAGACCTAGTATTTATCCATGGGGTGCTCCGGATTTTTATGTATTTTGACGCATCCAGTGTGTGTTTAGGGTGTATGCTTATGCAACATGGGAAAGTGATAGTATGAGCTTCTAGGCAACTTAAGGTACATGAGCGAAATAATTATACTGATGACATCTTGTTAGCGACCGTGGTGTTTGCTTTGAAAATCTTGAGGCATTACTTGTATGGCATTCATGTTGATGTTTTCACAAACCATAAGAGTCTCCAATATGTTTTTAGCCAAAAGGAGTTGAATCTCCGCCAAAAAAGGTTGTTAGAATTATTGAATCATTATGACATGACTATCCTCTATCACCCCGCAAGACTAATGTGGTTGCGGAATCCATAAGTCGTATGACTATTGGTAGTGTATCCCACATTGATGAATCCAAGAAAGACCTAGTGAGGGATGTACATAGGTTGGCTAGGTTGGGGTTAGAAAAGAAGATTCTTCAAATGGTAGGGTCATTGTCAATCATAACTCCGAGTTATGTTAAGTGGTGGAAGTTACATCCAAATAACACCTTGATGAGTAATTAACGGAGTTGAAAGAATCAGTTCTCGACAATTTTAATGATTTATTCTTCTTAGGTGGAAATAGTGTGTTAAGGTACCGAGGGAGATTGTGTGTTCTTGATGTATATCGGTCGAGCGATCATATCCGAGAAAAAGCCTATAAGTCCCGCTACTCAATTCATCTGGGTTTGAAAAATATGTACCATGACCTAAGGGAGATATATTGGTGGAAAGAAATGAATAAGGACATAGGGGAGTATCTGTCTAAGTATCCAAATTTCAAATAAATAAAAGGCGAACATCAAAAATCGGGTTGCTTACGATAACATATCCAAATTCCTACTTGGAAGTGGGAATATATCAATATGGACTTTGTAATGGGTTTAACTCGGACTCAAAGGTCATATTATTCCATATTGGTGGAGGTGGATAGGTTGACTAACTCCGCTCACTTAATTCCTGTCAAGTCTACTTATTCGGTTGAATATTATGCTAGGATATTAATAGACGAGATTGTGTTTCACCATCGTATTCCATTTCCATCATATCGGATCGGGGTGCACAAATAACATCTAGGTTTTAGTGGTCATTCGGAAGAGGGTTGGGTACTAAGGTGAAGTTGAGTAACGTTTTTCATGCACAAACAGATGGTCAAGTGGAATGTACTATTAAAACCGTTGATGATATACTTAGGCCTTGCATTATTGATTTTAAAGGGAACTGGAATAAATATTTGCCTTTGGTGGGGTTTGCCTAGAATAATAGCTTTAGTTCATCTATATCCATGGCTCCCTACGAAGCCTTGTATGATAGGAGATTTACGTCTCCTATTGGATGGTTTGAACTTGGTGATCCTTTGCTTCATAGTCCCTATTTGATTTTTAAGACCTTAGAGAAGGTTCATATAATAAGAAACCGGTTGCAAATGGCCTATGGTAAGTAAAAGTCTTATTCCAATCATAGGAGAAGGGATTTGGAGTTTGAAGAAAGTGATAACGTGCATTTGAAAATTTCAGCAATTAAAGGGGTGGTTGGATTTGGAATGAAAGGAAATTTTAGTCCTTGTTTGTGAGTCCCTATTAAATCTTTAAAAGGTATAGTAAAGTTGTCTATGAATTGTAACTGCCTAGTGAATTGGCTTGAGTTCATTCGGTATTCCATATTTTTATGTTGAAAACGTTTATTTGTGATCACATGTCAATTCTTCCTATTGAGCGTCATGGTGTCAAGGATAACCTCTCTAATGAGGATATTCCGGTTCAAATTCATGATAGGCAAGCCAAGAAGTTAAGGAAAAAAGACGTCATTTCTGTAAAAAGTTGTTATTGAAGAATCACCAAGTTGAGGGTGCAACATGGGAAGCCGAGGCCGACATGATGTTTTTTATAATTAAGGTTAGTAATTTTTTTAATAATATAAATATGACTAGTAATTGAAGTTTCATGATTTTTGGTGAAGTCTTGCAAAAATGTGAATTTTGAGTTGCATTTTAACACTTGAACTTGAAATTTTGTCATTTTGGTTTGTTTGTGTTATGTTGTGAATTTTACATAGTGAGTCTTAATGAAAAGTTATGTGAACTATTTATAAGTTGAAATCTGGGATAACTGACTCATGTAATGTAGGTTGAGCTCATGTATGTTGTGAGTCTTATGTGTGGTAATTGGAGTTGTGGAATATGCCTTGTTGATATAATATGATTTATGTTGAATTGATATTGTTCATTTGTTAGGGACAATATTCTTGAGTCTATTCTTTCCTTCAAAAGAATTTTAGTGTCATTCAGGGATGAATATTCTTGGAGGGGGGGGGGGATAATGTAACACATTGAAAATCCAAAACGAGTCTTAGATCCTCACATAGGTGCCACGAGGTATAAGCACTATTTTAAGACCTATTTTCAATTAATATAGGTCATTTAGAAAGTTTAAGAACCAAAACGCCCAAGAACGTCCATGACGTTTGGATAACTAGTTCCAACGGGTACTAGCATACCATAGCCTATTTGACTAGCTTTTAGGAGTCGAAAATCCATGAACTTACGTCTAAGGGTGTAAAACAAGTATCTAAGGTTATTTGTTCTCGAAACATCTGGATAAGAATCCCCAAGGACCAACCAAGGGACCTTGCGGAGGACACTTGCAAGTTGATGTCAACATTGCCAAGGAAGTGTGCATCGACGAGATGCAGGCAACGATCTTTGGATGGGTCCACAAGGCGTTGTGAACCATCGGCAAACACATAGAAAAACGGAGGAATCCTCTGCCTACACCACTCTTTGACTAAGACGACGGTTGTGCAGGACGGGGGGGGACCAACCGTTGACTAAAAGATGTCTCGTCGACGGGTTTCCGTGTGTGAGAGTAAAAGTTTTCCTACATGTTTTAATTTTGGTTCATTTAATTAGTTAGGGGTTAGTACGGTAATTAGGGGTTTAAGTGAGTCTAACTAAATTAATTCACATCCCCTATAAAGACCCCAACCCTCATTAATCTAAACACAACTGACCAAAATAAACTCTCTTCCTTCTCTCTTCTTTCTCTCTCTATTAAGAAGCCACCATTGAAGACAAGATAGGGCGATGTTTTGGGGGCTAGAAAGGAACGATTTCACCATCAAATCTTCATCAAACGTTAAGGTATGGGATCTAATTCACCTTTGAGACTGTTTCCTCAAGAGGTTCCTTCAAAATGGATTTCAGATGTTGGGTTTTCAAGTTGGTTTCACTCAATTACAAATTTGATGTCATGAACTGAGTTTCTTATGTTTCTTTAGGATATAATGGATAAATAAACATTTAATGTAACTTTATTATAGTAATTTGTGATAATTTGATCTACATTTAAGAGCATGACTCGTAACCCTTAATCTTAGGTTGATCATGATGTAAATTGGGTTGTGATTGATTGAATTTTCTTGATTATGAGTTAATTTACTATTATATGATTTTGTTGCATTAATCATTACTAATTAGAATTAATTGTTGTCCTTCATGCTAATCTTGGGAGTCATCTTGGTTATGGAAACTGTCCTAAGAAATCTTTCTTTAAGCGTTGACTTGGTATTGAATTATTGTGTAGTGACTCTTCTAGTATTGTTATAATGTTGATTATTGAATTATGATGTTGAACATATAAATTGGACTTAATTGAGGTTCTGTGGTAAGGCCAAAATGATGAACCATGATTAAGATTTGGTAACCCTTGGAATCTCTATCTTTACTTCCAATTGTAATTAATTATGGTTATGTCATATTATTATATTGGAGTATGCCAAATATTAGTATAATAGGGCAGTGTGATGTTGAATTTAAATATGTTGACTATGTTATGAAGTTGTTAGGGTGTCTGTGATATAAGCATGGTGATGACTATCAATGTGCCTTTGTATGGTATGAAATGCTAATGTGTTATCCTCATTTATACGAATTGTGATGAAAGGACTATACTCATGCAATTCCTATTCAGTTATTGATAATGATGATTATACAATGGGTAGACCCTATGAACTAAACTAAGATATGGTTTATGATTAAAGGCTTATAGGCATTTCAATAAAGGGACTTAGCTTAGCGCCGACTTAACTTGACAATAGGGGGTGATGACTTCCCAAAGAGGATTATTCTCCCTATTGTTCTATATGAGATTCTTACTTCCCTGAGAGGAATACTCATCAAGTGGAATACCATGAGAAGAGGACTAAATTACCAAGTGGTATCAATATCTCTTAGTTATTGATTTATGTTGCCCCCATAGGAAGACTAGCTAGTGGATACACCTAAAAAGCAATGTTTATGTTTGGTTTTACTTTGGCCGGTAGGCAATGTTCAATCGGTGTAAGGTTTTACAACACTAAATTCCACACTTATCTCTTGTGGTCTATGTCGGTTAAGGCAAGAGTTAACTAAATTAAAATAAGTAAGGAAGTATAAACTAGCTAAGGTGAATTGAGAGGTTCAACATAGCTTAGGTAGGGTTGTGGGTGTTTAATTATTCCTTGCACTAGTTGACCTTAATTGAAGCTTTATGAAATTGATATTATGTATGTATATGTTAATGATTTATATGGTGATAACATGTTTATGTTAAAATATAAATGATATTATATGGTGATGATTATCCACATGAACAAGCAATAGTGTTGTACATTTAAAGTATGATGTTAGGTGTCCAAAAGGGTTATTTTATGTAAAGATTGACATTGGTTATGGATTCTTGTTGAGGTTACTTTATTGAGTAAGCTTATGGGGTTTTCTTGGTCATTGCACTAGTTGACATGATGAGGATTCATGAGTAGTTATCTTGCTTATTATAGTATGACTAACTCTGATGCATACTTATGATGTTATTCCTTGATGATAGGGTTGTAGTAAATCATGAGTTCAAGTATGTTGGGATACATATTACTTGTTTGAGTTAGTAAGTATGTTTGTTAATTTAGTATGAATCACTTGATTATGCATAACACTTTTAAAAGGGTGAAATGGCATGTTTTGACTAAATTCCCCTTTTTAGCATGTTTTGCTTTTATAGGTGCATATTGTCTCACACTTAGTACATGTGGATTACTAACCCCATTTTCTTCCCTTCACCCAAACACTTTAGGTTTCGGTCAGGGAAGGCTCATTTGAGATGACTTGAAGAATACTAGGATATTCTCTATCATCCAAGTGGGTAGGTCCTTACTTTCTGAGGGCGATGCCAATATCTTGCGTATGATGTTCCTTTATTTTTCTTAGTCTTATATTTTCATTCCCCTTTCATTGTGTACGACTTGTATAAGCCTATATGTGGATTTTTTACCTTTTATGTAGGGATATGCACAAATTGATATGATCGTTTAGATTGTATGGGATAAGACAATCTTTGAGACTATTTTCTATTTTAAATGTATGTATGAGCATAAACAATAGAAGGATATGTAACCTTCATATACGAAGGGTCTATGTATACTCGATACGTATATACTATGTATATGTAGAGGTATATGTAAACCTCCAAGTAGATATAATAAAAGTTTTAATTTTTCCGTAAATTTCAACCTCTGAATGTAAATACATGAGACTAAGGGTATAGTGTTAGTCCTAAAAAAGGACAATGATGTCGGTTGCCTCTAGGGGGTAAACCTAGATGTGACGAACCAATAGAAACACTATTTATGAGTATTGAGGCAATCTGATTATCCACCTCATGAGATTTATGATAGACCTTTCTTCCCACATTGAAAAGGGACACATACTCATTATCAATTTTACCATTGCTAAGCTAAGTTCCCTTTATTGAAAAGTCATTATTGCATTAATTTATAAAATATAGCCTTAGGAGAGTCATCCCTTCATATGCCTATCTCTTAGGTCATTGATGAATGTTCATCAACCTACATCATGTACGAAATCCTTTCACATGGATATAGCATATAATATTAGAACTATCTAGTTTAGTATACACTTTAGCACACCTTGATACTCTATTGAATAGACCATCATTCATGTGTGTGTACACAAATATGTGAGCAATCTATTTATATAACACATTATGGACACACATGTTCATACATTCATATTCATGCACATAGAAACCCAAAACTAGGAAATATCTGAACAAGGCACACATGTGCAATGCATATGCAAGGTCCCATACCATTACCCGTACTAGTACACCTATCAAGTCATCCTAGTTGAGGAAACACATATCAAACTTTCATAGACATAATCTTAACATGCATAGTTATGGACACTAGTGAATATGAGAACTACCTTTAATTTAGACACCGTGAACTATACTACTTGTAAGCATGCATGTGTACTGAGGGTGTGTGTACGTTGGTCAATATGATCACATAATGGCTATCAAAACAATATTAAGGAAGCCACCCTTTTTGGATCACAATACACATTCTAGCATAGGCGAGATAACAAAATTTAGAATAGGAGGCAAGCTAACTTCATATGATGCTTTAAGAATCTTAACATTAGTTATTCACACCTTCACATAGGGGTACATAGATAGGGGTCATCAATCCTTAATATTTCACTAATGGTATCACCTACACATGATCTTAACATAGCCATTTACATGTTCATGAAATTAGCAACACAACCTATATTATAGTTAGTATTGTAAACTTGGCATAGGCTACACATGGTATGATTCATCACCAACCCACAATGACAGTATACTTGCCTTAAAGGCCATAATCACATCACAAATATTTCAGAAATAATGTAAACATCGCCACCATATGTGGACCATACCACACAATGTCGTACAAGGTTTCAACCCCAATACTATAGAGAAGTAGATAAGTAGAAAATTATAGCAATTCTTACCAATCCATTAGCCTTTGGCCATTATTGACCATTTCTATTCTTTCATCAACAGTTCAAATATAAGGGTGTAGATAAAGTACCATAATCATAAAATAAACCATCTACAAGTCACTAGAATATAATACTATATCATAATACAAGGCATCACATGTATACTAGAAAGTAGAGAGTCATCAATCACTTACTGATATTATTTACTATAATTAACATGATTAACATTCATTATATTCCAATAAAGACAACCTAGGGCAGTGTCTTAATACATAAAAATCAAGAATAAGTCATGCTTAATCTACCCTAAATTGAGATCACATTATGTTCATAGTATTATCAACATTTAATCTAAAGCAGGTAGATTAATCCTTATCAAGATTCCTTTGATTTGATCATCAAGGATTTATAACTACAATCAACTCATAACACCAACCTAATATAGTAGTTATAATAATGTTTACCTAATCGAATTCAACATCCAATCACTAAGAGTTGATGTTAGAGTGAACTTCTAGATACCTAAAGTAGGAATGCTCAAATCTTCATACCTTTATCCACATGGATCCTTCATCATTAATTAACGTAAACAACATTAGATATAAACAATTCAATGTAACACAATCACAATTCATCGTTATACAAGCCATGTTCACTATGCCTATGCAAGTCTAAATAAATATTGGGAAGGGATATGGGTTCATCATGCAATTATATTGTTTTTCACGTTAAAACAGTCACATAATCATCAGTTCATATTGATTAATCCATTATAATATTTTGAGAAAGAACATGTGACTCGATTGAAAGATTAAAAGTTTGATCATGAAATTTCTTTTGAAACATTGAGATTAACTCTCCAAGTGAGAGGTTACTTAGATATGTAGTATTACCATACCTTTGCCTATTTATAACCTATAAAACTTGATGATAAATCCATGTGAATCCAATCTCCAAGATGTTCATGAGCTTCACCAACAATGGAGGTTTCTAGAGAGAATATTTTTGGAAGGAAAGTCCAATTTGTGTAGAAGGTGTTGGTAATGGGTTGCTCAAGTTTTTTATCTATTAAATACACCCAAAAATCACTAAATAAACCGATTAGGGTAAGGTTATTACGTGGGTTAAATTTCTATTTCACCCCTTTAATGAGGTACTCGCATGGCATCAGTTGCAGGTCACCATCGACGGCCACGAGGTTCATCAACGGGCCGCTTGTGGCTTAAGTCGATTGGACCTTTGCCAGTTCTTTGGATGAGACTTGTCAATTCTAAGTGTACATCAACTATACCTTCATTGAAGGGTCGTTTGTCAACAAACTGGGCGTCGTTTTGTTAAGTCGATTGACACTTCCAAAGCAGTGTCTCTACATCCATTGGGTCCTTCTTGTGGGCCCATTTGCATGGCACTTGGAATGTCGTACCTGGGAGTTTCCAACATAAACATACATTTAAAATTCAAGTACCTTACATGCAAGTTTAAAAAAAAATTCAAACTTAAAACACGTCTTAAAATGCTAGGCCCCATCAAGACATACTTGAACGTCTCCAGTAAAACTAGCTCATTGTAAAGTGACCCCAAATATTGTTTAAATTCAATCTGTTATCTTATATGATATTTGGCCTTTGAATCTGTCTATATGAAGTATATGAATGATATAAATGTTATTGTATAAAGGTTATATGAATATTTACTCAAAAAGGCATGAACTACAATTTTAAGAAAATGTCCCTTTTAAATGCATGTTTTTTCATGGTTGTCATACATAGTGCATTCTTGTACTAAATCCATTATTCTCTACTTTTTACACAAAGTGTAGGTTATGGATGCATAAAGAATGTATATATCATTTAGGGGCTTGACATGGGATTCCCAAACTAAAGAAAAGGGATTGTTAAATTCAACGATTCCTAAGTCATGTCTTTAATTGTACTTTTATATATAAGCTTACTTATGTATTTTTTTATAAGGGTCGTGTCCCTAATGTACTCTCATGATGTTGATCCTAGCATTGCAAAAAGAGACTAGAGTCTTTATATATATATATATATATATAAAGTGATGTTTCTAGCATATGATGTGCTATGAAAATTTTAAAATTTTCCGCTAAATTTAATATGACATTGACATGAAAGATAACTATGGACTTGTATAAGACCTTAAACAGGTCAATTACGCCATGTTACTTCTAGGGGGTGCTCCCCGGATGTGACATGTAACGACTCGCATGTACACCCTAGAAGTTTAAGAGTTCTGAGGTCATCACACGGCCTATGTGGCCTCTAGGAGGTCTTGTACAAGCCCTTAGACATCATTCATTAGATATATATAACTTTAATTTAAATCATAATGTGGAGTCATTTTATGAAACTTCTAACATATGTCTCAAACCATATATCACTATACGAATAACAAGAGTATTGATTAACAGCCCATAAAAGTCTAACATATTGAAAAATATGAATACAAAACAGTTGTGGTAGTCCTCGGGTGCTATGAGGACTCAGTAGGTCTTCACTTCTTGGAAACCTTGGAACTATACCCTTCTAGAAACATCATACAATACATAACATATCTCAATGGGTTAGTCAATAATACACTTAATCATAAGAGATAAAGACATAAGCATAACATAAATATCAAAATCATAATAAAGCATCATAAAACATATAAGAATTCATCTTCACTTCTTGTGTTTCTTTCTATTATAAATTATCTCACAAGTTACCTCAAAGTATCCTTGTGCAAGGCTAAGGTAGTATCCAATACTACTATAAAAGCAAAGTACCTCTCATTAGTTATACTTGATCATACTTCACTTTCAAAATTAATACTTATGTTCATCATAACATATGCTCACTATGCCCCTAGGCAACCTCAAAACATACTTGTGCAATTCATGTGAAGCATCCCATAATGCCTCACACACTAAGAATATCTTGAGTTCACCATAACTTGTTTCATGTCATCTTAGAAGTCATCAAAAAGAACTAGTTCATATTAACAAGGAAAAATCATCTTAAGTCAATCATGTCATGGAAGGCAACGATAGAGCTATCCAAGCTAACCATACATCATGAAGGGGTCATGTCATTGGTAGCTGAAAGTCATACTCATGCAATGTATAGATGTCATTCGATACAAAAATCTATACTAAGTACTTCTATGGACTAACTTAATCCAATCTAACTTATTATGCAACCGTGTCCTATTAATCTCAACATACTATCATAATACACATACTATCATGGAAAGCATCTCAACATACCAACAAAGATACTAAAGGTAAAATATTACAATCCTAACAACTATGAAAGCTAATCATAAGGGATCATGAATACTCAACCATAAGATACCATGAGAAACCTATCTCAAATTATTCCATGAAATACACCTGATATGTAAATAAATTTACCGTGAAATGCACCTTGCATGCATGTCAAGCTAACATTAGGAGAGTATAGGCCTTTCCCGTAAGGATACCATGAAATTTTGTTTGCTAAACCAAGTCAAAAAACCATATTCAAGTATTCTTACAACACAAGACCAAGCTAGTCATGGGAGATCTCACTAGATCAATCTCTAGCTACAATGAATGCACTTTAGTCAAGCTACTTCAAGCTATTCTTAGGAGAGCTACGTTACTCAATCCCAAGTTACCATAGTAACCACCATCCCCAATCTAACACGAAATTCAACACCTCAATACCATGATTTATCTAACCCTAGCTTCCATTAGATTCAACATCTCAAGCTTCCATGAGTATTTAAACTCAAGACTCGTTGAGATTCACTATCCCAAGCTACCCTTGAGATTTACTATGTCAAGCTATAGTGAGTACTTAACTCAAGAAACCATATCCTTGGTGTTGTCTAACAAAGTCTATACACAAGAAGTGATAATAATCATGGCTAGGTGTAGAAGAGAAACGAAACATCATCACAATCATCCTCATCAAGACTTTAACCTTAAGGCAATTCTAGCCATGTAGTATCACTTGGGTTCAATATCATCTTTACATGTCAAGAACAACCAATATAAATTATTCCTAGTTAGATTCATATCTAGGTGATTCAATCATTATATAATAGTATATAATTCAATAGAATAAAGAAGATCAACATAAAACCTTCATCTTGCCTCTAATGGCCTAAAATCACTATGATCACCTTAAAGTTTAATTACAAGAATTAACTATTAATTCACCATGAAAGCAGTTCATAACTATCATATACACATTATTGAACGCTACCCACTCTATTGGGATCACAATAAAGTCTTACACACAAAACAATCACAACCCTCTCTACATTGTTGTTCTTTTTATTCACAATTGAGGAAAACTAGGGGGACTCCATGAATGGAAGAATCCATGGATCAATAATATTCACATACCTTAGATTATAGTCTTAAAACCAGTTTGATTCCTTGATCAATTAGTTCTAAAATGCTGCTGAAATTTCTCTTCTTCATCAATGGTTGTTTTGGGAGAATTTAGGGTGAGAAAGGTTTTGATTTTAAGTCTAGGGATTGTAGTGCATATATACACTTCAAATACTTAATATAATTGCCAATAATTAAACCCTTAAATCCCCAAAAGATTCCAGCAACTATTGGACCATTTGTCCAATTCCAATTTGACTTAAAATGAACTGACCAAAACTAGGAGTTTACTGCGTGTCGCGGAGGCATTTTTTATTCTTGATTTTGGAAAATAATTTGAGGCAGAATTGTTTGTGATATACCCGTGTATCTGGTTTAAAATTGACCTTTAGATGATGTCTATGCCGCGCACATCAGCGTCCACATCTTGGCTGCCCGGCAGCATCAGTGGCCTATGTTTGGGTCCTTCTCGGGGACCCTTAGGATGGTCCCCGGAGCATCGTTCTCAGACGTTTCGACCCTTTAAATGCCATTCTATGCATAGAAACCTTATATACTAAATTTCACCCTTAAACCATCCTCAAAAACTCCACTACAAAACATTATGACACACTAGTTCAACTTCGACTAGTTTCCGGACATATTGGACGTCTTTCGGCGTTTGACCTCCTAACACCTCCAAATATTACACACATCCTTTAAAAACTATTATTCGTCATCTTAAGAACTTATAATCTCTTGGAACCACATGTTAGGATCTATCTTGCCCTAATTTATTTTTGGGGTGTTACAGAAAGTCATACCTTAAATTGATGCTAAGCCTTGAAAGTTGAGAAAATTTGTTGGAGAAGATCTATTCCTCCTTCAAGCTTCAGTGGTGGTCTAATGAGATCTTTAGGGGTTTTGGGTTTTAATAATGAAATGAATTCATCAAAGTGTTTTAGTCTTATAAACCAATTTATAGTACCTGAAATAACATTAAGAAACAGTCACACTTGTTTTAGGAAGGCTAGGAGAAAACCCTAAAATACTATCAAGTTATCCGAGACATTGTAGGAAATTTGAGGTTCATCGATTTCTCCCAACTGATGGGACGTAGACCCATCGACGAGCCATACTGGCAAGTTGTCGATTGGGTCAGAGCCTCACATTTGGGATCTTGGGATCATGCCACTAATTGTAAACCTATAGCTCCATCGATAAGTCGTCCATCACCCTAGTGGGTGTCGATTGCCTCTGTAGTATGGCGCTGCTTTGGACAGCTTTCGGCTCTTGAGTTGTGTCCTCCTCAAGGGCCCCTTGGTTGGTCCTTGGGGAGTTTTTCACGGACGTTACCAACAGAAATATAGAAGTACACATGTTAAGTACCTGTTATACAAACTTCATAAAAAAAACATATAGAACTTGACGAAATACACCATGACACACAAACACATTTCAAGCTAAACCTTTCAAACGTCATGGATGTTCTTGGACGTTTGACCTCCAAACTTCACCAAACTTAACACACTGTCTATAAACATCATTATAAAAAATATTAGGACATTAGAACCTCATGATACACGTTTTAGGATCTAGTTTCATCTATGTCATTCTATAGGTATTACAATCCTAGCATTCTTTCTCCTTGTATTCATTGCCTATAAGAATAAAAAAATGATCAGAATGAAAGAATTAAGTACATAGCCTCTACTTTATAATGGTAGTGCGGTTCACATTTAAGAGTAAGACTATACTTGAAATGGTATGCGTGAAATCAACCCTACTATTATTGCAAAACCTTATGCTCTGATCCCAAGATTGTAACTATCGTAGAGTACCCCCTAGACGTTAGTGGCCTACTCGACCCGAAAGAGGTCTCATACAAGCTTATTAGAATAATTCTCATGGATAATAAACTAGAAATAATATTAAAAAATTAAAATATTTATGTATAATGAAGTATGCTTAGAATTATTAAAGAATGTATATGGAGTTCCCATAGAATACTGGGTTATTGAGTTTACTTAGACTACTTTTTTAGCAATAGAAGTTATTCATAATAATATTTTAATATCATATCACAATAGTATCTACATATAAGAGTTCAACACAAGTCTACAAACAGGGTCCTTATTTCTTTAGGCCCAATAGTCTATTAAAACAAAAGTACATAAGAGAAGATTACAAAGTCCTATTACATAGTTAAAAAAATCATAAAATGTCAACTAGTTGTAACGACCTGTTTAGTCGTTTTGAGCAGCAGACTTCGATTTTGGAAAAACTGGCAAAGACAACGGGCCCCACGATGGACCGTCGTAGGGCCTCGTTTCAAAACATTTAGAAAATCTAAAATTGGGTACTGAAAATCGACTCTCTGAACTTCGTAACGGAATGGCAGGACGGACCGTCACAGACTCTTTAGAGAAATTGAGTCTCTGAAGCCTGTGACGGAGCAGCAGGACAGACCGTCGCAGGCGCGACGGGCCGTCACAGGCTTCATAATCCAAGGCGGAGACGAACTTCTTTATACGTTTAAAGGGACGTTTTTGACTATTCCTGCTTTAATTATAAAGTTAGAGGGTTAATGTTAATAAGTCTAATTACTTGGGGGTTAAAAGAGGTAACCTTAAGTTAATTAGTGGGTTATTATTGTCATCTTTTATTCTTAATTATATACTAACTAGGGTAAAAGAAAGAGGGTTTGAATAAAGAAAAAAGAAAGAACAAGAGAGAGAGGGAGAATCGAACGAGGAAGAGAGAAACAAAGCTTGGGAAATTGCTTGCTTGATCACGAATCTTCGGTGGAGGTAGGTTATGGTTTTCATGCTATTCGTAGTAAACTCTTAATAGCGAATGATATGTGTTAGTAGTATTGTAAACCCTTCTATATGCCTAATTGTATGCTTGCATGAATGATGTGATTATGTAATTATGAATAAATAAGCATGATGAAGCAATTGAATCCCAAATCTTGAAAAGAAACCCTAATCTACTTTGTTAATGATGATGCCTTGGTATAAAAGAAGGCTTGATGAACGAAAGTAGTGAGATTAGGGGATCGGGTGCCACGTTCCGGTACCAGGATAGAATATGAGGATCGGAGTGTCACATTTCGACACCATGATAGTATATGGATCGGGTGCCACGTTCCGGTACTAGGATAGAATATGGATCGGTTGTCACGTTTCGACACCAGGATAGTATATGCGGAGCGGAGTGTCACGTACCGACACGAGGGGAATAAATATAATGAATCTTGAAAGATGATAATATATTCAAATCTGATGAACCTAATTCCCAAATGAGTATGATGAGGAGGCGTGAGTCCTCATTGATGTGCTTGGTGTTGTAACCAAGGGTTATGGTAACTGTAAATGCTGCATGCTAAGGATATTAGTTGATTTTATGATATTGCTTAATATATACTATTTTCTATTTAGAGTTGGCCGATGATATCTACTTAGTATCCGTGTTTTGTACTGACCCCTACTTTTATGTTTTCTTCTTGTTTATTTGTGGAGTGCAGCAAACGTACCGTCATCTTTAACTCAACCGCAATTCTAGCCAGTCCTCGTCACATCGGATCTTCAGGGTGAGCTAATGTTTCTAGCTTGGACTGGATTTTCTTCCTCATGTCTTGATGCCTTGAAGTTCCGGCATGGACTAGCTTTTATTTGTTTTAGCTTCTTAGAATACTCTTAGTTTAGTAATTTGATCATAGATGTTCTTGTGGTGTCCAGATTCTGGGGATAATAATAGTTATTGATTTTATTAATGAGTTTAAGTCTTCTGCATTACTTTATGTTGATATTACATTGAAATGTTAAGGTTTAGATTGGTTGGTTCGCTCACATAGGAGGGTAAGTATGGGTGCCTGTCGCAGCCGGTTTTGGGTCGTGACAAACTTGGTATCAGAGCATTAGGTTCGTTGGTCTCATCACACAAGAACGAGTCTAGTAGAGTCTTAAGGAACGGTAGGGGGACGCCTTTACTTCTCTTTGAGGGACTATAAGACTTTAGGAAAATTCCATTCTTTCTTTCTTTCTTTTGTGCTACTACTTGAATCCAACTGGCATCTAGGTGATACAAATTAGTATCTGACCATCTTCACTCTTTTTCGCAGATGGTTAGAACTAGAGCAACGACTGTGCCAACACCAACACCGGCAAGACAAGAAACGTCTGAGCCAGCCACTGGGGCTGTGGCTCGAGGAATAGCAACGGCAAGAGGCCGTGGTAGAGGTCGTGGGAGGACGTCCTCTAGAGGGAGAGGACGAGTACCTAGCCCATCTGATGCTAGGGCGGTGACTCCTCCACCGACTGCGGAAGTAGTAAGAGAGGGTGAGGATGGGGAGAATGAACAAGTGCAAAATGATGAATTGCCACCCCAACCTACCCCAGAGATGATCAATCAGGTTCTCGCTTATCTTAGTGGGTTATCTGATCAGGGCCAGACACCTCCAGTGTTTTCTGCACCAGCACCTCAAGTTCCGGAGGTACAACATGCAGCTACTATGGCTCCTCGTATGGATGCCTCATTTGACATAGGCATGTTTCCACGTCTGACTACTGGGCCTATAATGACAAATGATCAGCATGAACTTTTCAGTAAGTTCTTCAAATTGAAACCTCCAGTCTTCAAGTGTGCTGAATCTGAGGATGCTTACGTTTTTCTGGTTGACTGTCATAAGCTACTACACAAGATGGGTATAGTAGAACAGTTTGGTGTTGAGTTCGTGAGTTATCAGTTTCAAGGGAACGCCAAAATGTGGTGGCAGTCACATGTTGAGTGTCAACCAAAAGAGGCACCACCTATGACTTGGGCCTCATTCTCTAGCTTGTTTATGGAGAAGTATATCCCTCGGACTTTGAGGGATAGGAAAAGGGATGAGTTCTTGAGACTATAGCAAGGTAGGATGTCGGTTAATGCATATGAGGCTAGGTTTCGCGCACTATCCAGGTATGCCACTCAACTTTGTTTCGGTCCACAAGAGCGGATTCACCGGTTTGTGAAGGGGTTGAGGTCAGAGTTGTAGATTTCGGCCTTACAGGTAGCGGCTACGGCAAAATCCTTCCAAGAAGTGGTATACTTTGTGATAGAGGTGGAAGGAGTGAAGCCTGATGACTTCACCTCGACATCGACATCAAAAAGATTTCGAAAGGGAGGTGTGTTTAATGGTTCTTACCCTAGAGGACAAGGTTCCGGAGGTTACTCAGTCCGACAGATTCAGTCTTCAATACAGACTGTAGTTGGGGGTCCACCTCAGACCGGTCAACACTTCCCTGAGAGACCTATGCATGAACCCAGAGAGTGCTATGGATGTGGGGAGATTGGACATATTAAGAGATATTATCCAAAACAGAGTTACCGACCCCCAATAGCTAGAGGTAGAGGTGGTTATGGAAGAGGCCGTCATTCTGGAGGACGCGGTGGTCGAGGTAATGGTGGTCACCAAAACGGCCGGGGTGATGGGCAAACTGGAGCCACTACATCACAACATGGTAGGGGCAACGGACAGACAAGTAATGGGGCCCATTGCTACGCTTTTCCTGGGAGATCTGAAGCGGAGACATCAGATGCTGTCATCACAGGTAACCTTTTCATTTGTGATTGCATGGCTTCTTTATTGTTTGATCCTGGATCCACATTTTCTTATGTATCTTCCTCATTTGCTAATAGTCTAAATTTACGTTGTGAATTATTTGACATGCCTATTCGTGTTTCTACTCTGGTGGGTGAGTCTGTGGTAGTTGAAAAGGTATATAGGTCTTGTTTGGTGAACTTTGTGGGGAGCAACACTTATGTAGATTTGGTTATCTTAGAAATGGTTGATTTTGATGTAATTCTGGGTATGACTTGGCTTTCTCCGCAATTTGGGATCTTGGATTGTAATGCTAAAACGGTGACGTTAGCCAAGCCAGGGACAGATCCGTTAGTGTGGAAGGGTGACTACACTTCCAATCCGGTGCGTATCATCTCCTTTCTTCGTGCTAAGAAAATGGTTAGTAAAGGGTGTTTATCTTTCTTGGCACATCTCAAGGATGACACTACCCAAGTGCCTTCGATTGAGTCGGTTTCGGTGGTCCGTGAGTTTCTGGATGTGTTCCCTGCAGATCTTCCTGGTATGCCACCAGATAGGGACATTGACTTCTGTATTGATCTTGAACCGGGTACTCGCCCCATTTCTATACCCCCTTATGGAATGGCTCTCGCGGAGTTAAGAGAGTTAAAAGCCCAACTTCAAGAGTTGTTGAGCAAAGGCTTTATTAGACCAAGTGCATCTCCTTGGGGTGCTCCGGTTTTGTTTGTAAAGAAGAAGGATGGGAGTTTTCGGATGTGCATAGACTACCGACAATTGAACAAGGTAACCGTAAAGAACAAGTATCCTCTTCCTCGCATTGATGACTTGTTCGATCAGTTACAAGGTGCTTGTGTCTTCTCTAAGATTGACTTGAGATCCGGTTACCATCAATTGAAAATACGGGCAACGGATGAGCCAAAAACTGCTTTTAGAACCAGGTATGGGTATTACGAATTTGTAGTGATGTCTTTTGGTCTTACGAATGCCCCTGCTGCGTTCATGAGTTTGATGAACGGGATTTTAAAGCCATATTTGGATCTCTTTGTGATAATACTTATTGATGATATACTGATATACTCTATAAGTAAGGAGGAACATGAGGAGCATTTGAGAATGGTATTGGAAATGTTGAGGGAGAAAAAGCTTTATGCCAAGTTCTCTAAGTGTGAGTTTTGGCTAGATGCAGTGTCCTTCTTGGGGCACGTGGTTTCTAAGGATGGAGTGATGGTGGATCCTTCTAAGATTGAGACAGTGAAGAATTGGGTAAGACCTACTAATGTGTCAGAAATAAGGAGCTATGTTGGGTTAGCTAGCTACAACCGCCGATTTGTCAAGGGATTCTCTTCTATTGCTTCCAAATTGAAGAACTTGACTAAGCAGAATGTTCCATTTGTATGATCAGATGAGTGTGAGGAAAGCTTTCAGAAGCTCAAGACTCTGTTGACTACTGCACCAATTCTCACCTTGCCAGTGGAAGGTAAGAATTTCATTGTCTATTGTGATGCATCCTATTCGGGTTTGGGTGCAGTGCTAATGCAAGAGAAGAATGTGATTGCTTATGCTTCAAGACAATTAAAAGTGCATGAACGTAACTATCCAACTCATGATTTGGAATTGGCCGCGGTAGTGTTTGCATTAAAGCAATGGAGACACTATCTATGTGGGGTTAAGTGTGAGGTCTACACGGATCATCGTAGCCTTCAGTATGTCTTTACACAGAAAGATTTGAACTTGAGATAGAGGAGATGGATGGAAATACTGAAGGACTACGACATCACTATTTTGTATCATCCAGGGAAGGCGAATGTTGTAGCGGATGCTTTAAGTAGAAAGGCGGGAAGCATGGGAAGTATAGCTCACTTGCAAGCTTCTAGACGCCCATTGGCTAGAGAAGTTCAGATTCTGGCTAACGACCTTATGAGATTAGAAGTAAATGAGAAGGGAGGATTTTTAGCTTGTGTGGAGGCAAGATCTTTCTTCCTTGACAAGATTAAGGGAAAGCAGTTTAATGATGAAAAATTGATCCGGATCCGAGATAAAGTGTTGCAAGGAGAGGCTAAAGAAGCGACAATCGATGAGGAAGGTGTTTTGAGGATTAAGGGAAGGGTATGTGTACCCCGCGTCGATGATTTGATCAACACTATTCTGACAGAGGCTCATAGTTCAAGGTATTCGATACATCCGGGTGCAACCAAGACGTAACGTGACCTAAAGCAACACTTTTGGTGGAGTAGAATGAAACGTGATATTGTTGAGTTTATTGCCAAATGTCCAAACTGTCAGCAAGTAAAGTATGAACACCAGAGGCTCGGAGGAACACTTCAGAGAATGCCCATTCCTGAATAGAAGTGGGAAAGGATTGCAATGGATTTCGTGGTTGGTCTTCCAAAGACATTGGGAAAGTTTGATTCTATTTGGGTAATTGTTGATAGGTTAACAAATTTTGCTCACTTCATTACGGTCAAGGTGACTTACATTGCAGAGAAATTAGCCAAACTTTACATCTCGGAAGTGGTGAGATTGCATGGGGTTCCACTCTCCATTATATCAGATAGAGGTACGCAGTTTACTTCTATGTTTTGGAAAACATTGCATGCGAAATTGGGTACTAAGTTGGACCTTAGTACTGCGTTCCATCCTCAGACCGATGGTCAGTCTGAGCGAACGATTCAAGTCTGGGAGGATATGCTTCGTGCATGTGTGATAGAATTTGGTGGTCATTGGGATAACTTCTTACCCTTAGCGGAGTTCTCCTACAACAATAGCTATCAGTCAAGCATTGATATGGCCCCATTTGAGGAACTATATGGGAGAAGATGTAGGTCTCCCATTGGGTGGTTTGATGCATTTGAGGTTAGACCTTGGGGTACTAACCTTTTAAGGGATTCATTAGAGAAAGTGAAATCTATTCAAGAAAAGCTGTTAGCGGCGCAAAGTAGGCAAAAGGAATATGCAGATCGAAAGGTTAGAGACTTGGAGTTCATGGAGGGTGAACAAGTCTATTTGAAGGTTTCGCCAATGAAAGGGGTGATGCGGTTTGGTAAGCGAGGTAAACTTAGCCCAAGGTATATTGGTCCATTTGAAGTACTTAAGCGAGTAGGGAAGGTGGCTTATGAGTTAGCCTTGCCTCCAGGGTAGTCCGGAGTGCATCCGGTATTCCATGTGTCGATGTTGAAAAGATACCATGGGTATGGAAACTACATTATCCGTTGGGATTCAGTTTTGCTTGATGAGAATTTGTCTTATGAGGAGGAACCCGTTGCCATTCTAGATAGAGAAATTCGCAAGTTGAGATCAAGGGAGATTGCATCCATCAAAGTTCAATGGAAGAATCGACCCGTTGAAGAAGCTACTTGGGAGAAGGAAGCAGATATGCGAGAAAGATACCCACATCTGTTTACAGATTCAGGTACTCCTTTTCGCCCTTGTTTTCCTTCTTGTGATCGTTCGGGGATGAAAGATGGGTAAATTGGTATCTATTGTAACGACCTGTTTAGTCGTTTTGAGCAGCAGACATCGATTCTGGAAAAACTGGCAATGACAACGGGCCCCACGACGGACCGTCGTAGGCACGACGGACCGTCGCAGGGGCTCGTTTCAAAACACTTAGAAAATCTGAAATTGGGTACTGAAAATCGACTCTCTGAACTTTGTAACGGAATGGCAGGACGGACCGTCACAGACTCTTCAGAGAAATTGAGTCTCTGAAGCCTGTGACGGAGCAGCAGGACGGACCGTCGCAGGCGCGACGGGCCGTCACAGGCTTCGTAATCCAAGGCGGAGTAGGATTTCTATATACGTTTTAAGGGACGTTTTTGACTATTCCTGTTTTAATTATAAAGTTAGAGGGTTAATGTTAATAAGTCTAATTACTTGGGGGTTAAAAGAGGTAACCTTAAGTTAATTAGTGGGTTATTATTGTCATATTTTATTCTTAATTATATACTAATTAGGGTAAAAGAAAGAGGGTTTGAATAAAGAAAATAGAAAGAACAAGAGAGAGAGGGAGAATCGAACGAGGAAGAGAGAAACAAAGCTTGGGAAATTGCTTGCTTGATCACGAATCTTCGGTGGAGGTAGGTTATGGTTTTCATGCTATTCGTAGTAAACTCTTAATAGCGAATGATATGTGTTAGTAGTATTGTAAACCCTTCTATATGCCTAATTGTATGCTTGCATGAATGATGTGATTATGTAATTATGAATAAATAAGCATGATGAAGCTATTGAATCCCAAATCTTGAAAAGAAACCCTAATCTACTTTGTTAATGACGATGCCTTTGTATAAAAGAAGGCTTGATGAACGAAAGTAGTGAGATTAGGGGATCGGGTGCCACGTTCCGGTACCAGGATAGAATATGAGGATCGGAGTGTCACGTTCCGACACCAGGATAGTTTATGGATCGGGTGCCACGTTCCGGTACTAGGATAGAATATGGATCGGGTGTCACGTTCCGACACCAGGATTGTATATGAGGAGCGGAGTGTCACGTACCGACACGAGGGGAATAAAGATAATGAATCTTGAAAGATGATAATATATTCAAATCTAATGAACCTAATTCCCAAATGAGTATGATGAGGAGGTGTGAGTCCTCATTGATGTGCTTGATGTTGTAACCAAGGGTTATGGTAACTGTAAATGCTGCATGCTAAGGATATTAGTTGAGTTTATGATATTTCATAATATACACTGTTTTCTATTTTGAGTTGGCCGATCATATCTACTCAGTACCCGTGTTTTGTATTGACCCCTACTTTTATGTTTTCTTCTTGTTTATTTGTGGAGTGCAGCAAACGTACCGTCATCTTCAACTCAACCTCAATTCTAGCCAGTCTTCGTCACATTGGATCTTCAGGGTGAGCTAATGTTTCTAGCTTGGACTGGATCTTCTTCCTCATGTCTTGATGCCTTGAAGTTCCGTCATGGACTAGCTTTTATTTGTTTTAGCTTCTTAGAATACTCTTAGTTTAGTAATTTGATCATAGATGTTCTTGTGGTGATGACTTCCAGATTCTGGGGATAATAATAGTTATTGATTTTATTAATGAGTTTAAGTATTCCGCATTACTTTATGTTGATATTACATTGAAATGTTAAGGTTTAGATTGGTTGGTTCGCTCACATAGGAGGGTAAGTGTGGGTGCCAGTCGCGGCCGGTTTTGGGTCGTGACACTAGTGCATGCGTCCTCGAATGATAAAGGACCTACAACAATGTCTTGAAGAAAGAAGTCCAAGTTTTCTTGAAGGACGTAAAAGCAAATTAATTATCTGGAATATACACTCATAATATAAAAGGGAGAAAAGGGTTAGTATAATTAATGCACTAAGCATGGAGAAATGCATGAAAACCGTTAAGACATGAGAAAGGGACATTTTCAAGTAAAGTATGAGACAGAACATAAAGACAAAATGACCTTAGCACTTCCTGGGTCCACTTGTGCAATGTATAGTTAGCATCCAATACTACCAACCATATTAAGAATTTCCATACAAACCACCTTGGCACACATGCTACATTTACTTTTTTCATATACAATAATCAAACATGAAACACATACATCATGGGAAACATTTGGATATAAGGATATGGTCACTTCAACTATTATACATACAAACTACATATTCTTATATTACTTCATGACGACAAAGATCTCCCCATAAACATCCCTCAAATCCTACTAGTGCAATGAAAAATTGAAATCCCATACCCTCACTTGAACTTAGTCCTCTTATTAGGATATCATAGGCTAGTTCATACTTCATTCATGACTTTATTATTAGGTAAGATCTACCACAAAAGACATAGATCATGACAACTTTCATGGAATTCGGTGTCGTAAATCCCTACACCAAAAAAACGTGTCCTACTTTCCAACGTAGAGCCTACATACAACATACTATGTGGATCCACTGGCTAAGTCCTACGGGGGCACATAGTTAAGGGATAGGGAGATTTATTCGAAGCTCTACCTATTGCATTAGTGGAGGAGTCCTCATATGAGTATCACTAGGATGACCTAACCTTTTGCATTAACAAAATGGTCTTTTCCTCATAGGCCATATCCTATCGGTGATTGATATACTTTCCCAACTTTCTACCATTGATTAATTGTATCTACGTGTGTGAAGAGAAATTCATCTTCATTAAATGCAATTCAAAATAAAACTCGTAGATTCATTAGGTGAGAATACACTTTCATCCTAGAATAAACATACATATGCGAGAAGCACTTTCGAAATCTCGATTACAATGTTTTCATGAGGACTATACATTTAATCAACAAAAGAGATCAACTCCATTATACATAATTCCTGCCATACAATAGTTAGGGTTAAAGAGAATGAAAACATCTCTAATACCTTTCTTGCATATTTTCATAAGCCATGTATCTTGAAAGCCAATTAAATGTGTATGCACAATAATCTTCATCATATATACAAACCCTTGATTTACCCTTTGTTCATGTTTAGTAATCAAGTATCATGATCACCTTCCACCGAACTCATGATAGGTATGAAAACAAGATTTTATGACTAGATAATTCAACAATTTCAATGCATCATTTTCATATGTACTCATTTCATCCATCAACATGCAAGAAATTAGGTCATAGGGTGAACATTGGCACTTGGTAGATTTTCACAATAAAAATCATCAATTAATACAAATATATTCATAATTGAAGGAATATAACATAAAGAAAATAAAATTTTTTGAACCCATGGCTAGATCAAAATCCCTAGTTTTTTGTTGTAATGTAGATTTCAAAAATAAATGTTCTGAAGGGATTCATGGTGAAAATAATCCCTTAATAAAAATCTCCATACCTTAATGTATGATTTCTCAAGAAATTGAATTGAAAAACTTGAGAAATTGTCCTTCTTCTTCAAGCTCCAAATTACTCTTCATTATAGGCTGAGTTGAGAGAGAATTTTTTGACAGAAGTGAGAGTGATTTGGGGAATTGATTTGAATAAGTTAAAATGACTTAAAATGATCCAAAATCAATATATAGTAAACCACTAAATTACCCAAAGTACCCCTTACTGAATTGGGTATTTTTTCTGAAGTCAAATTGACTTAAAACTGACGCGAATGAATCTTGAAAGTCATTGCGCGTTACGGGGGGGGGGGGATTTTTATTATTTTTTCTGAAATCTAAGTTGAGGCAGTGACCCTTCTTAAGGACCCACATCGCAAGTAAAAAATTTCCATCCAGTATTAGATGTGCGACGCGCAAGGGGCTCCACACCTTGGCTGCACGCAGGCCGCTTTTGCATTCTGCTTTCCAATGTTCAGGTCCTCCTCAAGGGACCTTCAAGTGGACCTTAGGGAATAGTTACTGGAATTTTTTACCTTATAAACATTATTTTACATATTTAAAGTATTTTTACAAGTTTTAGATTTCATTTGATTCTCACAGACTTCACAAAACATAGAGGTGTCTTCTAGTTCAATTTCGCTCGTTTGCGGATGTAAAGGTCTTTATTATACATTGAGGATGTAATACCTCTAATTAAAATTGATTACATTAGAATAGGTCTGGAATAAAAAAATTTATTCATTATTTAATAGGTGAGGATCCAGACTAATTCATTGGACTTAGTGATTATATAATAAGCGAGGCTCTAGTCTAGTTCATAGGACTTTCAGGGTGTTACAATTTTGTCACTAATACTATATTTCACATTCACATTATTTTAACGACCCTCATAATAAAATAGGTCTATCTAGAGTTTCCCTTGTGTTTCATGATTTAATTATGTGTGAAAAAGTGAATTTTAGTTTTTGAGGTGAGTTTAGTAAGTTTGGAAGCCAAACGTCAAGGGACGACCAAGACATCTGACGACTAGAGTTCTATGTGCTTGCATGTGTTTTCGTGTTCCTTGACATGTTTCGTGAGTTGTTTGGGGTTAAATTTTTTAGCGGAGGACCCTAAGACATAAACTATTATGTTTAGAGGTCAAATGTCCAGGTACAACTCAACTTAGGACCCACAAGTGCCCTATAGAGAATCCCAGACTTGGAAACAAAACTGCCAAAACAGCCCAATCAACGACCTTTGATGATAGGCAGTAGACTGAACGACGCCCCATCATTTGAGGCATATCTCCACATTTAGTTGTGACATATTATCCCCCATGAAACCTTTCTCTGAACCAAACGACTCCCCAATTGGAAGGGTCGTCCGTCAAACGACGCCAAGTAGCAGGGTATGTAATATTGCACCTACAAAAGTTGTTGAGGTGCGGCCTATCTTGGGGTGTTTTTGTAAATTCACCACAAGTATTTTATGGCACATGGACGTTTCTTAAGGTGTTTTAGGGTATTTTAGGTTATTTTATACTCCTAGAACCTATGTTACTCTTTATTTAAAAAATCAAAACCACACCCTCTAGAACGAACTCTCTCAAACTCCATAGAAGATAGAACTCAAGGAAGATCTAGGAGTGAAGGTTTTGGGCGTTTTCTTCCCCAAATTTCGTGGGATTATTCATATAGATGTATGGTAGTTCATCCTTGAACTTTATTTCATTCAAGGAGCCCAATCAAAGGCTTTTCAAAAAGGGTCTCCAAATGCCAACTTCTTCTATTTTGAACTCTATGTATGGGTCTTGGCATGAAAATTTTTTAATGATATAAGTTGATATTTTCAATGTTAGTTGGTGATTTTAATGTCAAAACCCCAATGGACCTATGATTACGCATATTATAAACTATTGACTTATGGAGTGGGTTTAATGCATATGTTTAGATAATGTTGGAGTTGTGCTCACATGTACTCACACACACACTTTGGATGTATGAATGAAGTTTATGAATGAAAATGGGGATTGTAGGGTAGACACTCTTCGTGAATAGAGATGAAGTGTTTTGACCAATTCCTACTGTTCCTAAAGAACTCTAGTAATGAAAATGGGGTTTTTTGGTGTGAACACTCTTTGTGAATTGAAATGAAGTATTTAGTAGAAACCTCACTACTCCCAAGAGCATTCTAAGATAGTTGGAGTTTTGATACCCTTCGTGAGCTGAGATGTGGTGTTCAAAAGTAACCTCTAGGGATAAGGAGTCTTCGTTAGTGGAGATTTGGTGCTAATTATTTATGCTTTAACCTATACTTCAATGTTTATGACTCTGTGGGGAGTCATTCTTAGCACCGAGCAGATTTGAAAAAGGGGTGCGTAGACATCGTAAGTAGATATGTTGTATCCAATGTACCTCTTGATATGAGTGCTCTTCTTTAGTAGGGAATGTGTTACTTAGAATAAATCTCCTTACGCTTAAACTATGCACTTGCATAGGTGTATCTATTGGAGAATCCATGTAAAAGATAAAGAATATGACCACACCTTAGGCAAAAAGGGGTCCCTCATCCGGTAGGGGTTAATACAGGGATTCCATGCCTAGTTCTCATGGTCTATATCGTTTAAATCTATACTCCACAAATGAATGTAAATGAACTAAGTCTTCTTAAGGGTGTACTACTTAGGGTATGTTATTGTATGGGACGCTATCGATCCACAACAAGGGATTTGGAGGGAGTCATGGTGTTATATTACATAGAGAGGTTTGAATGGGTAATTATATGATGTAAATGAAGTAATGTTACTTTATGTGTAATACTAAAGGAAGCATGTTGATGTGATGTCTTTTACAATGAAAGTTATGTATATGATGAATGGGACGTAACAATCCGGAAGTTCCATGACAGAGACTAGAGTTTCACCAAATGAATAATTATTGAAATCCTTTTTCTAGACCTATATAAATATAATAAACTCATTTAGAAAAGTTTAGAGAAAAAAAGACAAAGAAAGACCCCGACGTCCAGAAACTAGTTTGTTTGAACTACTTGATGTCCCTATATTTTGTAAAGGTATGGAAGTGTCAAATATAGTCCAAAACTTGTAAAATGACCTTAAATAAGTAATATGGAGTATAAAAGATTCCAAATGTCCGGTAACCAAATGTGCGGTAACGACATTCCAAGGTCCCCCCGAAGGGTCTTTGAGAAGGACCCGAACATGGGCAGAAAGGCTGCCAAAGCATCCTCCGCGCAGCCAGGAAGTCATGGATGTTGCGCGATGCGCAGCAAACACGTAACGCACAGAAACTTTCCAGGAGGAGTGCACTCCAAGAGGATCACTGCCTCAATCTGGATTTTGAAAATAAAATCTTAAATTGACTCCGCGACACTCAGCAACATTCCAAATTCGATAAAGTTGTATTTTAAGCAATTTAACTTCACAAAAATTAACCACTAAAGTGATGGTTCTTTTGGGTATTTTAGGGGACAAATTTATAATGATACTAGTTCAGTTGTAGACCACTTTTACGTACTTCAAATCAGATTAAACAATTTCTTTTAATCCCTCTCAAGAATTCTCTCTTTTCAAACTCCACTAAAGAACAAGAAGAAGATTAAGGAGGAAGACGAAGACTTGAAGATTTTCATTTCAAAATTCCTTGAATATTCATCAATGGGGTATGGGTTCTTCACTCTTGTGATTTCGTTTCCCCAAGAGGTGCGTTCAAAGATGATTTCAAGAATTCAACTCCTAATGTTTTTACTCTACAAAATGTGTTTTTTCAAGAATTCAACTGCTAGGGTGCTTACTCTACTAAATAGGTTTTCTTCCTAACTCAAGGGTTAGGACTATTGATGAAAAATAATGATCTTCTATTGTTAATTAAGTATGTAATGTGGGGTAATTGGTTTGTAATGTTTGACGTTCGTGTGAATCATGTTTCTTCTCTAAATAATGGTTTTGATTGGGTTATATGCATCATTGGATGACATATAAACGTTGAGATTGGAACTATAGCTTGAATGAACGTTTTAATGACCCTTTTCCCTTATCCTTAACTATGAATGGTCTTGTATATAACTTTAAAGGGTTAGTATTGGTTATGTTATTGAGTTGTTCAGTATATGGATTTGATGATTGTTGTAAATTTAACGGAAGTTCTTGATGAAGGTTCTTGGAAGAAAAAGGTAAGTCTTCTAAAGTAAGTATTTCTCTATCATATATATGTTATCCTATAAAAGATGTTGCTATGCAATTGAAGTACATATGATGTTGCTATATAAATGTGTTGGGCTATAAATCTGTTAAATATAGGAACGTGGTAAGGATACGATAATTAAAGTTAAGATGTTCTCTCCTATAAAAAGGCTATAAATCTCACAAATGAAGGATTGTGATGAAAGGAAATTCTCATCTAAACCTAAAGAGCTTATCATCATGTTTATACAAGGATTTAAGCTACTACGACCTATCATAAGATTTATGAATAAATGAGTACTTCAAGGTTATTCATAAAGGAACTTTATGTCATTTTGCATTTTATATTTAAGTAATCATATTGTATTCTTTATTGTATTTATGGTTTATTTAATTTTGTATCCATTACAAAATTCATGTGATATCTTACTAAAATTTGAGTTTTTTAAGTATAACTTGTATCTATTTTGTAGGTTGTATTCATTTCGAATTATTTATACATTTAATTTTGTATTATATCACATCATAGTAGATAAATAGTTTTACAACATTTTGTATACTATTCTAAATTATGCTTCATACAATTTTGTATTATTTTTTATTTTGTATTCATTCTATGCCAAATCATTTTGTATATTTTTATGCTCACTCTGCATTTGAATTATCATTTTGTACTTCAGACTCACTTTGTATGTCATTCTAACTTTCTATGTCAATATGTTTTCTATTTTTTTGTGCTCATTTTGTATTAAAATATCATTTGGTAATTAAATTCCATTTTGTATTTCATGATCTCTTTCTATGCCAACAAGTTTTGTATTTCTTTTGTGCTCACTTTGTATTTCAATATCATTTTGTATTTCATTTTCAGTTTTTGTGCTGACAAGTCTTTGTATTTATATATTTATTTATATCATTTTGAAATGTATACCAACAAGTTTTAGATCTTTTGTAATCACTTTGTTTGACAAAAAAAAATTGTATTTTTTTAAACTTTTTATTCTAAAATCTTTTTCACTGCCTGCAAAAATCTTAAATCAATAGACTTTAATATTGAAAATTTGACGAGAGGGAGATAAAAGTCATGTCGATTATGAAACCAAACACGTATAAAAGGAAAGAAAATTGCAAATTATAATCTCAAAAATAAAATATTAAAAGACTTAAGAATAGTGGCAAAAAATATTATGTCTACTTAAAGTTATACTAAAATTGTGATTAGTAATTATGGTAAGGTAACTTTGTTGGTTTAAATTCAAAAATTATCTTATTTAAAATAATATTTTCCTTGACTTTCTCCACTATGTTATTAATTAATTGAATTTTTTCAAATTAAAATATTTTTTAATTTTCTTTTACTTATTTGTATTCTTTTTAAATAATAATAAAAATATAACTAATCCTTTAACAAGATAAAATAATGTCATTTTTTAATCTATAATAAAATGGTTGCTAGGGGATCTCACTAAAATATTGCCATCATAATATTCCCTAATTTTTTTTGCCAATGTGACATTTTTGTTATAAATTTCTTAAGATAATGTTATTATATATGCTCTAATGATTAGTCCAATAGGCTTCTTTGCTCTAATGTGATTCGTAAATTATAAAATGTTTACTATTTTTTCTCTCGTAGTTAAGTAATTATTAGAGCATTATTCTTAAACAAATTACAAATTAACAAGTTTTTGATTAATAAATAGTTATCATTAATGTGGTATATTATTTGAAATCTATAAAAATTCTTAAAAAATATTATATATGCGAGGGATTATATTAATATATGAATTGAGAATTATAATTAATAAATAGGTTCGTTTATGTGGTCTATTGATTTCATTCATCAGAATATTTTTAATGTAACATAGATAAATTGTCCTAAGTGAAAAGAAATGGTGAATATTTATTTATTTGAATGGAGATTTACCTTGATATTCTAGTAACACTTAATTAATTCATGAGAAACATATTAAAGGTTATCACCGATCTTAAAAGGAAAAAAGGTAGTATCTTGAATTCTTTCATATATTAATCGAGAGGACAATTTGTTACAAGAGGGTGTTGTATGTCTTTTCTAGATTTGATATATGTATTAACTCTCCTAAATTGAGTAATATTTGACTAGATCAATGGATCTAGGGATAATGAAATGCACTTGACTTAAATTAACATATACTCTCCATCTGGTTAGCTTTTGTTTTAAATTTCTCGAAGTGAATATCTAACATCACTTATGCATGTTGCATGAATAGTCATTTTTCATTAAAAATCATTGTTTACGATGCACATATATCTATGAGGGGTGTTTTGAATATTAATATTCAATGTATACACAACCATGCTTTTTCTTTTGGAAATTTGTAATTTCATTCCTTATTGTTGATTTGTATATCCATTTTACAAAATTAATGATATATAATAAGAATTACTAAGCGGGAAATATTAAATTATATATTGGCTAAACGACGTTTTAAATCAAATTGATCATACTTTTAGAATTCAAATAAAAAGAAACTCTGATTGATGTTAAATTTTGTAGATTCATAAGAACATCGTAGTAAGAAATAAATTTTCTTGGATTATTATATGTGTTTTTGGTCATATTTTATTAAATATTAGTTAAGTATTAGTTTTATATGTTGGCTTATACCTTCCTCCTCAATGGATGAAATTGAAGCAAGTCACTGTGTATTTACTTGTCTAGTTTTTATAATCTATAATAACTCTCCTAAACTGAGTAATATAATATTGGATATCTGTAGCTGGAAGATTTTCACTTAACTTAAACTACCAGTAGACATTCCAACTAACCTAGATCTATATATGTTTATAGAGTGAACAACCGGTCACTGTACATGTGCATTGCATGAGTTGTTCTCCAATCTCAACGATTGGCTATTCAATATTCATGGATATATACGTATAAATGAATCCTGAATTTAATAATTTGAGATTATTTGAAATAATATGATCTATTTAAAGTATTGCATCTCATATTCTCAATAGACTTTACGCACCCACTTAGTACTACTTAAGATTTTCATTTGGTTGTGATAAGATATTAATTCAAAGAATGCATTTGTACATGTACGTTATGTTAGAGGAAATTATTTTTAATTTCTAACTAGATAAGAGATTAGTATTTAATATATTTATTTGAAATCTCCTATCATTGAGTTTGATAATTATTTTATTTGTTATGGTATATTGATGCATGAATCTTTTCTTAGTATGATGTATCATGAATTGAATTATATTAATATGTCTCATAAGGTAAAATATCTTGTAAATTGATTGAATCTTATTTGTACATTAGTGTCTATGTCATTTTTTAAATAGAATTTTGATGTTGCTTAATGGATAGACATAACGGTTCATTGAAAGTGAAGTCACTACAAACATGTACGTTTTGTTTAGAAGGAAAAATGTCTAAGAGACTTTAGCTTTCATCTTAAAAAGAGAAAAAAAATGTAGTGATAAGTTATAATTAATCTATTCTGATTTGTGTAGTAAATGATCATATGGACAATAGGTGAATTTGAGATTTCTACGTTTTCAAGAAGGCTACTTGCGATATAAATATATTTTTTAATATTTTGTAAAAATAAATGTCATGATAAACGCAATATATTTAATACATATGAAAGTATCTTCATAAAAAAAATATAAAATGCCACATCCCGAGAGCATACCCTAGAAGATATGACACTCTCGGAATGCAATCGACGTACTTGAACTCTTAGAGGTCTTGTACAAACTCTTTCGCAATATTCATCCATATACATATATGAAAAGTAGTGCGAAATTAAAACTTTTCACAAACATTCTAATAGTCTTTCAAAGTATCTTTCATATAACCAAAGGAAATACTAAGTCTCATGTCATCAAATCTTAGACTCATGTATACTTGGAAAACGGACCATACAATCGAAATATAGTACTATAAAGTCTATTGCAATGCTTAAATAAAAGAAACTATAAAGATATCTATGGCCTCGAGTCAATTGAGGACATACTTTAATTTGCTTGAACGATCCTATAATCAAAGCTTCGCTTCCAATAGCATCTTCACCTATGAATTACTTTAGAGTTAGATAAAGATATGGAATTAGAGCAAAACATGTGCTAAGAATAGCTTAATGCATTAAAATCATGATAACAGACATTAAATGGAAATATACTCTTTTTGATTAAAACAACATAGTATAAGCATAAGAACAACATTTTTACACATTAGAAACACATAAGATAACACATAGACAATTCATCACATTTTAAGAAAATTACTGTGAACCACATTACTGTTACAGTGAATTGCTTAAACCTTATAGTGAACATAATTAGCATGTAATTCCTCACTAAAAGTTATTCTAAGACTCACTTAAGTAAGACAATGAGAGAACGTTCATACATCCTCTCTAAGCACACATAAATGATCCTTGGGATTACCTATAATGAGATGTATACACTTATAACATATCATAGACACCTAAATATAATATGACACTCTCTTCACTAAGGTTATCAATAGACTTACGTGAGTAATTCTAGAAGAGAACTCCCATACACCCTCTTTAAGGCTACTTAAATAATACTTAACACTTCTTAATATTAGATCATGCCGACCTTATAATTCAACATTCCTAACTAGAGTCATTATCAAGACTTCCCTACATAAGACATGAACAAATCATATTTTATGCCCTCTTCACACTTTAAATAGGAAATCGTTAGAGTTACTCAAGATAAGGTACTCGTTCATTTACATTATTCGTATCATAAGTCATTACTTCAATGGTTCATTAATAGACATTTATCACATAAAGGATATTCAAGTAATGGTCTTGGAGAAGACCCAAGGACTGACTAATTAACATCTTCAAAGCCTACAGGTGCAATGTCTACGTAACGTCTCATACCATCACCTAAACTTCATAGACTTCTAAAACACTAGTAGGTTTCCCATATGATGAGAATATGCAATAACCAACATATACCATGGTAGTTAAGCATGGAATCCGGAGTTGTAACGTACTTCAATAAGGATGTTCTACTTGCTAATGGTAGAACTTGGACACATCCCATGTAGGCATATGGTTAAGGAATATGAAGGGTTTCTTTGCACTCTAGCCTCATTATTGACTAGAGATACTTCCCTTATCATACTCACTCAGTGCTAGCCTTTGTTCTCATAGAGTAGTTCATATAAAGGATCACATGAAGGGGTCTATATCTAATTCATAAACCAATCACCTTCACCCTACCAAAGAGGTCCCTTAGGGCTGCATTTAAATGGAGAATATGATAGACTATTGAATTTCTTATGAATGATTTCATATCGTTCCAGCCAACAATTTCTAAGGCCATCACCCACACAAGAAGGATACTATTACGGTTGTCGACTTCAAGGATATCATAAACTTCTTTCTCAAAGCTTCTATATAATTTGACCTTCTTACTATGTTCAAGGTCACATGTCATTCATACATACAATACTAACATAATTTATAATCCTAAGTTAAGATAGCTGAAATTCACATATCATTCAAACATCTAGAAGAGAGACTTAGGACTACCTAAACAAGACACATCATTACTTCACTTTATCATACATAGCATATCATATCAAGAAGCACATAGGCACAACCATTTCAACTATACGTAATCCTATATACCACTATCGATTCATAAATATAGTCATTATAAGACTATATAACCAAATTAGGAATAATCATGCATCAACTCTAAGGCTACACACATAAGAACATAGTCATAGTCTTACATGATCTCCTAACAACATCAATAGAAGAACACATGATTCCACATTACTAACATGTAGGTAGATGTGAACGTACTTCACAATAAATTACACAAATAATCATAATATTACATGTAGTTGACGACAAGGCTATGATCATCATAATACATAAAGTAACGTTGTCGAGGGCACAACATTAACAATTATAACATATAACACCGCCACCATAATTGGACCATTAAAATCACAACATAATTCAAGATTTACATTACATAAAATAAAGAGAATTAGGGCACCGTACAACAAAATTCATTCTCTCACTTCAATACATAGATAAATCATCAAATAAAATACCAATAGGCCCTTACCCATGGCCATGATCATCAATCCAATGCATAAATCATGATACTCAATGAATCTAAGTCTATTAAATATATATTTATCAATATAAGACAACCTATACATCAATCAAATATAATTCTTACATCAATCAATAGACAATAGAAAACTACACTACAACTCATAAGATTTGAGAAAAAATCATAACATCCAAAATATAGCCAATTTGAAGAGATTATATTTTGCATGGGTTCATGAATATTTTAGGTTTTAATCACCTAATTAAAATCAATCAATTATAATCTATTATTCAAAAAACAATTATGCAATAACTCATGGCTAGATCATGAAATTGAACAAGTTCATCTTTAGAAGACTTTCGAAAATAACTTTGAAGTTGACTCCTTTATGAATGAGTTACAAGGATGAAGAATTCATAACACATTGATGCTAATCCACCAATTTGATGAAGAACACCAATCAAATCTCCAGTCCAATCTCTTCCTTGATTTTTCGCTCCAATGGAGTTCTAAAGTAATTCTTAGAAAATTTGGGGTTGATTTGTATGAAAAAATTCATCTAGGTGTTTAGGACTTATATAGCTATTTAAAATACCCAAAATACCCCTAAGTAACCGCCCTAACTATTACAATAAAATCTCTATAAATTAATACTCGATAAATTGATAATCTCTCCAAAATAATATTTTTATTTGGTCACGACTTGGGGCAATGGAAAAAAGCAATCAATTTTAATAGATATATATGGTCCAATTAATACCATAAATAAATAATTCTTTAAAACTAAAAATATATCTAATATAATTTATCTTCTTATTTTCTATAAGAGTTATGGTCTTGTCATTTCAAACAATACCATAAAATTTGGAAGAGTTTTAGATGCAACAAGTATTTTCTTACGTGTAACTGGTTGCAAATGTATAGTATTATTTTTAACATCATCATCTCATTATTTTTTTCTATGGTATCCATAATTTATTCTATGTTCTCACCTCTTTACATGTTTAACATTCACTCAGATAATCCAAAAGGTTATTGATATCTATTTCATTATGGTAACAAAGACCATTAATCAATGACCTCAAGTTCATTAGTGAAGTTTTCACAAGTAGGTTCATTCATATTCTCTGAGATTGCATCCCCCGAACAAATTTTTAAGTGTCGAAAATAATTTACAATTATCTCATGCCGAACATTTTTTGTCCAAACAGGGATCAGAAAATTGACAACATCAAATATATTAATATTTAGTGGATCCGTTTGTTCCCACTTCATAGTCTTCTAATATCGTATGGTAAAATATCTTGAAAACTCTCATCATCCCAACATCAAAAGGTTGCAATTAGTAAGATACAATAATTTTTTTTATTCGTTGTACTTTATGTATAATATTTTTTATGTGAGATCAATAAAAATGATAAATAAATTAGTAAGATACAAATAATTTTGACATATTCAAAATTAACCTTCATTAAAACTCAAATCATTCTTTAAACTATATATATATATATATATATATATATATATAGAGAGAGAGAGAGAGAGAGATTATAGATTAAATAATATTTCAATAAAATAATAAAATTTCATGGTCCCAACTATATTAATTTATCGAGGTTTTACTATATTTGGATGTGGGGTGAAGCAGGCAAGTTACAGGTACGATTGATGCCTGGCCATCGACGGACCGTTTGTCCACAAATGGCCCGTCATGTTATGCGTCTTTTGGTTCAGAGACTTCCCCGTAGGATCTTAATCTCCCTAGTATATGTATTGATCAACATCCACCAACGACGGGGTGTCTACCGACCCACAGGGCATCGATGTCTTGAGTCGATTGGTCTTGGTCTTGACAGCCTTTGGCCCACATAAAGGATCCTTTCTTCAAGGACCCTTTGTTGGTCTTTGGGGACTTTAAATATGATGTTTCCAACCCGAATATGATCATTACGAGTTTAGTACCACTCATATAATTTCCATCCAAAACAAAGACATAAAACATGACAAAACATGTCAATACACAAAAGGTTGTTTCAAGGCAAACTTTTCAAACATCATGGTAGTTCTTGGACGTTTGACTTCCAAAACTCATGAAACTTTGTAAACTGCCTATATACACTATTGTAACTCATATTATGACCTCATAAGCTCATAACACACATATATGCACATAAACACACGTGAGGCACATCGGTGACTAGTCGTCGAACGTCTTAGTTGTCCCTTGATGTTTGACTTCTAATTAACCTAAATCTTTAGACATTGTCTAAATACCACGTTATAAACCATTTTAGGTCCTTAGACCCTCATGAAAATCGTTTTAGGATCGAGATTCACTTAAGACATTTTAGAGGTGTAAGATAAAGTCACTACAATCTGATTGTGGTTTCATAAACCTCTCCGCAGAGCTCATAAGTTACTTATCATATAGATTTATTGTCTTTCAATTGTCTACACTAGACAATCTATATTATATTATTTTAGAAGAGAAAAGAAAAGTAGACTCTTATGAAGATGAAAAGATAATTCATTGACTTACTATTAATTATTTTTTTTCTTAGAGGATAGGCTCTAATAATTGCATAACACATTCTGAATTCAATTTCTTTCAAATAATTACCATGAACAACGATTGAATGGGTTGGATTTGACGTATTTTTAATCTGTGGCATGTTAAGATATAGGATTGTCCAGTACATGTGCTGATGGGAGAATAAGAAAATTGGAATTAAGAAGAGAATGTGTGTGTGTATTGGATATCTTAAAGACAGAAAAAGGGTTTATTTTAGTGTCCTAAAGAAAATAAGGAATTACCAATAGGTATGTAAGAATTGACGTTCGATTGCATTTAGGTAGTGGGAGAAATATTAATAGACAAAATAAAAATACCATCCCAAGTAGTGGGAGTGATGTTGAGCATTTTAAAGGAACACTTCATGATAAGTTGGTAATATTTCAATATCAAAATATTTTTAAGAAAATATTAAAACTCAAGAACATGAAAGTGTGATTATAATAGTTGTACTTAGTCGTAGTGTGAGAATCATAACGAAGATTGATTTGTGTTGTATTCTTGAAAGAACTTTTATGATAGATCTCCTGAAAAGAAGTACATTTTGGAGTGTTTCATGATAAATTCTTTCAAGATCTAATACAAAATTTATTTGTTACGACGAAACACTAATAGAAAAAATTGCATGAGAAAATATCTTGGTAAATTTTCTTTCGATAAGAAATAAAGAAATGTATATCAAAGTTGTAAATGCATAGGTAAAAGTCTAGGTTGGAAATTGTTAGAGTATATACTATTTATCATGTGTTATGACATAGTATTCTAACCATTTTAAAGATTAAATATCTAAGTTGGAGATTGTTATGGTATATAATATTAACTATGCATTTAGATATAGTACATTATGACAATTGTGATGGTTAAAAGTGTAACGATCCACAGGTACATCCTAGAAGTTAGAGTATCCTTGAGTGACCACACGACATATGAGACTCCGAGAAGTCTCTCTAAAGCCACTCGTATCATTCACAGCATGATAAACATTCTAAAATGAGTATGAATTTAAAACATTCTTCACACACGGAGAATTCTTTCTATAACATTACGCAAGAAAAAGACTTTCACTAAAACATTTAACCTTTACAATGTTTTATTGAATTATCTATACTTTGGAGTATACAACACTTGGGACTAAGCCCACATAAGACATAAAATAAAGACTAAGACATGAAAAGGAACATGTGAATATTTTCCTCGAATAGATGAGGACTCACAAATACTTCATCTTCAACCCTTAGAAACCTATTACTCCTCCGTGGCGTATCAACACTTCCGATTCCCTACACTTTAGTAAAAAAGGAAAAAGAAAGGGTTTGCACATTAGATACACTAAGTATGAAGCCATAGAAAAATCATGAGAAAGGGATATTTTTTAAATAAAATGTTTTTCATGAATTTTGATTGGAAAATCATACTATAAGCATAAGAACAACATTCAACATCTTAGAAATACATAAAAAACCACATAAGCATTTAACCACGTTTTTAGGAACATTACAACGAAATAACACATATTACAGTTAATTATTTTAAGCTTCACCATAAACAAATTCAAATATTTAAGTGAACTTATTAACCATGCATCCTTCTCACTAAAAACTACCCTAACACCCACATAGGTAAGACAAAGAGAGACCTCCCATACACCCTCACTAATCACACCTATTATCTTTAGGACTTACCAATAATGAGATATATACACTTACAATATACCAAAACATGTAACACATAATATGACATTCTCCACACTAAGGTTATCAAAAGCCTTACTTATGTAATTCAAGATGAGAACACCCATACACCATCTTCAAGATTACCTAATTAATCCTTAAGACTTCACTTAACTTTTCGTAACTAAAGTTATTCTCAAGATCTCCCTAGGTAAGATATGACGAGATCATCCTTTATGCCCCCTTCACACATTATCTAGGAAAGCCTTAGAGTTACTCCAGATTAGGTATTCATTACTTCCTGTGCTTCCTACATAAGTCATTACATCATGAGATCATTAAAGATACATTAATCCCATAAGGACATTCATGTAATGATCTTGGGGAATACGTGGCACTCAATAACTAATGTCTTCAGAGCCTAAAGGTGCAATGACTAGGTAGAGTCTCATACCACAATCTAAACATCATAGACTTCTGAAAAACTAGTAGATATACAGAGTTGTAACCTTTGGTAGAAGTTACACTCATCCCATGTAGGCACAGTGTTAAGGAATATAAAGGGTTTCTTTGTACTCTAGTCTCATCCTTAACTAGATTTACTTCCCTTACCATACTCACTCGGTGCTATCCTTTATTCTTCTAGAGTTATTAAAATAAACGATCATATGAATGGTTTATCACATTCACCCTTTCAAAGAGGTCCCCTACAGATGCCTTTAAATGGTGAAGAGGATAGCTCAATGAATTCCCTACGGATGATTTCATACCGTTTCAGCCAACCAACGTTAAGTCCACCATTCACACAAGAAGGATACCCCTACGACTTTCAACTTCAAGGAAATCATAACATTCTTTCTAGAAGATTTCATATAAAGGACCTACATGTCTATATTAATGGTCACATGTCATTCACTCACACAAGACAAAGAAATTTTTGAATACTAAGTAAAAGTGTCATATATTCACATATCATTTGTGCATAAAGAAGACGGATTTAGGTCTAACAAATCCAGAGACTACATTCTCATAACACATGTAAGAAGTCATCAAGGACTACCTTAGTTATACATATCCATTTAAGAGTATAACATGTTAACCTTCACTCATCAATATACAACTTCTTCATATATAATAAAATAAGATGAATCATAACATAATCACTCACACAAGATCATACAAGCAGTATAAGGCACCTTACTTTAAAATTCACAAATAACACATATTATCTATCCTGCTTCAAACTACATTTTTATACAATCAATAACATCTTAGACATGATTACATTAATTAACATCATTAATTTTACATTTTAACTTCATATAAGTCCTAAACATGATACTAATATAATTAATAATGTAATGTCGATCAGGCCACATTTTTCACAAAGATAACACATAAACACCGCGACCATAAGTCGACCATACCAATCATCATTGGAATACAAAAGTCATACATAATGTTAAGAGAGTTAGGGCAGCATACCATTGATCTAACTACCCAATTTCCATCCATAGGCCAATTTACCAACTTATTACTCATAAGGATCATACCATGTCCATGATCATCAATTCAATACAATAAACTCTATACACTATGAATCCAACATTACACATCACTCATATAATCATATTGAGCCAGCCTATGATCCATACAATCATGATCTATACATAAATTAGTAGTCCTAATTAATGTACACATATCGCACCTCATTTTCCAGAATTTTTCTCTCTCTAGAATTTTCTCTCTGTTCATTGACTCTCTCTCTCTCTCCCACAATGGCTGGAAACTTAAACACACCCAGCGCTACAACGGCACCTGGGCCGCCAGTAGCCGTCAAATGGCCTCCGGACTTAAACCAAAAGGAGCGCCTTGGATAAGGCTACCTAACCCTGCATAGCATTCTCCATGAACAAGATCAAAACTCCACGAATTCACAAGTCAAAGATGTGATGGAACCTGCGAGTGTTGAAGTGAAATTCGAAGATGATCGAAGAAATATTTCCCGAGGATTCTCTGGGTTGAATCGAAAAGAACAAATTAAGGAAATGGATTCCCCACATCAGGATCTATAACTGATCCAAAAAGCAACGAATTCTATCGTCCAGATCGATCAAAATTGAGAGGCTTTTTTTTAAGGAATCGCTAAAGAATCGCTAAAGTCGCTCCTTCAAATTCAATCATTTTCCATTCAAAGTCGAAGAGATTTGACCTGTGGGTTTGTTCCCCTAATGATGAGGCCCCTCTCAGCAAAATTTTGAAGCAAGTGGATGGTGGAATCAATGGCGGTGAGAACTCCGGTTACACTAGATCTCCTAACACCAAAATCAATGGAAGTTCGTCAAATAAATCGGATTCTAAGACAAAAAACATATATTTAACAGATATTACGATTTAATCCAACAGAGAAACACTTTATAATAAAAATCCTTTTCTCTCTAATGACTCTATGTCCAATTGTCAATATGAACAACAAGAGAGTGAAAGGGGAAACGTCAAATAATGTTCGAGGGGTTAAACACAACAACAATATTGTCGTTTCTCAAGCAATCGAAGTAACAACAATGATCAAAGAGAATAAAGTTCAACATTGGAGGAATTCGACTAATCAGCAAGGCAATTTAAAGACTCACACAACAGACTCAACAAATATTACTTCAACAAATGATAACTCTAATTTATCTTTTACTAGGACAATTAATTCATCCTACGTAACTTATTTGTTTAATGCAGGTAATTCACAGAATAGACACAACAAGGATGAAGGGGAAGGGATGGCAAATGATCAAAGCCAAGAACAAACAAAGCAACAGGCTGATCAACTAAGCAAACAGAACCAACAAGCTGTGGTAAAACAAGGGAGATTGGAGGTAGGAAAATACAACTCAAAACAGGAACGAAAAAGTAAGGAAAAGCAACCTGATCAAGCTAATCACAACGACAAACAGGGGGGAGGTAATCCAGGTGATCAGAACACTAGAGCAAGAGAGGAATACCACAACAATTTCCCCAAAATATCCTACAATTTTTCAAGGTATGAAACAACTTTTCAAGCTGATAAAACTAACAAGCAAGGTGGTCAAAGTGTTAATATAGCTACGAGACATATTAATAATCAACAACATGGCCAACAACCTAATAACAACATAAAAATGATCAAAGTGCAGAACTTGCACCTTATACTTTTGTACTGTATTCTGCTACTACACTTAAGTTTATCAGGCAAAAATGAAACTCCCATTGTATTAAATTATCCTGTCCATACTATTACACATGGATTCCATGTTGTACTGTTAGAAGAAGATGATTATTATGTTAAATTTGCGGATATTTGCAAATATACTCTTGTAGGCAAGTGTACTAATACAATGCCTACAATGGATCAAGTGAGGAAAAGTTTCATTTTACACACTCAACGGATGGAGGAGTTATGATTACTCACTTCAAGTCAAGGCATGTATACATTGACCTGGACAATGAGCTGGACTACCAAACTGCATGGACAAAACTAAAAATGAATATTGATGGACAATCAATGAGAATTCAAGCTTGGACCCCAGATTTTACACCTGAAGAGGAAACTCCTGTTGTTCCTATATGGGTGTCTATTCCAGGCCTTCCTTGGCACTGCTACAACAAAGTTTTTTTGGTCTACCATTTTAGAGAGTGTTGGGAAGGTCTTATACTTGGACTCTCCAACATCCCAAAGGACTAGAGGCAGTACAACTAAAGTGAAGGTGGAGGGTGATCACACTTAGGAAAGACCCTTTCATGTTTGGTTGGGATTCAAACATTCAAAACCCAACAAAGGTAGATGGTTAAAATTTGAATATCAAGGGATTCCTAGTTACTGCTTCTACTGTAAAAAACCATGTACACGAAGATGAAGAATGCACAATTAAAAGAAGGGATGATGAGATCAAGAAAAGAAAGGAGCAGGAAATAGACAAAAACAGTAAGAAAAAGGCAGTTCTGGAGAATAACAGGAATAGGTAAGGAAAACAGTTGAAGAAGCAACAAGGTCAGCAACTCAACCAAACAAAAACCAAAAGGAAAGAGCTGCAACAGAGGATGATCAAAATCAACAAAAAACACAAATGAAAGGCACACAAAAAACCTAAAAGAATCATTGTCAAGGTGAACAAAGACAAAAAGAAGTGGTACATGAAGAACAGTGGCAAACACAAAAGAAGAGGCACCAAAAAAGTCAGGAACAAAACAACTCCGAGGCTGTTTGGAGACCTGTCTCTCCCCCAAGACAAAGAACGAGTGACAGCCAACAGAAAGAACAGAAAAATACAGGTATATCTCAACTTCCAACTCAAAATATTTTTTCAAACATAGAAATGCAAGAACAACATGAATTGCATCAAACACATAGAAGCAGAAACAGCCAACAACAGGAACAAGAAACAATAGGTGTAACACCTATCCCACCTCAAAATATTTTTTCCAACCTTGGAGTACAGGAATAGCCAGAAACAGGGAGTACACAGAAATTACATACCAATGGAATGCATCAAAAACAAGGAGGTAACAGTATCTCAACTACAACAAAGAGGAACAACATAAGCAGTGAATAAAAATAGCATGTTGCCGCAGATCACAAACATAAGACCCCAGGTATTGACTCAATTTTCCCAAACCCTAGAATCCCCAATATTATTGATGTTGTTTTTGGTCTTTCTGAACAAGTTTCTGGAGGTATGGATGGGCGGTGTCTGGAGATAGCCTCTAACATGTAGGATGGGATTGCCAAAGGGGGGAAATTGCCTCATGTTATGCACGAGGGGTTGGAATCTGACACTAGTACAGACCATAGAGACTCTAATAATGTTGAAAACAGATTGCAACAAAGGAAACAACAACGAATACTATAGCAGTTACACAACAGAGACATCACTTAACAATCTGCGAAAGGAAATAATGAGAAACAACAAACTGAAAAAATGAAGGAAAAAGATCAAGGGAAACAAAGTGTTACTAGTGTGACACAGAATACTCCTAAGAGTAAAAATAATCCAAGAAAACAAAAAAGAGATACTGAAAAAAGGAGGCAAAACAAACTGCAAAAAAGGGATAAGGAATATGAACAAAATTGTACGGAAGAATCTTGTAACAAATTTATGATGGTTGATGATAACAATAGTTTAGATATTCTTCCCCTACAAGCTAAATATATGAACCCTCCAAAAAATGATCCTCCGGATTTAAGAGAAAAAAGGGTAAACTTAAAAATATGCCAATTTTATATGAATATGCTGTGGATAATTCAGAGGATGAATTGGATTGGGATAACTAATTCATAGAAGAGGTTGAGGTAGATGATTAGACTAATGAAGCCCTCATTAGGGCTTTCAGTCCTCATAATGATCAGACCTTGGAAGAATAAATCCAACAAGTAGCACAAAGCCAATGTCTATCTCCAAGGGGTTTCCAGCATGAGAAATATAACTTCAAAAAGCAAGGTACAAATACTGTCACTGCAAGCAGACCAAACACTAGACTCTTCTCCTCTAGATCATCCCAATTATTAGTACAATACATGGAATGTGAAAGGGATGGACACTCAGGGGGTGTTTGAGAGACTCAAAATGCTCAGGAAACTACACCATTTATCTGTTATTATCATTTTGGAACCTTTCACCGACAGTGTTCATATTCAAAACATCAAAGTACAACCAAGCATGGATAATGTTATTAGCAATTGCAATGGTAAGATTTGGGTGTTTCTAGAGCAGCGATATTGACTGTAGTATTCTTGATGAAGATGAACAGCAAATCACTTGCAACATGAAACACAATGAATTACCACATCAATTTTATAATACCTTCGTCTATGCTAAATGTAAAGATCATCTCAGAAGATCGTTGTGGGACAAAATGATACGGCACTGTATCTTAACTGATAATCCTTGGTATGTTGTTTGTGATTTCAATGTTATAACTTCTGTCGAGGAAAAACTGGGATGTTCACCTTATAACATGAGAAAACGTATTTAATTTATTACTGTCATTGAAGCTTGTGGACTCTTGGATATAGGCGTTAGTGGATAGAAATTTACTTGGTGCAATAAGAGAGATATTAACCGTAGAATCTTGAAGAGAATTGATAGGGAGATGGTTAATGATTCTTGGTTGGAAAAGATTCCTCAAACAATAATTACTCACTTGTAATCTACAAGATCGGATCATTGCCCACTTTATATAAAAATGACTCCCTCAACTACTGATCACATCAAATACTTCAGGTTCCTCGATTGTTGTATAGACAACCCTCAATTCTTTAAAACTGTCAAAACCTGTTGGGAGAAGGAAGTGGAAGGTAATGGTATGTAGAGATTTCACCCAAAAATGAAAAGATTGTCTTACATTCTTAGTGGTTGGTCAAAGATAGAATTTGGTGATATTTTCCAGAATGTTAGTATGTTTGAGGAATGAGTGCATAAGGATGAAGTAAACTACATGTCCAACCAAAGTTACTCAAATAGAAGTTTCCTCCATAAAATTAATGCAAAATATATCAAGTTCCTCAAGTTGGAAGACACTATTTTGACACAAAAAACTCAGCTTCATTGGTTTAACGAGGGTGATAATAACACTAAATACTTAAATTCTGTGACAAGGGAAAGAAGAAGGAAGTTATTTATTCATAATGTAGTCAATGAAAATGGAGTCTGGGTACAAGGTTACTACAACACTACTCATGTAGCTTGCAAACATTTCAATGGAATTTTTAGTGGAGAAGAAATGCATATTAATGAGCATTCTTTGGAATGTATTCCAAGGATGATTAGTCAAGACCAAAATAATCAACTTGCAATTATGCCTAATAGGGATGAACTTAAAGAGGTGGTCTTTTATATGAATCCCAATTCGGCAGCTGGGCCAGATGGTACGATTGGGTATTTCTATCAAAAGTGTAGGCACATCATCAAGAATGATCTAATGGGAGTTCTACATGATTTTTTTCAGTGAACAGATGATTCCTAAGTAGTTCTCCCATTCTTGTATTGTATTTCTCCCTAAAGTCAATAATCCAAACAAAATTACTGAGTTTAGACCTATAAGTTTGAGCAACTTCACTAGTAAAATCTTATCCAAGATAGTAAGTAACAGACTTAGCCCTATCATCCCTAATCTTATCTCTCCTAACCAATATGGAATTGTTAAAAGGCAGAACTATCTCAGAAAGCATTGTGTTTGATCAATAAATCATTCATCACATCAAAAACCCAATGTTGATAGCAATGTTATCATTAAACTAGATATGTCTAAAGCTTATGACAGGGTGTCATGGTCTTACATCTATCTAGTTTTAAGGAAAATGGTATTTGATGAGGTGTTTATTGAAATATTGTGGAGGATCATGGAAAACTATTGGTACTCAATCATTGTCAATGATAAGAGATATGGATTTTTCATTCCACTAGAGGCCTCAAGAAAGGTGATCCACTTTCTCCAGCCCTATTTATTTTCGGTGAAGAGGTGTTATCAATATCTATTAACAGGATTCATAATCATCTGTATTACCATGGTTTTATCATCGAAAGGAGAGGGCAATAGTTGAACCATTTGATCTTTGCTGATGACATCATTTTGTTAACCTCTGGTGATGCAAAACATTGCAGATTCTTATGAATACATTAAAGTAGTATGAGAATACTTCCGCACAACTCATCAATGCTGATAAAAGTCAATTTATGCTACACTCTAATGCTTTCACTAGCACTAGAGAAATAGTAAAGAGACTTAAAGGTTTTAAACAAAAACAGGGCCTAATTACATACCTACGCTTCCCTTAATTTGTTAGTAGGCCTAGGATTAATTATTTTTCTGACCTTGTTAGTAAAAATGTTGGCAGGATTACTGGTTGGAAACCAAACAGCTGAGCTACGGGGGCAAGGCAATTCTTACAAAGCATGTATTACAAGCTTTACCTATCCATCTTCTGTCTACTGTAACTCCCCCAAAAACTATTCTTAAACAGATCCAAATGTTTATGGTTGACTTCTTCTGGGGGTGGAACAGTGATAGGAAGAAATACCATTGGGCTTCTTGAAGAAACCTAAGATTCTTTTATGAAGACGGAGGAATAGGCATGAAGAATTTAAAAGATGCTTGCAAAGCATTCCAATTCAAACAATGGTGGATATTCAAAATAAAGCAAACACTGTCGGGTGATTTCTTTAAGGCAATGTACTGCAAAAGGTCCAATCCAATCAGTAAGAAAATGGATTCTAGGGATTTACTAGATTGGAAAACATATGTTGATGAACAGGCCCAAGTTGAGTAACACATCCAATGGAAGTTGCAAGCTGGAAATTGCTCATATTGGTGGGATAATTGTTTATGCAGTGGACCATTAGCACAATTTACCTCAAACAACAACAGACTCAATAATTCCAAAGTTGCAGATTTTTTGGAAGAAGGGAGATATAGTTTGAGCAAGCTATTGGAGCAAGCACCAGCCAGTCACCTCTCCAACATATAAGCAACAAATATTCCCCCCTCCGGCAGCCAGCAGATCATGCAATTTGAAAACCCAACACACATGGTGGTTTTATTTGTTCATAATCTTTGGAATAGATAAGAGAAAGAATGGCTAAGAATCGCTTCAACTTTGTTCTTTGGTATAAAAACATTGCTTTTAAATCTTTCTTTTTTGTTATGGAGATCCCTTAGGGTAAACTCCCTACTAACGATAAGCTTACTAATTTTGGCAGCCATCTGCGTGTTTCTGCTGTTTTGACAGGTCGGGAATGGATTCCATTGAGTATATCTTCACCAAAGGATAATTTGCAGCAGCAGTCTGGAGCAGCTTTGCTGCGATAGCAGGCATGCTGCCAGACAGCTCTTCTCTGCAGGCTATAATCAAATAATGGTGGGCTTCCAGTCAAAGAAACGCAGCAGACAAGACAGTACTACAAGCCACAACTATACTAATTTGTTCAAACCTCTGGAACAATATATGTGCAGCCAAGTACGGAGGCAAAAGAACCAACATCAGTCGAGTCAAATATCCGATATACATGGAAAACTTCAAGGTACTTAACAATGCCTTACCTAAAGTTAATTGGCCAGCAAAATGGACAGAATTACTACGGATGAGTGAGAGGTGTATGCATGACATCAAGGTAAATATGGTGGCTTTGATTAAAAAGGAAAATCGGTAGATTCAGGTGAACCCTTATGGCAGTGCACTCTCCAATCGAGGAGGACTTGGCGTTGGCGGAATCTTGAGAGACAATCATGGTAAGATGGTTATGGCTTTCGCAACACCAATGTGAGAAGGAACAAAAAATAAGGCAGAAATTGAGGCAGCTATCCTTGGTTTAAATTGGGCGATTGAACATCGATATAGAAACATCATTTTGGAGATTGGTTCTCAACTAGTGAGGCATTGGATTTTAAAGAAGGCTACGCCTCAATGGAAAATCAACACATAGTTGGGAAGAATACAAAATCTCATCTCTCAAATTCAAAACATCAGATGCGTTCATGTGTTTAGAGAAGCCAATTGTGTTACCGATGCACTTTCCAAATTCAGCCACAAGATCAACAATCCTTAAATATACTTCAATAGCCAACAAATGCACAAGCAAGCAAAGTCGTACTATCACCTTTATCTATTGCAAATGTCAAAATTCAGAAGAAAGAAGACTAAAAGAATGAAGGAACCCCCTTAATCTTTTATACCTCTTCAACTTAGCTATAATTAAAATTAGCTACTTTAAATAGGTTAGTTAGTTATAGGCTTTCTTGTAAAGGGAGAGTTTCCCTAGTTTATGCTTTCACATGCTGAACAAGACACTATCGAATGTGGTTTATGAGAAAAACAAAGACACTCCCCAAACCTTATGCGATGATACCGGCTATATAAAGACCCACACGTACACCATAGAAGTTAGAGCATCGTTGTGTCTCCACACGGCACATGAGACTCAAAGAATTCTCACTAAAGCCAGTCGTATCATTCATTGCATAATAAACATTTAAAATGAGAAAAAATTTAAAACATTCTTCAAACACGAAGAAATCTTTCAATGACATTATGCAAATTAAAGATTTTCATTAAAACATCAAACTTTTACTATCTCTCATTGAATCATCTAAACATTGAAATATAAAACACTTGGGACTAATCCCATAGAAGACATAATATAAGACGAAGACATAAAAGGCACATGTGGATATTTTCCTCGAATCAATGAGGACTCACCAATACACATCTTCAACCTTTAGAAACCTACTCATCCTCCATGGCATACCAATACTTCCAATTACCTACACTTTAGTCAAAAAGAGAAAAGAAGGGGATAGAACATTAGATACACTAACTATGCAAGCAATGACATAACATCAAAACAGGAAAATTTTGTAAATACCATGTTTTGATGAATTTTGATTAAAACATCATACTATAAGCATAAGAAAAACGTTAAACACCAATGAAACACATAAAAACCACATAATCATTTAACCACATTCTTAGGAACACTACAGTGAAATAGCGCATATTACACTGAACTATTTGAAGCTTCACCCTGAATAATTCCAATATTATAGTGAACTTATAAAGCATGCATCCTTCTCACTAAAAGTTATCCTAAGATCCAGTTATGTAATACAAAGAGAAACATCTCATACACCCTCTGTAAGCACACATAAATAATCCTTAGGACTCCTTAAAATGAGATATATTCACTTTAAATACACAAAAAACACATAACACATAATATGAAATTCTCTTCACTAAGGTTTTCCAAAGACTTACTTAAGTAATTATTAAAGAAAAAGCCGATACACCTCCTTCAAAATTTCCTAAGTAATCCTTTAGACTTGCTAAAATTAGATCATGACTACTTTATCAACCAACTTTTTCAAACTAGAGTCATTCTCAAGATCCGTCGAGGTTGAATATGATAAGATCATCCTTTATGCCTCACTAGGAAATCCTCAGAGTTACTCTAAATTAGTTATTCAGTGATTTACATGCTTCCTAACATAAGTCATTACTTCATTAGCTCACTAAATAGACATTCATCACATAAGGACATTCATGTAAATGTCTTGGAGAAGACCTAGGGACTCACTAACTAACATCTTCAAATCGTAAAGGTGCAATGGCTAGGCAGAGTCCAATACCATCACCACAACTTCATTGACTTCTCAAACACTAGTACGTATCCCATATTATTAGAATAGGAAATAACAAACATAGACCATGGTAGTTTAGCATGGAATCCGGAGTTGTAACCTACGCAGATGGAAGGTGTTCTACTTGCCAGAGGTAGAACTTAGATACATCCTATGTAGGCACATGGTTAAGGAATATGAAGGGTTAATTTGGACCCTAGTCTCATTCTTAACTAGAGCTACTTCCATAACCATACTAACTCAGTGCTAGAATTTGTTGTTTAGAGTAATTGACATGAAGGAGTTCTATATCTAGTTCATAACCCAATCACATTCACCCTACCAAAGAGGCTCCAAAGGGCTGCATATCAATGGTGAACAGGATAGCTCAATGATATTCCAAAGGATGATTTCCTCCACCATTCACACAAGAAGGATACCTTTAGAGCTATTGACTTCAAAGATATCAGAATCTTCTTTCAAGACGATTCCACATAAATTACCTTCTTGTCTATATTCCAGGTCACATGTCATTCACTCACACAAGACTAAGAATCTTTCACATACTAAGTAAAAGAGTAACATATTCACATATCTTTCATACATCAATAAGAGGGACTTAGGTCTACCTAATCAAGACACTACATTCTCATATATCATGTAATAAGTCATCAAGGACTAGCTTAGTCATACATAGCCATTTAAGAGTAAAACATGTTAACCTTCACACAGCCATATACAACTTCTTCATATATCATCATATACGAGGAATAATAATATAATAACTCACACAAGATCATACAAGCAGTATTAGGCACCCAACTATTAACCTTCATAAATAACACATATTATCTATCATGCTTCAAACCACATGTTTATACAATCCATAACATCTTAGACATTATTACATTGCTTAACATCAAGAAGCTTTACATTATAACTTCATATAAGTCCTAAAGATTATACTAATACAATTCACAAAGTAATATCGACGAGGCCACATCTTTCACAAAGGTAAAACATAAGCACCGCCACCATAAGTCAATCATACCAATCATAATTGTAATACAAAATCCATATGTAATATTAAGAGAGTTAGGAAAGCATACCACAGATCCAACTACAGAACATCCATTCATCGGCCAATTTACCAACTCATTACCCATAAGGCTCTTACCATGTCCAGGATCACCAATTCAATATAATAAACCCTATATACTATGAATCAAATGTTACACGTCACTCATCTAATCAAATTGAGATTGCCTATGATACATAAAATCATGGTATAAACATAAATCAATAGTCCTGACCAATGTACAACTGAATTCATGCCATAATCAATTCACCCATTCTTTAGTAAAATTGAGAGGTTTGAGAAGGTCAATGTTTTATGGTGAATTAAATTGGAAAACATCAATTATACATTAATTATATCATATCTTACGGTTTAAAAATGTTTCATGCAAGAACCGAACAGTTAGAGTAGAAATTAGAGTTTTTAATCTTTTGAATGTCTTTGAAATGATCTTTGAAATTGACTATAAGGTGATAGAAAGCCTTATATTAAGAAATAACATACCTTATTAGAAGAATACAATGAAAACTTAACAATAAACTCCATTGAAGATCCATCCTCAAGCTTCATCTCCGCCTTGAGCTATCATTGAGGTTTCAGAGAAACTTTTGGAGGGAATGGGTTTTGATCTAGATCTAGGGTAAAAATGAGAGTTACTCTTAAAATACTCATACATACCTAAAATAACCGTCCTCCTATTTTATAAAACATGAGGTGAATATCCTAAAAACCCCAAGTCTTAATACAAAAACTGGCAGAATTGAAGCACCAGCTGATGGCCCGTCGATGAAGTCGTACCTCAATTTTAGACTCTTAAACATGAATGTCTAGTTATTAGTAACACCTCAAAACAAGTTAAACATAAAACAAGCCATGCAACATGTTAAAACTCATCCAAGATCACAATGACATCTAAATACTCTCTTTCGAACGTCACCGGACGTTTTTTGATGTTTGACCTTCAAACCTTACCGAACTAACATGATGACTCTAAAAATTATAATCAACCCTATAATCACCTCATAAAATCAATACACGCACATAAGCACATAAAAACACATAAGGCACATAGGTGACTAGTCGTCGAATGTCTTGATCATCCCTTAACGTTTGTATTCAAACTTAACCCAAATCCTTAGACACTTCCTAAAAAATTAATTTATACTATCTTAGGAATTTAAGACTTTATGAAACACACATGATTCCCTAGTTTCACCTAAGTTATTTTTGGAGGTGTAACAAAAAGTCTAACTGGGAGATTGTTGGGATGTATATTATTAACCATATGTTAAGAATTAGTATTTATTAGAAAATAAATATTTTGTCAATTCCAATAGATCATATATTCGTTTAGGGTTTCTATTTACTTATATAATATGTGATTTGTTGTGTAGAGTTTTAGCTTATACACAGAGGATTAAATCATCGGTTCTTATAGTTATAATGTTTTTGTTTCACAATCTCGAATGGAAATTGCACATATCATTGGGGTACGATTGTAGCACAAAATTAGGTAATTTATCCTGGTTATGGGAACGATATAGTTCCAACTTCTTATGCTAGTACATTTTGTATATATTTAATGTGATCAAGTAGAGATAATTATTTTTAACTGACTGACAAAAACATATTCTCTTAAATATTAAATATTTTTATTTTCTTAATCCTCATTTAACAATTATGATTTTTATATATTGATTATCGTTTTGATTTATTAAAAGGGAGATTCTGAGATGGACCAATATGTCTTGTAAGTTGGAAGATAATAATATATATGGATGAAATAATATGTTAGTTGATGCAACCCATGTCTCGTTATAGAAATTGATTGATATGCCTTTTTGAGAATCGTATAAGTTTTCATCGTGTCAAATTGTGAAAGTGGATTTATGAATTGAAACATAAAATAAGTTAAGCAGTACTCTAAGAGAAAATAATGGTTATGTTGAATTTGACACTAATTTAACTTATTAATTAGTATCTTAAATCATAATATGAGGAATTAAAGTGGTTAATGGGGAATTGCAAAATATAAACAGAGGAGTGCAATTACGAATTTCTAGTGGATTGATTTGTAATTTATTATGGTAAGAATAATTCAAATTAATATTCAAATTAATTATTTGAATCATTTCCATAATTAGAAGACTCAATAATTTATTCAATGGTTCCTATAATGTCCATATTTAAGTGGAACTCGAGTTCCTATTCTATGGAAAAAGGAGAATAATATAGTTTTTTCTAGTCTTCTAGAAAAATTAGATTTTCTAGTCCTTATTTAATTGAAAATAAATCTCTATAAATAGGGATTGTCCTAACCTAAACAAAAAGAAGGTTTAGTTTTCTATTCGATACTTGTCCACTCAAGTATTGAGAGAGTTCGGATGTGATTTGGGATCACTGTTGAAGATCATAGCTACCTTGTAGATTCACTTGAGGTATTCACTCAGTCTTCAAAAGGTAACTCTTGAATCAAATTTCAGTATGTTTATGTGTTCTAGCATAAACGACATTGGTTATCTATTATTCATATAGGCAATAAAGATTAGGATATGCTTCCGTTGTGCATATATGTTTTGTAACAGAACATACACAAATATCCTGCCATCCTGAATTTCCCAAGGCATAAGTATGAAATACTTTTAAGTCTAATACAATTTTTCTTTATGTATTTTTCTTACTTAATCTTCTGATTAATGCTCCCCATACTTCATTTTTCATTCTTATATATTCGATATAAAATTCTTGCAGTGATAAAGGAAGTTCAGTTAAATTTTTTGAGGCTAAGCACAGAATTTTTCTTGACTTTCTTATGCAGTAAACTTTTAAACACAACACAACCAGCAGAAAAATTTAAATAAGAGATATAGCAGTAATACCTTGCGTAGAATATCTCCACAACATGTGCACACATTCAATTATGTTAGAGATCTTCCAATTTGTTTTATTCAAATATTCATTTCATGTTGATAATCGTACAGTCAATCCTTTCACTGCATTGTATGTGACATAGGCTACAAATACTTTTGTGTCATCCAGGGTAAATTCTTAAAATAAAAATAGTGTAACCTAACTGACTGCATACAAGTTTAGAATTTCAAAACATAATTAATTATCTCAAAAAGGTTGAAGTCAACTACATGAATTATGAAAATAGGTTATGACACCACAAATTCATTGGTTAATATGTAAATATACTATCCTTATTTGCCAACAATTAGCTACCAGGTGAACTTTCCTTTAACAACTTGAGGGCTTCGCATCATCTCAATATGGAGTCCATCCTATATTTTAGGTCAACATTTTCTATTCAATTGCTACAAATAATTGTTCAAAAATAATAGTAATTATAGTTAAAAATAAATGATTTGGTGGTTGGCAAATTGGTAAGATTTACATATCTTTTTGACTTTGCTATATTTACTAATGTCATTAGTGACATAGACATGATGTTCTCCTTCTCTAAATAGAGCATTTTTGCTCATATGTAGAAAACACAAATTTAGGGCGAAAAAAAGTACTTTGAGAGCAAAGTTATGTATTCCATAGACTATGCAAGAAAAATAGTCTATGAAGAAAAAATAGAGTGTGAGTGATATTTTAGTAAGGTGAAAACCAAAAGAGTGTTGTTCCATTGAATGTGTTCTAGTCACTTTGAGTATTGTAGTCGTGACTACACAGTGTTAAATTCCTCACTATAGTGATATAGTTGCTCCTCTTGGCCCTTGGTTTTATCCTTATTTAGAAGGGTTTTCACGCTCATAACAAGGGGTATATCAGCTCTAAATGATAAAGTTGAGGGGTATATCAGACCCTTTTCCCTTTAAAGTATCATGATTGTTCTTTGATGACTAGCCATCTTAATAATTTTCAGAAAATCATGAACCAGTTATATGTTTTGGGCATCAAATTTGATGAAGAAATTCAAGGCTTGTAGCATCTCTATTTCAATCCTCTATTTTACTCTCCAAATATATAGTTCTCTATTTTTTCAAATAGTCAACTCTAACCCAATTATCTATTTTACATCTAAAAAGGAATCTTTTAGTCTTTCCTCGATATTATATTAATATTTCTATTTGATTTTTATTTTCATATGTCATAATATAAATCATTTCTTCTTTTCATAAATAATTACACTATATTCATTATAATCTTCGTGTAATATAAATTATATACTTTTCAATTTTTTCATTAAATATAAAATTATATTTTTTTCTAAATCTATAAAGAAAACAAATTACAAAAAATATTATGTATCATACATACTACCAAAGAATTCAAATAAAAGTGAAATCATTGATAAATAAAATTTACATAATAAATAATGCATTATTGTAAAATTTAATTTTAAATTTTACATAAATACTTTACTTTCAAGACTATTATGTTGCTCCCATTTTTCTCTATTAATGCCTTAGGGAGTTCAAAATGAGTAATTATTTTTTTCCATTTTTCTGTGTATAGCTAAAAATTGTTTAAATTAACAATTTCATCTTGTATTCAATTATTTCGCGTACTACTGTACTGCCGCTATTCCATTTTGTACTATTAAAAAAAGTATTTTCATGCTAATTTAAAAGTGTAGTTTAATAATTTATTATTATAACTTAAAAGTAGATTGTTTGAATTATCATGTTGATTTTATGCATTCTTCATAGTCAATAATAATAATAATTTTAAATTAAATATTTAAAGTGACAATTTAAAAAATAGTTAATTCGTGATGAAAATAGTATATTTATCAATAATATGTTTTTTAGATGTTATATTACTTAAATAGTAATTCAACTATTAAAAACATACTTAATAGTCTAATATAATATAAATAACATTAAAATAATTTGAAATTTTATATTTTAAGTGACGATTTAAAAAAAATAGAAAAATTATTAATTTGGATAATAGTAACTACTCAATAATATGTTTTTAGATGTTATATTATATTAGACAATTCATTATAACAATAAGACTTAATAAATGATACAGTGGATAATATAAAAATAATCATAAAGTGAAATAGAGAGGTGAATAGTAGTTCTCCAAATTTGGAGAATTTTTATTCACCTCTCTATAAATGGAGGATAGAGATTAAAATGAAGAGGGATTGGTGATCACTTTCTCTATATTACTCTCCAAATATAAAGAATGTAGAGTAAAATAGAGGTGGTTTGGAGATGATCTTACATATACTTGGTTCTCTATCAGACTCTTGGAAAACATTTAGAACTTTATTGTCAAATTCTTCTCCAGATGGTGTGATCTCAATGGATTCTGCCAAGAGTAGTATCTTGAATGATGAGATGAGATGAAAAATCAAGGTTCTTCTTCGTCGGATGTCCTGATAAATGGGCTCAAGAGGAGAAACAAAACTCATGGTTCTCAGTATAGAGAATAAATTAGGAGAAAATCCAGAGGCAGACTTAAGGATATTGACTGTTATCATTGTTGCAAGATAGGGTATATAATTAAGTTCTACAGGAAGTTGAAGAGGGAGAGCAAAAAAAAGAGGAAACTAAAGAATTTGTCAATGCAAATTGCCTAGCCAATGTCACCAACGAAGATCTTGTTATTATCCTTGATGCCAATATGATAAATGTTGCTTGTAATGAGTCAAGCTAGGTTGTGGACATTGATGCCTCCACTCATGTGACATCAAGGAAGGATTTTTTCCTTCCTACACTCTTTGTGATTTTTGAACCTTGAGTGTGGATAATAAGATAGTTCGTCGAGTTATAGAAATTGGTACAATTTGTTTGAAAGCTAGTGTTGGAACTTAATTAGTTTTGAACAATGTGAAATAGGCTCCTGATGTTCCTCTGCACCTAATTTCATTTGGTGTTTTTGATGATGAAGTATACGTTAGTTCCAATGGTGATGGAAAATGGAAGTTCATTAAGGGTACTTTGGTTCTGGCTCTTAGTAATAAACGTTATTGTCTATGCTAGACTATGACATCTTCTTGTGTTGATATAATGAATGTGGTTGAGAGAGATAACTCTTCAACATTATGGCTCAAGAGACTTAGTAACATCAGTAAGAAACGACTTAATATTCTAGCCAAGAAGTTTTTGTCAAATTTCAAAAGTGCTAATTAGAAAAGTGTGAGCACTGCTTGGCTGGTATAAAATAGAGTTTCCTTTAAGTCCTCCACTCCTTCGAGAAAAATATAGTTTCTTGAGTTAGTGCACTCTGATTTATGTGGCCTAATGAAGACAAAAAAATTGGGTGGTGCACTCTACATTGTCACTTCCATTGATGATTTCTCGAGAAAACATTAGTTCTATGTCTTGAAGACTAAAGACCAAGTGTTATGTGTCTTCAAACAGTTTTGGCTTCAGTTGATAGAGAAACTTAAATGTATTCTTGATGATATTGGTGGTCAATATTGTAGACCATTTGCGAATACTGCCAGCATCAAGGTATTAGACACCAGAAGACTCCTCCCAAGACTCCTCAACTTAATGGTTTGGCTAAGAGGATGAACAAGACCTTAATGGAAAGAGTTGGATGGCTGCTTTCTGAAGTAAAGTTACTGAAATCATTTTGGGGTGAGGTTTCATTGACCGTTTCACATGTTATTAGTCTATCCGTGATGTTGCTTTGCAAAGAGACCAAATAATTTTTGGTATGGAAAGGATGTTTTCTATGACAATTGGAGAGTATTTGGTTGCAAAGCTTTTGTACTTGTGCCTAAAGATGAGAGGTCAAAGTTCATGGCCAAGACAAGGCAATGCATCTTCATTGGATATGACCTTGATGAATTTGGTTGTAGTCTATATGATCTAATTGAGTAGAAACTTGTAAGAATCCGTGATATTATTTTCATGGAGAATAAAAAAATTTAAGATATTGACATAGAGGAGAAGGTATAATTTTTCAGGTTTTGATGGTATAGTTCATCATGATGAAGTTCCACACACAGTGTGAATGATTTTGTTGGTCATGATAATCATGGTAACGCCCTAAATCATGTATCAGATCAACATTTTGATTTTGCTAATAACAATAAAATTGTTATTGATGGTCATGTTGCTCATGAAATTGTAGAGGAATCAAATATTCCTTTTCGGAGGTCCACAAGACAACGATATCCCCCCCCCCCCCCCCCCCCCCGTTATTCACCCAATGAATATGTGTTACTCACCAAAGGGGGAGAACCTGAATGTTATGAAGAGGTTATGGAATATGAGCAAAAGGATTAATCGATTGAAATCATGCAAGATCAGATGAAGTCTCTGCATCAAAACCACACTTATGTGTTGGTAAAATTTCCTTAGGGCATGAGAGCTTTTTAGAAGAAGTGGGTGTTAAAAGTTAAATTTGAAGAACACAACTTGAAGCCTCGGGACAAAGTTAGATTAGTTGTTAAGGGATTTGATCAATGGAATTTTATTGACTTTGACAAATTATTTTCTCCTGTTGTGAAAACGTCGTTGATTCACACAGTTCTAGGGTTAGCTGCTAGCCTTAATTTAGATATTGAGTAGATGGATGTGAAAATGGATTTCCTTCACAGTGATCTAGAAAAAGTGATTTATATGGAACAACCTGAGGGCTTCAAAGTAGAAGGTAAAGAAATTTTTGTGTGTAAACTCAAATATAGTCTATATGGAATAAAGAAAGCTCCTCAACAGTGGTACAAAAAGTTTAAATTCATTCTGTGGGAGCAAGGTTATAAGAAGACTTCTTCAGATCATTGTGTATTTGTACAAAAAGTTTCTCAGCATGATTTTATAATCCTTTTATTATAGGTGAATGATATGTTGATTGTGGGAAAGAATACACTCATGATTGACGAGTTGAGAAAAGAGTTGTGTAAGTCTTTTTCTATGAAATACTTGGGTCATGCCAAACAAATTTTGGGCGTAAGACCTTCTTATCTCAATGTTAAAAGGAAGATTTATTTGTCCCTGAAGAAGTACATTGAACGTGTACTAGAGCGCTTCAATATGAAGAATGCTAAGCCTATTAGATCACCTCTTGATGGTCATATGAAGTTGAGCAAGAAGATGTGTCCTACAGCTAGGGAGGAAAATTAGCCATGTTCAATATTCCGCTGTCATCAAAAGTCTAATGTATGCAATGTTATGCACTAGATCTGATAATGCTCACGCAATTAGTGTTGTTAGCAGATTTCTTGCCAATCCGAGAAAAGAGCACTGGGTAGCTTTGAAGTGGATACTCAGGTGTAAGAAGCTCAAATGAATGCTTGTGTTTTTGATCATCGGATCCTATCTTGAAGGGCTATATAGATGTTGATATGTTAGTGACCTCCATAATAGGAAATCCACTACAGGATAATTGTTTACTTTTTTAAGGGGACATATATCATGGGAGTCGAAGTATTAGAAATGAGTTGCACTATCTAAAATTGAAGCTGGGTATATTGTGGCTACTGAAGCCGGTAATGAGATTATACGTTTGAAGCGATTCCTTCAAGAACTTGATTTGCATCAGATGGACTACATTGTCTATTGTGACAGCCAGTGTGGAATAGACTTGAGTAGGAAGTGCATGTACAATGCAAGATAAAAATACATCGACGTCAGATATCATTGGATTCGAGAGAAAGTGGAGAGTGAATTATATCACGTCATAAAGATCCACACAAGTGAAAATCTTGCAAATATACTAACCAAGACGATACAGAAAGATAAGTTCGAGCTGTGCAACGAACTAGTAGGTATGATCTCTCTCAAAAGAAGATGAAGATACCTCCTTCCAATGAATGGGACTGGAGGGAGAGATTTGTGGAGTCCATCCCATATTTTTTGTCAATATTTTCTATAAATTGTTATTAGTAATTGTTAAAAATAAAATAGTAACTGTAGTTGAAAATAAATTATTTGGTTGTTGGCTAATTAGTAAGATTTGCAACTCTTTTTGACTTTTCTATATTTACCTATGTCATTAGTAAAATAGACATCATTTTCTCTTTTTATAAATAGAGCATTCTTGCTCATTTGTAGAACACACCAACTTAGAGAGAGAGATATCATTCTGAGAGCAAAGTGAAGTATTCAATAAACTATACAAAAAAATTGCATGTGATGAAAAATAGAGTGTGAGCGATATTTTAATCAGGTGGAAACCAAAATAGTGTTGTTCCTTTTGAGTGTGTAGTAGTCATTTTGAGTACTGTATTTGTGCTACACAGTGTAAAATTTCTTACTATAGTGATATCAATTGCTTCTCTTGGCCCGTGATTTTTCCCATATTTAGAAGGGTGTCCACGTAAAACTCTTCGTGACATTATTTTCCCATTTATGTCCATTATTTATACCATATATAATTTTTATTTATCTGCATTTTCCAACACTTCAAAAATTCAATTAAGGATTTCCTCTAAATTTTATATGTTACTACGCTTCAACAAATTAGCCTCCTTCTTGTTAGGACCATAACTCAAACTACTGTTGGTGGAGATATTCCAAGTCATACGCTTCACCTCTTAAGAACATATAGAGTATTTGCACTATTACAATTAGAAACTTATGTGATAACAATTAGCTTTCTTAATATATGAATTCAAGCAAACCCAAGTTGAAATGACATAATGTATCTTGTTTTCACTATATTCCAAAAAAATCAAACAACAAAAGTACTGTCAATGAATAGCTAACTTTTGTCAAATGAAAGAGAAAAAAAATACTATTAGTGAGTTTACATTTTTGCTTATGAAATTAAAAGAAGAAGACTTAATCTCACAATTTCTTCATATTGAAAAAATATCCAGATAATTCAGTATGAAAGCAATATTCTCTTTCCAAAAGTCAATATGTAGCAAGTTACCAATGAAAGATTTTAGTTGAAAATATATAGTAGGTGACAAATAAGAACTTCCGATGTGCTTTCCACCTGGATGAAATAAGTGATAAGAACCGACACTGCTAAACTTATCATATATGTTACAATTAAATTCGCTAATCTTGCACGACACTAATTCTAGCTGAAATAGAAAATAGAAAAAAACTTGACAAACCTTTCTACAAGGCTATCTACTTCATTCTATTTCCCTCCATGCGATTATCTCCAAATCACCTTTGTTTTACTTTTCATTCTCTATATTTATATAGCAAAATATAAAATGGGTACTCCAAACCACATGAAAATCACCCTCAATTTTTCAAATTTAGACTCTCTATTTCACTTCTAATTATTTTATTAGTTTTTCTATTACTTTCTAATTAACATATCATTTTACATAGAATTTCATTAATTAAATATTTAATATACATAGTTCTTTTTAAATGTAATATAATATTTTTAAAAATATTATCTAGTATATACTACTTTAATTACAAATTCAAAGTATTATATTTTTTTTCTTATTTTGGCACCAATAAAATTTTGTTTTATTATTAATTTTCATTATAAAGAACACAGAAAATTAAAATGGAAAATGAAAAATTTTATCCAAAAATACAATACACGATACGATAACTTAAATACACGATAACAATAGAGATCTCGATGCACCAATTGAAGATATTTTAGAGGTTTCAACTCCATCTATAAAAATGATGGTAGACAAAATTCTCTAGGTTGAACACTTTTTAGCTATATATAAAAAAAAATTAAGGACAACAATGTTCATATTAAACTCCATTGTCACAACCCGAAACCACCCCCTAGAAGAATAGGGCAAAACTCGTATTGCCACACGCGTATTTGACCCCTCGGAGGTCTTGTACAAACCCTTACATATCGTTCATCGCATGACATAGTGAGAAGTAGTGCGAAATAAAGAAATTTCATAAAACATATCATAGTCTTTAAAACTCTTTCATATAAAGTAATAGGAAATACTGAATCTCAATGTCATCAATCTAGGTCACGAGAATACTTGGGACACGTCCATATACAATACAAATATATAAATACTTAGTCTATTTTAATACTTCAAATGGAAACATAAAAAACATATATGCCCTCGAGTCAAATGAAGACATACTACAACTTTTCTTGAACGATGCTACTGTCCGAGTCTTCCTTACTAAATACTCCTCACCTATTAAAAACAATAGATATAGATTAAAAAAAAGGATTAGTACAATCACATGTACTAACTATGACATAATGCATAAAAATAATGAAAACGGGCATTTATCGAAAATACACATCTTTTAATTTAAAAATCATATTATGAACATAAGAACCACATTTATCAACTTAGAAACGTATAAGATAACAATAAACAAAATATCATAATTTTTTAAGTCCCTTTATAGTAACCTCAACTCATTGTTACAATAAATTCCTTCGTTGTATAATGAAGTTGCTTATCTTTACCGTACACATCTTTTATTATGTAATCATCCCACATAATGTTATCCTAAGATTGACTTAAGCAACACAAAGAGAGACCTCCCATACACCCTCTCTACGCATGCCTAAATGACCCTCAAGACTACGTATTATGAGTCACATACACACTTTCAAGATATCAACATAGGAATATGAGATTCTTCTATCAAAGGTTATTCTATGTCTCACTGGAGTGTGTTGTGAAGGGACTGCCCATTCAATCCCTTACACACTTACTTAATAGATTCTATAGGCTATCTAGGATAGAATCATTCTAATTTAATGCATCAAACCATACATCACATGACATTCTCCTTCCAAAGGCTATCAAAATACCTTCTAAAGTAAATCAAGAAGATAACGTCCATGATTGACCTCTTCAAGATTACCTAATTAATCCTTAAGACTACCTAAGTCTTAGATCATGTATACATGTTCAACCAATATCCTTAACTAGATTCATTCTCAAGACTTCCAAAGATAAGACATGAAGAGATCATTCCTTATTCCCTTTTCAGACTTTATCTAAGGAATCCTTAAGTCACATTATATTAGGTACTCATTCATTTACATGCTTCATAACATGGGTAATTAGTTCATAAGTTTATCGAAGACTCGTACATCACATATAAGACATCCATGTAATGGTATTGGACAAGACCTAGGGGTGCTAACTAACACGTTCAAAGCCTATTGTTCAATGTCAAGATAGCGTCCCATACAACCACCAAAACTTCATAGAACTTCTCTAAGGCTAGTAAGTATCGCACATGATAATAGGCAATAACCGACATACACCATGATAGCTAGATATGGAATCTGGTGTTCTAACCTACTCTGATAAGGGTATTCTTACTTTCCAAGGGTAGAATTAGTACACATCCCATATAGGGGCTTTTATGTACTCTAGTGTCACGACCCAAAAATGGGCGTGATGGCACTCGTCTTATCCACCAAGACAAGTAAGCCTAAAACTCAACTGTTACAATAAAAATGCGGAAAATTTACTATCAACTTACATTATACCCCAAAACCTGGTTGTCACGTGTACAAGCCTCTAAAGTATTACAATCGGATCAAAAGAAAATATAAGTCTCTTATGATATTGTTTCTAGAGTAGAACAAGATCATAATTATGAAGAAGAAAGTCTGCTGAGATGGAAATAGCTACCTCACAAATCTCCATGAAGCCTCGGAAAAGAAGAGACTGACAAGTACAACAAAAATCCAGGCTCATAACCTACAAAAATTTGTAGAAGCAAAGGGGTGAGTACCAAGTCATAGACTAACCCATGAACCACATCTAAACCGAAACTCACTAGACCATAACACACCCATCAAGATGACTCTTATCTCACGTAACCAAGATAACCTTATGAATCAAAACTGGCTACAGCTATGAGTGAGCCTGAATCAACCAGGAGACACGCATAATGCAGAAATGATCACTTTTATTTTCAAGATTCTCTTCTCACAACATAATCTTTCTGTGAACTTAAGTCATAAAAAAATGTATTTCTAGACATCGAGTACTCATTAAGGGAGAATCAAACTTATCCAACCTAAACAAGAAAGTTATCGAGTAAACACCTAGCAAATGATACACCCATGCATATAGAACCTCTAACAACACTCTCAAATAAGTGTAACTATTCACGAAAGCTCTTCTATAAGTTCTCATAATAAAGGTTGTGTATGTATACATATTGAGATACTTTAACTATTTCAACAACGCCAAATTATCAAAAATGAAATGACCAAGTCAGTCAAAGGCTCCTACACTATCAAGAGGAAAATAAGAGGATCGGTACATCCGATCCACCACTAGAAATTTACACATAGATGTAAAAAAAACATGTGGACATATGCAATGAATCATACTCCAAATAATGTCAAACGAAGTAGGTGGTCAACTTAAGAATATACGGAATCAAGGTCGAATAACACTAGATACTTTCTCCATATTGCCCATATAAATAAAATTATTTCATTTGACTCTTAACTCCTTCTCTTTTTTGAGCTACCAACAATCAACCAAACTGATCCCATTACAACATTACAAATACTAGATTCATCGAACCTCACATACTTCTCAAGTATTTCATTGAATTTACGCTCATAAAACCAACAAGCATCATAACTATACCAGTCATTTACCTTACTCTCAAACTGTTACTAGTATTAAAGTATTCTTATCAAATACATTATCGCCTTCAAATGTTTCAAACTCTGACGCTCTCTTTCCAAATAAGCATTTTATGATAGATACGGGTCCCACCCAAGACTAACACTAGTTTCAAACATAAAAGCATTTCCCAACAATATAATGTTATTGAATCACGTATGATGTCAAATCCACGTAATCATTCAAATGCCAAATTTCAACTAACATTCCAAATCATCATATAGCTCATACCAACACTCAAGAAATTCTTGGCCACTCCAATAATTCGATAACTATAAGCTTATAACCTGCTCACCATCAAATGCCTATGTAACACATCATAATAGTTTCTATCATCCCATCAACAAAGTAGTTTCAATTTCCTCGAAATCATCATTAATCATGTAGAACGGTAGGTCCACACCCTTGAACATTCATAAGTTACCTATTATATTTTGAATAATCTAGCTCGACATATTCACATAAAATCTATCACACATCATTACTTTTCACCCAAACTAAAACTCCATATTTATAAAAATCGTTGATAGAACCTTAATAAGTCTATATTAGACCAATTCACGTTCATAGTCATAGAACATATATATGAAAATTCATACAGCCTTCATTTCAAATCAAAAATCTATATAAGAGGTCTTATTCCTTTACATCTCTTAAATTCTTTCCATAATGAATAATTTTAAATATCTTAAACTCTTTAATAAACCAAAATATTATTTCTTTCGCTGACTCACTTAATAATTGATCAATAATCCATAAAATTTAACCTTATACCTAAACCAAAACCTTATGTGAAACCTTCCCTTAGATTTTTTTACAATCAAAAGAAATCAACTTTACGACTTAAATCATGCACAAGTACTTCCAAATGCTCAATATCCGATACAAATCATTTCTTACCTTACCAATACATACCTTGATAACACACTGCTACAAACCCAAACTCACAATGAAAAACTTGAATTTTGAAACTATGTAACATAACTCCTTTATCTATCAACATTAGCTTATAACTTGAAATTTTTTTATGAATTCACATATTTTAGCTTATCATTGATCGTCTCTCCATCGACCTTATCATATCTTTTGCTAAAAATTCATTCGTACTAATTACCAAAATGAAAACCACACACACACAAAAAAAAATTAATTACACTCGAGTTGAACATCTAAATACTCATTTCTCAAGGTTTATCCATTATTTTTTTTAACCAATATGATGTTCTGTAAAACTATCACAATAATCTAGGCAAGATAGATGAAATCACATGTCTCTAAATCTGATTATACAGTTTAATTGAAGATACATCCAATTTGGCCCTTACAATTAGAGTAAACTTTCGTGTTCTTGCCTACTTTCGAAGGCTAAACTATATCCCGCTAATTTATTTATTTATTTCATTATAGCTATACCTCCTTTAAATTCTATCTGAGCAGTGCTTTAACAGCTCCTATAACTTTCCTTGCAATCAAACTACTCATCAAATAGTATCAAACCTCATCCTTAAATATTTACAATTTGTCATTACAATACAAAATTTGTTTAACCAATAATCTTTATCATATAATTGCATCCTAATCACAATTTATCATGATCCCTTGTTATCGGCATGCTCAGTTGGTTTCTTCATCATCACGAAGTCAATCTTGTCATCCACATGACACCCCAAAACCAGCTATACCAATTCAAAATCTAAAGGGCTAACCCAATGTATACGTCTTTCCTTACTAAAATTCTCAGTTACCTTCACACAAACACACTCACTCAGACTTATTTTACCTTTAAGCTTCTCATCCGAATATCTATCCACTTCCATGGAGCTTACGATGGAATACCACTCATTTAAAATCTTTGAGATACACTTCACAACTTAAACACATCAATACCGTACTAAAGATCCACCACTAAAAGCTTCCTTATAAATAATTATTAATTCATTCTTCCGTAGTAAAAAAAAAAAACTAGTTAGATTCTCAATTATGAATACCACACCAAATCTTTTTATATGAGCATGTGATACAATTGATAAATCCTTAAGTAGTATTCACACTTAACAATTTGACGTATCTGTTTTTATATATCACTAGTACCACATCGTGAAAGTCTGTTAAATCCACCACTAAAACACATCATACCCATCGAGAAGATCGTATCAAAATAGCCCATACATATTATGACAACTTCGCTAACCGTGTTTTCTCAATTTACATTGTTCATTATCTTGCAATCATTTTAATTCGTCCACTTTCAATTATCGAAGTACATTCTTTTCATAACTATATCACTTTAACCTTAATATTAGGTCTAACATCCAAGTTATTCACAGCACACTAACTACTCACATGAGAAACTATGCACGAGTCATCACCTAAATGAGAGTGAATGGAGTGAAGCGATGATAGTCAAAACTAAGCCAAGCATGCACGATTGAGTTCCAAAAAGTGAAGATTTTTCTTAAAAGTCACTATAGCCTCTCGAAGATAAGTACAGACGTCTCCGTACAGATCCTCAAGACTCTACTTAGACTCGGCTTGTACACACGTGAGAACTATGAACCTGGGGCTCTGATACCATTTCGTCACGTCCATTTTTGGGTCGTGACATCTAGTCTCATTCTCATGTAGAGGTACATTGTACTGTAGTGTCATTATCAACTAGAGCTACTTTCCATAACATAATCACTCGGTTCTAGCCTTGGTTCTCATAAAGTAACTGACATTAGAGGATCACATGAAGAGGTTTCTTATCTAGATCATAACCCAATCACATTAACCTACCAAAGAGGTCCACTAGGGATATCTTCAAATGGCGTCTAAAATAAATCATTATGACTTTCCTTAAGATGATATTATGCCGCTACAAACAATCAACCCTAAGTCCACCATTCCTTTACATGAAGGATACCATTACGACTCTCGACTTCAACATTCATAACCTTACCGCTACGTTTAAGGTTCCACGTACATGACCTTCTAAACATTATATAAGGTCTCACATATCTTTCATTCATACATGACATGTCACGAACGGAATCTAAACCCTAGAGAGACCATCATCGTTGACCTCTCTGAGCTCTCAGACAAGCCTACATATGTCATTCTTACTTCATCTAGGTTAATTTTTGCGGAAAATTTGAAACATTTTGTTTCCTAACATGTTAAGTAAACATTTTATTATGTATATAATTGATCACCATCAATCATCTAACATTAAGATAATCAAATGAAAGAAGAAGTTTATTATAATGATAAAGATGTACTTGCAAAAATGGCACCAATATAGTGTCTGAACAAAAAAAAAGAAAATTAATGCTAGTGAAACATACTCCACTATATCCATCCTACAACTAAGATAGAACTAAATGGGAAATCATCCTCAAAAGCATGAGGGCCTACCAAGTTTGGATGAATGCTCGATGTCCACATAGTTATAGAGTTGATCCTGTAGCTCTAGCGTTCACATATGTCTTCACCTAAAAGGTTAGATTTGTATAAGGTTAGTACACACTTTTACTACGTATGGGTATATGCAAGCAAACACCAATGACATGAATGAGTAAGAATAGCTCTTTCCTAGCAACATGATTATAGCAGGCCAAGTAAGTGGACTTCCTAAATTGAGATTAGGAAAGTGAGTAAACTATCCAAATTTGGATTAGGAAAGTTTATGAGTTTTCCAAATTTGGATTAGGATAATTATGCTATGATAGTAACATGCACCATCATACATAATATTTTTCACTCAACACACAACAGCGTACGCATAGTACATATCATAATTCATATAAAAAATAACATGGTTCATATAATTTATCCGTATGCCATGAGACCCTGGAATCGTGGACTTGACATTAAGACTTTACAAAATGAGGGATCAACATATGGGACCTCAACTAGGAAGTCTACTTTAGAAAACACAGAGTATGGTTCTTTCATTTATACACACTTCATGTTATTTCATTCATGAGCCTGTGTAAACACCAACTATACCTAGGATGTAGTTTAAGACTTTCATTGGGTTCGTTGTGCAAGGACATGAATGACCTATTGTCATTACTTGAGTCTAAATTTCCTCTTCATTATCCTACCATAACACCTTTAGTACCATTCGTTTCATTGTGTGCATCATTTGAGACTGGCCTCATTCATTCATTTGGAACTTCAACTTTAACTGACACAGATCATGTGAGCATCATGAAATCCAGTGTCATGAAACCCCACACCAAAAAGAGGTGGAATCACCAACCAAAGTGACCCAAAACATGATAGTTTACATGGGAATTTAACCCCATTAAATCCCTATAATGGCAGTATAGGTTCGAAGACTAAGAGATATAAGGAAACCCATACTCGGCTTTCCAGAAATTCTCATCTCATGAGAGTTACGTGAACCTCCGTCCTTCCCGAAAGAAGGCATGACCGCTCATACCTAGTCTATCGGTGTTGAGTATAAAGTTCCATTACATTAAACTCATACGTCATCGAAGCTGGCTTCTAGAATGAGGAAATCATAGCTCAATAAACAATTTCTCATCTCATCATTAGTATTAAGTGTGTTGATCTCAATACTTTAATTCGAGTGTTCAAAGAGACTGGTCTCTTCATTAACTTAATACTCTCATACGTGAGTACGTTTTGCTAACATTTACTTTGGCTCATTTTAGATTGCTCTCATCTATTACGTTAGCCTCATATCATGTTTTCACCACATTCATTAACATTAGCACATTTGTTCTTAATAATTACTCACCCTTTTTTACGTGAATGTTCAGTTAATCATATGCAAATGTGCTTGGCCATTTGTGTGTTTCACACTCTTACTTAACCCTTCTAGGGTTTCATCATTTCATTACATAATAATCATTTCATCGTATGCCGATGCACTTGGCCATTTAGTGTGTTTTACACTCGTACTTAACCCTTCTAGGGTTACATCATTTTATTACATACATCTTAGGTTCACTTATTTTTAGACTTAGTCTAGACTTATGGGTCTATGCATACAAGCATGAGACTTCATTCATAGTTCATTTAAGTGATTCATATCTTCCTATGATTGTGTAGTACAAGACTTATGCATCTTCTAAGTATGACAAGATCTCGATTTTGATCAAAGTAGACCGCATTATTCTTGAAAATTTAAATCACCTATGAGTTATGTATCTATACGGAATTCGGTAAAGGGAACCTGGTTTTCAAATCTCTCGAACAGCACTTACATTTTTTTTATTCATTTTTGTTTTATCCATACCGCTTGGGGACCCAAGTTCGAGCCCTAATGTCTTCATTTTATGTTTTCCTTATTTTTCTCTTCATTTATCGCTTAATGGAACTAAGAGGATGTTTGATCGAACTTCCACAACCTCATTAACTTTTTATTTTTGTTGCCTTTAAATTTCTCTCCTTTTGACGAGGGGTTGTGGGTTCAAACTCCCACAACCCCTCTTTAATTTCATTTATGTTTTCTCGTTAAATCTACCTAGAATGTCGTGGGTTTGATTCCCACGCCTCACATCTCTTTTCTTTCTTTTCCTTTGACTCTCTTTCACTACCTAGTGGTCGTGGTTCGTTTCCCACGCCTCACATTTTAATTTTTTTCTTTTACTCTTCCTTATATCTTATTGAGAGGCGGTGAGTTCGAATCCCACTCCTCTCATTTCTTTTTTATTCTTTTAAGTTACATTTTCCAGACATTACCATGGTTCGAATCCCCGTCACCACATTTCTTTTTACATATTTATTTTCATGGTTTTTAACATTGTGAGGTCGCGGGTTGAATTCTCCATGACCTTACTTGTTTTAACTGATATGTTCAACTTTTTGAACCCTATTTTCTGACCGAAATTCATCACCAGAAGCTGGAAATTTTCTTTTAATAATTCAGCATCCTTTCATCAAGTTACACCTTAGATCTTAGGGGAATTTCGTACTCCATTTAGACATTTTCGGTGCATTTTCATGGATTCGTTTAGCCAAGAGATCATCCCTCAAATCATCCTCATTTCAACTCATATGAACATCACAATTACATCAGCATGTGCACATGAAATATAAATAACATGAGAGTATAAAGTTTTAACACTGTTTTAAGATCAAATAAAATTTATATATGTTATTTCGGAATTTGTAGAATCAAACGCCAAGGAACGTCCATGACGTCCGAAAAAAAGTCCAAGAGGTGCTAACGTGTCTTAGTCTATTTGACAAGGTTTTAAGAGTAAAAAATGAAGAAATTTGTTAAAAGGTGTATAACACACATTAATGTTTTTTTATCGTCGAAATGTATGGGGTGCGACTCCTAAGGACCAACTAAAGGGCCATTGAGGAGGACCCAACCTGATTGGCTAAAAGCTGTCAAAAGACAGTGCCACCGATGGTTGTCAACCAACGAGGCATAGGACAATCGACGGGGTGGCTATGGTCCCTTAGTCAAATTTGTGATGGTTCATTTTGGAATGTATCTGAACAAACTGACGGATGTGCAGCACGGAAGGGACCTGGCCTCGAGTGACCTACGACCCGTAGGTCGGGGTCTCGTAGGTTAAGTCACTTTTTTGGATGCCACGTGTTAATTAATGAAATTAATTTATTAGGTGGTTAGTTAATTACTTAGGATTTAAGGGAGTTTTTATTAAGTTAGTTAATGACTCATATAAATCCCTTAACCTATTAAACTAACACAACTCTCATATTTCCCCAAAACTCAATTTCCCTTCCTTCTCTCGTGTTTCTATCTTTTTTATCTCTCCTAAATAGAAGAACTCCATTGAAGGGATAAGTCAAGGTATAGGGAAGCAAGGATGGTAATTTTATTAATCATTAAATTCATCAATTAACAAGGTATGAGATTCCTTTCACCTTTGCGATTCTTTCCCAGAGGGTTCTTCCAAAAATTGATTTCAAAATATGAGTTTTAAGTGGGTTTTCTGCTATAACTAATTTGATCTTCTAAATCTCTTTGTGTATTATTTATTTTTGTTACTATGATTATATTATGATGTATTATGATATAATTATCCTAGTTCTTGATGAATTAACCTAGGTTATGAACTAGATCATGAATTTGATCCAAATCCCTAACCATAGGTTATGAAGTAGTGATGAATTGTTGTGTAATGATTCACTTGACTTCATTATTGTGTTTATTACTATTATTTGATGATACTAAACCCATTTTTGAGTTGAATTGTATAATTAATGGTAAAACCTTGGATGATTGATTGTGAAAGTAATTGGGGTAAGTCTTGTGATCTCAATCGTTTACTTCAATTATGATTTCTTATGTTTAGTAATAAAGATATATTGAATTATACCTTATGATAAGATCTATTAGGGTTGGTATGATGTTGAATTGGAATGTCTTGAATTATTACTTGTGAGTTCTGGCTAGGATGTAATGACATAAGCGTGCTGATGAATATTTCTATGTGCCTTGTTATGATGTTTTTCTGTAAATGTGCTAACCTTACATGTGTGAATTGTAATGAAAGGACAATACTTCTGCAATTCCTTTTATGCTTTGACGATGACTATATAGGTGGTAGACCCTATGACCTAAAAGAAATGATGATTATTAATGAAATACATTTCAAAAAGGGACTCTAGCTTAGCACCGAGTGAACTAGATGTGAAGAGTGTCCCTTGCCACATAGGGAAGGTAGGATCACTATGGTACTCAAGAGAATGGAGATTATAATCAATGTAGTTTAAAGAGGGTCCCAAAAACATCTCCTAGTTCTTGAACTATGTTACCCCTATAGGAATACTAGCTAGTGGATCCATATAGATTATATGTTTATGTTTTGGTACTACATTGGCAAATAGTCCGCCTTCTATCGGTGTAGGGTTCCTAAAGACCGGATTCCACATTAGCTCATGTGGTCTATGTCCGTTAAGGTAATATCTTCCCAAAGGGTAAAATGATGTAATAAAGTGAACTCTAACTAGGATGACCTAAGGGGTTTAACTTAGTTTATATAGGGGTTGTCACATCAGGTGAGCACCCCCTAGACGTAACCGTTGTTGTCTTCTTCTTTAAGGACTAAGACTAGCCTCTTAGCATACATCATTTTATTTATAGGTTAAAAATGTGAAAAATATAAAACTTTTGGATTACTTCTACTTGAAATTTACTTAGACCTCTCACTTACACGTAATATATATTTATCAAGTATACATAGACCCTTGTATAGGAAGATAACATAGTCTTCTATTTTGGTTGCACTTACATAGTATGAGATAGTATCAGAAGAAGTCTGTAATATTGTATCATATTAAACCATATAGATAAGAGTATCACAATTTGGTCATAGCCCTAAGATCAACAATAATAGCCATATATAGTCTTTACAATTATAGTACCAAAATGAAAGAGAATGAACAAAGTGTCTCTACGACTAAAAAAAATCCAATTAGTAGATAATGATATCGTCCTCGTAAAGAGAGGACTTACCAAACTTGGAAGATAAGAATCCAATTAATGTTCAAAGTCTTCTATAGTATCAAAAGTCGGATCCTACATTTTGTAGTAAATATTAAACTTGGTTTACTACACACTTAATTATGTATGGGTATATGCACATAAAACATGTGAAATTATGCTAAAGAGTACATTTGATCAAAATCATGTCAAAGTACTTTAAAAAGACTTATACACAATCAAGAACCCATATAAGCCAATAATCAATTAATCCATAAATTAAACCCATGTACGACCCAAGAACAACATAAAAAAGTAATAGTCAAGTTAACATATACAAAAGTTCATTACATCATAATATAAGAAAGACCCATTACTCACAATCCACTATTTTATCCTACAAGTGCAATGACCAAGCAAAGCCGTATAACCTTAATTAATCAAATAAACCAAACAAATGATCATAAGCAACGTCAACTAAACATAACATAGTATCAATAGAAACCATCATCATATTTAGCAATATAGACCAAAAGCACGTTCATGAATGAAACTAACATCATATAGGATCATCAACATGTAAAGTCAACATAAGCATAACATTACTTTATAAGATTTTTATGTCATAAGAACATCCTTCTAGAACTTCTCTCAAAGACAACTAGTGCAATGCCTAAGTAGAGTCTCATACCCCTACCTATACTAAGCCAACATCTCAAGTCACCCTAATTAGAGTTCACATCATTACTTGTTTTTACTTTCGGAACACTTTTCGTAACTAACAAAGACCACAAAAACAAAATGTTTAATCTGGTGTTGTAAAACCTTACACCGATTGAAGGTGGTCTATCGGCCAAAGTAAAACCAAACATAAATGTAGCTTTCTAGGTGGATCCACTAGCTAGTCTTCCTATGGATGGAGCATAGTTCTAGAACAACAAAATCTTTATGAACCCTTACATGTCTATGGATTTGGAGAATTATCCCATGGGAATCCATTGGGTGAGTGTCCTTCATTGGGGATTCAACACCTCATATGGAACTATAAGTTGAATCTCCCTCTATGGGAAGTCAACGGTCCATTGTCAAGTTTACTCGGTTCAAAGCTAAGTCCCTTTTTAAATGTCTTTCTTTTTTGATAATCACTTAGTTTAGGTCATAGGATATAATCCCTTATATAGTCATTGTCATTTAACTCAATAGGTATTGTATGAGAATATCCTTTCATGGCAACCCTCATATGTGAGATCAGCATATCATCATTATCATTTCATAATAAAACACATAGTCAAGTCATCAACAACCTTATATAATTTCGTCTTAATTATATTCTCGCAATCACATAGTCAATATATTTCAATTAAACATCATACCAACACCTATTTAGGATATTCACAAGGTATACTTCAATTGAACTACATCACGAATCACAAGCCATCATACTTGAAGTAAAGGTTAGGATCATGAAGACTTAACAAATCTCCTTCCAAATCCATCATTGTTGTCTTACCATCAACCAATCAATAACATCCAATAATAGGTGTAGTGACATCAATCAATAATAATTAATACAAGAACTAGGTCAATTGCATCTTACTATCCCAATTAACATCAATTCATAAACTATGGTTAGGGAAACTTGGGTTCATCACTAATTCATCAAGAAATACATAGAATCCCAACAAAACATAACCTATTAAAACCATACATGAATTAGAATAGATAAAACAAGTCTAATAATCAAATCATCTTCAATTCCCATCAATTCATGACCAAGGTCAAAGATTTTTGAAATTGGGGAAGGTAACATTATCAACATGATATTGCATCAATTAAAATCAATAAGTGAATTATATACTCAATATGTCATAGGAAATAAAAATTTATCATCAGCTTGAAGTTTAGAAGAAACCAAATACAATTGGAAAACCCCATGGAATGGGGTATTTTGAAATAAACTTTTAGAGGACTACTTTGGGAAAGGAATCCCAAGAGTAAAGAACACATACCTTATTGAGGCCTAATCCACAAAATTAAAGTGAGATCCTAGGTAAATCGACCTTCTTCATGTTTTCATCCTTCTTAAATGGAAGAATTGGGGAGAGAGAAAGTAGATAAAGGTGAGAGCCTAGGGGTTTTATTTTGGGAAATGGGTGTGGGTGAGTGAATAATAACTTAAAATGAACCTTAGGCTATATATAATAACCCCCTAAATTACCCAAAACACCTCTCACTTAAATGGGTCATTTTTGTGAAGTAAAAATGTCAAAAATATGATTTTATCTAATCGGAGAAGTGAAACTGTGTCGCAGGTCCAACATGCATTTTAAATTTTGAAAAATAAAACTGAACCAGTGAGGTCTGTGTGGGCTACGCATCGCTCAGTAGCCCACTAATTCTTGACTTTCGCAGGCTGCTTTGAAAGGCTGCCCACCCATGTTGGCGGTCTTCCTCCATGACTCTTCGAGTGGTCTTTGGGGTGTCTTTTTTGGAGTTTTAGACCGTCTATACTAAAGTATACCTAAATAGTCTTTTTAGAAGTTTTAGACTTCATTTAACCCTCAGAAATAATCCCCAAACTGAGCAACGTCTAATAGTTCAATTAGGCTAGGTTCCAGACGTCATGAATTTTAAATGACATCTTGTCTCTAAAACTTCTTGGATGTATTATATACAATAATTTCGTTCTTAAAAATGTATCAAAACCCTAGACACTCATGTAGGCTATAGATTAGGTCTACACTTTCTAGATTGTTATAGGGATATAAGAGTCTACCTATAAATTGCACTAATTAGCCTTGATGGAAGTCATAGAAGGAAGTTCTTATGTGTTTTTGTTCTTATAAATGTAAATGATTATATCACATGTTAATGACACTATCTGATATTGGTTTCACTTATGAATATGTGTTTGCTCTCTATTGCTAAAGTATGCTAATGTTTACTCCTAATGATATTGTATGTGAATTTGTTCATTGCTCATGGTTCTTCTTTGGGTTTACTTGGTTGACTGAGTTTATGGGTCCTTTCTTAGTAATTGATCTAGTTAATTTAATGAGGGTTTCTTAGTAATGATCTTTCTCTGGTGATGATGTTATGAACTCTTATACTTCCTTGTTCATATTATAACTTGATGATAGACTTGTCTTGATTATGTGCTCAGTTATGTTGATATGCATGTTGAGTTGACAAGAATTTTTATTATTGATCTTGTGATGCACATGGTTTCATCTTAATGAATATGGACTATTGACTTGAATTGGTTCTTGAATGTGCCTTAGGATTTTCAAAGTATACTAGCATGCTTTAATGAAATTTCCCTTTTTAGCATGATTTCTCTATGGTATGTGGTATGATCCTATACATGGTACAAGTGATTTTCCAACCAATTTCTTCCTTTTTAACCAATATTTTTGTTTAGGATCGTTGAAGGGTTCGTGATGACTTTTGACTTAAGACATGTAAATCATTCACCAAGTGTGGGTATGTCCTCATGTGCGAGGATAATGCCTTGCTATTACTCTAGATATGGTTCTTTGTTATAGTGTAAACATGAACATTTCATTCATGTTGTTTCAAGATATTGTCGTATGCCCTAAGTGGCGTTTCTACATTTGTGTAAGGGCTTGTGCCCATATATTTGACTCCATTTAGATGGTGTAATATGAGACATCCTTTTTAACAATGTATTGTGTATGTTGCCTACATTTGGCATAAAATTAGAAGACTATGTAATATTTTTATATGCAGGGTCTATGCATACTCGAAATGAATATATTATATGTAAGTGAGTGGTCTAAGTAAATCTTATGATGTAGTATAGATGAAAAGTTATAAATTTTCCGCATTTTAACATATGAATGTAATGATTAATGCTAAGAATTTAGTCCTAGTCCTTTCCAAGGATGACAATGCCGCTTACGTTTTGGGGGTACTTTCCGCATGTGACAAGCTTGGTGTCCGAGTATGAGGTTGAATATTGCCAGGAATTATATCTCATTAAACCACGTCTATGTATATTTTTGTTCCTAATGGTGAAGCGCGCCATAATTATGAATGAGAGACTATGTGATGGTTAGAGACTCTTATCTTCTTGTAATCCTATCTTGTGCCTCTAGAGTATTAATATATGCTTACACCTATACCTTTTACCCTGGTCATAGGTATGAATAATCGAACAGCAGCAACAAGAAGGACCGATGAAGGCATTGTTAATGTGGGAGCTAATGACAACCAAGCTACTCAAGAAGACAACCAAGTGCCTCAACTTGACGAAGTGGCTATGGGTGATCAAGTTTCTGTTGTTGCTCAATCAATGAACAATGGTGAGATCAAGGAGAATTTTCCCAATTTTTTCCAATCCATGACCTCTCAAGCCAATGCAGTCACTTCTCAAGTTCAAGTTATGACAACCAAATTGAGTAGGGAGGTTGAACCCCGAGTGCCTGAACATGCAAACACTATGGTATTTCGTTCAAGAGACTTTACTCTAATAAGTAAACCTATGTTTGTTGGATAGAGGTCGCATGAGGACCCTCAAGATTTCCTCGATGATATGTATAAGATTCTCTTTGCTATGGGAGTGACTTCAATTTAGAAAAGCCGAGTTGGCGGCCTATCAACTCAAGGATGTGGCCCAAACTTTGTATGTTCAATGAAGGAATAATAGGGTACTAAGAGGGGGTCTTGTTACATGGGATATCTTCAAGAGGGCTTTCCTCGATCAGCTATTTCTTAGATAGTTGAGGGAAACAAAGGAAGAAGAATTCATAAACCTTCATCAAGGAGGTATGAATGTACTTGACTATTTGTTTAAATTCAGTAATTTGTCCAAGTATACTCCATCCTTGGTATCTAACCCATTAGATGAGATAAGTAATTTTGTTACAGGTTTGTCCAAATACATGGTTGAGGAATGTCAGTCGGCTATGCTTCATGATAATATGAATATCTCTCATCTCATGGTCCATGCTCAACAAGTGGAAGAAACTAGGTTAAGGAGGAAGAATAGGGAGTCAAAAAAGTCAAGGTCTTATGAAGGTGGTTATTCTAAGGGTAGGCTTTACATTCAAGACAAGCCTACGTTTAAGAAGATTTCCTGCTAAATTTCTTAAGGCTCATGTTAGGGTGTCTAACCCTAAGTCTCAAAAAGGGAAGAGGTACTAATTCAACAACTATGAAGCCAACTTGTGATTGTCTTATTGGGAGGGACAATTGCTTTGGGTGTGGAAAGAGTGGCCATAAGGTTAAGCATTTCCCTAATTTGAAGGGGCAATTTTAAGCTAGTCGTTTTAATGTTGATGCTTCAAAGAAGAATCGCTTTTATGCACTTTGGTCTAGATGTGAGTAATATATTTCTCCCGATGTAGTCACCCGTGTGTTGCAAGTCTTCTGTATTGATATTTATGCTTTACTTGACCAGGGTGCTACATTTTTTTACTCCCTTAATATCTCGGATGTTTGATATTTTCCCTGATCTTCTAAATGAACCTTTCATGGTAAGTTCCCCGGTATGTGAGCCGGTGGTTGCAAAGATGGTAAATAGAAATTTTCCTATAATGTTACTCAATTGAGTTACTAATGTTTAATTAGTAGAACTTTATATGGTCGATTTTGTTGTATTTTTTTGGATGGATTTGTTTCATGATTTTTTTGATTCCATTGATTGTTAAACAAGACTTGTGAAGTTTAATTTTCCAAATGAACCCGCCTTAGAGTGGAAGGGTGAAAATTGTATCCCGAAAGGTTGTATAATCTTTTGTCTTAAGGCTTTTAAAATGATCTCAAAAGGGTGTTTATATTAAAAAGTAAGAGTCAAAGATTTGGACTCCAAAAATCATCCCATTATGTCGGTTACCGTGGTAAGGGAATTTCAAGAGGTCATTCCTAATGATCTTCCTAGAGTTCCACTCGAACGTGAAAATTGATATTAGTATCGATTTTCTAAAGGATACCAACCCCATTTAAATTCCACTTTATCGAATGGCTCCGGCCGAAATGAAAGAGTTTGAAGGCTCAACTTAAGGACTTACTAGACAAAGGCTTCATTATACCTAGTATTTCCATGGGGTGCTCCGATATTGTTTTTGAAGAAGAAGGATGGGCCCGTTAAAATGTGCATTGATTATTGCAAACTCAATAAATTCACTATTAAAAATAAGTATCCTCTCCCTCCGATTGACAACTTGTTTGATCAACTCCATGGGGCAAGCTACTTTTCTAAGATTCACTTATCGGGATATCACCAAGTTAGGGAGAGAGGTGAGGATATACTGAAAATGGCAATTTGAACAACATATGGTCACTATGAATCCTTCGTAATGTCCTTTGTTCTCACTAATACCCTTATGGCATTTGTGGACCTAATAAATAGGGTGTTTGAAGTTATGTATATTCATTTGTCATTGTCTTCATTGATGACATCTTGGTATATACATAAAATTGGGTGACCACATTACGAGTTTCTTGGGTCTAGCAAGATAATATAGGAGGTTTTCGGATGGTTTTGCATCCATTGTTTCTCACTTGAGTACCTTGACCCAAAAGAGTACGAATTTTGAGTGATTGGAGTCATGTTAAAGAAGCTTCCAAAACTTGAATGAGAGGCTTACCTCTTATCTGGTATTGACTTTACCAGAGGGTACCAAGGTTTATTTTTTTTTATATTGTTATGCATCCCGAGAGGAGTGTAGGTGTGTCCTTATGCAACATGGGAAAGTAGTAGCTTATGTTTCTAGATAACTTAAGGTATATGAGAAGAATTATCAAACTCATGATCTTGAGTTAAGGGTCGTGGTTTTTTCCATGAAAACATGGAGATATTACTTGTATGGTATTCATGTTGATGTGTGTACCGACAATAAGTGTCTTCAATATGTGTTTACTCCAAAGGAGTTAAATCTCAGACAATGAGCGTGGTTGGAACTATTGAAACATTATGGCTTGAGTGTTCTATACCACTCCGGCAAGGCCAATGTTGTTGCAGATACTCTAAGTCGTATAACCATGGGTATTGTGTCTCATGTAGAAGGAGCCAATAAAGAACTAGTGAGAGATGTTCATAGGTTTGCTCGATTGGGTGTTAGATTCAATGTTGTTCAAAATAGTGGTTTCATGGTCAATCATAACTCCAAATCGTCTTAGCTGGTTGAGGTGAAGTCTAAGCAACACCTTGATCAACCATTGATGGAGTAGACGGAGTTGGTTTTTCGTAATCTTAATGAGTTATTCTCCTTAGAGTGGATGGTGTCTTAAGGTATCAAGGAAGGTTGTGTGCTCCAAATGTTGATGATTCTAGAGACCATATTCTTGAGGAAGCTCATGGTTCCCGTTATTCAATTCAACTTGTTTCTACAGAGATGTATCATGACCTTTAAGAAGTGTTTTGGTGAGAAGGCTTACAAAGAGACATAGCGGAATTTGTTGCATAATGTCCAAATTTCCAACAAGTTAAAACCGATAACTAAAAGCCAAGTGGTCTACATCAAGAAATCCAAGTTCCCACTTGGAACTAGGATGACATTAATATGGACTTCGTGGTAGTTTTGTCTCGGATACAAAGGCAACATGACTTTACATGGTTGGTTGTGGATAGGTTGACCGAATCCACTCGTTTTTTTACCGTCAAGTCCACATACTCGTTGGAGGATTATACAAGTATATTCCTAGCTAAGAGTGTGTTTCTCCATGGTATTCTGTTACCTATCATATCGAATTTAGGTGCACAATTCACATCTAGGTTGCGGAGGTCATTTTAAAAAGGGTTGGGTACTAAGGTGAAGCTAACCACCGCTTTTCATCCCCAAATGGATTGTCAAGCGGAGCGTACTATTCAAGCCCTTAAGGATATGATTAGATCGTGTATAATTGATTTTAAAGGAAATTGGGATAAAAACTTGCCTTTTGTTGAGCTTTCTTACAAAAATAGTTACCATTCATCTATATATATGGCTCATTTTGAAGCCTTGTACGGTAGGATATGTAGGTCTCCAATTGGATATTTTTAAGTGGGTGAGTCTTCACTTTTGGGTCCCGAATATATTTTTAAGATTTTGGAGAGATTTCATAAAGTAAGAAACTGCTTGAAAAAAGCCTATAGCTGGCAAAAGTCTTATGCCGATCATAGGAGAAAAACTTAGAATTTGAAGGAGATAAGGTGTATCTAAAAATTTCACATATGAAAGGGGTGGTGAGATTTGGATAGAAAGGGAAGTTCAGTCCTTGTTATGTGGATCCTTACGAAATTTCACAGAGGATCGGTAAGTCCAGTCCTCGTTATGTGAAGTTCTCCATGCTTAAAAAGTGCATCGATGATCTCGAGTCAATTTTACCTATTAAGGTATTAGATGTTCAAGAGAACCCCTCCTATGAGGATGTTTCAGTTGAAGGAGTTAAGGACCAAGGAGGTGGCTTCCATAAAAGTGTTATGGAAGAAAGATGTATCGTCGTTTCATAGTACTTTCAATGGTGTTTCCTTAAGTTTATTGTGTGTCTAGGGCCTTTTTGTAGTAATGTTAATGTATTTTTATCTCTGTTTTGCAGAAAAGTTTTGTATTATTAAAATGCAGAAGATTGTACAGAATCGCTGACCCACAAACCCATCGACGGCTCTGTCGTCCCATCAAAGGTCCGTAGGTAGTGATCGTCGATTGGAGTTCCAACAATCTTTAAGAAACTCGAGGAATTCTGACCAAGTATGGCGCTATGGAATAATCGACAGCACATCAACTGATTAGTCCCAATTTCAGTAAACGATGAAGGCATTGCCGGACCGTAAGTGTATTAATAGAGCGTGCTGTTGGTTCGTCATTATATTAGAGAAGATGCAAAGATTAAGGATGAACAAGATGCTAAGGATAGAACGACGGAGGAATTCGATGGTCTGTCCTTCCATTGACGAATCGTCAGTAAAGTCGTCGATTGAAGACGCGTTTCTAGATAAATTTTCCTTCTTTTAAACACCTTTTAATTTAGGATTTTGTTATTATAAATAGGGTTAAAAACCTCGGTTTTGGGGTTAAGCTTTTCATTATTTATCATAATTTAGTTCTTTGGAATTCATTTTTTAACTTTGGCACTTATATCAAATTTTTGAAATCAATTTACAAGTGAATTTGGCCATTTCAAGTGTTATATCTGGATTTGCTTCAAACTTGTCAAAGTAAGTACATGAATTATTCTTTAACAACCATCAATTGTATATTATTAGGCATGGATAACTAAATCCACAACTGGGGTTGTAGAAACATGGGTAATTAACAATGTAAACCTAGCTAAATAACAATTCTAGAATAGATTCTTGCATATATTGATGATTCTTCAATTTAGAAGTCTTTTTAATGAGTGCACGCGTTAAAACTTGCCCTATTTCTACTTGCTGGACCAAGGGGGTAGTTAATATGCAAATAATTATCAATATAAATTTAGTGGACACTTTCTAATAGGCTAGTTTCAATTAGTGTGAAGTAATAACTTAGCCATACATTTAATATGATGTTTAATATGAGGTAAAGATAAGGGTTAGTAAATAATACACACGTAGATGGACCAAGGTACGGGGTGAAATTATCTAATTGTCGGACCAGGTTATTAGAGATATCGAACTTATCATTTTGCATGCAATACACTAGGAAAAAATTGTTATAGATTTGACTACCACGTTATGAACCAATGGAGAACACTTAAACCATAGTTTTTCTCGTCACTTGATAAACACTAATGTTTTAGTTTTACTACTTGTTTTACTTAGAAATAATTGAAAACTTTTATTTCATGAACCCCCCTCCCCTTTAATGATTTGTTTTTGGAAAGGACTTGAGTAAATTGACGTAATTGTAGATTAAAGTTAAATCTAAACCATTTTGCGCTTGGGCTTGACCCCAACATATAAATTAGGTTCTCTACTTGATACAACCACTTATACTTATTAAGGGAAGTATAATTTGAACGTATCAAATTTTTGCGTCGCTGCTAGGGAAAGTGAATTTTAGATTAATTTTAAGAGCAATTACTTAATTTTAGTCAATAAGTTCCTAAGTTTACTTTGTTTCTTTGTTTTTGTGTATTTAAGGTATAGCTCTAGTTTAGGCCAAGTACACAGAGTCTAGGAGAACCAACACATCTGTTTGATCCAAAATTGAACCGTACAATATGTACAATCAATGATCCACACAATCTTGCTAAACATGGTGATAGGATCAACCGACAACTTCCTCTACCGGTTGATGTTCATAACCAAGTTATGGACGCTTTGAGGAGACAACCTCTTGTCCCACGCCCTCAAGAGTATTATACGGGCAATGTTAACATCGCCAATCCGGATGGACCTCTAGTTCTACCTCCTTTAACACAAGGTCGTTCATTTGTTGTAACTAGTAGTTTAATGCAGATGATCACCGTTAGAGGTTTGTTTTCGAGGCTACCATAGGAGGATCCACATGCTCACATCGCCAAACTGAGGTCAGTGTGCAAGATTTTTGTAGGGTGGCCTAACTTGTACATGGATATCATTGCATTAAGGGTGTTTCCTCTCTCACTGACGGGAGAGGCTGCAATTTGGTTTAGTGAGTTGCATTATAATTCGATGTATCATTGGGAGCAATTGAGGGATGTGTTCCTAGCAACATATTACCCAGTTTCTAAATATCATAACCATAAATATAGGGTGAATAACTTTGTGACATTGCCTGGGGAGTCGTTTAGTAGTTCTTGGGATAGGTTCACCTCATTTGTGAAAAGTCTCCAAAAACACCACCTTGATGATGAATTGTTGAAAGGGTACTTCTATTGGGGGCATGATCATAACAATAATGTATTACTTGATACAATTTCGGGTGGTTCTAATGGTGAGTCCATTATGCAGAGATCGGAGAAAAGTTAAAGAAATATTCTTGAAACAACAAGGTTTAAAAAAATACGAAGTCGTACACTAGCAGAAACACCTTTGCAGTGCAAGCTACACACAACCTGACCAAAAATGAGATTCATGAAGAGATTGCTCAAATGAGGACTGAGATTGGGTTGGTAATAAAACATGTCACTAGGGTGCATAGAATGGGAATGCGGTGAATTATTTGACTAAGCCACCACAACCGGTAGATGAATTTTACCATGAGAAAGACTCCTATGCAGTGAATGAGAAAATGGGAGGGGGGGATTCCGACAAAATGTCAAAGGATCCGATCAAGATAATCGGTGCCAAGGTCAAGGAAATCAAGGTCAGAATTATGGTTATTAAAATCGAGAGGTTCACTATATTCGAGATGGAAACTAGAACCATGACAACAACTTATACCAATGTAACTATTGTAACAGAAACGATCAAAGTGGGCCCTATGTTCCATCTCAAAATTGGCAAGTTGGTCCTAGGAATGGTGGAGGTAGTATGGCGTGAGTTGAGGATATGTTGTGAAAGATGATGAGGAGGTTTGATGCTAGTTATGAGCACGCCAAAGAGTTAAGACGTGATTAAGCTAATATTAGGAAAAAGGTTGATGCATATGCAATCTCAGTCAAGCATCTTGAGTTACAAATGGCCCAATTGTCTTCTACTATGAACCCATGCCAATCGGGTACACTTCCTAGAAATACCGTCCAAAATTCATAAAATGATACACATTGTATGACAGTCACCACTCAAGGGGTTAAGAAAAACATTGATCCAACTATGATGTCTTGCGTAGAAGTTAAGATGAGAGGAGATGATAAGGTAGTGGAAGTTAGTGGTGAGTTGGTAGACAAATCAGGGAAAGAAGCTGACATACCCCAAAAGGTGACTCCTGTTCCTAAACCACCACCTCCATTCCCGCAAATATTGGTGAAAAAGACAGAGAATTGTATATACGCACATTTTATTACTATGTTGAAATAACATTCTATCAATGTCCCTTTAATAAAAGCCCTTGAACAAATGCCCGGTTATTCTATGTTTATGAAATATATGGTCACTGAGAATAGATCGGTTAGTTTTGAGGAAGATGATCGGATGCAATATTGTAGTGTTATTGCAACAAGGTCTCTTGTGCAAAAGAAAGAAGATCCGGGCACTTTCACTATTCCATGTACAATCGGGTTGTTACACTTTTCTAAAGCATTATGTGATCTTGGGGAAAGCATAAATCTTATGGCTAATCAATCATTGAAGAGGCCTTTTGGGATACTCCACAATGTGTTAGTGAAGGTAGAGTAATTTATGTTTCTTACCGATTTTGTGATTCTTGACTGTGAGGTGTACTTTGAGGTGCCTAATATTCCTGCGAGACCATTCCTTGGTACGGGTTACGTCTTGGCTTACATGGAGAAAGGGCTGATGAAGTTTCGGTTAAACAATGATGAAACGACATTCAATAATTGTAGGTCCATGAGGCAGACTGGTGAGCTCCAATCGGTATTTGCGATATCTTATAGTGTTGAGAGTTCTTTTGAGGTACAAATAGAAAAGTGCCTTGGTGTTGAGGCACTAGTGGCAGTGATCATGAATTTTGATAGTAATGGTATTGAATATTATAGTTAATTTGTTGCCGCACTTGATCTAGCTGACGTTCGATTAAAACCAAATAAGTTGGAGTTTGATATGAAGCATCGCGATTCTCAAGCCGCAAAACAATCTATTTAGGAGGCCTTAAATTAGAGCTTAAGGCACTACCACCTCATCTGAGGTTATCTTTTTTGGGAAAAGATGACACTTTACCAGTAATCATTGCCTCAGATTTGAATGTGGAGCAAGTGGAATGTCCTGTAGAAGTGTTAAAAATGTCAAATGAGCTATTGGTTGGACTATTGCAGATGTTTTTGGGATTCCACCCGATATTTGTTCACAAAAAATCCAACTCATGCCCGATCATAAGCAAAGTGTTGAGAATGAAAGATGGTTAAATCCATCAATACAAGAGGTAGTGAAGAAGGCGATTATTAAGTGGTTGGATGCCGGAGTCATATATCCAATTAACGATAGTAGTTTGGTTTCCCCTGTTCAGTGTGTTCCCAAAACGGGGGGAATGAATATGGTCCCTAATGAGAAGAATGAGCTTGTTCAAATGAGGCTGATGACCTGATGGAGAATTTGCATGGATTAGAGAAAGCTTAATGCATGGACTGAGAATGACCATTTCTAGATGCCCATCATGTATCAAATGTTGGATAGGATTGCAGGAAAAGGATGGTATTATTTTCTTGATGGTTGTTCGGGTTATAAAAAAATCTCTATTGCACCAGTGGATCAAGAGAAAACCACCTTTACTTGCCCATATGGAACTTTTGCATTCAAGAGGATGCCTTTTTGGTTGTGTAATGCACCGGCTACTTTTCAGAGATGTATGATGTCAATATTCTCCGATAGGGTGGAAGTCACTATTTATGTGTTTATGGATGATTTTCAGTTGTTGGCTACTCCTTTGAGGGTTGTTTGAGTCATTTGGCTAAGGTTCTCAAAAGTTGTGAAGATTGCAACCTTGTTCTAAATTGGGGGAAATGTAACTTCATGGTTAAAGAGGGTATTGTATTGGGTCATCGCATCTCAGAGAAGGGTATAGAGGTATGTTGAGCAAAAGTTGTGGTGATAGAGAATCTTCCTCAACCCATCTCAATAAAAGTTATGAGAAGTTTTCTTTGCCATGAGGGATTCTACCGGAAGTTTATTTAGGATTTTAAAAAAATTGCACATCCTCATTGCAAGTTACATTATAAAGAATGTAAATTTTATTTTGATAAATCCTTTCTGAAGGCGTTTTGTGAGTTGAAGAAGAAGTTGGTGTCTGCGCAAATTATGATTTCCCCGGATAGAAGTATGCCATTTGAGGTGATGTGTGATGTTAGTGGGATTGCTCTTGGTGTAGTTTCTGGTCAATGAAGGGATAAAATCCTTCACCCCATGAATTACGCCTGTAAGGCCCTTAATGAAGGAAAAATGAACTATACTGTGACTGAACAAAAGCTCCTTGTGGGTGTATTTTCTTTCAAAAAAGATTTCTCCCATTTGCTTGAGACTACATTCATAGTGCATACTGATCAATCTTTTTTGAGATATTTGATGGCAAAGAACACTGTGAAACCAATGTTTATTAGATGGGTATTAATGTTGCAAGAGTTTGATTTCGAAGAGAATGATATAAAAGGGACAATAATTCAGGTTGTCGATCACTTGTCCAGACTAGAGGATGAAGCTATGTGAAAGTTGGGTGAAAAAGGTTGAAATTGATTATACTTTCCCTAATGAACATGTTTTGGCCGCTTCTCATGACTTGATTCCATGGTTTTCCCATTTGAATTATTTGGATATTGATATGGTCCCATCAGACTTGTCCTTTAATCAATGAAAAGTTCATACATGATGTGAAAAATTTCTTTTGGGATGTGCCGCATTAGTATAGGAGTTGTGCTGATGGTCTTACATGTCATTGTGTGCCAAAAGTTCAGATGTTTAGTGTTTTTGTGGCATGCCACTCCTCTCTGTGGGTGGGCATCATAGTGGTAGCCGGACTTCCCATAACATTTTGCAATATGGCTACTATTTGCCAACCATCCACAAAGATGCTCATGAGTTCGCGAAAGCATGTGATAGGTGCTAATGAGATAGAGGTATTTCTAAAAGGCAAGAGCTTCCTTTGAATCCCATTCTTGTAATTGAGTTGTTTGATGTGTGTGGCATTGACTTTATGGGCCCTTTTTTGAGTTCTCATGGAATGAAGTATATTCTTGTGGCGGTTGATTATGTGTCAAAATGGGTTGAATCCATAGCACTTGCAAACAAATGAGGGGAAGAGTATCACCCCGTTCTTGAAAAAAAACATTTTTTCCAGATTTGGCACCCGTAGAGCCATTATTAGTGATGGGGGATCCCATTATTGCAACAAATTTTTCAAATGGTTATTGGAAAAATATAGTGTTCGCCACAATGTATTCACTCCTTACCATCCCTAGACTAGTGAGAAGTTGAGGTGTCAAACAGAGAAATCAAGCAAATTCTTGTAAAAATGGCAAATACTAGTAGAACAGATTGGTCAAAAAGGCTTGATGATGTTGTTTTGTCTGAGCATACAACATACAATACAATCATAAGTGTGTCTCCATACCAACTTGTATATGGAATGGCTTGTAACTTACAGGTTGAGTTAGAGCACTAGGCTATGTGGGCGATGATGAAATTGAAGATGGATTGTAATGAAGCAGCGAAAAAAGGATTAAATCAGTTAAATGAGCTTGATGAGTTTCGATTTAAGGCATATGAATGTTCAGCCCGCTACAAAGAAATTATGAAGATGTACCATCACAAAAAGATCGAGAAGCACGAAATTGCGGTTAGGGACTTGGTGCTTTTGTTGAAATCTAGGTTGCTCTTATTTCCAGGAAAACTAAAGTCCAAATGAACTGGTCCATTCTTGATCAGTAAATTGTTCCTTCATGATGTGGTTGAGTTGGAGAACAAGAAGGGTGCAAAGTTTACGGTAAAAAGGCAAAGAATCAAAATCTTCCCCGGGCATGCCAAAAATGCAAATGAAGTGGTTGAGGCTTACCATCTTAATGAAGTCTAAGTAACCAATAGTCTTCCAATGTGCTCCGACGTTAAATCAAGCGCTCATTGGGAGGCAACCCAATGTGTATCCTCCAGCCAACAATAGGTATTTCTTGTTTTTGTGGGAATAGTTGCATTCTTTCAGTTTTTAATCAATATCATGTGTGAATTTGCTTTTATTTCTTGTAGTCTATTGTCTAGAGAGTAGTTTAGGGTCCTTGTCTAAAAGCTGTAAAGGATACACAAAAAGAATGGCTTATTGGGTGCTCAATGTGCAGGTACTAAACCAAAGGAAATCTAAAGAAATTAGTTTGGTGCACTAATCTACTGACCAATTGAAGGGTCGTCGTTCCATCGACGGACTGACGTTGGTGTCCATGGATCCCAGGTATGATTTTCAATGTTGTATAAGTTAGGGAATACTCAACGAAGTAGTCGATGGACCGTCGAGTGACTTACGGTCTGTTGATGGGGAATTGTAAGTTCCACAAGAACCATGACCTGACCTGACCCGACTGGCTATATATTAAAAATCACCCGTTCAGTTACTCACCACCTTTTCAAATTTCTCCCCCAACCTTTTCTGTCCCATTATTCAATTATTCCCCCATTCACTCCCACATTGATTCCATCACAATTCCTCTCTAATTTTTCACTCGCTCACCTTCTACAAGTTCCCAAAAACCTATCCTCCCAAATTCCCCATCCATCTCTTCTATTTTATTGTCGGTGTTTAAAGGCAGGCTTGTCACCTGTTGCGTAGTTAACCCTCACATTCAATCCACTACAGCGTACATGTATCTCATTCTCATCCACTCAATGAATTATGATTCATTTGTATGAGACAATGATTAGATTGTATGTGGGTCTTGACTTAGGGACAAATTAACAGAATTAACTTGTTAAAATTGGGTTCCTTGTCCCTCAGAATGATGGAAAGTTAATGGTTTGGTGGTGCTAGCGGTCTAAATAATCTGTGAATGTTGTTTGATTTGTTGTTTTCGACTAAGGTCTTTATAATGGCTTAGAATCTAGGATCAAATTTGGAATATTCGAAGCCCTAGGAATGATGAAGTTGTTTGATGAATTCTATTGAAAGTTGTGTAGATGTGCATAAAATTGTCTATTTGTGGGGGGCAATGGATGTCTAAAAACCCAATCTTCTGCTGACAGTACATACTCCGTCCATGGATTTTCGATAGATCGACAGACTGTCGATGGGGTCCGTCGATATCTGCACCACGTATTCATTTAACTCTAGGACGACTAAAGTAGACTATGATCCATCTATTTATCGATGGGTTGTTCTTCACATTCATCGTTTCTAACTGAAACCCTGTATTCTGGAGTTTTATGAATTTTTTCTTAGTTTCCAACGATGGAAGTGGACTGTCCGTTGATTCATCGATGGGACGTTCTGTAAAACTATCATTTCTAACAATGACTTATGTGGACCTGTGGCTTCTAAAATTTGCTATGGGTCAATCGACGGACCCTATCGATGGACCATCATTTTATCGATGGACCGTCGATTGTGCCCGTCGACCTGTTTTGCAGTTCTGCACTTTTACTTTTCTTTTGTTCAAAATTTTGTTTTTTTTTCTTTTGTGTGTGTAGTATGATAACAAGCTGGCGTTTGTATATTCCAGGGGACGGACCAAGTCTTTTGCAACATCCCACTGTTATATTGGCTAGTCCTATGATGGGCGAGTTACCTAATATGTTCCCTCAAGAACCCAGACCCTTACATATGCTGCTCTAACCACTCGGGGCACGCCCAATAAGGTGGTGCCCGGCGTAGTCACTGCCTCCTAGATTGATGTGGAGGGCACACTGAACGGCATACAATCTAGGTCTGCCACGGGTTTTGGAAGAGCGTTTGGATCCGAGGAGGCTTCTGGTTCTTAGTCGGCCCACTCTATACGGTTCAATGACTCCACTGCCTCAAGTTTCGGCTCATAAGGAGCCACTGTTACGGATGCACCTGCACACCATGCCTCGTCTAATAAGGACAGGAGTTTTGAATTTGCTCTGGTACTATGGCATGAGAATCTTGCACCGGTTGGTGATCAGCCTAACCGGTGGTGCGTACAAGGGTAACACTAGATATACAGGGATGCTAAGCTTCTCAATTATAAGGGTGTCATGACTCGGACTCTGACAGTTGAGAGGCAGGTTCTTTCAATGAGTCTACACATTGTCCCTGCAATACATGACATATTCACTTGCCACCAGCTCGAGTTGATGGCTAGGAGTGTGGGACGCTACAATGAAGATTTGTGCGCAAGTTCTACGCTTCTTACGGAGCGAGTCCTAGGGGTTCTTTGGATTGGTGTTCTAATCCCGCCAAACAGGCACCACTTTCATATGTTCGAGTCCATGGCTTCAGGGTTGATATCTCTGTGCCTACCCACTTGTCGTTTCTCATATGGTGTAGATACAGATGCCAACAAGGTCCCCTCACCCCCGAGTTTTACTATAGGTTGGATGTGATTAAGAAGGACCATTTCCAGCGACAAAAGAATGTCAGAGAGACTACAAAGAGGTGGATTCCCCAGCACATATCCGTAGACCGTGAGGATGCATACTGGGTGTTGGACCCCAGAAGCGTTATCAATAAGGACAACCTCACATTTGTGGCCACGTTCATCTGGCTTTTTGTCCCCCACCGCCTCTCTCCCATATCTGTAGACAACATACTTACGTGGCATATAGCGGTTTTGGTTGCTCCTATGGTCGCCGGATTTGAGATTGATTTTTAGAGGTTTTGCTATCTATCATCCATGAAAGGGTTTTTAAGGCCTCGGCCACTTACCCTTTTCCCTATATGATTTTAGAGTTGTGCAGGGCTAGTGGAGTGCCCATTTGGCATATAGATGTTCCCGGTACGATCTATAGGGACACTGGACATAGGTCTCTTCAGTGATGAGGCTAAAAAGGCGGTACCCAATAGAGGGACCTGAGTAGATGAGCAGCCATTGGGTAAGAACCTCATAGATACCATAGAGCAAGCTCGATACTGCTTCTTCAGAGACTATGGATACCACAAATGATTGAGTCTGCCCTGGGCACTAGTGGAGCACCGAGATCCTCCTGTTCTACACCATCATCAGCACTGGTCCCGAATGCTAGGGTCCTGAAGCTAGAGGACCAGATACCCACATTGATGCACCATATCGTGCCTTGGATGCAAATGTCTACTGCCGAGGCAGAGGAACAGATCTAAAAGAAGGTTGCTCAGCAGACTGAGAGGTGGATTCAGGAGGTCCACAAACTCGTCAATGCTTTTGATTTGAGAGTCCTTGCACAGCCAACACCAATATTGATTTGACGACTCTCATGGATGACATTGCTGTGGACACTACTGATGGTATCCCTACTACTGATCGAGCGGGTTTTCAGAAAATGGACCCGCCAACTTATTGATCTTTGGTGCTATGCGCCTCAGGTTTGCATGCTTTCTTGTTCAGGGTGGGGTAAGTGGAAAGTAAGTGCTAGGGTGAAGTCTGAGTAGCCCAACTTACGATCCTTTCTTGGGGATTCTTGCCTGCGTTTTTTTGCCCCAAGAGAATTGTTATATTTCTATTGAACCGACATGTTTAGTATCTTGTACAAAGTATGAATGTCAAATCAGAAGCTTGATGGCTAAATACGATTGATATCCCATCCTAAGGAGTATGTTTGCATGTTAGGCATAGTGAATGTGGAATGTGTTAGCTATAAGCATGACATAGAGATACACCATTGCATGACCCTAATATAACTCTCGAACGACGTGTCCGATAATCTGGTAAGGTAATGAGGTGTTATTAGTGTGGGAGAAAAGTTTATTATTCCACTATTGGTACCTAGCTACAACTTGCCGGTAAGTCCTGCAAAAAGTAATTTGCGTTATACAATTATGAAATGTTCATAGGCCCTTGTTCAGACTAGCAATTCTTAGGGCTAAATAAAAGAAAACCAAATAAAATTGATCCCTTTTTTATCCAAATATTTTAAGCTTACAATGGAGCTTTCTTTTCTACCCCAACTCATTTTCCCTGGGTATAATGTGTTTGTCTTGGTCCCTCCTTGGACATGTGCACCTCAACTTAGGCCAAAAGCATAAGTTTAGGGTGGCTAATGCAGAAACCGATCTCGTCTTGGCCCTGGCCTAAACATGGGTATTGTGTACCTCGACTCATGGAAAAGCCATAAGTTAAGAGTGTCTATTATGAGTAATATTCCGAAAAGTGGGATTTAAAGGATTAATGTGAAAGGAAAAAGAAAATGAAATAGTGAAGAAGAGAAGTGACTCAATCAATTTAGAAATCAAGTGAAATTTTTTTTTTAAAATTAAAATAATAACAATAAAAAAAATTAGTGCTTAAAGAAAAGTCATTTCCACAAAAGGAGAAATAAATAAGAAAACAGGGCAAAGAATACAAGAAAAGGAAGAGAATGGCATAATAGACAATGCAAGAGGTAGGATGCTTAGTCGTAATGTTAAGAAGGGCAACAAGTCACTAAAATGTATCCATATGTACTATACCTAACCCTGAGTCTATGTTACAAGCCAAGAAAGTCATATAATGATCCTAAGAGTCTAATATGGTGAACTTAAGCAGTGAAAATAAGGGCAATCCTATGGAGAGAAGTACCAACTAGGTGTGAAATTGTTTTGAGTATGAGTGTTGACAAATGAACCTTATACCCAAATCGAAAATCACTGAGAAAAAAGGGAGGATATCTTTTGAAGTGAGAACACTAGCTGCATTATTGGAAACTTGGTGCCTTTGTGAGAGAAAAAGAGTACAAGTGTCGGCGTGGTGAGTCTGTGTAATTGAATAGTCCACATGAATGATCCTAATGAGCCTTAGAGTTAAATCCTGCATTAAACCAATTAAAATAGTTGAGATTGATAGCTATATTAATGCAAGAGATTAAAAGAGGATACTTTTGTACAAATGTGTTGTGGTGAGTCATATTGTGTCGCTTGAGGTCAAACAACAAATTTAAGTTGAGGTTGTTGATATACCGCTGTTTCACGGTACTCTCCATTATTTTCCCTAAAGTTTAGTGTGTGTCTAGGGCCTTTTTCTAGTAATTTTAATGTGTTATATCTATGTTTTGCAAGAAAGTTGTCCAAAGTGGAAATGTAGAAGATTGTGCAAAAGAGGTGACCCATGAATCCATTGTTGGTCCGTCGTCCCATTGACGATCCGTAGGTGGTGATCGCCGACTGAGGTCCAAGCATTTGGAAGAAACCCGGGGAATTTTAACAATGTTTTATTCTATAGAAGGATCAACGGTCCGTCGATTGATGAATAGACTGTCCAGGCAAACTATCAATCAAATTAGAGATTAGTCAAGTACCCGGTGTTGAAGAAATAACTATGTATGGAACAACAAAGGCATCGACGGACCGTCAGTATATCAACGGACCGTTCTTTTTGTCCGTCTATTAGATTAGAGAAGATGAAAGGATGAAGGATGAAGAAGATGCTAAGCATAGAAAGACGGAGGCACTCAATGGTCTGTCGTTCCATCGATGGACCTTCAGTGGAGTCGCCCACTGAAGACATGTTTCTAGAAAAACTTTCCTTATTTTGAAATTCTTTTAATTTAGGATTTTGTTATTATAAATAGGGTTAAAAAACCTAGGTTTTGGGTTAGCCTTTTAATTTTTTTCATACTTTAGTTCTTTTGAATTGACTTTGAAACTTGGGCAATTATATCTAATTTCCAGATAAATTTACAAGTGAATTTTTCTAGTATTAGTGTTATTTTAAGATTTTCTTCAAACTTGTCAAAGTAAGTACATGAATAATTTTTTAACGACCATGATTTCTGTATCACTAGGCATGGATATCTAAATCCACATTCTAGAATAAATTCTTGCATGCATTGATAATTTTTTTGTTTGGAAGTCTTTTTAACGAGATCAAGCATTAGAACTTGCCCTATTTCTACTAGGCTTGTTTAAATATCTAATAGGCTAGCATTAGAACTTGCCATATTATCAACGACAGCAAACATTAGAACTTTCCCTATTATCAACATAGATTTACAGTACAATATCCAATAGGCTAGTTTCAATCGGTGCGAAGTAGTAACTTAGTCATACATTGAATATGATGCTTAATATGATGTAAAGTTAAGGGTTAGTAAATTATACTCACGTAGACGAACAAAGGTAAGGGGTGAAATTCTCTAGTTGAAGGACCAAGGAATTAGAGATATCTAACTTATCATTTCGCATGCAAGACACAAGGAAACAATTGTTATATCTAGGATTATCGCGTAATGAACCTATGAGGAACACTAACACCCTTTTTTTTCTAATCACTTAATAAACACAAAAGATTTAGTTATGCTACTTGTTTTACTTAGAAATAATTGAACACTTTTGTTTCATAACCCCCCTCTTTAATAAATTATTTTCGGAAAGGACTTGACTAAATAGACGTAATTGTAAACTAAACTTAAGTCTAAACCATTTTCCTTGTGCGATTGACCCTAACCTAACAATTGGGTTTTCTACTTGATTCGACCGCTTATACTTGTTTAGGGAAGTATAATTTAAGCGTATCAAAGAACCACTTAGTTGAGGCTGCAGCATGAGAGGCTGAGGCCGACATGATGTCCCGTTACCCTCATCTATTTGATAACTAAGGTTAGTTATTCCTATTCATAGTGAAATTTAATGGTTTATTTGAAGTTTCCTTGATTCTTGGTAAGATAGTAGATTTTATGCTTTGTTTAAAGTGAATTACAGTGGTTTATGTCAATTGAAATGAAAGTTTTCAAGAAATGCTATTTTACTTGATTTGAACTTATGAGTTGTAATTTGGTATATTGTGCCTTCATGAGTTGTATTGAGAATGATGGTATGTGTTGAAGAAAGCTTTGGCATAAGTGAAAAAACATGTAATGAATGTTGAACTCTTATGTGTTAAAAGTGCTGTTTGAGTTGCAATTTGTAAAAAGGTCATGATGTTATGTTAATTTGAATTGTAACTCAAGTTTTGATATGTTGTTTTTGGTAAGGCTGCTAGTCTTGAGTCTATTCCTTCCTTTCAAAGAATTTTTATATCATTCGGGGACGAATATTTCTAGGGGGGAATAATGTAATACTATCAAAGTCTAAAGACTAATCTAGGCCCTAAAATGATATTCTGAAAGTTGTAACACTGTTTTAAGCTCAAAAATAATGTATATAAGTCATTCAGGAAGTTTTAGAATCAAAAAGTCAAGGAACGTCCATGACGTCCGAAAACTAGTTCAAGAGGTCCTAGCGTTCCTTAGTCTATTTGACAATGTTTTAAGAGTCAAAAAATGATAAAATTTGGTGAAAAGGTGTCTAACACACATAAAAAAATTTTTAACATCAAATAATACAGGTGATACTTCCCAAGGACCAACAAAAGGGACCTTGAGAAGGACCCTTCCTTATTGACTAAAAGCTGTCAAAAAATAGTATCGTCTTCTATTCCCAACCAACGAGGCGTAGGCCAATAGATGGGGCATAAATTTCCACCGTCGATGGTACCTTATTTAATATATTTGAGGGGTAATTTTGGCAAGTCTCTGAAAGAAAGGACGCACGTGAAGCATGGAAGGGACATTGATCGTCGACTGACCTACGGCCTTGTAGGTCGGGGTCTCGTATATCAGGTCACTGCTTTGGATTCCATGTTTTAATTAGACCATTTAGTTAATTGGGTGGTTATTTAATTATTTAGGTATTAATGGAGGTCTAATTAAGTTAATTAATGAGTTATATTAAACCCCTAACCTAATTAAACTAACCCAACTCTCATATTTCCCAAAAACCGAATTGCTCTTCCTTCTCTCTTCTTTCTCTTACCCAAATAGAAGAACTTTATATAAAGTCTAAGTAAAGGTATATGGAATCAAGTATGGGTCTTTTATTCATCTTTATTCATCAATTAACTCGGTATGTGATTCCTTTCACCTTTGGGATTCTTTCCCCAAAGGGTTCTTCCAAAAATTGATTTCAAAAAGATGAGTTTCAAGTGAGTTTTCTTCTATTACGAATTTCATCTTCAAAATTTCCATGTTTATTATTTATTTTGGTTAAGATTATTATATTATGATGTACTATGATTTAATTATGATAGTTCTTGATGACTTAACCTTGGTTATGAAGTAGATCATGAATTTGACCCAAATCCCTAACCCCATGTTATGAACTAGTGATGACTTGTTGTGTAGTGATTTACTTGTCTTCCATATTGTGTTGATGAATATTGTGTGATTATATTAAACGTAATGTTTGATTTAATTTGATGGATGATGGCTAAAGCTTTGATGATGGCTTGTGAAGGAGATTGAGGTAAGTCTTGTGATCTCAATCCTTTACTTCAATTATGAATTCTTTTGTTTAGTGATGAAGTTATACGGATGAATAATGTATGATGAGATTTATTAGGGTTTGTATGATGTTTAATTGTAATGTCTATAATTACGACTTGTGAGTTGTTGGCTAGGAAATAATGACATAAGGGTGGTGAGTAATTTGCCTATGTGCCATGTCATAATGCGTTTATGTAAATGTGTTAACCTCATATGTGTGAATTGTAATGAAAGGTGAATACTCATGCAATCCCAATTGAAATATGATGATGACTATATAAGGGGTAGACCCTATGACCTAAACTAATTGATGATTATTAATGGAAGACATTTAAAAAATAGACTCTAGCTTAGCACCTAGTGAAGTAGAAGTGAGTTTCCCTTCCCACATATGGAATGTAGGATCACAATGAGCTCCTGCGATTGGAGACGATAATGCATCTACCATAAAGAGGGTACCAATTACATATACTCGTTCTTGAACTGTGTTACTATATAACTTAAAAAATGAGTTATGGTGTCTAGAGCCTCATGATACGCTCAAACTTACTTCTCAAATAAGAAGTAAAGTGGTCATGTCAAGTAAATAACCCAACTAGTGAGGTTGGGATCGTTCCTACGAGGAAAATAGTCTAGACTTAACTTCAATCTATTATTACTATTGTTCAGTCAATGACTTCCTTGGAAAGTAAAAACAATAAAAGGGGGGTTTCTATTTCAAGATGAATGAAAATAACTAAAGCAATTGAAAGAGACACTTAACAGCTTAGAATGTTGGATTTTAATCAATTAATTAAAGTAACTAGGGTTTACGTGTTCCCCACAGGTTCATAACTTGATAATTCAAACTATAAAAATTCTTTCAAAGTATCTTGCATGTAAAGTGATAAGTTATGTATTTCTAAATCAATGGTCTGGCATCTAGAAAATCTCACTCCGCACCTTGGTCAGGCTACGTGTGTTACTATCCTAACCCTTATCTTTACCTCATATTAAACATCGTATTCAATATTTGACTAAGTTATTACCTCGTACCAATAAATACTAGCCTATTAGATAGTATACACTAAGTTTATGTTGATAATTTTTTTCCTATTATCTACCTCCTTGGTCCGACAAGTAGCATTAATGCGAGTTCTAACGTTGGCCATCCGTTAAAAAGACTTCTAAGCGAAAGAATTATTAATACATGCAAGACACTATTCTAGAATCGTTATCTTAGTTAGGTTTTATCTCATTATTTGCCTATGATTCCCACAACCCTAGTTATGGAGTTTAGTTACTCATAGACATAATCACAATATTCAAATATATTAAATAAGAATTCATGTACTTACATCAATGAGAAAGAGTCAAATCCGAATGTTAGCTTGATTAATCACCAATAATCACTTGCAAGAATCTCAAAGTAATCAACAATCTCACAAAAATTCTAATGATTCTCAAAAGTCTAACAATACAGTGTCTACTAATATGATGTCTGACAATACGGAGTCTAACCTTATAAACGAGGTTTTTCAAACTATTTATAAAAAATAAAAAAATAATTAAACAAGGACTCTATTTGCTAGAAATCTGCCAAAACGCAGCTGGGTCGACGGACCTCGCGACGGATCATCGGGGTCACGACGGACCGTCATGGACTCCGTCATCCCATACTTATGCAATTTCTTCTGTTGCTCTCTTCATTACCCTCGACAGGAAATATGACGGACCGTCATAGGCACAACGGTACATCGAGGGTCTTCGTTCCAAAACCCTTCAACTCTTGGAATATGGGTACTGGATTACTTCTCTGAACTTCATGACGAACCTGCAGGACGGACCGTCATAGACACCACGGACCGTCACACTTGGTCAGACTTCACCATCTTCCTTCAGTAGCTGCACTACGCCGCCACCTACGGACCGTCACAAGCACGACGGACCATCACAAGCTTTGTAGGTGGTCTTTTCTGCATTTCTTCGCTCAAAATCTCCGCATTCATCTTTGGACAGATTTCCTGCAAAATAAAGAGAAACTTATATAAACATTAACATAAAAAGGATTTTGGACAAACTAAACTTGAGGAAAAGGTATTAATAATATCGTGAAACCACGGTATATCAACACACTCAACTTAAATTCGTTGTTTGACCTCAAGCGACGCACTATAACTCAATAAAAAATCTTTGTACAATAGTATTTATGTTTTATTCTTTGCAATCATTTGGCTATCAATCCCAATTAATCTCATGAAATCTATGCATACTATCACTATTAGGCTTGAATTATGTGGGATCAGAACATGACACAGACTCACCATGCACTAACACCATAAGCTTGCACTTATTTTCACTGCCTTAAGTTCGCTATATAACCCTTAGGATCACGATAGGACTTTCTTATATTGTAGCATAGGCTCAGGGTCAGGTAGGATATACTTAGGTATACTTTAGTGACTTTTTTCCCTCCTTGACATATCGGCTAAATCTACCACTTTCTATCATTTTATCTCGCCCAGTTTCTCATATTCTTTCACCTTGCTATTTTCCCTTCTTTATTCATTTGTGTAAGTGACTCTCTTCTTTTCTTACTTGTATTTCTTGTATATTTTTCTTTTTCTTTACTTTTGTTTAAACTAATTCTTGAGTCACTTTACTTTTGTTCTTTCTCTCTCTTTGTTCTTTGAACCCCACTTTCCAGAGCATTCCTTTTAATAGTCACCCTCAACTCATGGCTTTGCTATGAGTCAAGGTACACAATACTCAAAGATAGGTCAGGGCCATAACGAAGGTTGTTTACTGCATTAGACACCCTCAACTTATGCTTTTGGCATAAGCTGAGGTGCACATGTCAAAGGAGGGACCAGGGCCAACACATTATTCCCAAAAAGAACAGTTGGGGTGAAAAAAAAAAGGTCTAATTTAAGATCAGATCATTTGGATCAAAAAAGGATAAATTACATTTGGTTCTCTTTTATTTAGGCTAAAAATAGGCTATCTTGAATAAGGGCCTATGATCCTTTCCTAATTGTCTATTACAGCTTACTTTTAGCAGGACTAAACAGACAAGTTCTAGCTGAGTACAGATAGTGGACTATTCAAATCATCCTCACACTCACTTGACATCTCATCACTCCACTGGATTATCAGACACCTTGTTCGAATTTTAGACTTCGGGTAAGGCAATGGTGTTCCTTTATGCCTTGCTTAGAGCCACACATTTATGAGCTACTATACCTAGTCATGCATCATTTTCCAATTTATTAGGATATCATTTTAGCATCATGCTCCAGAGTTAAACTATGGACGAAAGATATAGACAAGCAGGTTCAACAGAAAAAGTAATGAGTCTTTTGGGGGAAAAGAACACAGGCAAGAAAACCCTGAAAGAGGATAGTGAATTGGGCTACTCATACTTCACCCTAACACGTACTGTCCATTTACCCCACCCCCAACAAAAAAAACATACAATTGTCCCCAATGAATAAAAATTTAAATACTAGTGTGGTTGGTAAAGCAAACATGTGGCACAAATCGCCGTCGATCAGCAAGTTGGTGGGTCTGGTTCCCCGGCACCCATGTCCTCTGCGATTTGGACACCCTCAGTGGTTTCCTCATCAATAACCGCACTATCAGTAGTGCCTCCTGCTATCTCTACAACTCGGGAGCTAGACGCCCCAGCCGCTAACTCTGATGCTCCTTTTTCCGTGTTCGCGCCTTGTCCCCTACTTGACCCCTATGCCTCTTGGCATGCTCTCGAGGGGGAGGTGTTGGAATCTTTGAAGTAGCGAATAGGGCCGCGAACATTGTGTCTTCAGCAGGCTCGACAGAAGGGGCCTGAGACTCCGGCACCCTAGCCTCTAAGATCGTGTCAATAACAGCGTGAAGGCTCTCGACCACAGTCTGAAGAGTCGACACATCCACTGGAGGGGCTGGCCGGGCTAGCACCCGCAACTCAAAGTCATCCAATTGCTGGTCAACCTCAGCGATCTTTCGCTCTTTATACAAGACCATTTTTTGCTCTAAGCGCTCTTCTGACTCAGTAATAGACTTCAGCTTCCACGGCTTGATATGATGCAGAAATGTAGCCATTTGCGCCTCTAATTTTTGGACCCTAGCAAGCGACACCAGCACCGGTAGAGGGGATATGCGAGAGGAGCTCGGGGCAGTGCTACTACCCTGGATAGACTCTTCTGGGGTAGTGTCAGTTGACGCTGCCTTTGTAGTCATGCGGGCCTAGGCTACCGTATCAGCAAGATAATCAGAAAGTGGGGGCAGCACTGGACGGGGCCCTCTGCGTGGAGATAACTCATTGGCCTCATCTCTGATGAAGCCGACGTTAATAGTGCCCTGCCGGGTCTTGAGCTGATCGACGTGCCATATAGGCACACCTGCGGACCTGTAGAGAGAAAAGATCATGCACGAAAAAGGGTAAGTAGTTGTGACCTTGAAAGCCCTCTCGTGCATGACTGCCTGTAGAAGCCACACGAAATCCACCTCGAACCCGGCTATCATCGCCGCCATCAACACTTCTCGATCCCATGTAACGATATTATTTGCGGCTGTGAAGGAAAGGCAGTGGCGAACAATCAGTCACAAGAACTTCACCATGAAAGTGAGGTTAGCCTTCTTGATGGCCCCTGTTGCTCGTTCACCCAATCGGCACCCTCTCCATCAATTGACAGGTGCAGGGCCATCCACCTCTTGGTGGTCTCTCTCAGCGATGGCTCGCGCAGAAATTGGCCATCTTTAACAATCTGCCATCGGTAGTCAAACTCGGCATTGAGAGGGGTTCGAGTAGCATCAACACCTTCGCCGTATAGAAACCGGTGGATGGCAGGCAGGGAAATGTCGACCTGCGTGCCCCGTAGTCGGAACTGCTCATGTGGGGCCTGTTTATCAAGGGAAGCCAGCCTATCGATCTGTGATCAGAGAGTCGCTACATAGGATCCGTACAACTCTCTGACCATTTCTTCACTTAAACGTCCCAACGGACGTGCTGCCCACTAAAGGCGATACCTGGTGAAGAGATTGTGGATCTCAGGCATCGTCGGGAGACTCCCTGTAAGGACCCGCTGCTCAAAGGTGAGTGTTCGAGTCATAACTCCTCTGTCAATCAGGAACTTGGCGTCAGAGAAGAGTTGAAATTGCACGTCGACACATCACTGGTTCGGCTGGTCAGTGGCTGGGGTGGAGGCCTAAGCTGGTGAACCTGATGTGTATTCTGAACTGTCAACCTCATCAGACGAGGTCGATAGTGCAGCGGTGGCGGGTGCGAGAACCGCAGCAGAGCCGGAGGCTTCCATTGACCAGGAAACTCCTAAGGAGCAAGACACTCCTTCTTCATTTGTGGCTGACCTAGATGGTGTGCCGGTCATTGTGCGCTCCTCATCAGACTGGGAGGCAGTAACTACACTGGACGCCACCTTTTTAGGTGTGGCTATAGGAGTATGTGAAGCACAGGCAGGGGTGGAAGTGCCTAGGGGCACATACTCGGGGTCACACTCATCGTCAGAGCCAATGACCATGGGGGAAGATGGGGCGACAGAGTTCGATCGCCCGCGTGCATAGATTCGATCTTACTTGGTTGCCATAGTAGATACTACCTGTAAAGGATCAATATTAGTACTAGTAGTGGAAAACAAGACAAGCAAAACTACACAAAAAGAAAAAAAATTTAAAATAGTATGTCATTTCTATAGTAACAGTGACACACGACAGGCCTGGTGACGGCACGTCGTGACTATGACGGATCTTCATGGGGTTCGTCGTGTGTTACTTAGACTATGTATATATGGAGAACTCTGAATGAGAGTCTCTTACAAGTATGACGGTTTGTGCAGGACAGACCGTCACTGGTACGACGGTCCATCGTAGGTGTACGTGAGAGGACACTTAAAAAAAATATAGAGATCCTTAGGAGAGTGGTTTCTGACAACCAGAACGGTTGTGCAGGGCAGACCGCTGTAAAGACGACGGTCCCTCACATGTTTCCGTTGAAGGACAATTAGAAAAAGTGAGAGACCCTTAGGAAGAGGGTCTCTAACAACAAGAATGGTTGTGCAGGACGGACCGTCGTGGGTATGACGGTCCGTCACATGTGTCCGTTGAAGGACACATAGAAAAAGATGGACAGTGGGGTGTTAGGGATTTTGGAATGGACCCCATGACGGTCCTTCATCAGGGTCTCGTTCTGTAGATCAGTGAAAGAACTGGGGGCACCCCATGCATCCCCGATGAACCCAAATCGAAATTGTGGTGTTTTGGACCTAAATTTGTCTAACCCAACTACCTAGGAAACAAGCTATTCAAAAGCACTTATGTCTAGGGTTGTAAACATAGCAGTTTATAATATTTTTAACCTACATTAGGCATAATCTTATATATAAGAAACGAATATATCACAAAGAACTAAGCTAATACTACTTAATAAACAAAAATGTAGGATAAATGAGTAGAAATTAGAGACACATACCTTAGAATTGGAGAAAAACAAGATGGACAAGTACTCGGTGACTAGGAAGACACCCACAGCAGCAACTCCGACTAGTTGGTTATTACTTTTGGGCTTTGGAGGATTTCGGGGGAACAATGATCGGTTGGTAGAGGGAGAGACTTTGGAGGTTGAAAAGTGAGGGAAATAGGCGGAATAATGAAGGAATGGGAGTGAAATGACGGGTTGGGGGAGTTTAAATGGTATGATTATATAAAAAAACTCTAGCCGGGTCGGGTCGAGTACGCCTCATTAATGACGCGATGATTCCCCGACGATGGTCCGTCGCAGTTGTGACGACCCGTCGTTGGTTCCGTCGTGTGTGCCCTAGTTTGGAAATAATAGAAAGACGTACCAGGTATGACGGAGGCATACGATAGTCCGTTACAGGCGCAACGGTCCATCGATGTATCCGTCAGTGACTGATGTAGAGTAATTTTCTTCAGAATTTCTTGGTGATGTCCCTGCAAATTTAAAAATCCATTAGTAGAAAAATTCTACCATTACTAAAAAGACTATAAGTATTGTGTTGCCTCCCAACAAGTGCCTGATTTAATGTCGCGGCACAACTGGGGACACTTGATTACTCAGACTTCATCAAGATTGTATGCCTCTATCACTTCATTCCCCGATGCTTTATGCCCAAAATAGAGTTTTGTTCGTTCTCTATTCATCTTAAACCGCACTCCCTCTTTGGCTTTTAACTCAACTTCTCCATGAGGGAATACTTGGGTAATCAGGTAAGGGCCAGTCCATTTGGACTTGAGCTTGCCCGGAAGACAAGGCACCCCAGAACTGTCTACAAGCACCAAATCCCTAACCCTAAACTCTTGTTTTGCTCTTTTTTCTTCATTCTCTTTCTTAATCTTTTCTTTGTGGGATATGGCTGATACAGATTGGAGCTCACCACTCTGCCTCATGGTCCTACAAACGTTGAAGGTCTCTTCTTCATTGTTCAACTGAAATTTCATCTGCCCCTTTTCCATAAAAACTAAGGCTCTACCTGTAGCAAGGAATGACCTCAACTTTTACTAGCACATCATGGAGTATCCCTATAGGCCTTTTCACCGTCCGATCAGCCATCATTAGCCGCATCACCGTGGGTTTTGGATCCCCCAAACCCAACTTCTTATAGATCGACAGGGGCATGAGATTTATACTTGCCCCCAGATCACATAATGCTTTTGCAAAATGTAATGACCCACCTGTACAAGGAATAGTGAAGGCACCCAGATCTTCTTTCTTTTGTACGAGGGATCTTGTAGCAATAGAACTACAATGCTGCAGTCTATCATCATCCTCAAAAGAGAACGATCTTTTCTTTGTAACAAGATCTTTCATAAACTTGGCATAACCGAGCATTTGTTCAAGAGCTTCTACCAAAGGGACATTAATAGAAAGTTGCTTGAGCATTGTTATAAAACGTTGATATATACCATCCTCGGTCTTTTTCACTAATCTTTGAGGGAAGGGTGGTGGTGGCCTAGGCATGGGAATTACCTTCATAGGGACTTCTGCATCTTTTCCATTGCTTTCCTCTGCTTCACCACTACCCTTTACCACCTTATCATCATCATTTCTCAAATTTTCCTAATTAGATGGCATAGGTGGGTCAATGGTTTGCTTACCACCCCGAGTAGTGATTGCCATACAGTGTGCATCATTTTTTGGATTTTGGACAGTGTTTCTAGGAAGAGTGCTTGGTTGCCGTGTGTTCACTGTCGCTAATAATTGGGCCATTTGCAATTAGATCTATTTAATCGATATTGCGTGTGTATCAAATTTTTACCCAATACTAGCTAAATCACCCCTTAACTCTTTAATGTGCTCATCACTAGCATCGAACCTCCTCATAATTTTTTGCAACATATCCTTAACTCGCGCCATACTATCTCCAACATCACTAGGAGTAACTTCACGATTTTGAGGAGGTACATAGGGACCATTCCTATCATTTCTGTTACCGTAGTTACCCATGCTGAAGTTGTTGTCGCGGTTGTAGTTTCCATCTCGGACATAATGACCCTCACGGTTATAGTTACCATTTTTCCGGCCTTGGTTCCCTTGACCTTGGCGCCAATTATCTTTATTTGGGCCTTGGGCGCTCGGTCGCAAACCCCCCGTCTGCTCATTTACCGCATAGGTGTCATCCGCATAATAGCATTCATCATTAGGTGGCGGTTGTTTCGATAAATAGTTGACTGCATTTATATTTTCTACACCCCAGTGACATGCTTTAATACTAACCCAAGCTCATTTCTCATCTGAGCAATTTCTTCATGAATCTCATCTGTGGCTGGGTTGTGAGTGGATTGCATTGCGAAGGTGTTTCTCCCAGTATCAAACTTCCTAGTACTCCAAGCTTTATTGTTCCGGGAGATTTTCTCTAATTATTCAGCAATCTCAGCATAAGGACACTCCCCAAAAGATTCACCTTCTATAGCGTCAAACACCGCTTTATTATTATCATCCTGTCCCCGATAGAAGTATTCCTTCAGTGAGTCATCATCTATAGAGTAATTTGGAAAACTTCTCAAGGATGAGGTGAATCTATCCCAAGAACTACTAACTGACTCTCCTGGTAGTGACAGAAAGTTATTTACTGTGTCTTTGTGGTTTAGTTTCTTAGAGACCGGATAGTAGCGTGCTAAGAAAACATCCCTTAGTTAGTTCAAAATGAAGATTGAGTTGTATGGGAGTTCAGTGAACCATATAGCAGCCTCTTCCGTCAGTGAGAGAGGAAACACTTTGAGCCCTATTAAATCTAAGTCCAAGTAAGGCCTCCCTACACGCCTTTACACATTGTCCTTACCTTAGCTATATGGGAATGTGGATCCTCAGAAGGTAGCCCGGAAAACAAACCTCTGGCAGTGAGCATTTGCATCAGGCTACTAGTTACCCCAAAAGTATGGCCTGTAGGTAGAGGATTCAAAAGAAGTGGCCCATTGGAGTGTGCTATGTTATCATAGCCTATGTAGTATGCTTAGGGCCATGGAGCAGGATTTTGTCCCCTCTGTTGGTGTTCACCTAGAGCATCGAGTAACAACTGACCATGAAAATCAATCGGAGCTGGGATGTTTTGGTTTGGATCATCATAATTTATTCCTAAGTTTCGATTCATATTTCATAGTGTACGCTCTAATTCGTGATCGTAGGGAAACAAGAGTTCTCTTCCTCTCTGTGTATTTGGCAAACAAGGAGGATAGTTCTAAAAAATAAATCAAAAACAATAAAACAAAGTAAAATAAGGAAAATATCAACTAAACTATAGTAATATGTTCAAGTTAATCTAAAAGCTATAATCCCCGGCAACGGCGGCAAAGTTTGATACGCTCAAAATTACTTCTCAAATAAGAAGTAAAGCAGTCGTGTCAATAACCCAACTAGTGAGGTTGGGATCGTTCCCACGAGGAAAATAGTCTAGACTTAACTTCAATCTATTATTACAATTGTTCAGTCAATGACTTCTTTCGAAAGTAAAAACAATAAAAGGGGGGCATGTATTTCTAAATGAATGAAAATAACTAACGCAATTGAAAGAGACACTTAACAGCTTTTAATATTGGATTTTAATCAATTAATCAAAGTAACTAGGGTTTACGTGTTCCCCACAGGTTCATAACTTTATAATTCTAACTATAACAATTCTTTCCTAGTATCTTGCATGTAAAGTGATAAGTTATGTATTTCTAAATCCTTGGTTCAGCATCTAGAAAATCTCAGTCCGCACATTGGTCCGACTACATGTGTTACTATCCTAACCCTTATCTTAACCTCATATTAAGCATCGTATTCGATATTTGACTAAGTTATTACCTCGTACAAATCAATACTAACCTATTAGATAGTATACACTAAATCTATGTTGATAACTCTTTTCCTAATATCTACCTCCTTGGTCCGCCAAGTAGCATTAACGTGAGTTCTAACGTTGGCAAGCCGTTAAAAAGACTTCTAAGCGAAAAAATTATTAATACATTGAAGGCACTATTCTAGAATCGTTATTTTAGTTAGGTTTTATCTCATTTTTTGCCTATGGTTCCCACAACCCGAGTAATGGAGTTTAGTTACTCATAGTAATAACCACAATATTCAAATATATTAAATAGGAATTCATGTACTTACTTCAATGAGAAAGAGTAAAATCCAAAAGTTTGCTAGATTAATCACCAATAATGACTTGCAAGAATCTCAAAGTAATCAACAATCTCACAAAAAGTCTAATTATTCACAAAAGTCTAACAATACAATGTCAACTAATATGATGTCTAACAATACGGAGCCTAACCTCAAAAATGAGGTTTTTCAAACTATTTATTAAAAATAAAAACCTAATTAAACAAGGACTCTATTTGCTCGAAATCTTAAAAAATGCGGCTGGGTCGACGGACCTCGCGACGGATCTTCATGGTCATGACGGACCGTCATGGACTGTGTCGTCCCATACTTATGCAATTTCTTCTACTGCTCTCTTCATTACCCTCGACGGCAAGTATGATAGACCGTCATAGGCACAACGGTCCGTGAAGGGTCTTCGTTCCAAAACACTTCAACTCTTGGAATATGGGTCCTGGGATTACTTCTCTAAACTTCATGCAAAACCTGCAAGACGGAGTGTCATAGACACGAAGGACCGTCACAAGGTTCATAACCCCACACTTGGTCAGACCTCCCCATCTTCCATCAGCAACTGGACTACGCTGCCACCTACAGACCGTCACAAGCAGGACTGACCGTCACAAGCTCCGTAGGTGGCCTCTTCTGCATTTCATCGCTCAAAATCTCCGCATTCATCTTTGGACAGATTTATTCCAAAATAAAGAGAAACTTACATAAACGTTAACATAAAAAGGCTTGTGGACATACTAAACTTGAGGAAAAAGTATTAATAATACCGTGAAACCATGGTATATCACCTGACATGTGCCGAATAATTTTTTTAACATGTTAAGTAAGTGTTTTACATAATTTATGTTTGATTTAAATTTTTTTTGAAATCACAGGTCTAAGAACCTCCAAGATGTATGAATGTTTGCCCTTGGACGTAGTTGAGTGTGCCTAGCATGTTTTGATATGTTGCGTGTGTTGTGTGATGCTCAAAATAGTATTGAATGTCCTCGACATGATTAGGAGTGTATTAACATTGTAAAAGTACGGAAATAAATCCCCAAGTACCAATAAAAGGCTCCTTGAGAAGGACCCAACATGTGCGCAAAAGTTGTCCCTATTGGCAGCTTACTGCCTTAGTGTTCACAGAAACCTTCAGAGCCAGTAGAGTCGACCACAGTCCCTGAATGTTTGTTGAGGAACTTCCTTAGATAATTGTGACCTTGTAAGGGCAAGTGATCCACTACCCCAAGGACCGGAGACCGTGAGAAGGGTCGTGAACCACCTTCACGAACCGTTAAGGTGGTGGTGGTCCCTGGGCTGGCTGGCAAAGTTTGGTTTTCCAAATAAATTCCATCGTTTATATAGTAATTGGGATTGATTTTAATGGGTTTATAATCTAATATAAATTGTTTAAGGTATTTTCCCATGTTAAAAAACCTCGATGCCCATTAACAAATCAAAATGTCAAATCTCTCTTCTCTTCAAAAATTCTCCCAAACCTCTATTGGAGGAAAAACTCAAATTCAATCTAGAGATATGATTTTCATGGTTTATTCTTTAATTTCTTGAGGTCTTCTCATGTAAAAAGGTTTGGTTATCTTTAATCTCTAGATAACTTACAATCTAGAGAGTTTCTTTAAAAGTTTTCAATAAATGCATGATCAGATCTCCAATTTTCCAATCTAGCTATGGGTTCTTTATCAAAATGTTTTCAAAAGATTTCATATGATGAAATGACGTTGATGTATTGATTTTAAAGTGAATTTCAATCAAATTGCATGATGAAACCATGTTCCCTTCAATTCTCGAATTAGCCTATGTTGTGGGCATTTTGATCTTTAGTATATGTTGTTTGATTTGTGATTCTAGCATATTGATTTCTTATATCTACTGCCAATAATTTAAATTTATTATGAATTAGATGTAACGGATCCAATATGGATCAAAGCCTGAATATTAGGTAGTATTGACATATGTTCTTCTATCTTGTAGTGATTGTTAATATGACATTTGTATGATCTCGATTCTAAGGCAATTGAAATAGGATTTTGATTAGGCTATGATATGCGTAGATACTGCCCTATTTTGTGTTTTTATGAAAAATTAATTTTGATCATTTATGATCAAAGTAAGGGATATTGGTAAGTAATTGACGTCTCTCTACTCTTTATTGAATTGGTGAAGTAGTACACATGTTAGTATCATGATCTTGTGAAGGTTTATGCATTGTTTCATCCATGTTAATGTGCATTTAGATACTTTCCCATACTTTAATTCTTTATGAAAGATGAGTATTAATCAATGATGTTCAAAAATTAATGGGTTTGTAAGAATTTCTATAATCCTCTACTTTCTTGTGGAATTGCTAGTTGATGTAGCCTTTTATGGTATTTTGTGGTATGGTCAACTTATGGTGGAGTTATTTACTTTTTTGTCATTGTATATGTGATGCGATCATGGCCTTGAAGATAATTATATTATGAAGGTGCGGTGGTGATGATAATCTATTGTGAAGTCATTCTTCTATTGTAGTAGTGATCTAGGTTTTATGGGTACTGTATTAACATATGTGTAACTATGCTAGGGATTTTTTTAGATTCTTCAATTAATGATTTGTGATGTTTTATGTCCCCTTACTTATATACTCGTATATGAATGTGTGATTAGATATGGTTACGAGTCCTGAATGCAGGTATTGTAGTTAGCTTATCTCCTATGCTAGTTGCGGTTGTGTGATGTATGCTTGGTTGTGCATTGTGATCCTAAGAGATTTTATGCCGCAATGTGTTGTTGATAACCATTAGGTTATCATGTTGACCAATGTACAAACAAGGTCACACTTCATGCATGCTTACTAGTAGTATAGGTTCATGGTGTTTAAATGAAAGGGTATCCTCATATGTACTCGTGTCTACTACTTTCCATTTAAATTTTATGTCTCTGAAAGTATGTTATTTATCCCCTAACAATGATTACTTGATACGTGTACTAGTATGGGCAAGGATATGGGACCTTGTCTATGCATTGAACATGCGTGCCCTGATAGGATAGTTCCTAGGTTTGGTTTTCTATGAACATGAATATGAATGCATGGCTATCTTATGAATGTGCATGTTTTATTAATGTATCCTTATGAAAAGGTATCTTATAAAACAACTTATGCCTTATTGAATCAATAGGTATTTCCTTAATGTTCTTAGATGAAAGGTTTACTCGCATATATGTATACACACACATGTATGATAATCTAGTCAATAGATTGGCACTTGGAACGGGTTCCCATGAGTACCTAAACTAGATGGTGCTTTACATATGATATGTCCATGTGAAAGGATTTCTTACATGACTTAGGTGGATGAATTCTCATCTATGACCTATGATCTATGCATATGATGAGTTAACTCTCCTAAGCTTACAATTTATAAAGTAAAGATAATATTGTCTTTTCAATAAAGGGAACTCAGCTTAGCACATAGTGAACTTGAAGATGAGGGGTGACACCTCCCACTGTGGGAATGTCGGGTTCATAATATTTCCTTATTATGTGGTTAGCCTCATTGCCCAAAGGGCATAAAGTGATGTTTCCATACATGCCTCCAAGTTCCATAAACCATGCTTTCCCCACAGGATCTACCAAGTGATATCACTTAATATGATAGAATGTTTTAATGTTCTAATTTTGCTAAATGGAGCACCATCTTTTTGTTTAAGAATCTACAAAACAAAATTTACTGTTTTGCACCCATGGTCTTAGTCTTAGTTAATGCTATAGTTCCCCTAAAGTTAAATGGACAATGGACGCAACTTACAAGGGTCTTAACAAGGATGACCTAAGGGAAGTTTCTTAGTATAGGTTAGATTAATGGACTTACCTATACATTGCACAAGTGGGTCTTTATGATGTTCAAGGAAGGTGTTCTAAGGTATAGGATTATGTTTATGTCTTTGTGCTTTGCATTGTAGTATTGTGTACTTGTGGTGATGATATGCATGGTATGAGTCCTAATGGGTCTATATGATGAGGTCCCTCCTTGTGAGCATGATGTTGGTCTTATTGTCTATATGAATAAAGGTCCTAATTGTTTAACATGTAGTTGACAATAGCATTATGTTTGATGTGTGAACTACATGTTATGATACTTATGGTCTTATGATAGGTTTACTAAGTATGTGTGACGTTATGGGGATTCACATGTAAATTGCTCTAGCATACATAAATTACGATTGTGAGTAAATTCTTATTTTTAGTTAAATGTGAAGTATGCGTTTTTTATATGAAATGATCCTATGGAGGCATGTGTCGAGTTGGAGTGTTGTAAATATGGTTTCCTTGTGGCCTTAAGGTGATGCTTGAGTATGGATAGTGTTATGGGACATTATCTATACATTGAACAAAGTGTCATTAGAGGGTACTTAGGCAATTCAAGAAGTTAGAATTAGAAGAAGCTAATTTTAAATAGGAAAAGAAAGATAATCTAATTGGAGTAGGATTACTGTAAATTGGTGGTTAATGTGACTTAAATGCAATGTGAGATTTATATGATGTATAACCATTGAATATGTCTATATTAAGTATGTAAATAGTATAATGCTTATTGTATCGAAGTTTTATGATGTTTTCACAAAAGGCATGATGCATAATTTTAAGTAAAATGTCCCTTTTTAATGCATATTTTTACATGGTTGCCATACTTAGTGAATTCTTGTACTAATTCCAGTCTTCACTACCTTTATTACAGAAAGTGTAGGTTATGGATGCTTAAAGTATGTCTATAAGTTAAAGGGCTTTATATGTGCTTCCCAAGCTCCAAGAAATGGGTCCTTATGTTTTATGGATAGCCTAAATTATGTTTACTTTAAAGTTATGTAATAAGTGTAGTTTTAATTTTATGTTGTAAGGGTTCTTTCCGTAATGTACTCTAATGATTTTGAGTCTGAGGTGGCAAAGAGACTTAGAGTTTAACTATGTATTATGTTATTTAAATACATAATAGAAGTGATGTTCTAGCATATGATGTGCTAAGAAATATATAAATTTTTTGCTAAATGTACCTATGACAATGCGATGAATGGTAACTATGGGCTTGTATAAGACCACCGAGAGGTTAAGTACATCATGTTACTTCTAAGGGTTGCTCCTAGTCATGACAAATGTGGTTTCAGAGCGTGAGAAATTGCATGTTATGTTGAGAAATGTATGTCATGATATCGTTAAAGCATGTTAGAAGTTGTTAGGGTTAAAATGAGTTCCCTTTTTGGCTTATAAGTTGCTTTATGATTTTGTATGATGATAGTCTTATCATATGGTTTAGACTTAAAATGCTTTGAACCAGTGTGGTAAATGGCTAAATATGCATGTTACCTTAGTATACGTGTAATGGTTCCATGTTTCCTATATATGTAGGTTTAATAGTTCAATGTTGCCTTATCATGTGTATAATACCTCATAGTTACCTGGTGTGGATTATATACCTTTGTATAGGCTTAATCCTAGAGGTGAAGGTAGTGTGGTTACCTTTTATGGTTATGATGTGGGTTGGAACGACCTAGGAGTTACCTTACCATAGTGTTGAATTGAAACAAAGAGGCCATATGGCTAAGTCTCCTTTACTGTTTCCCCCAATGTTGTCATAAATCTTTGTGTCTATGGTATAGTTGGGACCTTATGTGGTTTTGTAGAATGACCTAACTTGTGTGTTATGGATTTTACCTTTGGTGTTAGGTCTACAAGGATGCTTATGATTGAGTTATTAGACTCCTTGATGTGAGATTAGGACTCAAAACCTCAATAATATAAAGTATTCTTGAGTGAAGAGTATGAAAGGTTGGTTTTGACTTGCCGTGACCTTGGTGTTCAAGAGGATAAGGTGATTAGGCAAAACCTAAGTGGGGGATACAGTGCCTAGATGGGAGAATTTAATGTAGCCTTGATGTCCCTATACTATGTTATTGTAATTATTTTCAGGTTGGTAATCACTTTTTTGTGATGATGATGAAGGTTGATAAGCTAATATCCACTTGAAGTTGGGTTAAGTTGCTCTTAAGTGGGCTTACCCTATGTGGGGGATGGTGATGTGATTAGTAACCTTGTTGTTAATTTTATCTTGTCCTTTTATTATTACTTGAGCTTGAAACTAAAGAGTTCCTTGAAGCTTGTTAATGATACGAGTCTTGTATAAAAGTATGAGTTGAATATTCTCTCTATGTTTTGTCTGTCTTTATTGATACTATGTTAAGCATGTTTTGAAGATTCTACTGTACTTGAAAAAGAATATTGATCAAATTCATATTTTCTCATGTTGATTGTACATCTTAATATGCTAGTTGTGCATATAACTTCATCAGATAAGCTAAGAACCGTGTTTGAAGTCATTCTTAGTGTGTAGTATTAGCCTCATAATGAAAAATGTGAGCCTCCTTGAAATGAAAATGATTTGTCTCTTGAGAGTTGTTGGACTTTTATTATTTGGAAGAAATGATTGTAGGATCACTCTTGATAAGTGAAGGCATGTTTAGATAGTGTCCTTGTGTGTGCCTATAAATTGTATGATTTTCCCAAGTGATACTTGCTTATGAAGGCTATTGTCATGTAATAAATTGAAATTTGTGAAATGGCTTCCTATTTTTGTGATGTGTGTGGTGTGAATTACCATTTTGTATTCATTAGGAAGAAATTGTAAGCATGCTTTGGTTAAAAGTTGAGAACATCTCATTTAAAATGATTTGACCCAGTGCCTTTCTTGGGTGTGAACACATGCGACTTGTAAGTGTGCTGAGGAGAAGGAAATTCATCCCTAAACATAACTAAGAATGGTATTGTTGAGTATGGCCCTCATGGAATTATACCTAACTAATAACAATCTATTTTTGATCTACTTGACTCATGTTTATGTGCATTGAAGTATTAGCGCTTACTTGCTTCTTGAGTAATGTGGAATATGACTATGTGTGATTATACATGATGAAATATTAATAAATTAAAATTTAAAAACCATGTTAGGTTTAATAAAAGTATGTTCTTACTATGAACATGAGTGATGCCTTGTGTTTGATGCATTTTCAAAGTGAGTGAAGGAAGGTTTTTTCTTGCTTGTGTTGCATTGCGTGCTTAATAATTAGAAGATGGTGTTCCTTAAAAGTTAGGTTCTTTGACTTCTACGTGATGATATTATTAATGTTATGAGATGCATTATGGTCATTTATGTCCTTGTTATGTTTAAAATGTTCTAGGTATCATTCGAGGATAAATGTTCACAAGTGGGGGATATTATAAGACCCCATAAATTAGTTAAGGTGTCTAGATCCTCACATGTGCGTAATAGGATTGTTAACATGTTAAGAAAGTGTTTAAAGCGTGTATGATTGATTTTAAATCTTTTTGAGGTCAAACGTCAAAGAATGTCGAAGACGTTCGAAAGTTAGCCCTTGGACGTACTTCAGTGTGCCTAGCATGTTTTGACGTGTTGCCTGTGGTGTTTGATGCTCAAACTATTATAGAAGGTACTTGACGTGTATATCAGTGAATTTACCTTTAAAACGTACGGTGAAAACTCTATAACGACCAACCAAACGGGCCTTGAGAATCACCCAGCTTGTGGGCAAAACACTTCCAACTCAAGGACCAAAAATGTGGACAAAAGTTGTCCAATGTTGGAAATTTTCTACCTTAATGTTCACGGATGACTTCATGTCAACTCGAGTGAAACACGGTCCATGAAGTTGAATGTGTAACTTTAATAGACACATGGGACTTGGAATGTAAATTGATCCAATGCACCCAAGGACCACGGAACGGGATAAGTGTCGTGAACCACATTCAAAGACCGTGAAGGTGTCCGTGGTCCCAAGGCAGGCTGGAAAAATTTGGTTTCCCAATGAAATTCCACTTGGTTATTTAGTAAATGGGATTGATTTTAAAGGGTTTTATAAATTAAATATAAATAGTTTAAGGTCTTTTCCATAGTAAAAAAACCCCCAACACCAATTAAGAAATCAAAAACCCAAATCTCTCTTCTCTTCCAAAATTCTCTCAAACCTCCATTGGAGGAAAAACTCAAGTTCAAGCTAGAGATGGGATTTTCATGTCTTCTACTTCAATTTCATAAGGTATTTTCATGTATAGAGGTATGGTGATCTTTTATATCTACAAAACCTTCCATCTATTGAGTTCCTTTCAAAGTTATCAATAAAAATTCATGGTCAAAACTCTAATTTTCGAATCTAGCCATATGTTCTTTCTCCAAATATTTTCGAAAGCTTTTTTATGATGAATTGATGTTGATTTATTGATTTTAAAGTTAATTTAAATCCAACTGCATGATGAATCCATGATCCCTTCAATTATCAAATTAGCCTATGTTATGGGCATTGTTATCTTGAGTATATTTTATTTGATTTGTGATTCTATCACGTTAAATTACTTATATCTACTGCCTATAATTAAAATTGATTCTGAATTTGATGCAACGGATCAAATGTGAATCAAATCTTGAAGATTATGTAATATTGACTTATGTTCTTCTGTGTTCTATTTATTGTTAATATAGAACACTTGTCTGACCTTGATTCTAGAGCAATTGAAATAGGATTTTGTTGAGGTTATGATCTCCTTAGCTAGTTCCCTATTTTATATTTTTATGAATTATGTACTTTGATCATTGATTATCTAAGTAAGGGATATTGGTAAGTGATATATGTCTCTCTACTATTTATTGAATTGGTGAAGTAGTTTTCATGTGAGTATCATGATCTTGTGGTGGTTTATGCATTATATCGTCCATGTTAATGTACATTTTGCTACTTCCCTATACTTTAAATATTTATGAAATATGAGTGTCGATCAACGATGATCAAAGGCTAATGGATTGGTATGAATTGCTATACTCCTCTACTTTCTTAAAGAATTGTTAGTGTATGTAGACTTGTATGGAATTGTATCGTATGGTCCACTTATAGTGGCACTGTTTACTTTATTGTCATTATATAGGTGATGTGATCATGGACTTTAAGTCAATTTTATTATGAATGTTTGGTTGTGATGATCACCGAATGTGAAGTCTCAACCCTAGTCTTTTATTCTAGTTGTAATCTCAGTTGTATGGCTATTGTATAAACAAGTGTGTAACAATGTTAGGGATAGGTTTAGGTTCTGGAATTGATAAGTTGTGATGGTTGATGTCCCCTTAACTATATAACCCTATATGAATGTGTGATTAGCTATGGCTAGGAATCATGAATGCAAGTATTGTAGATAGCTTGTCTCGTATGCTAGTTGGTGTTGTTGAATCTATGATTAGTCGTACATTGCGGTCCTAAGAGGGTGGTTGCCTCAATGTATAGGTTCATTGTGTTTGAATAAAAGGGTATCCTCATATGCATTTATGTCTACTACTATGTATGTAAAGTTTATGTCTATGAAAGTATGTTATGTATCCCCTAACTAGGATGACTTGATAGGTGTACCAGTATGGGAAAGGGTAGGAGACCTTGTCTATACATTGCACTTGTGTGCCTTGATAGGATAGTTCGTAGGTTTGGTTTTCTGTGTACATAAATATGAAGCCATGTCTATCTTATGAATGTTCATAGTGTCTTAATATGTCTATATGAAACAGTTTCTCGTAAACAAACTTATGCATTAATGTATGAACATATGTGGCCTTAATATTCTTATGTGAAAGGCTTGCTCACATATATGGATACACACACATATATGATAATCTAGTCAATAGAGTGGCGCTTGAAAGGTGTTCCCAAGAGTACGAAAAACTAAATGATGATTTACATATGCAATGTCCAAGTGAAAGGATTTATAACATGACTTAGGAGTTCTCATATATGAAGTATGAGCTAAGTATATGAGGAGTTAACTCTCCTAAGACTACATTCATAAAGTAGATATAAGAATGGTTTTTTAATCAAGAGAACTTAGCATAGCACCGAGTGAAGTTAAATATGAGGGGTGATACCTTCCCAATGTGGGAATCTAAGGTTCACCATATTTCCTCATGACGTGGCTAGCCTCATAGCTCGAGCATAGAGTGATTTTTCCATATATGCCTATAAGTTCCATAAACTATGCTTGCCCTATATGATCTAGCAAGTGATATCACTTAATTTGTTATCAAGTGTCTTTGTTTTACTTTGGCTTAGTGGAGCACCATCATTTGGTGTAAGACTCTACAACACCAAATTCCATGTTTAGCACATATGTTCTTAGTGTTGGTTAATGCTATAGTTTCCCTAAAGTGAAATGACAATGGAATTAAATTACTAGGACCTTAACTAGGATTACCTAAGGAATGTTTCTTAGGATAAGGGAGACTAATGAATTTATAAATATATTTCACAAGTATCTCTATAGGAAGTTCTAGGTAGGTGTTCTAAGGTGTATGATTATGTTTATGTCTTTATGAAGGGCATTGTAGTATTGTCTACTTGTTGTGATGATAGGCATGGTATAAGTCCTAATGGGTATATATGATGAGGTCCCTCCTTATGTACATGATGTTGGTCTTACTGTTTATATGAATGAAGGTCCTACTTGTATAACATGTAGTTGACTATAGTATTATGTTTGATGTGTGAACTACATGTTATGATATTTATGATCTTATGATAGGTTTACTGAGTATGTGTGAGGTAATGGGGCTTCACATGTACATTGCACTAACAGACTTAGATTATGATTTTGAGTAAATTCTTATGTTTAGTGTAATGTGAAGTATGTGCCTTGTTATATGAAATGATCCTATGGATCCATGTGTTGAGTTTAATGTTTGTATGTATGGTTTCCTTGAGGCCTTAACGTGATGCTTGATGATGGATAATGTGATGGGACATTATCTATACATTGTACCAAGTGTCACTAGAGTGTTGTTTGGGAAAATCAAGAAAGTAGAATACAAAGAAGCTCATTGTAAAGAGCAAAAGAAACTTATTGTAAATGGAGTAAGATTACTGTAGAGTTTTTGTTAATATTACTTAATAGCAATGTGTGATTTTATATTATGTTTGACTATTTAATATGTCTATATTAAGTATTTCAATGGTATAATGCTTATTTTATCGAAGTTTTATGAATTTTTCACAAAAAGGCATGATGCATGGTTTTTAGTAAAATGTCCCTTTTTAATGCATGTTTTTGCATAGTTGTCATACTTAGCGAATTCTTGTACTAACTGCATTCTTCTCTACCTTTTACACAAAGTGTAGGTTATGGATTCTTAAAGGATGACTATTGGGTGAAGGGCTTGATATGATCTTCCCAAGCTGAAAGAAAGGGGTCGTTATGTTTGAAGGATTCCCTAAATTATGTTTACTGTAAAACACATAATAGGTATATTTATGATTTTATGTTTTGAGAGTCATTTCCCTAATGTACTCTAATGATGTTTAGTCTATGATGGCAATGAAACTTGGAGTCTAACTATGTATTATGATTTTTTATAAAATGAAAATGATGCTCTAGCATATGAAAAATATAAATTTTCCGCTAAATTTACCTATGAAAATCCGATGATTAATAACTAAAGTCTTGTATAAGTTCTCTGAGAGGTCAAATACACCATGTTACTTATAGGGGTGCTTCCCATTCGTGAAAGGTTCCCCCATAGGAATACTATCTAGTGGATCCACATAGATGTTATGTTTATATTTTGGATGACCTAAGGGGTTTACCTTAGTATAGGTAAGGATACGGGACAGTACCTATATATTGCACTGGTTAGCCTTGACGAAAGTCTTAAAAGGATGTTTTAATGTGTTTATGTGCTTATAAATGTAAATGATATGTATGTGACGATATTACATGTTAATGAAACTATGTGATGTTTTTTTCACTTATGAAAAATAGTTTTGTATCTATTGCTAAAGTACGATAATGTTTACTCTTATAGATATGGTATGTGAAGTTGGGCATTTCATATGGTTGTTCTTTTGGTTTACTTGGTTGAGTGAGGTTATGTGGCCTTACTTAGTCATTTCACTAGTGGACTTAATGAGGGTTTCTGAGTAATGTTCTTGCTTTGGTTATGATGTTATGAACTCTATACATGCTTGTTGCTATCATAACTTGATAATATAGTTGTCTTGAATATGTGCACAATTATGTTAATATGCATGTTGACTTGACTAGACTTTGTATTGTTGGTCTTGTGATGTACATGTTATCGACTCAATGAATAAATATTACTGACTTGTATTGGTTCTTGAATGAGCATATGTCTCTTCAAAGTAAATTAGCATGCTTTAATTAAATGTCCCTTTTTAGCATGATTTATATGTGGTATGTGCATAAGATCATATACTTAGTACAAGTGAAATGCTATCCCATTTTGTCCGTTTTCCCCAAGATTTTAGGTTCCGGTCATTGAAGGGTTTGTGAAGACTTTAGAAGGAAGGCTTGGAAATCATTCACCATGAGTGGGTATATTCTCAAGTCTGGGGATGATGTCTTGTGATTACTCTAGCTATGGTTCTTTATTATAGTCTAAACACGATCATTTCATTCATGTTGTTTCGAGATATTGTTGTAAGCCCTAAATGGCATTTCTACATTTGTGTAAGGGCTTGTGCCCCTATGTTTGACTCCATTTAGATAGTTTAATATGATACATTGTATTTAAGACTACATTGTGTATGTTGCCTATATGTGGCTTAAAGTATAAGACTATCTAATCTTCTTATACGAATGATCTATTTATACTCGATATGCATATAATATGTGTAAGCGAGAGGTCTCAGTAAACCTCATGATGTAATGTAGATGAGAAGTTATAAATTTTCCGCATTTTAACTTGTGAATGTAATGATGAATGATAAGAGGCTAGTTCTAGTCCTCTCCGAGGACAACGACGTCGATTATGTCTAGGGGGTATTTCCCGCATGTGACAATGCTACCTGCTTTCTAATGTTCTACCCTCACTTGCAGACAATTGCAGATCACAATATATCTTAGTGGTGCGTGGATGAATAGAATTTCTAGAGTTATCGACTTCTCCAAGAATTTGCTATCTCAACTTGCCCACATCAGGAACACATAACCGACTCTGATTGCAAAGAACACCATTTCCCCTTTGGGAGAAACCCTCAACTCTCTATTTATGGACTACACCATTGATTTCAAGAAAAATGGGATCATTGTCTTTTTTTTTCTTAACCTTCACTACCAATGAACATTGAAATCCATTTTGATCTGTCACACCAATATCTAATATTCTCATAAGACGAACTTCTAAACGATCAAGCTTGTAAATATGCTTTGCTAGCTATTTAATTTGTTCCTTAACATGTGCTACAGTACCCATAAATAGTCTGCTCAGGGCATTTTCTACTGCATTTGCCTTACAAATAAGGTAATACACAGTCATGTCATAATCCTTGAGGAATTCAAATTATATTCTCTAGAAAAGATTCAACTCTTTCTCGGTGAACTCATACTGAAGTATCTTATGGTCAATGAACACATCTCCATGAACACCATACAAGTACAGGATCCAAACCTTGAGTTAAAATACCAGTGTTGCAATCTTGACGTTTTGAGTCAGATATTGCTTCTCATGCACCTTATGTTCTCCGTAATCATAAGCTATAACCTTACCTAGTTGCATCAACACACAACCTAGGCCGAATCTCAATGTATATTAATAAATCAGATAATCATCTTAACCCGCTGGTAGAATCAAAATAAGAGTTGTAGTCAACCTAGTCTTCCATTATGCAAAGATTTTCTCGTAATCTTTTCACAAGTAAAACCTAACCTTATTCTAAGTCAACTTAGTCATTGGGAGAGGAATAACTTAAAATTATTCCACAAACCCTCTGTAATAACCCTCTAGACCCAAGAAAAGCTTGACTTATGTAAGATAGGTAGGTCCGAGACATTGTTTAATTGCTTTTATTCCTTGGGAATCCACTTGAATCTCTTTGTTGGATATAATATATGACAAAGGAAAGATACTAAATGTAACCAAAACTCCCACTTTTTAAATTTTGCAAAAAACTGGAGATTTGGAGTTTGTGGAAAAATACTAAAATGAGTTTCATGTTCTTCCTCGTTACTAGATTAAATGAGAATATCATCAATAAAGACTAATGAAAAAGTCCAAATAATATTCATAAAATCCATGAAATATGGATGAGCATGGGATTGTCCAAATGAAATTACTATATAGTTCGTAATGACCATACCGGGTTTTGAAGGTTGTATTTTGAATGTCACTATCTATGACTCTAAGCTAATGATAACCCGATCTAAAAACAAGTCATAAATCTTGGTATGTGATACATATTCTCTATTGTGACCTTGTTCAACTACCTATAATAATTTCACATCCAGAGAGAACCATCTTTCTTCTTCACGAACAATATTTGTTTACCCTATGTCGAAATATTACGTCTGATGAAGACCTTATACAAAAGTTCTTTCATGTGATCCTTCAATTCGTTAAGCTCTATTTGATCCATTCTGTAAAGAGGAATAGAAATAGTCTTGGTATCTCAAAGGAGATCAATTCTAAAGTCAATTACCATTTAAGGAGAGACTCTAGGAAGATCTTTTGGAAACACTACTATAAACTCATTAATCACTAGAACTGAATCAAGAGTTGGGGTTTTGGAGCTTTAATCCTTTACCTCTAATAGATTATAAATATAACCCTTAGAAATATTTTTTTATCCTTAAGGTGTGAAATGAATTGACCTATAGGCATTAAGATACTACCTTTCCATTCTAAGATCGGTTTGTGTGTACACTGAAAACGAACAATCCTAGTTCTACAATCGACTAAGGCATAATAGGAATTTAACAAGTCTATACCTAGAATCTAATGACCCAAGGGTATACCCTAGAAGTTACACAACGTAGTCGACCTCTCTAAGGTCTTATACAAGCCCTTACACATCTTTCTTCACATATATATATAAATTTGTGCGAAATTAAAACTTTTCACAACTAATAGTCAATATATTTATAGAACATAAGAAAGAACTGAGTCTCTTCATAGACATCTTAGACATGTATAATATCATAGAGTCACAGCCCTTACATCAGTTTGAAAAGAAACTAGAGTCTATTACAATGTCTTTTTTAGAAAAGGAAACTAAAGCATAAGCCATGTCTCGAACATATGAGGACATAAACATCTTGAGAGAATGCTACTTTCCTAGCTTAAACTTCTAAGAGAATCCTCACTGCCCATCTACAGTTGTAGAAATAGAGAAACATATGGAATTACCACATTGAATGCACTAAGTATTGTGAACATGAAATAAAACCATGCAAAAACAGACATATACTTTAAGATGTACTTTTCATGCTCTTTTGATAGAAACCTCATAAAAAAGTATAAGAACCATGTCTAAGTACATAGTCACATAAGAAATATTCAAGTAATCCACAAGATACAACCATAATCACATTAAATCCATATAAACATTTATATCCCCTACCAAAGGTTATCCTAAGATCAACCTAAGTAAGATATAAAGCGGCTACCCATACAACCACTTCACACAGTCCTACGGGATCCTCAAGACTACCCAAAGTAAAGATATTTCTTTTCATAATTTAGACCCTCCACCTAAAGTTACTCTAAGACTCACCTAAGTAATACATAAAGAGACCCCCATACACCCTCTTTAAGGCCACCTAAGTAATCCTCAAAGCTACCCTAGACAAGAACCTTTCCATTCAATATTCTTCATTATGTGAACATTATTGACTGAAACCATTTAAGAGACAAGTAAACAGTTAGAGGACTTCACAAAATGGTCTTTAAACGCCTAGGGAACTCATCCTAGTACCTTCCAGGTCTACTCGTTCCATGTGTAGACAACAACTCATTCCACTACCTACACATTGTAGAACCTATCCAATACTAGAATGTACATCACATATGATGAGAACAGGCATTAACCGACATAGACCATACTAGCTTGGTACGTAATCTTGTGTCATAAGAACCCCACACTGTGGATGATGTTCTACCTGCCAAAGGTAGAACTAAGACTCATCCCATGTTTGCACATGGTTAAGGGGTATCAAGGGCTTCTTTGAGCTCTAGGGTTACACTTAAATAGAAATACTACCACAAGCGTATCCTCTCGGTACTTTACCTTGTTTATCATATAGTAATTCATTCCCTAGGTGTATAACAGAAGGTACCATTACTAATTCCTACCAACTCATAATACCCTTTGCAAGGATAGTTCATTCTCAACCTTCTTTTAATATTCAAGGTTCCATATAAGTCTTTGAAAGAAGGTACCTACTTTAGGTCTACCAATTCTAGACTTCATTCTTTCTTTTATTCATACACATACATGACAGGGGTGTATAAGCCCACAAAGTCAAGAGATTACATTCACATAACTTTTATAAAGCAAGGAGAAGGCACCTATGTCTACAAAATCAAAGAAGTCATAGGCTATAAACTTATATGTATCAAGAAGAGTGACTTAAGTTTAATAACCAACACGCTACATCATCATACTATCATGTAGAGGGATCATACTCTCACCTCACACATTCACATACACATTATCATCCTTCACATTGTTCATCTATACAAGCAATAACATAATGATACTGTAATTCACACAATAATTCCGACAAGGCCATGTTCATAACATATATAACAATTAAACACCACCATCATAAGTGGACCACACCAATCAAAAAAGTTCAATATGAATTCTATCCAAAATAATGTATAGATCAACTCAGAACATTCCAATCACCATTTCTTTGCCTTTTCAACGATTTTACACAATAAGAGATTCTTATCAATGATAATATACATAAGACTAAGCCAAAATCCATCAACATTAACGATCCAACAACATTTAATATAGATATAAATTTTATAAAATAGACTATGAACAATATTCTACAATAATCAATACATAATTTAATAGCAAAGTACAATTTACACATGAATTCAATAAGATTAACTCAAGATCAATTCACCCACTGTAGAGCAAAATCAAGGAATTCAAGGAATACATGGGTTCATAGAATTTTTTATCCTAAAACCACCAATTAACATCAATTAGTTCATAAAACATTGATTTAATTTTTGTCATGCAATAACCCATGTTTAGAATTCAATATATGATTTCAAGGTTTTTTGAATATCTTTGAAAAGTCTTTGGAATCGGCTCCTTGAATCAGAAAAGAATCAAGAATGAAATAACCATATCTTAATTAATGAAATACAACAAAATTGATGGAGAAATCAATGAAAAACATTAATGCTAGCATCAACATGACTTCAAGCACCAATTGAGTCTAGAGAGAACTTATTTTGATCTTGGGGTTTTGATTTTGAATAATGAGGTCTAGGTCTATGTTTTTAAAGTCGTAACCAAATTATAATATCATAAATGACTCTAAATAAGATTTTAGGACATAATTATCACGTTGGATAAATTTCCTAACTTGTTCTCAATGTGGCCGAGACCTGGAGTAAATATCCATGCCCAAAATGACGGTTGCCAAACCATTGGTCATTGTTTATCAATGGGACATCCTACTTGGGCGTCGTTTGAATTAAATGCTTAATTTTGGGGTATAATATCCCACAAAGAAGAGTGTAGCCACGCCCCTAATTGACGGGGCGCCGATTGAACCACTTAACATGCATAGATGGTCGTTGGTTGGACTAATTTTTGCAGTTTCTTGCCAAGGTTTGGCTCCTTCTCAAGGACCCCTAGGTTGTTCTTTGGGAAGTCGTACCAAAACTTTTTGACCCTCAAAATATTTATATAGTTTTTAAAGCCCTCTAATTTCACTTTCGACACCAAACAACACGTAAAACAAATAAAGGTGCACTAGAATACACAAAGACCAACTTCAAACGTCTTGGTCGTTCTTTGACGCTTGACTTCCAAAATCTTCAAGCTGACGTTTAATTCGAATATTCATTATTTTAACACTTTATTAAGTAATAAAAAACATGATCTAATCTTATTTAATCTTATTAATTTTGAGTGTTGTAACATAGAATTAAATTGAAGTCTTCAATTTCTAACTCCGCGCTATATCATTCTCAGAGGGATTCAACCCCAACTTTTATTTGGTTATTTTTATAGACTACGACCACTTACTTTTTGGTGGGTTTTGAAGAATATTTTTAATTTTATAATCCACCAGATCTAGATGAGGTACCCTATTGAGTGGGACGACCTTTTGAAGTACTAGGATGAGTCTATTAATGAACATGTCTACCCTTGCTTGAAATTAATGGGGAATCTCTCCATATATGATAATTCTTACAACATCTGAAATAGGTACGTGTACAAACAATACAGTTCTCCAGATATTTCGTCCATACTTCTGACATGCAAGAAAGGAAAATCCACTTGAAAAACTGTCATATGACATAGAGCTTGGAGCCCAATCATAGTAAACTTAGACACTGAAGCAATAGTAGTGAAGACCCTAAGTAAACCGTAGGAGTGAGATGGCGTAATATTTGCTACGCCCAAACTTACTTCTCAAATAAGAAGTAAAGCGGCCGTGTCAAGTAAATAACCAAGCTAGTAATGTTGGGATCCTTCCCATGAGGAAAATAGTTTAGACTTAATTTCAATATACTATTATTATTGTTCAGTCAATTACTTCCATGGAAAGCAAAAATAATAAAAGGGTGGTTTCTATTTCTAAATAAATGAAAATAACTAGAGAAATTGAAAGAGACACTAAACAGCTTCGAATGTTGGAGTTTAATATATTAATGAAAGTAATTAGGTTTTACGTGTTCCCCACAGGTTCATAACTTGATAAGACTAACTATAACAATTCTTTCCTAGTATCTTGCAAGCAAAGTGATAAGTTATATATTTCTAAATCCTTGGTCCGACATTTATAAAATTTCACTACGCACCTTGGTCCGGCTACGTGTGTTGCTATCCTAACCCTTATCTTTACCTCATATTAAGCATCGTATTCGATATTTGACTAAGTTATTATCTCGTACCAATCAATACTATCCTATAAAATAGTGTACAATAAATCTATGTTGATAATTCATTTCCTATTATCTACCTCGTTGGTCCGTCAAGTAGCATTAAGGCGAGTTCTAACGTTGGCCATCCATTAAAAAGACTTCTAAGCGAAAGAATTATTCATACATGCAAGCCACTATTCTCGAATTGATATTTTACTTAGGTTTTACCTCATTATTTGCCTATGGTTCCCACAACCCTAGTTGTGGAGTTTAGTTACCCATAGTCAAAATCACATTATTCAAATATATGCTATAAGAATTCATGTACTTACTTCAATGAGAAAGAGTAAAATCTAAAAGTTCGCTTGATTAATCAACAAAAATCACCAACAATCACTTACAAGAATATCAAAGTAATCAAGAATCTCACAAAAAGTCTAATGATAATAAAAGGCCTAACAAGGTAATGCAAGTCTCATTTCTATTTGCTGGAAATCTGTCAAAATGTTGTTTGGTCGACGGACATCGTGACAAATAATCGTGGTCATGACGGACCGTCGTGGACTCAGTCGTCCATTACTTGTGCAATTTATTATTCTTCTCTCTTCATTACCCTCGACGGCAAGTATGACGGATCATCACAGGTACAACGGTCTGTCTTGGGTCTTCGTTCCAAAACACTTAAACTCTTTCAATATGGGTACTGAAACTACTTCTCTGAACTTCATGACGAACCTGCAGGACGGACCGTCAAATACACGACTGACCGTCATGGACGTCGTAACTTCACACTTAGTCAGACTTCCCGATTTTCATTCAGCAGCTGTACTACGATGCAACCTACAGACTGTCACAAGCATGATGGACTGTCACAAGCTCCGTAGGTGGTCTCTTCTGCATTTCTTTCCTCAAAAACCTGCACATTCATCTTTTGACAGATTTCCTGCAAATAAGGAGAAACTTATATAAAAATTAGCACAAAAAGGCATCTGGACACACTAAACTTAAGGAAAAAGTTTTAATAATACCGTGTAAGCACAGTATATTAAAACCCTCAACTTAAATTCGTTGTTTGTCCTCAAGCGACGCACTATGACTCAATACACAATCTTTGTACAATAGTATCCATGTTTTATCCTTTGCAATCATTTGGCTATCAATCCCGAATAATCTCATTATATTTATGCATGTTATCACTATTAGGCTTGAATTATGTGGAATCAGAGCATGACACAGACTCATTATGCACTAACACCTATCCTATTCAATTTCTCACCGAGGTGCTAATATTTTCGGTAATGCAACTAGTGTCCTCACTTCAAAACAAAATCCTCATTTTTCACACAATGATTTAAGTTTGAGTATAAGGATTACTTTTTAACACTCACTCTCAGAAAAAATACACACCCATTCATACATATTGCCATAAGATATCCCTTATTTTCATTTCTTTAAGTTCGCTATAAAACCCTTTGGATCACGATAGGATTTTCTTTGCTTGTAACATATGCTCAGGGTCAGGTAGGGTATATTTAGGTATACTTTAGTGACTTTTTGCCCTCCTTAACATATCGACTAAACTTACCATTCTCTATCATTGTATTTTGCCCAGTTTCTCATATTCTTTCACCTTGCTATTTTCTCGTCTTTCATCATTTGTGTAAGTGACTCTCTTCTTTTCTTTCTTGTATTTCTTGTATATTTTTCTTTTTCGTTACTTTTCTTTCAACTGATTCTTGAGTCACTTTACTCTTTTGTTCTTTCTCTCTCTTTGTTCTTTAAACCCCACTTTCCAAAGCATTCCTCATAATAGCCACCCTCAACTCATGGCTTTGCCATGACTCAAGGTACACAATACCCAAAGTTGGGTCAGGGCCATAACGAAGGTTGTTTACTACATTAGCAACCCTCAACTTATGCTTTTGCATTAGCAACCCTCAACTTATGCTTTTGGCATAAGCTCAGGTACACATGTTCAATTAGGGACCAGGGCCAACACATTTTTCCCAGAAAAGATCAGTAGGGGTGAAAAAGAAAGGTCTAATTTAAGCTCAGATCACTTGGATCAAAGAATGATAAATTCCCACAGCCGCTGATTTTTTCACTCTGAACCTTGGTCCGGATACGTGTGTTGCTATCCTAACACGTATGTTTACCTCATATTAAGCATCGTATTCGATATTTGACTAAGTTAATACCTTGTACCAATCAATACTAGCCTATAAGAAAGTTTACACTAAATCTATGTTGATAATTCTTTTCCTATTATCGACCTCCTTTGTCCGGCAAGTAGCATTATGGCGAGTTCTAACGTTGTCTATCCGTTAAAAAGACTTCTAAGCGAAAGAATTATTAATACATGCAAGACACTGTTCTAGGAAGGTTATTATAGTTAGGTTATACATCATTATTTGGATATGGTTCCCACAACCCTAGTTATGGAGTTTACTTACCCATAGTCATAATCACAATATTCAAATATATGATATAAGAATTCATGTACTTACTTCAATGAGAAAGTGTAAAATCCAAAAGTTCGCTTGATTAATCAACAAAAATCACCAACAATCACTTACAAGATTCTCAAAGTAATCAAGAATCTCCAAAAAGTCTAATGATAATCAAAGGCCTAACCAAGTAATCCAGAGTCTCACCTAATAATACCGAGTCTAACCCCAAAAATGAGTTTTTGAACTATTTATAGAAAATAAAAACCTAAGTAAACAAGGATTCTATTTGCTGGAAATTAGTCATACCGCGGCTGGGTCGACGGACCTCGAGACGTATCGTCGTGGTCACGACAGACCGTCACGAACTCCGTCGTCCCATACTTCTGCAATATCTTCCGCTTTTCTCTTCATTACCCATGACGGCAAGTATGACAGTCATCACAGGCACAACAGTCCGTCGAGGGTCTTCGTTCCAAAATACTTAAACTCGTGAAATATGGGTACTGGACTACTTCTCCGAACTTCATGTCGAACCTGCAGGACGGACCGTCATAGACACGACGGACCATCATGGACTCCGTAACCCCACAATTGGTCAGACTTCCCCATCTTCCTTCAGCAGCTGTACTACACTACCACCTACGGACTGTCATAAGCATGACGGACCATCACAAGCTATGTAGGTGGTCTCTTCTGCATTTCATCGTTCAAAAACATCCGCATTCATCCTTCGATAGATTTCTTGCAAATAAGGATAAACTTATATAAAAATTAACACAAAAAGGCTTTTGGACACACTAAACTTTACGAAAAAGTATTAATACTACCGTGAAACACCGATATATAACCACCCTCAACTTAAATTCGTTGTTTGTCCTCAAGAAACGCACTATGACTCAATACACAATCTTTGTACAATAGTATCCATGTTTTATCCTTTACAATCATTTGGCTTTCAATCCCGATTAATCTCATCATATTTATGCATGCTATCATTGTTAGACTTGAATTATGTGGAATCGGACCATGACACAGACTCATCATGCACTAACTAACACCTATCCTCTAATTTCTTACCAAGGTGCTAATATTTCCGGTAGTGCAACTAGTGTCCTCACATCAAAACAAAATCCTCATTTTTCACACAATGATTTCAGTTTGAGTATAAGGATTACTTTTAAAGACTCTCTCTTAGAACAAATTCACACTCATTCATAACTATTGCCATAAGCTTGCCCTTATTTTCACTGCTTTAAGTTCGCTATACAACACTTAGGATCACGATAGAACATTCGTGGCTTGTAACATAGGCTCAGGGTCAGGTAGGGTATATTTAAGTAAAATTTAGTGACTTTTTGCCCTCATTGACATATCGGCTAAACATACAATTTTCTATCATTTTATTTCGCCTAGTTTCTCTTATTCTTTCACCTTGATATTTTCTCTTCTTTCTTCATTTGTGTAAGTGACTCTCTTCTTTCCTTGCTTGTATTTCTTGTATAATTTCCTATTTATTTACTTTTCTTTCAATTAATTCTTGAGTCATTTTACTTTTGTTCTTTCAACCACACTTTCAAGATCATTCCTCATAATAGCCACCCTCAACACATGGCTTTGCCATGAGTCAAAGTACACATTACCCAATGTTCGGTCAGGGCTACAACGAAGGTTGTTTACTACATTAGCCACCCTGAACTTATGCTTTTGGCATTAGTTGAGGTGCACATGAACAAGGAGGGACAAGGGCCAACACATTATTTCCAGAAAAGATCAGTTGGGTTGAAAAAGAAAGGTAAGCTCAGATCATATGGATCAAAGAAGAATAAATTTCCACAGCCGCTGATAATTTCACTTCGCACCTTGGTCCGGCTACGTGTGTTGCTATCCTAACCCTTATCTTTACCTCATATTAAGAATCGTATTCGATATTTGACTAAGTTATTACCTCGTACCAATCAATACTAGCCAATTAGATAGTGTACACTAAATCTATGTTGATAATTCTTATCCTATTATCTACCTCCTTGGTCCGGCAAGTAGCATTAAGGCGAGTTCTAACGTTGGTTATCCGTTAAAAAGACTTCTAAGCAAAAGAATTATTAATACATGCAAGATACTATTCTAGAATTGTTATTTTTGTAAGGTTTACCTCATTATTTGCCTATGGTTCGCACAACCCTAGTTATGGAGTTTAGTTACCCATAGTCATAGTAACAACATTCAAATATATGATATAAGAATTCATGTACTTACATCAATGAGAAAGAGTATAATCCAAAAGTTAGCTTGATTAATCAACAAAAGTCACAAACAATCACTTACAAGAATCTTAAAGTAATCAAGAATCTCACAAAAAGTATAATGATAATTAAAGGCCTAACCAAGTAATCCAGTGTCTCACGTAATAATAAAGAGTCTAACCCTAAAAACGAGGTTTTTCAAAATATTTATAGAAAAAAAAACCTAAGTAAACAAGAATTCTATTTGCTGGAAATTTGTCAAAACGCGGTTGGGTCGCCGGACCTCGCGACGGATCGTTGTGGTAACGACAGACCGTCACAGCAAAATTTCTTCTGTTGCTCTCTTCATTACTCTCGACGGCAAGTATGACGGATTTTCATAGGCACAACGGTCCGTCGAGGGTCTTCGTTCCAAAACACTTAAACTCTTGGAATATAGGTACTGGAACTACTTCTCTGAACTTCATGACGAACCTACAGGGCGGACCGTCATAGACACGACGGACTATCATGGACATTGTAACCCCACACTTGGGCAGACTTCCCCATCTTCCTTCAGCAGCTGTACTACGCTTCAACCCACGGACCGTCACAAGCATAACAGACCGTCATAAGCTCTGTAGGTGGTGTCTTCTGCATTTCTTCGCTCAAAAACCTCCGCATTAATCTTTGGACATATTTCCTGCAAATAAGGAGAAACTTATATAAAAATTAACACAAAAAGGCTTTTGGACACACTAAACTGAAGGAAAAAGTATTAATAATACCGTGAAACCACGGTATATCAAAAGAATATCGAACGATCCTGCACAAGCCACTTATCATATATCATACAAAATAATAAAAATAAATATTTCAAGTTTAGTAATATCATACTGTAGAATATTTTGACAAAGCAAAACTTTGACATAGTCTAAACAACCAATCTAAATACCAAAAGGAGTGGTCGGCACATATACCCGTACAACACATACATTATATGGAAACTAGAAAGATATAAAAGCAAGTAAATGTATGTCAGTCCTTGGAGCATGAGGACTCACCAACTCTTCAATCAAAAAGAATGATTAACTCTCCACGAGTGTGAGGGATAGGAGAATTAGACCATACATTAATGAGACAATGTCCGCCAAAGTATGCATTAGTACATGGTGCGTTCTAAGTATGAGTCAATATGCATAAATATCCATGATATCATGAAAAACTTAATGGTTTAATGAATTAGCAACATTTAAATCAAAAGTTGGTCAATACATTTCAAAATAAGAGACATTGGAAAGCTTTGAAGCAGAGGATTCGACTTTCAAGAAGAAACAACATAAAAATCATTATATATTAGGTTTAACCGACAAACATACCATAAGAGATATGTGATTGAATCCCATTAGTCCCTCATATTAAAGAAGGGATTTTACATGTTAAGTTAGAATTCGTACACTTCATCATTTGCTAATGTAGATCCACTAGCTAGGTCATATAACACAATCATATGGGGAAACATATTTAAGGACTAGAATTTTCTACTAGAAATTTTTTTATGAGTCTCCACCTCAAAGCCCTCTCCATGATTTATCTAAATCCAAAAGGGATAGATGAAAATCAAATATCATTATAACATAGGAAATGCAATTATTATTATAATTCACATGCTAAATATTAAAACATTGAATAACTCTTTAAATTACAATTCAAGCATAGGTGAGAAAACCTTTTTTCCAATGTGAATCCACATGTGAGAAATTCATTTCACAATCAATATCATATTTGTATGTTAGAAAACTCTTACAACAAAATTGATACTTCAACCTAAAATCATCCTAGCATTATAAAAATCATTTTAATAAGCATGCATCATCCTTCAAAATTCATAGCTCATGGGTTCTTCATAGCTTCATATTTGAAAAATCATGACTCATGCATAAGTCCATATGGTTTAACTGAATATCATGTAATTATATAAGTCATGTTATGGAAGATTAAAACAACATTTTTCATCATAATTGGATAAAATTCCATGGAAAATTAAAAATAACCTTAATTTGATCGATTGGATTTTAATTGAGAAATCAAAAACCTTATGGACCGCGTGGGGGAACGGTCTCCATGGGTGAATACCCAAATACCTTTGTACTCAAAGACAAAGATTAATGTTAAATTGAAGACCTTGAAGTGAAGCATAGCTTCTTACTCTTCCTTAAGTTAAAAGGGAGTTAAGGATAATGAATTTTGTTGAACTATTAGGAAATAGGAGAATGTGTGTAAAGTTGGTAGGCTTAGGACATAAAGTTTTCATATAGGGATTTGTATGAAGAACCAAATGACATAGAATAGTCTTAAAATATATAAGAAAAGGAAACATAATCCCTTAAGAAATAACCATCAGGCTGGTCTACCGGTGAGACCTACAAATCATGGAACATTCTATGGTCTGTACTGGTAAACCATAGACCATGTACTAAGACCATAATATATAACCAATTATTATAGAATACTTCTACGTTCCGTAGGACTTCCTCTGGTCCATAGACTCTATTGTCGAACTCAACTTGAACCCTAAATGTCAGTATGTTCGGATTTATTCTACGGAACATATCTATGACTTGTATACCAGAGAATTAACAATTTTGTTCAACCATAGGATGAGGTACTGATTTGATTTTTAAAAAAAAATATTTTCCCCTTTCTACAAGTCTATAACCATAGACTTATCTTGTTAACCTAAACTAGTAGCCCAAATTCATGCCATCTATTTCATTTTCAAATTCGAGGTGTTAACATATTTCCCCCTTCGGAACATTCATCCTTCAATGTACTCAAGGAAAGATAATGAGGGTGGGTATGAGAGCTAATAACCCAACATTAATATAATCATATAAATGAATATAATCAAAGTGGAAATCAACTTCAACCTAAAAGATACTCCAATATAATTTCATTACAAATACATGCATTAATAAGGAAACATGAGAATAACTAAGACACGTGAATTGGCAAGAATGAACCATTAGGAACTTAATATCTCAAGTTAGAATGGGTTCGGAGGGCAAGATATGAGGATATCGTGACATCATCTTGACCTTGTCCTCCAAAATTGAACTCTAAAACAATCAATTCCTCCAGAACAACATTATGGATGCAAATTCTTTTTACTTTACTTTCAAACATACCGGTCTAAAATATCAACTAGAACTTCTTCGTAAGACAGACTTTACATTATACCAAGACTATTCGATGGTACAATAGAGTGTAAATTATTGCCACACTTCTTCAATAAGATAATAAGTAACTAGATGCACCAATTATAAATTAAAGGGCAAGTCTACTTCATAAGTTATTCTTTTTACTCCAATGATACTTTACTAGGCTCCACATCCATGATCCAATCCGGTGTTAAACATTTGTTTTAATTTATCTTTTATCTTAAATAGTTCATTATACTCTCTGTTCTTAACTTACTTATTGGTGAATTGACATTTATGTAGCAACAATTTTCTCTCGGTTTAAGAAAATATTATGATTTACTCGCCACCACCCCTCTATAAGTTTCACAAAGTTGGAAGATATTCAGTGCCACACGGTATCTCTATCACAACAAACTCTATTGTTATGGCCTCTATGTCACACTCCCTATCACAGTCAATACTAAAACTAAAAAATTAAGACTAATGGGTCATGTGTAACACCTCTAATTTTGAAAAATGATGAAAATAAATTTTTGGACTACAATCTGGTTCTACCAGTCTCAACTGTGAATTTATGAAGATTCTACGAAAAAGAGAATATTTTCTTAACTTCAAGTCCTAGTACCTTTTCGAAGATAAACTAGTACGGTCTATTAGTATTCCTACGAGTCACAGATAGGTCTCGTAAGTGAGTTCCACACTTAGTACAATTGTAATGTTAAAGAATCATTAATAAATGAGTAGTATTGTGAATGAACGAAGAAATACAACTCATGTGCTACCAAAATAGTATGTTTAAATGTTCTAATGGTATCATACATGATCTGAGAAGTGTTACTAAATATATGCGACATTATTTAATGATACTACATCAATATATTATGGTATTATGAAGGTGTCACAAAATGATCGTATCATGCAGGTTTCAGTAACGTATTGAAGCATACATCTATGATATTGTGAAAGTGTATAAATATATTGTGATTTGAGTTGTCCAAAAGGTCGGATGTGGCAAATAATGGTGTTGTTTTGATAACATTAACAAAAAATCTGCTATAATTAGGATATACGTCGCATATCATATGCTCGAGAGAGATAAGAGAGTGACAAGCAAGATGGAAGAGACGCGAGTACACAATATTTGTCTTGTATCCTAGATACATGTGAATCTACTTTGATCGTGTGTATAAGAATAAACTAACTTGATTTTGAGTCCATTTATTATGAGATATATGTATTTGATCGTGTCGAAATCTAGTAAGGTTCATAATATTACAAAATAGTGTGTATTTATTTAATTAGATTATACATTAGTGAGATTATTTTAAGTTACCATTAAATAAAAAAAATTTACCCATGGACCGATCCCGACCTGGATAAAGACTCAAAGGTCAAGTGCTATAAGGATTGAACTTATAAGCACTAATTTTATATATGCTTGAAAAATTTATCTCAACCCTAACCAATAATGGATTGAATTGGGACGGCCAATGGGCTAGGCCATTTTGACTACTCTAACTGTGATAGTATAATTAAAGATCAAACAAATAAAATGAAATGAAAATTAGCTGAAATAAAAAAATTGAATTAAAAAGGACCAAAAATGTGAAATTAAATTTTTGTGGAAAATAATGAATGTTATGATTTGAGAAAAAAAGTGAATGGAAAGGAAAGAAAATAAATAAAGAATAAAAATCATTAAAAAAAAGGAAAAGGAAAAAAGAAAATCAAAGGAACAGAAAATAAAGAATAAAAATGAATAACAATAATAGGAACCAATAAATGGAAAGAGGGAAAAATACTAAAAATAAAAGAATGTAACAAAGAAATAATAAACAATTAATAAATAGTTATAGAATATATGAGAAAAAAATTAAAAAATAAAAGAAACAAACCAGTATAGAAAATAAAAAATGAGCATGAATTAGATTATTTTGTAAAAATAAAATATATGATAAAGTAATTTGGAAATAATAAATGAACAAAAATACATAACTATAAAACTTTGAGAAAAATAAAAATAGAATAAATAATAAAAGTACGAAGAAATAAACGAGGGAATAAAAGAAGAAGAAAGGAAGCATGAAATAAATATTTAGTGTAAATTAGATTATAGCTTAAAAGAAGTAAAGAAAAAAATAATTTAAGAAATTTTAATGAATAAAAAAACATAAAAAGAAATAGAGAAATAAAAAACAAAAGAACTAACAAATGCTATATAACTAAAGTTACGAGGAAAGGGGGTAATTTTTGTATTTATTTAGGGGAATAAATCTTAGCGGGTACATGTTTGTAATTAGTATGCTCTTATAGAGTATACTAATCCTCGACAATGAAAATAGTATATGTGTTATGAGTTATATTAAAATCACATTTAAAAAAATGAAGTTCAATAAAATTAAATTATAATCACATTTTGAAGAATTTCACAAATGATTTAGCGAAAAAAATTAATAAACAATGGACTTATATGAATGAGTTCTTTATTGTGAATTGTAAGTGTCAAATAATTATGTATTTTGATAACCTGTCAATCTTGGACAGTAAAATTTAACATGATAAATAATTTACTTTACGACTAGGACCAAAATGACACTGTTTAGACATTAATCAACTTAGGAAAAGACATAAAATCCCTTAAAAATAATTGCTGCCTTCCCTATAGTTTGTTCCTACGGTCCATTGGACTTTCTATGGACCATAATGGTAAACTGTAGTTAAGTACTACAACTTGTTAATATTGAATCAACTTTCACGAGACTGGTCTACGACTCATAGAACCTTTTACGATCTGTAGACCCTATTTGTAGAACTCACTTAACCCTCAAAATTTTACTAAGTGTGGAAAAGAGTCTTCCAAGGGAGGAACTCATATTTATCAATCATATCATCATAACTATCAAATATAAATATGGTATCAATAAGGACTATTTAATAGAATTTGTAACAATCTACAGATCAAGTATGATATCAACATTTTATACAAGTATACTATTGTGAAAGCACTAAGTTATCTTTCATTTATTTATTTACAAATTTAATAGTTCCTTAATGAAACAAGAATAGTATGAGCAATCTTTTAACGAAGGAACTCGTAGTTTCTCAATAGTACCATCATAAAATAACATATATTGACATGTTAGCATTAGGAATTGTTTCATATAATCATTTCATATAATCAGTTCCATTCCTCAAATTATGCATGAGACCATCACAACATTTATATAGATACATTCATGGTTATGTGAGGTTTACTCCAGTCCTACGATGAATCCTTCATGATACTATGACAATATATCTATATATGTTCATTGTGTCATTGATGTTTACTTCAATTTCTCAATGAAACTTTCATATGTCATCATAATATATCTATATATTGTCAAGGTATCATTCTTGAAGTCGTTGCATTGTAGTTATGCGCATATTTTTATGGTATCATTAAGGTTTGCTAAAGTCGCCAATATATAAAACCAGTCACAATATAATTATGTACTCTCAATGTATAATAATTGTTTGATCTAGTACTTTAATAAGGCATTCCTTAGTCATTATTAATTACTCATAATGGTGATTTATTTAATATTTTATTTTTATTAATCAAAAAATAATTAAGTAATAATAATTTTATATTTTTCCATCTTAGATTTTGATAAGCGAGCTAGTTGACTATGCTATTTTTCTAATTATTTATTATTGTACTTTAGTTATATTGCTATATTTTAATTAATCTAAGATTAGATCATTAATATTTGAAATTATTATATTAATTTTATTTTCTTAAAAAGGTAAAAATATCTATATATAAAAAAATTTAAAGAAGATAAATTAACAAAAAAAACGAAAGAAGGGAAAATACTCAAGTACCCCCTCAACCTATGCCCGAAATTTCAGAGACACACTGATACTATACTAAGGTCCTATTACCCTCCTGAACTTATTTTATATGTAATTTTCTACCCCTTTTAAGCCTACGTGGCACTAGTTCAAAAAAAAAGTCAACCATCGTTGGACCCACAAGATAGTGCCACGTAAGCTAAAAAGGGGTAAAAAATTATTAATAAAATAAGTTCACGGAGGTAATAGGACCTTAGTATATTATAAGTGTGTCTCTGAGATTACGGCCATAGATTGAGGGGTACTTGGACATTATCCCAAGAATGAATAAAACAAATATTATCAAATAATATATCTAATAATAATTAAAATTAAAACAAAAGAGAAAAACCAAAAGAGAAAATTAAAATAATATATGAGTGTAACGACCTGTTTAGTCGTTTTGAGCAGCATATTTTATTTCTGGAAAAATAGGCTTAGGCGACGGACCCCACGACGGACCGTCATGGGCACGACGGACCGTCGCAGGGTCTCTTTCAAAACAGTTAGAAAATCTGAAATTGGGTACTGAAAATCGACTCTCTGAACTTCATGACGGAGTGGAAGGACGGACCGTCGCAGGCTCGACGGCCCGTCACAGGCCATCAACTTAAAATCGAGTTTCTGTAGCATGTGACGGGCAGCAGGACGGACCGTCGTAGGCACGATGGCCCGTCACGGGCTACGCAATCCCAGTTCGGGTCGGATTTCTTTATACGTTTTAAGGGACGTTTTTGACTATTCCTGCTTTAATTATAAAGTTAGTGGGTTAATGTTAATAAGTCTAATTACTTGGTGGTTAAAAGAGGTAACCTTAAGTTAATTAGTGGGTTATTATTTCCATCTTTTATTCTTAATTGTATACTAATTAGGGTAAAAGAAAGAGGGTTTGAACAAAGAAAATAGAAAGAACAAGAGAAAGAGAGAGAAAGAGAACGAGTAGAGAGAGAGAGAAACGAAGAGGATAGCAAGGATTCTGAGAAGATAGCTTGTTGATCGCAATTCTTCGGTGGAGGTAGGTTATGGTTATTTTTATGCTATTCGTAGTAAACTCTTAATAGCGAATGATATGTATTGGTAGTATTGTAACCTCTTCTATATGCTTAATTGTATGCTTGCATAAATGTGATTATGAAATTGTGATATAATAAGCATGATGAAGCTATTGAATCCTAAATCTTGAAAAGAAACCCTAATCTACTTTGTTAATGATGATGCCTTGGTATAAAAGAAGGCTTGATGAACGAAAGTAGTGAGATTAGGGGATCGGGTGCCACGTTCCGGTACCAGGATAGTATATGAGGATCGGAGTGTCACGTTCCGACACCGGGATAGTATATGGATCGGGTGCCACGTTCCGGTACCAGGATAGAATATGAGGATCGGGTGCCACGTTCCGGTACCAGGATAGAATATGAGGATCGGAGTGTCACGTTTCGACACTAGGATAGTATATGGATCGGGTGTCACGTTCCGACGCCAGGATAGTATATGGATCGGGTGCCACGTTCCGGTACCAGGATAGAATATGAGGATCGGAGTGTCACGTTCCGACACCAGGATAGAATATGGACTGGGTGCCACGTTCCGGTACCAGGATAGAATATGGATCGGGTGCCACGTTCCGGTATCAGGATAGAATATGAGGATCGGAGTGTCACGTTCCGACACAAGGATAAAATATGGATCGGGTGCCACGTTCCGGTACAAGGATAGAATATGAGGATCGGAGTGTCACGTTCCGACACCAGGATAGAATATGGATCGGGTGCCACGTTTCGGTACCAGGATAGAATATGGATCGGGTGCCACGTTCCGGTACAAGGATAGTATATGAGGAGTGGGGTGTCACGTACCGACACGAGGGGAATATATATAATGAATCTTGAAAGATGATAATATATTCAAATCTAATGAACCTAATTCCCAAACGAGTATGAGGAGGAGGCGTGAGTCCTCATCGATGTGCTTGGTGTTGTAACCAAGGGTTATGGTAACTGTAAATGCTCCATGCTAAGGATATTAATTGAGTTTATGATATTGCTTAATATATACTGTTTTCTATTTTAAGTTGGCCGATGATATCTACTCAGTACCCGTGTTTTGTACTGACCCCTACTTTTATGTTTTCTTCTTGTTTATTTGTGGAGTGCAGCAAACTTGCCGTCATCTTCGACTCAACAGTAACTCTAGCCAGTCTTCATTACTCCGGATATCAGGGTGAGCTAATGCTTCTAGCTTGGACTGGATCTTCCTCTTCACGTCTTGATGCCTTGATATTCCGGCATGGACTAGCTTTTACTTGTTTTAGCTTTTAGAATACTCTTGGTTCAGTCATTTGATTATAGATGTTCTTGTGATGATGACTTCCATATTTTGGGGAATAGTAGAGGTTGGATTTTAGAAGTTATTGAATTGGTTTTTATTAATGAGTTAAGTGTTCCGCATTACTTTCTGTTGATATTATATTGAAATGTTAAGGTTTAGATGGATTGGTTCGCTCACATAGGAGGGTAAGTTTGGGTGCCAGTCGCGGCCCGGTTTTGGGTCGTGACAAACTTGGTATCAGAGCATTAGGTTCGTTGGTCTCATCACACAAGAACGAGTCTAGTAGAGTCTTAAGGAACTGTAGGGGGACGCCTTTACTTTTCTTTGAGAGGCTATAAGACTTTAGGAAAATTCCATTCTTTCATTCTCTTTTTCGTGCTATTACTTGGGTCCAATTGGTATCTAGGTGATACAAATTGGTATCTGACCATCTTCACTCTATTTCGCAGATGGTTAGAACTAGAGCAACAACCGCACCAGCACCGGCGGGACAGGGTGCGTCTGAACCAGCCACTGGGGCTGTAGCTAGAGGAAGATTAGCGGCAAGAGGCCGTGGGAGGATGTCCTCTATAGGAAGAGGACGAGCACGTAGCCCATCTGATACTAGGGCAGTGACTGCTCCACCTACTGAAGAAGTAGTAAGAGAGGGTGAGGAAGGGGAAACTGAACAAGTACAGAATGAGGAATTTCCACCCCAACCTACCCCAGAGATGATCAATCAGGTTCTCGCTTATCTTAGTGGGTTATCTGATCAGGGCCAGACACCTCCAGTGTTTTCTGCACCAGCACCTCAGGGTCCGGAGGTACAACATGCAGCCACTATGGCTCCTCGTATGGATGCCTCATTGGACATAGGCACGTTTCCACGTCTGACTACCGGGCCTATAATGAAAAATGATCAGCATAAACTTTTCAGTAAGTTCTTGAAATTGAAACCTCCAGTCTTCAAGGGTGCTGAATCTGAGGATGCTTAAAATTTTCTGGTTGACTGTCATGAGCTACTACACTAGATGGGTATAGTAGAACAGTTTGGTGTGGAGTTTGTGACTTATCAGTTGCAAGGGAACGCCAAAATGTGGTGGCGATCACATGTTGAGTGTCAACCGACAGAGGCAACACCTATGACTAGGGCATCATTCTCTAGTTTGTTTATGGAGAAGTATATCCCGCGGACTTTGAGGGATAGGAAAAGAGATGAATTCTTAAGTCTAGAGCAAGGTAGGATGTCGGCTACTGCATATGAGGATAAGTTTCGTGCACTATCCAGATATGCCACCCAACTTTTTTTCAGTCCACAAGAGGGGATTCGTCGTTTTGTGAAGGGGTTGAGGTCAGAGTTGCGGATTTCAGCCTTACAGGTAGTGGCTACGGCAAAATCCTTCCAAGAAGTGGTAGATTTCATGGTAGAGGTGGAAGGAGTGAAGCCAGATGAATTCACCATGGCATCGACATCAAAAAGGTTTCAAAAGGGAGGTGAGTTTAATGGTTCTTACTCTAGAGGACAAGGTTCCGGAGGTCACTCAGTTCGACCCATTCAGTCTTCACTACAGACTGTAGTTGGGGGTCCACCTCCGACCGGTCAACACTTCTCTGAGAGACCTATGCATGAACCCAGAGAGTGCTATGGATGTGGGGAGATTGGACATATTAAGAGATATTGTCCAAAACAGAGTTACAGACCTCCAAATGTTAGAGGTAGAGGTGGTCATGGTAGAGGCCGTTATTCTGGAGGACGTGGTGGTCGAGGTAATGGTGTTCACCAGAACGGCCGAGGTGATGGGCAGACTGGAGCCACTACGTCACAACATGGTAGGGGCAACGGACAGACAAGTAATGGGGCCCATTGCTACGCTTTTCCTGGGAGATCTGAAGCTGAGACATCAGATGCTGTCATCACAGGTAATCTTTTGATTTGTGATTGCATGGCTTCTGTATTGTTTGATCCTGGATCCACATTTTCTTATGTATCTTCCTCATTTGCTAATGGTCTAAATTTACATTGTGAATTACTTGATATGCCTATTCGTGTTTCTACTCCGGTGGGTGAGTCTGTGGTAGTTTGAAAAGGTATATAGGTCTTGTTTGGTGAACTTTGTGGGGAGCAACACTTATGTAGATTTGGTTATCTTAGAAATGGTTGATTTTGATGTAATTCTGGGTATGATTTGGCTTTCTCCGCAATTTGCGATCTTGGATTGTAATGCTAAAACGGTGACGTTAGCCAAGCTTGGGACAGATCCGTTAGTGTGGGAGGGTGACTACACTTCCAATCCGGTGCGTATCATCTCCTTTCTTTGTGCTAAGAAAATGGTTGGTAAAGGGTGTTTAGCTTTCTTGGCACATCTCAAGGATGACACTACCCAAGTGCCTTCGATTGAGTCGGTTTCGGTGGTCCGTTAGTTTCTGGATCTGTTCCCTGCAGATCTTCCTGGTATGCCACCAGATAGGGATATTGACTTCTGTATTGATCTTGAACCGGGTACTCGCCCCATTTCTATACCCCCTTATAGAATGGCTCCCGCGGAGTTAAGAGAGTTAAAAGCCCAACTTCTAGAGTTGTTGAGCAAAGACTTCATTAGACCAAGTGCATCTCCTTGGGGTGCTCCGATTTTGTTTGTAAAGAAGAAGGATGGGAGTTTTCGGATGTGCATAGACTACCGGCAATTGAACAAGGTAACTATTAAGAACAAGTATCCTCTTCCTCGCATTGATGACTTGTTCGATCAGTTACAAGGTGCTTGTGTCTTCTCTAAGATTGACTTGAGATCCGGTTATCATCAATTCAAAATACGGGCAACAAATGTGCCAAAGACTGCTTTTCGAACGAGGTATGGGCATTAAGAATTTGTAGTGATGTCTTTTGGTCTTACGAATGCCCCTGCTGCGTTCATGAGCTTGATGAACGGGATTTTTAAGCCATATCTGGATCTATTTGTGATCGTATTTATTGATGATATATTGTTATACTCCAAGAGCATGAAGGAACATGAAGAGCATTTGAGAATGGTATTGGAAATGTTGAGGGAGAAAAAGCTTTATGCCAAGTTCTCTAAGTGTGAGTTTTGGCTAGATGCAGTGTCCTTCTTGGGGCACGTGGTTTCTAAGGATGGAGTGATGGTGGATCCTTCTAAGATTGAGACAGTGAAGAATTGGGTAAGACCTACTAATGTGTCAGAAATAAGGAGCTTTGTTGGGTTAGCTAGCTACTACCGCCGATTTGTAAAGGGATTCTCTTCTATTGCTTCCCAAATGACGAACTTGACTAAGAAAAATGTCCCATTTGTATGGTCGGATGAGTGTGAGGAAACCTTTCAGAAGCTCAAGACTTTATTGACTACCGCACCCATTCTCACCTTGCCAGTGGAAGGTAAGAATTTCATTGTCTATTGTGATGCATCCTATTCGGGTTTGGGTGCAGTGCTAATGCAAGAGAAGAATGTGATTGCTTATGCTTCAAGACAATTAAAAGTGCATGAACAAAACTATCCAACTCATGATTTGGAATTGGCCGCGGTAGTGTTTGCATTAAAGCAATGGAGACACTACCTATATGGGGTTAAGTGTGAGGTCTACACGGATCATTGTAGCCTTCAGTATGTCTTTACTCAGAAAGAGCTGAACTTGAGACAGAGGAGATGGATGGAACTACTGAAGGACTACGACATCACTATTTTGTATCATCCGGGGAAAGCGAATGTTGTGGCAGATGCCTTAAGTAGAAAAGCGGGAAGCATGGGAAGTATAGCTCACTTGCAAGTTTCTAGACGACCATTGGCTAGAGAGGTTCAGACTCTGGCTAACGACTTGATAAGGTTAGAAGTGAATGAGAAGGGAGGATTGTTGGCTAGTGTGGAGTCAAGATCTTCTTTTCTTGACAAGATTAAGGGAAACAGTTTAATTATGAAAAATTGATACGGATCCGAGATAAAGTGTTGAAAAGAGAGGCTAAAGAAGCGACAATCGATGAGGAAGGTGTTATGAGAATCAAGGGAAGGGTATGTGTACCCCGAGTTAATGATTTGATCAACACTATTTTGACAGAGGCTCATAGTTCAAGGTATTCTATACATCCGGGTGCAACAAAGATGTACCGCGACCTAAAGCAACACTTTTGGTGGAGTAGAATGAAGCGGGATATTGTGGATTTTATTGCCAAATGTCCAAACTGTCAACAAGTAAAATATGAACACCAAAGGCCCGGAGGAACACTTCAGAGAATGCCCATCCCGGAATGGAAGTGGGAAAGGATTGCAATGGATTTCGTGGTTGGTCTTCCAAAGACATAGGGAAAGTTTGATTCTATTTGGGTAATTGTTGATAGGTTAACTAAGTCTGCTCACTTCATTCTGGTCAAGGTGACTTACAATGCAGAGAAGTTAGCCAAACTTTACATCTCGGAAGTGGTGCGATTGCATGGGGTTCCACTCTTCATTATATCAGATAGAGGTACGCAGTTTACTTCTAAGTTTTGGAAAACATTGCATGCAGAATTGGGTACTAGACTGGACCTTAGTACTGCGTTCCATCCTCAGACCGATGGTCAGTCTGAGCGAATTATTCAAGTGTTGGAGGATATGCTTCTTGCATGTGTGATAGAGTTTGGTAGCCATTGGGATAGATTTTTGCCCTTAGCGGAGTTTTCATACAATAATAGCTATCACTCAAGTATTGATATGGCCCCATTTGAAGCATTGTATGGGAGGAGATGTAGGTCTCCCATTGGTTGGTTTGATGCATTCGAGGTTAGACCTTGGGGTACTGACCATTTGAGGGATTCGATAAAGAAAGTGAAGTCTATTCAAGAAAAGCTTCTAGCGGCGCAAAGTAGACAAAAGGAATATGCAGATCGAAAGGTTAGAGACTTAGAGTTCATGGAGGGTGAACAAGTCTTGTTAAAAGTTTCACCAATGAAAGGGGTGATGCGGTTTGGTAAACGAGGTAAACTAAGCCCAAGGTATATTGGTCCCGTCGAAGTACTTAAACGAGTAGGGGAGGTGGCTTATGAGTTAGCCTTGCCTCCAGGGCTGTCCGGAGTACATCCGGTATTCCATGTCTCTATGTTGAAAAGATATCATGGGGATGGAAACTACATTATCCGTTGGGATTCAGTTTTGCTTGACGAGAATTTGTCTTATAAGGAGGAACCTGTTGCCATTCTAGATAGGGAAATTCGCAAGTTGAGATCAAGGGAAATTGCATCCATCAAGGTGCAATGGAAGAATCGGCCAGTTGAAGAAGCAACTTGGGAGAAGGAGGTCGATATGCGAGAAACATACCCACGCCTGTTTACAGATTCAGGTACTCCTTTTCTCCCTTCTCTTCCTTCTTGTGATCGTTCGGGGACGAACGATGGGTAAATTGGTATATATTGTAATGACCTGTTTAGTCGTTTGAGCAGCAGATTTTATTTCTGGAAAAATAGGCTGAGGCGACGGACCCCATGACGGACCGTCATGGGCACGACGGACCGTCGCAGGGTCTCGTTTCAAAACACTTAGAAAATCTGAAATTGGGTACTGAAAATCGACTCTCTGAACTTCATGACGGAGTGGCAGGACGGACCGTTGCAGGCTCGACGGCCCGTCACAGGCCATCCACTTAAAATCGAGTTTCTGTAGCATGTGACGGACAGCAGGACGGACCGTCGCAGGCATGACGGCCCGTCACGGGCTAAGCAATCCAAGTTCGGGTCGGATTTCTTTATACGTTTTAAGGGACGTTTTTGACTATTCCTGCTTTAATTATAAAGTTAGTGGGTTAATGTTAATAAGTCTAATTACTTGGGGGTTAAAAGAGGTAACCTTAAGTTAATTAGTGGGTAATTATTGCCATCTTTTATTCTTAATTGTATACTAATTAGGGTAAAAGAAAGAGGGTTTGAATAAAGAAAATAGAAAGAACAAGAGAAAGAGAGAGAAAGAGAACGAATAGAGAGAGAGAGAAACGGAGAGGATAGCAAGGATTCTGAGAAGATAGCTTGTTGATCGCAATTCTTCGGTGGAGGTAGGTTATGGTTATTTTTATGCTATTCGTAGTAAACTGTTAATAGCGAATGATATGTATTGGTAGTATTATAACCTCTTCTATATGCTTAATTGTATGCTTGCATGAATGTGATTATGAAATTGTAATATAATAAGCATGATGAAGCTATTGAATCCTAAATCTTGTAAAGAAACCCTAATCTACATTGTTAATGATGATGCCTTGGTATAAAAGAAGGCTTGATGAACGAAAGTAGTGAGATTAGGGGATCGGGTGCCACGTTCCAGTACCAGGATAGTATATGAGGATCGGAGTGTCACGTTCCGACACCGGGATAGTATATGGATCGGGTGCCACGTTCCGGTACCAGGATAGAATATGAGGATCGGGTGCCATGTTCTGGTACCAGGATAGAATATGAGGATCGGAGTGTCACGTTCCGACACCAGGATAGTATATGGATCGGGTGTCACGTTCCGACACCAGGATAGTATATGGTTCGGGTGCCACGTTCCGGTACCAGGATAGAATATGAGGATCGGAGTGTCACGTTTCGACACCAGGATAGAATATGGATCGGGTGCCACGTTCCGGTACCAGGATAGAATATGGATCGGGTGCTACGTTCCGGTACCAGGATAGAATATGAGGATCGGAGTGTCACGTTCCGACACAAGGATAGAATATGGATCAGGTGCCACATTCCGGTACCAGGATAGAATATGAGGATCGGAGTGTCACGTTCCGACACCAGGATAGAATATGGATCGGGTGCCACGTTCCGGTACCAGGATAGAATATTAGGATCGGAGTGTCACGTTCTGACACCAGGATAGAATATGGATCGGGTGCCACGTTCCGGTACCAGGATAGAATATGGATCGGGTGCCACGTTCCGGTACCAGGATAGTATATGAGGAGCGGGGTGTCACGTACCGACACGAGGGGAATATATATAATGAATCTTGAAAGATGATAATATATTCAAAACTAATGAACCTAATTCCCAAACGAGTATGAGGAGGAAGCGTGAGTCCTCATCGATGTGCTTGGTGTTGTAACCAAGGGTTATGGTAACTGTAAATGTTGCATGCTAAGGATATTAATTGAGTTTATGATATTGCTTAATATATACTGTTTTCTATTTTGAGTTGGCCGATGATATCTACTCAGTACCCGTGTTTTGTACTGACCCCTACTTTTATGTTTTCTTCTTGTTTATTTGTGGAGTGCAGCAAACGTGCCGTCATCTTCGCCTCAAAAGTAACTCTAGGCAGTCTTCATTACACCGGATATCAGGGTGAGCTAATGCTTCTAGCTTGGACTGGATCTTCCTCTTCACGTCTTGATGACTTGATATTCCGGCATGGACTAGCTTTTACTTGTTTTAGCTTTTAGAATACTCTTAGTTTAGTCATTTGATTATAGATGTTCTTGTGATGATGACTTCCAGATTTTGGGGAATAGTAGAGGTTGGATTTTAGAAGTTATTGAATTAGTTTTTATTAATGAGTTAAGTCTTCCGCATTACTTTCTGTTGATATTATATTGAAATGTTAAGGCTTAGATGGATTGGTTCGCTCAGATAGGAGGGTAAGTGTGGGTGCCAGTCGCGGCCCGGTTTTGGGTCGTGACAATGAGAAAGAACAAAATCATTGAACAACAAATTTATTTTATTTTTCTAAAAAGGTAATATAAAGTCTATAGAAAATGAAAAAAAGTAATATAGTAAAAAAGTTAAATAAATAAATGTTGTGAAATGGCATATCTAATAAACCGTGATATTAATTAAAAAAACCTAAAAATCATTAATGAGAAAAAAAGAAAAGTGAGGAATAAATAATAAATATAAGAAAAGAAGAAATAAAGAATACAAATATTACCAAATAGTACTTAAAAAAATAAAAATAAAAATTAAATAAAATAAAATATAATGAGAAATAACACATTAAATTAATGATAGGACAAAAACAAAATAATTAATAATACAAAAAAATACCTAACTAAAGTGAATTGATTGTAAAAATAAATAGGACTGGGACAAAATTTATGAACTGTAATTTCATTTTGATAGAATTACATTCCTGAATCACATTAGATTTTAATATAAAATTATAATTATTGAAAAAGTGTAATAGAAAAATGATTATAATTAATCATAAAGATACATTAGGAACTAAACGTAAAATTATTCATTAATTTTATAAAATGAAACACATATTATTAGACAACTATTTTTAATATAGTAAACAAATATACCAAGAGAGTTATTCTAAATTTATTTATTTATTGGTTGGTGAGTTGAACAATTCTATTAGAGAATACGTGGCATTTAAATATGTTTTTATTTAGAATTGAAAGAAGTAGATAAAATTAAAAAAAATTTGGAGCCAGGAGTGAGTGATAAAGAGATTGTAGAGTAGAGATGATGGTTGCAAGGATAACATTCCGGCCACCAGAGTTTACCAAAAAACACCATAACCCCCTGATTTCTGTTACTAAAAGAATAGCAACTTGTATATGTTGCACAACCACATCAAAACCTGAGATTGAAGAAGAGTTCATTGGGGTACGTAGGTGGCAGAAGGATATTGAGGCCTTTCAAGTTGTTTGTTTTGTTAATGAATTAATATTTTTTGCAGTCAAAAGCACATGAAAATGACAACTACCCTATGGATAAAAAAAAAGCAGTAAGTGGTGAGAAGCTGTTGAGGAACATCATGTCAGAGAATAAGATAGAGTTGTATTCTGCATATGAGAGTGACTTCTTCTTTTAATTTAATTTCACTCTACTACTAATTCATACCTATAAATACAAACACATTAGAACCAAGAACCCGACAGGATGAAATTATAGAACCAAACTGTTAACCTACTCTTAATAAAAATTTCTTTTTGAGATATTCAATTATTGATTGAGCTTAAAACATGAGATGTTGACTATCAGTTTAGGAGCATAAAATTATTGAATATAATCTTGGAGGGGAGGGGTCAGAAAATAAACCCCGTACCGAGAAGGATTAAATCATGAGGATATGAATTTCTAAGTTACAGACTAACTGATATATATAATACTTGATTAGAAAGCTCTCGACACTAAACAGGACAATGATAAAGGATGATATGCAAAAGCAAATTATGGAGAGTTTAACGAATATAAGAGCACTCTGAATCTTCAGAAATTGAAATAAAAATAATTATCTAGCTTAATCCTATAAAGAATATAAGACAGCTTTTAACAGATTCCTACCTTGGGTCTGAATGACTTTTATCTACTTAAAATTGTTTCCTTAACTTACTTTGCGTTGGCCATTTCAAGTAATTGGGATGGATAGAGTAATAGAATTTAATCAAAATTTCTGCATCCTATCAAAGGCAACAACCAACTCCGGTAAACAAACCCTATTGTAAGATCTGAATCATTTATTTCTGTCTCCTATTAAAGACACCATATATCATTACCAATACAAATATGTATCATCTACACATTGGTTTAGAGTTCTATCCCTCAACAGAAGCAAGACTAGGCACCTTCTTTTTTAGTAGTGCATTGGGAACACTTTGCTTATCCATAGTTATCTGACGCACCCCATATGGTTGATTACAAATCAACTTTTTCTTTCTTTAAGTTTTAGAAAACATAATCAAATCACCTTATTATGACTAGTCCTCTCATGGTTCTACGAATAAGAAGACTAATATAGGATATGTTTTTCACCACTTGGCTAGCCTCTTTTTCTTATCAAATATAAAAAGAACGATAGTCTAATGTATAATGTAGTTCATTCCATGTTTCCATGATAAAACACCGGCCTTTACAACTTTAGAATCTTTCTAAGAAATCACAATGTAGTAACAACCATCTTAGATGCATTCATACGAAGGCAAGCACAAATTAAGGATACTCAATGCATATGCTTCTTTATGGGTGTATAACTGCTTTAAAAAATAGGAAGGAATATATACTTAAGATAAAAGGCGTGAAGATTAATAAATTGTGTAGGAGGGACCCAGTGTGCGACATGAGATTTACAACTAATGAAACACATAACTAATAAATGTGGATAAACTGTTAAGACTATGAAGCAAAATTATGAATTAATCATTTTCTATTTTAGAACCTTCACCAGACAATCAAAATAGGAGCATAATTTTGTAATCTTTTAAGTAATATTCCCATCTATGGTACTATAATTCAGAGAACTACTACTGAAGTAACAGAGAAGGTTTCAACTCTTTAGCTAAAATTGTTGCTCTATTAATTTGTGGTTCAAAATGGATCTGATATTTTGCAAACCAACAATAAATTATTACGCAAGTTGCTTCTATATGCATGAGTGACAACTTTCTATACCTCCAAAAGGTTAAAATAGATAGATCTTTGTTCGCTCAATTACACATCAACACGTATAGTCATCTTGTATTAATATACTGCAAAGGAGAGAATCATATTCATTTTTCTACCAAAAAACAACAAAGATTTAAGAAGTTGAGTGTCCACTTTCAACGCATTAGTTTTCAATACTTGTTTTTCAATGAGTCAATATTGTCTTAATATAATAGTTGATATCAAGTAAGTAAATATAAACTGAACTTGAAATTGTATTATATTTAGTATATATAATGATAATTAGGAAATCAAGGTGATAATCCCATAAACTTCGTAACAAACAAAGAGAATATATCAGAGGGAAAAGTTAAACCAAAAATCAGTAGTTGAGAGCATAGAATAAAAATATTAGCATCATGGCGCGCCATCAACATCAACTTGCTTATAATTTTTGAAAACATTGTCACCGGCATACCATGACAAAATATTAAAGATGCAAATGTATCAAACATCAGATAAATTTTACAAAAAATTTAATTTACATACAAATCCTTCATAATTTTACAACTCTACATAGAAGAATGATTTTCAACCTAATAATGAACTATGGAATAGGTCTAACTACAATGACATTAGGCAAACTTACACATTTATAAGCATGATCAAAATAGTATGTGCCACTTGAAGAACATAAGGATTAATAAAACAATCTCATGAATAAATAACCCCCCCCCCACAAAAAAAATTGAAATTAGTCAAAACGTCAGAGTTTATTAATCTGAATGGCTCAGACAAACGCAGAGAAAAGATGTATACGTTTTTTTTCGAAGGGGAGGAATTGGAATGAAACGTCCGTCTCTGAATTTTAGCAAAAATGAAACTATCATTTTCGTAGAACTTGAAGAAAAATTTTTCAAGTGGAAGTTGAAGATGCCACGTGTGGAGTTTGAACAACGTGGCAAAGAATAAGGTAATTACCGAGCTACCCTTTTATTTGTCCGAAAAAACTCACCAACACTTGATAGATCTACATTTTTGTGGTCAATGTAGGTTTTTTCAAAAGTTCAACTTGAAATCGCACAATTACCTTGAAAAAAATAAATTTGAAAATTTGAATTAATTCCGAAAAAACTCCAACAAAAAGTATGAAATTAGTAATAGAATTCAACACTAAAAACTAGGTTTTTCATCCTATTTATAATAAAAACATTGCTAAATTAAAAGGATTCAAAATAAGGAAAGTATGTCCAAAACGCGGCTTCAATCGACGTTCAACACCTACGGTCCGTCGATGGGGAAAGAGTCCATCGATGGCTTCGTAGGTTACTTCTGCACTGATTATTCACAGCCTTCTTTCTTTTCGTTTTTGACAACTTTCCTGCAAAACAAAGACAAAACATATTAAAATGCTACAAAAAGGCTCTGGGCATAGACCAATCTTAAGGAAAAAAAATTGAAAGTACCCTTAAATCATGGTACATCAATAATCTTCGGCAGAATAAGTAGACTTGACAGGAATAAAATGAATAGATTTAGTAAACCTATCCACCACCACCCATATAAAGTCATATAGTTTTTGTGTCCGAGACAAACCTATCACAAAATCCGTATTGATATCTTCCCGTTTCAAAGTAATAACTTAGATTTCTTAAAGTAAACCATCGGACTTTTGGTGCTCGGCATTCACTTGTTTTTGATTTTTACGCTTTGCGACAAATTCTGCTATGTTCTTCAAACCATCCCACAAAAATATTTAACTAAGGTAATGGTACATCTTTGTCAAAATAGTATGAATGGAGTAATGGGATCTATGAGATTCCTCAAGAATCTTATTCCTACAATCATCCACATTAGGCACACGCAATCTACCTTGATACCTAAGAACACCATCTCCCCGTTGGAGAATGAATCATTCATCTTTCCAAGAACCGATTGTTTCAACTCCATCAATAATGGGTTAAGGTGTTGCTTAGCCTTCACCTCGACCACTAAAGACGACTCAAGGTTAATATGTACCACCATACCACCATTTGGAGAATCTTCAATTCCAACAAGTAAACGAGCCAACCTATGAATATCTTTCACTAGGTTTCTTTTGGATTCTTCTACATTGGACACACCTCCCATAGACAACCGACTTAGAGCATCTGCTACCTCATTACCCTTGCCGGGGTGATAGAGAACACTCATGTCATATTCTTTCATCAACTCTAAACATTTTTGTTCTCTGTGATTTAAATCCTTTTGAGTAAACGCATATTGGAGAAATTTTTGGTCCGTATACACATCAACTGAACTCCATAATGATAAAGACTCCATATTTTCAGGGAAAAAACCACTGCCTCTTACTCAGGGTCATGAGTCGTACAATTCTTCTCATGAACTTTGAGTTTCCTAGAAGCATAGGCTATAACTTTGTCATGTTTCATAAGAACACACCCCAACCCTACTCTAGATGCATCATAATAGACCACAAAACCATTAGTACCCACTGGCAAAGTCAACACCAGAGAGGAAGTATGTCTGTCCTTCAACCTTTGGAAGTTCATTTGACATGCCTCCGACCACTAAAAACTTATCACATTCTTTTGGGTCAAAGTTTTCAAGGGAGAAGAAAGAGACGCAAATCCATCGACAAACCTTCTATAATTACCGACTAGGCCTAAGAAATTCTAATATCCGGAGGAGCCAAAGGCCTAGGCTAATTTTCACTGCTTCGGCCTTCTTTGGATCAACTTTTACACCATCACTGGAGATAATATGACAAAGAAACGGTACCGACCTCAACCAAAATCACGTTTGCTATACATGGCAAACAATTGATGTTCTTTAAGTACTTGCAACACCACTCTCAAATGACTCATGTCCTCACCTTCATCCATCGAATATACAAAGATGTCATTATTGAAGACAATGATAAATGAATCTAGGTAGAGTTGAAACACCCTATTCATTAGGTCCATAAACGCCGCCGGAGCATGATTGAGACTAAAGGACATTACTAGGAACTCATGATGACCATATCTTGTTTGAAATGCGGTCTTGTGAATATCTTCACCCCTCACCCTAATGGTGATATCCCGATAACAAGTATATGTTGGAAAAGTAACCTGCACCTTGGAGTTGATCAAAGAAATCATCAATATGAGGGAGAGGATACTTGTTCTTAATTTTGACTTTGTTGAGTTGATAGTAATCGATAAACATTCTAAGGGACCCATCCTTATTCTTCACAAACAAAACCAGAGAACCCCATAAATAAATACAAGGTCAATTTAAGCCTTTTTCTAGTAAATCTTTGAATTGAGCCTTCAACTCTTTCAATTCAGTTGGGGCCATCCAATAAGGAAGAATTGAAATTGATCTTTATCCGGCAGGAAATCGATGCCAATATCAATTTCCTGTTCAGGAGGAATACCATAAATATCATTTGGAAAGACCTCCGGATATTCCTTCATTATGGGGACTGACTCAATGGGAGGATTTTCGGAGTCTAAATCCTTGACTCTTACAATGTTATATAGACACGCTTTACATATTATTTTGCGTGCTTCTAAATAAGAGATGATACGACCTCTAGGAAAAGAATTTCCCCCCTTCCACTCTAAAAAAGACTCATTTGGAAAGTCAAACTTCACCACCCTTGTTCTACAATCTTTAAAGCCAAAGCAAGTGCGCAACCAATCCATACCCAACATGACATCAAAATCAAGCATATCAAGTTCTACTAGTTCAATATGAGTAACTCTATTGGACACATAAAAAGAAGGAGGATTAATTCTAGTTCAAATGTTGGGAGTCTTCCTCAACTTCAGACACATAAAAGAAGGATGATTCATTCTAGTAAAATCCCACAAATAGGAGGCCATGGTGCCAACATGTTGGTTGCTCGGGGTAAAACCTACCTATTAGCTTGGGCTAGAGTAATGTAAGCTTAAGCTTGTGAAGTTATGGATTGGGTCACTTGGAGAAGGGAAACCCTTGTGTCACGGTCCGTCAAAGGAGGAGGAATGACCGGATCTTGGGTATCATTAGCATTTTTTTCAAGAGAAAGGACTTGAGCGCCACGTGGAGGAACTCCGGCATTTGCAATCTCTTTCTCAATTCTTTCTACCGTGTTCCTTCAAGTATTCATTGCTTATAAACAAAATACAAGGTTTAGGTGAAAACACACAATAAGTATACTCTAGAGGAGCGATATTGGATTTCCATGAAAAGAGAGAGTTTCCTAAGCATGACGTAATTTCCTATTCATACGTGTGGCGCTCTCTACAATTATGAAGAAGAATCTAATTTCCTATTCATAAGTGTGGCACTTTACAATTATGAAGAAGAATCTACATAGACGTGGTTGATAGAGACATCGACCCTAATACATACAAAGTTTGACACATCCGGGGAGCACCCCTTAGACATAACAGGTGTCCTCCTCCTCTTTGAGGACTAATAATAGACTCTTAGCTTACATTATACATTTGTAGGTTAAAGATGCAAAAAAAATAAAATTTTGCATTACTTCTACGTTGAGGTTTACATAGACCTATACATATACATAAAAAATATTCATATCGAGTATACATAGACCATTCATATAAGAAGATTACATACTCTTCTACTTTTATGGCTAGTACATATATAAGATACTTAACATAGTCTTAAAACAGTGTCTCATCTCATAACCATCGAAAACAGAACTATAATTTGGGAATATCTGATACAACAATTTAATAGAGCCCTATATAGGATATTACAATTAAAACTCAAATGAAAAGAAAGAACATAGGAGTCTTAAAACAAAAAAAACTTCTTAAAATTGATATTGACTTTGCCTAGGAAAGTGAGGACCTACCCACTTGGATGATTGAGAATTTCCAAGTCTTCTTCAAAGTCATCTCAAAAGCTTTCAATGACCATAGCTTAAAATATTGGGGAAAAGGGATAAAATGGGGGTAGTACACCACTTGTACTAAGTATGAGACCATATGCACATATATTCATAAAATCATGCTAAAAAGGGACATTTCATTGAAACATGCTATTTTACCTTTAGAAAGCCTTATGCATATTCAAGAATTCCATACTAATCAATAAGATATATTCGTTAAGTCTAAAGCAGTCAAATCACAAGACCAGCAATCCTAAGTCTAGTCATGCCTACATACATATCACATAATTAAACACTTATTCAAAATAACTCCATCATCAAGTTATGGTAGCAATAACCATAGACAACAGTTCATTACAACATAACCAAAGCAAGACAATTACCCATGAACCTACATTAAGTCAATTACACCCATAACCTTACTTAATCAAGTAACCCAACAAGAACAACGACTAATATCCAACATCACATAAAATACTATTTAACAGTACATATTATCATTCTTTAGCAATGGAGATCAACACATGTTCATGACTAAAACAAATCATCATGTAGTATGAGAAATGAGTAAGATCATCATATACATAACATGTATAAGCATATTCATATATAAGAACATCCTTCTAAGACTTCGCTCAAGGCTAACTAGTGCATGTATAACCCTATACCCCTACCTAGAATAAGTTAAACCCCTTAGGTTATCCTTATTAGAGTTCAATACTTTAGTTCATTTTACCTTTTGGAAACATCTTCCCTTAACCTATATAGACCAGATGGGATATTGTGGAATCTTTTCTCATGGAACCTAAAACCAAAAAAGACTGACTACTTTCCAATGTAGTACCAAAACATGAACATAAAAATTACGTGGATCCACTAGCTAGTAGTCCTATGGGGGCAACATAATTCAATAACTAGGATATATAATTGGGACTATCTTTATGCTACATGTATTATAGTCTGTAATCTCAAGAGTACATTAGTGATCCTACCTTCCCTATGTGGGAAGGGACACTCCTCACTCTAGTTCACTTGGTGCTGAGTTAGAGTCCTATTTTGTAATGTCCCTAAGCTATTATTAACAATCATAAATTAGTTTAGCTCATAGGTTCGATACCTTATGAAGTCATCATCATCATAACTCAATAAAAATTGCATGAGTATAGTCTTTTCATTATAATTCATATAAGTAAGGTTTGCACATTTACATCTTCATTCATGATTAGGCACATTAGTAAGTTATCACAATACTTATATCATTTACATCTTAGCCAACACAACAAAAAACATAGTCAAGACATTTCAATTCAACATCATACCAACCCTATAAATCATAATAAAAGATATACTTCAATGCAACATCATTACTTATTCTCAAGTAACCATAATTGAAGCAAAGAGTTGAAATCACAAGACTTACCAAGTCTCCTTAATAATTCTTCTTAAAGGTCTTACTATCAACCCTTAACTCAACACAATTAGGGTGTAATATCATTAGACAATAATAACCAACATGATAACAAGAACAATTTAATAACAACATCACAATTCACCATTAGTTCATAGCTTAAGATACGAGACATAAGTCAAATTCATAACATGTTTCATAACCTAGAGCAATTAATCAAGAACTAGAATGAGGGGACTCTAGATTTATCTTAATCTATTCATAATTGATATAACTACATCATGTAATAATAATCCAACCAATAACTAAGTTAATTGAACCAACATTACACAATTCACATTCATATCACAACCTAGGTTTAAGGGGAAAAGGTAATCTTCTACAAACAAGACCAATCCATTAATAAGTAGTGTAATATAATAATAATTTATCATAGTCTAATCAATATATTCAAAAGATTGCATTAAAAATCAGTTAGAAAGACCTATTTTTAGATTGGAAGAGACCCATATGAAAACTCATCTTTTTAATCAATTTTGAAGGAACCCTTTGGGGAAAGAAATCCCAAATGTGAAAGGAATCCAATACATTAATGTTAGTTGAAGATTTATGGAGAAACCTTGGTGATCGAAGACCTAGAACGAACCTTGACCTTGTCTTCTATGGTGTTCTTCTACTTGGGAGAGAGAAAGAAGAGAGAAGAGAGATAGTTTGGGTTTGGGAATTATGAGAACTAAGATTAGTTTAATTGACTTAGGATCTTTATATAGGTTGTTTATTAAAACACAATACTATAAACATAAGAACAACATTTAACACCTTAGGAAAACATAAGAAATTATTTAAGCAATTAATCATTTTTTAGCAACATCATAGTAAACTCATACTAAGTTACAGTGAACTAACTTTACTATTAGAGTGAAGAATCTCAACTTCACAAGGGATACTTTCTAGCATGCATTTCCGTCACTAAAAGCTATGTGACTCACTTAAGTATGACAAAAATAGACAGCCCATAAACCTTCTCTAGTCACACCTAAATGATACTTAATACAACCTATAATTAGGTACACACTTTCATCATATCAAGCACATGAACATGAGATCCTCCTACCAAAGGTGTTTCAAAGGTTCACTTGAGTGAGTTGTGAAACGACCTCCCATACAATCCCTTACACACACTCAAGATATCCTAGATATTACGTAGGATAATATTATTCTCACTTAAACAAAATAGCACATGTAATGTGACATTCTCCATTACAAAGATTATCAAAAGACTTACTTAAGTAAATCAAGAAGAGAAGGTCAATGATTCACCTCTTAAAGATTACCTAAGTAATCCTTGAGACTACCTAAGTTTGGATCATGTCTACTTAATCAACCAACATACTTAGCAGGATTCATTATTAATACTAATTAAGGTAAGATACGAAGTGACTATTTGTATGCCCCCTTTACACCTTAACTAGACAATCCTTAACTACTCTAGATAAGTATTTATTCATTTAACATGCTTTCTTAACTTAAGAATTAACATTCCTTAATTCATTTAAGAGATATTCATCACATTAGGACATTCAAGTAATGGTATTGAAGAGGATATATGGATCTTCACTAACATGTTCAAAGCCTATTGTACAAGGTGTACATAACATCCCATAAAACAACCTAGACTTTATAGAACTTCTCCAACGCTAGTAGGTATCCCACATGATGGGAATAGGCAATAACTAACACATACTATGTTAGCAAATCATGGAATCCGTAGTTGTAACAAACTCCGATGGAGTGTGTTCTAGTTGCCAATGGTTGAACATGGACACATCCCATGTAGGAACATGGTTAAGGAAAATGTAGAGCCTGCTTTGTACTCTAGCCTTATACTTTGACTAGAGCTACTTACCTTACCAAACTTACTGGGTGCTAGCCTCTTTTCTCAAAGTGTAATTGACATTAAAGGTTCATACAAAGGGGTTGCATATCTATTTCATAACTGAATAACATTTACCCTACCAAAGAGGTCCCCTAGGGCTGCCTTTAAATGGAGAGAAGATAAATCATAATGACTTTCCTAAAGACTACATGACGTCGTTCCAGTCAATCAACCTCATGTCCATCATTCATTACAAGAAGGATAGCATTACGACTTTCGACTTCAATGTTCATAACCTTACTACTTGGTCCAAGATTTTACATAAAGGACCCTCATAAAAATATTCAAGGTCTCATACAATTCATATAGACAAGACTAAGAGGCTTTATCATCCTAAGTCAAAACATCTCATATACACATTCATACATGCACCAAGTAAAGGACGCAAGTCTACAAAAAGAAGACACAACATACTTCACATAAGCACATATTACATGTCATTGTAAAAGAACATTGGAATAACCATAATAATCTTAAGTCATCTTATACACTACTATATCATCATCAATATAACAATCATAGACACATATAGTCAAGTAGGAAAAATCATGTATCACCTCTAGGACTACACACACATAAAGACATTGTCATAGTATTACATGACCACCTAATATCCATAGAAAAATACACTTTCATGTTAATAACATAGAGATGATTATGATCATACATCACTTAAATTAACTAAACAAATCATCATCATACTTCAAGTGTTTTTACACGGCCATGATTATCATAATACATAAAGTAACACTGAAAACAAGGCCACACTATTCACATAACACTGCCACCATATGTGTACCACACAAATCAAACATTTTAATACAGAATCTATGCATAGCATTTAGAGATTTAGGGCAGCATACCACCCATTCAATCTGACCACTTCAATCCAAAGCTAAATGTTCCAATTCAATACCATGAGGACCTTACCCATGGCCATGAACATCAATTCAATACATAAACTATAATACTCAATGAATGTATGTCAATTCAATATATATTTATCAATCTAACACAAATTAGACATCAATTGAATACAATTCTTACACCATTCAATAGCTCTTAGAAAACTACACTAGAATTCAGAAGCATTATGTCAATATCAATTCAATAAGCTTAATATCCAATGGATTTAAGAATATAAAATACTCAATTTATCAAATTGAAACAGCCTCTAAACCATAAAATCATAATCTATACATATTTCAGAAGCCCATGACAATATACACATGAATTCATTAATATCAAATCATGATCACAAAATGAGAGATTTGAGTTGGTCAAGGGTTCATGGAGAATTTAATTGAAAAACATAAATTATTCATCAATAATATCATATCTTAATGTTTGAAAACATTTCATGCAAGAACCCAAGACTTAGAGTAGAATTTGGACTTTTCATCTTTTTGAAATCATTGAAAATAATCTTTGAAATTGACTCTAAGATGACATATATCCTTGGATGAAGAACTCGCATACCTTATTAGAAGAAACCAATGATAATTGAAGAAAAAAATCCATTGAGGATCCATCTTCAAGCTCCATATTCACCTTTAGCTCTCATGAAGGTTTTTACAGATACTTTGGAAGGGAATGATTTTTGATCTAGATGCTAGGGTATAAATGAGAATTTCGTGATTTATATACTCTTAAAATACCATAAACACACAAAATAACCATCCTCATTCTTTATAAGACTTGGGGTGAATTTCCCAAAAACCACCAAGTCTTTAAAGAAAGTTGGCAGAAAATTGCAGCACCATTGTCGCCGGCATTGACGGTCCATTCGTGAGACAACACCCGATCGATGAAGTCCATTGGTTGCATCTGCAGATCCTCAAAATTTAGTCTTCATGGATAAATCGACGACACGCATCAACGGTCTGTCGTATGGTTGAATGGCCGTCAATTGGGGCTATCGATTGCCACAGCCTGGCTGTGTTGAGCTCCAAGCTGAGGTCCTCCTTCTAGGGGCCCTTGTGGGTCCTAGGTGGAGGCGTACCTACAAGTTAAACATATAAATATGAAAGAGTTCAAGGCTCAACTAAAGGATTTACTAGATAAAGGTTTCATTCAACCTAGTATATCTCGATGGGGTGATCCAGTATTGTTTGTGAAGAAGAAGGATGGTCCCCTTAGGATATGAATTGATTTTCATCAACTCAATAAGGTTACAATTAAGAACAATTATACTTTCTCTTGGATTGATGGCTTATTTGATCAACTCCAAGGGGTTAGCTACTTTTCTTAGATTGATTTTAGATCGGTGTATCGCCAACATCGGGTGAGAGGTGAGGACATACATAAAACGAATATATGAACTAGGTATGATCAATATGAGTTCCTAGTTATGTATTTTGGTCTCACTAATGCCCTGATGACTTTTATGGACATTATGAATAGTGTGTTTTGAAATTACCTTGATTCTTTTGTGATTGTTTTCATTGATGATATCTTGGTATATTCAAAGAATGAGGATAAACATATGGACCATTTGAGGGTGCCATTGCAAGTCCTTAAGGAACATCAACTCTTTGCTAAGTATAACAAGCTCTAATTTTGGTTGATACAAATGGCATTTCTTAGTCATATTCTCTCAAGTGAGGGTATAAAGGTCGATCAATGGAAAACCGAGGTGGCTAAGAATTGTCCTAGACCATTAAATCCAACCGACATTAGAAGTTTCTTGGGTTTAGCCAGGAACTATAGGAGGTTTATGGATGGGTTTGTGTCCATTGCTTCTCCTTTAACTACCTTGACCTAAAAGAGTGTTAAGTTTGAGTGGTAACAGAATCGTGAGAGAATCGTCCAAGTGGAGAAAGATAGGCTTAACTCCGCCCCGGTGATGACCAAAGGGTACCAATGGTTTTGTGGTATATTGTGATGCTTCTCGCATAGGTTTGGGTTGTGTCTTCATGCAACATGAGAAGGTAGTAGCCTATGTTTCTCGACAACTCAAGGTGATTGAAAAGAATTACCGAACTCGTGACCTTGAACTAGAGGTTGTAGTGCTTGCCTTCAAACTATGGAGGCATTACTTTTATAGTGTTTAGGTGGATCTATAAACCGATCACAAGTGACTTCAATATGTGTTACTCAAAAAGATTTAAATCTACGACAAAGAAAATGGTTGGAACTGTTGAAAGATAATTACATGATTGGTCTCTACAACCGGACAAGGCTAATGTGGTGGCGGATTAACTAAGTCGTATGACAATGGGTAGTTTGTCTTATGTGGAAGAAGGTAATAAAGAACTAGTAAAAGATGTTCTTAAGTTGAGTAGATTGGGTGTTCAGTTGGAAGATTCCTCAAATGGTGATTTTATGGTTCATTATAACTCTGAGTCATCTTTAATTGTTGAGGCAAAGTCTAAGCAACATCTTGATCCGCTATTGATGGATTTGAAGAAATTGGTACTTAGAAAAGTAAATGAGTCATTCTCCCTGGAGGATGGTGTGCTAATGTACCAAAATAGGTTGTGTGTACCGGATGTTGATGATTTGAGGAGAAGGGTTTTTGAAGAAGATCATTCTTTCTAATATTCTATTCATCCGGGTTCCACCAAAATGAATTGTGATATTAGAGAGGTACATTAGTGGGATGACTTGAAAAGAGACATAGCGGAATTTGTAGCTAGGTGTCCGAATTGACAACAAGTAAAACTCTGGCATCTAAAGCAGCGTGGTTTAGCTCAAATAATCAAAGTTCCTACTTGAAAGTGGGAGGAAATTAACGGACTTCATTGTGGCTTTGCCTCAAACCTGGAGGCAAAATGACTCAATTTGGGTTACTCTGGAAAGATTGATTAAATGCGCTCATTTTATCCCGTCAAGTCTACCTATCTTGCGGAGGATTATGCAAGAATTTACATAGATGAGATTGTGATTCTTCATGGGATCCCTTTGTTCATCATATAGGATAGAGGTGCACAATTCAGTTCTTGGTTTTGTAGGTCTTTCTAAAATGGGTTAGGTACTCAAGTGAAGCTTATAACCACTTTTCATCACCAAACGGATGGTCAAGAGGAGCGTACTATTAAAACCATGGATGATTTGTTAAGAGATTGTGTGATAGAATTCAAAGGGAATTGGGACAATCACTTGTCGTCAATTGAGTTCTCCGATAATAATAACTACAATTTGAGTATTACTATAACTCTTTTTGAAGCACTCTATGGTAGGCGAGGTAAGTCTTTGGTTGGGTGTTTTGAGGTTGGTGAATCTTCGCCCCTCGGTCTCAAAATAGTCTATGACGTTTTTGAGAAAGTTTGGGTTATAAGAAATAGGTTGAAAATAGCCTATAGCCAGCAAAAGGCCTTTGCCGACTATAGAGGAAAAGACCTTGAATTTGAAGTGGATGATAAGGTCTCTTGAATATTTCACCTATCAAAGGGGTTATGAGATTCTACAAAAATGGGAAGCTAAGTCCCCGGTATGTGGGTCCCAATGAGGTTTTGCAACGGGTTGAAAAATTTACATACGAGTTGAAATTACGTAGTGAACTAGCATTATTTCATCCGGTATTCCATGTTCCCCTACTTAAGAAATGTATTGGCGATCCGTGTCCATTCTCCCAATTGAAGGGTTCGGTGTGGATGAGGACCTTTCTTATGAAGAGGTTCTGGTGGAAATTCTAGATTTCTAAGTGAAGAAGTATAGAAACAAAGAGGTGACCTCCATAAAAGTCCTATAGATAAACCATCTAGTTAAGGGAGCAACATAGGAAGCCAAGGATGACATGAAGTCCCGTTATCCTTATCTTTTTCCTTATTAAGGTTAGTTATTCCTATTAATAATGAAAATAATAAGTAAATTTGAATTTGAATAGTTTTGCAAAGATGTGCATATTTATGGTAAAAGACTTATGCCAAAATAAGTTTTCATAAGAAAAATGTTCTTTGGCTTGATTTGCACTCATTTGAGTACTTGGTATATTATTGGGTCAAAACATCCGGGTACGACTCCGCAAGGACCATCCCAAGGGTCTTTGAGAAGGACCGTTCCAATTTGACTGAAAAGCTGTTACTTGATATTGTACACCCACGAAGCCAACCCACAAGCTGTCAATTGATCAACAGTCCGTCGATGGCCTTGTAGGTTTACACTTCCTCAATTGGCCGAAATTCTCCAAGGATTTGTCTCTGATTCAATCCGCCTAGCAAGTGTGGGGCTAATGGTTGACCTATTGATCGTAGATCGATCTCTCTTTCTTAGAAAAGTAACAAACTAATTTATTGTAGGTTTAGACCTAATAACAGAAAAAAGTAAATTATTTATTATGTGAAATTTTACTGTCCAATTTTGACAGGTTATCAAAATAAATAATTATTTGACACTTACAATTTACAATAAAGAACTCATTCATATAAGTCCATTTTTTATTTATATTTTTTTGCTAAATCAACTGTTAAATCCTTCAAAATGTGATTATAATTTTTTTTATTAAACTTTTATTTTTTAATGTCATTTTAATATAACTCCTAAAATATATACTATTTTTCAGTGAACTCACGTGAGAAGCACGTGTCCAGGACTAGTATACTCTATAAGAGCAAACAAATTACAAACATGTACCCGTTTACTTTTGTGCCACTGAATAAATACAAAAATTTCCCCCTTTCCTCGTAACTTTAGTTATATAGCTATTGTTATTTCTTTTGTTTTTTATTTCTCTATTTCTTTTTATGTTTTTTTATTCATTAAAATTTCTTAAATTTGTTTTTTTCTTTAGTTCTTTTAAGTTATAATCTAATTTACACTAAATATTTATTTCTTACGCTACCTTTGTTCTTCTTTTATTCTCTCGTTTATTTCTTCGTACTTTATTTATTTATTTTCTATTTCTCTTTTTCTCAATGTTTTATAGTTATGTATTTTTGTTCATTTATTATTTCCAAATTACTTTATCATATATTTTATTTTTACACAATAATCTAATTCATGCTCATTTTAATTTTATATACTGCTTTGTTTCTTTTATTTTTTTATTTTTTTCTCATATATTTCTATAATTATTTATTAATTGTTTACTATTTCTTTATTTCATTCTTTTATTTTTATTATTTTCCCCTTTTTTCTTTTATTGGTTCCTATTATTATGTTTCATGTTTATTCTTTATTTTTTTTATTTTATGTTCCTTTGATTTTCTTTTTTCCTTTTTTTTTTCTTAATGATTTTTATTCTTTATTTATTTTCATTCCTTTCCATTCACTTTTTTTTCTCAAATCATAACATTCTTTATTTTCCACAAAAAATTTATTTCACATTTTTTGACCTTTTTTATTCAATTTTATTATTTCAGCTAATTTTCTTTTCATTTTTTTTATTTGCTTGGTCTTTAATGATACTATCACAGTTAGAGCAGTCAAAACAGCCTAGACCATGGGCCGTCCCAACTCAATACTTTATTGGTTAGGGTTGATATAGATTTTTCAAGCATATCAAAAATTAGTGCTTATAAGTTCATTCCTTATGAGCACTTGGTCTTTGATTCTTTATCCGGATCTGGAGCGACTCATGGATCAAATTTTTTTATTTAATGGTAACTGAAAATAATCTCACTAATACATAATCTAATTACTTAAATACACACTATTGTGTAATTTTATGAACCTTACTAGATTTCGACACGTTCAAATTCATATATCTCATAATAAATGGACTCAAAATCAATTTAATTTATTCTAATACACTAGATCAAAGTAGATTCACATGTATCTAGGATACAAGACAATTATCGTGTACTCGCGTCTCTTTCATCTTGCTTGACACTCTCTTATCTCTCTCGAGCATATGATATGCGACGTATATGCTAATTATAGCAGATTTTTGTTAATGTTATCAAACCAACACAATTATTTTTCACATCCGACCTTTTTGACAACTCTAATCACAATATATTTATACACTTTCATGGTATCATTGATGTATGCTGCAATACATTAGTGAAACATGCATGATATGATAATTTAGTGACACCTCCATGATACTATCATATATCGATGTAGTATCATTAAATAATGTTTCATATATTTAGTAACACTTCTCAGATCATGTACGATACCATTAGAACATTTAAAACATACTATTTTGGTAGCACAAGAGTTGTATTTCTTCGTTCATTCTTAATACTACTCACTCATTAATGATACTTTAATAGTACATACATGTATAGCTATGATATTATTAAGGTTTCATACATTCATCCATATACAACCAACATATGTTGGCATTATCAACTAAAAACAGTCTTTCAAGGGAGGAACTCATATTTATCAATCATATCAACATAATAATCAAATATAAATATGGTATCAATTAGGACTATTTTATAGAATTTGTAACAATCTTCAGATCAACTATGATATCAACATTTTATACAAGTATACTAATGTGATTGAACTAAGGTATTATTCATTTATTTATTTACAAAATTAATAGTTCCTTAATGAAACAAGAAAAGTATGAGCAATCTTTCAATGGAGGAACTCGTAGTTTCTCAATAATACCATCACGAAATAATATATATTGACATGTTATCATTAGGAATTGTTTCATATAATTAGTTCCATTCCTCAAATAATGCATGATACCGCCACACCATATCTATATACATTGATGGTTATTTAAGGTTTACTCTAGTCCTACGATGAATCCTTTATGATACTATGACAATATATCTATATATGTTGATGGTGTCATTGATGTTTACTTCAATTTGTCAATGAAACTTTCATATGTCATGAAACTATATCTATATATTGTCATGGAATTATTGATGAGGATTTCTTCAAATCCTGTTTTGGGAGATTCATGAAGTCGTTGCATTATAGTTATGCGCATATTTTAATGATACCATTAAGGTATACTAAAGTCCCCAATATATAAAAGCAGTCACAATATATTAATGTACTCTCAATGTATCATAATTGTTTGATCTAGTACTTTAATGAGGTATTTCTTAGTCATTGTTAATTACTTATAATTTTGATTTATTTAATATTATATTTTTATTAATCTAAAAATAATTAAGTAATAATAATGTTACATTTTTCAATCTTAGATTTTGATAAGCGAGCTAGTTGACTATGCTATTTTTCTAATTATTTATATTTGTAGTTTAATTATTTTGCTGTATTTTAATTAATCTAAGATTAGATCATTCATATTTCAAATTATTATATTAATTTTATTTTCTTTTAAAGGTAAAAATATCTATATAGAGAAAAAATTAAAGAGCATAAATTAACAAAAAAGAAAGAAAGAAAAATGAAAATGATATCCCTAATAATGGATAAAATTAAAACAAAGGAGAAAAAATAAAGAGAAAATTAAAATAATATATGAGAAAGAACAAAATCATTGAACAACAAATTTATTTTATTTTTCTTAAAAGGTAATATATAGTGTATTGAAAATGAAAAAAGGTAAAATAGTACAAAAATTAAAATAATGAAATGTTGCCAATTGGCATATCTAATAAACGGTTGTATTAACAAAAAACGTAAAAACCATAAATGAGAAAAAAATAAAATAGAGGAATATATAATAAATATAAGAAGAGAAGAAAGAAAGAATACAAATATTACCAAATAGTATTTCAAAAATTAAATAAATAAAATTTAATAATATTAAATGATAAAGAACACATTAAATTAATGATAGGACAAAAACAAAATAATTAATAATACGAAAAAATACCTGACTAAAGTGAATTGAATCTAAAAAAAAATAGGACTGGGACGAAATTTATGAACTTTAATTTCTTTTTGATAGAAGTACATTCCTGAATCACTTTAGATTTGAGTATAAAATTATAATTATTGAAAAAGTGTAATAGAAAAATGACTATAATTAATCATAAAGATTCATTAGGAACTAAACGTAGAAATATTCATTAATTTTATAAAATGGAACACATATTATTAGACGACTATTTTTAATATAGTAAACAAATATACAATGATAGTAATTCTAAATTTATGTATTTTTTGGTTGGTGAGTTGAACAATTCTATTGGTGAATACGTGGCATTTAAATACGTTTTTTTTTAGAATTGAAAGAAGTAGAAAAAATTAGAAAAATTATGGAGCTAGGAGTGAATGATAAAGAGTTTGTAGAGTAGAGATGATGGTTGCAAGGATAACATTCTGGCCACCACTGTTGACAAAAAAACTACATAACACCCTGAATTCTGTTACTAAAAGAATAACAACCTATATATGTTGCACAACCACAACAAAATCTGAGATTGAAGTAGAGTTCATTGGGGTACGTAGGTGGCCAAAGAATATTTAGGCCTTTCAACTTGTTTGTATTGTTAATGAATTAATATTTTTTGTAGTCAAAAGCAGATGAAAATGACAACAACCTATGGATAAAACAAAAGAAGTAAGTGGTGAGAAGGAGGAACATCATGTCAGAGAATAAGATAGAGTTTTATGCTGCATATGTGAGTGACTTCTTCTTTTAATATAATCTCACTCTACTACTAATTCATACCTCTAAATACAAATATATTAGAACCAAGAACCCGACAAGCTGGAAATATAACACCAAACAATAACCCTACTCAATTATTCATTGAGCTTAAAACAGGGGATGTTGACTATCAGTTTAGGACAATAAAATTATTGAATATAACCTTGGAGTGGAGGGGACAATAAATCAACCTCGTACCGATAAGGTTTAAATCATGAGGATATAAATTTGTAAGTTACACACTAAGTGATATATATAATACTTGATTAGAAAGCTCTCGATACTGAACAGGACAATGATAAAGGATGATATGCAAAAGCAAATTATGGAGAGTTTAACAAATATAAGAGCACTTTGAATCTTCAGAAATTGAAATAAAAATAACTATCTAGCTTTATCCTGTAGAGAATATAAGACAACTTTTAACAAATTCCTACCTTGGGTCTGAATGACTTTTATCTCCTTAAAATTGTTTCCCAGACTTACTCTGCGCTGGCTATTTCTAGTAATTGGGATGGATAGAGTAATAGAATTTAATCAAAATTTCTGCATCCTATCAAATACAACAACCAACTCCTGTAAAAAAAATCCTATTGTAAGATCTGAATCATTAATTTATGTCTCCTCTAAAAGACAACATATATCATTACCAACACACGAATGTATCATCTACTCATTGCAATAGAATTCTATTTTCTCAAAAGAAGCAAGACTAGGCACCTTGTTTTTTCGTAGTGCATTTGGAACAATTATCTTATCCATAATTATATGATGCACCCCATAATGTTGATTACAAATCTGCTTTTTCTTTCTTTAAGCTGTAGAAAACATATTCATATCACCTTATTATAACTGGTCCTTTCATTATTTAACGAATAAGAAGACTAATATAAGATATATTTTTCACCAATTGACTAGCCACTTGTTCTTATCAAATATAAACACGATGATAGTCTAATGTATAAAGTAGTTCATTACATGTTTACATGATAAAACACAAGCCTTTACAACTTTTGAATCTTCCTAATAAATCACAATGTAGTAACAACCATCTTAGATGCATTCATACGAAGGCAAGCACAAAATAAGGATACATAATGACTATGCTTCTTCATGGGCTTATAAATGCTTTAAAGAATAGGAAGGAATATATACTTGAGATAAAAGGCGTGAAGATTAATTAATTGTGTAGGAGGGACCAGTGTGCGACATGAGATTTACAACTAATGAAACACATAACTTATTAATGATTATATACCGTTAAGACTAAGAAGCAAAATTATGAATTAATCATTGTCTAATTTAGAATCTTCACAAGACAATCAAAATAGGAGCATCATTTGGTAATCCTTTAAGTAATATTCCCATATATGGTACTCTAATTCAGAGCACTACTACTGAAGTAACAGAGAAGGTTTCAACTTGCTAGCTTAAATTGTTGCTCTATGAATTTGTGGTTCAAAATGGATCTGATATTTGGCAAACCAACAATAAATTATTATGCAAGTTTCTTCTATTTGCATGAGTAACAACTTTCTGTTCCTCCAAAAGCTTAAAATAGATAGATCTTTGTTTGCTCAACTACACATAAACACGTATAGTCATCTTGTATTAATAAACTGCAAAGGGGAGAATAATATTCATTTTTCTTCCAAAAAAGAACATGGATTTAAGAAGTTAAGTGTCAACTATCAACGCATTGGTTGTCGATACTTGTTTTTCGATGAGTCAATATTGTCGTAATAAAATAGTTGATATCAAGTAAGTAAATATATACTGAACTTGAAATTGTATTATATAGTATATAGAATGATAATTAGGAAATTAAGGTGATAATCCCATAAAAATTGTAACAAACAAAGAGCAAATATCAGAGCGAAAAGTTAAACCAAACACCAGTAGTTGAGAACATAGTATAAAAATATTAGCATCATGGCGCTCCATCAACATCAACTTTCTCATAAATTTTGAAAACATTGTCACTGGCATACCATGAAAAAATATTAGAGATGCAGATATATAAAACATCAGATTAATTATACAAAAAATTCAATTGACACCCAAATCCTTCATAATTGTACAAGTCTATGTAGCAGAATGATTATCAACAAATTAATGAATTATGGAATAGGTCTAGCTACAATGACGTTAGGCAAACTTACACATTTATAATCATGATAAACATAGTACGTGCCACTAGAAGAACTTCAGGATTAATAAAAGAATCTCGTGAATAAATACCCCCCCCCCAAACAAAAAAAATAAATTAGTGAAAACGTCCAAGTTTATTAATCTTAATGGCTCAGAAAAACACAGAGAAGATTTATTCCTTTTTGCTCCAAGGGGAGGAATTGGAATGAAACATCTTTCTCTGAATTTTGGCTAAAAATTAATCTGTTGTTTCTGTGGAACATCAAGAGAAGTCTTTCAAGTGGAAGTTTAAGATGCAACGCGTGGACATTGAACCAGGTGGCAATGAAAAAGGTGATTACCGAGCTACCCTTTTATTTGTCCAGAAAAACTCACCAACAATTGATAAATCTATATTTTTGTGGTCAATGTAGGTTTTTTCATAAATTCAACTTGAATTCACACAATTATCTTGAAAATTAAATTTGAAAATTTGAATTAATTGCCAAAAAAAAATCTCCAAAAAAAGTATGAAATCAGTAAATGAATTCGACCCCAAAAATGAGGTTTATAATCTTATTTTTAATAAAAAAAAAGTCCTAAATTAACAGGATTCAAAATAAGGAAAGTTTGTCCAAAACGCGGCTTCAGTCGACGTTTACCACCTACGATCCGTCGATGGGGCAACAGTCCATCAATGGGTTCGTGGGTTACTTCTGCACTGATTCTTCACAGCCTTCTTTATTTTTGTTTTAGACAACTTTCCTGCAAAACAAAGACAAACATATTGAAATACTACAAAAAGGCTCTAGGTACAGACAAATCTTAAGGAAAAAACATTGAAAGTACCATGAAATCATGGTACAAAAATAATCTTCCGCAAAATAAATAGATTTGACGGAAATAAAATGAATAGAGTTAGTAAACCTATCCACCACCACCCATATTGAGTCATATAGTTTTTGTGTCCGAGACAAACCTAGCACAAAATCCGTATTGATATCTTCCTGTTTCAAAGTAGTAACTTAGATTTGTTAAAGTAAACCACCCGACTTTTGGTGCTCGGCTTTCACTTGTTGGTAATTTGGACACATTGCGACAAATTCCTCTATGTTCTTCAAACCTTCCCACCAAAATACTTAACTAAGGTAATGGTACATCTTTGTAAAAATCGAAAGAATGGAGTAATGGGCTCTATGAGATTCCTCAAGAATCCTACTCCTCTAATAATCCACATTAGGCACACACAATGTACCTCGATACCTTAGAACACCATTTCCCCCTTGGAGAATGACTCATTCATATATACAAGAACCGATTGTTTCAATTCCATCAATAATGGGTTAAGGTGTTGCTTAGACTTCACCTCGACGACAATAGACGACTCAAGGTTATTATGTACCCCCATACCACCGTTTGGAGAATCCTCAATTCCAACTAGTAAACGAGCCAACCTATGAATATCTTTCACTAGGCTTTTGTTGGATTCTTATACATTGGACACACATCCTATGGACAACCGACTTAGAGCATCCGCTACCACATTAGCCTTGCCGGAATGATAGAGAACACTCATGTCATATTCTTTCGACAACTCTAAACATTTTCATTGTCGACGATTCAAATCCTTTTGAGTAAACACATATTGGAGATTTTTGTGGTCCGTATACACATCAACCGAACTATATAATGATAATGCCTCCATATTTTCAAGGCAAAAACCACTGCCTCTAACTTAAGGTCATGAGTCGGAAATTTCTTCTCATGAACTTTGAGATTCCTAGAAGTGTGGGCTATAACTTTGTTATGTTGCATAAGAACACACCCCAGCCCTTATCAATATGCATCATAATAGACCACAATACCTTTAGTTCCCTCTGGCATATTCAATACCAGAGCGGAAGTAAGTATATCCTTCAACCTTTGGATGTTCTTTTCACATTCCTCCGACCACTTAAATCTAATCAAACTCTTTTTGGTCAAAGTTGTCAAGGGAGAAGAAAGAGACGCAAATCCATCTACAAACCTTCTATAATAACTGACTAGGCCTAAGAAACTTCTAATATCCGGAGGATCCAAAGGCCTAGGCTAATGTTTAACCACTTTGGCCTTCCCTGGATCAACTTCTACACCATTACTAGAGATAATATGACAAAGAAACGGTAACGACCTCAACCAAAAATCATGTGCTATACTTGGCAAACAATTGACGTTCTTTAAGTACTTGCAACACCACTCACAAATGACTCATGTCTTCATCCTCTTCCTTCGAATATACCAAGATGTCATTAATTAAGACAATGATAAATGAATGTAGGTAATGTTGAAACACCCTATTCATTAAATCCATAAACGCCGCCGGAGCATGATTGAGAACAAAAGACATTACTAGGAACTCATGATGACCATATCTTGTTTGTAATGCTGTCTTGTAAATAACTTCACCCCTCACCCTAATGGTGATATCCCTATCACAAGTAAATGTTGGAAAAGTAACTCGCACCATGTAGTTGATCAAAGAAATAATCAATATGAGGGAGAGGATACTTATTCTTAATTTTGACTTTGTTGAGTTGATAGTAATCGATACAAATTCCAAGGGACTCATCCTTATTCTTCACAAACAAAACCAGAGCACCCCATAAAGAAATACTAGGTCGATTGAAGGATTTTTCTAGTAAATCTTTTAATTGAGCCTTCAACTCTTTCAGTTCATTCAGGGCCATCCAATAAGGAAGAATTGAAATGGATTTTTATCCTATAGGAAATCGATATAAAATCAATTTCTAGTTCAAGAGGAATACCAGAAATAACATTAGGAAAGACCTCCGGATATTCCTTCACTATTGGTACTAACTCAATGGGAGGATTTTTAGAGTCTAAATCTTTGACTATTACAATGTTATATAGACACGCTTGAGAGATCATTTTGGCGTGCTTTTAAATAAGAGATGATACGACCTTTAGGAATAGAATTTCCCCCCTTCAACTCTAAAAAAGACTCATTTCGAAAGTCAAACTTCACCACCCTTGTTCTACAATCTATAGAGCCAAAGTAAGTATGCAACAAATCTATATCCAATATGACATCAAAATCAAGCATATCAAGTTCTACTAGTTCAATATTAGTAACTCTATTGGACACATACAAAGAAAGAGGATTAAATCTAGTTCAAATGTTTGGAGTCTTCCTTAACTTTAGACACATAGAATGAAGGAGGATTAATTCTAGTAAAATCCCTCAAACGGGAGGCCATGGTGCTAACATGTTGGTTTTCTCGGGGTACAACCTACCTATTGGCTTGGGCCGTAGTAATGTCAGCTTAAGCTTGTGAAGTTGTGGCATGGGTCATTTGGAGAAGGACCTACCCATTTGGATGATTGAGAATTTCCATGTCTTCTTCAAAGTCATGTCAAAAGACTTCAATGACCAAAACATAAAATATTGGGGAAAAGGGATAAAATGGGTGTAGTACACCACTTGTACTCAGTATGAGACTGTATGCACATAAATTCATAAAATCATTCTAAAAAGGGACATTTCATTGAAACATGGTATTTTTGCTTTAGGAAGCCTTATGCATATTCAAGAAGACCGTAGTAATTAATAAGACATATTCATTAAGTCTAAATATTTCACATCACAAGACCAACAATCCTAAGTCTAGTCATGTCTACAAATATATCACATAATTAAACACTTATTTAAAATAACTCCATCACGAAGTTATGGTAGCAATAACCATATACAAGAGTTCATTAAAACATAACCAAAGCAAGACAATTATACATGAACCTCCATGAAGTCAACTATACCCATAATCTTACTCAATAAAGTAACCCAACAAGAACAACGACTAATATCCATCATCACATAACATACCATATGACAGTACATATCATCATTCTTTAGCAATGGAGATCAACACATGTTCATGAATAAAACAAATCATCATGTAGTATGAGAAATGAGGGAGATCTTAATATACATAACATGTAAAATTATAAGAATATTCATATATAAGAACATTCTGCTAAGACATCGCGCATGGCTAACTATTGCATGTTTAGGTAAAATCCTATACCCCTACCTAGATTAAGCTAAACCCTTTAGGTTATCCTAATTGGAGTTCATTTTACCTTTTTGAAACATCTTGCCTTAACCTATATAGACCACATGGGATAATGTGGAATCTGGTCTCATGGAACACTACACCGAAGAAGGTTGAGTACTTGCCAAGGTAGTAGCAAAATATGAACATAACAATTATGTGGATCCACTAGATAGTATTCATATGGGGGCAACATAATTCAATAACTAGGAGATATATTTGGGGCCATCTTTATGCTACATGCATTATAGTCTGTAATCTCAAGAGTGCATTTGTGATCCTACCTTCCCTATGTGGGAAGGGCCACTCCTCACTCTAGTTCATTCGGTGCTGAACTAGTGTCCTATTTTAAAATGTATTTTAGCCATTATTAACAATCATAACACATTTTAACTCATAGCTTCTATACCTTATATATTCATCATCATCAGACCTCAATAAAAATTGCATGTGTATAGTCCTTTCATTACAATTCATATAAGTGAGGTGTGCACATTTACATCTCAATTCATGATTAGGCACATTAGTAAGTTATCGCCGTCCTTATATCATTTACATCTTAGGCAATACCTCAAAAAACATAGTCAAGACATTTCAATTCAACATCATACCAACCATATCAATCGCAATACAAGATATACTTCAATGCAACATCATCACTTAAATCTCAAGTAACCTTAATTGAAGCGAAGAGTTGAAATTACAAGACTTACCAAGTTTCCTTCATAATTCAGCTACAAGGTCTTACTATTAACCCTTATCACAACACAATTAGGGTGTAATATTATTAGACCACAATAACCAACATGATAACAAGGACAATTTAATCACAACATCACAATTCGTCATTAGTTCATAACATAAGATCAGAGACTTAAGTAAAATTCGTAACATGTTTCATAACCTAGAGAAATTACTCAAGAACTATAATAAGTGGACTATAATTTATCTTAATATATTCATAATTGATACAACGACATCATGTAATAGTAATGCAATCAATAACTAAGTTAATTGAACTAACATTATGCAATTCACATTCAGATCACAACCTACGGTTAAGGGGAAAAGGTAATCTCCTACAAACAAGACCAATTCATCAACAAGTAGTGTAATATAGTCATATTTTATCATAGTATAATCAATAAAATCAAAAGAATGCATGAAAAATTAGTTAGAAAGACCAAATTTTTGATTGGAAGAGACCCACATGAAAACTCATCTTTTGAATCAATTTTGAAGGAACCCTTTGGGAAAAGAAGTCCCAAAAGTGAATTGAATCCTATACCTTAATGTTAGATGAATATTTATGGAGAAACCTTGGTTATTGAAGCCGTAGAAAGAACCTTGACCTTGTCATTTATGGTGTTCTTCTACCTGGGAGAGAGAAAGAACAGAGAAGGAATATAGTTTGGGTTTGGGAATTATGAGAACTTAGATTAGTTTAATTGACTTAGGATCTTTATATAGATTGTTTATTAAAACACAATACTATAAACAAATGAACAACATTTAACACCTTAGGAAAACATAATAAATTATTTAAGCAATTATTCCTATTTTTAGCAACATTATAGTAAACTCATTCAAAGTTACAGTGAAATAACTTTACTATTAGAGTGAAGATTCTCAACTTCACAAGGGATACTTTGTTGCATGAATTTCCTCACAAAAATCTTTCTTACTCACTTAAGTATGACAAAAAGAAACTGCCCATACACCCTCTCTAGTCACACCTAAATGATCCTTAAGACCACCTATAATTAGGTACACAGTTGCATCATATCAAACACAGGAACATGAGATCCTCCTACCAAAGGTGATTCTAAGGTTCACTTGAGTGAGTTGTGAAATTACCTCCCATACAATCACTTACACACACTCAAGATATCCTCGAGATTACCTAGAATAAAAATTATTATCACTTAAACAAAATAGCACATGTAATGTGACATTCTCCATTAGAAGGATTATCAAAAGGATTACTTAAGTAAATCAAGAAGAGAAGATCCATGATTGATCTTTTCAAGATTACCTAAGTAATCCTTAAGACTACCTGAGTTTGGATCTTGTCTACTTAATCAACCAACTTACCTAACTGGAGTCATTATTAAGACACATTTAGGTAATATACGAAGTGACTATTCCTATGCCCTCTTCACACGTTAACTAGACAATCCTTAACTACTCTAGATAAGTATTTATTCATTTAACATGCTTTCTTAAATTAAGAATTCACATTCCTTATTTCATTTAAGAGATATTCATCACATAAGGACATTCAAGTAATGCTCTTGGAGAAGACATATCGATCTTCACTAACATCTTCAAAGCCTATTGTACAATGCATACATAATGTCCTATAAAACCACCTAGACTTCATAGAAGTTCTCCAATGATAGTAGGTATCCCACATGATTGGAATAGGCAATAACTCACATATACTATGGTAGCAAATCATGGAATCCGTTGTTGTAACAAACTTCGATGGATTGTTTTCTAGTTGCCAATGGTTTAACATGGACACATCCCATATAGGCAAATGGTTAAGGAATATGAAGAGTGTGCTTTGTACTCTACCCTCATACTTTAATTAGAGCTACTTACTTTACCATACTCACTGGGTCCTAGCCTTTTTTCTCATAGTGTAATTGACATTAAAGGTTCATACAAAGGGGTGGCATATCTAGTTCCTAACTCAATAACATTTACCCTACAAAAGAGGTCCCCCAGGGCTGCCTTTAAATGGAGACAAGATAACTCATAATGAATTTCCTAAAGATTATATGATGTTGTTCCAGTCAATCAACCTCATGTCCATCATTCATAACAAGAAGGATAGCATTACGACTTTCGACTTCAATGTTCATAACCTTACTACTAGATTCAAGATTTTTCATGAAGGACCCTCTAAGAAACATTCAAGGTCTCATACCATTCATACATACAAGACTAAGAGTCTATATCATCCTAAGTCAAAACATCTCATATACACATTCATACATGCAGTAAAGGACGCAAGTCTACCAAAACAAGACACAACATACTTCACTTTATCACATATTACATGTCATTTTAAAAGCAAATTTGAATAACCATTATAATCTTAAGTCATCTTATACACTACTATATCATCATCAATATAACCAACATAGACTCATATAGTCATGTGGGAAAAATCATGTATCAACACTAGGACTACACACACATAAAGACGTTGTCATAGTCTAACACGATCACCTAATATCCATAGAAAAACACACTTTCACGTTAATAACATAAAGATGATTATGATCATACATCACATAAATCAACTAAACAAATCATCATCATAATTCAATTGTTTCTTACACGGCCATGATCATCATAATACATAAAGTTACACTGAAAAACAAGGCCACATAATTAACATAACACTGCAACTATAAGTGTACCAGACCAATCAAATATTATAATACAAAATCTATGCATAACATTTAGAGATTTAGGGCATCATACCACCCATTAAATCTCACCACTTCAATCCAAAGTGAAATCATCCAATTCAATACCATGAAGACCTTACCCATGGCCATGAATATCAATTCAAGACATAAACTATAATACTCAATGAATCTAGGTCAATTCAATATAGATTTATCATCTAAGACAAATTAGACATCAATTGAATACAATTCTTACACCATTGAATAACCCTTAGAAAACTACACTAGAATTCAAAAGCATAATCTCAATATCAATTCAACAAGCTTAATATCCAATGGATCTAAGAATATAAAATACTCAATTTATCAAATTGAAACAGAGTCTAAACCATAAAATCTTAATCTATACATAAATAAGAAGCCCATAACAATATACACATGAATTCATTAATATCAAATCATGATCACATAACCCATGTTTTAGTTAAATTGAGAGATTTGAGAAGGTCAAGGGTTAATGGAAAATTTAATTGGAAAACATCAATTATATATCAATAATATCATATCTTAATGTTTGAAAATATTTCATGCAAGAACCCAAGACTTGGAGTAGAATTTTTACTTTTCATCTTTTTGAAATCTTTGAAAATCATATTTGAAATTGACTCTAAGGTGATAGAAAGCCTTAGATGAAGAACTTAAATACCTTATTAGAAGAAACCAATGATAATTGAAGAAAAAATTCCATTGAAGATCTATTTTCAAGCTCCATATTCACCTTGAGCTCTCATAGAGGTTTTTGGAGAAACTTTTGAAGGGAATGGGTTATGATCTAGATGCTAGGGTTGAAATGAGAGTTTCGTGACTTATATACTCTTAAAATACCATAAAAACCCAAAATAACCGTCCTCATTTTTTATAAGACTTTTTCTTGAATTTCCCAAAAACCACCAAGTCTTCAAAGAAAGTTGGCAGAAAATTGCAAAACCATTTTCGCCAGCATTGACGGTCCATTCATGAGATATTTTCCCGTCGATGGGGTCCATTGGTTGATTCGGCAAATCCTCAACATTAAGACTACATTGATAAATCGACGCCACGCATCGACGTTCCTTCATATGGTTTACTGTCCGTCAATTGGGGCGGTCGATTGCCACCGCCTGGCAGTGTTGAGCTCCAAGCTGAGGTCCTCCTTCTAGAGTCCCTTGGGGGTCCTAGGTGGATGCTTAACTTGAAATTAAACCTATAAATATGCACTTCTACATATTAGGAACATTCCCAAACAAGTTCAACATCAAACTATCCACACAACATGCTAAAAAACATCCAAACTAACAAGGATGTCTAAAGGCTATCTTTCGTACTTCACATGACGTTCTTCGATGTTTGACCTCCAAATCTTGCCAAACTCAACATGCGGACTCTCAAAACTATTATCAACCACATAAGGACCTTATAAAATAATTACTCACACAGAATCAGATGAAAACACTTAAGAAAAATAGGTGATTAGTTGTCAAATGTCGTGGTCGTCCCTTGACGTTTGACTTCAAACATCACAAAAATTTTGAGACACTGCCTCAAAAATCATTTAAAACTATCCTAGGACTTCAAGACTTCATGTCACACTTATTATTCTCTAGTTTAACCTAAGCATTTTTGGAGGTCTTATACACCGCTCACTTAAATGGGCCTTTTTGTGAAGTCCAAATGCTTAAAATACAATTTCAAAGAATCTCGTAATTGGCCTCGCGTCGCAAGGCTAGTTTAATATTTTATTTTTGAAATCTGGGTTGAGGCAGTAGACCTCGTGGAGTGCACGCATCGCGAGGCAATAATTGCCAGGCTACTTGTCAGCAGCCCGTTGCGCATTGACTCCCAAATCTAGGCTGCCCCAAAACTGTTTTGGCAGCCTGCCTACCCATGTTGGGGTCCTCCCAAAGGACCCTTCGGGTGGTACTTGGTGAGTCATTCTTGTACCTTTTGACCCTTTGTACTATATTTTACATATCCAAATTCTTTTTACAAGTTTTAGACTTATTTGACTCTCCCAATCCATCCATTAAACATAGGGACGTCAACTAATTCAATTTAGGTAGATTCCGGATATTATGGAAGTTCCATGACGTCTTGGATGTAAACCTTTTTGGATGACTTTTAAACATTAATTTAGGTCATAAAACATTATTATCAACCTTAGATCAACTTGTAAGGATCTAACTTAGGTCTTCACTTTTCGAAGTGTTACATTATCCCCCCTTATGAACATTCGTGTCCGAATGGCACTAATCCTTTAAAAGGAAAGAATAGACTCAAGACTAGCATCCCAATAAACAATATTCAACATCAACATGATTTAGAATTTTAAGGAGTGTTAACCACTCCATTAAACACATAATCATGACATTTACATAAGTAACCCAAATCATCAACTTTCACACATAAGAGTCAAATCATAACATGAGAAATTTCGTTGTCAACATATAATTATGCTCAATATCATTTCATGAAGGCAACAACATACCAAATACACAAATACAACAATTCAAACAAAAGAGATTTTTTCCATGAAACACATTTTAGCATAAAACTTTCTTAACACAAATATACACAACTTTGCAAAACCAGTCAAGTTCAAAGAAACTCATTATTTTCATTATTAGTAAGAACAACAAACCTTCATTAGGAAAGAGATTAAGATAACGAGACTTCATGATGGCCTCGGTCTTCCATGTTGCTGCCTCAACTAGGTCATTTCTCCGTAACACTTTCATAGAGGCCACGTATTTGTTCCCCAACCTCTTTACTATATGATCAAGGATTTAAACAGGAACCTCATCATAAGAGAGGCTTTTATTCATTAAAACAACTACAACAGATAGAATGCACTCGAGATTACAAATGCAATTCTTAAGCATGGACATAAGACTAACCGGATGAACCAAAGATAATTCAATAGGGAGTTTAAACTTATATATAACCTTGACAAAACTTTGCAAGATTTCATAGGGATCCACATAACGAGGACTCCACTTCCCTTTGTTTCCAAATCTAACCACCCCTTTCATAGGCAAAATTTAAAAGTACATTTTATCACCTTCATCTAACTCTAAATCCCCTCTTGTATTATCAGAATTAGACTTTTGCCGACTATAGGATATTTTCAATCGGTTCCTTATGATATGAACTTTCTCCAAAATCATAAAACACAAATTGAGACCAAGATGCGAAGAATCCCCAACCTCTATCCACCCAATAGGAGATCTACACCTCCTTACATACAATGCTTCGAAAGGATCCATATAAATAGATGAATGAAAACTATTGTTATATGAGAACTCGCCCAAAAACAAATGCTCATCCCAATTTCCCTTAAATTCAATGACACAAGCTCTAAGAATATCTTTAAGAGTTTGAATAGTACCCTCCACTTGAACATCCGTTTGAGGATGAAAATTGGTGATTAACTTCACTTGAGTACCCAAATCTCTTTGTAAAGATCTTCAAAACCTAGATGTAAATTGAGCACCTCTATTAGATACGATGGACAATGGAACCCCATGAAGACTCAGTATCTTGCAAATATAGATCCTTGAAAAATCTTTTGTCGAATAAGTAGACTTGATGGGAATAATTTGAGCGGATTTTGTCAATCTATCCACTACCACCCATATAGAGTCATATTACTTTCGAGTTTGATGCAACCCCACTACGAAATCCATGTTAACATTTTCCCACATCAAAGTAGGAATTTGGATTTCTAATAGTAAACCAGTCGGCTTTTTGTCCTCGCCCTTCACTTGTTATAAAGTCGGACACTTTGCAACAAAGTCCGCAATATCCCTTTTTAGGAAATCCCACAAAAACACATCTGTAAGATAATGGTACATCTTTATAGAACCCGGATGAATAGAGTAATGGGATCCATGAATTTTCTAAATGATCCTACTCATCAAATCATCCACATTAGTCACATACAATCTCACTTGATACCCAGAACACCATTCCCCCCTTGGGAAAATGACTGATTCATCTTTCCAAGAATCGATTCTTTCAACTCCATCAATAATAGATCAAGGTGTTTCTTAGACTTCACCTCAACAACAAAAGACGACTTGGAGTTATGATGTACCACTACACCACCATTTGGAGAATCTTCAGTTCGAACTCCGAAACTTGACAACCTATGAACAACTTTCAATAGGTTCCTCTTTGCTTCTTTAACATGAGACACACTTCCCATACAAAATCGACAGAGAGCATTCGATACAACAATAGCCTTGCTGGGGCTGATAGACAACACTCAAGTCATCGTCTTTCAATAAATCTAACCATGTCCATTGGCGGATATTAAACTCTTTTTGGGTGAATACGTATAGAATACTTTTATGGTCCGTTATACACATCAAAATAAACCCCATAGAGATGATGCCTCCATATTTACAAGGAAAATACCACGGCCGCAAACTCAAGGTCATTAGTCGGATAATTCTTTTGATGAACATTGATTTGCCTAGAAGCATAGGCTATAACTCTGCCATGTCGCATAAGAACACACCTCAACCCGATGGATGTATCACTATATACCACAAGACCCTTAGTACCCTCTGATAGGGTCAATACTAGAGCGGAAGTAAGCATCCGTCAACATTTTGAAGCTCTTATCAGATGCCTCTGACCACTCAAATTTCACATTCTTTTGAGTCAAGTTTGTGAAAGGGGAAGAAATGTATGAAAACCCGTCAACAAACCTTCTAAAATAACTAGCTAGGCCTAAGAAACTCCTAAAATCTGTAGGATCCAAAGGATTTGGTCAATTTTTCATGATTTGGTCTTTCTTGGATAAACTTCAATACCCTTACTAAAGATAATATGACCAAGAAACGCTACCGACCTCAACCAAAACTCACACTTACTATACTTGGTATTCCTTAAGCACTTTTTAAACCACTCTCAAATGATCCATGCTATCACCCTTATTTTTTGAATATACTAAGATGTCCTCAATGATTACAATGACCAATGAGTCTAGGTAACTTCGAAAAACCCTATTCATTAGGTCCATAAAGGCCGACGGAGCATTGGTGAGAACAAAGGACATTACTAAGAATTGCTAGTGATAATATATAGTTTGAAATGCCATCTTGCGTATATCTTCACCTCTCACCCTAAGTTGGTGATATCCTAATCTCAAGTAAATCTTTTAAAGGTAACTCGCACATTGGACATGATCTAACAAATCATCAATCCAAGCGAGAGGATACTTTTTCTTGATTGTGACTTGTTGAGTTAACGGTAATCAATGCACATTATAAGGGACCCATCGTTCTTTTTCATAAACATTACTTGAGCAACCCATGGAGAAATACTAGGCCGAATAAAGCCCATGTCGAGTAAATCTTTTAGTTGAGTTTTCAACTCTTACAATTAGGCCGGAGCAATCAGACAAGAAGGAATTGAAATGGGATTTGAATCCGGTACCAAGTCGATACCAAAATCAATTCCCATTCGGGAGGAATATTGGGAAAAACATATGGAAAGACCTCCGGAGATTCCATAATTACGAGGACCGAATCAATAGGAATAATCTCTGAGTCTAGATCTTTGACGCTCACAATATGGCATAAACACCCTTTTGAGATCATCTTACAAGCTTTAAAATAAGAAATGATACGATCTCTAGGAATAAAATTTCCCTTCTTCCACTCTATAACGGGTTCATTTGGAAAGTTAATCTTCACCATCCTTTTTCTACAATATATGGAAGCAAAACAATCATGAAACCATTCCATACACAAAATAACATCAAAATAAACCATATTGAGTTCTACTAAATCCACATGAGTAAATCTATTATGCAAAAATAGAGGACAATTTCTATGTACTGTCTTAGCAACAACCGACTCACCCACAGGGGTAGTCACCATAAAAGGTTCATTGAAGATATAAGGCAAAACGACAAACAATCTAGCTACTAGAAGAGTAACAAATGAAAAATTAGCACCAGGATGAAGTTAAACATATACATCAATAGAAACTTTCAACATACCGGACACCACATCGAGAGAAGTCTCTTGCTCACCACTAGATCAGAGAGCATGAAAGCGATTATTCTTTGGAGCATCAACATTAGAACAACATTCTTGACCACTCCCCTTATATTTACGCTTCAAATTTGGGTAATATCTAACTTTTTACCCACTGTTACCTCAAATAAAACAATTGTTCGTCCCAATGAGGCAATCACAATAATGCTTTTTGCCACACTTTTCACAAGTTGGCTTCTTACTTGGTTAACTAGTACCCCTTCCCTTTTGAGACATAGGGTTAGACACCCTATCATCACGAGCCATAGGGAAATTGGAATGAACATGACAGGAGAACCTCATTTTGAACGTAGGATTGTCTTGGATATCAAGCCTACAATTTGAAAAATCACCATCAAACGACTTGTGTATATTTTCTTCCCTGATCTTCCTCTTCATCCTAGTATCTTCCACTTTTTATGCGTGAACCATGAGATGCGAAATGTTCATATTATCATGTAGCATAGACGAATGACATTCTTCTTTCCAGTTATCCGACACTCCTGTCACAAAGTGGCTCATTTCATCTTTAAGGTCGGAAACCAATGAAGGAGCATTCCTTGACAATTTAGTAAATTTCAAAGAGTAGTCAAATACACTCATTCCTCCTTGACGAAGGTTGATGAATTCTTCAAATTTGAATTACCTTTTCTCCATACGAAGGAGTCTATCAGGAAAAGCCTTCTTCAAAATCTCCTATGTCACCTCTCCACCCCTTAAAGGCCTATTGTATCTCTATTGGTCATAGAGAGTTTGGGCCATTATTTGAGTTGGTAGGTGGCTAACTCGACGTTTTTACTAGTAGTCAACCCCATAGCATAGACAATCTTGTCGGTTTCGTCAATGAACTCTTGGGGTTCTTCCTCAACTTTGGACCCATGTAAAGTAGGAGGATTCATCCTAGTGAAATCCCCCTAACGGGAGGTCATAGTGCTAACTTTTTGGTTTCCCTGGGGTACCACCTCCGTATTAGCTTGGGCCGTCATAGCTTGTACTTTAGTTGTAATGGTTTGGTCCATTTGGTGAAAAGATCCCCTTATAACCCCATCCGCCGTAGGAGGAGGAGCAACTGGAACTTGATCATCCATAACAAAATTCATCAAGTGGAGGCACCTGGTTGTCTAGTGCTCCCACATTAGCGATGGCTTCCTCATCCCTTCTTATGGCTGCTCTTTAGGTATTCTTACCTATAACCACCATACAAGGTTTAGGTGAAAGCACACATAATAAAGACCTTAGAGGCACAACATAGGATTACAAGAAGATGAGAGATTCCTAAGCATCACATAATTTCTTATTCATAAGTGTGGCACTTCTCACAATTATGAATAGGGAAAAGGGTCTGATATACCCCTCAACTTTGTCATTTAGAGATGATATACCCCTTGTTATGAAAGTGGCTCATATATACCCCTACTTGTAAACAAATGGCTCACATATACCCTTTTCCTCTAACGGAAATGAAAAAATAATAATTTTAATTTTTATTGTTTTATTATTTTTTTCTAAAAAATATAATCCCATACGAGTAAATTTAATCCTCGTCAAACATATTTTTTGACTTTTTTTTGTTTCAATGACTAATTTATAATTATTATTTTGATAATCAAATTTATTTATGTTTCACTAATATTCTTGTCAAATTTATTGTAGATGACCTAATTTTTTCTTCGAATATGAAATTAAATTACAATACACACAAAAAAATAGTTTAATTTATTATTCTTTAAACTATGGAATGAAAGAAAAAAACAAAATAAGAATAAGAAATTCAAATAATTATAATAAAAGAAGTCAGAAAATAATTTATGTATAAAAAAAAAATTAAAATAAACCTTGAACATTGATAGAAGAATCATATATACCCCTAAATAATTTTTTTTAAAAAAAATTAGAAGTAATAAATATAAATTTAAAACAAATTTTTTAACTTCCGTCAAATGAAGGGTATATGTGTGCCATTTTGTAACGGCAGGGGTATATGTGAGCCGTTTGTATAACGGTAAGGGCATATATGAGCCACTTTTATAACGAGGGACATATCAGCTCCAAATGACAATGTTTAGGGATATATCAGACCCTTTTCCCTTATGAATAAGTATGTACATAGACGTGGTTTAATGAATCATCAATCCTAAAGGTATTCAACCTCATTCTTTAATACAAAGTTTGTCACATTCGGAATCACCCCTAGACATAATAGGCGTTGTAGCCCTCGAAGAGGACTAAGACTACCCTCTTGGCTTTCATCAGAACATTCATAGTTTTAAAATGTGAAAAGTTTAAAACTTTTCAATTACTTCTACATTGAGGTTTACATAGACATCTCGCTTACAGACAATATATATTTATCGAGTATACATAGACACTATGTAAAAGAAGATAACTTACTCTTATTTCAAATGCATAATATAGAAACATAATCTTATAAGAAATCTATAATATGTCTCATATTAAACCATCTAACAACGAATTAAACAATTTTGTTTAACCCATACATCAATACAACATGGATCCTCATATAGGCTATACAACAATCATCTCTAAATGAAAAGGAAAGAACTAAAAGTCTTATACTAGGACAACATTAGTAGATTGATAATGGTATTGTCATCGGAAAGTGAGGACCTACCGAACTCTTGGGGAATATCAAAGTAGTCTTCAAAGGCCTTCTGTAAGATAAACGGTCGTATCCTATATTTGTAGTAAACACAAATGGTGGGTTAGTACACACTTGTACTCAGTATGAGTATATGAACATAAAACAAGTGATATTGTGCTAACAAGCATATTCATTAAAGCATGCTATTTTACTTTTAAAAGCATTATTCGTATGCAAGAAATCATATAATCCAATAAACACATAACTGTTAAGTCAAGACAATGTACAACACAATTGAGCACATAATAAGGACACCTCTATGATCAAGTTATAACACCGACAAGCATATCAAAGATTTCATTACATCATAACCAAAGCAAGACAATTACTCATGATCCCTCAATAAGTCCACTAGTACAATGACTAAGCAAATCCCCATAACCTTACTCAGCGAATTAAACTCAACAAGAACTAAAATAATTGCCCAAATAAACATTACATATCATTAAGAGATAACATCATCATACTTTTGTAATAGAGATCAACCACATGTTCATAAGTGAAGCTCATATCACATAGTTTCATTAAAATGTAAGCGTCACTTACATACTTAACCTATACATTATAGAATATAATCACAACCTCCTAAGGCTTCCCTCAAGTCAAACTAGTGCAAGGCATAGGTAGTGTCCTATACCCTTACCTAGACTAAGTCATACCTCTAAAGTAATCATAGTTAGTGTTTACTTCCTTTATTCATTATACTTTCAGGAAAAATTGTCTTAACTGACATAGACCACAAGAGCTATGTGTGGAATCCAGTGATGTACAACATTACACCGATGGAAGGTGGTCTACCAGCCAAAGTAGGATCAAACATAAACATAACATCTAGGTGGATCAACTAGATAGTATTCCTATGGTTTAAACATAGTTTATAGAGCTTGAGAGATGTCATGGAAACATCATTCTATGCCCTTTTTGGTGATGAGGCTATCCACCCTGCGTCGACTATGGTGAACACTTCCTTCCCTCCTTGTGAAGGCTCCACCCCTTATCTACAAGTTCACTCGGTGCTAAGCTAGAGACACTTTTGAAATGTCTTTAAGCCTTAATTGATATTCGTAGATTAGATTAGTTTCTAGGGGATGATTACTAGAAGGATGGCCGCTAGAAGGTTTTTAAGAGGAGAGGATGAATAAGTCGATTCCTCGTAAAGTTGAGCAAGTTGCTCAAGATGGGCAAGGTATCCAAGGTGCTCAAGTGCCTCCAGAAGGTGATGATATTCCTAATGTGGTAGGTGGTGATGAGGTGCATGTAGTTCATCCGCATTTGAATGATCAAGAGATTGGAGAGGCTTTGGTTTCTTTAGCTCTAGCCGTGACTACTCAAGTTAATTTGAGTATGGTGCTTGACAATGCTCAAACTTACTTCTCAAATAAGAAGTAAAACGGTCATATCAAGTAAAGAACCCAACTAATGAGGTTGAGATATTTCCAACGAGGAAGATATTTAAGACGTAATTTCAATCTATTATTACTATTATTTAGTAAATTATTTCCTTAGTAAACAAAGACAATAAAAAAGTGTTATTTATTTCTAAATGAATGATAATAATTAACAAAATTATAATAGACAACTAACAGATTCAAATGTTCAAGTTTAATCAATTAATAAAAGTAACTAGGGTTAAGTGTTCCGCACAAGTTCCTAATTTGATAATTCTAACTATAACAATTCTTTCCTAATATCTTGCATTAAATGTTATAAGTTATGTATTTCTAAATCGTTTGTCCGGCATCTAGAAAATTTCACTCCGCACCGTGGTCTGGCTAATTGTGTTGCTATACTAACCCTTACCTTTATCTCATATTAAGCATTGTATTTGTTATTTGACTAAGTTATTGCCCCTTACCAAATAATACTAGCCTATTAGATAGTCTACACTAAATCTATGTTGATAATTATTTTCCTATTATCTACGTCCTTGGTCCGGAAAGTATTATTAAGGCGAGTTCTAACGTTGTCCATCTGTTAAGAAGACTTTTAAACGAAAGAATATCAATATATGAAAGAAACTATTCTAGAATTGTTATTTTAGTAAGGTTTTATCTCATTATTCTCCTATGGTTCCCACAACCCTAGTTATGGAGTTTAATTACCCATAGTCATAATCACAATATTCATATATATAATATAAGAATTCATGCACTTACTTCTATGAGAAATTAAAATCAAGAAATTTACTTGATTAATCGGTAGAATTACCAACAATCAACTCCAGAGAAAAGTGTATGAAACCAAAGTCTAACATCCAAAATAATCTAGTAACAAAGAATCTAATATAAAAGTTTTTAACCCACACAGAGTCTAACCCAAAAATGAGGTTTTTTGTACTATTTTTTTTAAAAAAACCTAAAAAAATAAGAACTATAACTGCTGAAAATCTGTCAAAATGCGGCTAGGTCGACAGACCTCGTGACGGGCCGTCGAGGTCACGATGGGCCGTCATGGTCACGACGGGACGTCATGGTCAAAATGGGTCATCATGGTCACGACGGGCGGTCATAGCCTTCGTCATCCTAAACTTTATAAATCCATATGCTACTTCTTAAATACCATCGACGGCAGGTATGATGAACAATTTTGAAGCATGACGATTTGTCGATGGTCTTAGTTCCATCACACTTAAACTTCTAGGAATTTGGGTACTAGGACTATTTCTTTGATCATCACGACGAACTAGTAGGACAGACCGTCACAGCTACGATGGTCCGTTATGCACTTTTTAACCCTACACTTGGTAAGACTTCCCCATCATCCTTCAGCAGCTTCACTACAATGTCACCTACGGGCCGTCACAAGCTCAACGGACCATCACAAGCTCCGTAGGTGGTAACTTTTCTGTATTTGTTGCTCAAAAACTTCAACGTTCATCTTTAGATAGATTTCCTTCAAATAAAGGGAAACTTATATAAAATCAATAAAAAAAGGGCTTTTGGGTACACACTAAACTTAAGGAAAAAGAATTAAAAATATCGTGAAACCATAGTATATCCACACCTTTTACTTAAATTCATTGTTTGTCCTCAAGCGACGCATTATCACTCACTACAAAATATTTGTACAATAGTATCCATGTTTTAGCTTTCATAATCATTTAGCGATCATTCCCGATCAGTCTCAGCATGTTATTCGTGTTATCACTATTGGACATGAATTATGTGGGAATATACAATGATACAGACTCACAACGCACTGACACCTATCCTCTTCAATTTCACACGGAGGAGATAACATTTTTGGTATTGCAACTGGTGTCCTCACTTCAAAACAACATCCTTATTTTTCACACAATGATTTCATTTGAGTATAAGCTTGCAGTTATTTTCACTGCTTTAAGTTAGCTATACAACTCTTAGGATCACAATAGGACTTCCTTACTTTGTAACATAGGCTGAGGGTAAAGTAGGGTATATTTAGGTATAATTTAGTGACTTTTTGCCATCCTTGACATATCGTCTAAAAATACAACTTTTTATCATTTTATTTCGCCATATTCCTCATAAGCTTTCATTTTGCCTTTTCCCTTATTTCTTCATTTATGTAAGTGACTCTCTTTTTTTCTTGCTTGTATTTATTGTATTTTTTTTTTCAAAAGGTTCTCGATTCAGTTTTTTTTCTATCTCTCTCTTTGTTCTTTCAACCCCACTATCTAGAGCATTCGTCATAATAGCTACCCTCAAGCCATGAGTCGAAGTACACTATTTAAAGTTGGATCAGGTCCATAAAAAGATTGTTTACTGCATTAGCCACCCTCAACTTATGCTTTTGGCATAAGCTGAGGTGCACATGTCCAAGGAGAGACCAGGGCCAACACATTATTCCCAAAAAATATCAGTTGAGGTGAAAAAGAAAGGTCTAGTTTAAGCTGAAATCATTTGTATCAAATAAGTATTAATTTCATTTGTTTTTTTATTTATGCTAAAAATGGGCTATATTGAACAAGGGCCTATGATCTTTTCCAAATTGTCTATTATAACTTTCTTTTAGCAGGAGTAACCAGGCAAGTTCTAGATCATTACAAATAGTGGACTATTCAAATCTTCCTCACACTCACTTGACATCTCATTACTCTACCAGATTATCACACATCTAGATTGAATATTGGACTTTGGGTCATGCAGTGGTGTATCTCTATGTCATGCTTAGAGCCATAAGTTTATTAATTACTATGCTTAGTGAAGCATCATTTTATTTTAATCAGGATATGATTTTAGCCATCATGATTCAGAGTTCAACTATGTACAGAAGATATAGACATGCCCGTTCAACAATACAAATAATCATTATATTAGGGAAAAAGAACACACGCAAGAAACCTCCAAAGAGGACAGTGAATTGCGCTACTCAGAGTTCACCCTAGCACTCACTCTTCATTTACCCCACCCCCAACTAAAAGACATACAATTGTCCCCAATGCATAAAAAAAAATACGAGAGTGGCACATGAAGCAAACTTGAGGAGCAAAGCACCGACGATCCGCAAGCTAGAGGGTCTGGTTCCCCGAAATCCATTACCTCTGTAGTCTCGACACCCTCAGTAGTATCCTCATCATCAACATCACAATCAGCAGTGCCTCCCGCTATCGCCACATCTTTGGAGCTAGATGCACCAGTAGCTGACTCTACAAACCTGATTTGATGCGCCTCCTCATCAGCAAGCGAGGCTCTCTTCGCAGCATCCATCTTAAGGCGTTCGTTCTTCTGTGCTCTAGCCTCATCCTCCTCTTGACCCTGACGCCTCTTGGCATGCTCTCGAGGATGGGGTCGAATTTCAGAAATGGAGAATAAGGTCGCAATCACTGTGTCCTCACTAGGCTCCGGAGAAGGGGCCTAAGACTCAGGCACCCTAGCCTCTTGGATCATATAAATTTCTGCTTCAAGACTCTTGACTGCATCCTGAAGGGTCGATACGTCCACCTAAAGGGCTTTCCGGGCTAGCACCCGCAGCGAAAAAGCGTCCAAGTGATGATGAACCTCAGCGATCTTCCGCCCTGTATGCTGGACCATTTTCCGCTACAAGCGCTCTTCTGCCTCAGTAATAGACCTCTACATCCAAGGCTTGATGTGATGCATAATTGTAGCCATCTGTGTCTCTAGTTTCTGTACCCTAGCTAGAGGGACCAGAGTGGGGAAAGGGTCTGATCAAGGCAAGATCGAGGCAGTTCTACTACACTGGTAACACACAACTAGGGTTGTGTCAGTGGTTTCTTAAGCAGCCTGTGTAGCCGTGGGAGCCTGTGCTACGTATCATCAAGATTTTCACCAAGTTGAGGCAACTCTAGACGGGACCCTCTAAGTGGAGCCAAGTCATTGGCCTTATCCCTGATCAGGACGATATAAACAGTGCCCAGCGGAGTCTTGAGTTGATCAATGTTCAAAATTGTCACACCTGCAGACCTGCATAAGACATGCACGAAAAAGGTTAAGTAGTTATGACCTTGGAATCCCTCTCGTTCATGACCGCCTATAGAAGCCAAAGAAATTCCACTAAAACCTGGCTATCATCACCGCCATTAGAACTGCACAATCCCGTGTGACTATATTATCAGCGGCCGTAGGTGAAAGACAGTGGCGGACAATCAAACATAAGAACATAGCTGTGAGGATCACGTTATCCTTCTTGATGACTCTCTTCGGCTCTCTTACCCATTTGGCACCCTTTCAATTAACAGAGAAGTGCAGGGCCATCCACCTCTTGGTGGTATATCTCAGCGATGGCTCACACAAGAATTGTCCACATTTAACAATTTTCTACTCGTAGTCAAACGCTGTGGTGAGAGGGGTCAAATTGGCATCAACATCCTCGCCGTATGATACAGCGGATGGAAGGCAGGGAAATATCGACCTTAATGCCACGTACTCAGACATGCTCAAGTGGGGCCTATTTTTCATAGGCAGCCCGCCTATCTATCTATGATCTGATAGTAGCCACGTAAGAGGCGTAGAACTCTCAGACCAAATCCTCACTATAACAGCCCAAAGTTTGCGTTGTCCACCCTTTTTGGTGTCGGATGAAGAGATGGTGGATCTCTTGCATAGTGGGAAGACTACTCGTAAGGACCCGCCTCTCAAGTCTAAGGGTCTGTGTCATGGTTCCTCTATAATTCAGAAATGTTGTGTCTGAAAAAACTTTATATTGTCCGTCGACAAACAATCAGTTGGGCTGGTCGGCAACTGGGGTGAGTGCACAAGTCGGTGAACCGAGAGTGGAACCAGAATTGTCACCCTCATAAGACGACGCAGACTATGCAGTTGTGGAGGGTGCACTGACTTCAGCACACCTTGAGGCTTACTCCGACCATAAAACTCCTAAGGAGCCATATGATTGTTCTTTATGAGTAGCTGACCTAGAATGTGTGCCGGTTAGTGTGTGCTCTTCATCACACTAGGAGGAAGTGACTACGCTGGACGCCATTTTTTTGGGCGTAGATCAAGTAGCACGTGCAACTCGTGATGGAGTGGCAGTGCCTGAGGGAACGTACTCGGGGTCACGCTCATTATCAGAGCAAATGAGCAGCCGGGCAGACGGGGCGACACACTTTGATCGCTCACGTGCATAAAGTCAACATTTTTTTGGGGCCATAAGAGATAGCACATATAAAGAATCAATATTAAGACGATAAGGAGAAAACATGACGAGCAAAAATGACACAAAATAAATATAGGATCAAAGTTGTAATGACTTTTCTGTAGTAACAGAGAAACACGACGGACCAGGTGACGGCTCGTCGTAGGTAAAATGGACCGTCATGATGTCCATTATGTCTTACTTCAACCATGTTGATGTGGAGACCCCAGAAGAAAATTCTCTTACGAGTATGACGGATAATCAAGACGGACCGTCGTGACAATGACGGTCCATCGTAGACGTCCGTCAGAAGACAGTTGGAAAAAGTAGGCGACCCTCAGTAGATGGGTCTCTTACAACCAGAACAGTCGTGCAGGATGGACCGTCTTGGGAATGATAGTCCGTCACATATATTCGGTTGTGGAAATTGGAGAAAACGTACAATGGGATGTTGGAATAGACCCTATGACGGTCCATCGTGGATAGGATGATCCGTCATCAGGGTCTCGTTCTGTCATTCAATGACAGAACTGGGGATGCTACAATCATCCCTGTGAGTCAAATGAATTTTTTTGTGTTAACCTACATGTGTCTAACCCAAATACCTAGCAAGTAGAAATGCTAAATCATCTATTTCTAGAGTTGTAACAATGCAATTTAAGGATTCTTAACCTAGGTACGACAAAAGTGGATATAAGCATGAAGACCCACAAAAAATAAATAAGCTAATACGAATAAAAAATGCAATGTAAATAGGTAGAGATCAGAGACACATACCTGAGATTTTGAGAAAAACAAGCAAGGAAGGTACTTGTTTAGCAAGAACAGAACTCCAACAGCAAACTTCGACTAGTAGAGGTTAGATTTAAGGAATTTGGGTAATTGGGGAAGTGATCAGTTGATAGAGAACTGAGGTAGGAAATAGGAAGTTGAAAAGGGAGGGAAATGGGAGAAAGAGGGAAGGAAATGGGTCTAATGAAGGGGTGGGTTTTTTAATGTTGCCATTTTTTTTAAATAACCCCCAATTGGGTCGGGTCGGGTATGCTCATTAATAACGTAATGAGACCCCGATGACGGTCCATCTCATATATGACGGTCCGTCATTGGTTCTGTCACGTGTGCCCTAGTTTTGAAAATAATGTAAATACGTACCTAGAACAATGGATTCAGGCTACGGTCCATCGATGCATCCGTAAGTGACTGTTGCAGTGTGATATGCTGTAGATTTTGCTTTTTGTGTGCCTGTAAATTTAAAACCCATAAGTGGAAAATGCTACCATCACTAGAAAGAAAACAATAAGTATTGGGTTGCCTCCCAGCAATCACCTGATTTAACGTAGCGACACAATTGAAGGCGCTTGATTACTTATACTTCATCAAGATAGTATGCCTAGATTCCTTCATTCGTTGATTTAGCATTCCCAAAATAGGTTTTTATTACTTGTCCATTTACCTTAAACCGCACACCCTCCTTGGTTTCTAACTCAACTACTCGATGAGGGAATAGTTGTGTAATCAGGTAAAAGGCAGTCCATTTGGACTTGAGATTGCCCGGAAACCAACGCAACCTAGAATTGTTTAAATGCGCCAAATCCCCAACCATAAACTCTCATTTTTAAATTTTTAGTTCATGGTGCTGCTTCATATTTTCTTTGTAGGTTATAGCAGATACCGATTGGAGCTCACAAGTCTGCCCCATGGACCTACAAATGTTGAAGGTAACTTCTTTATTGTTCAACAGAAATTTCATCTGCCCCTTTTTCATATCAACTAAGGCTCTACCCATAGAAAGGAATGACCACCCAATAATAATAGGCACTTCAAAATTGATTCACAATCAAGGATAACAAAATCTGCCAGAAATATGAACGACTCCACTTTTACTAGCACATCGTGGAGTATCCCTATAGGACTTTTCACTATTCGATCGGCCATCAATAGCCGCATCGTAGTGGGCTTTGGGTAACCAAAACCCATCTTCTTGTAAATCAAGAGGGGCATAACATTTATGCGTGCTCCAAAATCACATAATGCTTCCGCTAAATGTAATGACCCGACTGTACAAGGAATACTGAATACACCTGGATCTTCTTTATTCTGTGCGAGATATCTTGTAGAAATAGCACTACAATGCTACATTCTATCATCATCCACGAAAGTTACCGATCTTCTCTTTGTAAACATGTCTTTTATAAACTTGGCATACCGGGCATTTATTCTAGAGCTTCTGCCAAATGGACATTGATAGAAAGTTGCTTCCACATTGTTATAAAACGTCGATATTTACCATCCTCGGTCTTTTTCACTAATTTTTGAGGAATGGAGGGCGGGTCTAGGCATGGGAATTACCTTTATAGTCACTTCAACGTGTTTTCCAGTGTTATCTTTTACTTCACCACTACCCGCTACAACCTTATCATTATCTTTTATTACCTTTTCCTCCTTAGACAGCATAGGTGGGTCAATGGTCTGTTTACCACCCTGAGAAGTGATTGTCATACAGTGTCTGTCATTTTTCAGATATTGGACAGTGAAGCTAGGAAAGGTGCCCGGTTGCCGTTTATTCACAGTAGCTGATAATTTGGCCATTTGCAACTCAATCTGCTTAATCGATATTGCATGTGTGTCGACTTTCTGCCCAATACCTGTTGAATCACTATCTAACTCTTTAATGTGCTCATCATTAGCATCGAACATCCTCATCATTTTTTGATTTATATCCTCAACTCTCGCCATGTTATCTTCACCATCCCTAGGAGTAACTTCACGATTTTGAGGAGGGACATAGGGACAATTCCTATCATTTCTGTTACCATAGTTACCCCTGTTGAAGTTGTTGTCGCGGTTGTTGTTTCCGTATCGGACATAATGACCATCCCGTTTGTAGTTATAATACATTTGACCTTGGTTTTCTTGACCTTGATGCCAATTCTCCTGATTTGTGCCTTGGGCACTCGGTCGGAAACCCCGCGGCTGTTCATTTACCGCATAGAAATTCTCCTCATAACAGCATTCATCATTTGGTGGTGGTGGTTAAGACAAGTAGTTAAGTCCATTTATCTTTTCTGCACCCTAGTGATATGTCTTAATACCAACCCAAGCACATTTCTCATATGATCCATCTCTTCACGAATCCCATCTGTGGTTGAGTTGTGAGTGTATTGCACTTTGAAGGTATTTCTCCCATTATCTGACTTCTTAGTACTCCACGCTTTATTGTTCCAGCAGATTTTCTCTAACTTTTCGGCAATCTCTTCATAAGGAGACTTGCCATAAGAACAACCCGCTATAGTATCCAACGCTGCTTTATTATTATCAACATTTCCCTGATAAAAGTATTCCTTCAGTAACTCGTCATTTGTGCGGTGATTTGGGATGCTTCTCAAAAATGAGGTGAATCTATCTCAAGAACTACTAACTGACTCTCTTGGTAGTGTCACAAAGTTGTTCACTCTGTCTCTGTGGTTCCGTTTTTTGGAGAGCGGGTAGCAACGTGCTAAGAGAATGTCCCTTAGTTTGTTCTAAGTGAAAATTGAGTTATAAGGGAGCTCAGTGAACTAAATAGCAGCCTCTCCCGTCAATGAAAGAGGAAATACTCTTAGCCCTATTACATCCAAATAAAAATAAGGCCTCCCTACGTAACTTTTACACACTGTCCTTACCTTAGCTATATGAGCATGTGGATCCTCAAAAGGTATCCCTGAAAACAAACCTCTGGCAGTGGGCATTTGCATCAGGCTACTAGTTACCACAAAGGTGTCACCTGGTGGTAGAGGGGACAAGACAAGTGGCATATCGGAGTCTGCTATATTGTCATAGCCTCTGCTAAACGACCCTGAAGATTACTTATAATGAGTCACTTACACACTTAAGAGTTATGAACATAAGAACATGAGATATTCCTACCAAGGTAACTTTAAGGTTCACTTGAGCGAGTTGTGAAGCTACTGCCCATACAATCCCTTACGAACACACTTAAGAGATCCTATTGACTACCTAAGATAGAATCATTCTCATTTGACACATTAGCATATAGGTGATATTACATTTTACTTTCAAAGGCTATCAAAAGACTTACTTAAGAAAAAAAAAAGATAACATCCATAGTGACCTCTTCTAGAATACCTAAATAATCCTTAAGATCATATAAGTCTTAGATCATGTCCACATAAACAATAAACTTCCCTGACTAGAGTAATTCTTAAGACTTTTCTAGGTAATATAAGAAGTGACCATTCCTATGCCCTATTGAAACTTAAACTATACAACCCTTAATTACTCTATATAAGTACTACTTTATTTGAACATACTTTATTAACTGAAGTCATTACATTCAATAGTTCATTAAGTGACATTCCACACATTAAGCACATTCAAGTAATGGTCTTGAACAAGACCTTGGGAATCTCACTAACACATTCAAAGCCTACTGTGCAATGTCTAGATAGCGTGTCATACCACCGCCTATACTTCATAGAACTTCTCTAATTCTAGTAAGTATCCCATATGATATGAATAGGCATTAACCGACATAGACCATGTTAGCAACTCATGGAATCCGGAGTTCTAACCTACGCTGTTGAGGGTTTTTCTACTTGCCAAGGGTTGAAGTAGGACAAATCCCATGTAGGCACACGGTTAAGGAATATGAAGGGCGTCCTTTGTATTGTAGTATCATACTCAAATAGAACTACTTTCCTTACCATACTCACTTTGTTCTAGACTTTATTCTCATAGATTAATTTCACATTAAAGGTTCATACAATTGGGTTCCATATCTTGTTCATAACCGAATCACATTTACCCTACCAAAGAGGTCCTCTTAGGGATACCTTCCAATGGTGACAATAGGCTCATGATGACATTCCTAAGGATTAATATGATTTCGTTCAAGCCAATAAACCTTAGGCCCATTATTCCTTTACTATAAGGATATCATTACAGAGTTTGACTTCAACATAATCTTACAACATTAGGTTCAAGGTTTCACATAAAAGACCCGCTTAAAATCATTAAAGGTCACATATCAATTATACATTCAAGAATAATAGACATAAGCATCCCAGGTAAACAAATCACATATTCATACCCATACAAGCGTAAAGTAAGGGACACAAGTCAACCAACACAAGACACCATATACTTTACTTTAACACATATTACTAGTAATTCTTTAAGTACATATGAATAACCATTATCATCTTCAAGTCATCCTACACACTACCATATAATCATAAATATAACTATTATAGACTCATATACTCAAGTAGGAACAACCGTGGATCAACCCTAAGACTACACAAAGAAGCATATACTCATAGTGTACATGATTTCCTAAATTAAATAACAATAACACATACTTTTATATTCCTTTACATATTGATAGATATACTTAGAATTCACATAAAACTACTATTCAAATCATTATAATATTTGAAGAAGTGCCAACAAGTCCATGATCTTCATTTGCATAAAGTAACACCGACAAGGCCATGTTAATTGAAAATAAAACATATAACGTCAGTACCATAACTGGAACATACCAATAAAAACATAATTGAAGTCTAATTAACATCAAAATAAAGGAATTAGGGCAGCATACCTCACACCATCATACCACTATTATTTCAAGGCTAAATCATCCAATTCGATATTACAAGTCCATTACCGAAGGCCATAACCGACAACTAAATACAATCATATTGAAAATCAATTAAACATGGTCAATTTATTTAACAATTATAAAGTTAATACAATGTGGATATTAATTGAATATAATTATTTCTTCATTAGAAAACTCATATAAATCTACCCTAGAATCTATAAACAATTAGTTGATATCAATTCAATAAGCCTAACATGCAATAGATCTAAGAGTATTTATTACTCAATTAATCAAATTGAAAAAGCATATACACGATACATACACAATCTATACATGATTATAAAGCCCATAACAATTTACACATTAATTCATGAATATCAAAGCATAATTCATTCACCCATATTTTAGTGAAATTTATAGGTTTGAGAAGATCAAGGGTTCATGGAGAATTTCATTGGAAAATGTAAATTATAAATCAATTTCATCATATATAAACATTTGGAAACCATTTTTTCAAGAACCCAAGACTTACAGTAGAAATTTGACTTTTTCATCTTTTTGAAATCCTTTGAAAACCATCTTAGAAATCGTATCTAAGGTGATAGCAATACTTAGATGAAGAACTCCATACCTTCTTTGAATAACCCAATGAAAATTTAAGAATAAAATTCATTGAAGAATCATTTTAAAACCCCATATTCATCTTGAACTCAAATGGAAGTTTTTTGAGAAACTTTAGAAGGGAATGTGTTTTCATTTTAGTTTTAGGGTTATAATGAGAGTTTAATTACTTATATACTCTTAAAATACCCATAAAAAACTAAAATAATCATTCTCCTATTTTTAAAAACATGGGGTAAAATTCCAACTTCGCCTCTAACAGTATAGAAATTTGGCAAAAAATGGACAACAATCGATGTGACCATCGACGGACTGTTGGTCAAGCCACGTCCCTTAAATGGGGTTTTGTTTGTTGGTTCTGACAGTCCTAAACCCAAAGGAATGTTTACTCCATTGACATGACCCATCAATGGTCCGTTGCCTGGTCGACTGGCCGTTGACTAGTCCGTCGTTTGGCCACTGCCTTGCAGTGTTTGTTTCTAAGATGGGTTCCTCCCTTAGCCCCTTTTTTGGGTCCTATCTTGTGTTTAACCTACAGTTTTAAACCCCAAATATGTTTGTATATGAGATTAGGACCTACCACATGTGTTTCATCAAAAGCAAACACGTAAAACTTGACGAAACATACGTAGACACACAAGGTAGTTTCATGGCAAGCCTTTTGAACAACATGGACATTGTTGGACGTTTTACCTCCAAGCATCATGAAACGTGACACACTGACTTTTAAACCATATAAAATCATTAAAAAACCATATAATCTCATGCATCACCCATAAACACATAAAACCACTTATGAGGCACTTCGGTGACTTAGTCGTCGAACATCTTGGTCATCCCTAGACGATAGACTTCTAATGTGCCTAAACTCTTAGATACTACCTCTATCCCACATTATACACAAAATTTGAACCTTATATAACCATTAAAACTATGTTATGATCTAGTTTTATCTAAATAATTTTCGAGGTTTTAAAATCTCCCCCACTTGGACAACAGTCATCCTCAAATGACACTTGCAACTTTTAGAAAACTTCAAAGATAAGGATTCAATTAGAAAATTATAATAATTCCATGTAGCACACAATAAATAAGAACGCATCAATTTCAAATAATTAAGAGAATCACAACATAACAAGAAACTAGAAAACATTCTATAACTCATCATGCTATTAAACTCAAATGCTTCATTCCAAATTGCAAAATCTAATTTTATATTCAATATAATACTTATAAACATCATTTATAACAACATTACAATAGTTTTATACCAATGAATCAATTAGTCAAATTTCTAAATTGTTCAAAGTGAACTGGCATGGTGCATTACAGTGATTTGAGCCAATTTTTCAAAAATGCAATTTCTAGGCAATTGATGATATAGAGATTCTAATATTCAAGGTAGCTTGATATAAACTTTTTTTTACAAAATAATCATGGCTTCATAAAATAGACAATGAAAAATGTTAATGAAATTCGATTTCAACAAAACATCAACGAAATATGAACATCATAAGGAGAAAGTTAGGAACTCATCTTCCACAAAGGACTCTTTTAAAACCAAGTTACCAAAAACTATATTGTTTAGGCTTGAATAAACATATTATGAAATGTAAGGGTACCTCACTCCCAACAAACATTACCCTTCACCATACTCCCCGTCTTAGGAGAAACCCATTCTAAGGTCACCATAACATTTACTATAAGGAACTACCTCAAGGAACCTTAAATCATACTAACACTTTCTTAATAAGGTCTACCTAATGAAGACTAAAGACACTCAAAGGTCTGATTATCTAACCCTTAGATCCCCTTTACTAGGAGAACTCGACTTTCTCTTTCAAATCTCATCACCTCTCTTCCAATGATTTGGGTCTTAAATCCATCAAACTATCATAACAACCACTCCTTCAAATTTTCTAACAATATAACTTATCATTTTTTTGAACTTAGCTACCCTTATAAAGGTAATAAAACAAATCGAAGGTCAAAACCACCTTCTATAACACCTCATCTCACAAGTCACATCTCATATTTTCTCACCCTCGACCCAAACATTATAAAGTCACCTTCAAGGGAGCAAGACATAGGGAAACAAAAGTAAGACACCATATACAAAGCTCCTAGGCACGATTAGATGAATGAAAAAGTGAAACATTTCGTACCACCCCCAATAGCCTCCAATTTAAAATTTGGCGCAGTTCACATTTTAAACAAGACTATACTAGATGTGGTTCATACGACAACTAAGACACTTCCTAAGTCTTATGCTCTGATACCATCTCTGTCACGACCCACAATTACACCCTAGAGTTAGGACATCCTTGTGTCGTCACATGGAAAATGATACTTCAAGTAGTCTCTTCTAATCCTCTCATATCATTCATTGCATAATAAACATTCTAAATTGAGTAATAATTTAAAATATTCTTCTCACACGAAGAACTCTTACATAAACAATACATATGGGGAAGACTTTCATTTAAACATTAAATATTTAGAATAATCTACTTGAACCATCTAAACTTTGGGGTTTACAACACATTGGACTAGTCCTATACAAGACATAAAATTTAGACTTTAAGGCATAATGGAACATGTGGATATTGTCCTCGAGTTGATGACGACTAAACAATACTTCATCTTAAACCCTTAGAAACCTATCCATTCTTCATGGACATGAAGATTCCATTTCCCAACACTAGAGTTACAAAGTAAAAGAAGGGTTTTGCACATTAGATGTACTAAGCATGGAAGCCACGGAAAAACCTTGGAAAAAGGGCATTAAGTAATAAGCATGTTTTTCGTGAATTCTGATAAAAACATTATGTTGTATTCAAAATAACAACATTTATCAACTTAGAAACACATAAGAAATCATTTAACAAAAAGTCACTTTTTTAGCAAACATTACACTGAAGTAACTTCACTATACATGTAACTCAATTCAAGGTTATTGTGAAGTTCCTTCACTTCACTTTAGAAACCGTTTAGCATGTAATCTTTTCACTCAAAGCTATCCTAATATTCACTAAAGTCACACTAAGAGAGACCGCACATACACCCTCTCTAGATGTGCCTAAACGACCCTCAAGAATACTTATAATGAGTCACATACCCATATAAGAGAACATGAGATTTTCCTACAAAGGTTACTCTATGATTCACTTAGGTTAGTTGTGAAGTGACCGTCCATACATTCCCTTACACACACACTTAAGAGATACTATAGACTACCTATGATTGAATTATTCTAATTAAACACATTATCATATAGGTGATATTACATCCACCTTCCAAAGGCTATCAAAAGATATTCTTAAGTAAATCAAGAAGAAAATGTCCATAGTGACCTCTTCTAGATTATCTAATAATCCTTAAGATTACCTAAGGCTTATATCATGTCAACATTATCAACCAATTGCCTAACTAGAGTCATTCTTAAGACTTATCTAGGTAAGATAAGAAGTGACCATTCATATCCCCCTTTACACCTTACTAGACAACCCTAAATTACACTACATAAGTATTAATTCATTTTAACATACTTCCTTAACTTCAGTTGTTACATTCACTATTTAATTAAGTGACATTCTTGAACAAGACCTAGAGGCTCTTGCTAAGTCTTCAAAGCCTGCTATGCACTGTCTAGTAGCATCCCATACCACCACTTAAACTTCATAGAACTTATCTAATGTTAGTAATTATCCCATACAATGAGAATAGGCATTAACCGACATAGGCCATGTTAGCAATTCAAGGAATCCGGAGTTCTAACCTACTCTTATGAGGGTGTTCTACATGACAAGGGTAGAACTAGGACACAACCCATGTAGGCACATGGTTAAGGAATATGAAGGGCGTGCTTTGTATTCTAGTCTCATACTTCACTAGATTAACTTTCCTTACCATACTCAATCAGTGCTAGTCTTCGTTCTTATTGAGTAATTCACATTAAAGATTCATAAAATTGGGTTCCATATCTTGTTCATAACCCAATTACATTTACCTAACCAAAGAGGTCCTCTTATGGCTACCTTCAAATGGCGACATGAAGATCATGATGACTTTCATAGGGATTAATATGATGTTGTTCCATCCAATTAACCTTAAGTCCATCATCCATTTTCTTTAAGGATAACATTACGGCTATCGACTTCATCATACATAAAATTACCACTAGGTTCAAGGTTTCACATAAAAGACCTAAAAGACCATCTTATCATCATTCAAGGTCACATATCAATTATACACTAAAAAATAAGAAACTTAAGCATGATAAGTCAAGACATCACTTATTCATACCCATACAAGCATAAAGTAATGGACAGAAGTCAACCAAGACATGACACCACATAGTTCACCTTAACATATATTACTAGTTATTCTTTAAGCACATAGGAATAACCATTGTCATCTTTAATTCATACTACAAACTACCATATCATATAAATATAACTATTATATACTCATATAATCAAGTAGGAACAACCATGCATCAACCGTACGACTACACATAGTAGTTCATAGTCATAGTTTACATGATATCCTAACAAACATGACAAGAACACACATTTTCATATGTGTTCACATATAAATTGATATACTTATATTTCACATAAAAAAACTATACAAAACATCATAGTTTTTCAAGTAGTGCCAACAAGGCCAAGATCATCATATTGCATAAAGTAACACCGACTAGGACACGTTAATTGCAAATAAAGCACATAACACCGCAACCATAAGTGGACCATAAAAATAACAACATAATTGAAGTATAATAAACATCAAAATAATGTAACTAGCGAATCATACCTAACTCAATCTTACCACTTCAATTTCAAGGCTAAATAATCCAATTTGTTATTACAAGGCCTTTACCCAAGGCCATAACCAACAACTCAATAGAGTTATATCTAAAATCAATGAAACTATTCAATTCATTACATACATATAAATTTAATATAACCTAGATATCAATATAATATGATTATTGCGTCATTAGATAACACATAGAAATCTACACTACAATCTAAAAGCATTAAATCAATATCAATTCAATAAGCTTAGCATGCAATTGATATAAGAGTATTCATTACTCAATTAATTAATTTTAAAAAAACCTATACTCTATTCGTACATTATATATATATGAATCAAAAGAAAATAACAATCGACATGTGAATTCATGAATATCAAAGCATAATCAATTAATCCATATTTTAGTGAAATTTAGTGATTTGAGAAGATCAAGGGTTCACAAAGAATTTCATTTGACAACATCAATTATACATTAATTTCATCATATATAAACATTTGGAAACATTTTGTGCAAAAACCCAAGATTTAGAGTAGAAATTGGATTTTTTCATCTTTTTGAAACCCTTTTAAAACCATATTGAAATTGTTTCTTAGGTGGTAGAAAGTGTTAGATGAAGAAATACCATACCTTATATGAATAAATCAATGAAAATTGAAGAAGAAACTCCATTGAAGAATCATCTTTAAGCTCCATCTTCATGGTGAACTCACATGGATGTTTTTTGAGAAACTTTTGGAGGGAAAGTTTTTTGATTTAGGTTTTAGGGTTATAATGAGAGTTAAATCACTTATATACTCTTAAAATAACTATAAAGACCTAAAATAACGGTCCTCCTATTTTTAAAAGACTTGGGGTGAAATCCCAACTTTACCCTTAACAATACAGAAAGTTGGCAGAAAACACGCACCCATCGACGTGACGATCGACGGACCGTTGGTCAGTATACGTCCCATCAATGGGATTTTGTCTGTTTCATAAGAGAGTCATAAATCTGAAATCAAGTTGGATCCATCGACGGGCCGTCGACATGTCAGTCGTTTTGCCACTGCTTGGCAATGTTGTGTATAAGTTGGGGTACTCCTTTAGGGCCCCTTATTGGGTCCTATGTGGAGTCGTAATCAAACGTTTCAACAATAAATACGTTTGTGTACTATTTTATGACCTACAACATGATTATCATCCAAAAGAAACATGTAAAACTTGAAGAAACATACATAGACACACAAGGTCGTTTAAATGATATCCTTTCAAACGTCATGGACGTTCTTAGATGTTTGGCCTCCAAACTTCAAAAAACTTGAGACACTGACTTAAAAAAACATATAGAATAATTTAAGAACCATATGATCTCATTTATCATCCATAAATATATAAAGTTACATATGAGGCAGTTAGGTGGCTTAGTAGTCGAACGTCTTGGTCGTCCCTTGATGTTTGACTTTTAATGAACCTAATCTCTTAGATACATTCTCTAACCCTCATTATACAAAAAATTTGTACCTTATGTCACCATTACAACCATGTTAGGCTCTTGATTTACCTAAATTATTTTGGGGGTCTTACCACTTTCCATAGTGGAAGATTCTTCCTATAGTTCCACATGAGGTGTTGACTACCCTATGAAGGGTACTCAGCCTATGGATTCTCATTAGATGAGGATACAGTTGTAAATGGAATGTATATATTTCACACATATCTTCTTGTTCCTTAACTATGTTTTCCCCATAGGAATACTAGCTAGTGGATTCACCGAGAAAGCTACATTTACGTTTGGTTCTAATTGTGCCGGTAGACCACCTTCCATTGGTGTAAAGTTATGCAAAATTTAATTCCACTCTTCTCTCTTGTGGTCGATGGAGGTTAAGACTAATGTTTCCAAAAGGTAAAATGAATTAATGAATGAACTCTAACTAGGATGCCCTAAGGGGTTTAGCTTAGTCTAGGTAGGGGTATGAGACTCTACCTATATATTGTACTAGTTAGCCTTGATGGCAGTCTTAAGAGGATGTTGTTGGCATGTATATGATTATAAATGCAAATAATATATATATAATGATCTTTCATTTTGATGGCACCCGTGATGTTGAATTGACTTATGATATATGTTTGGTCTTTATTTCTAATGTATGATGTTATGGGATCTTAATGATATGATATGTGAAGTTGTCTATTGGTTATAGTTTTTGTTAGGTTACTTGATATATTAAGGTTATGAGGATAAACTTTGTCATAGGACTAGTGGACTTAATGAAGGTTCATGAGTAATTGTCTTGGTTTGGTTATGTTGTTAGGAACTCTTATTTATTCTTTTTTGGGTTATTATTTGATGATAGAGTTGTTTTGATTGTGTGTTCAATTATGTTGGTATGACTGATTTACTTGGATAAACTTAGTATGGTTGGTATAGTAATGAGGATGGTCTTGACTCAATGAATATGTATTAATGACTTGTTTTGGTTGTTGAATGTGCATAAGTCTTTTAAAGTGTAAATATCATACTTACATTAAATGTCCATTTTGATAAATATTTCTATCATGTGTGTGCATATGGTCTTATTCTTAGTACATGTGATGTTGTAACCATATTTTCTCCTTTTTCCCAAACATTTTAGGTTTTGATCGTTGAAGGGCTTTTGAGAACACATTACAGGAAGACTTGGAATTCTCACTCTCCAAGATGGATAGGTCTTCACTTTCCAAGGACAATGCCTTTATCAAGATATTGAAATTGTTCTAGTTATAAGACTTCCAGTTCTTTTCTTCTCATTTGAGTACTAAAGATTGTATAGCCTTTATGTGGCTTTATTACAACGGTGATGGGATATGAATAATTGCTATACTTTTTTTAGATAGTTATATGATGATACATCCGTTTAATACTATGTTATATTTTATATATCCATATGCACTAAACGTACATGACTATGTAATTTTCTTATACGAAGGGTCTACGTATATTTGATTTGAATATATTACATGTATGAAAGATATATACGTAAACCTCATGATACATAGAAGAAATTTTTAAAATTTTCCACATTTTTAACCTATAAATATAATGATGTAAGCTAAGAGACTTGTCTTAGTCCTCTTTAAGGACGACGACCCTTGTTACGTTTATGGGGTGCTTCCCGAATGTCAAAAACATGGTACAAAAGCATGAGGTTCAATATCTTTACAATCGATGTATCACTCAACCAAGTATATGTATATTCTTATTGATTATTATAAAGCGTGCCACACTTATGAATAGGAAAGTATATGATGCCTAGGAAACTCTTACCTTCTTGGATATCCAATATCTTGCCTCTAGAGTCTTGACTCTATGTGCCCTTAGCTTCTAATCCTATTATTGTGATTATAGGCAATGATTACTCAAAGAATCGCCGCTCGATGAATCTATGAAGATATTGCCAATGTCGAAGCTCCTCCTGGTGGTAATCAAATTCCTCCCCTTGAGTAAGTTGCCAATAATGACCAAACTCTGGTTAACCCTCCACCTTTTACTCATGGTGACATAATGGTAGATTTTCCCCAAATGGCCCAAACAATTACTACACAAGCAGAAGCCTCACTACTAAAGAACAACAATGACCACCCAAGCTAATCAGGGGGTGGTACTTTGAGGAACAAACATGTTGGCACCATGGCCTCCCATTTGAGGGAATTCACTAGAACTAATCCCCCTACTTTCTGTAGGTAAAGAGATGATGAAGACCTCGAAGAGTTAATTAACAAAATCTATGAGATTCTCTATGCTATGTGGTTGATTACTAGTGAGAATGCCGAGTTAGTGACTTATTAACTCAAAGATGTGGCCAATACATGCTACGTACAATGAAGAGATAATAGGACTTTAAGGGGTTGGCCGTGACATGGGAGATCTTCAAGAATAATTTTCTTTATCGATTCTTTCTTAGAGAGAAGAGGGAATCCAAACTAGAAGAATTCATCAACCTTTGTCAAGGAGGTATGAGTATACTTTAATATTCTTTGAAATTAACTAAATTGTCAAAGTGCTCCTTCCTTGGTTTACCAACCTAGGGATGAGATGAGCCACTTTCTGACGAGAGTGTCGGATGACTTGAAAGAAAAATGTAAGCAACTATGCTACATGATGATATGAAAATTTATCATCACATGGTTCATTCTCAACAAGTGGAAGAGACAACGGTTAAGAGAAAGATTAGATAAGTCAAAAAGTCAAGGTCTTTTGATGGTTGTTCTTTAAAGGGTAGGCTTGATAGCCAAGACAAGCCTAGGTTCAAGAAGAGGTTTACCAATCAATTTCCTTCCGTGTTCCTTAAGGATTGTGATGATAGGGTTTCAAACCCTGTCTGAAAAGGTAAGGGGTACTAGTTCACCAACCAAGAAGCATACTTGTGCCATGTATGGAAAAGGTCATTCCGATGAATGTTTAGTTGGAACGAGCAATTGTTTTAGTTGTCGTAAAAGTGGGCACAAAGTTTGATATTTCCCGAATTGGAAGTGGAAATACAAGGGAGTGGACAAGCAATTTGTTCTAATTTTGATGCTCTAAAGAAGAATAACTTTTAAGCTCTCCGCTCTAGAGGTAAGGAAGATTCTTCTCCCGATGTGGTGACTAGTATGTTGAAAGTAGTTTTTATTGATGTATATTGTTAACTTGATCCTTGTGCTACCCTGTAACTTGTTACTTCTTTAGTCACTACAAAGTTTAACATTTTTACCAATATCTTGAGTGAACCTTTCTCGGTGTCTATCCCTGTGGGTGATTTTGGTGTTTCAAAAAGAATGTACATATAATTTCCTATAATGTCCTATAATGTTGCCCAATAGAGTTACTTATTTTTAACAGTAGAACTTTATATGTTTAATTTTGATATCATTTTTGGTATGTATTGGTTGCATGCTTGCTTTGCTTCAATAAATTGTATAACAAGGGTGTTGAAGTTTAACTTTCCAAATGAGCATGTTTTCTAGTGGCAGACGGGAAATTCTATCACTAGAGGTCGTATCATTTATTTTTTAAAAGCTTGTAAGATGATCTTTAAGGGGCTTTTATATGATTCTTTAAGAGTCCAAGATTTAGACTCCGATATTCCTCTCATTGATTCGGTCCCCGTAGTGAGGGAATATATGGAGGTCTTTCCTAATGATCTTCCTGGTAATCATCCCGGACGGTAAATTGATTTTTGTATCAGCTTTCTACCGGATAGAAACTATTTAATTTCTCTTTATAGGATGGGTCTGGCCAAATTGAAAGAGTTGAAGGCTCAACTCAAAGATTTAACAGACAAAAACTTTATCTGCCCTAATATTTCTCCATGAGATGCCCCGATTATTTTTTGAAAAAGAAGGATGGGTCCCTTATATTATTTATTAATTACCGTCAACTCAAAAAATTCAGAATCAAGAATAAACATATTATCGTTCTGATTGATGATTTATTTTATCAACTCCAAAGTGCGAGTTACGTTTCAAAGATGGACTTGAGATTAGGATGTCACCAACTCAGAATGAGAGGTGAAGATATTTCCATGATGACAGTGAAAAAAAGATATGGTAAGTATGAGTTCTTAGTATTATTCTTTAGTCTACCTAATGCCCCGTCAACGATTGACCTAATGAATAGGGTGTATCAAAGTCACCTAGATTCCTTTATCATTGTCTTCATTGATGACATGATAGTATATTCGAAAAATAAGGGTGAACACATGGACCATTTGAGAGTGGTGTTGAAAATGCTTAAAGAAAATCAATGGTTTGCCATGTATGGCAAATGTATGTTTTTGTTGAGGTCAGTAGAATTTCTTCGTCATAACATCATTAGCAAAAGGTGTAGAGGTTTATTCAAAGAAGACGAAGTGGTTAAAAAATGGCCTTGGCTCATGGATCATACAGATATTAGGAGTTTCTTAGGCCATGCCGATTATAATAGAAGGTTTGTCAATGGATTTGCATCTCTTGGTTATCCCTTGAAAACCTTGAGACAAAAGAATGTGAAATTTGAGTGGTAAAAATCATGTGATAACTGCTTCCGAATATTGAAGGATAGGCTTACTTCCGCTACGGTACTTATCCTATCGGAGGGCACTAGGGGTTTTGTGGTTTACTATGATGCATCCCGAGTCGGGTTGGGGTGTGTTCTTATGCAACATTAAAAAGTTAATGCCTATGCTTCAAGGAAACTCAAAGTTCATGAAAAGAATTATCCGACTCATGACCTTGAGTTCGTGGCCGTTGTATTTTCCTTAAGAATATGGAGGCATTATCTTTATTGGGTTCATATTGATGAGTATACAGACCATAATAGTCTTCAATACATATTCACTCAAAAGGAGTTAAATCTCTTGTAGAGGAGATGGTTAGCGTTTTTCAAAGACTATGACATGATTGTTATCTATTACCTTCGCAAAGCTAATGTAGTAGAGAATGGTCTATGTCGTTTGTCCATTCGAAGTGTGTCTCATGTAGAAGAAGCCAAGAGAATTCTACTGAAAATATTCATAGGTTGACTCATTTAGGGGTTCAAATTGAATGTTCTCCAAATGGTGGTATGGTGGTACATCATAACTCCGAGTCGTGTCTGCTGGTTGAGGTGAAGTCTAAGCAACACCTTGATCCATTATTGATGGATTTAAAAGATTTGGTTCTTAGAAAGATAAATGTGCCATTTGTTAGGTAGTGGAGCCTGATTAATTTTAGGCTTTCCTATTTATTCACTATTTTAGGCTTTACTATTTATTCTCTATTTTAGGCTTTCCTATTTATTCTCTATTTTAGGCTTTCCTATTTATTCTCTATTTATTCTCTGTAGCCAAAAATACTCTGATTTATTAATATTAATATACCTTACCACCGTGGAAGTTTACTTAGGTGGTTTTACCACGAAATATTGGGTTTTCTCTTTCTCTCTGTAGATCTCTCATCTCTTTCTCTTGAAAGATATTATGTTCTTCATTTATCTAGTGTGTGTGCGTGAATTCAATCCAAACAACTAGTATAAGACCTAAGGAGATTCAACACGATCACGGAAGATGGATAGTTCGAAGCTTGGAATCGAGAAGTTTTATGGACCCGATTTTAGTTTCTGGATGATGCAGATCGAAGATTATCTGTACAAGAATGATCTTCACGAACCGTTGACCGGGGTGAAGCCGGAATCCATGACGGAGGAGAAGTTGAAACTCAAGGATCGCCAGGCTCTAGGGTTAATCGGTTGACTTTGTCAAAAATGTGGTGTTCAACATTATGAAGGAAAGGAATACGTCCTGTCTGTTGAAGGCACTGTCAAACATGTATGAAAAACCATTGGCTATGAACAAGGTATATTTGATGCACATATTGTTCAATTTACAGATGTCTTAAACTTGATCCATTTCTAATCATATAAACGAGTTCAATATGATTGTGAGTCAACTAAATTATGTGGATATTAATTTCGAAGATGAAATTCAGGCGTTGACTTTGATGTCATCTTTGCTGGAGTCATGGGATACTGTTGTTGCTGCGATTAGCAGTTCCTGTGGATCTGAGAAACTAAAGTTTGCTGAAATTTGTTATGTTGTTCTTAGAAAAGGTATTCTCAAACGAGAAGTGGGAGATTCATTGGGCAGTGCTCTCAGCGTTTAACGAAGGGGAAGAAGTTAGACAAATGGCCAAAATCAACATGGTCTATCAAAATCAAAGAATCGAGGAAAATCATTGAACAGATCAAACGTGACCTGTTGGAACTGTGTAGAAAAAGGGCACTTTCGGACGAACTGTAGAAAGCCAAAGAAGAAACACAATCAGAAATTTGGAGATGACAATGATTCTGTAAATTCAGCAGAGGACATTGGGGATGCTCTAATCCTTAGTGTTAACAGCCTGGTTGAATCATGGATTTTGGATTCTGGTGCGTTTTTCCATTCGTCTCCAAGAATGGAGTTGTTCCAAAACATCAAATCTGGAAATTTTAGAAAAGTATATCGTGCTGACAATAAAGCCTTAGATATTTAAGAAAAAGGGGATGTTTGCATAAAGACCGCCTCGGGAAACCAATTGACCTTGGAGGATGTTAGATATAATCTTGGGATGAAGAAAAATCTAATCTCTATTTGTCAGTTGGATAGCACGGGATATGCAACAGAGTTTGGGAAAGGTTCGTGAAAGATCGTGAAAGGTGCTATGGTAGTAGCTCGTTGCACCAAATCTGGAACCTTGTACACCACTGCAGGGTGTATAAACATGGCCGTTGTTGTTGAAGGTGCTTTCGGTTCATGTCTGTGACATAACAGTCTTGGACACATGAGTACTAAAGGAATGAAGATGCATGTTGCAAAAGGAGCATTAGAGGGTCTGAAGTCTGTTGATATGGGTCTTTGAGAGAGTTGTGTTATAGGCAAACAGAAAAGAGTAAGCTTCACAAAGACTCCTAGAGAGCAAAAGAAAATGCGGTTGGAAATCGTCCATACAGATCTTTGGGGACCATCTCCAGTATCATTACTTTGAGGATCTACATTCTATGTTAAGTTCATTGATGATTTCAGCAGGAAGGTATGGGTTTACTTCTTAAAGCATAAGTCAGATGTGTTTGGAACTTTCAAGAAGTGGAAAGCTGAAGTTGAGAATCTGACCGGTTTGAAAGTCAAATGCCTAAGGTCCGACAATGGAAGAGAGTATGACAAATCCGAGTCAAAGGTATTCTGTGCAGCTGAGGGAATCATATTGATGAGAACAGTTCCTTGTAAGGAAAGGAAGAATGGAATTGCTGAGAGGATGAACAGAACATTGAATGAGCGTGCAAGGAGTATGAGGATACACTGTGGGCTGCTCAAAACACTTTGGGCGGATGCTTTGACCACAACTGCATACTTGATCAACAGGGGACCATCAGTTCCTTTAGGGTTAAAGATTCCAGAGGAGGTGTGGACAGGAAAAGAACTCAAGTACTCACACTTGAGGAATTTTGGCTGCACTGCTTATGTTCATGTTGATCCACAAAAGAGAGTAAAGCTTGATGCCAAGGTTGTGAAGTGTTACTTCATAGGATATGCTTCTGATTTGTTTGGTTACAGGTTTTGGGATGACAAGAACAGAATGATCCTGAGACATTGTGACGTGACATTTGATGAGTCTGTTCTGTAGAAGGACAGTGAGCAGAAGGTTCTAGACATTACAAAGCAAGTGGGAGTTGAGGTTGAGTTGGAGAAGAGTAACCCCAGAGATGTTGAAGAAGATACTAAACCAACTTCTTTTGAAGAATATGAAGTGGAGCAAGTAACACCTGAGCAGGTGTTAATGAGATCATCCAGATCCATCAGGGCACCAGATAGGTATTAACATTCATTACACTATCTATTGATTACTGATGAGGGGGAACCAGAGTCTTTTGATGAGGCCCTACAGGTGGAGGATTCGATCACGTGGGAGCAAGCCATGAATGATAAGATGAGGTGACTTGAGAAGAACAACACATGGGTGTTGACTGAGCTACCTGCAGGGAAGAGAGATTTGCTGAACAAGTGGGTGCTCAGAATCAAGACTGAACCAGATGGCAAAAGAAGGTTCAAGGCTCGTTTAGTGGTTAAAGGATATTCACAAAGGAAAGGTACTGATTATGATGAAATATTCTCTCCTGTTGTGAAGTTAACCTCTATTCTAATTCTGTTGAGTGTTGTTGCATCGGAGAATTTGCATCTACAGAAAATGGATGTAAAAAAAGCATTTTACATTGAGATATGGACAAAGAGATCTATATGCAGCAACCGGAAGGATTTGTGGCTCCAGGCAACGAGCACATGGTGTGCAAGCTCACTAGGAGCTTGTATGGACTAAAGCAAGCTCCAACGCAGTGGTACAAGAAGTTTGACTCCTTCATGACAAAGAGTGAATTCTGTAAAGCTTTAAAGGATCCTTGTTGTTACTTCAAGAAATACACTGATTCATATGTCTTTCTACTATTGTATGTGGATGATATGTTGATTGCAGGAACTAGTATGAGGGAGATTAACAATCTGAAGACAAGGTTGTCTGCAGCATTTGAGATGAAAGATTTGGGTCCAGCAAAGCAGATTTTTGGTAGGAAGATTTATCAGGATAGATTTGCTGGCACTTTAATTCTATCTCAGGAGTTGTACATTGAGAAGGTGCTGAGCAGATTCAGGGTTAATGATGCTAAACCCAGGACTACTCCATTGGCAAATCTCTTTAAATTGACAAAAGAGCAGTCACCCAAGACTGCCGAGGATCGTGATCACATGGCACTTGTTCCATATGCTTAAGCAGTTGGTAGTTTGATGTATGTTATGGTCTGCACTAGACTTGATATAGCACATGCAGTGGGAGTTGTTAGCTGGTACATGGCAAACCCTGGGAAAGAGAATTAGGAAGATGTGAAGTGGATTCTGATATATCTGAGAGGTACATCCAGTACTTCACTTTGTTTTTGCAAAGGAAAGGTCACTCTACAGGGTTTTGTGGATGCTTATCTTGGTGGGGATGTTGAATCGAGCAAGAGTACATCCGGGTATATTTCCACCATAGATGGAACAACAGTGAGTTGGATGTCCAGTCTTCATAAGTGTGTTTCTCTTTATTCTACAGAAGCTTAGTATGTGGAAATAGCTGAAGATGGGAAAGAGATGATATGGGTGGATAATTATCTTGATAAATTGGGCAAGAAGCAGAGCGAGAAGATTGTTTACTCAGATAGCTAGAGTGCTATACAGTTGCTGAAAAATTCAGTCTATCATTCGAAGACAAAGCACATCATAAGGCGATACCATTTCACTCACAGGGCAGTGGGGGATGGTGATATGTGCTTGGAGAAGATAGAGGGTGCAAGGAACCCAACAGACATGTTGATGAAATGTTTTGATGTCGGTAAACTATGGTTATGTAAAACCTCTGTTGGTCTTCTTTAGTTGTTGCTACAGATGTTGCGGTGCGGTAATGATGTTGATGATGAAGAGATTCTTTTTTAGAATGTACTTTTTGGATGACTGAGTCAGTCTCCAAGTGGAAGAATTGTTAGGTAGTGGAGCCTGATTGATTTTAGGCTTTCCTATTTATTCTCTATTTTAGGCTTTCCTATTTATTCTCTATTCATTCTCTGTAACCAAAAATACTCTGATTTATCAATTTAAATATACCTCACCGCCGTGGAAGTTTACTCACGGGGTGTTACCACGAAATATTTGGTTTTCTCTTTCTCTCTCTAGATCTCTCATCTCTTTCTCTTGAATGTTCTTGTGTTCTTCATTCATCTAGTGTGTGTGCGTGAATTCGATCCTAACATCATTCTCCCATGGGGGAATGGTGTCCTTAGGTAAAAAGGTAGATTTTCTGTTCCTAATGTGGATGATTTTAGTAGTAGTGTCCTTAAGGAAACTCATGGAGCCCGTTACTCTATTAATCCAGGTTCTAATAAGACGTATCATCACCTTAGAAGTATATTTTTGTAGGATGGCCTAAAAAGTGAAATTACGGAATTTGTTACAATGTGTCCCAATTTTTAAACAGGTGAAGGCTGAGCACGAAAAGATGAGTGGTTTACTACAAGAAATCTAAATTTCTGGAAGTCGGAAGAGGTTAACATGTAGGGTTGCCTCAAGCTCGAAAGAAATATGACTCTATATGGATGGTAGTTGATAGAATGACCACATTCTCTTTTATTCTCGTTATGTCTTCTTATTCGGCAGAAGGTTATGCAAGTATCTATATTGACAAGATATTTAGTCTTCATTATTTCTTTTGTCTATCTCATCATATAGAGGGGCTCAATTTACATATAGGTTTTGGAGATCATTCCAAAGAGGTTTAGGTACTCAAGTGAATTTAAGCACAACCTTTAATCCTCAAATAGATGGTCAAGCGGAGAAGACTATTCAAATTATTGACTATATTATTAGAGCTTGTAATATTGACGTTAAGGGAAATTGGGATGAGCATTTGCATTTGGTGGAATTCTCATATAGTAATAGTTTTCATTCATCTATCTTCATGGATCCTTATGAAGCTTTTTATGGTAAGAGGTGTAGATATCTAATTGGGTTGGTTGAGGTTGGCGAGTCTTCGCTTCTTGGTCCCGATTTGATTTATGGAAATTCAAAAAAAGTTCATATCATAAGTAATAGGTTGCAAACAACCTATAGTCATCAAATGGGGTGGTTAGATTTGGAAAGAAAGGGAAGTTGAGACCTTCTTACATGGACCCTTATGAGATGTTGAAAAGGGTTAATAAGGTAACATATGAATTGAAGCTCTCTAGTGAATTATTTTCGGTCACCTGGTTTTTTCATGTTTCCATGTTTAAGAAGTGTATTAGTGATAGATATACCGTGGTTTCACGGTATTATTAATACTTTTTCCTTAAGTTTAGTGTGTCCAAAAGCCTTTTTGTGCTAGTTGTTATATAATTTTCTCTTTATTTGCAGGAAATCTGTCCAAATATGAATACAAAAATTTTGAGCGATGAAATGCAGAAGATACCACCTACGGAGATTGTGACGGTCTGTCATGCTTGTGACGGTCCGTAGGTGGAAGCGTAGTGCAGCTGCTAAAGGAAGATGGGCAACTCTGACCAAGTTTGGGGTTACGATGTCCATGACGGTCCGTCCTGTAGGTTCATCATGAAGTTCAGAGAAGTAATCCATGTACCCATATTCCAAGAGCTTAAGTGTTTCGGAACGAAGACCCTCGACGGACCGTAGTGTCTGTGACGTTCTGTCATACTTGCCGTTGAGGATAATGAAGAGACCAACATAAGAAATTGCACAAGTATGGGACGACAGAGTCCATGACGGTCCGTCGTGACCACGATGATCCGTCGCGAGGTCCGTCGACCCAGTCGCGTTTTGACTTATTTCTAGCATATAGAGTCCTTGTTTAATTAGGTTTTTATTTCCTATAAATAGTTTGAAAAACCTTGTTTTTGATGTTAGAAACTGTATTGTGAGACTCTGTATTATTAGTGATTGTTGGTGATTTTTGTTGATTAATAAAGAAAACATTCAAATTTTACTCTTTCTCATTGAAGTAAGTACGTGAATTCTTATATGATATATTTGAATATTGTGATTATGATTATGGGTAACTAAACTCCATAACTAGGGTTGTGGGTACCATAGGCAAATAATGTGGTAAAACCTAAATAAAAGAACAATTCTAGAATAGTGTCTTGCATGTATTAATAATTCTTTCGCTTAGAAGTCTTTTTAACGGATGGCCAACGTTAGAAATGGCCTTAATAGGATAAGAATTATCAACATAGATTTAGTGTATACTGTCTAATAGGCTATTATTGATTGGTACGAGGTAAACTTAGTCAAATATCGAATACTATGCCTAATATGAGGTAAATATATGGGTTAGGATAGCAACACACGTAGCCGGACCAAGGTACGAAGTGAAATTTTCTAGATGCCGGACCAAGGATTTAGAAATACATAACTTATCACTTTTCATGCAAGAAACTTGGAAAGAATTGTTATAGTTAGAATTATCAAGTTATGAACATGTGGAGAACACGTAAACCCTAGTTACTTTGATTAACTTATTAAACTCCAACATTCAAAGCTGTTAAGTATCTCTTTCAATTTCGTTAGTTTTTTTCATTCATTTAGAAATAGAAACCCTCCTTTTATTGTTTTTGCTTTCCAATAAAGTAATTGACCGAACAATAGTAATAATTGGTTCAAGTTAAGTCTAAACTATTTTCCTCGTGGGATAAATTCCAACCTCACTAGTTGGGTTATTTACTTGACACGACCGCTTTACTTCTTATTTTAGAAGTAAATTTGACCGTATCAAATTTTGGCTCCGTTGCTGGGAATGATAGTTTTTAGATTAACTTAAAGTTATTACTATAGTTTTGTTGATATTTTCTTGATTTTAAATTGTTATATTGTTTTTAATTTGTATAGAACACACCTCCTTGTATGCCAAATACACGGAGAGGAAGAGAACCCTTGTTTCCCTACGATCATGAATTAGAGCGTACACTACGCAACGTGAATCAAAACTTGGAAAGCAATGATGATGATCCAAACCACAACATCCCAGCTCCGATTGATGTTCATGGTTAGTTGTTACCCGATGCTCCGGGTGAACACTAACAGAGGGGACAAAATCCTGTTCCACGACCCCAAGCATACTACAGTGGCTATGATAACCTAGAAGACTCCGATGGGACACTTGTCTTGCCTCCTCTACCCACAGGCCACACATTTTTGGTAACTAGTATCCTGATGCAAATGCTCTCTGCTAGAGTTTTGGTTTCAGGGCTACCTTCAGAGGATCCACATGCCCATATAGTTAAGGTAAGGGCAGTGTGTAAAAGCCGTGTAGGGAGGCCTGACTTAGAATTAGATGTTATAGGGCTCAGAGTGTTTCCTGTCTCACTGACGGAGAGGAGGCTATATGGTTCACTGAGCTCCCTTATAACTCAATGTTCACTTGGAACCAACTAAGGGATGTCTTCTTAGCACGCTACTATCCGATCTCCAAGAAACTAAACCTCAAAGACAGAGTGAAAAACTTTGTGGCACTACCAGGAGATTCAGTTAGTAGTTCTTGGGAAAGATTCACCTCATTCTTGAGAAGTGCTCCAAATCATCGTATAGATGATGATTCACTGGCGGAATACTTCTATCGGGGACAGGATGATAATAATAAAGCGGTGTTGGACTCTATAGCAGGTAAATCTTATGGGGAGTGTCCTTATGATGAGATTGGTGAAAGATTAGAGAAAATCTCCCAGAATATTAAAGCTTGGAGTACTATGAAGTCCCATACCGGGAGAAACATCTTCGCAGTGCAGTCCACTCACAACCTAGCCACAGATGAGATTTGTGAAGAAATGTTTCAGATGAGATATGATCTTGGGTTGGTACTAAGATATGTCACTGGGGGTGCAGAAAAGATTAATGCAGTCAACTACTTGTCGAAACCACCGCCACCTAATGATGACTACTATTATGTGGAGCATTCCTATGCAGTAAATGAGCAGACGGGGGGTTTCCAACCGAGCGCACAAGTCTCCAATGATAATAATTGGGGCCAAGGTCAAGGGAACCAAGGTCGGATCTACGGTAACTATAACCGTGAGGGTCATTATGTCCGAGACGGAAACAACAACGCGACAACAACTTCAACAGGGGTAACTACGGTAACAAAAATAATAGGAATAGGCCCTATGTCCCTCCTCAAAATCGTGAAGTTACTCCTAGGGATGGTGGAGATGGTATGGCGCGAGTTAAGGATATGTTGCACAAAATGATGAGGAGGTTTGATGCTAGTGATGAGCACATTAAAGAGTTAAGGTGTTATTTATAGAGTATTGGGCAAAAAGTTGATACACATGCAATATCGATTAAGCATATCGAGTTGCAAATGGCCCAATTATCTGCGGCAGTGAACACACGGCAACCGAGCACTCTTCCTAGCAACACTGTGCAAAACCCAAACAATGATGCGCACTGTATGGAAATCACTACTCGGGGTGGTAAGCAAACCATTGACTTACCTATGCCGTCTAATGAGGAATATGTGAGAAAGGATTATGATACGGTGGTAAAGGGTAGTGGTGAAGTAGAGGAAAGCAGTGGAAAATATGCAGAAGTCCCTATGAAGGTGATTCCCATGCCTAGGCCACCACAATCCTTCCCTCAGAGATTAGTGAAAAAGATCAAGGATGGTACATATCGACGTTTCATAAAAATGTTGAAGCAGCTGTCTATCAATGTCCCTTTAGTAGAAGCTCTAGAACAAATGCCCGGTTATGCCAAGTTTAATAATGATCTGGTCACAATGAAAAGATCGGTCAATTTCAAGGATGATGATAGGCTGCAGCATTGTAGTGCTATTGCTACAAGATCTCTTGTGCAAAAGAAAGAAGATCCGTGTGGGTTCACTATTCCTTGTACAGTCGGGTCATTACATTTTGCGAAAGCATTATGTGATCTGGGGGTAAGCATAAATCTCATGCCCCTCTCGATTTACAAGAAGTTAGGTTTGGGTGTCGCAAAACCCACTGCGATGCGGCTACTGATGGTTGATAGAACAGTGAAAAGACCTATAGGGATACTCCATGATGTGCTAGTAAAAGTGGAGTCATTTTTATTTTTGGCAGATTTTGTTATTCTTTATTGTGATGTTGATTTTGAAGTGCCTATTATTCTTGGGAGGCCATTCCTTGCTACAGGTAGAGCCTTAGTCGATATGGAAAAGGGGCAGATGAAATTTTGGTTGAACAATGAAGAAGCGACCTTCAAAATTTGTAGGACAATGAGGAAGAGTGGTGAGCTCCAATTGGTATTTGCCATATCCCACAAAGAAAAGATGAATAAGGAAAATGAACAAAAAATTGAAAAACAAGACTTTATGATTGGGGATTTAGTGCTTTTACACAGTTCTGGGTTGCCTTGTCTTCCGAGAAAGCTCAAGGCCAAACGGACTGGCCCTTACTTGATTACCCAAGTATTCCCTCATGGAGAAGTTGAGTTAAAAGCCAAGGACGGAGTGCGGTTTAAGGTGAATAGAGCACGAATAAAACTCTATTTTGGGCTTAAAGCATTTGGGAATGAAGTGATAGCGCCACACCTTCTTGATGAAGGCTGAGTAATCAAGTGTCCTCTGTCGTACCGCGATGTTAAATTAGGCGCTTGTTGAGAGGCAACCCAATACTTATTGTTTTTATTTTTTATAATAGTAGAATTTTTCTACTAATGGGTTTCAAATTTGCAGGCACATCACCAGGAAATTCAGCAGAAAATTACTCTGTAGCAGTCAGTGACGGCTACAGCGACGGATCGTTGCTCCTTTGCCGGACCGTCGCATGAATCCGTCGTGCCACGTACATCTTTATGTTGTTTTCCAACTAGGGCAAACACAACAGAACCAACGACAGATCGTCACAACTGAGACGGACCGTCGTCAGGGAATCGTCGCGTCATTAATGAGGCGTACCCGACCAGACCCGGCTGGAGTTTTTTGCAAAATCATACCGTTTAAAGTCCCCAACCCCTCATTTAACCCCCAATCCCTAACTATTCCCCCTATTTCCCTCCATTTTCAATTTCCAAAATCTCTCCCTCTATCAACAGATGATTGTTACCCCTAATATTCTCCAAGCCCTAAAAGTTATCATCTACTAGTCGAAGTTGCTGTTGTAGGTGTCTTCTTGATCACCATGTACTTTTCCATATTGTTTTTCTCCAATTCTCAGGTCTGTGTCTCTAATTTCTACTTATTTATCTTGCATTTTTGTTTATCAATTACTTTTAGCCTAGTTCTTATTGATATGTTCATTTCTTTTATATAAAATTCTGTCTAATGTAGGTTAAAAATCTTCAAAATTGCCGTGTTTACAACCCAAGATATATGTGCTTTTGCATTGCTAGTTTACTAGGTAATTGGGTTAGACAAATGTAGGTCCAAAACATTGAAAATTTTGTCATTGATCTACAAAACGAGACCCCTATGACGGACCGTCGTACCCACGACGGACCGTCGGAGGGTCTGTTCCAACAAGCCTAACACCCAACTATTCAAGTGTCCTCAAACGAACATATGCGACAGACCGTCATACCCACGACGGTCCATCTTGTACAACCATTCTGGTTGTCAGAGACCCTGTTTCTAAGGGTCTCTCTCCATTTTTCTAAGTATCCTCCAACGGACACATGTGACGGACTGTCATATCTACGACGGTTCGTCCTGCACAAGCATTCTGGTTGTCAGAGAGTCTGTTTCGTAGGGTCTCTTTCTATATTTCTAAGTGTCCTCAAACAGGAAAGTACGACAGACCGTCATACCCACGACGGTCCTTCCTTCATGACTATTATGATGGTCAGAGACCCCTCTCCAAAGGGTCCCCATATTTTTTTTCAAGTTTCCTCTAAATGACACCAACGACGTACCGTCGTACCTGTGACGGTCCGTCCTGCACATACCGTCATACTTTTCAGAGACTCTCCTTCAGGGTTCTCCATTTATACATAGTCAAAGTTAGACTTGACGGACCCCATGACGGTCCATCATAGTCACAACGAGCCGTCACCTATCCCGTCGTGTTTAACTGATACTATAGAAATGTCATTTTATTTTAATATTTTTTGTGTGGTTTTTCATGCCTTGTTTGCCACTCCTCATACCTATATTGATCCTTTACAGGTATTATCTACGATTGCACCAAAACAAGATCGAGTCTATGCACGCGGACGTTCGAAGTCTCTTGACCCGTCTGGCCGCATGGTCATTGGCTATGATGATGAGCGTGACCCCGAGAACGTGCCCCTAGGCACTTCCACCTCTTCCCGTGCTACACGTGCTGCCAGAGCCACACCTAAAAAGGTAGCGTACGTCATAGTCATTGCCTCCCAGTATGATGATGAGCGCAAACTTACTGACATACCTTCTAGGTCAGCCACAAATGAAGAAGGAGCGTCTGGCTCCTTAGGATTTTCGTGGTCGGAGCAAGCCTCCGGCTCTGCTGAGGTTCCTGCACCGCTGCAGCGTCGACCTCGTCTGATGAGGTAGACAGTTCAGAATCCACATCAAGTTCACCAGCGCATGCCGTCACCTCGGCAACTTACCAGCCCAATTGGTGGTGTGTCGACGGGCCATTTCAAGTCTACTCCGACGCAATGTTCCTTAATGACAAAGGAGTTATGACTTGAACAGTCACATTTGAGCGGCGGGTCCTTATAGAAAGTCTCCCTACGATACCTGAGATCCACAATCTCTTCAGCAAACATCGTCTGGAGTGGACAGCACGTCTTTTGGCACGTTATAGTGAAGAAATGGTCCGAGAGTTCTATGCATCCTATGTAGCGACTCTCCGATCACAGATTGATAGGCGGGCTGCCCCCGCCAAATAGGCCCCACTGGAGCTGGTCTGAGTACGTGGCGTTCCGGTTGATATTTCCCTGCCTTCCATCCGCCGTTTTCTATAAGGCGAGGGTGTTGATGCTAATCCGACCCCTCTTACTGCCGAATTCGACTACCGAGGACAGATTGTTAAAGATGGCCAATTCCTGCATGAGCGATCACTGAGAGAGACCACCAAGAGGAGGATGGCCTTGCACTTGTATGTTGGTGGAGAGGGTAACGACTGGGTGAGTGAGTCAAAGGGGGCCATCAAGAAGGCCAACCTGACTTTCACGGCAAAGTTTTTGTTGATGATTGTCCGCTAGTGCCTTTCCCCCACAGCCGCCGATAATATCGTCACATGGGATCGAGCAGTACTGATGGCGGCGATGATAGCCAAGTTCGAAGTGGATTTCGCGTGGCTTCTACAGGCAGTCATGCACGAGAGGGCTTTTAAGGTCACAAATACTTACCATTTCCCGTGCATGATCTCTTCTCTTTGTAGGTCCGCAGTTGTGCCTATATGGCACGTTGATCAGCTCAAGACCCCGCAGGGAACTGTTGATGTCGGCCTGATCAGAAATGAGGCCAATGAGTTGGATCCATGCAGAGGGCCCTGTCAAGAGCTGGACCCACTTGCTGACGATATGGCTAATACGGTAGACCAGGCCCACATGACTATGCAGGCAGCGTCCAATGACACTACCCCGGTTGAATCTATCCTGGGTAGTAGCACTGCCCCGAGCTCCTCTCGCACAACCCCTCTACCCGCGCTGGTCCCGCTTGCTAGGGTCCAAAAATTAGAGGTGCAAATTGCTACACTTCTGCATTATATCCAGCCATAGATGGAGAGGTCTATTACCGAGGTAAACGAGAACTTGGAGCGGAAAATGGTCCAGCATACAGAGCGGAAGATCGCTGAGGTTCGCCAATGTTTGGATGCTTTTGAGTTGCGGGTGTTAGCCCGGCCAGACCCTTCGGTGGATGTGTCGACTCTTAAGGCTGCGGTCGACAGTCTTCGCGCAGATATTTACACGATCATAGAGGCTAGGGTGCCTCACTCTAAGGCCCCTTCTATCGAGCCTGCTAAAGACGCAGTGTTGGCAGCCCTATTAGCCACCTTATGGATTCCACTACCTCCCCTTCGAGAGCATGACAAGAGGCGTAGAGGTCAAGCAGAGGACGAGGGGCGAGCACAGAAAAAGGAGCGCCGTGAGATGGAGGCTGCGAGGAGAGCCTCACTTGCTGAGGAGGAGGTGCAGCAGATGAGAGCAGGAGAGTTAGCGGCTGGGTAGTCTAGCTTCCGAACTTATGAGATAGCGGGAGGCACTGCTGATATTTTTCTTGCCAGTGTTCTTTTTCACCAAAAGACTGATTACTTTTTCAGTTGAACCGGCATGTCTATATCGTCTGTACACTGTTTAATTCTAGAGCATGATGGCCAAAATGATATCCTGATAAGATGGAAAATCATGCATGACTAGGCATAGAAATTGATAAGTGTGTGACTTTAAGCATGACATAGAGGTACAGAACTACATTACTCTAAGTCTAAAATTCAAACTAGGTGTCTGATAATCTTGTAGAGTGATGAGATGTCAAGTAAGTGTGAGGAGAATTTGAATAATCCACTATTTTTACTAAGCTTGAACTTGTCTATTTAGTCTTGCTAAAAGTAAGTTGTAATAGACAATTAGGAAAGGATCATAGGCCCTTATTCAATGTAGCCCTTTTTTAGCCTAAACAAAAGAGATCCAAATGAAATTTATCCTTCTTTGATCCAAATGATCTGAGCTCAAATTAGACCTTTCTTTTTCACCCAAACTGATCTTTTCTGGGAATAATGTGTTGGCCCTGGTCCTCCTTGGACATGTGCACCTCAACTTATTCCAAAAGCATAATTTGAGGGTGGATAATGAAGTAAACAACCTTCGTTATGGCCCTGACCCTACTTTGGGTGTTTTTAACTTTGACTCATTGCAAAGCCATGAGTTGAGGGTGGCTAGTATAAGGAATGCTTTGGAAATTGGGGTTGAAAGAACAAAGAATGAGAAAGAACAAAAGTAAAGTGAATCAAGAATTAGTTAAAAGAAAAGTAAAGAAAAAGAAAAATATACAAGAAATACAAGCAATAAAAGTGGAGAGTCACTTACAAAAATGAAGAAAGAAGAGAAAATAGCAAGGTGAAAGAATATGAGAAACAGGGCTAGATAAAATGACAGAAAATGGTATGTTTAGACGATATGTCAAGGATGGAGAAAAGTCACTAATGTATAACTAAATATACCCTACCTGACCCTGATCCTATGTTACAAGCAAACAAAGTCCTATCGTGATCCTAAGGGTTGTATAGAGAACCTAAAGCAGTGAAAATAAACTCAAACTTATGGTAATATGTATGAATGAGCGTGAATTTGTTTTGAGAGTGAGTGTTGAAAAGTAATCCTTATACTTAAACTGAAATCATTGTGTGAAAAATAAGGATTTTGTTTGAAAGTGAGGACACTAGTTGCAATACTGGAAATATTAGCACCTCGGTGATAAATTGAAGAGGATAGGTGTTAGCGCATAGTGAGTCTGTGTCATGCTCTGATTCAACATAATTCAAGACTAATAGTGATAGCATGCATAAATATGATGAGATTAATCTGGATTGATAGCCAAATGATTGCGAAGGATAAAACATGGATACTATTTTACAATGATTTTGTATTTAGTCATAGTGCGTCGCTTGAGGACAAACAATGAATTTAAGTTGAGGGTGTTGATATATCGTGGTTTCACGGTATTATTAATACCTTTTCGTTAAGATTAGTGTGTCCAAAAGTGTTTTTGTGCTAATTTTTATAGAAGTTTCTCTTTATATGTAGGAAATCTTTCCAAAGATGAATGCGGAGATTTTGAGCGAAGAAATGCAGAAGAGACAACCTACGGAGCTTGTGAAGGCGTGTCATGCTTGTGAAGGTCCGTAGGTGGCAGCGTAGTGCAACTGCTGAAGGTAGATGGGGATGTCTGACCAAGTGTGGGGTTCCGGAGTCCATCACGGTCCATCGTGTCTATGAAGGTCCGTCCTGCATGTTCGTCATGAAGTTCAGAGAAGTAATCTCAGTACCCATATTTGAAGAGTTTAAGTGTTTTAGAACGAAGACCCTCGATGGACCGTCGTGTTTGTGACGATCCGTCATACTTGCTGTTGAGAAAAATGAAGAGAGCAGCAGAAGAAATTGCACAAGTATGGGACGACGAATTCCATGATGGTCCGTCGTGATCACGATGATCCGTCGCGAGGTCCGTCGACCTAGCCGCATTTTGACAGATTTCTACCAGTTAGAGTCCTTGTTTAATTTGGTTTTTATTTTCTATAAATACTTCGTAAACCTCGTTTTTGTGGTTAGACACCGTATTGTGAGACTTTGTATTATTAGTGATTGTTGGTGATTTTTGTTGATTAATCAATCAAACTTTCAAATTTTACTCTTTCATGTATTAATAATTCTTTCGCTTATAAGTCTTTTCAACTGATGGCTAACGTTAGAACTCACCTTAATGCTACTTTCCGGACCAAGGAGGTAGATAATACTAAAAGAATTATCAACATACATTTAGTGTATACTATCTAATAGGCTAGTATTGATTGGTACGAGGTAATAACTTAGTCAAATATCGAATACGATCCTTAATATGAGGTAAAGATAAGGGTTAGGATAGCAACACATGTAGCCGGACCAAGGTATGTTGAAATTTTCTACATGCCGGACCAAGGATTTAGAAATACATAACTTATCACTTTTCATGCAAGATACTAGGAAATAATTGTTATAGTTAAAATTATCAAGTTATGAACCTGTGGGAACACGTAAACCCTAGTTACTTTGATTAGTTGATTAAACTCCAACATTCAAAGCTGTTAAGTGTCTCTTTAAATTTTGTTAGTTATTTTCATTAATTTAGAAATAGAAAACCCCTTTTATTGTTTTTGCTTTCCAAGGAAGTAATTGACTGAACAATAGTAATAATAGGTTAAAGTTAAGTCTAAACTATTTTCCTCGTGGGAACGATCCCAACCACACTAGTTAGGTTATTTACTTGACACGATCGCTTTACTTCTTATTTGAGCAATATGTTTGAGCGTATAAGTGATCCAGAGTCTCTTCTTCCTATTGAGGGTCTTGGTGTGAAAGAGAACCTCTTTTATGAAGAGGTTCCGGTAGAAATCCTTGATTGTCAAGTTAAGAGGTTGGGAAACAAAGAGGTGGCCTCCGTAAAAGTTTTGTGGAGAGACCACCTAGTTAAATGAGCAACATGAGAGTCCGAGTCCAGCATTAAGTCCTTTAATCCTCATATCTTTCGTAACAAACGGTAGTTGTTCTTACTAATAATGAAAATAATGATTAAATTTGAAGTTACTTTGATTTTTTGTGAAGTTTTGCAAAAAAATTCATATTATAGTGAATTATAGTAAAGTTATGTCCATAGACTTGAAAATTGTCAATTTTACTTGTTTTGAGTTATATTGTGCATATTGATATGATGTGTCATTATGAAATGATATTGAGCATGTTTATAGGTTAAGTTTTGGCATAATTGACTCCTCAATGGCATGTTGAGCTCATATTGTTGTGACATGGAAATTCCTCATATTGTGATTTTGAATCTTTTTGTGTAGTAATTGATGTTTTGAATTAGTATGTGTATAAGCCATTATTACAGTGTAACTCATGTTACAATGTATTATTGTTTGTTGGACTTCTAGTCGTGAGTGTATTCCTTCGTACCACAAGATTTTAGTGTCATTCGGGGAAAAATGTTCCTAGGGGTGATAATGTAACACTTCGAAAGTCTTAGACATCATATAGATCCTAACAGGAGTATCTAAAGGTTTCATAATTGTTTTAAGGTGAATCATAATATATATAAGTTATTTAGGATATTTTAGGATTAAAATGTAAAGGGATTTCCGTGACGTCTCAAAACTAATTCAATGAGGTGTTAGTTTTACCTTAGACTATTTGACTATGTTATAGGACTCTAAAAAGGATTAAATTGGGGGGGGGGGGGTTAAGGTGTTTAAAACGTATTAGATTTATTTTATAGTCGAAACATCCAGGTATGACTCCCCAAGGACTAATCAAGGCACCTTGAGAAGGATTCTTTCAATTTGGCAAAAGTTGCAAAAAAGGCAGTGTTCAATGACAGATTGCAGGCGAAGGCTCGTTGTCCAATCGATTGGGCGTCAATGGACACCATCGATCGTCACTTAGCCAAATTTTTGGGAAGAAATTTTTACAAGTTTCTATCACAAACGATGGACCAACAGGACGGTTGGTCCCTTGGCGGTAGATTGACAAACAGGGCGTGGGTCTGGTTTCGTTTGTGACAACTATTTTTGCTGCACTTTTTTAAGTTAGCTAAATTAGTTAATTAGGTGGTAAGTTAATTTGTTAAGGTTGAAGGGAGGTCAAATTAAGTTAGTTAAAGCTCTATATAAGAACTCTAACATAATTAGACTAACCTAAGCCTCCTAATTCCCAAACCCAATTTCTATTCCTTCTCTCTTCACTCTCTCTTCCAAGTAGAAGAACACCATAGAAGACACACTAAGAAGGGTTTTAAGGCTGATAAAGGTCATGTTTCTCCATCATAATTCATTAATGAACAATGTATGAGATTCCTTTTACCTTTGGGATATCTTTTCCAAAGGGTTACTTCAAGATGATATCAAAAATATGAAATTCAAGTGGGTTTTCATCTAATACGAAATTGATCTTGTGAATTGCTATGTTTATGATTCTATTTGATTACTATGAGTATATTAACATGTATTATGATTCAACTACACTACTGGTTGATAAATTGACCTAGTTTGTGGAAGGATGACCTTTTCCCCTTAATCCTAAGTTATGATGTTGAATGGAATTCTATAGTATTGATGTAATTGGCTTTGTTAATGTGTGAATTACTATCCTATATTTTTATCATGCCAGTTTATGAATTCATTGAGATGTAATGTAATCATATTATGCTTGTTCTTGAGTAATTGACCTAGGTTGTGAAGTAGATCATGAATTTTACCTAAGTCTCTTATCCTATGCAATGAATTAGGGATGTATTGTTGAATAGTTCTTCAATTATCTTCATTAATATGTTGGTTACAAATGCATGATTGTATTTCAACAATTGTTGGGTTGAATTTCGAATGGTTTGCTGTGAGACCTTGATAACGGTTTTGTGTAGAAGATTCGAGTAAGTCTTATGATCTAAACTTTTTACTTCAATTATGGTTACTTTTAATTAAATGATGATATTTCATTGAAATATAGTTTATTTTATTATTTATAAGATTGGAATGATGTTTAATTGAAATGTCTTGACTATTGTTTGTGATATGTTCGATAAGATTTTAATGTTATAAGGATGATTATAACTTCCCTATGTGTCTTATTATGCTACGATGTATATGTGCTAACCTCACATGTATGAACTATACTGAAAGGAAAATACTCATGCAATTCTTATTGAGTTATGATGATGATGATTACATTAGGGATAGACCGTATGACCTAAACAAAATTTTGATGATAACTGATGACTTCAAGACATTTAAACAACGGAATTTAGCTTAGCACCGAGAGAACTTGACAATTGGAGATTTTGACTTTCCATAGAGGAAAATTGAATGTATATTTCCATATAAGGTGCTGACTCCATTATAAGGGATACTCACCCTATGGATTCTCATAATATGAGGCTCCAATGCTAAAGGACATGTAGATAGTTAATACATATCTCCTAGTTCCTTAATTATGTTTCCCCCATAGGAAGACTAGCTAGTGGAACCACTTATAAATCTATGTTTATGTTTGGTTCTGTTTTTTCAAGGAGACCACCTTCAATTGGTGTATGGTTTTACAACACCGAATTCTACGCTTTGCTCTTTTGGTTTATGTAGGTTAAGGAAAATGTTCCAAGAAGGTAAGATGAAGCAATTAAAGAACTCTAACTAGGATGACCCAAGGGGTTTAGCTTAGTCTAGGTAAGGGTATGTGACTCTTTCTATATATATTGCACTAGTTAGCCTTAAAGGGAGTCGTAGGAGGATCTTATTATGTATGTATATGCTTATAAATGGAAATGATATATATACGATGATCTTAGATGTTTATGGCACCATATGATGTTGAATTCACTTATGAATATATGTTTGATCTTTATTGCTTAAGTATGTTGTTTGTACTCTTAATTGTTCTTGTTAGGTTTGCTTGATTAATTAAGGTTATGTGGCTTTACTTAATCATTGCACTAGTGGAGTTACTGAGGGTTCATGACTAATTTTCTTGCTTTGGTTATGTTATAATGAGCATTAGTCATGCTTGTTAAGGTTATAACTTGATGATAGAGTTGTCTTGATTATGTGTTCAACTATGTTGGTATGCATGATTTACATGGCTAAAATTAGTATGGTTGGTCTTTTGATGAAGATGGTCTTGACTCAATGAAAATGTATTAATGACTTTTATTGGTTCTTGAATGTGCATAAGGCTTTTAAAGTGTAAACTAGCATGTTTTGACCCCATTTTTTCCTTTTTCCCCAACATTTAAGGTTCCGGTCGTTGAAGGGCTTTTTAGACGACTTTGAAGGATTACTTGGAATTCTCACTATCCAAGTTTTGTAGGTCCTCACTTTTGGAGGGAAATGCCACTAACTATCTATTGATTTTGTTCTACTTGTAAGACTTCTACTTCTTTTATTTTCATTCGAGTAATAATGATTGATAGCCTATATGTGTCTTCATTACATTGATGTATGGGATATACCCAATGGGTATAGTCTTGTTAGATGCTTATGAGATTAGACATCCGTTTAAGACTACATTATATTTTATATATCAATGTGCACTAAATGTAGAAGGCTATGTAATCTTCGTATATAAAGGGTCTATGTATACTTGATATAAATATATTACATATATACGAGAGGTATACGCCAACCTCATGATAGATATAAGAAAATTTTTAATTATTCCCTTTTTTTTTACCTATTAATGTAATGATATGAGCGAAGAGTCTAGTCTTAGTCCTCTATGAGGACGACGACGCCGGTTATGTCTAATGGGTTCTTCCTTGATGTGACATCAGGAGTTGTTCCCATACACTCTAATAGTGACCCTACTTTGGTGGAAGAGGAACTAAATAAATTGTGTTAAGGGGAAGACAAAGATCTACTAGTATGCTAGAATCTAAGATGAAAAAAAAAGGATGACTCAACTTATCACAGAGGAGCGCAGAGTCCTCACGGGGAGTTTAAACACAGTTCCAACATTCACAACCTATTTAAACTTCACAAGTGTGAGTGGACGGATCGTGACCTATAGCAAGGAGATTGTATGGGAATTATATGCCTTCAATGATGGCACTCTCCGAGGATCGATTTAAAGTAGGTCCAAGCCAACAAAATAGGACCGTATCACCTCTACTATGGTCCGAGGTTTCTCGATATATGTATCACACACCACTATAAGTAGGTTTCTCTATAGCCCAGGCACTGATAACACTTAGGCACTCTACACAACTGAGTTCAACTACAATTGGGGCATAGTATGGAGTGCAACCGTCATCTGCAATGACGAGTTGATAGAGGATGTGTAACTATGGCTCTCTAGACACATTGGTACATATGGAGAGTGTGTTGAGTAGGTCTCCACAATACGGTTGGACATTCGAACAAAGCTCCTCCAACCAAGGCTGACATTTTTGTGGCATGGGATAGGGCAGTGATGGTTGCAGCGTTTGTGGTAGTGCTAGAGAGAGACTATTCCAGCATATTATTCATAGAGATTCATGAGTGGTATTTCAAAAGGACTCCTTCACTTATCCGTTTCCGTATCTGAATTTCCCGTTATGCAACGATGCTAGAGTTCCGATATGGAAATGTGAAAAATTTGTGCAGGATACTGGGATACGAAACACTAAGCTAATTCAGGATGACGTGAATGTGGTGGAAACACAATGAGGGCCACGGGTTATTGTCCCATTTGTTTATGAATTGGTTGACAGTGTGGAGTAGATTCATGAAGAGGATCCTAACCCTCAAATCTCCGTATATGATATTCAGTCCTCCTCTTCTCAGGACGCTTGCAAGATCCTAACTAATCTTAAGCTACCCCTCTTTTTGAAGCATCCTTAGTGCCCCAAGACAGATAATATAAATTTGAAGCACAAATGGCCACAGTACTTCACCATGTGATACCTTGAATCTAGAAATCATTTACAGAATCTAAGACCTTCATGGAAGAGAGTATGGCTACTATGGTTGATCAAAAGGCTTAGGCGGTCCACATGCGCTTGGATGCCTTTTAGTTGAGACTACTTGAACAGCCAAACCCCATGACAAATGTTTTCTCCATTTGTACTGAGTTGTAAAGTCTCTATGCTAACATTGACTCCATTCTTTCTACGCGAGCTGAAGATCTAGTGTTTGTATCACCGGCATTGGTAGAACATTTGGTGCTTGATGCTTTATTATGTGGAGATGACTATAAGGATCCGAGACCACACGTGCCCAGTGTAAAAGGCACTGATCTAGTCGAATCACTGAGCTAACAAAAAAGGAAAAATCCAATAAGAGGCATTGTAGGCACGAGAAGAAAAACAAGAAAGACTTCATAGTAGATGAGCAGTTTAAGACGCAAAGGGAACGTGAGATGGTTTCTAGGTCTTCGAGTTCTATGCCTCTGAAAGAGGTTTGGCCTACTGTGGTGGATGATGTGAACACCACTAATTTATTGGTGAGACCGAAAGATAGAACTACTGAAGGTGATATGACAAAAGATGCGGGTACTACTGATCGTGGGTATAATGTTATTGTAGAGTAGTTATGGGAACCAGACTCACCCTCTTGTTGATGACTCTTTGGCGCTATGCTTGACAAGTTTGATTTACCCAAATCCATTACTTTTTACTGCTTTTGTGTGCATTAGGTACAATTTTACCATTTTTTGCGGATGGGGTAAATGGATTGTGAGTTATAGGGTTAATTATAAGTAAACAAACTAATAATCCTTGCTTGGGGATTTCTTGTGTATACTCTTTTTCCCTAGGAGACAAATTAATTTATGTTGAACCATCATGTGAAAAGATTGTATGTGTAGAAGCATGAGAATGAAAAAAGCATTATTGTGTTGGCTATCTTATCCAGGGATCACCCCTTCGATGAGCTCGGCGTCTTTGTCTTTGTACAAGACTTATATTAGCACCTTAGCATGCAACATTACATTTTATAGGTTAAAAAGTGCGGAAAAATAAAAACATTTCATCTACATCTACATAATAAGGTTCACATAGAACTATCGCGTACACATAACATATACATAGGGAGTTTACTTAGACTCCTCCCCTAGGAAGCTTACAAAGGCTTCTACATTTATGTCACATATACAATATACACAATATAAAGTCTAATAGAGATGTTTCATATAAATACATTTATGTCGGAATAGAACAAATCGGGCATAGACCATACACAAATGTATAATTGCCACTTCGCACTTACAATAATATCTTGAACAATAAGAGTGAAACGAATGTCATTGGACTATAGCAAGTTACATAGGTAGAATGAGAAAAGGCGTCATCCTCGTATCTTGAGGACACCCAAATTTTGAGAAATGAACAAAGCCTTCCTTGGTGATGAACCCTTAAACAACTGTTACCTAAAACATTTGGGAAAAAGGGAGAAACAGGGATTAGTACATCACTTGTACTAAGAATGGAAACATATGCACACACACCATAAAAATCATGAAAAAAGGAAATTTGTTAAAAACTATGCCATGTTACTTATGTAACGCCTTATTCACAACCAAGAAGACATATAAGACAATAATGATATATTCCTTAAAAAAATAGAACATTCAATACAAGACCAACATTATCAAGTTAAGTCAGGACAACATGTGTATAGCATATTAGAACCGTAGCCAAAGCAACTCAAAAATTGTGTTATAAAAATAAAGCATGTTCAAGAGTTTATAAAATAAAAAAATAAGTAAAACCCATACTCATAACCCCTTACCAATCTTACTAATGCAAATAGCAAAGTGAATACCCATAACCCCACTTAACTAAGTAAACAAACAAAAGGATCATAAATAATTTCAAACTTTACCTAACATAGCATCATGAGAATTTATCATCACATTTAGCAATACCGACCATTAACATGAAGAATAAACATAAGCATGTCATTCATTTTATAAGAGAATAAGAACATAAGAACATCCACCTAGGACTTCCCTCAAGGCCATCTAGTTCAATGTATAGGTGGAGTCAAATACCGCTACTTAGACTAAGTCAAACTCCTTAAGTTCTCCTAGATGAGTTCACTTTTTTACTTTTTTTTTACACTCGAAAACAATTTCCTTAACCGATATAGACCACATGAGCTAATATGGAATCTGGTGTCATGAAACCCTACATCGAAGGAAGGTGTACTACTTGCCAAGTTAGTACTAAAACATGAACAATAACATATAGGTTGATCCACTAGCTAGTATTCCTATGGGTGCAAGATAGTTCAAGAACTAGGAGACATCCTTGAGACCCTCTTTATGCCATTGGCATTGTAATATCTATCTCATGAGTACATTAATGAAATTACCTTCCCTTCTTGGGAAGGGACACTTCTTAATACTTTTTTATTCGGTGCTAAGCTAGAGATCCTTTTGAAATGTCTTTCTTTAACAATCATAACCTAGTTTAGGCCATAGGATACTAACTTCTTTTATAGTCATTATCATTATCTCAATAGGAATTGCATGAGAACATCATTTCAATACAACCCTCATATGTGTGATGAACACATTAGCATCATCATATCATAGTAAGGCACATAGATACTTCATTACAAACCTTATATGATTAAATATTAATCATAATCATAAAATCCACATAATAAAGACATATCAATTGCATCATTATACCAATACCTGATTAATCAAATTACAAGACATACATCAATTGAAATTCATCACCAAGTACAAGCCATCATAATTGAAGAAAAGGTTTAAGAAAACATTTACTTACCCAATCTCCTTCAAAAGCCATCACCCATGGTCTTACCATCAACCAACCGATTCAATTAAATAATAGGAGTAAAAAAATAATACAATCGTAATTAACACAAAGACTGAGTCAATTATATCAACACTATATCATAATCTAGGTCTAGGGGAATAGGGTTCATCATGAATTCTTCAAGAAATATATCAAATCTTAAAAATACATTACCCTAGGTTTTCCATAAACTAATTAGAATAGATAAAAACAAATCTGACAATCAATTCATTCATCAATTACCATCAATCCATAAGCAACATCAAAGATTTGGTGATATTGGGGAAAATAAATAAATTACAAAAAGTAACTCAAAGAATCAATTACCACATATAAGAGCTTAACAATATTACATCATGGATTTCCTTCTCAACAACAACAAATAGAAGCAGTTATGCCAAAATTCTTTTCAAAAAAATATACATGATCAACATCATTTTATAAAGGCAACAACATACAAAAATACACCAAATGATTGAAAATCATGTAAAACAGCTTCTTTCATGAAAACTCTTTTTAGCAAAAACATTATCATGAATATGCATATCCTTGCAAAAAAAGTTAAATTGCATTTATTCACAATATTCATTATTAATAGGAAAAAATAACCTTAATTATGAATGAGATGAGGATAATGGGACTCTACGTTGGCCTCGGCCTCCCTGTTGCTCCCTCAACTAGGTGGTTTATCCAATGACTTTTTACAGAGGCCACCTGTTTGTTTCTCAATTTCATCACATGGCGATCAAGGTTTTTCACTGAAATCTCTTCATAGGAGAGGTTCTCATCAACACCTAGACCCTTAAAAGGAAAAATGGACTCAGATCACCGATGCACTTCTTAAGCATTGAGAAATGGAATATCGGATAAATCGAAGCAAACTCACAAGGTAAATTAAGCTTGCATGCAACTTTGCCAACCATTTGAAAAATTTCATAGGGACCCATATTACGAGGACTCAACTTCCCTTTAATTTGAAATCACATCACCCCTTTCATGGGCATAATTTTTAAATACACCTTATCACATTCTTCAAATGCAAGCTCTTTTCTCCTATTGTCGGCATATGATTTCTGCCGACAGTAGTCCACCTTAAAACTATCCGTTATAACATGAATTGTCATGACCAGGGTCTAGACCCTAGATAAAATTGGCTTCATTGACCTCATAGATGTCTCAGACAAGCCTACATACATCGTCATTACATTCTTGAGGTTAATTTTTGGGGAAAATTTGAAACTTTTTGTTTTGTTTGAAGTGTACATAGACTTCAAAGTTATAATATTCCTACGAGTATAAAGAAGTTCATTGATCATGTGTATCAACCATCTAATAAAGAATCATTCAATCTTCATAATATATAGTCTTATTGCATAAGGAACAATTGAAAAAATTGCACCAATACACAAGTCTGAACAAAATAGGAAAGAAATACTAATGGAACATACTCAACTAGGCTACTATTAATAAGCTTAAAACATAATGTCAAGCATCATCAAATGCATGAGGACCTACAAATTCCGGACTAAAATCCCTGATGTCCGAAAAACTATAATGCATGTCATCAATACCCTTCCTAACTTACACCTAAAATAGTATAATATATGGGATTAGTTCACACTTGTACAAAGTGTGGGTGTATGGAAGTACATTCCAAGGACATTCATTAGTAAGAAGACCTCTGTCCTAACAATATGAATTATGATAAGCCAAGTCAGTTGGACTTGCCAAATAAGATTAGGGAAGTCATGCTATGAGAGTAACATGCATCATCATTATTATCATATTGCACACAACACATAACATATTTTATATAGCACGTACAAATATTACATATCATTCGTTCATATGTTGTAAGACCTTTGAATCACGGACTTAAAATGAAGACCTCCCAAAATGAGGGCTCAACATATGGGACCTCAACTAGCGAGCCTTCTTTAGCAAACACAGACTCTGCTTCATTCATTCATACGACTTCACTTTTATTCGTTCGTAGGATGGTGTGAACACCAGCTATATCTAGGATATTATTTAAGACTCTCATCACATTTAATGTGCAATGACCAAGAATTACCTAGTGTCATTACATAAGTCTAGTTCACCTCCTGATTATCCTATCCAAACACCTTTGGTATAATTCATTTCATTAACTTCCATACTTTGAGGACCTTCAACTTTAACCAACATCGATCATGTGAGAATCTTGAAATCTAGTGTCTTCCCCAAACCAAAAAGTGGTGGAGTCACTTGCCAAGGAGAAACCAAAAACATCCCTAGCTCCCTAGTTCCCTATTTTTATAGCATAGTCCAAAGTCTAAGAGATTTAGAGAGACACATACCCACCTTGGGGACAGTATCATCTCATGAGAATTACATGAACCTCTGACCTTGCCGAAAGAAGGCATCACCACTCATAGAAAGCCTATCGGTTCTCTTTTTAATTTTCCTATTTACATTCTACTCATACATCATCGAATCTTGCTTCTAGCATGAGGTAGTCATAGCTCATTAGATGATTTATCATCTCTTATTTACATATAAAGTCTTAATTGTTCATACATTTACATATAGAGTGTGATTGAGACTTGTCTCTTAATATTCAACACTCCCTTAGGTGAGTACTTTTTGTTGACCTTATATTGGCGTAGGTACAACTTCTGTCACTTGCACTAGACTCATATTGTGGTGCCATCCTGTTCATTCTTTACATATTTTCATTTCATCTTTACTCACATTTCATTATTTTCTCATCCTATAACATATATATGCTCTCTTGGAAATTACATTTAGGGACATTGATTCTAGGCGTAGATATAACTTGTCTCACTTGCACTATCCTATCCTCTTGTAGACACAATTTATTTTCTCATTCATTGTTTAACATATATATAGTCGATTAGAAATTTCATTTAGTGACATTTAATTTTAGGCGTATATGCAGCTTATATTACTTGCACTAGCCTATATTCATGTAGTCACTTTTTCTTTTCTTATTATCTATGAATTAATTTTTAGCACTTTCTTCTGGTGTATGCTTGATATTTGAGTCTACATAATTCTACACTCCCATAGGTGAGTTCATTTGGTAACATTTTCCTAGGCAAGGTTGATACTTCCCTCACCATTATTCTAAGCCTCTTATCATGTTGTCACTATTTTCATTAGCTTTAGAATATTAGCTCTACATAATTAGTTACCCCATTAAGTGAATGTTCATTTCATCTTATGCCACTGCACTTGGTCTTTTAGTGTGTTTCACACTCATACTTAACCCCCCTTGAGTAACATCAACTCATCACATACATCTTAGATTCACATACTTTAAAACGTACGCAAGACTTATGAATTAATGCGTACAAGCCGTGAGGCATCATTCATAATTCTTCTAAGTGACTCATACTTCCAAAAGATTATGTGGTACAAGACTATTGCATCTTGTAAGTATGCAAAAGTGTCGAGTTTGATTCCTATGGGCACCATTCATTTAATATATATTCATTTAAAAATTATGTATAAATATGGAATTGGTAAAGGGAACCTTATTTCAAATTCCTTGAGCAACACTTAGTCTCATATTAAATTTATGATGATATTTTCAGCTTTGAGTCTGGAGTTTGAATCCCAACAACTACACTTCTTTTTCCTTTATTATTCGATGGAGAAAAAGATGATGTGAGATCGATCCCCCACAACCTCATTTTATTTTTATTTGATTTTTTTCCTAACTTCCTCACCTATACGAGAGGTTGTGGTTCAATTCACACACCCCTAATTTTATTTTTCTTTCATTTTTCTCCTATCTCCCTCACCTATCCAAGAGGTTGTGGGTTAGATACCCACACACCTTATTTTATAAATTCTTTTCCTTTTTCATTTCATCCCTTAAGCCTTACCCCATTTAGAATCCCCAACCTCATTTTTATTATTGAATTTGTAATGGCTTGCATAAGGTGAGGTATTGGGTTCAATCCCGAATGACCTCATATCTTAAAAATGATTTAAAAAATGTATGTATCTTACTTATTGCTTTACTGGAAATTTGGTAACGTTTTTAGTCCTTTTTTTCATCAGTTGTATTTAAGATTCTTAGGTAATTTTCTGGACAGTTGGTACATTATTATATACATCTTTTCCAAGTAATCTTATACAAATAACAAAATGCTTTTACATGCCATTTTTATTCTCCAAAACATGCCCAGTAACACGGCTACGCACATATTGCACACATTTTCATCATCATATAATTCCAAACATACATACATGAACATAATCATCACGAAAACACATTATATACATTTTTTCTACCACCAAACATACCCAACTAATAAGAATCAATGTGAGCTAGAGATAGGGACATGCAACAGAAAACATTCCTAGTTTCGGATAAGAATTCGATTGAATCTTAGGGGTATCGTGGGAAAGGAACCGAGAGGAAGAAAAACCATACCTTTTTTCGTCGTTTAAAACCTTTCAAATCTGATCTAAATTGCTGCCAACTCCAATGAAAAACAAATGCTTCTCCAACAAAATTCACGCGCAAACTGTTGGAAAAATGCTTTCGCTTTTCGTTTTTAGTTTACTTTTTCATTTTAGTTTTTTTGTGCAAGTTCTTCATGTGATGAACATTAATATTTTTGTTCCTTTTTTGTGATGATGGACATGATAATGAGAGTGAGAACCTGAGAATGAGAGTTGAGAGAGATGAGAGTAAGTCTAGGAGTAGGAGTTTTAATTGAAGATTTAGTCAAACTAGGACTCTTTGTAATTTATTTAATATATTATTATTATTTTTTTAAATATCTTGTTTTCCCTTACTTAAATCAGAAAGTTAAATACCAATTAATTCAACTTATCATTAAATACCAATTAATTCAATCAAATCATTGCGTCCACAAAGGATCAAACCTATGTGAAGCCTAACTCGCCTAAATGGGTCAATTCGGGCCAAGCCCTACCCGAGTAATCCACTACTTTCACTTATTAATTAATTAATTTTTAAGGGTAATTACAATAATACCCGTAGCATAAAAAGATCATTTTACACTTAGCTGTCCAAACATAAGATTATCCTTTTCAAGTTCGGTTAAGACTTATCCGGGTGAATCTCAATATTTGGGTGCCCTACATGGCTGACACCAATATTGCCTAGCTCAACTAACTCACTAAGCGGGTTGGCTTTGTTGATGCATAGGTTTAGAGGTCTCGTTCAATGCGTATCAATCTGTGTGAACCCAGTCTAATCTAGGCATTCTAGGTACGTTAAGTATTACTTAGCATAGTATATTTCGGGTTGTTACATTATCCCCCCTTAGGAATATTTATCCCCGAATGACACTAGTCTTTAATAACAACAAGTCAGTCATCTATAGAACTTATGCATACATAAAGAATTCAATACTTTTCATTGGTGAATATCTGATTCACATATTAGCATGATAGTGCAAATCTTTGAGACTTACAAGCAGCTTCACATTAATAGACTGACGCAACTCTTTCCTAACTTAATCTCATCAAATAATACAACATAAATAAACACATAAGTAACACAAATGAGCAACCAACGTGAAGACTCAAACATATCAATCTCATACTAGTGCATAAAACCATACACAGTCAAATAGATGAAAGACTACTTAAGGCTACACACTCAAGACATCACCAGAAGTGACTTCCCCTACACCCCAAGACTTTAGTGCGAAGAATCGTTGCCTCCTCTTAGCCTTTTAACTTGGACTATTATTTTGACCTTTCTCCTTCCCTTTTTTTTGACCCCTTCTATTCGTACAATCCTTCATCATGTGACCTAGTTTGCAAAAACTGTAACAAGAATTAGAGCCCATGAACAAAATAGGAAAGAAATACAAGTGGAGCATACTACACCAACCTAAACCTATTACTAATATCGAAACATGATGTCATACATCTTAAAATGCATGAATATACAACGATCGGATGAAAAGATATGATCTCGAAACAGTGGCAATGAATGTTCTCAACACACTCTTCAACCTGCACCTAAAATAGTATAATGTATGGGATTAGAACACGCTTCTACTATGTATGGGTCTATGAAATTACACACCAAGGACACACATTATTATGAAGAGCTCTCTCCTAATGATATGAGTTATGGAAACTCCAGTTAGTTGGACTTGCCAAATCAGATAAGGAAAGTCGTGCTATGAGAGTAACATGCATAATCATTCTTTTATTATTGCACACAACACATAAAATATTTCATATAGCACGTACATATATTTCATATCATTCGTTCATATGTCTTGAGACTTTTTAATCATGGACTTAACATTAGGACTCCGAAAATGAGGGTTCCACAAATGGGACCTTAACTTGGGAGCCTTCTTAAGCAAATACAGAGTCTGCTTTATTCATTCATCATACTTCACTTTTATTCGTTCATATACTGGTGCGAACACCATCTATATTGAGGATGTTTATTAAGACTCATCGGGTTCACAGTGGAATGACCAAGAATGACTTAGTGTTATTACTTGAGTCTAGTTCACCTCTTGATTATCCTATCTAAGCACCTATGGTATCATTCATTTTTTATCTTTCATACTTTAAGAAACTTCAACTTTAACCTACATATATCATGTGAGCATCATGAAATACAGTGTCTTCCCCACACAGAAAAGAGTTGGAATCACTGGCCTAAGTGACACCAAAACATCCCTAGCTCGATTAGGTGGAAAACCACTTGCTACTTCCATATGTTTGCAGAATCGTTAGAAATCATGGAGATTTATGAAGTCCCATACCCACCTTCGTTGACAGTCTTATCTCATGAGAATTACGTGAAACTCCATCATTCCCGAAAGAAGGCATCGCCACACATAGCTAGCCTATCGCTGCTCAGTTTAAAGTTCCTATTTACATTAAACTTATACCTCATCGAAGCTTGCTTCTAGAATGAGGTAGTCATAGCTCATTAGATGATTTATCATCTCTTCTTTACGTATTAAGTGTGAATTGTTCTTTCACTTACATATAATGTGTGATTAAGACATTTCTCGTAATATTGAACACTCTCTTAGGTGAGTAGTTTTTGGTGACTATACATTGGCGTAGGTAAATGTCACATGCCAAAACCATACCCTAGGAGTTAGAATACAAACATGGATTGAAACCTGCATCATCGAACTTTCGGAGGTCTAACAAAAGCCCTTTTATATCATTCATTGCATATACATAGTGAAAAGTAGTGCAGAATTTAAACTATTCACAAAACATAATAGCCTTCAAAACCTCTTTAATATAAAAGTAATAAGAAATACTAAGTCGCGATTTCATCATCTTAAGACACAATTATAATTGGGACACTTCCCATGCTTCAAATACGAATATAGAAATACTTCGTCTATTATAAGACTTTTAATAAAAACATAAATGACATATATGTCATCGATTCAAGTGAGAACTTACTACAACTTTTCTTGAAAAAACATATGAGTCCAGGTCTTCACTTCTTAAAGCTCCTCACCTACGATAGATAAAAGCATGGAGTTAGTACAACCACATGTACTAAGTATGGCTTAAAACGTAAAAATCATGAAAATGAACATTCATTGGAAAATTTTAATCTTTTCATTAAAACAACATATTCTAATCATGAGAATAACATCTATCAAATGGGAAACACATAATATAACATTCATACTAAAAATAACATAGAGATCACTTTATAGTGAACTCATTCAATGTAAAAGTGAATTATTTTGATGTACAATGAAGATGCTTATTCTTCACATAGGACACCATTTAGAATGTAATCTTCTCACTTTAAGTTGTCCTAAGGTTAACTTAAGTCACACATAGAGAGACCGCCCATACACCCTCTTTAGATGTGTCTAAAAGACCCTAAAAATTACTTATAATGAGTCACATACACAATTCAAGACATCAAACATATCAAAATATAGATACTATGTCATTTCCTAATCAAAGGATATCAAAAGACATACTTAAGTACGTTAAGAAGATAATGTCCATGACTGACCTCTTCAATACTACCTAAATTATACTTGTGACTTCCTAACTTCATATCATGTCCTTATAATAAACATCATCCCTATTTAGAGTCATCCTCAAGACTTCTAAAGATAAGACATAAAGAGATCATCCCTTATGCCCTCTTCACACTTAAGCTAACTAATCCTTAAGTCACTTTAGATTAGGTACTCATTTATTTACACACTCCATAACATAAGTCATTACTTCATTATGACTCATACATCATATAAAGGACATTCAAGTAATTGTCTATGAATAGACCTAGGTACTATAACTAACACCTTAAGCATATTGTGCAACGTCTAGATATACTCACATACCTATACCTAAACTTCAGAGAACTTCTTTAGTGCTATTAAGTATCCCACATGATGAGAATACACAATAACCGACATATTCCATGATAACAGGACAGGGAATACAGAATTTCTTCTTACTCCAATGAGGTTGTTCTACATGCCAATGGTAGAACTTGGACGCATCCCATGTAGGCACAAGGTTAAGAAATATGAAGAGCTTATTTGTATTCTAGACTCATACATAACTAGAACTAATTCCATTAACATACTCACTAGGTGCTAGCCTTTTTTTTTCATGTAGTAATTTATACATGAGGTTCACATAAAAGGTTTCCAAAACAATTTCATAACCCAATCACATTTACCCTACCAAGGAAGATCCACTAGGGCTACCTCACAATGGCGACAAAAAGATCATGATGACTTTCCTATGTTTTAATGTGATGTCTTTCCATCCAACTAACCTTCGGTATATCATTTCTTTACATTGAAGGATACCATTACAGGTTACGCTTAACCAATATTTACCTCGCATTTAAGTCAGTGTTTTCACATAATCGACTCTCACATCATCATTTAAAGTCACATGTAATTCATATATTCAAGACGAAGCGTTCTAACACCATAAATCAAGACATCACATATTGATAATCATATATACATCAAGCAAGATATTCAAGTGAACAAAAATTTCGGGGGTGGAAGCGGATTTCTAAAGAAAGAAAAAATATTAAAGAGAGGAGAAGATGATGGAAGATTGGTGGTTTTATTTATGAGGGGAAACCCTCTATTTATATACAAACAATCTTACCTTTTTTGCCAAAAATGGCCGACACCTACTTTACACTTGGCCTTTTTACATTTGGCCGACACTAAAAACAAAAAACTTAGTGGCCTAACTTTATTATTGGCCGACACACTTACTATTTACTTTACGATTTTTATAATTGGCTTTTTACAGCCGACACAACACGACAAAAATAAAATACAATTACTTTGTACATATGGCTGATATTCAGCCGACAAAAAACAAAATACTTTACTAAATACATTTGTAAAGTAGGTGTCGGCCATTTTTGGCCAAAAAGGTAAGATTGTTGTCTATAAATAGAGGGTTTCCCCTCATAAATAAAACAACCAATCTTCCATCATCTTCTCCTCTCTTTAATATTTTTGATTTCTTTACAAATCCCAATTTTTGTGGTGGAAGCGGATTTGTAAAGAAAGAAAAAACATTAAAGAGAGGAGATGATGATGGATGATTGGTGGTTTTAAATGTTCTGCTAGTTTTGGTATGTATTCTCTTACTTGGTTTACTAATCCTAAGAATGATTGTAATTTCTTTTTTGTATCTATATTTTCATCAATAGTAATTATTTTTTGTACTATATGAGTTTGCATTTTTATTCCATTTTTATCTATTTGTATTCCTAGAAATTCTATCTGTGGTTTCATAATTTCTGCTTTACTTTTACATAAACATATACCTGAATGTTTAATTATATGTATAAATTTTTCTATTAATCTTATATGTTCAACTTGTATTTTAGAATATAGTAATATATCATCTATATATACAACACAATTTTCTAACTGGTTAAAACAGTTATCCATAAAATGTTGGTATCTACCTGGTTATTTTTATATGCAAATGGTAATACATTCCATTCATAGAATCCTTGCGGTACTGTGAATGCTGTTAATTGTTTAGATTCTTCTTCTAGTTTTAGATGGTAAAATCCTAATTTACAGTCAAATTTACTAAAATAATTATATTCTTGTATTTGTCTTATTTTAAGTATTTTATTAGGTATTGGATAGTTATATGTTTTAGTTTTGGCATTAAAATTTCTGTAGTCTATAACCATTCTACTTTTGCCTCTTTTTTGTTCACTGTGTTTTATAACTATAAATGCTGGGATTGTATGTTTACTATTACTTTCTTGTATATAATTCTTTTCTAGTAATTCATTTATATGTATTTTAAATTCTTGCAAATCATCAAAGTTGTATTTTAATGGTTTTTTTGTTATTATACTATTTTCATCTATTAATTCAATTTTTATTTTTGTTTTATGTTTTTCCCATCCTTGTAGTGGATCTTCATTATATAATTGTTCTAGTTGTTCATTAATTTTTTTAACTTTGTCTATTGTAAATATAATGATTTCTAATTGTGATATTTGTTTTTCATTTATATTTTCCATTTCCTGGTTTATTTTTTCACTAGCTTAAATTCATTCTATAGATTTTCGTTGTTTATTTTTTACTATTTTTGCTCCTATCTTATAGCCACATGGCGTAGTAAGCCACCAGTGTGTTTTTGTTATTATATGTGGGTAAAATTTGTCTAGAAATGGCATTCCTAGCAACATATCTTTTGTTGTGAAGTCAAAATTATAGATTTCTTCTATTGTTAATATTTTATCCCATATTTGTATTTTTATATTTTTTGCTTTATATTTAATCATACTTCCTTCATTATTAAATCCAGTTACTACCATTGGTGTTTTTAATTTTTCCCATTTATCTTCTGGTAAACAATTATATTTACATATATTTGTTTCTGCTCCTGTATCTATCATAGGGGTATAATATCTGTTGTGATATCTTTCTACAATAATTTTTGCAAGTATAAATATTTTCTTTAATCATTTTGTTCTTTTGATAATTATTTTCTTATTTAGACAAGTAATTGTTAATTGTTTATTTTCTATGTTTTATGGTTTAATTTTTTCTAACCATTTTATTCCTAATGTAATATTATTGTTTCCTTGGTATATATTAAATGGTATTAATAAGGGTATTCCTCCAATAATTATTTCTTTTTCTGTTGTTTCTTCATTTGTGTTTACTATCTCACTAGGTAATCCAAGGCATATGTGTCCTGTTTTCATAATTTCTTCTTCTAATACTAATTCTCTTGTTATATGATTTTCTTCTTGTCCTGTGTTTATCAATATTTTATATTTTCTTTGGTCTCTTATTCCTGTTATATAATAATGATATGGTGTTATTTCTTCCTTATCCAATAAGTTTTGTGGAATTTCATAATTCCTTTTAGATGTACTCATTCTTGATGAGGTAGCTCTTGTTAACGTATTTGGTACGCTTGAAGTGCTTAATCTTTCTTTTAATATTTCTAAATCTTATTCCATGTCAATTTCTTTATAGCTATAGTCATTATTGTCTATTACAGTAATTATTTTTTCAAAAGGATTTTCTATTTTTATTTTATCAATTTTATTTCTTGCTGTTATTTTATGCTTTGTTGTTAATATGTATAGGTTTTTACATCTTGCTGTAAATACTTTGTTACCTGGTGCTAGTTCTATTCCAGACATTTTCCAATATATGACTAATGATTTATCTATATTTCTATCTGTTAAAGGTATTGTATAATTAGCACTTACTATAAATTTAAATTTTTGATATATTAAGTTTCCTTTTACTGAACTAATTACGCTTTTTTGTATAGGGTGTATAATTCTATCATCTGCTAAATATATTTCAATAGGTGTATCTATTCCTTCTCTAAAACAAGCTTTTATTAATATTTCTGTTCCTCCTAAATGTACATATTTTATTGGTGTTTTAGCTTTTATATCTTGTATTTCTTTGTTTATTGTTCGGTTATTTAGTATAGGTATATATGCTTTTCCTCTTGTATATTTGCAATCTTGTCACGACCCAAAAATGGGTGTGATGGCACTCGTCTTATCCCACCAAGACAAGTCAGCCTAAAACCAAATATCTTACAAAGTGCGGAAGTAAATGACAATCCAACAATTCCTATTATGAAACCAAGTCATATTAATCCAATCCCCAAAATCAGGTTGTCACGTGCACAAGCCTCTAATGTAAATATTAGAATTGAAATAAAATAGAAGTCTAAATGAAGTTGTCTTTCAAGTAAAAACAAAGTCATAAACTGGAGTAGGAAAGTTCGCTGAGATGACAAGCAGCTACCTCACAATCCTCCACAAGATGCCTTGGAAACGAAAAGAATGACAGGTATCCCGAAGATCCAGGCTCGTATCCTACAAAAATTTGTAGAAGCAAGGGGTGAGTACCAAACCACGCGGTACCCAACAAGCAAACCTCTAAACACAAGTTAAGTGAACAAAATACGAGCACTTCTTACACCATATCTAAACCTCCACGCTACAGTCTAATAGTTTACAGTTTACCAAACACACAACTCAATAACCACACTCTATCAGTTTACACATTCTCAATAACAACTCAATATTCAACAGTCACAAGCTTCACAGAGAAACACTCACAAGATCAACAAAACACATGTTCAAGTTCATTAATAATAAAATGTGTAATGCGACGAGATGCAATTTCAAGTATAGTGATGCATGTCTTCCCTAACGATACACACCCGCTGTCTCTCAGTCCGGGACCCATGGGGGACATATCTGTCCATGCATCTGTCGCGGCGCACGACACGACCCTCGATAATAGTAACCTTCGCGGCGCGCGAAACGTCCCTCGAAATATAATATCCATCGCGGCGCGCGATACGACCCTCGAAAATAGTACATCCTCTTACCACAACCATGTCTCAGATACAATGCAAATGACATGCTCAAATGAAAAGGAGGAGATAACCATTTGATAACAAAGCACAATTTGCAACAAGAAATACAACACCAACAATTAAGCAACAAGTCTCCAAATCATTCTCAACATCACACAAGGAAATACACGAATTTAGTACGCTTAACAAGGGTTTAGAAATCCACTTGCCTTAGCCACTCGAATAATCACTACGGGACTTGAGCCTTCCCTTTAAGTTGAGCTTCCAAATCGATGCAATCTATTCAAATATGTATATTAACAATAAGGTTTGGATCTAACAACACCCACATTATTATGTGTTTAACCTTGACATAAAGATTCACCCAAATTTATAATCAAGTTTGTAATTCTTGATGCCAATTAACATGTGAACTCTCACGTTTTCCAAATTTCAAGCTTACGGTTAAATTTCAAATTCTCCAAATATCATAACTTTAACGATATTTCTATAATATAATATATCTAATATTTAATTACCTATCTCAATATATCACACTTGAATCTTAATATGATAATAATAAGAAAATTCTAAGAAACAGTGAAGCCTTAAGTTACAGAGAAAATCACGAGGATTAAAAAAATATTTTAAATCCTCAAATTGATACCCTATATTCCTATCTATTATTTTTCAATCATCTTGATTCAATTATATCCCCAATAATTATCACATGATTGGCATGACCCTCTTTCTAAATTTCAAAATTACTGCATACCAATATACCAACTTCCAATTATTATTTCTTTATTCCATATTTATTTTGCCATGTTTCACATTCCAAAGCACATATTAAAGTTAACATAAAAATTATAATTGTACATTAATTACAAGACATATTCAGCAGCCTCAATGTAAAGTTTAAAGTTATTACCTGAATCAAGTGCACTTGTTCGACGGCGCTGCGAGTGTGTTTCAGATTTTCTCCTCTTCTTTGTTTTTCGTCACACGTTTAGGTTAGTTTTGTTCCACATTTTTTTTTCCTAAATTAATTATATATATTAAAAGTGATAATTTCTACCACCTATTTTAACATTTCAGATTTTGTCCCTTATTTTCTTTTATAGTAAATAAATTATCCGTAAATTAATTAACTATAGATAAATGATTAAAATTATCAGAAATGACCTTTCGGGTCATTTGATTATCCACCACTAAAAATCATGTTCGTCCTCGAACACAAAGTGAAAGAAAGTACCTGAAGCTTCAAAAAGTTGAGGATATCTGGCACGCATGTCAGACTCAGTCTCCCAGGTTGCCTCTCCCATTGTTCGGTGCTTCCAATGCACCTTCACTGAAGCAACCTCCTTGGTCCTAAGCTTTCGAACCTGCCTATCCAAAATGGCTATAGGCTCCTCCTCAAATGTCAAGTCTGGACCCAACTCCACAGAATCAAGTGAAATCACATGAGATTCATCCGGAATATACTTTCGAAGCATAGAGACATGGAAAACAGGATGAACTGCCGACAAACTAGGTGGCAAGGCTAGCTTATAGGCCACCTCTCCCACTCGGCTCAAAATCTCAAAAGGTCCAATGAACCTAGGGCTAAGCTTGCCTTTCTTCCCAAACCTCATCACACCCTTCATGGGTGATACTCGGAGCCAAACATGATCACCCTCCATAAACACTAAGGCTCTAACTCTCCGGTCTGCATAACTCTTCTGTCGACTTTGGGCTGTCAACAGACTATACTGAATCATACGGACTTTCTCCATAGCATCTCTAAGAAAGTCTGTATCCAAAGAGTCCATCTCCGCCGAATCAAACCAACCTATCGGAGACCTACACCGTCTTCCATACAATGCCTCAAATGGGGCCATTTGGATACTAGAGTGATAACTGTTATTATAGGCAAACTCCGCTAAGGGTAAATGTTTATCCCATCTAGCACCAAAATCGATCACACACGCTCGAAGCATATCTTCCAATACCTGAATGGTCCGCTCAGATTGACCATATGTCTGAGGGTGAAATTCCGTACACATATCTAACTGGGTACCCAGACCATGTTGTAATGCCTTCCAGAAATGAGAAGTAAATAGTGAACCCCGATCTGATATGATAGAAATCGGAACTCCATGTAGTCGCACAATCTGACTAATATATAGCTCGGCTAACTTTTCTGCCGTATACTTCACCCGAACCGGAATGAAGTGGGCAGACTTGGTCAGCCTATCAACAATAACCCAAATAGAGTCATAACCACCCACTGTGGTAGGCAAACCCACAACAAAGTCCATAGTAATCCGCTCCCACTTCCAAGTAGGAATAGGCATCCTCTGAGATACACCTCCGGGCCGCTGGTGCTCACACTTGACCTGCTGGCAAGTCAAACACCTCGAAACAAAGTCTGAAATATCCCTCTTCATCCCACACCACCAGTAATGCTGACTCAGATCATGATACATCTTCGCCGCTCCCGGATGGATGGAATACCGAGTACAATGGGCCTCCTCAAGAATCAATCTAATGAAATCGCCTGTCCTGGGCACACAAATTCTGCCTCCGATCCGCAAGACGCCATCAGAATCAAGGACAGCCTCCTTAGCTTCTCCTCTCAATACTTTGTCTCGAATGAGACATAATTTTTCATCATCAAACTGGTGTGCACGAATTTGCTCGACTAAAGAAGACCGAGCCTCAATAAAAGCAATCATCCCATCACTCTCTTCTGAAATCTGCAAGCGGACGAGACTGTTAGCTAATATTTGCACATCTCTAGCCAATGGTCTCTCCTCAATACTAAGCGCTGCAATACTCCCCATGCTAGGAGTCTTCCTACTCAGAGCATCGGCCACAACATTGGCCTTTCCTGGATGATACAAAATGGTCACATCATAGTCCTTCAGCAACTCAAGCCATCTCCGTTGCCTCAAGTTCAAATCCCTCTGGCTAAAGATATACTGAAGACTCCGATGATCAGTGAAGATCTCACAATGCACTCCATACAAATAATGACGCCATAACTTCAATACAAATACCACAGCCGCTAACTCCAGATCATGAGTAGGTAGTTCTTCTCATGGGACTTCAATTGCCTAGAAGCATAAGCAATCACTTTCCCCTTCTGCATCAACACACCACCCAAACCAACTCCTGAAGCATCACAATACACAGTAAAGTCTACACCTTCCTCAGGTAGAGCCAACACAGGAGCAGAAGTCAACAAAGTCTTGAGCTTTTGAAAGCTCTCCTCACACTCATCAGACCACTGGAAACCCACATCCTGTCGAGTCAATCTAGTCAATGGAGCTGCAATAGTAGAGAAACTCTGAACAAATCGTCGATAATAGCCTGCACACAAAACTCCTAATCTCTGTAGGTGAAGTAGGTCGCGTCCAGCCTCTAACTGCCTCAATTTTGGCCGGATCTACTCTAATACCCTCCTTGGACACCACGTGCCCCAAGAATGTCACAGAAGTAAGCCAGAACTCACACTTTGAGAACTTGGCATACAACTTCTCTTCTCTCAACCTCTGAAGTACAATCCTCAGGTGTCGAACATGGTCCTCCTCAGTCTTAGAGTAAACCAAGATGTCATCGATGAAAACAATCACAAAAGAATCAAGGTATGGTCGAAACACCCCATTCATCAACTCCATGAATGCTGCAGGAGCATTAGTCAATCCGAAAGACATCACTAGGAACTCATAATGCCCATACCGGGTTCGAAAAGCTGTCTTAGGGATATCTGATGCCCTAATCTTCAACTGATGATACCCAGACCTCAAATCAATTTTAGAGAACAATGATGCTCCCTGTAACTGATCAAATAAGTCATCAATACGCGGAAGAGGATACTTATTCTTCACTGTTACCTTGTTCAACTGTCTGTAATCAATACACATTCTCATAGTCCCATCCTTCTTCTTCACAAACAATACAGGGGCACCCCAAGGTGATACACTAGGGCGAATAAAACCCTTACTCAATAAATCTTGCAACTGATCCTTCAATTCTTTCAACTCTGCTGGGGCCATACGATATGGATGTATAGAAATAGGCTTAGTGCCCGGCTCCAAATCAATAGACAAATCGATATCCCTATCGGGAGGAACACCTGGAATATCAGAAGGAAATACATCGAGAAACTCCTGAAACCACGGGAACAGATTCCATGGGAGGTGGTTCAACACTAGTAGCCCGAATAAAAGCTAAGTAAGACAAACACCCCCTCTCCACCAACCTCTAAGCACAGATAAAAGAGATGACCTTTCTAGGATAAGAACCACTAACACTCTTCCACTCAACCCTCGGAACACCAGGCTTTGCTAAAGTCACAGTCTTGGCATTACAATCAAGGAGAGCATGATAAGGAGAAAGCCAATCCATACCCAAGATAACATCAAAGTCCACCATCCCCAGAATGATTAAGTCTACCCAAGTGTCATACCCAACCAAAGAAACAAGACAGGATCGATGCACTCGATCCACCACTAAGGGCTTACCCACGGGTATAGAAACACGAATAGGTACAGTCATGCTATCACATATCATATCAAATTTAGCAGCAAAATACGTAGACACATAAGAGAATGTAGAACCTGGATCAAACAACACAGACGCAGGTCGATGGCATACTGGGATGATACCTGTAATAACAGCATCAGAGGTCTCCGCCTCAGGTCTCCCAGGGAAAGCATAGCAGTGGCCTCCTCGTCCACCTCCATCCTGGGTGGTACCTCTACCCCCACTCTGCTGAGCTGCAACACCACTACTAGAAACTCTATCACCTCTACCTGACTGAACTCTGCCCCGACCTCTACCCGGTGGTGCTGGTGGTCTAGTCTGGAATGAAGAATTAGGTCGAGGCCCACCACGACCCCTTTGAGAAGTACACTGCCGCATTAGATGATCGGGATCTCCACAAGTAAAATAAAATCTCTAACCTGGGAACTGTTGTGTGGACCCTGAAAACCCACTATAATTTCCTCGCTCTGTAGGTTGCTGCTGTGAACCGTACGATCCCTGACCTGGGCCATAAAAAACCCTAGATGTCTGGCCACCCTCAAATGTCGGCATAGATGCATGAATAGGTCCCCGCTGCTGAAAAGAACCACTCACTCTCTGTGATCCCCTACCTCCAGATGAGGCACTATGAAACTGGCCTGATATACGGGCCCTTTTAGGGTCCCCAAACTCCTCTCTCTCCATCAATTCCGCCTCTTTGGCGGCGCTCACAATGGACTGGAAAGAAGTCCCCTCCCTAGATGTCTGAAACACAGCTGACCTGATAGAGAAAGTCAATCCCCTCACGAATCTGTGGATCCTCTCTGTCTCATTTGGAATAATGGCCAACGCATGCCTAGACAACTGGCAAAAATGCGCCTCATACTCTGTAACCGATAAACCATCCTGTCTCAGACTCTCAAACCTCAAGCGACTCTCCTCTCTCACGCTCCATGGGATAAAACGATCTTGGAATGCGCTAGCAAACTGCTCCCAAGTCACTGGAGGAGATCCAACTGGCAAACATCCCGAATAAGTCCTCCACCAGTCTCTCGCTGGTCCACGAAGCTGGAGTGTAGCATATCTAACCCCATGTGACTCAGCTAATCCAACCACCTCTAGTAACTCTCGGCAGGCAGTTAGAAACTCATGAGCGTCCTCGCTCTTCCCACCCTAAAACTGAGGTGGGTCCATCTTTTGAAATCTCTCATACCTACGCTGCTCATCCTCTGTCAGAACAACCATCGATGCAACTTGACCCCCAACTGCTGGTGTAATATCATTCTGAACCGCGGGTTCTACTGGTTCTTGCCCCACCGCATCCTGAACAACCGGAGCTTGTTGCTGCTCTTGGGTCTGAGCCCCCTCTCTAGTACGAGAGTCATGTGGTGTGGTAGTTGCACCACCACCCTGAGAAAAGCCCTCTAACACACTTAACACCCTCAATAGCGTATCCTGAAGCAAAGGTGTGACTACGGGATCTGGAGGAACCTGGTCCTCTCTATCATCAATCTGAGGATCGGTAGAGACCTCTCTAGCACTACCTCTCAATGGTGCTGCTCCACGTCCACGACCTCTGGCTACTGTCGTACTACTAGCACGACCTCTAGCTCGAGATCTACCCCTACCCCTAGCTGGGGCCTCAACAACTGCCACGGGAAGTGCCTCCCCTCTACCACCAGTAACATTAGTTCTAGTCCTCGTCATCTGTCAAAAGAGTATACAACAACTCAGTACTAACGAAGGTAACTACGCACGATGAGAAAGAATGAACAAAAGGAAGTTTCCTAGTAATCTTTATAGCCTCTCAGAGATGAGTACAGACGTCTCCTTACTGATCCTTGAGACTCTACGTAGACTCGGCTTGTATACACCTGAGACCTATGAACCTGGGGCTCTGATACCATTTTGTCACGACCCAAAAATGGGTGTGATGGCACTCGTCTTATCCCACAAAGACAATCAGCCTAAAACCAAATATCTAACAAAGTGCGGAAGTAAATGACAATCCAACAACAATTCCTACTATGAAACCAAGTCATATTAATCCAATCCCCAAAATCAGGTTGTCACGTGCACAAGCCTCTAATGTAAATATTAGAATTGAAATAAAATAGAAGTCTAAATGAAGTTGTCTTTCATGTAAAAACAAAGTCATAAACTGGAGTAGGAAAGTTCGCTGAGATGACAAGCAGCTACCTCACAATCCTCCACAAGATGCCTCAGAAACGAAAAGAATGACAGGTATCACAAAGATCAAGGCTCGTATCCTACAAAAATTTGTAGAAGCAAGGGGTGAGTACCAAACCACGCGGTACCCAACAAGCAAACCTCTAAACACAAGTTAAGTGAACAAAATACGGGCACTTCTTACACCATATCTAAACCTCCACGCTACAGTTTAATAGTTTACAGTTTACCAAACACACAACTCAATAACCACACTCTATCAGTTTACACATTCTCAATAACAACTCAATATTCAACAGTCACAAGCTTCACAGAGAAACACTCACAAGATCAACAAAACACATGTTCAAGTTCATCAATAATAAAATGTGTAATGCCATGAGATGCAATGTCAAGTATAGTGATGCATGTTTTCCCTAACGATACACACCCGCGGTCTCTCAGTCCGGCACCCATGGGGGACATATCTGTCCATGCATCTGTCGCGGCGCACGACACGACCCTCAATAATAGTAACCTTCGCGGCGCGCGATACGTCCCTCGAAATATAATATCCATCGCGGCGCGCGATACGACCCTCGAAAATAGTACATCCTCTTACCACAACCATGTCTCAGATACAATGCAAATGACATGCTCAAATGAAAAGGAGGAGATAACCATTTGATAACAAAGCATAATTTGCAACAAGAAATACAACACCAACAATTAAGCAACAAGTCTCCAAATCATTCTCAACATCACACAAGGAAATACACGAATTTAGTACGCTTAACAAGGGTTTAGAAATCCACTTGCCTTAGCCACTCGAATAATCACTACGGGACTTGAGCCTTCACTTTAAGTTGAGCTTCCAAATCGATGCAATCTATTCAAATATGTATATTCACAATAAGGTTTGGATCTAACAACACCCACATTATTATGTGTTTAACCTTAACATAAAGATTCACCCAAATTTATAATCAAGTTTGTAATTGTTGATGCCAATTAACATGTGAACTCTCATGTTTTCCAAATTTCAAGCTTACGGTTAAATTTCAAATTCTCCAAATATCATAACTTTAACGATATTTCTATAATATAATATATCTAATATTTAATTACCTATCTCAATATATCACACTTGAATCTTAATATGATAATAATAAGAAAATTCTAAGAAACAGTGAAGCCTTAAGTTACAGAGAAAATCACGAGGATTTAAAAAAATATTTTAAATCCTCAAATTGATACCCTATATTCCTATCTATTATTTTTCAATCATCTTGATTCAATTATATCCCCAATAATTATCACATGATTGGCATGACCCTCTTTCTAAATTTCAAAATTACTGCATACCAATATACCAACTTCCAATTATTATTTCTTTATTCCATATTTATTTTGCCATGTTTCACATTCCAAAGCACATATTAAAGTTAACATAAAAATTATAATTGTACATTAATTACAAGACATATTCAGCAGCCTCAATGTAAAGTTTAAAATTATTACCTGAATCAAGTGCACTTGTTCGACGGCGCTGCGAGTGTGTTTCAGATTTTCTCCTCTTCTTTGTTTTTCGTCACACGTTTAGGTTAGTTTTGTTCCACATTTTTTTTCCTAAATTAATTATATATATTAAAAGTGATAATTTCTACCACCTATTTTAGCATTTCATATTTTGTCCCTTATTTTTTTTTATAGTAAATAAATTATCCGTAAATTAATTAACTATAGATAAAGGATTAAAATTATCAGAAATGACCTTTCGGGTCATTAGATGCAATCTATGATATTTTCGTTCTGACTAACTACATAGTATTCTTCTTTTTGTCTCTTAAACCAATTTCTTAAGGTAGGTATTTCAAGTACTTTTTCAACACTTAAATCTAATTCTTTTCCTTTTATTTGTTCAAATATTGTATTATCAAATAAAGTTTTTTGTTCTGATAATTCTTCATTTTGATAATATTCCTTGGATATTATTTTTATTTCTTCCTCAGACATTATATTTCTTCATCAGTTTTATTATTATCTATATTAATATATTCTTCTTCAATGTCAGTTCCTATGTCTGATACTTCATATATACTATCATTTTCACTTAATTCATAGACTATTTATTCTATCTGCATATATTCGTCATCATCTATAACTATTTCTGCAATTTGTTTTCTTTTTGGATTTTTAGGTAATTTACAGTCTCTAGATATGTGTCCTATCTTTCCGTAATTATAACATGTACATAGGGATATTTTTCTTTTAGGTCTATATGTCCTTTTTATTTTATTGTTTTTTACATAATACCTTCATCTTGGTTGTTTATATTTATACTTAGTTTTATTTTTTCTATAATTTTTATATCTTTTGGTTTTTTGTTTTTTATTTGTACACCCAAACTGTGGTGCCATTTTATTTTTACAACATGATAAATTTTTATTTAGTACTTTTTCCATTTTTAATTTTTCTTTTTGGTTCTCACATAATTGTGTAAAGAATTGAGATAGAAATTTTATTCTATCTCCTAAAGTATCTACCATTCCTTCATTATTCCAATCCTTTATTATTTTTGTATTAAATGGTTCTGGTAATTTTGTAAAATATTGTTTTCTTATTTCTTTTGCTTCGTCTAAATTGTATTTAGCTTTGTAATAATATTATTTGAATGCGCAAGTATATTCTTCTATATAACACATTTTACATATAGCTAATTTTGTCATAAGTTGTCTATTTATTATTTTTTCTCTATTTTGTTCTCTTATATTCGTGGTCATACCTCCAAATTCACTTCTTATTGCTGATTTATATTTGTCTAGTATATTTGTATTTGTTGCTGATGGGGATCCATCCATTTTCTTATCATTACTAAGTACTTCTAAACTTTCTGAGGGTAGATTTTCTATCCATAATGTTTTCTATGTATCTCGGTGTTTTTGTTGTTTCTATTTTGTTATCTATTAATTGTTTAGATATATTTCCTGTCCATAGTAATATTTCTTTATTTATGTCTGTGACACAATCTAAATATAAGAAATTATATTGTTCACTTATTGGTTTTGATATCCAATTTTTATTTAATCTACTGTTCCACATTGCATTATTTCTATCTGATTGTTGATAACTTTCTGTATAGTAAGTTGGTTGTGTACACCTAGGACTACTTCTAGGACTATTTCTGGGACAATTATCTGGGGTTTTAACTCTTGACGTACTAGGTCTATTCATATCTCCTGTGTTTATTTCTAATTTTTTTTGTTTATTTACCTGTTCTAGAATTTCTGTGTATGTCTCGCTTATATCACTTATTTCTGATTTCTGATCATTTATTGTATCTGATTCATTTTCGTTTAATTCATTTACTTCAAGATCTTCATTTAGTTTTTGTTCCATTTCTTTTATCTCATTAGTTAATTAAAGCTATTTATCCTTTTCCTTTTGTTTTTGTTTAGTTTCATATAATAATTTTAACCTAGCTAATTCTTTTTCTAATTCATCTATTCTTGTATTTTTTATATCTTCTAAATGTTGTATTTCTTGTTTTGTTTGTATCTTTATTTTTTCAATTTCTTTTGATTTGTCTATCTCTTCATTTTCTTTTGTTATTCTTACCATAGCTGTTAAGCTATCTTCTAATTTTGCTGTTTCTTTTTCTAACATTATATATAGGTTATTTCCTATTTTCTTATATCTTCTTCCTAAATTTGAAAATATTATTTTTATTATCATTCCGTCTAGATTTTCATGTTTTTTCATCTACTGCAAATTCTTCTTTATTCATTATGATTTGTGTATTATATTATGTTGTAATTCATATTCAAGACAATCTAATTCTAATTCTAACATAAATATAACTTTTCTTTGTGCTAGTATTGATTTATTACATGCTCCTGCTAATATATTTTCTTCTAACCTTCTTTTTCTATGTTGTAATTCTTATTCTTTTTTAGTTATTTTTTTTCATTATTTTTTCTATTAATTGTTGTTTATATTTTTCTTTGTTCATACTGTTTTTTTCAAATAACAAACATATTTGTATTCTGTTTTCAAAATTATATTTATCAAATGATCTTTTTTATCGTTATCTATTTTGATAAGTTGTGATAGTTCATATTCTATATACAAGGTTTCAATTTTTTCCATGTCTTTCTTACTTTTTCTATCTATCTTTGTTCTTTTTATTTTAATCTTTTTACTTTTGTTCATTATATTTTTCTGTATAAAATTTTAAAAATTATACTTAACTTGGTTGGGTTTTTAACTAATTTTTTCCTATATCTTATACTTCGTCTTTGCCATATTTCAAATTTTTCTAATTCAATCATTAATCTCTAAATATATCTAGATCGTCATATAAATCATACATATCATAGTAAAGATCATCTTGTATACTTTGTATAGTTAACTCTGTCCAACCTTGGTTTGTTATTTCTATTATTTCATATGTTACCAATTTGTCATAAATTTCTCTTTTTATATCAGTACTCAAATTTTTTAGTATATAGAGTAGTAATATCTTATAATTTCATCATTATCTATTAAATAGGTACTCATTTTATTCATTTTTGCTAAAAGTTTTTATTCCTTCCAACCTCTTAATGGAATATACTTATTTATTATGAAATAATGATGATTTAATAATCATCTTGTCTAGCCACTACTACAGCTTTTTTCTTTGATTAGTTTCCCTAACAGCGCCTCTGTAACGACCTGTTTAGTCGTTTTGAGCAACAGACTTCAATTCTGGAAAAACTGGCAGAAGCGACGAACCCCACGACGGACCGTCATGGGCACGACGGACCGTCGCAGGGTCTCGTTTCAAAACACTTAGAAAATCTGAAATTGGGTACTGAAAATCGACTCTCTGAACTTCGTGACGGAGTGGCAGGACGGACCGTCGCAGGCTCGACGGCCCGTCACAGGCCATTCACTCAAAATCAAGTTTCTGAACTATGTGACGGACAGCAGGACGGACCTTCACAGGCGCGACGGCCCGTCACAGCTTGCGTAATCCCAGTTGGAGTCGGATTACTGGTTAAGTTTTAAAGGGGCGTTTTGGACTATTCCTACTATAATTATATATTTCGTGAGTTTACATTAATAACTCAAATTCTTGGGGGTTAAAAGAGGTAACCTTAAGTTAATTAGTGGGTTATTATTGCCATCTTTTATTCTTAATTATATACTAATTAGGGTAAAAGAAAGTGGGTTTGAATAAGAAAATAGAAGGAACAAGAAGGGAGAGAGAGAAACGATCGAGAGATGAGGAAAGCACCAAGCTTTGAGGATTAACTTGCTTGATTTAAATTCTTTGTGGAGGTAGGTTATGGTTTTCATGCTTTCATAGTAAACTCTTAATAGAGAATGATATGTATTGATAGTATTGTAAACCCTGCTATGTGCTTAATTGTATGCATGCATGAACGTGATTGTATAATTGTGATTATATTAAGCATCATGAAGTCATGGAATCCCAAATCTTGATAAAAACCTAATCTCTTGTTAATGATAATGCCTTGGTATAAAAGAATGCTTGATGAACTAAAGTAATGAGATTGATGATGCCTTGGTGAGAAAGAAGGCTTGATAAATTGATAGAAAGAGATTAGGGGATCGGAGTGTCACGTTTTGACACATAGAATTAAGGGATCGGGTGTCACGAATCGACACGTAGAATTAGGGGATCTGGTGTCACGAACCGACACGTAGATGTAGGGGATCGGGTGTCACGAACTGACACGTAGATTTAGGGGATCGGGTGTCACGAACCGACACGTAGATTTAGGGGATCGGAGTGTCACGTTCCGACACATAGTAGTAGGGGGATCGGAGTGTCACGCACCGACACAAGAGGATTAATGAATATGAGGGAGCGGAGTGCCACGTACCGACACAAGAGGAATATGAATAATGAATTTTGAAAGATGTTAATATACTCAATCTAATGAATCTAATTCCCAACTGAGTATGATATTGAGGCTTGAGTCCTCATGTGTGAACTTGACGGTAATTGTTAATGATATAGTACTTGTTGTTGCTACATGTTGAGTATTATAGTTGAGTTTATAATATTACTTGGTATATACTGTTTTCTTTTTTGAGTTGGCCGATGATATCTACTCAGTACCCGTGTTTTGTACTGACCCTTACTTTTATGTTTTCTTCTTATTATCTGTGGAGTGCAGCAAACGTTCCGTCATCTTCATCTCAACAGTGATTCTAGCCAGTCTTCGTCATACCAGATATTCAGGGTGAGCTAATGCTTCTAGCTTGGACTGGGTCTTCTTCCTCATGTCTTGATGCCTTGAAGTTCCGGCATGGACTAGCTTTTATTTGTTTTAGCTTTTAGGATACTCTTAGTTTAGTCATTTGATGATAGATGTTCTTGTGGTGATGACTTCCAGATTTTGGGGATGATAATAATAGTTTTGAATTATTTTTATCAATGAGTTTAAGTCTTCCGCATTGCTTTCTGTTGATATACATTGAAATGTTAAGGGTTAGATTGGTTGGTTCGCTCACATAGGAGGGTAAGTGTGGGTGCCAGTCGCGGCTCGGTTTTGGGTCGTGACAAACTTGGTATCAGAGCATTAGGTTCGTTGGTCTCATCACACAAGAACGAGTCTAGTAGAGTCTTAAGGAACGGTAGGGGGACGCCTTTACTTTTCTTTGGAAAGCTATAAGACTTTAGGAAAAAAATTCCATTCTTCTTTCTTTCTTTCGTGCTATTACTTGGATCCAATTGGTATCTAGGTGATACAAATTGCTATCTGACCATCTTTACTCTATTTCGCAGATGGTTAGAACTAGAGCAATGACTACGCCAACACCAACACCAGCACCAGCGGGACAGGGTGCGCCTGAGCCAGCCACTGGGGCTGTGGCTCGAGGAAGAACAACGGCAAGAGGCCGTGGTAGAGGTCGTGGGAGGACGTCCTCTAGAGGAAGAGGACGAGCACCTAGTCCATCTGATGCTAGGGCGGTGACTCCTCCACCGACTGAGGAGGTTATAAGAGAAGGGGAGGATGAGGTAAATGAACAAGTGCAGAATGAGGGATTGCCACCCCAACCTACCCCAGAGATGATCAATCAGGTTCTCGCCTATCTCAGTGGGTTGTCTGATCAAGGTCAGGCACCTCCAGTGTTTTCTGCACCAACACCTCCGGTTTCAGAGGTAAAACATGCAGCCACTATGGCTCCTCGTATGGATGCCTCATTAGATATAGACACGTTTCCACGTCTAACTACTGGGCCTATCATGACAAGTGATCAGCATGAACTTTTCAGCAAGTTCTTGAAATTGAAACCTCCCGTCTTCAAGGTTGTTGAATCTGAGGATGCTTACGATTTTCTGGTTGACTGTCATGAGCTACTACACAAGATGGGTATAGTAGAACGGTTTGGTGTTGAGTTCGTGAGTTATCAGTTTCAAGGGAACGCCAAAATGTGGTGACGGTCACATATTAGGAGGAATTGTCCCAAACAAAGTTATAGACCCCCAATAGCTTGAGGTAGAGATGGTCATGGTAGAGGCCGTTATTTTGGAGGACGTGGTGGTCGAGGTAATGGTGGTCACCAAAACGGCAGAGGTGATGGGCAAACTGGAGCCACTACATCACAACATGGTAGGGGCAACAGACAGACGAACGATAGGGCCCATTGTTACGCTTTCCCTGGGCGGTCTGAAGCGGAGGCATCTGATGCTGTCATCATAGGTAATCTTTTGGTTTGTGATTGCATGGCTTCTGTATTGTTTGATCCTGGATCCACATTTTCTTATGTATCTTCCTCATTCGCTAATGGTCTAAATTTACATTGTGAATTACTTGATATGTCTATTCGTGTTTCTACTCCGGTGGGTGAGTCTGTGATAGTTGAAAAAGTGCATAGGTCTTGTTTGGTGACTTTTGTGGGGAGCAACACTTATGTAGATTTGGTTATTCTAGAAATGGTTGACTTTGATGTAATTCTGGGTATGACTTGGCTTTCTTCGAATTTTGCGATCTTGGATTGTAATGCTAAAACTGTGACGTTAGCCAAGCATGGGACAGATCTGTTAGTGTGGGAGGGTGACTACACTTCTAATCCGGTGCGTATCATCTCCTTTCTTTGTGCTAAGAAAATGGTTAGTAAAGGGTGTTTAGCTTTCTTGGCACATCTCAAGGATGACACTACCCAAGTACCCTCGATTGAGTCAGTTTCGGTAGTCCGTGAGTTTTTGGATGTGTTCCCTGCAGATCTTCCTGGTATGCCACCAGATAGGGATATTGACTTCTGCATTGATGTTGAACCGGGCACTCGCGCCATTTCTATACCCCCTTATAGAATGGCTCCCGCGGAGTTGAGGGAGTTAAAGGCCCAACTTCAAGAGTTGTTGAGCAAAGGCTTCATTAGACCAAGTGCATCTCCTTGGGGTGCTCCGGTTTTGTTTGTGAAAAAGAAGGATGGGAGTTTTCGGATGTGCATAGACTACAGACAACTGAATAAGGTAACTATTAAGAACAAGTATCCTCTTCGTCGCATTGATGATTTATTCGATCAATTATAAGGTGCTTGTGTCTTCTCTATGATTGACTTGAGATCCGGTTATCATCAATTGAAAATATGGGCAACGGATGTGCCAAAGACTGCTTTTCAAACGAGGTATGGGCATTACGAATTTATAGTGATGTCTTTTGGTCTTACGAATGCCCCTGCTGCGTTCATGAGCTTGATGAACGGGATTTTTAAGCCATATTTGGACCTCTTCGTGATCGTATTTATTGATGATATACTGCTATACTCTAAAAGTAAGGAGGAACATGAGGAGCATTTGAGAATGGTATTGGAAATGTTGAGGGAGAAAAAGCTTTATGCCAAGTTCTCTAAGTGTGAGTTTTGGCTAGATGCAGTGTCCTTCTTGGGGCACGTGGTTTCTAAGGATGGAGTGATGGTGGATCCTTCTAAGATTGAGATAGTGAAGAATTGGGTAAGACCTACTAATGTGTCAGAAATAAGGAGTTTTGTTGGGTTAGCTAGCTACTACCGCCGATTTGTCAAGGGATTCTCTTCTATTGCTTCTCAACTAACGAACTTGACTAAGAAAAATGTTCCATTTGTATGGTCGGATGAGTGCGAGGAAAGCTTCCAGAAGCTCAAGACTTTATTGACTACCGCACCCATTCTCACCTTGCCAGTGGAAGGTAAGAATTTCATTGTCTATTGTGATGCATCTTATTCGGGTTTGGGTGTAGTGCTAATGCAAGAGAAGAATGTGATTGCTTATGCTTCAAGACAATTAAAAGTGCATGAACGTAACTATCCAACTCATGATTTGGAATTGGCCGCGGTAGTGTTTGCATTAAAGCAATGGAGACACTATTTATATGGGGTTAAGTGTGTGGTCTATACTGATCATCGTAGCCTACAGTATGTCTTTACTCAGAAAGATTTGAACTTAAGACAGAGGAGATGGATGGAGTTACTAAAGGACTACGATATCACTATCTTGTATCATCCGGGAAAAGCGAATGTTGTGGCAGATGCTTTAAGTAGAAAAGCGGGAAGCATGGGAAGTCTAGCTCACTTGCAAGTTTCTGGACGTCCATTGGCTAGAGAGGTTCAGACTCTGGCTAATGACTTGATGAGGTTAGAAGTAAATGAGAAGGGAGGATTGTTGGCTAGTGTGGAGTCAAGATCTTCAAGATTAAGGGAAAACAGTTTAATGATGAAAAATTGATCCGGATCCGAGATAAAGTGTTGAAAGGAGAGGCTAAGGAAGCACAAATCGATGAGGAAGGTGTTTTGAGAATCAAGGGAAGGGTATGTGTACCCCGAGTTGATGATTTGATCAACACTATTCTGACAGAGGCTCATAGTTCAAAGTATTCTATACATCCGGGTGCAACCAAGATGTATCGTGACCTAAAGCCACACTTTTGGTGGAGTAGAATGAAGCGTGATATTGTTGACTTTATTGCCATGTGTCAAAACTGTCAACAAGTAAATTACGAACACCAATGGCGCGGAGGAACACTTCAGAATGCCCATTCCGGAATGGAAGTGGGAAAGAATTGCAATGGACTTTGTGGTTGGTCTTCCAAAGACAATGGGTAAGTATGACTCCATTCGGGTGATTGTTGATAGGTTAACTAAATCTGCTCATTTCATTCCGGTAAAGGTGACTTACAATGCAGAGAAGTTAGCCAAGATCTATATCTCAGAAATCGTTCGGTTGCATGGGGTTCCACTATCCATCATATCAGATAGAGGTACGCAGTTTACTTCTAAATTTTGGAAGACATTGCATGCGGAATTGGGTACTAGGCTGGACCTTAGTACTGCGTTCCATCCTCAGACCGATGGTCAGTCTGAAAGGACGATTCAAGTGTTGGAGGATATGCTTCGTGCATGTGTGATAGAGTTTGGCGGTCATTGGGATAGCTTCCTACCCCTGGCGGAGTTTTCATACAATAATAGCTATCACTCAAGTATTGATATGGCCCCATTTGAAGCATTGTATGGGAGGAGATGTAGGTCTCCCATTGGTTGGTTTGATGCATTCGAGGTTAGACCTTGGGGTACTGACCTTTTGAGGGATTCGATAGAGAAAGTAAAGTCTATTCAAGAAAAGCTTCTAGCGGCGCAAAGTAGACAAAAAGAATATGCAGATCGAAAGGTTAGAGACCTAGAGTTCATGGAAGGTGAACAAGTCTTACTGAAGGTTTCACCAATGAAAGGGGTGATGCGGTTTGGTAAAAGAGGCAAGCTAAGCCCAAGGTACATTGGTCCCTTTGAAATACTTAAGCGACTAGGGGAGGTGGCTTATGAGTTAGCCTTGCCTCCAGGGCTGTCCGGAGTGCATCCGGTATTCCATGTGTCTATGTTGAAAAGATATCATGGGGATGGAAATTACATTATCCGTTGGGATTCAGGTTTGCTTGATGAGAACTTGTCTTATGAGGAGGAGCCTGTTGCTATCTTAGATAGAGAAGTTTGCAAGTTTAGGTCAAGAGAGATTGCATCCATCAAGGTGCAATGGAAGAATCGACCGGTCGAAGAAGCCACTTGGGAGAAGGAGAAAGATATGCAACAAAGATACCCACATCTGTTTACAGATTCAGGTACTCCTTTTCTCCCTTGTTTTCCTACTTGTGATCGTTCGGGGACGAACGATGGGTAAATTGGTATCTATTGTAACGACCTGTTTAGTCGTTTTGAGCAACAGACTTCAATTCTGGAAAAATTGGCAGAAGCGATGAACCCCACGACGGACCGTCATGGGCACGACGGACCGTCGCAGGGTCTCGTTTCAAAACACATAGAAAATCTTAAATTGGGTACTAAAAATCGACTCTCTGAACTTCGTGACGAAGTGGCAGGACGGACCGTCGCAGGCTCGACGGCCCGTCACAGGCCATTCACTCAAAATCAAGCTTCTGAACTATGCGACGGCCCGTCACAGCTTGGGTAATCCCAGTTGGAGTCGGAAATCTGGTTAAGTTTTAAAGGGGCGTTTTGGACTTTGCTATAATTATATATTCCGTGGGTTTACATTAATAACTCAAATTCTTGGGGGTTAAAAGAGGTAACCTTAAGTTAATTAGTGGGTTATTATTGCCATCTTTTATTCTTAATTATATACTAATTAGGGTAAAAGAAAGAGGGTTTGAATAAGAAAATAGAAAGAACAAGAAGGGAGAGAGAGAAACGATCGAGAGAAGAGGAAAGCACCAAGCTTTGAGGATTAACTTGCTTGATTTCAATTCTTCGGTGGAGGTAGGTTATGGTTTTCATGCTTTCATAGTAAACTCTTAATAGAGAATGATATGTATTGATAGTATTGTAAACCCTGCTATGTGCTTAATTCTATGCATGCATGAACGTGATTATATAATTGTGATTATATTAAGCATGATGAAGTCATGGAATCCCAAAACTTGATAAAAACCTAATCTCTTGTTAATGATAATGCCTTGGTATAAAAGAAGGCTTGATGAACTAAAGTAATGAGATTGATGATGACTTGGTGAGAAAGAAGGCTTGATAAGTTGATAGAAAGAGATTAGGGGATCGGAGTGTCACGTTCCGACACATAGAACTAAGGGATCGGGTGTCACGAACCGACACGTAGAATTAGGGGATCGGGTGTCACGAACCGACACGTAGATGTAGGGGATCGGGTGTCACGAACCGACACGTAGATTTAGGGGATCGGGTGTCACGAACCGACACGTAGATTTAGGGGATCGGAGTGTCACGTTTCGACACATAGTAGTAGGGGGATCGGAGTGTCACGTACCGACACAAGAGGATTAATGAATATGAGGGAGCGGAGTGCCACGTACCGACACAAGAGGAATATGAATAATGAATCTTGAAAGATGTTAATATACTCAATCTAATGAATCTAATTCCCAACTGAGTATGATATTGAGGCTTGAGTCCTCATATGTGAACTTGACGGTAATTGTTAATGATATAGGACTTGTTGTTGCTACATGTTGAGTATTATAGTTGAGTTTATAATATTACTTGGTATATACTGTTTTCTATTTTGAGTTGGCCGATGATATCTACTCAGTACTCGTGTTTTGTACTGACCCCTACTTTTATGTTTTCTTCTTATTATCTGTGGAGTGCAGCAAACGTTCCGTCATCTTCAACTCAACAGTGATTCTAGCCAGTCTTCGTCATACCGGATATTCAGGGTGAGCTAATGCTTCTAGCTTGGACTGGGTCTTCTTCCTCATGTCTTGATGCCTTGAAGTTCCGGCATGGACTAGCTTTTATTTGTTTTAGCTTTTAGGATACTCTTAGTTTAGTCATTTGATCATAGATGTTCTTGTGGTGATGACTTCCAGATTTTGGGGATGATAATAATAGTTTTGAATTGTTTTTATCAATGAGTTTAAGTCTTCCGCATTGCTTTCTGTTGATATACATTGAAATGTTAAGGGTTAGATTGGTTGGTTCGCTCACATAGGAGGGTAAGTGTGGGTGCCAGTCGCGGCTCGGTTTTGGGTCGTGACAGCCTCAACTTTGTTTACTCCCGTAAGCGGCCTTATTGCCTACCGGTTTCAACTTTTAGGATGGCATAGTCTGGGCATACTTATTCCAAGAATATTTCTGTAGCAAACCTTCTAAAGATGTTTATTATAACATTATTAAGCCATGATAAACAATTATAATCAACAAGAGATTTTCAGGAATAAATCTATTTAGCTACTCAAAAATTTAAGAGTGTATACCTGATTTTGTAGATTTGTAGCTCCAGGTTTTTTCATAGTTAATAGCTTAATTGCTTAGCTAGCTCTGATACTAATTTTGGGGGTGGAAGCGGATTTGTAAAAACAAAAAAAATATTAAAGAGAGGAGAAGATGATGGAAGATTGGTGGTTTTATTTATGAGGGGAAACCCTCTATTTATATACAACAATCTTACCTTTTTTGCAAAAAATGGCCGACACCTACTTTACAGTTGGCCTTTTTACATTTGCCCGACACTAAAAACAAAAAACTTAGTAGCCTATCTTTATTATTGGCCGACACACTTATTATTTACTTTACGACATTTCCTATATCTTATACTTTGTCTTTGCCATATTTCAAATTTTTCTAATTCAATCATTAATCTGTAAATATATCTAGATCGTCATATAAATCATACATATTATAGTAAAGTTCATCTTCTTAACTCTCCTAAGCCTAATTTATAAAGTAAAGTTAATAAAGGCTTTTAATAATAAGGGCACTTAGCTTAGCACTAAACGAACTTGAAAATGAGGGGTGTCCCTTCCCATAGGAGGAAGGTAAGATCACTAGAGTCCTTATGGGTGGATAGCCTTATAGTCCAAAATGGAATACTGTGATGTTTCCATGAAGTCTCCAAAGTTCCATAAACTATGCTTAGCATATAGCATCTAGCAAATTATATGAACTAAGATTCTAGAATGTGTTAATGTTGTACCTTTGCTAGGTAAGAACACCTTCCATTTGTTTAAGTCTCTATAACACAAAATTCCATCTAGCACCTATGGTGTTAGTGTCGATTAGGGCTATAGTTTCCCTAAAGTAAAATTGACAATGGAAGTAAAATAAGGTTTTTAACTAGAATAACCTAAGATTAGTTTCTTAGTGTAGGTGGGGGTATGGTACTTCATTATGCGTTGCACAAAGTGGATCTTGAGGGAAGTCCTAGGGACGTGTTCTAATGTATGTGTCTATGTAAATGTTCCTTATTATTGACTTTATAGTATTTTTCTACCTGTTGTGATGAAATTAATGGTATGAGCGTATATAAAGTGATCTTGTTCTTATATGGACTATGTTGGTCTTAATGACTATATGATGAAGGTCTTGCTTCACATGAATGACGTTGTGTTCAATTACTATGTTTATGTATGAATTGGATTTCAAGGCTTGTGGCCTCATGATAGGTTTAGTAAGTATGTGTGAGGTTATCGGGCTTTACATGTACATTGCAGGAGTACACTTTGATTGCGATTGTTAGAAAGGCCTCATAAGGCACTATTTGAAGTAACATTAGTATGTGTGCAAAGTTAATATAATATACTGTAATGTCCGTATGATGTAGACCTAAATGTGTCTATTGTGACAACCCTAAAAATGGATATGCTATGTAATGCTTGATGTGTCTAGAATGCCAACGATTAGACCGGGTTCACACGGATTGATGCACGTAGAACCACAACTTTTAAGCCTTGCAAAATCCAACACAACTAAATTGGGGAGTTATTTGAGCTAGAAAAGATTAGGTCAAACAATGTAGGGCTTTCGAATATGAAGATTTACTCGAAGGAGTCCTTACCATACATAAAAAGGGGAAATCATAGGTTTGGAGGGTCTAGGGGTAAAATTGTCTTTTTCCAGGGAAGGTAGGTAACATAATTACCCTACATACATACTTAATTATTAAATTAATAAGGTGGAGGGGCATTTTGGAGAGAGAGGGACAAAATTGGGCTCTTGAAGAGAAGTTTTGATCCAGCTGGGTTAGAACCTAGGTGGAAGCAATGAATTAAATTGTTTTTAATTTAAGTTGGTAAACTAATCTAATTAATTTATATTTATTAGTTATTAGCTGATTAAAAATAAAAGGATATCAAATTTTTAATAATTAAACAAAAACTTATTTGACTAAGTCTTAAACTAGACTCCTAAGCCTAAGAAAACTCTTGTCTCCCATTCTCATCTCTCTCTCTCACGTCTATATCACTCTCGCTCACGTTTTTCTCTTCCAAAAAACGTACAAAAACAGTAGGTAAACCCAAGCTCATCGCACTTGATGAAACAACAATGAAATTATAAACAAAACAACTAATAAAACACGTTAGGCAAAGAGAGGTTTTCTTTTAATTTGGTGTTAAAGCTCTTGGATTTGGACGTGTGTTTAGAGGGGTTCTTTGGTCAGCAAGTCGAGGTTTGAAAGTCAAAGATGTATTGTTTCTCTTCTCTCTTGGTCTTTTTCCTCAAGAGACCCCTGAAAACTAGGATTGTTCCCTGTTGAATGTCTCTGTCACTAGCTCTCATTGATCATAGATTGGTTATGTTTGGTGGTAGAAAACAAGGGATGAAACGTGTTTTCATTATTATATGTTATGTTTGGAATTATGTGATTTATGTTGATGTTTCTGAAAATGTAACTATGTGTGTATGTGTGTGTTGTCGTGGCTATTGTTCATGGTTTAGGACTTGAAATGGCATGATTGTTCTTTATATTTCATATACATATGTTTATCTAAATGTGATTTTCATATGTGTTTGAATGTGGCTGATATGAGGGATAATCTCTTGGGTAAGCGAATCAATGAAAACGCACCTAAACTGTTTTAAATGTATTACGAAATTCCCCTAAGAATTAAGGTGTAACTTGATGAAAAGATGCTGAAAAATTAAAATAAAATATCCATCTTATACTGATGATTTTTGTCAGCAAAGAGGGTTCAAAATGTTGAAAAAATGAATCAAAACAAGTGAGGTCATGGAGGATTGAACCCGTGACCTCACCATCTCAAAAACCATGAAAAAAAAGAGTAAAAAGAAATGTGGTGAAGGGGGTTAGAAGCATGGTATTGGCTATAAAGTGTAACTTAAAAAATAAATATAAGAAATGGGAGGCTTAGGGTTTGAACCCACCACCTCTCAATAAAATTTAAGGAAAAGTAAAAGAAAAAAAAAGATGTGAGGCGTTGGAATCGAACCCACGACCTCTAGGAAGTGAAGGAGAGAAAACTTATTGAATGAAATGAAATGTGAGACTTGGGAATCGATCCCACGACCTCTAGGCAGTGAAGGAGAGTTAAAGGAAATGAAATAAAATAGATGTGAGAAGTGAGAATCGAACCCACGACCTCCTAGGCATATTTAAAGAGAAAAATTAAATAAAAAAAAAGAGGGGTTGTGGGGGTTCGAACCCACACCCCTCTTCCAATGGAGAGAAATATAAAGGTAATGAAAATAAAAAGTAAATGAGGTTGTGGGTGTTTAATCCCACATCCTATTAGTTTCATTAAGCAAAAAATGAAGAAAGATATTACGGGAAAAATAAAATGAAGGCATAGGGGCTCGAACTTGGGTCCCCAAGTCGTATGTATCAAACCAAAATAGATTAAAAATATGCAAGTGTTGTTCAAGAGATTTTAAAACTGGGTTCCCTTGTCTAAATTTCATATTGATACATAAGTCATACATGAATTAAATGTTCAAGAATAATGGGGGTTACTTATATTGAAATCGAGACCTTAACATACATACAGGATGCATAAGTCTTGTACTTCGTAATCTTAGGATGATATTAGTCACTTAAACGAATTATGTATGAAGCCTCATGGCTTGTATGCATAGAACCATAAGTCTAGCATAGGTTTAAAAGTAAGTGAACCTTAGATGTATGTAATAAAATGATGAAACCCTAGAAATGTTAAGTACGACTCTAAAATACACTAAATGTCCAAGTGCATTGGCATATGATGAAACAATCAATGAAATGTTGTAATGATAAATGAAATGATGAGACCCTAGAAGCGTTAAGTAAGAGTGTGAAACACACCAAATGTCCAAGTGCATTGGCCTATGATAAAATTAACATTCCCATAAAAAGTTGTGAGTAACTATGAAGAGCAAATGTTCTAATGATAATGAATGTGGTGACGACATGATATAAGGCTAATTTAAAAAATGAGAGCAATCTCAAAGGAGCCTAAGTAAATGTTACAAAAACGTTCTCACCTGTGAGAGTGTAAAGTTAATGAAGAGACAAGTCTCTATGAAAACTCTTATGAAGTAATGAGATTAACACACTTAATACTAATGTTTAGATGAGAAATCATCTATTGAGCTTTGATGTCTTCATACTAGAAGCCAGCATCCTTATACTGAGCACTGATAGACTAGATATGAGCGGTGATGTGTTCTTTTGCGAAGGGCGTAGGTTCACGTAACTCTTATGAGATAAGACTGTTCGGCAGGCCGGGTATATGTCTCTTTATATCTCGTAGTCTTCGAACCTATTCTGCCAATAAGGGGATCTGGCGGGGTCCGATTCGTTTGTACGCTAGCATGTTTTGGGTCACTTTGGCCGGTGATTCCACCTCTTTTCGGTGTGGTTTTTCACGACACTGGATTTCATGAGGTTCACATGATCTATGTCGGTTAATGTTAAAGTTTTCAATGAATGAATAGGGACCACCTCAAAAGATGCACATAATGAAATAAATGATAACAAAGGAGTTAGTATCGGATAATCAAGAGGTGAGTTAGATTCAAGTTATGACTTTAGGTCATTCTTTGTCATGTCACAACGAACTTGATGAAATTCTTTAACTACATCTTAGGTATAACTGGTGTTTATACTGGCCAATGAATGAAATGAAATTAAGTACATATGAATGAATGACGCAGACTCTTTGTTTGCTAAAGCAGACTCCCTAGTTGAGGTCCCATATGTTAAGCCCTAATTTTTGAAAAGTATTAATGTCAAGTACATGATTCCAAGGTCTCTTGTCATATGAATGAATGATATAAATAAGGTTATGTGTTATACGAATTATTATATGTGCTATGTGTAAGATGTTATGTGTGGTGTGCAATATAATATGTATGATGATGGATGTTACTCTCACGGCATGACTTTCCTAATCCAAATTTTGAAAGCTCACTGACTTTCCTAATCGAAATTTAGAAAGCTCACTCACTTTCATAATCTCAATTTGGCAAGTCCAATTGAGTTGACCTTCTACAGTAATGTTTTTAGGAAAGATCTATTCTTATTCATGCATGCCCTTGGTGTGTTCTTGCATATACCCATACTTAGTACAAGTGTGTACTAACCCTATACAAATCTACAACTTTAGGTGCAGGCAGAAGGGGACGCTAGAGGTACAAGATCAACGCTGCAGCTATCCGAACGTCACATATTCATCCGGACTTGGTAGGCCCTTTTGCTTTCGAGGACGCTTTCCCTTTTACATTCTTGGTTAGTATTAGGATTTTGCGAGTGGAGTATGTTCCACTATCATTTTCTTTCCCATTTTTTTCAGACAATGTATTGGTGCCATTTTTGCGAGTACATCTTTATCATTATAATAAGTTGTTCCTTTAAATTTTTAGTCTTATTGTTAGATGGTTGATGGTGAACAATTACGTGAGTAGTTTAATGTTTAGTAAGCACGTTAAGAAACAAAAAGTTTTAAATTTTCTCCTAAAATTAAACTAGATTAAGTAAGAATGACGTTAGTAGGCTTTTCTACGCCCTCTGAGCGATTAACGACACCAATTTTGTGTTGGGTTTAGATTCCGGTCATGACATCTATGATGTATTATACTTCTATGATGGTATGTATTGGCTTGTGTAGGTTGTATGTATGATTTCCTTGTGTCCTTAAGCTGATGCATTCCACCAAGTATCACTAGAGGGTTACTTTGGCGAATAAGAAGGAAAGAAGAAAATGATTCATTGTAAAATAAAACAGTTTACTGTAAAGATGAAATAGCTTATTGTAAAAAGGGTCAAAAATACACTAAATGTAATACCTTTTATTATATGATGTATGATTATATTAAGTATGTAAATGATATAATGATTATTGTATATTGATTTTATGAATATTTTCACAAAAAGGTAAGAAATATGATTTCAAGAAAAAATTTCTCTTTTTAATGAATGTTTTTGCATGGTGGCCTTACTTAGTTCATTATTGTACTAACTCAATTCTTATCTTGTTTTTAGACAAAGTGTAGGTTATGAATTCTTAAAAGGATGTCTCTAAGATTTAAGAGCTTTATATGTGAATCCCAAGCACAAGGAAATGGGTCGTTATGTTCCAAGGACTCCCTACTTATGGTTTGCTGTAAAATTCTTTAATATTGCACTTATGTATTGTGTTGTAAGGGCCATGTCCCTAAGGTACCCTTATGATGTTGAATTTAAGATGGCAAAAAGATAGAGTAGAAATGTGTACTTATGATATTATTAATATATGAAGTGAAGTTTCTAGCATATGATGTGCTATGAAAAGTTTTAAAATTTTCCGTTAAATTTACTATGACAATGCAATGAATGATAACTATAGGCTTGAATAAGACCTCCGACAGGTCAAGTACTCCATGTTACTTCTAGGGGCTGCTTCCTAGATGTGACAGTTACTGATCGTAGATTGAATTACGGTACGTACTATTGGATCATAGAATGTGACCGAGTTATTGCAATTTTTCTAGAATGAAAAATTGCGTAAGTCTTGAGCGATGGAAGGGACCTAGAGATCATAGATTGTCTTACGGACCGTAGGTTAGTGTCGTAGATTGAACACGCGTCCTGAAACATTTGTTCCTTATTTAATTTTATTTTGTGGGTGTGTTAGTCATGAAGGAAATACTATCCTACGAAAAAAATAGATTTTAGAGTTATTTCTACATGTTTTGTTGGTGAGTAGACAAAATTTTTCAAAAATGATTTTTAGTGCTTTATTTGTGAATGAAAATTTTTTTGCGACACATGTTTGATTTTTACTAGAGTAGAAAATAATTAATGAAAATGAATTTTTTTTTAAAAACAATTTTTATTTGGGGTGGTGATGGGGGTGGGTGTGGGGATGGGATGGGGGAGGGGTAGAGGGGAGGGGTAGAGGTGAGGGGGAGGAGGAAAATAATAAAAAATTTCATAATATTTTTAAAAAACAAAATTAATTTTTCGGGGGATTGGGGGTGGGTGGGTTGCTGGCCTGGGGAGGGGGGATTGTAGTTTAAAAATAAAAATTTCAAGTTGAAAATATTTTTAAAATGCAAAATTACTTTTTTGGGGAGGGGGGGTTGGCCGGTGGTGGATGGGTGGGGGTCAGGGATCGGGTAAAAAAATTAAAATTTAAAATTTAAATATTTTTAAAAAAGATTGTTGTTTTTTACCTAAAAAATGTAATTTAAAATTGGAGGAGTGTTTTTGAAAATGTTTTCTTTAGTTTTTGAAGTGAACTTATTTTCCTTAATTTTGAGGAAAATAGGTTGATTTGGAAAACATTTTCCATAACTTTTGTCCCAACATAACATGAGAAGATTGAAAAACATTTTCTAGAAAAAATTTTCCTTCATAGCAAACACACTCTATGTTAGGAATTATTTTCCTATATATAGGGAATGCAAACCTCATTTTTTGGGTGTTAGACAATATTGTTCGTGTTTAGTTCTTGCCTTTGAATATTTAATTTTGCGAAGTTTTACAATATTGATTTGCAAATCTCATTTTTACGATTTTGACTTAGCAATTAAATTTAGAATTCTAGGTTTATACTTCTTATAAGGTAAGTTCATTATTTCTTCATCTTAGAATTTTAATTTTGAGCTTGCTAATATGGGTAACTAAATCCACAACTAGGGTTGTGGGAGCCATGAGCTATTAACAAAGTATGAATAATAATTAAGAAATTCGTGAATCGTGTTACTGCATGCATTGATATTTCTTTCATTAGAAGTCTTTTTTAACGAGTGTACGCGTTGTAAATCGCCTTGTTCCTACTAGCGAACCAATGAGGCTATTTATAAGAAAAGAATAATATACATAGATTTAGTGTGATACTATCTGATAACCTAATATGAATTGATGCGAGGGTGAAATCGAATCCATACATTGATGTGATGTCTAAAATGAGGCAAGTTTAACGCTTAGTAAATTGTACACACGTAGCTGGATTAATTAGCGGGGTGAAATTCTTTAGATGTCCAACCTAGGATCTCGAGATATTTTATTTATCACTATGCATGTGATACACTGGTAGAGGATTATTATTACTAGGATTACCAAGTTATGAGCTTATCGGGAACACTAATGGGTCACATATTGCCTAATATCTACCCGATCCAAAAACAGGGGTTTCTAAGTGACATTAAGTTCAACCCCAAGATTGATGTTTGAGTGGGGAAATGCGTCGAGCCACAACGTTAACTACGACGCTTCTTGGGAGGCAACCTAAGTTACTTTATTTTCATTTTTTTAAAAAAAATGTGTTCATTTTGTAGGTTGATGTGTGGAATTTGTTAAAAAAGTACAGGTTCGCGAGTTAAAGGTCCAGTCACTGACTTGCCAAAGTGGTCGGCTAGCCCGACATGTATTCTTTTTGGACTCAAGGAATTTTAGGGTGTGATTTATAAAACTCAGCAAGCCTAAGAGTCTATGGAGGAATCACTGACTAGGTTAGCGATCATGACCTAGTTCGTCGTTTCGACCCCCTATATTAACTGGAGGACCTCTAAACTAGGCGTAGTAAGTGACCACTCGGGTGTGACCAAGTGGGTCAGTGAGCAAGATTAATATCTCTTAATGGGTGCGGATTAGATAGTTTTAAAGGCCAAAAGTTCAAATGTTCAAAATATTTCACATTCCCTAACTTTTCTAGTTTCCAAAATCACATCCGCACTTTAATATGTCAGGTTTGTCGCCTTACATTTCAAAGTATTTATTCAACATCTAAGGTTGGTTTTTATTCCCGAATTCATAGTTAGTAATTTTTACTCCTATGAAACTATTTTAATCATAGTGATGCGTGATAGTCCTCTCAGATCATAATTGTGTATGTGTGCTTATTTTAATTTGAATATCTTTCCCTTAATGCAATTGCTATTTAATTTCTGAAATTTTCGTGTTTAAAATTTATTAAAAATTTCAGTTTGTGCTTGCATGATGATGGGTCTAGTTGGGTAAGTCTATGTAACCCACTTTTGTTCAAACTAACATAATTTTTTCTTTGATGGAGTAGTTGACGTCATTATTAATTGTAAAAATATCAAATGGAAAAGTTTGGTCAAACTGGGAGAGTGTATGTAATAGGTGTTAGTTTAATTTGAAGAGTATATAATTTGATTTTGTTATCAGGGACTGCGACTTTAAATTTGCGAGATCGGTTGAAGGTTCACATATTAAGTGGTTTGGAAAGGTGGTTGATCTCGCCAAACCACTATGATGTTCGGCAAATTTTCCTGTAATGCCATTAATTTCATGCTTTATCTTGAGTATGGTTCTGTAACTTTAAGGGTGAAGCCTAAGTTTGTCGAGTGCACTCGGCCACTTGACGAATGTCTTCCTTGATCACATTTGTCTACGGTTAATCCCTAAAATATACTATAACTTTCACCAGGGTAGTCTTTGCTAGTCGAAAGTTATTAGAAGTTCACCGAAAGTCCCATCACATCGCTAACATTCTAAAATTTCTAGGAATTTTGAGCCAATCATTTCAGCAAGCCAGATGTGGCTCATCAAAGTAATTTGGTGACTTTGTAACTACCAAGAAGCACTCCCTAGAAATTACGCGGCATCCATAACCACTTGGAGGTCTCGTACAAAAGTCTGCATAGGAAGAAAAGTTAGTGCGAAATTAAAACATTTCAAAATATAACTAATAAGAAACTTTTTTATTAAACTAAGGAAAAAGTCTCATCATCACAAGCCAACTTATACATGTCCTATCGTTATGCGGTTACAACACTTTACATTGAAAGATAACATACTTAGTCTTACACAATGTCTTAAAAGAATGAAACTAAAAGAAACACAGTCTATGTCCTCGAACATATGAGGATATACCAATCTTGAGGGAATCAACCTCCCAAGCTTCACATTATACGAAACTTTACTTGCACGAATCTTGAGGGAATCAACCTCCCAAGATTCACCTTGTACGAACCTTCACTTGCCTTACACCTATATTTATAGAAATATAGAAGTGCATGGAGTTAGTACAAGCATTGTACTAAGTATGGCAATATGAAAAAACATGTTAAAAGAGGACATTTTAGTTGAAACATACTTTTCATATATAAGAAATGAATGATGTCTAACATATCATACAAGACTTTCGATAGGTCAAATATGCATGTTACTTCTAAGGGATGCTCCCTGATCGTGACATTTGTCTGGATTCATTAGAAGATCTGTTATACCATCCTAGAAAGTGTCCATTTTCCACCATCCTAAGGCGACTTACCTCTTGTTGATTATTTCTATGTTGACAATAGACATAAGATATATTTTTGAGCAGGAGACGTTTATGAGGGATAAATATTGGAAGAACTATCAGATATTTTATGATCTGATCCTAGAGTTGTGGCGTCATGTTATAGTTCCTTTGGATGCTACAAGATATTTTAAGGTTAGCTCTTCATCCTCCACTAATATCCAACATATGGAGTTCGAGTACACCCGTAAGGAGACCAAAAAGTGAAGAGCAGCTCCGGCACATACATCACGAGACTTTGACTTTGATTCCATGACTGAAATTGAATTTTTCTCGGCTCTAACATCAAAGCGTTCAGGTACATCAACTCATATTTCTTCTTCATAGGATACTGGTGCTTATTCCTGTTCCCAACCCACGAAGATTACTCAGGATATGAGCTTAAAAACGGAGCACCTAGCAAATTCGACTAATGTGAGGGACATTTGACTAGAGGCATCTATCTCATGGTTTCTTGACAGGATCACCCTTGCTGCACGGACCCCCGTTCAAACTTCCATTGACATTCTAATTGTGACAGTTGACGCTTTTGAGAATACCTGGAAAGACTTCTAAGGTTACGACATTGAAAACTGAGGTTGCGGATTTGAGGAAGGACGTGTACTACTTGATGTCCACTGACTTCACTTCCCGATTAGAGGCATTAGATGTTATATATGCCCTAGAGACTCCATAGATTCTTCCGACCACCATCAGAGACGCACATAAGGATGACATTGCAACTGATGTATCAGCATTAAAAATTGACGAGGATCAGATAGAGGTGCGATATTAGAGCATACATTAAGACCTGCCAAATCTAGAAGACAATTGTTGTGTTGGTGATCAAGATATCGTTGACACAGATGTCCATGGTAGCCCCTAGTAAAATCAAACTTATGGAGATGACTCCGGGCACTGATGCCCCGACATTATGCACAAATGCCACGACAAATTGAGCTACTACTTAAACATTAATTTCCTTTACCCCTCTCTTTGTCTTATTTTATTTACTTTTTTGATATTCTCTTGCATTTGTGGACAATTTTTTTTTGCGTCTTGTGGTGAGGCCCATAGTTGGTGAAGGTTGTTATGTTTATATATTGTGTATTGAGTTATAAGTTATGTTTTGGCACTATATTTTGTAGATGCTTGAGCTTGTATTTCCTTGGTTTAATTATAAATGATTTGTTGGCCCTAATGAAAAATTTGTGCCACCTCTTACTTGTGTTTAATGTTGTTTTTCTTGTGCCAATTTGTGTATGGGTTATGATTAATACTTATGACATCAATATTGCTCTCAATCGAACAAACGTAAATGTGTTTCTACAATGATTCTAAATAATATCAAGAAGGCGATATGTGAACTTTTTACATCTTGTTGTGACTAGGCGATAATCAATTTGAGTTTCTTGTGATGAACATTGTACATTAGAAAAAGTGTGTAGTCTTTTTTGACATTAGTGTCAATACCTTGAGTGATGACCGTACACTAAACCATGTGTGATGAAACCTAGAGTTTTACCCGATGGTCTAGTTAACTAAGTGATGCGATCTCTTGGAAAGATCTTAGGAAACTATCTAAAGTGTTCAACAATTTGACATTATACCTCTTTTGTGGTCTACATTGATAGTTGTGATCTTTACTTGAACACCCTTTGAGCCTTACCCTTTTTCTTGGAAGAAACTTGATGCAAATTTTTCCATTCTTTATCCATTACCCAAAACTCTCATGATTTATTGTTTGTCTTAAAAAAACCTAAGTTGTTGTGTGGTTAAAAGATAATGTAAATCAATAAATGTAAAAAGTTATCCTTGATCCATGTGTTTAAAAAAGATGGAACCCCTTCATACAAAAAAACAAGAAAAAGAAAAGAAAAATGAAAAAATATGAAAAAGTGGTGAAATAAACATTCATAACAAAATGGAGCATCTAAAATATCATCGTAAGTAAATAATTGGGTAATATTTAAACATGAATGAGAATGATGAATTAAAGGGAAGAAAGTGTCGTTCATACCACATTTCATTAGGATAGTAGCCTGGGATCCTAAATGACCAAATCTGTACACTCAGCCCCACCAGAAGATTTTAAAATACCTTTTTGATCTTGATTGAGATAAAACAAGTGTTGATTAGAAAATTACGACAACCATTGTGTGTGAATATGGAATCATTCCCTGTGTGAGGGAATTTGAGTACCTTTGTTGATCTTGAACTGGCGTTTGAATCTAGTATTGTGAGATTGAGAATCTTTGATAATGGTGAGTGATGACTTGAATCTTTGAGTGCACAATAGATCCCTGCAAGAGTAAGTTGATTCTTTTTCTTTGCATTCATGATTGACTCTTGTGTAGCACTGTTTTGAGACATTCTTTTTGACTTGCATCATTGAGTTTTAGTTGAGGACAAGAAAAATATATGTCGGGGGTGTTGACGATTTCACAATTTGGACTGAATAGGGATTTATTTGAAGAGATTTAGTGACCTCAAATTCTATTTTTTTTGTACAAACAACTGATATGAACCCTTGATATCTAGGTATTTTCATAAACAAGAAGAACATGGACACAAACATGCAAAAGGAATTAAGCGAGCTGAAAGAACAAGAAATGAAAACATGGCGATTGCCGAGTCTCTTTGGCAAGTCGTTGAAGGATCATAACCTCGCCTAATGTTTGAGAGTTCCAAGACCTGAAAACAAAATCAGTTTGGCGAGATAAAAGAATAGTCGGCGTATTCCTAAGTAGTTTTGGGATGTAGTGTTCGATGGTCGAATGTTAAAGAACTTGAGGATGTTGTATGCAAAAGAAAACGACAATTGAATTGACCAAAGGGCGGATTGTTGAGTTGATCGGCGAGCCCGACTTACTACGCCAAATATTCCTTTGCAATATATTTTTTGGGACTATAAATTAACTTTCAAAGATTAATCTTTGGAACTTTTGCCATAATCATTGAATCAATTTTTAGAATTTTTAGTTTGAACTCTTAGCATTGAGATTAATTTTTTCCTTAGCTTTAAAGATCTGATAATTTTTTTAAATTTTTGAGAAATTGCAGGTGGGACTTTAAGATTCTTCAACATGGACCTTGGTGAAGACGAAACTAAACTTACATAGTTGTTGGAAACACAAATTGGTAAGAATATCTATCTTTTTATGATATTTAGCTGAAAAGTCAATGCTCAGGGTGTGATTATCTGATTATGTGTTGATTCAGATTTTGGGTTTTGCAAATTGTTAGTGTAAATCCTTTTTTAAATATATTTCATTCAATAATTGTGTTTTAATTTAAAGGGCTGTTTTTATGTTTTTCGCTTGCTTGAGAGAGGTTTAAAACCAAGATTACAGAACTGATGATTTTTCCATATTGGGTTTTAATGGTTCAGCTCGAGAGAGTGAATACTAAGATATTTCCACTCATTCAACTTGAGAAAGTGAACAGTATAGAGCCAAGGTTGTTCTTATTTGTATGTTGATTGGTACTCCATAGAAACCGACTTGATTCTGGGTAAATTGTTCAAGAAAAAGTTCATCCCCACTAAAGCGTAGCTTATTCATTGATTTACAATTATTTACTAACAATTGTAATTACACATTTCTCTATTTTATCCTAATGTCAAATCACATCCCAAGAAACCGTCCCATTATTTGTTAACTCATGTTATTTGTTTTTGTTATTGTTGATAGTTAAAACCAAAACACCCTATTATTTGACATAGGTGTCACCCCCAGATTTACATTATTTTGCTAATCATATATGTATTTTCCTATGATTGGTTAGAACATATTCAAACTTATTTTATTATTTTTAAACTCGTACCACTCCCTCTGGTATTTGATCCTAACTCATTTAGTTGAGTTATATTACTGAGTAACAATCGTTGAAACTTACAATTGGATTCAGTGTAATGATATGTGAAATCAAAAGTCAAAAATCATCCAAGAAATCATAATGCTTTACAAAAGTAATTGCCTAAAAAGAGTTAAAACTCTTTTAAAAGAATGGGACAATTTTAAGTTTAAATCATAGAAGAAGATCTAAAAATTAGTACTACTCTAAGTCATTCATTTTATACTCTCTTCACAAAAACATCAAAATTTTACTCATAGATTCTTGTATATCAATTTTCTGATTTATAAAACATGCATTATTTTTATTTTTATTAATGTATGAAATTTTCATATTCTTTGATACTAATAATGCATCGCACCAATATATAATAGGAGGTTTAACACTACATTCACTATATCAAAATAAGTGAATAATGGAATATAATAATAATAATTATTAATTTTAAAATTAGACTATTAAAAAGTTATTCGCGCAACGCGCGGGTACGAATACTAGTGAATATTTTAATCTATCAAATTGAGTATTGCATGCACATATACCGAACAATATATAGAGTGATAAATGACTAATAGATGAATAACCATTCAATAGTAAGAAGACAACTATATCAAACGACAAACATTTTAAATAATAATAAAGACATAATTCTTTAAACAGTAAGAATTTTATGATCATTCTATATTTCAATATATGTACTTGTACGAAATTTCTAATATTCGAATACTAAGAAATATTGGTTCATAATCTTTATAAGGTCATGGATGTTATCACCCAGTCCGTCGTGATTTCTACATACACTTATAACTTCGTGAGAGAACCACTTCTACAATCCAACTAAAGCAGCTAATCAAAAACTAAGACATTTAAATTTATGAAGCAAGAAAAATATGTATTTTAAGATCAATTACTAAATAAAGACCTCATAACTAACTAAGAATGTGAAATATAAACCTGGAATCTGAATGTCAATGTACCAAAACTGTTATGATATGCTTGTATAACAAGCGATTACTAACGAACAATCAACTAACTAATGCAACGACTAGATTTGATAATGGTGGACGTAGACTAAAGGTGATCCCATGGCAACCCGAATGAAATGACTCATCCTTTAATTAATCAACAATTAGTGATCTCTTAAGAGAGGTCTGTCAAGAGTCAAGTGAAGATGCCTTGTACTAAACCATAATAACAACAAGTGCAGAATTAGTACACATCCACAATGTACTGGTAGGATCACGCGACTTCCCACTAGAGTAAGAGAAACTAGTCAAACAACATTATAATATCATGCTTATACATGAACATATTTAATATCATTGTAAAGAATTATCATCAAATTGCACATGCTTCATCACATAGTTGGCCCTCTCAAATGACTCAAACCCAAAAAATTAGCTTGCAGGAGCATGGATATATAATCAAACTAACTATTAGCTTGTCAAAAAGGGGCACTTCGATCCAATTGTTATCAATTCGAAAGGTGGAAATCGGATTCAAACTGTTAGCAGTCTTGAATGTAGCAACCAGATCCCAATTAGACATCACAAGAACACATAAAGATCACATGTTTACGTCCCGATTTCATATTCCTATCCATGATAAATATTGCAACATGCATACTTATACAAGTATCAACATGAATTGACAAAAAATATATATCACACAATCATAGAATCACAATCATCTCCTAAGTCGAAACAATCCTGAAATCGTAAGAAAGTTGATCATTCCCCTTACGGATTCGTTCCACTTTTTCATGCACTACAAACAATCAGAAATATACAAGAATCTATAATTAATCATTAATTATCTCAAATTCTAACAATTTCATGACCCTAGGTAAAACCCATGACCTAACTAGCCCAACTAGGGTTATTTCCACCATAGGATTCATCAAGAAACCTTGGTGGAAAAAAAGTTGAAATCTCCCAAGGGTCGATCTTTAGTTGTAAGAGTCAAAAAGTTCCAAATAAGATCGTTTAGGATGTTTATTCATGATATAAATTACCATTGTCCTGCTACAATAGAAATTATACCGCTGCAGCGACGTCACGACAGCGGACAAACCCCACTGCAGTGACACAAATTAGACTACTTAGCTCCCAAAGAAAAATCAAGATTTTACTACTTTTTACAACCGTTTTTTCCGCTATATCAGCATGCATCGTGCTGCACTGGCATTATGCCTCTTAAGCGTCAATTTTATAGAACCGAAAGATTCGTAGGTGAGTTCAATTCCCCTCTTTACAACAGACTCTCAACCCAATTAGCTCATAAAAATACCCTTAACTCTAGAATAAGTTCGTGGAGATCTATTATCCAAATTCCATCTTGTAAAGTCATACGGGTTCCTTAACGAGTTGGTTAATCGATATTCACATTTCTAAAAACGACATGATGACTATGATTTTACACAAAGTTGAACAAGGTTGGGAAAATTCTTATACTATTAAAAAGTTATTCCAACCCCAATTTTGTCTCGTTGGCATTTATATAACTACGAAACCTGTCCATTACAATAGATACAAATTTATTTATTGCTCTTCCCCGATTGATCAACATAGAAAAAGTAGGCTAAAAATGAATAATGCAGTACCTAATTCGAGGAACAATTAGGGACACTTTTATCACATGTCCTTATCGTTCTGCCAAGTAGCTTCCTCGATTGGTCGATGCTTCCATTGAACCTTTAGAGACTTAATCTCTTTGGTCCTCAACTTAGGAACAACGCGACCAAGAATATAAATTGTTTCCTCCTCATATTGGAAATCTTTCTCAAGAACTTTTGATTCCAACTTCATGATATAGTCAATGTCCTCATGATATCTCTTTAACATAGAAATATGAAATACAAGATGTACACCAAACAAGTTATGAGGCAGCGCATATTTATACGTACAGGTCCTACATGTTCTAGAATCTCAAAAGGAACAATATATCACTGACTCAACTTACCCCTCTATCGGTGATACCTTGAGGAGAACAATCTCACATGTTTGAAACTCCATGTCTACCACCTTGTGGTCGGCATACTTCTTTTGTATACAATGGGTGACTAAGAGTTTAGCTTTAATGTTCCGCACTTTGTCTTATATTGAGCATCCTTCACTAAGTCCATCCCGAAAGGTTTCACATATTCGGACTCAAACAAATCCATGGGTTATCTATATCTTCTCCAATATAACGCATCAAATGGTGTCATAGAAATGCTTGAGTGATACCTATTATTATAAGAGAACTCACATAGTAGTAAAAACTTATCTCAATTCCATCTAAAGTTAAAAAAAAAAGATAATAACATGTCTTCGAACACTTGAATAGTGTTTTTTTATTGCCCATCTGCCTGGGATGAAAGCTTCTACTAAAGGTGAGTTGCATGCCCAATTCATACTGCACCTTGTTTCTTAACTTGGAGATGGAAAGGGTACTACGATTTGAAATGACAGAAAGGTGCACCCAATGAAGGTCACTATCTCCTTCACATGGATTTTAACTACCTATTTCGCATCCTAATCTATCTGTACCAAAATAAAATAGGCTGACTTAGTTAATCTATCAACCACAACCCAAATCAAATCAAACTTCCCCAAGGTCTTGGGGAGACCAACAAAAAAATCCATGCTTATCCTTTTCTACTTCCACTCCGGAATTTGTATTCTTTGAAGTAAAACCGCATTCCTTTGATGTTCATACTTCAGTTGTTGACAATTTTTGAACATCACTAGGAACTTCATGACGTATTGCCTCATACCTGGCAACAAATAAAGTCATTTATGATCTCAACCATCTTAATAACACACGGAGGAATGGAATAACGTGAACCATGAGACTCCACAACAATTTTCGAATCAAGTCGTTAACTCTTGGAACACAACTCCTACCCTTAGGGTTTAGTATCCCATTCCCATAAAGAGAGGTCTTTTGGGACTTACCCGTTTTTATGTTCGTTTTATGCTTCTAAAAATTTGTATCCTCATATTGTTTCGTCTTGATATCATCCATGAACATGGACATAACTTCAATACTAACTCACACCTCCCTTTTTAGAGATGCCCAATTGCATGAACTTAGATTTTAAGGCATGAATGTCATTGGACAATGGTCGCTTGGATACAAGCAAGTAAGCTAAACTACCCATACTTACCCGCTTTTCTACTCAAAGCGTCTTCCACAATATTTGGCTTACCCGAATGGTATTGGATGGTCACATTAAAATCCTTGAGTAACTCCATCGATCTTTTGTGTTTCAAACTAAAACATTTTTGACTGAAAACATGTTGCAATGTAAGATGATCAGTTAATAACTAATAATTAACGCCATGAAGATAATGTCGCCGAATCTTAAGAGCGACACCACAACAACTAACACCAAATCACTGGTGTTATAATTTCTCTCATGCACCTTCAATAAATGTAAGTCTTTACCTATGACATTTTTATTTTGCATTAACATAACACCTAAAAAATAATGTAAAGCATTACAATAATAAATGAATTCCTTATCCTCAATCGGTAACGCTAGGATTGGAACAATGGTAATAAAAAGTCTTAAGCTGATGAAAGCTCAGCTCACATATTTTAGTGCATTCAAACGGTACCTTCTTTTTAGTAAGAATTGTCAAGTAAATAGTTTTCACATCCTCATAGCCCACGCTAGAAGATAAGACACTCTCGGAGTGAAACACGGAGTACTTGACCTCTAGGAGGTCTTGTACAAGTCCTTTGGAATCTTTCATTGCATACATGAATAACAAGTATTGCGGAATCATAACATTTCACACGAAATATCGCAAAACGTATTTCATATTAAAATCATAATAAAATACTAAATATCAACATATTCCTATCCTAGACTCAATAATACTTGGGCCACGACCCATATAATAGAAATATAGAATTACTTAGTCTATTACAATACTTTAAATAAAAAAAAGTCTAAAGATAGATATGCCCCTCTAGTCAAGTGAGGACATACTTTAACTTTGCTCGAATGAGTCCTACACTCAAATTTTTCCTTGAAGACACCTCTCACCTTCCACACACCTTGGGTATAATAAAATCTATAGAATGAGTACAATGCATGTACTCTGTATGACATAGTAAAAAAATGATGAGAAACATGTTTTTTTTTTATTAATAAATCATATTCTAAGAACAAGAATAACATTTAAACACTAAACACCACATAGAGACTATTTTCCAAACCTTACTCAATTTATATGAAATTATATAACCTTACAGTATCGTTAGAGTGAAGCACTGTAACTTCATCAAATGAAACTCACACATAACAATATAACATCAAGAATATACTAAAACACATAAACATAAAATCCTCCTATAAAAGGTAATTCTATGTCTCACTTGACTTAGTTATGAAGCGACAAATCATACAATCCCTTTACACACACCTAAGAGATCCTTTAGACTATATAATATAAGATCATTCCCACTTCATTAATTTATATTTTCTATCAAGACTTATTCTTAACATATCCCTTGGTAATACATGAAGATGCCATTCTTATGCATCCTTCACACCATTATTAGGCAATCCTTAAAGTCACTCTAACTAAATACTTATTCATTAACTTGCTTTCTACCTTAAGTCAGTATCTTCATTAGTTAACTTAAGATACGTTCAACATTAAAGGACATTCAAGTATTAGTCTTTGATATGATCTAGGGAATCACACACTATCATCTTCAAAGCCTTATCGTGCAATTTCTAGATAGTGTGCCATACCACCACCTAAACTTTATAGAACTTCTCCAATACTAGTAGGCATCACATATTATGAGAATAGATAATAACCGACATAGAGAATACTAGTTATGTATGAAATCCAAAGTCATGCATCTACTCTGATGAAGGTTTTTCTAGTTGCCAATGGTAGAACGAGGACACATACCATGTTGGCTCATGGTGTAGGAATATCAAGGGTTTCCTTGATCTCTAATGTCATCTTATATAGACAAACTTCCCAAGTATACTCTCTTGGTGCTAGCCTATGTTCTCATAGAATATTTAAATAAAGAAGCATATGAAGAGTTTCCTTATATAGTTCATAACCCAATTACATTACACCTTACAAAAGATGGTCCTCTAAGGCTACCTACAATGGTAAAGAGGATAGCTCTTTGATTTTCCTAAAGATGATTTCATTCCTGTCTATATAATGAACCCTAAGTCAACCATTCACACAAGAAGGGTACCATTATGACTTTCAACTTTAAGGATATCATAATCGTCAAACTAGGTGAAGGTTCCACATAAAGGACCTTCTTAACTATGTTAAAGGTCATGTGTCAATGACACATGGAAGATTAAAAAGGTTTGGAATACTAATTCAAGAATTTATATTCACATTCTACATGTTTCATGCAAGGGACACAAGTCTACCAAAACGAGACATACACATACTTCACATATAACATATTATTCATAAAGCACATAGGTATACCTAGTGTTTTTTAAAGATCACCATAGTCAGTACTGTTTAATCAATCTATGTTATCACAAGCCTTATATAATCTATCAAGAATTATAATACTTAAACATCAACAAAACACATAGTGACTTCATTATAGCCTACTAGAGACATATACGTCGTCAAGACATTCATACTACCCACATATTCAAGTTATAGCATGACAATAAGATAATTCATGAAGTATTGCCGACAAGGCAATATTTATTCACAATTCATAAAGTAATGTCGACAAGGCCACATTATTCACAAGTATAGCACATAAGAAACACCACCATAAGCAGACCATAACCAAACATCATTACAATATAAGGACAATACTACACAATATAGAGAAAGTTAAGTCAACATACCATAATCTAATTCTAACAACTTTAATCAATATCCAATTCATCGAATACAAAATACAAAGCCTCGTACCAATAGCCATAGTTTACAATTCAACCCAACAATTAAAATATACAATAAATCAAATATAATGCAACATGAATAGATTAATTTAGGTCACCCTAATTACAACTCATACATGATTCTATTATAATTTAATTGCCTTGATCAAGCTGCATAAGAGTTCAATAACATAATGACATAAATCACCCACAAAATAGTCACAACTAGGGTTTCATGAACTGCATAAGTTCAAACAGGTTTTAGGTTAAGATCATCAAATTAGCATCAATTAAATCAATATATAATTATTCAATGTATTTTATGCAAGAAACCTTGTCTAGATATAAAAATAGGACAATTTCATCTTTTATAGAATTTGGAAATAAGTTTGATCTTTGGCTCCTTTAAGAAAAGAGATTCAGGATGATAGACAGACTTTAATTGATGCTAGACAAGGAATTTGATGAATAACTCATGAGAAATCACCAAGAATCTTCCATCCAAACTCTATCTTGAGTTTAGGCTCCAATGGTATTCTAGAGAGTTCTATAGGGATTTGGTGGGTTTGATTTTGAAAAGTGAATTCATCTTTGTGTTTAAGACTTGTAAACCCACTTAAAATACCTTTAATATACCTACAGAACCGTCCAAATAGTTTTGTTAATGCTAGGTGAATGACCCAATTACCCCTTGCATTAGCCGAGAGAGTTGAAGAAATTGAAGATGGCAACGACGGCCACCTCTCCTACGCCCCGTAGCCCAACCAGAGGACCCTCATGCTTGTCCGCGGTTTGGATCAGAGTCTGGAATTTTGGAAGATTAATATCCCTAGTCTATGTGTTTACCAACTCCCTCCACCTACGGGGCATCAACCAGCCTACTAGGCGTCGTATGCCATGCATAGGTGAGGTAGTTCTCGACAGCCTTAACTGTCCTTGGGGAGTTTTTCCTGGACATTTTAAACTCCAATAGGATTGTACACTTGCTTAAGACTTATCAAATCAATTTCATTTAAAATGAACACGTAAAACTTGACAAAAAACACTGACACAAAACCTTTTTCAAGGCAAACCTTTAGAACATAATGAACGTTTGAACTCCGAACTTTATGAAACATTAGAAACTGCCTTTTAACCTCATTGTTAACCAAATTAGGACCTGAAATCATAAATACACAAGTGTTAGTCTCTAGTCACCCTTTGTTGGTTGAGAGGCGTTACCATAGTAATTGAAGCAGAATTCTTAACAAACCGACTATAATAAATAGAAAGTCCCATCAAAATTCTAACTTCTATCGCCAAACAAGGTCGTACCCAATTTTTAACAGGTTCATTCTCTTTGGGGATCTACCCTTATTTATTATGTTGACACAACATGCTAAAAAAATGCAACCGATTTAAAATACAATTAGCACTTCAAAGTTTGGCATAAAACTTCATCTTTTATAAAACACCAAAAATAGTACGAAGATGGTTAGCAATCTCTTCTCCACTTCTTGAATAAACCAAAATATCGTCAATAAAGACTATCACAAAAAAATTAATAAATGGCTTCAAAACCCCATTCATCAAGCTCATAAAGGTTGCAGGTGCATTAGTCATCCCAAACAATATAACTAAAAATTAATAGTTCCCATAATTTTTTATTGATGATACCCGGATCTTAAATTAATCTTAGGGAATAACTATAAACCTTGCATTTGATAAAAAAAATTCATTTATTCTACGAAAAGGGTACCTATTTCGAATGGCGACTATGTTCAATTTTAAGTAATCCATACACATCCTCATGCTACCATCTTTCTTCTTAACGAATAAGATTGGATCATCCCATGGGGAAGAACTAAGACGAATAAGTACCATATCAATGGTTTCTTGGATTTGATCCTTAAGCTCTCTCAAATCTGTCAGAGCCATGCAATGCATTGTAATTGAAATAGGGCAAGTACCAGGCTATTTGTAAATACAAACATCTCCGTCTCTATGTTACCTGAGAAATGTTTATATGAATGAACTATTTTTTCACGAAAAGAAGACATGTGATAAGAAATCCAGTGTTTAACTAATATTTCAAAAAGCGATCTTGAAACTGTTTCGACTTTTAATCAGAGAAATACGATCAAACAATTTCCAATCATTGTCCTTGCAGATCGGATCATCAATACAATATACAAATTGAAACTCCAGATATTTGAGATCTTTCTCTTTGAAGAAAATCTTGATTCCAGCGATGGCTTCATTAGATATATTACAACTAGAAGCCCTCTTTTTCGGTTGATAAAGATCTCTTTATTCTTAATATGAACAGAAAACCGAACGTTAATATATTCCAAAACAATACACTTTTGTTACCACAAGACATATTGGAACCTGCCAATCATTTCATTGGACTGAAATTTTTAATAGCTACACTCAACGATATGATTCTTTTGAAAAATAAATATTTTCGTTCTGTATTAGACCTTTTACAAGAATAATTTGGATTAGCTTTGGCTCGTTTATAAAATGTGGTTCGGGGAACTATATGTGAAGAAATTTGGCATAAATTGATCCCAACAGCTCAAAATTTTGTAACCTCACCTCCATTAACAACTACTTATGAATCTTTCTTCGGTTTACACCTATTATCTCAAGTTTTGGCTCGAACTAATCCATTTACCCAAATAGTTCATCGGATAAAAGTAAGTTAATTAGGCCTTGAAGGACTGACAGGCTGCACTCCTAGTTTTCGGATACGAGATATCAATTCTTTTCACTATAGACGTATTTGTCAAATTGAAATATCTGAATTATGTTTATGTCTGGTTTTGGATATAGGAGAAAAAATTCAGCACAATAATTTTAAAGGAGCTAAACCTTAAATAAACATATCCCTAGATTTCTCTCCAACAAGATGTGGTTTTCTTTTACGACCAATCAACCAAAGTGAACTTGTTTCTTTGGAAATTATGCATAATTTACTTCAGTAAAATGGTCAATAAAGGTAAAATTTGATTAAGCAACATGATGTTCAGCTTTAAGGCATATGCCTTTAATAACTCCCATCCGCTTTTATAGAGAACGCCTATCTGACATGGCCAGATTCGCAAATTCTCGAACATTGAATCAAAATTTAGAAAATAGGGCTAGAGGGGACCATCATTCATAATCCAATAAGTAAATCTTGATAGAAAGTATTGAAGAGATAAAAACTCACATTATTAGTTGAGATTAATTTCTTATTGTTTCTAATTTTTGAGTGAGAAGTTAAACATAACTTGCCTCATAATTAAGCTTTTGGTTTGACAGTTGTTTTTCTTATTATAATATCGTTTATCCTATCTTCTTTCCCTTAATTTCTATAGCATGAATTGTGGTTGTAATTGGTAATTTAAGTTGGGGATTGTGCTAAATATAGGCAATTCTATTTGATCTTTGATTTGTCATACTATTGCATTTGTATTTGATTGCATTCCTCACATTCATGAATTGGGTTTAATCTATTATACATATTTCAATTTAATAATAAGAGTGCCAGTTCAATTCTATCGTCATAGCCTTTTGGGTTTCTTGAAAAGAGAATCCATGGAGTGGAAGATGTGATTGCTAATCCCGTTCTAGCTTTAATTTTTTGTTTTTAGATTAAATGGAGAAAATCTAAGGTTTCGTTGTTAGGTGAAAGGCTTGCTTGAAAGAGATGTGTAAGTTAAGGTAGTGGGTTGTTTTTTTGAATTACATTATTAAGAAGTAAAGTACATGTCATGAAATTCTTTTTTTAGAATGAAAGGACATTATGATTTACCTATTATCACCTAACTACCGATGAGTGATTGAGTATATGTTGTGATTACAATGAATCGTTTAATAAGTTTTGAAGCAGGAATTTTTCAATTCCCGATTAGCGTTTTCTTAATTTATTCTTTGCCCAACATCCCCGTTTTTCCTACTAAACAATTCTCCTAATTTGACAATTGTATATATATTTTTGTGTTTAAATTCAAGCTTTTTAGCTATAAGTTATTTATCATTTCAATCGCAAACAAGTTGTTCACTGTATTATTCGGCCCGTGAACGTAGTTTGATATTTTTATTGATGATGACCACCTACTATTTTGATTGGTTTGTAGGAGTAATTTGAGAAGTATAAGTAACAACTCCTTTTTTGGGGAATAATTAGGCGTATTGAATTGATTTTGGATTTCTAAAGTACTTGTTTCTATCTATATTGTGAATAAGGTTCTTTATTTTATTTTGTTTTGTTTCATTGGATAATTGTGATCATTAAATATTCGTGATAAGTATTTCCCTACACCAACACTTTAAGAACCCACAAGTACACCCTAGAAGTTATAGTTTCTTTTGAGTCTCCACACGGCATATTAGACTCCAAAAATTCTCACTTAAGCCACTTATATCAATGATCACATAATATACAATCTAAAATGAGTATGAATTTTAAATCTTTCTTGACACATGAACGAATATTTCATCAATATGCAAGCGGAAGAGTTTTTTTTTTTAACTTAAACCTTTACAATTTCTCATTAAACCATCTATAGTTTGTAATATACAAAATTTTTTACTAGGCCCATACAACATATAAAATAAATACTTAAGACATAAAAAAGATCATGTGGGTATTCTTGTCGAATCGATGAGGACTCACAAATACTTAATCTTCAACCCTTAGAAATCTTTCCATCCTCCATGGCATATCAAGACTTCCAATTCCTACACTTTTGTCAAAAAGAAAAAATATGAGGTTAGCACATTGAATGCACTAAGTGTGGAAACCATGAAAAAGGGACATTTAGTATAGTAACATACATTCATGATATCTTGATATAAAACCTTCATTAAATAGTTTAAGAGACACAAAAAAAGTTAATAATCATATAAAAGATATCTTCACGTAACATCCTACACATAAGTATATTCACATGAACCCCCTAATAATGGTTATACTAAGACTCACCTCAGAAAGATACGAAGAGGCCGTCTATACAACCACTTTACACACACCTAGATGATCGTGAAGACTACCTAAAGTAAGCTATTCAAATACATCACATATCACATCAATTCACATTAACATGAGACCCTCCTACGAAAGGGGATCTAAGGCTTACTAGATAAAATTATGAAGCTACCACCCATATAATCCTTTTACATACACCAACAAGATTCTAAAGATTACTTGAGATAATATTATTCGCATTTCATACATTCAACTCCATACCTCGAATTACTCTAAGACTTACATAAGAAAGACATTAAGAGAATGCATATACACCCTCTCCTAGCCTACCTAAGCAATCCTCAAAGCTACTCAAGATAAGTATCTTTTCATTAAGTTGTATTTATACATGGTGATTAAGTTTATTTAACCATTTGCTAGACACTCAACACTAAAGGATATTAACATAATGGTCTTGGAAAAAATCTATTGGCTCACATACAAACATCTTCAAAGACTAATAGTGAAATGACTACAAAGTGTCCCAATAAACTACCTCAACTTCACTGTAATCATCAACAAGTAGCATGTATCCCATATAATGAGAATAGGCAATAACCAACATAGACCATGGTAGTTAATCATGGAATCCAAGGTCAAACCCCACTCCGATGGTGGGTGTTCTACTCGTCAATGGTAGAATGAGGATACATCCTATGTAGGCACATAATTAAGGAATATCGAGGGTTTCTTTATTCACTAATGACATATTATTTCAGGGAACTCCCCATTCATACACACTCATTTCTAGACTTTTTTATCATTGAGTAATTCAATAATGGAGCATATGTAAAGGTACCATATCTTGTTCATAACCCAATCACATTATACCTTACTAAAGAGGGTCCACTAAAGTTACCTACATTAGTTAAGAGGATAACTCAATGACTTTCCTAAGGATAATTTCATGTTATTCCAACCAATCAACTCTCATACCACCATTCACACAAGAAGGATATTAATACAATTTTCAACTTCAACGTTATCATAATCTTTTTTCTAGAATTTTCCCCATAACGGAACTTATTAATTATATTCAAGGTCACATGTAAATCACATATACAAGACTAAGGAGATTTAGCATACTAGGTCAATAATCCATATTCAGATCTTATGTTTATCAAGTAAGGGACATATGTGTACTACAATAAGACACATACATATTACACCATTTCAGATATAGTATATTATTCAAGTAGCACATAGGGTAAACTAAACATACTAAAAAGTCACCCTACACACTTCCATGAAATGATCGACATAAGTCATCAAAAGTCTAATATAGTAAGCTAGGATGATTAAAACTTCACCTTCAATTATTTGCAAAAAGGCATCACTATAGCCTATCATGATCACATATAATTACATATAAAAACACGTTGTTTGACTTCAATAATATACACAAGTCATCAAAACAATTAAAATGATCACATGCCCAATTTATACATGATAATAACATAGTTCACAAAGTAATGTGGACGAGGCCACATTGTTTCTTAATTCATAAGTAATGCCGACAAGGCCACAATATCCAAAAATTATATCACATAAGCACCGCCACCATAAGTGAACCATGGATATCATTTTTATAATATAAGAGCTATACTACATAATATCAACAGGGTTAGGGAAGCATATGACAAAATCAATCTCAAACCTTCAATACATAGCTAAATCAACCTACTGAATACTCCAAGGCCCCTACTAATAGCCATGATAACCAATTCAATTCTATTAACGCAATATACAATGAATGAAAGAATATGAAATACTCATATAATAAAATTAAGGGAGAATATAAATCACATAATTGTGATCTATACATAAATCAAGAGCCCATAAAAATCTTCACATGAATTCATTACTATTTAGCCATAATCAATTCAACCATGCTAATGCAAATTATAGAGATTTTAAAACGTCAACCGCTCATAGGTATTTTAATTGAAACACATCAATTATATCATATCTTAATCTTTCAAAATGTTTCGTTTTAAAACCCAAGAATTTGAGTAGAAATTGGACTTTTCATGTTTTTAAAATCATTGAATATTATCATTGAAATTGACTCTAAGGTGATATGAATTCTTAGATGAAGAAAGACCATACTTTTTAGAGGATTCTAAAGATAATTAAAAAAGAAACTCTGTTGAATATTCATCATCAAGCTCCATCATCACCTTAAGCCCTTATGGTGGTTTTTGGAGAAACTTTTGGAGGAAAAGGGTTTGATGAAGGTTCTAGTGTCTAAATGAAAGTTCAATTACTTATATACTCTTAAATTTCCCAAATACATTTAAATAAACCATCTTTCGATTTTATATGACTTGGGGTGAATTTCCCAAAACACCCAAAGCCTGAAAAGTGAAGTAGGAAGATTGTAGTGCCCACTTACAGTTGCCGAACGACGGACGGTCGCCTGAGTTATGCAACATAAAAGGGTTCCATCATTTGGGTATTCACCTTAAAACCTGCAAGAAATTGAGAACTTTCAGTCTTAATAAACTTCCAAAGTCAACGGGCTGTCCTTTCATGGTATGGCCGTCCATTGAGGTTGTTGTTTGGACACTGATAAGTCGTTCTTTCGTGTGTAGGTATTAGTAACATATCTAATCAAATTCAATAGAAACGAACACGTAAATCATGCTAAGTCACACATAACTACATAAATACGTCTAAACGCTACGTTTCGAAAGTCTTAGCCATTTATCTTCCAAAGTTTAGAAAACTTAACATGATGCCGTTAAACACTATTATTAACCATATAAGGACCTCAAAAACTCATGAAACACACGCAAGCACATTCAATCACATAAGTAATAGTCGTCGAACATCTTGGTCGTCCTTTAATGTTTGACTTAAAACTTTACTGAATTGACTTTAAATATCAAAAACACATTAATCCAGTTATTTATAATCCATAAGGGCTTTGAAGAATATCTATATAATCCTTGTTAATTTAAGGGTCATTGAAAACATTTTTCCTTGTAATGAAACAAATATAATAAATCAATTGAGGCTTAGAGTCCTTGATGGAAAATTTATTTAGGGCATGAATAACCTACACCTGCCCTTTTCTATGAGAAGTTATCAAAAAGTGCACCTATATCGTTTCTATGACATGGTTGACTTTGAATTTAGTCTTTCTACTCTTTGAGATAACGTGAGAATAATTATGTGGGTGAATACTTTTCATTGTCAAAAGGCCAAAGAGAGAAAAGAAGGTCTCACCACAGGAACCTTTGTTAGTGTGATGAGACGATCCAACTCATTTTCGGGATTAAATTTTGTGACGTCAATGCAAGAGAAAATATTGAGGTGGATATATAAGATATCTTTATATTGTGCAACAATTTCAAAGAAATAGAAATCCAAGAAGCCTAAATAAATAACATGATACTAGCATTACAAGAAAAAGCCAAAAAGATATTAAAAGACATCTTTTTTTCAAATGAAATTGATGGTTTCACACTATTGAAGGTCAACAATACTGAAAGGCGATGTTCAGGTGTCTTAACAACCCTCTCAATCCCGGGGCTTGCTAACTGTTCAAAAATTGAAGAATTATACTCCCTCCATCCCATTTTATATTTCATCCCTTTCTATAAATTGTTGGACAATAATATTTATCTGTTTAAAAAATTCATGCATATATTATAATATTTTTCCTATTACACCCTTGTTAGAGTAGTTAACTAATATTTAAAATGTACTCACCATTTTTTACAAAGTTGATTTAAGAAAACATTACAGAAGGGTAAAACGGTAAAGTTACAACATTTCTTCATGAAATTGCAATGAAAAAAAAGTTACATATAAAATTGTACAAAGGTTGTATAAAATTGAATAAATAGATACGAGTTTTTAAAGTTAAGAGAGGTGGTGAAATGTTTGATTCTCTATTATTCTCTCCATGATCTTCGTAGTAAATATGATCTAAAGATGGGGAGACATTTCATTTTCTCAAAAGTTGAAAAAATGATGATGAATACGCCATGGCACTGCGATATTAAATTATGCCTTTCAAATTCGAAACAAAGGTTGTTCCCCTTTGTATGTTCTTTTGCCTAGCTCCTAAACGAATTCATAGGATGGGAATGTTGTGCTGGTAGATTTAGAAATGAATGATGTGTTTACATTAAATGTGAATATGTTTATGTGAGCGAAATTACGATGATGATAATCAAATTGTGATCGGAAAAAAAGAGGTGTGTGTGTGTGTGCACGTTGGCAGTGTGCTTGGCCACTGTTTTGGGGTCGTTTAAGACATTTATATCTTGGGTATTTTATGTGTGAAATGTGTATACAATGTGATTCTCATTGTACTTAAATATGGTTAGTTGAACAAAAATCTTTTAGCCAAATAATCTTATGATAGATGTTACTAATGATTAGTTGAAGAATGACATAATTTTTGCAGATCTGTGCACTCTACAATGAGGCTAAAATAAGGGTTTGAAAAGGGAAAATAAAATAAGTGAGGTCAATGGGAATTGAACCATAAACATCACATGTTAACAAGGCTGAAAAAGAAGGAAAAAAACATGAAAGGGCTAAGGGGAATCGAATCCCTAAGATACTGGTTTGGCAAGACATGAGAAAGGAAAATGGGGCAGGGGGTTTCGAACCTGGTTAACAGGAATTCGCCACAAAGAAAATGATATGGGGCTGGGGGGAATAGAACTCGGGAACTAGGGGAGAAAGAGGAGGAAAATAAACCAAACAAATAAGTGGGAGGCGTGTGATTCGAAGCCATGACCTCTAGGCAGCGAGTGAAGGAGAAAAAATTAAAGAAAAGGGAATGGGAGGCGTAGGTATCAAACCCACGACCTCAAGGCTTAAGAGAAGAGGCGAAATTAACTAAGAAATAAAGTGAACCTGCGGGGGTTTCATCTCACAACCTCACTGCCACTCGCCCAATTTAATTAAAATAAAGTTACAGAGGTTGTGGGGTTTCGAACCCACCACCTCACAGCCTCGGCGAAATTAAAATTAAAATAAGGAGTCTGTGGGGGTTCGAACCCACGACCTCCCTATGTAAGAAAAATTAATACAAAAATACAAGAGGCTGTGGGAGTTTGATCCCACAACATCTTTGTTTAGGCGAGAATGGGCAACATCAGGCTAATGAAAATAAAGAGGGGTTTTGGGGGTTTGAACCCACAACCCTTCGGCCAACCTAAGAGTAAAATTAAGTAGACAATTTATCCTTCGATGTTAATGTTGGGATTTAATTAAGATTCCTAATTATATGAATATTACAAATATAATCAATGAAAAATATAAATGATATCCAAATGACTCAAACTTGGATTTCCTTGCCAAATCTTCCGTATTGATACATAAGTCATACGTTTATAAAATATCCAATAATAATGACACCTACTTAGATCAAAATATTGATCTTGGCATATTTACAAGATACATAAGTCTTGTATGACATAATCTGAGGAAATTAAGATTCACTTAACGATCTATGAATGAAGCCCCATGGCTTGTACGTATAGACACATAAGTCTAACATACGTTCAAAAGTAAGTGAACCTAAAATGTATGTAATGATATGATGAACCCTAGGAGGTTTAAGTATGAGTGTAAGATACACTAAGTGGCCATGTGCATTTGCATATGATCAGATGACAATGAAATGGTTAAATGAACATTCACGTAATAAGAGGTGATAAACTATGAAAAGTAAAGGTTCTAATGATGAAGAATGTGGTGACAACATGACATGAGGCAAATGTAAATTATGAGATTAGTCTCAAATGCGCCCAAGTAAATGTCACCAATACGAACTGACCAATGAGAGTGTAAAATAACGAATAGACTAGTCCCTATGAACACTCTAAAGAAAGTATTGAGCTTAACAAACTTAATACTAATGATGAGATGAGAAATCATCTAATGAGTTGTGATGTCCTCATACTTGAAACCAAATTCCATGACGTATGACATGAATGTAATGGAACTTTTTATTGAGCACCGAAAGGCTAGCTATGAGCGGTATGTCCTTCTTTCGGGAAGCGTGGTGGTTCACACAACATTCATGAGATCAGACTCTCTGACATGCTGGGTATGGGTCTCCTTATCTCTCCTAGTCTTCAAACCTATACCGTCAAAATAGTGATCTATTGTGGTTCTATTCCCATGTACGGTAGCATGTTTTGGGTCACTTTGTCCGCGGATTCCACCTTTTTTCAGTGTGGGGGAGACACTGGATTTCATGATGCTCACAGGACCTATGTCAGTTAAAATTAAAGTTCCCATGAATGAATGAGGCCAGCCTTAAATGATGCACATAATGAAAAGAAAGATACCAAAGGTGTTAGGATAGGATAATCAAAACGTGATCTAGACTTAGGTAATGACATTAGGTTATGCGTGATCATTGCAAGGCAAACCCGATTAAAGTCTTAAACTACACCATAGGTATAACCGGTGTTCACACTGTCATATGAATGAAATGAAATGAATTCGGTATTAACAAATGAAAAAGACTCTGTGTTTAATAATGAAGACTCCGTAGTTGAGGTCCCATATGTTGAGACCTCATTTTCGAAAGTCTAAATGTCAATCCATGATTCCAAGGTCTCATGGCATATGAATGAATAATATGAAATAAGCTATATGTTATATGTTATGTTTTATGGTATGTACTATATGAAGATGTTACGTGTTGTTTGCAATATGATATTTATGATGATGCATGTTACTCTCATGTCATGACCTTCCTACTCAAATTTGGAAAGTTCACTAACTAGCCTAATCTCGATTTGGAAAGTCTACTGACTTGACTTCAAAAATCACGTCTTTAGGAATGGGCTATTCATTCTCATGCATGTCCTTGGTGTGTGCTTGCATATACCCATACTTAGTACAACTATGTACTAACCCTATACATACACACTATTTTAGGTGCAAACACATGTGGGCGATAGAGGTACATGATAATTATTGCAGCTATTTGGATGTTTGCATTCATCCTGAGTTTGGTAGGTCCTCATGCTTTCGAGGATGCTACTGTATTAATTGTAGCATAGTTTTAGAGTTGAGCTAGAAGAGCATGTTCCACTAGCATTTCATTCTTGTTTTCATTTAGACATTGTATTGGTGCCATTTTTATCAATTATACAATTAATAATTATTGAACTATTTCTCTTAGTTGTTTATCTTATAATTTTAGAATATTGATGATGAACAATTATAAAATGTTAAGAATTTTTCAAAAGTATGTTAAAGAAAACAAAGTTTTAATTTTCTGCAAAAAATAACCTAGGTTTATTTTGAATAATGCATGTAGGCTTGTCTGCCACCTCTTAGAGGTTAAAGATGCTAGTCTCATCTGGGGTCTACACTCCGGTCGTGACACTTACTTATGAAAACATCGAGTTTGATGAAAGGTCACAAAATTGACTAATAATCTGATAAGAAAAGGTAAGAGTTTAATAACATAGTGGATACAAGACAAACAATCAAAATGTTCAAAATATAAGGTACAACTTCTTGTTATCTCACTTTTGTGTCTCAAATTGTTCTAAAACTCTTGGTATTTATTTTTCCAAGAAAAATTTGATATGTATCCTTAAGTCTTACTCTATTGAATTGTATAATTCAATTTGACCATTTGATTTTGCAATGATTGAATGTTTGGGTGGGGGAGGGGTTATTGTAGTGGTACTAACATCTCTAATTTTATCGAAGTGGTAAGGTTCTAAAAGTCTCATACTTCCCCATATAGTAGAGTCTCGTTTCATTGGTGGTGAGTGGTGACACATACGTGGTGATGGAGGAAATAGGACGATCGAGTTTCCCTTCTTCATCATTCTAAATTCGTGCCATAAAATTTAATAGTATAAGATCTCTCTTTTATGTTATCTAGTTCTGGCGAGTTTAATGCTTATCTGTGCTTTAAGGTTTGATGAGTATGTGTGAAGGTTAATTATTTTCAAGTTTTGATGATGTGTTTAACTTTATGGATATACATCAGATATATGTGAAATGAGATGATATTTGAAGATTTATGATATAATATAGTTAAAAGCATATAAGAACTTATTATTGTTAAAATGAATTTCTTTTGAAATGATGTTTTAATTTTTTTTATGGTAGCCTAATGATATGATTTGAGCTTGAATTGTTAGGGACTACCTATGGAAGCATGCTGACCTAGGAATATGTGTTCGAAAGTGTTCAATGTTTTCCTTTGTATATATGTGGTACTTTGTAGTTGCACAGTATAGATTGGACTCCTTGGTATAGACTTGGTCCTAGGTATAAAGATAGTATTCTTATCATGGTAGGGTGATGATATGAGTTTGATTGACCTAGAAGCTACTTTACTCTAAAGTAAAAGAAAATGAATAGTCATTATTGTCAAGTCTCTTCTATTGTTTCCCCTAATGTTGTATGACCATGGTGTCTATTGTATTTTTTAAAACCTTATGTGGTTAGGTCGTATGACCTAACATGATGATTGGGGATAATTAGAGTAGATGATATGGTTTAGAATAACCGTTGATGTCTCTTTGATGGGTTACTATAACTTGTAACTTGTATGTGATTAAACATGAAGGTTGCCAAGTGAAGATCCTCTTGAGGTTGGTATTAACTTGATCTTAATAGGGTTTAACCTATGTGGAGGATGGGGATGGAGTAGTGAGGTTGTAGATAATTGTACCTTGTCTTTTTATTCTATTGCTCTTAATTAGGTTAACCCTAAGTGGAGGATGGTGATGGAGTAGTATAATTGTCGATATATTTTACCTTGTCCTCCTATTATAACTTGAGCTTGCATCTAATAAAATTCTTAGTAATCTTATTCATAAGAGGAGTTTTGCATATTGTATGAATTTAATGACGTCTATATGTTTGGTATGTATGATTGAAACTACCTTAAGGATATTTTGAAGATTCCAATGTACTTGGAAAAGAATTTTTATCAAATACATGTTTTCTCATGTTGATTGTGCATCTTAATATGCTAGATGTACATTTGACTTCATGAAATAAGGCATGAATTTTGTTTTAGTAACATTTGATGTGTAATCTTTAGCCTTGTAATGAGAAATTGTGCCTTTTTAAAATGAAAAATGAAGATTCTCTTGGAAATTATATGACTTCTATGGTTTTGAAAGTATTATTGTTGGATCAGTCTTGAAAAGTAAGGACATGTTTTGGTAAGTATCCTTGTTTGTGACTATAAATTATGATACTTTCTCAATTTGTTACTTGCTCATGAAGGCTTGTTTCATGCTATAAATTAAAATGTGGTGAAATGATTTCCTATTGTTGTGATGTGGGGTGAGTCCCTACTTATGGTAGGTAGCAGACCCTCACCATTGCTATTACCATCCCTAATTCTCCCGAAAGGATCAATTGAAATCCTCAAATTGTTTATGCTACCCATACCCAATTCTCCATTCAAAATCACAAACTTTTTCCCCTAAAATATCTTCTCTATAAACATTTACTGAAGGTGAGGTTAAAGGTCATCTTTTATATGGGATTTAAATGGGTGCTTCACCAATATTTAGTGGGTTATTCATCTAAAAAATGAATGTTTATCCTTCATCTCTAGTTTATCTTTCATCCAGAGAGTCATGTTCAATGTTTGCAAAGATCTTGATCAAATCTATTCTTCTTGAATCTTTCCATGGATTCTTTATCAAAATTATTTCAAAAACAGAATATTAATGTTTTGATGATTATCTACTTATTTGTACTTGATTTTCAATCCAATTAAATGATGAACCCATGCTCTCTCATAGACTCAATTTTATTCTACGTATGGCATTGTGATCTTTATCTTATGTATATCGAATTGTGATTCAATTATTTTAATATGGTTATACTTACTATCTAGGATGTGTATTGATGATGAATTTTTCTGGAATAGTCCATGAGGGTCAAGTTTGATGATTTTGAATAAGGCTAGCCTATCATGTATTAACCTGTTATCTTGACGTTAGGATGGTTGTTGTGTGACTCAATCATGGTGAATAGTCTTATCTACTTCCTATATGGGAAATGTCATGATTAGTGGGTATTATTGATTCAACATGAATATATAACAATATAATTGGTAAAGATTGACTTAGGTTCTTCTAGCTTATAGACTTGATAGAGTAAGGTATATGTTGTGATGTATATTCTAGTGTGGATGAAGCATGATTAGCTATGATGTTCTATCTTGTTAGATACTCCCGTGAATGTATATTATTGGTAAAATATAATTGATGTAAAAGACTACGAAATTTGATGATGATCTATAACTCTCTACTTTCTACTATGTATATGACGCATTGTATTAGATTGTAGTATGATCTTGTAGCGACTTGTACATGGTTTTGTTCATGATTAAATATATATTTAGCTACTACGATAAAATGTATTGATGATGAAAAAGGTGTATTGATCAATGATGATCAAAGGATGATCACTTGGAATGAATGTCCCTTCCTCTCTACTTTTCTATATTATTGTAGTTGATGAAGCCTTGTAAGTCATTGTGTTTTATGGTCAACTTATGGTGGCGGTGTTTAGTTTATTGTAAATATATATGTGATGTGAACATGGTTTTGAAGGCAACTATTCTATGAATGTGTATTGGAGATGATCACCCTATGTTAAGCATATGCTTCGTTTACTAGTCTAGCTATGATCTAGGTTGTGTTGCTAATGTCATGAGCATGTATATTATTATTTTAAGTTTATGTGTGTTATATGTCATGTAATTCTAATATTGGAGCATAAAGTATACATCTTATTGTAAGATCTTGTAATTCTTGAATAAATGAGTCTTGTGCTATGCTTTCTATTCTATGATTTTATGTCATCTATCATTCTACAGGACGACTTGGTTGGTGTAGTAGTATGGCTAAGGGTATAAAACCTTGTATATACATTGAACATTTATGCTTTATCGGATAGTTCCTAGTTCTGTCTTCCAAGTACATCAATAAGATTGTAGGAACATGTTATAAATATAACATATATGTTATGGTGTTAAGTATATGATAAGATATTGTTAATGTACATAGTGTTGTGGTGTGTTTATACGAAAGGATTGCTGATATAGTTATACCTGTAGACTTATGTATTGAAATATGAACATGTGTGAAATTTAAGTGTAACGCCAAAGGTTTTCTCACATGTAAGTATACACACACACATGTATAATGACCTAGTTAATAGAGGGGCGTTTAAAGGCGTGCTCAAGTGTACCCTAAACTGTACAAGTTCTTACATATGTTATGTCCATGTAAAAGGGTTGCTTAGTTTATATAGTTTGATGAATTCTTATCTATGACCTATGAGCTAAGCATATGAGGAGTTAACTCTCGTAGCCTAATTTATAAAGTAAAGTTAATAAAGGCTTTTAATGAAAAAAAATCTAGCTTAGCATTGAAAGAACTTCAAGTTGAGGGGTGTCCCTTGCCATATGAGGAAGGTAGGTCACTTTAGTCCTCATGGGTGGATAGCCTCATAATCCAAAGGGCATAGATTGATTTTTCCATGATGGCCTCCAAGTTCCATAAACTATGCTTACCATATAGGATCTAGCATATTATATTCACTAAGATGCTAGCATGTGTTAATGTTCTACCTTTACTAGGTATGAACACCTTCCATTAGTTAAAGACTGTACAACACAAAATTCTATGTAGCACCCATGGTCTTAGTGTCAATTAGGGTTATAGTTTTCCTAAAGTAAAATTGACAATGGAAGTAAAACAAGGACCCTATCAAGAATAACCAAGGTTAGTTGCTTATTTTAGGTTTGGGTATGGGACTTCACTATGCGTTGACACAAAGTGGCTCTTGAGGGAAGTCCTAGCGAGGTGTTCTAATGTATTTGTCTATGTAAATGTTCCTTATTCATGAGTTTGTAGTATTTTTCTACTTGTTGTGATGAAATGCAAAGTTAATAGAGTTCACTATAATGTCCCTATGGTGTTGACTTTAATGTGTCTATGATGTATTATACTTCTATGATGGTATGTGTTGGATTATGTAGGTTTTATGTATGACTTTCGTGTGGCCTTAAGGTGATGCATTGCACCAAGTACCACTAGAGGGTTACTTGAGTGAATAAGAAGGAAATAATAAAATGATTCATCGTAAAACGAAACAGTTTACTGTAAAGAAGAAATAGCTTGATGTAAAAAGGGTCAAAAATATCTTAAATGCAATACGTGATTTCATATGATGTATGATCATTGAATATGATTTATGAAGTATGTAAATGATATAATACTTACTGTATAAAGGTTTTATGAATATTTTGACAAAAAGGCATGAAGTATGATTTTCAAGAAAAAATGTCACTTTTTAACGCATGTTTTTGCATGGTGGCCTTACTTAGTGCATTCTTGTACTAACTTAATTCTTATATAGTTTTTACATAAAGTGTAGGTGATGGATGCTTAAAAGGATTTCTATGAGATTAAGGAGCTTTATATGTGATTCCCATGCTCAAGAAAAGGGGCTGTTATGTTCCAAAGATCCCCTACTTATGTTTTACTGTAAAATTCTTTAATATTATACTTATGTATTGTTTGTAAGGGGCGTGTCCCTAAGGTACCCTTATAATGTTGAGTTGAAGATTGAAAAAAGATAGTCTAAATAATTACTTTATGATATTATATATATATATATGAAGTGAAGTTTTTATAAATATTTCCGCTAAATTTACGATGACAAAACGATTAATGATAACTATGGGATTGATTAAGACCTCCGAGGAGTAAAGTACGCCATGTTTCATCTTCGGACTGCTTCGTGGATGTGACAGTTACAGACCGTAGATTTAATTACGGTATAAACTATTGGATCGTCGAATGTAACCGAGTTATTGGGAATTTTAAAGAATGAAAAATTATGGACGTCTTGAGCAACGGAAGGGACCTAGAAATCGAAAATTGACTTACAGAACATAGGTCAGTGTTGTAGATTGAAGACTCGTCCAAAAATATTTTTTCCTTATTTCATTTTATTTTAAGGGTGTGTTTGGCATGAAGGAAAATGTTTACCTAGAAAATGTTTTCCAAGATAACAAATAGATTTTAAACTAATTTTTGCATGTTTTGTTGGAAAGCAGAAAATATTTTCCAAAAATGATTTTTTGTGTTTGATTTATTAATGGAAAATATATTAGGAAGACATCTTTCATTTTTACTAGATTAGAGAATAATTTATGAAATTGATTTTTTTAAAATAATTTTAATTAGGGGTGGTTACGGGGGTGGGGTGGGGATGGGATACGGGAGGGGTAGGGGGAGGGGTAGCAGGGAAAAAATAAAAACTTGAGCGGGTGGCTGCTCCAAGGGGAGCGGGGGAGGGGGGGAGGGGGAGAGGTGTAGGAGTTTAAAAATAAAAATTTGAAGTTGAAAAATATTTTTAAAATAAAAAATTATTTTTTTGGGAAGGGAGTTGACCGGTAGCGGTTGGCTGGGGGAAGGAATTACCTAAAAAAATAAAATTATATAATTTAATTTTTTTAAAAAAAAATACTTAAAATTGAATTTTTTTTAAAAAAAATGTTGTTTTCCCCCCAAAAATATGTAATTTGAAATTGGAGAAGAGTTTTCCTTAATTTTTCAAGGAAAGTTATTTTCCTTAATTTTGAGGAAAATGAGATGATTTGGAAAACAGTTTCCAAAACTTTTGTCCCAACTAAACATGAGAAAATTGGAAAACATTTTCCAAAAAATGTTCTCCTTCATACCAGACACACTATAAGTTAGGACTTACTTTCCTATATATAGGGCATGTAAACCTCATTTTTTGGGTGTTGGACATTATTGTTAGCATCTTGTTCTTGCCTTTCGATATTTAATTTTGCGAATTTTTACCATTATTGACTTGTAAATCCCATCTTGAAGATTTAGACATAGCAATTCAAGTTGAAATTCTAGGTTTATTCTTCTTATTACGTCAGTTAATTATTTCTTCAACTTAAAAATCAAATTATGAGCTTGCTTATATGGGTAACTAAATCCACAACTAGGTTTATGCGAGCCATGAGCGATTAACAAAGTATGACTAGTAATTAAGCAATTCGTGAATTGTATTATTACATGCATTGATAATTCTTTCATTTAGAATTCTTTTAAATGAGTGCACGCGTTAAAAATCGCCTTGTTCCTACTACCCAAACCAACAAGGCTATTTATAAGAAAAGAATGATCAACATAGATTTAGCTTGACAGTATCTAATAGTCTAATATGGATTGATGCGAGTGTAGAATCGAAGAAATACGTTGATGTGATGTCTAATATTAGGTAAATGTAAGGCTTAGTAAATTGTAGCCACATAGCTGTATCAATGTGCGGGGTGAAATTCTTCAGATGCCAAACCATGGATATCGAGATATCTAATTTATCACTTTGCATGTGATACACAAGGAAGGGATAACTATTACTAAGATTACCAAGATATGATTTATGGGGAGCACTCATTTGTCACATATTGCCTAATAACTACCCGATACAAAAAGAGGGATTTGCATGTGACATTAAGGTCACGCCCAAGAATGATGTTTGAGTTAGAAATTGTGTCGATCCATGACGTTAACTACGACTTTTTTTGGGAGGCAGCGCAAGACTTTATTACTTTATTTTCATTTTCGAAATAATCGTGTGTTGATTTTGTAGGTTGATGTGTGGAATGTGTTCGAAAAATACAGGTTGGCGAGTTAAAGGTCAAGTCGCTGGCTTGCCGAAGTGGTTTGCTAGCCCAACTTGTATCTTGTTGGACTCAAGGAATTTTAGGGTTTCAGTCATTAAAACATAGCGAGCCTATGAACCGATTGGGGAATCACTATGTAGGTTAGAGATCACGACCTTTTCCGCCATTGGGACACCCCATACTTACTGGAGGTCCTCTAAATCTCGGCGTGGTAACTGGCCACTCGGCCTATCACCAAGTGAATTAGTGAGCAAGACTAATTTTTCTGAATGGGCGAGGATTGGATTGCTTTTAAAATCCAAAAGTTCAATTTTCTAAATCTTTGACATTCCCTCACATTTCGACTTTCAAAAATCACACCAACACTTTAATGTCTCTATAGTTTTCCATTCATATAGAGTTTTAGTCGTCAAGTTTGTTTTTGTAGTTGAGTTTATCTGTCGCCTTACATTTCAAAGTATTTATTTGGCAACTAAGGTTTCTTTTTAACCCCAAATTCATTCTTAGTGATTTTTTAATCTTATGCAATGATTTTTATCTTAGTGTTGCATGATGGGCCTCTCTGATCATAATTATATATGAGTGCCTATTTTAATTTGAATATCATTCCCGTAATGCAATTGCTATTTAATTTCTAAAAATTATGTGTCTAAAATTGATTAGATATTTTGGTTTTCGCTTGCTTGTTGATGGGGCTAGTCAGGTAAGTCTATGTAACTCACTTTTGTTCCAAATGACATTATTTTCCTAGTGATGGACCAGTTGACATCATTCTTAAGGGTAAAAGATATCAAATGGCAAAATTTGGTCAAACCGGGAAAACTATGAATATGTCGAGGGCATGTATGTAATCGGTATACTATAATTTGAAGAGTGAATGGTTTCATTTCGTTATAAGTGACGGCGACTTTAAATTTGGAAGATTGGGTTGATGGTATTCATGTTGGGTCGTTTAGCGAGCTAGGTTAATCTAGCCAAACCTCTCGGATGTTTGCCAAATTCTCCTATACCTCCTTTATTTCATGCTTAATCTTGAGTAAGGTTCTGTAACTTTCATGGTGAAGCCTAAGTTTGTCTAGTACACTCGGCGACTTTACGAATTCCTTCCTTGATCACGTTTGTATGCGCCACTAACCCCAAAAATGATTAGTAACTTTGACCAGGGTAGTTTTTTCTCAGTGAAAGTTGTTAGCTGTTCACCGAAAGGCCCTTCACATCGGTAACATTCTAAAATCTGTAGGAATTTTTAGACAATCATTTCGGCGAGCCAGATCTGGCTCATCAAAGTGATTTTGCAACTTTGTAACGACTAGGGAACACCACCTAGAAGTTACACTGCATATTTATCCTCTAGGAGGTCTTGTACAAGCGTCTTAGCTATCATTTATTACATAGGCATAAAAGTAAGTGCGAAATTAAAACTTTTCACAACGTAACTAATAAGAAACGTTTTTATTGAACTAAGGAACAGTCTCATCATCACAATCCAATTATACATGTATTATCGTTATAGGAATACGACACTTTACATTGAATTAAAACATACAAATTCTTACACAATGTCTTAAAAGAAATAAAAAATCTTGAGGGAATCATCATCCAAAGCTTCACCTTTTACGAACCTTCACGTCCCTTACACCTATACATATAGAAATATAGAATAGTATGGAGTTATTACAAGCATTGTACTATGGCATTATGTAATAACATGTTTAAATAGGACATTTTAGTTGAAACATACTTTCCATGATATTGTAGTAAAACCTTCATGAATCATGTTTTGAAAGTATCAATTATGTCATTATTTATCATACATGTAACATCTATGTGTACTTCAACATGAAGTCATATTAATCAAGTAATCTATTTATAATTTAGACCTTCGTATATTAATTTATCCTATGACTAACCTAGGTAATATAGAAACAGATCGTCTACACAACATCTTAGATACATACCCAAGTGATCCTTAAGATTACAAAATATAAGCATGGTTCATTTCAATTAAACAAGTCAACATCTATTACTAAAGTGATTAGAGGAAACAAACATGCATTTAAGAACTTCACATAAATACCATCGTCTAAGATAACCCTCAAGTTACAATAGTTCCATGTTAATGTAGCCTCCTATACTACTTCTTCCACTTAGTGCTCCATAGGAATAACCCTAGACTTGGCACATCAAATTCATCATTTATATAACTTCCATTATATTAGACATAAGTAAAACCTGCTTTATTAACATCAACCACAAAGGTAACTTACTTCATTAACATCATATATTAACCCATTCATACTTTGTCATATCAGGAATCACCAAGACTCCCTCCAAAAGTATACTTTTGCAATGGATAGATCACGTCCCATTCCACCACTTACCCTGAGTAGTTCACCTTTAAGATGACTTAGTACATTTACATCCATTTGTGGGGTCTATTTTTAACAAACATAGACCAAAAATGCTAGATATGGAATCCCGATATTAACCCCTACTTGACGAGGGATCCCTACTTGCTTTAGGTAGGGTCATTATTTTAGCCTTTACATGGATCTTTAATAGCTACTCCTATGTGGGCGCATTGTTAAGGGATAGGTATGTTGCTCCAAAGTAATTCATCTCAACTAATGAAGAGCATTTATCTTTAGAGTTACATTGGATACAACATCTCTACTCAAAAAGAGTATCCACACCTCATAAAATCCTCTTAGTGCTAAACATCACTCTATAATGGAGTGTTAAACATTCTTTAAATTCATTTACCATAGGTTAAGGGATAAGTATTTAGTACTATATCTCAACTAACAAAGAGTACTTATCCCTAGAGGTTACTTTTAAATACAACATCTGAACTTATGAAGAGTGTCTAACCTCCAACCATTCTTTGGAAATCTCTTGGGAATTGTGACGTTTTTACAGAAAAATTCATCTAAACTAACGAAGAGAGTCCTCACCAAAAACTCTCTTTTGACTCTCTAAAGTTCTTAGGGATAGTAGGAATGGTACTAGACACTTTACTCAACTCGTGATTAGTATCTACCCTAAAATCTCCCATTTTCATTCATTGGCTTCATTATTTCATTCATCGTATGTGTGAGTACATGTGAGAACACCTATCACATAATCACCATGATTCATATAATTGACTTCTAAATATGATCATACTAAATTCATCATACTTCACACACTATCATGCTTCACATTTCATATGATACTTCATTCAGACATAGTATCTTTAAGATACACATTCTGAACTTCTTAAGACAACTCATTCATAATCATCATAACATTACTCTACTTGAATCAATGCCTTCAAGTCAAAAATCACAATCCACATATAGATTCCTATATCTCAAGTAAACACCGCCACCATAAGTGGACCTTACAACCTAAGATCAAATATATAAGAACTAAACAATATTTGTCAACCTACCCTTCATTGAAGAATTTACCAAATTTTATCAATTCTCCATAAAATTATCATAATAAAGCATAAAAAAGAAGTAGGTAATTCAAAATATAACATAAGAAATATAACTCAAACATTATCTAATCATATTCATCAAACACAATTCATAAGTCAAAAGTTGACAATTTGAACGAACATGGATCTATTTTGTTTTTAATCATAAAACCATAAATTTATTTTGAAAACATCATAATACATCCATTAACACCTTTTCATGAAACGACCCATATTTAGAATTCAAAAAAAGAAGAATTTAGGAATTGAAATCTTTTTGAGAAGCCTTTGGAGTTGCTCCTTAAACGAAAGAAGAATGAAGGATGAATTACCATAACTTATATGAAATAAAACATGAGATTTGGTGAACAAATCTCAAAAAACCTTCAACCCTAGATCTACCTTGATTTCAAGCTTCAATGGAATCTTCAGAGAGTTTTTCTTGGGAGAGGGTTTCTTATTTTTAAACGTGAAATCAAAAATAGGTTTTAGGAGTATTAACTAACATTAAATATTTAAACAATCCTAAATAATTGTCCTGAAACTTTAAAGACTTGGTGTGAATTTACCACGACACCCCATGCTTGGCCGAAAATATTCACTAAAATTAGGCCCAAACGACTCCCATTTGATGGAGTCTGTTGTTTAGATCAGATACCTAATATGGTACAGGTTTTGCAGATATCTTAGACTTGATCGACACCCAAGGTTGATGGGCCGTCGTTTGAATGATTGGTCATCCCTTGTGGCAGTCGATTGACACTGCCTACAAGCATCCTGCCTTTGAGATGGGGTCCTCCTTTAGGGCCCCTCGTGGGTCCTAGGTGTACTCGTATTCGGATATTAAACCCCTAAATATTCTAATATATTCCTTAGGGTCACCATCAATATTATTTGACACCAAATGACTGACAAAATATACAAAGGCACATAAGAAAACAAACAAACACATATGTGACTAGTTGTCAAACGTCTATGTCGTTCCCTGATGTTGGACTTCAATACTCTTCGAAAATACCTCTACTTGTAACATTCAGAATTATAAAAAGTTATTAGTCATAAAAAACTTGGAAATCTTTAATTTGACCTATTTCATTTTGAGGGTCGTTATAGGCTCGCCAAATGATTGAGCGAGTCTATATTGAACTGTTTTTCTACAAATTTTTATTGAACTATTTTTTACATTTTATGATGTTTTTTAAAATATAGTCAGGACTAAGATGGTTATATCACCTTGTAAAAGAGCACAGGTTATAAGTATAAACAAAAAAGAAGACAATTCTCCAAAAAGAGAAGGTAAATGCTTCGAAAGGAAGGTCAAGGCAAGGAAAAGAGGCGTGATTCAAAGACTGATGTGAGAAACTCTGGTAGTGAAAGGGAATTCCCCAACTCCAAAGTTTTGTTATCTGAACTTGGGTACGAACAATCCGTATAATATCGGAGAGAAAAGATATGTGGTAGATCCCATCCAAATAAAGCTAAAGTTCCAATAAACTTTTCTCAAGCAAATACAGTGCGAGCTCTAACACCTCTTGTAGATCCAATTTTACAAGTTTTCCCCCCTCCCACGCAAAAAAAATTATTAAAAGTGTATGTGTTGAGGACTACCTTTATGAAGCATATATTTCTATAGAGGGAAAATAATATTTGTTGAGGGAGGCGCTCCAGTACCATCATTTTGGGAATATAACTAGGACCTGGGGTACATAAGTTTTACTCAGTATATGTGTGCTGGTTCAAAAAACAAAGAAGAAGGTCATTGAGTTAAGAAAGTGGGGTCCATTATGATATGAGGGAGAGTAGTACATTGAAGCTATAATCATATTAATGTGTTATTGGACAAGGGGTTAGGATTTTACTACCCCGACATGGATGGCACTAAAACATCATTAGATGAACCCAAGGGCTGGTCGGATTGCCATATCTCTGACATAACCCCGAGGTGGATTGAGGTAGGTGTCCCAATTGAGAAGAGGGACATTAATGTAGTTTCACGATATTGCTTGTAAGGACCCTACAATTATTTAGGTAAACCTAGAGACTAACATGTGTGTTATGATCTAATAAAGTCTATATATGGTGAATTAGGTGATTAGGATTCTGTTTGAAGAGTTTGGAAGTGTTTGGACGTCAAACGTCCAAGAACGATCAATACGTTTGAAAGTTAGCCTCTAATTATACTTTTGTGTTCTAGTGTGCCTTTTCATGTTTTACATGGTGTTTTAAGTTCAAATTTATAACCAATGTTTGAAAAATAAAGACTAAACCATTTAAAGATGGAACTTCCTTGCAGGACTCCAACACTTTGTCAAGCAATCTATACCCCATCGATCGGGTGCGCGACTCAAAAAATAGGCGTGGGAGCTAGGACCACAAAATGTGTCTATTTTTCAGAAACAACTTACCTGCAATACGGTGTCGTCATTCCATTGACAGTCCATCGTTAGAAGTCATCGATGGAGCATGCAACTCTTCATGCAGGTGTCTTGAAAAGGCTAGGGGTAAATTCCACGTCCAAATAAATGCATGGGCGGTTATTATAGGTTGTTTTAGGTATATTTAGTATATTTAAAAATAAAAGAGCCATTTAGACTCTAGACTCCAAATCAAAACATCTCCCTCTATAAAATAAGTAGAGAAATTTATAGCAGCTTTTAGGACAAAATTCACAAGTTTTAAAGCTAGGTTTAAGGCTCTAATCTAAAGTATATGGAGCTTATTATCCATGCATTCTCCAATACATGGATCCCCCATAGTTATCCCTAAATTTTGAATATAAAATACCCAAATTTAGGAAGTGATGTAATTGCATTTTTGATAAAGCTTGATTGTGGTCCCAAAATAGTATGTAGCATTGAGTTATGTCTATATAATGATTAGGTGATTCTCTCATGTGTTTTCCTTTATGAATTCATGTTCTGATGTTGAAGATGATCATCATGGGATTAGACCATTAGAGGCAAGATTGAATGTTCTAAGTTAATATTCTTCATTCCATTATCTTGAATTCCAATAGATCATAATAGGATCACCTTGATATGAATTGAACTACGCCTAATCAATTAAGGACTATCATGACTTGTAATGTTGGAATTGAACCAATGGGATCAAGTATGACTAGAAATATCTTCTAATGATCAAAAGGAATGAATATACTTGTAATTAGATATGGATCATGATAGATTGAAGATTGCAATCGATTATAATGCATGTATCCCATTGTTTCTAGGGCTTTGTAGGTGAAGTCAGTATGAGGGATTCTGATGATGTTATCTTTCTCTTTTACACTTAAACATGAACAAGCTAGGGGAAGCAACTCTCTTACTTATATGAATTCTAGATTTAATTAAGAACATACAATGAGTCAAGGCATGATAGACTAAGAATAGCTTGAAGTTTAATTGATTAGTCTTTTCCTATGTGATTGACTTTGTAAGATAAGACCAAGGTTTGATAGATTGAGATACTACATCTCTTGGAATCTTTAGATGGTGAATCTCAAAGAGTCTTGAGTTAAAATACTCATGGTAGATATACATGAAGAATCTCAAGGAAACTTGAGACGTTGAATCTCGTGGAGGTATGACTTGAAATACTCATTGTAGAATGGGGTGATGAATCTCATAGAATCTTGGGATAGAGGAAGCAAGTTATGCCAAGTTTAGGTTTATCTTATGTTTCAAGGATGCTTGGTCATGTTGGCTTTATTTGGTTATCCCAAAAACTTGTCATGGCATCTTTAAGGGAAAGGATACTACGCTCCTAATGTTAGCTTGATTTGCATGCTATTTGTATTTCATGGAATATCTTGAGATAATTTTACCATGGTAGCTTACGGTTTAGGATTCATGCTCCCCTACAGATTATCTTGCATCTACATGATTGGCTGCATGGTGGTTAGGTTTGTAGTATTGTATCGTTGTGTGCAGGTTAAGATTCTTACCATGGTAGTAGGTATATTATTTAAGTATGTTGAGCTTAAAATAAATGGAATCAAGATAAATAGCTTGGATTAGGATATTCTAGAGAGGTACTTAGTACGGGTTGTAGTACGGCAAACCATCCATACATGGTACAAGTATGACTTGAAGCTACCTATGACATGACCCCTACATGATGTGTATTTAGCTTGGATAGGGACAATAGTTTCTGTCCATGACATGATTTTCTTCATATGGTAGTTCTTTGTCAATATGAAATAGAACTACTAGTGACAGCTATAGTTTATGAAAGGGAATACGGAGACTTCAAGATATGCCTAGTGTGTTAGTTAGAATGGTATACCCCACATGCATTGCACAAGTATGTTTTGAGGTGACATAGGAGCATAGTTCTCAAATTTTATGTAGAACTATGGTCTTGACTATGAGAGTGGATTATGAATAAGAATGACCAATGAGAGGTACTAAACTTTTGTAGTAGTATGGGATGCTATATTTTCCTTGCACAACTATACTTGTAGGTGGCTTGTGAAGTAGTTCATTTGAGTAGGAAGGACAATGGTTTAAGTATGAACATATATATGCTTTATGATGCTTTATGACGCGTATGATATTGATGTTATGATTATGCTATTATGTCTTATCAATATGTTTATTGTTGACTAACGGTTTGATATATATTATGTTTGGTATGATAGTTTTTATACTTGGTACATATCATACTAACACATATTTTGATTTCATTCTAATCCATTGTAGGGTGTTGAGAAGATTGCGTTGCTTTGAAGGGTAGAGTGTCATAGGCTTTCAATGATTTAAGATTGGTGAGTCCTCATAGCATTCAAGGACACAACCACTATGTTGTTTTTTATTTTTTTTATTATGTTTAGACTTTTATTGGTTGTTCCACAGAACATTTGTACTCATGTTGTCATGGATTATTTTTAAGACATACGATAGAAATGTTTCTGTATTTTAATTTTGAGAAAAAGTTTTAGTTCGTTCTACTTTTCATATATAAGCAATGAAAGATCTTTAACAGCTCGTATAAGACTTCCAATAGGTTTCATACGCATATTACTTGTTGGGGATGCTCCCCGAGTGTGACATTTGTTTCGATTCATCAAAATCTCTCTTATGCTATGCTAGAAAGAGTCAATTATCCACCATCCTAAGGAGACCTGCCTCGACACGATTATGACTATGTGGACCATCGATATAGGACTTATTATTGAGCAGGAGATGTTCATGAGAGATAAATATAGGAAGAACATTCATCTATTCTATGATCTGATCACCAAGTTGTGCCGTCATGTTAGAGTTCCTATGGATACTACTAGAGATTTTAAGGTTAGCTCGTAATCCCCCACTGACATCCAGCATATTGCGTCCGACTATAACCATATGGAGCCCGAAAAGGGGAAGAGGACCTCCGGTAGATATAGCCCGAAAATTAGACATTGATTGAATAACTGCACTGGAATTTTTGCCAGCTCCGACCTTTGGAACTTTAGATACATCAACTCATACTACTTCTTCGTAGGATTCTGGTGTTTCTTTCTTTATCCACACAACGAAGAATACTTAGACTATGATCCCAAAAATTGAGCACTTGGCAAATCTGACTAATGTGAGGGCCATTCGACTAGAGGCATATGTTCCATGGGTGATTGAGAGGGTCACCCTTTCTGCATAGACGCCCCTTCAAACTTCCATTGACATTCTCATTATGAGAATTCATGCTTGTAAGAGAATACTTAGAAAGACTTCTAGGGTTACGATTTAAAAAACTGAGGTTCCAGATTTGAGGAAGGAGGTGGACTACATTATGTCCGTTGACTTCACTTCCCTATTAGAGGCATCAGATGATATAGATGCCCATGAGACTTCTTGGATTCTTCAGACTACCATTGGATATGCACTTAAGGATATCATTGAAACTGATGAAACGGAAGTCGAAATTGACGAGGATCAAATAGAGGTGTGATATGAGAGCATATAGTCAAACTTGCCATATTTAGAGGAGAAAATTGTATAGTTGATGATCAAGATATCGTCACTAGATATATCCTTGGAAGCCCCCAGTCAATTCAATCCTGTGGAGTTTACTCTTGACATTGATGCCCCGAAACTAGGAAAATATGCCCCGACAAATGTAGCTACTACGTACACATTATTTTACTTTACCTCCCTCGTTGTCTTGTTTTATATAATTTTTTTACATTGTCTTGCATTTTAGGACAAATTTCTTTTTTTGGAGCTGGGGTGAGGCCCACAGTCTGTGATGGTTGTTTTTTTTATATATTTTGTTTTGAGTTATAAGTTGTGTTTTGGAACTATATTTCACAGATTATTGAGCTTGTAGTTCCTTATTTTAATTATAAATGATTTTTTGACCCTTTTATAATATTTTGTGCCACCTCTAACTTGTGTTGAATGTGGTTATTATTGTGAATATTTGAGTATCGGTTATGATTAATACTTATGACTTGAAAAGTGCTCTCAATCAAACTAACATAAATGTATTTCTACAATGAGGCTAAATAATATTGCAAAAGTGATATGTAAACTTTTTACAACTCGTTGTGACTAACAGATTATCAAATTGAGTTTCTTCTCATGAACATTGCACACTAGTAAAATTGTGTAGTCTTTTTTGACATTGGTGTCAATACCTTGAATAAAGAGCTTACATTGAACATATGTGATGATAAATAGAGTTTTACCCAATGGTCCAGTTGACCAAGTGATGTAAGCTCTTGAAATGATCTTAGGAAACTTTGAAAAGAGTGAAACAATTTGACATTATACCTCTTTTGTGGCCTACTTTGATATTGTTTGAACTTTACTTGAAAATCTTTTCAGCCTTACCGTTTTTCTTGAAAGACACTTGATGCAAATTGTTACCGTTCTTTATCCATTACCCAACACTCTAATGATTTTTGGTTTGTCTTAAAAAAGCCTGAGTTGAAGTATGGTTAAAAGAAAAGGTAAATCAAGAAATATAGATAAGTCTCCTTAATCCATGTTTTTGAAAAAGATGGAACCCTTCATACAAAAAAGAGGAAAAAGAATAGAAACATAAAATAAAAAATTAAAATCTGGTTATATAAACTTGAAAAAAAAATGTAGCACCCAATGTTTCATCGTAAGTAAATAATGGGGTAAATATTAGAACATGAATGAGAATGATGAATAAAATGGAAGAAAGTGTCTTCCATACCACATTTCATGAGGATAGTAGCCAGGGATCCTAAATGACAAAATCTCTACACTCATCCCCACTAGAAGATTTTAAAAAACCTTTTTTATCTTTATTGTGATGAAACAAGTGTTGATTAGAAAATAATGACAACCATATAAGTGGAGTCGTGCATGTGTTCATATATGTGGCGCTACACATTGTTGAACCATTGTATGTGAATATGGAATCATTCCTTGTGTGAGGGAATTTGAGTACCTTTGTTGAGCTTGAACTTCCGTTTGACTCTAGTATTGTGAGCTTGAGAATCTTTTATAATGCGAGTAACAACTTGATTCTTTGAGTGCACAATTAATGCTTAAGTAAGTTTATTCTTTTTGTGTGCATTCATCATTGAGTCTTGTGTAACACTGCTTAAGACATTATTTTTGAATTGCATAATTGAGTTTTACTTGAGGAGAAGAAAAATATTATTTTCGGGTGTTGACGAGTCCACAATTCAAATTCAGTTAGGGATTTATTTGAATAGATTTAGTTCCTCAAATTCTTATTTTTACAAACAACGTTATAAAACCTTGATGTCTAGGTAATTGCATAATGAGAAAAGCATGGACAGAAACTTGAAAAATGGAATGAAGCGAGCTTAAAAAAAAAGAAAACTTGGTGATCGCCGAGTCCCTTTGGAAAGTCGTCGACGGGTCATTACCTCACCTAATGTTTGAGAACCCTGAAAAAGAAAATAAGTTTGGCAAAATAAAAGAATAGTCGGGGTATTCCTTAGTAGTTCCACGATGTAGTATTAAATTGCCCAAAGTTACAGAGCTTGAGGATGTTGAAGGCCAACAAAAACAAAATTGAATTGACCAAAGGGTGGATCGGTGAGCTGATCGGCGAGTCCGATTTACGACGCCAAATTTTCCTTTGCAATATATTTTTGGGGACTAAATAAATTTTCAACCATTAATCTTAGGACTTTTTGTCATAATCATGGAATCAATTTTTAGAATTATTTAGTTTGTAAAGACGAAACTAATCTTACCTTATTGTTGGAAACACAATTTGGTAACAATATATATCTATTTATGATATCTAGCTTAAATCCCAATTATCTGGGTGTGATTATGTGATTATGTGTTGATTTAGATTTTGGGTATTGCAAATTGTTTGTTTAAATGTTGTTTAAAAGAGATTTGTTTCAATAATTGTGGTTTAATTTAAAGGGTTGTTTTCATATGTTTGGGTTGCTTGAGAGAGGTTTTAAAACATACATTAGTGAGCTGCTGATTTGTCTGTATTGGGTTGTCCTTGTTCAGCTCGAGAGATTGAATCCTAAGTTCTTTTCCACTCATTCAGCTTGAGAAAGTTAACGGTATAAAGAAAAGGATGTTCTTATTTGCATGTTTATTGGTGTTTAAGAGAAACCTACTTGATTCTGGGTAACTTGTTCAAGAGTAAGGTTTTCCCTACTAAAGTGTAGCTTATTCACTTATTTACAATTATTTACTAACAATTGCAATTAACCATTTGTCTGTTTTAGCCTAAAATCAAATAAGATTCAAAGAAAACGTCTCATTATTTGTTATTTCATGTTATTTGTTCTTGTTATTGTTGATAATTAAAACCAAACCCCCCTTAATATTTGACATTGGTGTCAATCCCCTGATTTACATTATGTTGTAAATCATAAATGTATTTTCCTATGATTGATTAGAACATATTCATACATTTTTTTTAAACACGTACCGCTCCCTGTGGGATTCGTCCCCAACTCATTTAGTTGAGTAATATTAATGAGTAACAATCGTTGACACTTACAATTGGATAAAGTGTAATGATATGTGATATAAAAATTCAAAAATCATCCAAGAAGTCTTAACTCGTTACAAAACTAATGGCCTAAAAAAAGTTTCAACTCTTTAAAATTAATGGGACAATTTTAAGTTTATATAAGAGAAGATATAAAAATTAGTACTACTCTGAGTCTTATATTTTATACTCTCTTTACAAGATAATTAAAATTTTACTCATAGATTCTTCTATCTCAACTTTCTGATTTATAAAACATGCATTATTTTTATTTTTATTAGTCTCTAAAATTTTCATATTCTTTGATACAAATTATGCATCACATCGATATATAATAGGAATTTTTACACTACATTCATTATATGAAAATAAGTGAATATTTAAATGTAATAATAATAAATTTAATTTTAAAATTATATTATTAAAAAGTTATCCACACAACGCGCGGGTACGAATACTAGTGAATATAATAAGCCATTAAATTAAGTATCTTATTTGCATGCACATATATTGAACAATATATAAAGTGATAACTAACTAATACATGAAAAACCATTCAATATTAAGAAGCCAACTATATCAAAGGACAAACATTTTAATTAAAAATAAAGATATAATTCATTAATCAATATGAATTTTATTATCTTTCAAGATTTCAATATATGTGCCTATACGGAATATCTAATATTTGAATACAAAGAAATAATTGTTCATAATTTTAATAAGGTCATTGATGTTATAACCCAGACTGTCGTGATTGGTATGTACACTTAAAACTTTGTGAGAGAACCACTTCTACCATCAAAATAACGCAAGTAATATAAAATTAAAACATTTAAATTACGGAAGCAAGTTAAATAACTATGTTAAGATCCATTACTAAATAAAAACCTCATAACTAACTGAGAAGGCAAAATATAAACCTAGAATGTGAAAGCCAATGTACAAAAACTATTACGATATCCTTATATAACAAGCGATTAATACGAACTATCCACTAATTAAAGCAAAGTCTAGATTTTAAAAGGGTGGACGTAGACTAAAGGTGATACCATGGAAACCGGAATGAAATGGCTAATCCTTGCATTCGTCAACAATCAATGATCTCTGAAGAGAGGTCTGTCAACAATCATGAGAAGATGCCTTGTACTAAACCATAATAAGAGCAAGTGTAGAATTAGTACACAACCACAATGTATTGGTAGGATCACGCGACTTCCCACTAGTATAACAGAAACTAGTCAAATTACATTATAATATCATGGTTATATATCAACATATTCGATATCATTGTTATGAAATATCATCAGAGTGCACATGCTTCATCACGTAGTTGTCCCTGTCACATCACTCACACCCAAAAACCTAGCATACAGGAACATGGAAAGCAAATCCAACTATCTATTACCATGTCGGAACATGGCACTCCGATCCAATTGTTAGCATTTCGGAAGGTGGTAATCAAATTATAATTATTAGCATGCCTGCATGTGACAATCAGATCCCAATTACATATCACAAGAACACATCAAGAACACATATTTAAGTCATGATTTCATTTTCACTTCTATGATCAATATTGCAACATACATACAGATACAAGTATCAAAATGAAGAGACAACAAGTGTATATCACACAATCATATAATCAAAACCATCACCTATGTCAAAAGAAGGTTGAAATCGTTAGAACCTTGATCATTCCCATTATGGATTATTTCCATTTGTTCATGCACTACAAACAATAAACAATATAAATGAATCAATAATTAATCACTAATTTCCTGAAATTCTAACAATTTGATGACCCTAGGTCAAACCCATAACCGTAACTAGCCTAACTAGGGTTGTTTTCACCATAGGATTTATCAAGAAACCTTGGTGGAAAACAAGTTGAAATTGCCCAAGGGTCGTTCATTAGTTGTAAAAGTCGAAAAGTTCCAAATAAGGTCGTTTAGGAGTTTTATTCACGATATAATTTACCATCGTCCCTCTACAATGGCACCTATCCCTCTGTAGGGACGGCACTCTAGCGACACAAATCCCAACGCAGTGACACAAAATGGACTAGTGAACTCCTAAACCAAAATCAAGATTTTACGACTTTTGACACCCGTGTTTTCCAATATTGTTGCATGCATCTTGCTGTAGTGGCATTATACGCTTTAGCATCAATTTTCAAAACTGATAGCTTCATAGGGGAGTTCAATTCCCCTATTTTAAAACACATTCTCAACCCAATAGGCTCAGAAAATACCCTTAAATATAATATTCATTCGTGGAGATCTATTTATCCAATTTCCATATTTTGAAGTCATATTGATTCCTAACGAGTTATTTAACCGATTATGTAATCACATTTCTACTTACTCTACCCAATTTCTACTAAATTTGCCTATACCTTGATGACTATGATTTTCTCAAAAGTTAAACAAGGTTGGGAAAATCCTTATACTATGAGAGAGTTATTCCGACCAAATTTTTTTCTCATTACCATTTCAATAACTACGAAACCAGTCCATTACAATAGATATAAATTTACCTTTCGCTCATCTACGAGTGATCAACATAGGAAAAGAAGGTTAAAAATGAACAATGCAGTACCTAATTCAAGGATAAATTAGGGATACTTGTCTCACATGTCATTCTCGGTCTGCCAATGAACTTCCTCGATGGGTTTATGCTTCAATTGAACCTTCACAGACTTAATATCTTCGGTCCTCTACATAGGAACATCGCGACCAAGAATAGAAATTGGTTCCTCCTAATATTGGAGGTTTTTCACTAGAACTATTAAGTCCCACTTAATGATATAATCAATGTCCTCATGATATATCTTTAACATAGACATATGAAATACAAGATGTACAGAAAACAAGTTACGAGGTAGCACAAATCGTACAGTACAGGTCCTACATGTTCAAGAATCTCAAAGGGACCAATATATCACTGATTCAACTTACCCCTCTTACAAAATATCATCACCCTCTTTATTGGTGATACCTTGAGGTGAACATTCTCACATGTTTGAAACTCCATGTCTATTACCATGTGGTCAGCATACTTATTTTGTCTACTATCCGTGACTAAGAGTTTAGCTTGAATATTCCTCACCTTATCTTATATTGAGTATCCTACACTAAGTCCATCCCCAAAGGTTTCACATCTCCGTACTCGAACCAATGCATGGGTTATCGACATCCTCTCCCATATAACGACTCAAATTGTTTCATATTAATGCTTAAGTGATATGTATTATTATAAGAGAAATCACATATTGGTAAGAACTTATCTCAATGCCCTCAAAACTCATGCTCTCAACATTTCTTCCAATACATAAGTTTTCTTTTTTTATTGCCTATCTATGTAGGATGAAAGGATGTACTAAAGGTGAGTTGCACACCCGATTCATCTTGCAACCTGTTCCTTAACTTTGATGTGAGAAGGGTACAACGACGTGGAATGATAGAAAAGCACCCAATGAACCTTACTATTTCCTTCACATAGATTTTAACTAGCTAATCTGCATTGTAATCTATCCGTATTAAAATAAAATTGGATGAGTTCGTTAATCTATAAACAACAACCCAAATAAAATAAAACTTCCCCAAGGTCTTGGGGAGACCAACAACAAAATCTATTGCTATCATTTTCTATTTCTATTCAAGAATTAAAATTCTTTGAAGTAAACCCGCATGCCTTTGATATTCATACTTCAATTGTTGACAATTGTGAACCTTCGCCATGAACTTCATGATCTATTGCCTCAAAACCCGCAACAAATAAAGTTATCTAAGATATCTATTATCTTAATCACATATGGAGGAATGGAATAACGTGAAGCATGATACTCCACACAAATTTCTGAAACAAGTCGTTAACTCTTGGAACATAAATCCTACCCTTATTGTTTAGTACCCCATTCCCATCAAGAGAATTCTTTTGGGATTTACCTGTTTTTATCTTTGTTCTAAGGTTGTAAAAATCTCCATCTTCATATTTTTTGGTCTTGATTTCCTCCTTCAACATGCATTTAACTTCAATACTAGCTAACGCACCACTTTTTTTAGAGATGCCCAATATCATAACCTAAATTCTAAACGCATGAATATCCTTGGCCAATGGTCGATTGGATACTAGAAAGTAAGCTAACAACCCATACTTACCATTTTTCTACTCAAAGTGTCTACCACAATATTAGCCTTACCTAAATGGTATGGGATGGTCACATCAAAATCCTAGAGTAACTCCATCAATCTTAGGTGTCTCAAACTAAAATAATTTTGAGTGGAAACATGTTGAGAACTATGATGATCAGTTAATACCTCATACTTAAAGCCATGAAGATAATGTCGCCAAATCATAATAGCAAACACCACCACCACTAACTCCAAATCACTGGGGGATAATTTCTCTAATACACTTTCAATTAATGTGAGGCTTTACCTATGAAATTTTTATCATGCATCATCAAAACACCTAAACAAGAATGTGAAGCATTACAACAAATAATAAATCCTTACCCTCAATCGGTAAAGCTACGATGGGAACATTGGTAAAATAATTCTTAATCTTATGAAATATCACCTCACATATCTTAGTGCATTCAAACGGTACCTTCTTTTTAGTCAGGTGCATCAAGTGAGTAGTTGTCACATGCCGAGAGTCCACACTTGAAAATAAGACACTCTTGTAGTGCAACACGGAGTACTTGACCTCTCGGAGGTCTTGTACAAGCCCTTTGACATCATTCATAGCATACATGAATGAAAAGTACTGCGGAATTAAAAAATGTCACCCGAAATATCTTAAAACCACATTCATATTAAAATCATAAGAAAATACTAAGTCTCAACATATGTCAATCATAGACTCAAGAATACATGGGACATGCCCATACTATAGAAAAATGGAATTAGTTAGTCTATTACAAAACTTTGAATAAAAAAAAGTCCAACGCTAGTTATGCCCTCCAGTCAAGTGACGACATACTTCTACTTTGCTTGAAAGAGTCCTAGTTTTAAGCTTTCCTTGAAGACACCTCTCACCTTCCACGTTCACCTTTGCGTATAACAAAATATGTGGAATTTGTACAATGCATGTACTATTTATGACATAATACATAAAATCATTAGAAATAGACATTTATGAGAATTAGTATTAAAACTTCATATTCCAAGTATAATAAACACATTCAAATACAAAACATCACATATACAACACATTCCAAACCATACTTAATTTATATGAAATTATAAAACCTTACAATAAGCTTAATGTGAAGCATTGTAATTTCACTGTTACATCAAACGAAACTCATACATAACAATTTAGCATCAAGATTATACTAAAACACATAACCAAGAAATCCTCTACCAAAGGTGATTCTATGGCTCACTAGAGTGAGTTATGAATAGACAACTCAAACAATCCCTTTAAACACACCTAAGAGATCTTTCAGACATATCTAAGGTAACATCATTCTCACTTCATCAATCAATATTTTTTATCATGATTTATTCCTAAGACATCGCTAGGTAGGACATGAACATACCATTGCTATACCCCCTTCACACAATAACTAGGCAATCCTTAAAGTAACTCTTAATAAGTACTTATTCATTAACTTGCTTTTTAACATTAGTCAATATCTTCATTAATTCACTTAACATACATTCAACATTGAAGGACATTCATGTAATGGTATTGGAGATGGCCTAGCGACTCACTCACTAACATCTTCAAAGACTTATCATGCAACATCTAGATAGCTTTCCATACCACTACCTAAACATCATAGAACTTCTCCAACACTATTAGGCATGCCATATGATAAGAATAGGCAATAACTGACATAGCGCATAATATCTATGCATAGAATCCAGAGTCATGCACCTATTCTGATGAAGGTTGTGCTAGTTGGCAATGGTAGAACTAGGGCACGTCCACTGTAAGCACATGGTTTAGGAATATAAATTGTTTCCATGATCTATTATGTCAATTTAGATAGCAAAACTTCCCAATCATACTCTCTCGGTGCTATCCTTTGTTCTCATAGAATATTTCAATGAAGGAGCATATGAAGAGTTTCCATATATAGTTCACAACCCAATAACATTACACCTTACCAAACAGGGTCCACTAAGGCTACCTACATTGGTCAAGAGAATAGCTCAATGATGTTCCTAAGGATGATTTCATTCCATTCCTGTAAACCAACCCTTATTCAACCATTCACACAAGAAACATACCATTACGACTTTAAAATTCAAGGATATCATAGCCTTCAAATTAGGAATAAGATTCCACGCAAAGGACCTTCTTAACTATGTTCAAGGTCACGGGTCAATCATACATACAAGTTTAAGAAGCTTTAGCATACTATGTCAAGAAGTTATATTCACATTCTACATGTATCATGTAAGGGACACAAGTCTACAAAAATAAGGCATGCACGCATATTATTCACAAAAAACATAGGTATAACCAATGTTTCGTAAAGTTCACCCTATTAAGTACAATTGTATAATTAATTTAAGTTATCACAACCTTATATAATCTGTCAAGATCCATCATACTTCAACATCAATAATACACATAGTGACATCACTATATCGTAATAGAGACACATATCATCAACTAGATCAACTCATGCTTTGACTCCGTATAGACACATAAGTCATCAAGACATTTATACTAACCACATATTCAAGTTATAACATGACAATAAAAAATCCATGAAGTAATGCCGACGAGGACATATTGATTCACAATTCATAAAGTAATGCCAACAAGGCCACATTTTTAACAAGTATAGCACATAAGCACCGCTACCATAAGTGGACCATAACAAAACATCATTACTATATAAGTCCTATAGTAGACAATATATGGATAGTTAAGGCAACATATCATAATTCAATTCACACCACATTAATCCATATCCAATTCATCCTTACCAATAGCCATAGTTTACAATTCAACCAAAAAATTAAAATATACAATGAATCAAAGATAATGAAACATGAAATATATCAATTTTTGGCACCCTAATTAAAATTCTTATATGATTCTATCATAATTCAATTGCCATGATCAATCTTCATAAGATTTTAATAACAAATGACATAATCAAATTACTCATAAAATAGTAAAAACTAGGGTTTCATGAAATGCTTGGGATGATAGAGTTTTTACGTTAAAATCATAAAATTAGCATCAATTAAATCAATATATAATGATTCAAAATGTTTTATGCAAGAAACCTGGACTAGATATAAAAATAGGACAATTTCATATCCTTCAAAAACTGAGATTCAGGACGAAGGTCGTACTTTAATTTATTCTTGACCAGGAAAATGATGAATAATTGATGAGAAATCACAAAGAATCTTAAATCCAGGCTCTATCTTGAATTTTGGCTCCATTGGTGTTCTAGAGAGTTCTCAAGGGATTTGGTGGGTTTGATTTTGAAAACATAATTCATCTCAGTGGTTAAGACTTATAAACCCACTAAAATTACCTAAGATAACCCTAAGTAACCGTCAAAATAATATTGGTAATGGTAGGTGAATGACCCAATTACCAAGCCTTGGCCGAGACACATGCAAAAATTTAAGATGCCAGAGACGGCTACCTAAGCTACGCCCCGTAGCCCATCCAACCGACCATCATGCTTGTCCGCTCTTTGGATCAGAGGCTGCTATTTTGGGAGCTTAAAATCCCTAGCCCAGGTGTTTAGCAACTCAGTCCACCTATGGGGCATCAATGAGGCTACTGGGCGTCGATTGTCATCTATAAGTGAGGTCGTTCTCAAGAACCTCAGCTATCCTTGGGGAGTTTTTCTCTGATATTTTAGACTTGAATAGGTTTTTAAACTTTTTAATACTTATCACCTCAATTTCATATAAAACGAACACCTAAAACATGACAAAACACTCTATGACACACAAAGATATTTCAAGGAGAACCTTTGGAACATCATGGACGTTTTTGGACATTTAAACTCAGAACTTTATGAAACTTTAAACACTTCCTTTTAACCTCATTATAACCCAATTTAGGACATCAAATCATCAAGACACAAGTGTTATGATCTAATCTACCTAAGTTGTTTTAGAGGTGTTATATTACGATGGAAGCAAAATTCTTAACAAATTGACAATAATAACTAGAAAGTTTCATGAAAATCCTCATTTTTATCACCAATAATAGTCCTACGCAATTTATAACTAGTTCATTCTCTTGGTGGATCTACCCTTACCCCTTATTTTGCAACAATAAGCCCAAAAAATGCAACTAATTTCAATGATAATTTGCACTTCAAAATTTACCTTATAACCTTTTCTTTTAAATAACACCAAAAACAATACAAAGATGATTAACGATGTCTTCTCCACCTCTTGAATAAAAAAAATATAATCAATAACGACTATAATGAAGTAGTCAATGAATGGATGGAACACCCGATTCATCAAGCTCATAAAGGTTACAAGCGCATTAGTCAACCCAAACAATATAACTAAAAATTCATAGGTCCCATACCGAGTCCTAAACTCCTTCTCGGGCACGTGTTTACACCTAAATTTTGATTGATGATACAAGGATCTTAAATCAATGTTAGGAAAGACCTCTGCACCTTGTAATTGATAAAAAAGTCATCCATTATAGGCAAAGGGTACCTATTCCAAATAGTGACTATGTTCAATTTTTTGTAATCTACACACATACTCATGCTACCATCTTTCTTTTTAACGAATAAAATAGGAACATCCCATGGGGAAGAACTAGAAAGAATAAATACCCAATCAATGGTTTCTTGGATTTGATCCTTAGGCTCTATCAATTATGTTGTAGCCATGCGATGTAAAAGAACTGAAATACGGTGAGTACCACGCATTAAGTCAATACAAAAATATATGAATACACCTATAGGATGGATCCTCAGTATCAACATCCCTAACATGAGCCAAATAAGCTAAACTACACAGCTCTACTAGTTTCGTAGCCCAGATGGAGGATATAATCAGATCTTTCTGAAACTTGTACACCCCTTCCCATTCTACTCTTTCCCTTTTCGAAATTTCTATCGTCACTAACTTAGTATTACAAATAATTACAACATAATGGGGGAAATCAAGTCATTCTAAAGATAATATTAATTTTGGATGTATCAAAAATCACAAAATCAACCCATGTCTGAAATCCCATATACAAAACAGGGCAAGCACGATACACATGGGTGACTATGAATGAATCTCCAATGGGGGTAAAAACACGAATAGAGTTATCAACGACAACCCACAATATCTCAGAATCAAAGGAAAATCTCACAGACACATATAAATAAGCAGAAAAAAACATCAAATAACGCATTAGCCATTTGGTCATATACAAGAATAGTACTAGTCATCACCACATCGTACCCATTCACCTCTTTTTTTTTCCCGGAAAAGCATGATACTGAGCCTTATAATAAACACGATTTACCTCACTTACTAGTTTCCCATTACCTATGACTATGTTACCCATTTCTATACCACAACGACCTCACTGATTTCCTCCTCACCAACTTGTGGACGTCTTTAAGAATTATACCCCTGGGCAAATTATAAATATAGTTAAACCTTATATAAAATAACCGAGTTCTAAATAAATTGAGAAACCCAAATACAAAGAAATTGGGTCTCCGCATCACAATTTCCACAACCACTCAACAATAAACAATTTACTGCTCTTGTCTTCATATCAGAACATGTGGCAAATATGCATATTTCAATTTGAATGTGATCTATTACGTTGTATTATTGGTCTCCATTATAATCTTTCACCTTTAATTCTTTTTGGTCTAAATCTTGTATACTCATATCATTTGAATCATATAAAAAATATACTATTAAGCGTAATTCACAAAATATATGCGCAAAAAGCACAAACAAAAATATTCAATATGAGACAAAGAATGATGAAAATTATGTATTTTTAGCTCACATTTCATTCTATAATCTATCATCTATAATTCATTTTGGCTCCAAATTTTTTCGCATTCACATCGTTTTAATGTTATAAATAAGGTACACAATTAGGCACAATTCATAAATCCATGCACAAAAAGGAAACATAAAATTATTGAATATTAGACAAATAAAAATAAAAAATAAGTGTTTTTAGCTCACATGAACACCTATCATGACCAAAAGTATACCCCGGTTGTGACATGACCTATAATACGTCAAAATATCCTACACACAAAACACAATAAAATTATACATATGATATATTAAAGTAGCAATGCTCATATCATAAAGGAGTTAAAAATAAACGCAGAAGTGTAATCATAGTCTTGACAAGTCGATATATTAAAACCAAAAAAATAGTTAGGGCAAAACATATACACCATGAATAACATCGAAAAAATAAACATACAGGAAAACATGGTAAAGTCAACATGGTCCTAACTAAACGAGGACTTTCTAGGACTTTTGCGATGAATAGTCAACTAGACATGAGTGGAAAGAGGAGACATGCCAAACCTATATTATAACACACTTTAGGTACAAATATGTATCAATACATGAAATGTGCTAAGTATTAGGATAACATAAAAATTAAAGACATAATCATAATGGGACATAAGTGAAAACATGATATTCATGAACAAACAAAACTGCTTGAAAAGCATTTAAGGAAGAATAGTAAATCATGAACATGGTAAATGCATCTTGAAAAATAAAAAAAATTATGAAAACCTTTGAAATTACTAAGTTCATTTTGGGGCATATTGGACTGAAACGAAAATGGACAGTGTGAGCTATAATATAAAACCTTATTTAACACCTAAAAGGAGAAGAAGGTGTCGATTGCGAAGGAAAAACATTGTATGATTCATTCATATGATGTTTATGGAGCCACTGTGTAGGTCATTTAAGAAAAATCCTAGAGGGAAACATAGTAAGGAATTAGAACTTGCTACTAAAGACTACTCTATTTGAGCCAACACTATAAAAAACTCTTAGTGATAATTTTACTCCCAATGGAATAGATAAATTAAATTATCAAAACATGACATTAGGAAACACAATAATCTTATAACAAATTAAAATCATGAAGCCTTATAATAGTAACTCCTTTAAACTATAATTTATGCATATGGGGGTAATCCTTTCACCTATCATGGTTATCTAAGTATGTTAGAAATTATTTCCCCAATAATGATTATCTAAGTATATGAGAAAACCATTCACAACATTTATGATGCACATCTCAGAAGTTACCCTAGATCATAAACATATTTCTTTTTAAAAGAAACATAACTTGCATAATTCATAATTAATGAGTGATGGAATCACACTCAATTCACGAAAAGCAGACTTAAGATAAGAAATCCAGTGTTTCACTAATATTTCAAATAGCAGTCTGTAATTCAAGTATATTCTATTTCAACTATTCCTCAGAGAACGACGATCAAACAGTTGCCAATCATGGTCTTTGCTAATCGGATCATCAATAAAATATACAAAAAGAAACTCTATAAATTTATGATAATTCTTTTTGAATAAGATCTCGATTCCAGCGACTGTTTCATAAGAAATCTTACAAATAGAATCCCTCTTTTTTATATTGATAAAGACCTATTTGATCATAATTTCCCGTATGAATATTTCATCGAATATGAAAGTTGTGGTTGGTTTTAAAACACTTATTTGCTCTGGTCGACAAAATATGAACCGAATACTGAACCTTTATATAACCTAGAACAATGCATTTTTGTTAGCACAAGATATATTTGAAGTCGTCGATCATTTAATTGGACTAAAATTTTAAATAGCTGCACTGAACGATATGAATCATTTGAAAAATAATTGTATTCGTTCTATAGTAGATATTTAACAAGAATAATTTCGATTGAATCTGGCTCGTTACATACTGTTGTTCGGGGGACTATATGTGGAGAAATATGGAATAAATTGATACTAACACTTCAATAATTTGTAACCTCACCTCCATTAAAAACTACTTATGAAAGTTTTTTTACTTTACACCTATTATCTCACGTTATCGCTCGAACTAATCCATTTTCAAAATAGTTCATAAGAGAAAATTAAGTTATGTGTGCCCTAGATGACTGACAGGCCGTACTGTTAGTTTTTGAATACGAGATATCAATCCTAGTCACTATGGATGAATTTGCCCAATTGACACGTCTTAATTATGTTTAAGTCAGGTGATTGTTTCTGGGAGGAAAAATTCTACACAACAATTTAAAAGGAGTTGAACCTGGAAAAAGCATATCCCTAGATTTCTCACCGATGAGATGTGGTTTTCTTTTACGAAAAATCAACAAAAGTCAACTTGTTTCTTTAGCGATTATGCAGAATTTGCATTTTTAAAATGGTCAATAAAGGTTAAATCTTATTAAGCAACATGATGTTTGCCTTTGTGGCATTTGCTTATACAATCTCCTAGCTGGTTTTACAGAGACTTCCTATCAGAAATGGCCAGATTAACAAATTCTCAAACATTGAATCCAAATGCAGAAAATAGGGCAAGAGGGGACCATCATTCATCATCCAGTCGATAAATCTTGATAGAGAGTATTGAAGAGATAAAAACTCACATTCTTTGTTGAGATTAGTTTCTTATTTTTCTTAATTTTTGACTGATACTTTAAAGATAAGTTGCCTCCTAATTCATCTTTTGGTTTGACGGTTGTGTTTCTAAATATAATATCATTTATCCTATCTTATTTCCCTTACATTCTATAGCATGAATTGTGATTGTAATTGCTAATTGAAGTTTAGGATTTTGCTAAATATAGGCAATTCCATTTGATCTTTTATTCGTCATACTATTGCATTTGTATTGTGTCGTATTCCTTACATTCATGAATTGGGTTTAATCTATTATCCATTTTTCAGTTTATTAATGAGAGTGCCTGAATAATTATTTAGTTTGAGCGATTTAGGTTGCTTGAAAATAGAATGTGTGGAGTGGAAGATGTGATTGATAATCCCATTCTAACTTTAATTTTTTGTTTAGATTAAAAGGAAAAAATATAAGGTTTCATTGTTAAGTGAAAGGCTTGTTTGAAAGAGATGTGTAAGTTAAAGTAGTGTTTTTTTTTTGAATTACACTATTAAGAATTAAAGTACATGTCATGAAATTGTTTTTTGAGATTGAAAAGAGATTATGATTAACCTATGATCACATAGACTACCTTTGAGTGAATGAGTATATTTTGTGATTGCAATGGATTGTATAATAAGTGTGTAATCCTGAATTTTAAAATTCCCGATTAGCGCTTGGATAATTTGTTCTGTTCCCAATATCTCCGTTTTTATTACTATGCCATTTTCTTTATTTGTCAATTGTATATATATTGTTGTGTCCAAATTCAAGCTTTTTAGCTATTAGTTCTCTACCTTTTCAATCATCAACAAGTTGTTCACTCTAGGATTTGGCCCCGAACACTCTTTTATATTTTTATTGATGATGACCACCTACTATTTTGATTGGTATTGAGGAGTAGTTTGAGAAGAATAAATATTAACTCGTATCACGTGGAGTAATTAGGCGTATTGAATTGATTTAGGATTTCTACAATACTTTTTTCTATTTAGATTGTGAATAAGGTTTCTTTTGATTTTTGTGATAATGAAATATTAGCGATTGGTATTTCCCTATACCAACACTGTAAGAACTCACAAGTACACCCTAGAAGTTAGAGGTTCCTTGAGTCTCCACATGGCATATTAGACTCAAAAAATTCTCACTTAAGCCACTTATATCAATCATCGCATAATTTACAATCTAAAATGAGTAAGTATTTCAAATCATTCTTGACACATTAATGAATATTTCATCAATACGCAAGCGGAAGACTTTGTTTAAAACATTAAACATTCACAATGTCTTACTAAACCATCTACACTTGATAATATACAACATTTGGACTAGGCCCATAAAAGAAAATAAATAAAGACTTAAGACATAAACAAGAAAATGTGGGTATTCTTCTCGAATCGATGCGGACTCAAAAATACTTAATCTTCAATTATTAGAAATCTAACCATCCTCCATGGCATATGAAGACTTCCAATCCCTACATTTAGGGCAAAAGAGAAAAAAAAATGTAAGCACGTTGAATGAACAAAGTGTGGAAACCATGTAAAAACAATGAAAAAGGGACATTTAGTATAGTAAGATGCTTTCATGATATCATTATTTAAATCCTTCATTAAATAGTTTAAGGGACCCAAAAAATTCAATAATCATATTTAAGACATATTCAAGTAGCATCCTACACATAAGCATAATAACATGAACCACCTAATAATGGTTATCCTAAGACTCACCTCAAAAAGTTACGAAGCGATCTCCTATACAACAACTTCACACACACCTAGATGATCCTTAAGACTACCTAAAGTAATGAATTCCAATACATCACTTATCATATCAATTCACATTAACATAAGACCCTCCTACTAAAGGGGATCTAAGGCTCACTTTACAGAATTATGAAGCGAGCACAAATACAATCCTTTTATGTACACAAAATAGATCCTAAAGATTACCTGATATAAGATTATTCCCATTTCATACATTCAACTCCCTACTTAGAATTACTCTAACACTTACCTAAGTAAGACATGAAGAGAATGCCCATACACCATCTCCAAGCCTACCAATGCAATCCTTAAATCTACTCAAGATAATAATCTTTTTATTTAGTTGTTTTTGTACAAATTAATTATGTTCATTTAACCATTTGGGAGACACTCAACAATAAAGACCATTAATATAATGGTCTTGGAGAAGACCTACAGTCTCACATAATAACATTTTCAAAGCCTAATTGTGAAATGCTTACAATGTATCCCAATCAACTACCCAAACTTCATATTAATCATAAACAACTAGAACGTATCCGACATGATGAGAATATTCAATAACAAACATATACCATGGTAGTTAATCATGGAATCTCAAGTCAATCCCTACTCAGAGGGAGGGTGCTCTACTTGACAATGGTATAATGAAGACACATCCCATGTAGGAACAAGGTTATAGAATATCGAGGGTCTCTTTATTCACTAATGTCATATTAGTTCAAGCAACTCCCCAGGCATACTCAGTCATTTCTAGACTTTTTTTATCATTCAATAATTCAATAAAGCAGCATATTAAAGGATACCATATCTTGTTCATAACCCAATTACATTACACCTTACCAATAAGGGTACACAAAAGCCACCTACAATAGTTAGGAAGATAGATCAATGACTTTCTAATGATGATTTCATGAAGTTCCAGCCAATCAACCCTAAGTACTCATTCATTGAAGAAAGACGTCTTTACAACATTCAACTTAGAGGATATCATAAGCTTCTTTCAAGAATGGTTCACATACAGGACCTTATTAAATATATTCAAGGTCACATGTCAATTACACATACAATACTAAGGAACTTTACCATACTAAGACAAGAATCCATATTTAAGCATTACGTCTATCAAGTAAGAGACACAAGTCCACTACAACAAGACACAAACATATTTCACCATATCACATAATCACATATAGTTACATATAAGAACCCATGCTTTAACTTCAAAAATATACACAAGTCATCAGGACATTTAGAATGATCACATACCTATGTTTTACATCATAATAACATAGTTCATAAAGTAATGTGGATGAGGCCACGTTGTTTCTTAATTTAGAAAGTAACACCGACAAGGCCACAATATAAACAATTATATAACATAAGCACTGAAACCATATGTGAACCTTACCTATCATTATTATAATATAATAGATATACTACATAATATTATGAGGGTTAGGGATGCTTATCACTAATCCAATCTAACAACTTCAATACATAGCCAAATCAACCTACTCAATTCCCCATGGATCTTACCAATAGCCATGATCACCAAATAAATTCTATAAGTTTAATATACAATGAATCTATGAATATAAAATACTCATATAGTAAAATTAAGGCAGAAAAAAAACACATAATCAAGATATATACATAAATCAAGAGCCCATAACAATCTTACTATTTAGTCGTAATCAATTCAACCATACTAAAGCAAATTATTGAAATTTGATTACGTCAAGCGTTCATGGATATTTCAACTGAAAACATCAATTATATCAAATCATAATGTTTCAAAACGTTTCATGCAAAAACCCATGACTTAGAGTCGAAATTGAACTTTACATCTTTTTGAAATCATTGAATATCATCGTTGACATTGACTTTAAGGTGATATCAATCCTTAGATCAAGAAGAACCATACTTTTTTAGAAGAATCCAAAGATAACTTAAGAATATACTCCATTGATATCCATCATCAAGCTCTATCATCACCTTGAGCCCATATAGAGTTTTTTTGAGAAACGTTGGGAGGGAAAGGGTTTGATCAAGGTGCTAGGGTCTAATGAAAGTTGAATGACCTAAATACTCTTAAATTTCCCTAATATATTTAATTAAACCATCTTCTATTTTTATAAGACCTGGCATGAATTTCCTAAACACCCCAAGCCTTAACGGTGAAATAGGAACATTGTAGTTCCAACTTACAGTTGCCCAAGAACGGACCATCAAATGAGTGACGCCATGTCAAAGGGGTCTGTAGTTTTGCTATGCACCTTAAATCCTTTAAGAAATTGGCAGGCCGTTCTGCCCCGTGAGTTGGGATCCTCCTCTAGGTCCCCTTGTGTGTTCTATGTGGAGTCATTACAGGTTGTTTAACGCCTAAACATTCATGTCTAGGTCTTAGTAAAATCTCTAATTATATTCAAAATTAACGAACACGTAAATCATGTTATGTCACACATCACCACACAAGGATGTCCAAAGGCTACCTTTTGAACACTTTAGACGTTTAGCCTCCATGTTTTAACAAACTCAACATGATTCCTTTAAACACAATTATTAACCATATAATGACCTCAAAAACTCATGAAACACACGCAAGAACATGCAATCACATATGTACTAGTCATCAAATGTCTTGGTCGTCCCATGACGATTGACTTCAAACTTAATCGGATTGACTTCAAAACTTAATAATACATTAATTAAGCTATTTATAAGACATTAAGACAGTGATGAATCTGTATATAATCCTAGTTGATTTTAGGGTCATTGAAATAACTTTTCCTTGTTATGAAACAAATATTATAAATCAATTGAGTCTTAGGGTCGTGGATGAAAAATTTGTTTGGGGCAAGAAGACCCTAAACCTACCCTTTATTGTGATGACAAGTTAGCATGGTCTACTTTTAATTTAGTCTTTTCACTCTTTGGGCTAAGGTGATGAAAATTGTAAGAGTGAAAACATTTCATTGTCCAAAGGAAAAAGAGAGCAAAGAAGGTCTCACCACTGAACATTTGTTAGTGTGATGAGATGATCAAACTCATTTTAAGGAATAAACTTTGTAATGTCAAGGCCAGAGAAAATATTGAGGTGGATATAAAAGATGTCTTTATCTTGGGAAACCATCGCAAAATAATAGCTATCCAAGAGACCGAAATTGACATCTTTTGTTCAAATTAAATTGATGGTTTCACATTATTGAAGGCCAATAATACTTAAAGGCGATGTTAAGGTGGCTGAACTACCCTCTAACTCCTGGGGCTTACCAAAGGTTCAAAAATCTAAAAATTATACACCCTCAATCTTATTTTATATTTCATCCTTTTCTAAAAATTGTTGGACAACACTATTTATCATTTTATAAAGTTTATGCATAAAATACAGTATTTTTCCTATTACACCCTTGATACAATAGTTAATTAATATTTAATGTGTACTCACCATTTATTACAATATTGACTTAAGAAATCATTAAATAAGAGTAAAAAGGTAAAGTTACAACATTTCTTGATGAAATTTCAATTAAAAAAATTACATATAAAATGGAACAAATGAAGTATAAAATTGAATAAAAGATACCAGTTTTAAATGTAAAGAGATGGAGTGAAATGTCTAATTCTCTCTAATACTCCCCATGCTCTTCGGAGTTAATATTTTCTAAAGATGGGGAGACATTTCATTTTCTAAAAATTTGAAAAAAGGATGATGAATATGGCGTCGCGTTGCGACATTAAATTGTGCACTGGATGCGGGGCAACCCATATATTTTCAAATTATTTTTGTTTTGAGATTTAAATTTTTAAATTAGGTTTATTTTTGCTTTCGAATAATCATAATGATTTTGGACTTTAAGAAACTAACTTGAACAGGTTTGAAGTAGTGAATCTTGGATAAATTAAATAGGATGTTAAGACCCCATCAAACTATTACTTTGAAAGCTTTTTAGGAACCCATGCTGACCCAATGTCACTAGTAAAAACAAATGATATCCCCTGCTCGAATTTGCTAAAATTTGAAGTGATCAGCCTTCTAAAAGGGCATCAGAAGTCGCAAAAGCAAACAATAGTTTGCTTAAGAAAAGTACGCAGAAGCGCCCCCCAATAGAGAAAATTAACATCGCTTAAGGGGAGTTACACTCACTTAAGAAAACCCCGTGTTTTATGAAAGGTCACAAAAATGACTAATAATCTCTTAAGGAAAGGTAAGAGTTTAATAACACAATCGATGGAAGCCAAACAAGAAAAACACCCAAAATATAAGGTAAAACTTCTTGTTATCTCACTCGTATGTCCTAAATTGTTCTAAAATCTAGGTCTTTATTTTTGCAATCAAAATTCGGTATGTCTCCTTCACTCTTACTCTATTGAATTTTTTAATTTCATTTGAACATTTTATTTTGCCATGATCGAATGTTTGGGTTGGGGTTTGGGTATTATATGGGTAGTAACTTCTCTAACTTGGAGGATGTCAAATTATGAATGTGTTAGATATATTCTTTGTTTAATTTTTTTAAATGCATGCGTATGACTAATTTAGAGTATTCGGGGAAGTTTTCAACATTCATTTCATGATATAATTGTTGAAAACATATAGGGAATCATGTGTTTGATAAATTTCCCAAAACCACTCAAAAATAATTTTCAAAATTTGTTGTGCAAAAAAAAATGAGTTTCTTGATAGACAATTTGGTTTCCGTTGATTTTACACCTCTGGAGAGTTAAACATTAATACCAAATTTAGAAGGGAATATGGTTGTTCATGTAGAATAAAGGTTGAAAAAGCGATGTTCGCTTAATAGATCTCCTCTTTCTTCTATGATTTCCACATAAATAAACTTCTTGTCATTTTTGTGATGTGCAGGTAAGAGAATATCTTTTCTTTTGCGATATTTGGGAGTACTTTTCTGCAAGGGTTAGTTTTTTAAGTTTGTTTATTTTTATTACAAATTAATTTCAAATCCTTTTTATTGACTTCTACATAATTAATAGCATTGTTTAACACATGATTTTCACACTTGTATGTTGTTGTGATTAAAAAACTTTTAAAAAGTAAATAATGACACAGAAACTTGGTTTTAGAAGGAACTACAGGTCCAATATGACGAACATCCGTTTGGCTCTCACAAAGTACAAGTGTTTTATTATGATTATGTAACATCCCTCCTTAGAAAGGAGTAGAAGTAGAAAGAACTATTTGTTAAAGAGTAAATTTTGATATTTTAGAAAGTTAATCTATGTATACGTTTGGGTCAACTTCAAACAACCTAAATTTTCGGTACATGATGTGTTATGTATCCTACAAGATACCAAATGGAAGGTTTTCGAATTATCTTTCCAACACCACTGACTTTGATAATTTTTTGGCTTGTATAATGTGATATGCCCATTTGATGTCGGGATGTTCATCAAAGAAAAGATACATGGATTTAATAGGGATATTATAGACTTTTCCTTACCCTATAATAATTTACTTCATTTTTAGTATTTAAATAGGGTTATAAGTTGAATTGGTTCACTTTAAGCAATTACGATTCACTCTCGATTTTTTTAATCAAAGAGTTCAAGAAGAGAAAATAGACGAAAACAAGAGAAAGGTCAAGATTTCATCAAGTTCATGATATTTGATTGCAGATTTCTCCAACGTTAAATTCCAAGTTATGTTTTTGAGCTAACATATATTGGGTTCGTTCACCCACACACGCAATTACTTTATTAAAAGTAAAGAATTTTAGTTCGTCATGAATTTTTTTGAAGTGTCTGTCATTCACGGCGCGGGTGCACAACTTTAATATGGACTACACTCAACAACCATTGTTGGTTCTTAGGCAAACCCTCATCCTAGCTGACTTCAAGCCGAAAATTAACTTAAGCATGAAAAAGCTTTAAAATGAAATCAAATTATCTAAGCTAAACATTACAAAGCTTTTGACTTAAATGAATAACTTTGAATGAAAAAATTATATAAAACTCGCCACACAAAAAACAACTTAAGTCTTTAAAATATTTTATAAAAATAAATGAATAATACATACTTCTTAACTAAACATACTATCTATAAATTCATTAACTTATAAATATTGAATCGGGACAAGATCCATGACATCCTTAATAAACTGAAAAAGTAAATTTAATCATTCACAAACAAATAGGCTTGAACATGATAAAAAGGAAAACATACTTACCTCTTTAAAAACTTACTCAAATCAAAGAAAACTCAGGATACTCAATAAGCGATACGATACTCAACTCTATTTAAGGCAAAAAATGCATGCAATATATAAAAAGCTCTATAAAGCATTAAAAACAACTTAGTTTTTTAAAGAAAATAAAATAAAAATTCAACTTTACTTATATAATAAAGTATTATAATTTCTATGGCATATTTTCTAACCGTCAACCACCATTATGAGCCTAAGTTGTGAGTACAACATCTTGGCCACATTGACAAAAATGTCCTATAATTTGTCGTCGCATAGAACTCCTTAACTTAGTGGATCCTGTAGCTGAAATTATTTGATAATCTAAAAAGTATGACCCGTTATTCCCCATTATGGCTATATAATTTACATGGAGAGTTCAGTTAACAGGAAATCGCATTCCCACATCAGTGCTCAATACTAATCTAAAAATATACTTTAGCTCATACATTTAAAATAACTTCCATAGTTTGCGTGGATATAGTTTGCTCAACTTTATCTTTAAAAAAATCTCTTGGAATCAATGTTCCTGTTTCTGGTAAAAACATTTTTTGGAAGATCTTACTTTCGTCTTAACATAAATGTGTAAATATTTATAACTTTTAGGATATTGTTAGTTCCCTTATAACTTTTAAGAGATGAACTCAACTCTTAGGGAATACTTTTTTACCATATGTTACTTGCTTTTACTCTTTACTCTTTACTTGACTAAAAACTTGAGCCTTAAAACGAAGTTAAAACTTTTAAATTAGACTATTGAAAACTTTAATAAACATTATTTTGACTTGCTTCTTAACTTGTAGACCTCACTCATAAATCCTTTAACTTTGATCTTAAACTTTTTGTGGAATTGGATTATCGATTAAAGATTAATGAAATCATATTTATGGATGATTGAAAGATTTTAAAGTTGGAAGGTTCATGCAGAACTATGAGCATGAAATACTCAACTAGAAGAATCGTAGACACTTCCTATCTCAATATTTATCGACTTATAAAGTTCATGCGGAATTATAGGGTTGCACTACTCATCTCAAGTGCTTCATGGGTAACATGTAACAGTCACACGATTAGGAACATACTCTCAATGGTTTAGGTACTTATTACTCAAGAGATAGGACATGAATATGCTATTCATCTCAAAGGTACTCAACTACTTGGAGTTCATGTGGATGTTATGGGCATGAGCGACTATACTCAAAGTCAAAATATTAATAATGAACGCATGTATACGACTCTTACCATTCTCGTTCTTAATTCCTAAAAATTAGTTCAAATGAATGGTTTACCTCAAAGGATTCACTATTGAACTCAATATTTTCTTGAACTCTACTAATAACTCTCTCTTTTGAATGTGAGTTATGAATTGAAGAGTCTTGGTTCATGACATTGACGATCTCATGATGACAAGGTATACCTATGAATGCATCCTCTTTGTTTTCATATACTCACTTTCTCGAGTCTTCAAACAAGTTAATAGAAATTTAAGAAGACTCCACAAAAAAACTCAAAGCCTTTCTTAGAATGTTTGAAAGAATTCTAAAACTTATATTTCAATTTCATGTTGAATTTTTATGTATGAACTCAACGTTATGATTATGTTAAGAATGATTTTAGGTAGCTTAGTGTAGTTTGACTAGAAAACGAGTGACAATTTAAACGAACTCATATGAAGTAACCAGGGGAAAACATAATGGGGCACGCAACCCAGGGTCTACACGTGGTGCGGGGCGCCAAACCTTCAATTACGAATAAGGGTTCCGAGCGCTATGACAGACTCTTCGTGCAAGGCCTCAACCCTTTCCATCTGTCATACATCCTTGCACGTTTTCGCACCCTAACTCGCATAAAATTAGAATATTTCTTACCCTATAACATGGATTCTACTATTTAACTTTATTGCATTCTAATATACTAAAAATAACACTGAATTTACTCAATTTCATCTCAAGAATTCATCAAATACCCAACATTATAAGAAATTAACCCTAAGAACACCAACTAAGATATCATAAAGAACTATAATCTTTAACTTTAAGATTGAAATTTCGCGAAGAAATAACATCATTGGCGCTTGGGTGAACCAACCCAAAACTATTAAAGCTTAAAAAACTCTTAGGGATTAAAACAATAACGACTATCCGCAACCAAACTGAAGAACGTCAACGAGTTCCTTCATCCATTGTTATTTTATGCAGTTTTTATGTTTTTTTCTCTTCTTGAACCCCCAACTAAAACCCTAGGTGTATATTAGGATTAAAAAGGATCTACATTATTTGACACTTTAATTATTATTAGAAATGAATTAAATCTGATAGGTTAAGGAAAACACAAAGTACCCCTCACTATTTTTGACTAACATTCCTCTACTAGACAACCTAACTTCATAAGGTCATATATCACCGATCTGATCTCTTAATTAAGAAAACTAGGCGGCGTTAGAAATATAATTGAAAGATATTTCCTATGTTATCTTATATCAAACCTCAGTCATCTTTTACTAGAAGTTATGGTCGTTTGAAGTTGACCAAAAATTGATACTTAGCTTAACTTGGAAAATTCAGATTTTGCTATTCCCAATTTAATTCTTTTTGGAGTTCAAGGTGGTAAATATAGTGAACTGACCTTATTATTTTTTTAGTTCTTTGGTTAAATCTACACACTATGAAAAACGACTTAAGTCCTAGTTTGATAATTTTGCAGGAGTGTTACATTGTCACGACCGGGGATCATCCGCTAGAATAAACATGATGCACTTGACCTTTCGGACATCTTTTACAAGCACATAGACATCATTGATTACATAACATAAAAATTTATCATAAAATTTAAAAATTTTCATAGCACATCATATTTTAGAACATCACTTCATATATATTAAATATCATATGTACATTGTTTGACTTTAAGTCTCTTTGTCCATCTTATACTCCACATTAGTAGAGAAGAATAGGGACAACCCTTAAAATTTATAAAATAATAATCTAAGCTATTACTTAAACTTAAAGTACATCTTTTACATGAAGATCCTTGAATCATAGGGACACTTGATCTTTGGAATTAGAATCCATGATCCTCACTAAATTAAAGATCCTTTAGCCATAACCACTTACACTTTGTGTATATGATAAAGAAGAATGGTATTAGTACAAGAATGCACTAAGTTTGATAATTGTACAAAAATATGCTTTGGAAGAGGATATTTAGTTAGAAACCATGTGTCATGTCTTTTAGTATTTTCAGAAACATTACTATCATAACCATTATATATTTCACATACTTCATATATACATGTATGATGTACCGTGGTTTCACGGTAGTTTCAATGCTTTTTCCTTAACATTAATATGTGTATAAGGTCTATTTGTATTAGTTTAAATCCATTTTTCACATTGTTTGAAGGAAATATTTCCAGGATAAAAAGATGGAAGAATTGTGTTGAAATTGCAGAAGTGACGACCTACGGAGCCATCAAGTCCGTCGACCCCCTCGACGGTGTGGAGGTGGCCACCGACGTATGAAGGAAATGCTGCTGAAGGAAGATAAGGAAATTATGACTAAGTCTTGGGCTATAGAGGCTATCGACAAACTTTCACCTCCATGATGGACCATCGTGCACATCTGTCATTGCTAACAGAGAGTAGCCATAATACCTGTCTTTAAAAGATTCTAAGTGTGGAGAAAAGGAAGACATCGATAGACCGTCGTGCTCTCAACGGACTATCAACCTTGTTCGTCGATGGTAATAGTGTATTGAAGAAGAAAGCAGCTAAAAAAATCCATGTGTGGAATGACATGGGGCCTCAACGATCCATCGTGGCCTCGACGGTCCATCGGTTTGATTGTCGACTCAAACGCATTTTTTCGGAAGATTTTTCTTAATTATGTTTGGAATTCTTTTTTTATAAATACATTTGAAAACCTCATTTTTGAGGTTAGACTCTTGGTTATTTTTCTGATTTGTAATATTGTGTCTGAAAATTAGTTTTTGTAAAATACTTTATTTTTGAAAAATTGTTTATTGCATTAGTTTCTCGAAGCCAATTGAGTTTTTGGATTTTCTTCGATCGCATCAAAGTAAATAAATAAATTTTTCTGTAATCAATATGAATTATTTAATTATGAACATGGGTAAGTAAATACATAACTAGGGTTGTTGGAACCATGGGTAAATAATAAGGTAAAAACAAGCTAAAATACCAAATCTAGAATAGTGTATAGAATGTATTGATAATTCTTTTGTTAAGAAGTCTTTTTAACGCGTGCACGTTTTAGAAGTCGCCTTATTGCTAGTTACCAGACCAAGGAGGTACATATTAGAAAATAATTATCAACGTAGATTTAGTATACAATATATAATAAGCTAGTGTCGATTAATGCAAAATAACCAATAAGCCATACATCGATTATGATGCTTAATATGAGGTAAAGGTTAGGAATAATAAAACATATACACGTAGCCAGACCAACTTGTGGAGTGAAATTCCCTATGTGCCGGACTAATGAATTAGGGATACGTAACTTACCACTTTGCATGCAAGCTCCTAGGAAAGGATTGTTATAGCTAGAATTACAGGCGTTATAATCCTGTGGGAACACAAAATCCGTAGTTACTTACATTACTTGATAAAAATCAAATCCTTGAACTTGTCACTCATTTACTTAGACATAGCAAATTACATTCGTTACATAAAAACCCCTCTTTGTTTTTTTCTTTTTGAAGGACTTCACAAAATAATAGAATAGTAGGTTAAAGTTAAGTCTACATAGTTTTTCTCGTAGGATGGACCACTTATACTTCTTTTCGAGAAGAAAATTTGAGTGTATCAAATATTGGCGCCACTGCCGGGGAAAGTTTCTTTTAGATTACCTTTGTGATTTTTACCAAAGTTTAGTCAACATTTTCCTAATTTTACTTTTTCTCTATATTTTTTTCTCTTGAAGATAAAACTTTCATGTTTGCAAAGTACTCGGAGTAAAGGAGAACCGATACTCTCACCTAACCCCAAATAGGAGCATACACTGTGCAGAATGAAAATAAATTTGGGTTTTGTCGATGATGATCACAACCTAGAAATTCCACCACTGGTTGATGCTCATGATCAATTCGTACCTGAAAATCATAACATAGACGAAATACGGAGGCAACCTCCCGCTCCATGCCCTTAAGAGTATTATAGGGCATATGATAATATTACTGGCTGTAACGGGCCACTTGTCTTGCCTCCCGTACTACAAGGCAATACTTTCGTGGGAACTAGTAGTGTGATGAAAATGCTCACAGCTCGAGGGTTATTTTCGGGTTTACCTTCTTAAGATCCACATGCTCACATCGCCAAGGTGAGCTCAATGTTTAAGAGTTTTGTAGGGAGTCCTTATTTAAATATCGACGTAACTGGGTTGAGAGTGTTTTATTTTTCACTCATGGGAGAGGCTGCTATATGGTTTACCGAGCTCCCCTATACCTAAATATACACTTCGAATCAATTCTGGGATGTGTTCGTCGAACGTTACTACTAGTTGTCTAATAAGCTAAACCACAAAGATAGGGTAAAATACTTTGTGGTACTACTCGAGTATCGGTCAATAGTTCTGTGGACATGTTCACTTAATTCTTGAGAACTGTCCCCAATCACCGCATAGAATATGAGTTAGTTGAAAAGTACTTCTATCGGGGACAAGATAAATAATAAAGTAGTAGTGTATAAGATAGCGGGAGGTTCTTATGAAGAGTGTCCTTTTGCTAAGATTGCTGAGATGTTGGAGAAAATATCAAGAAATAATAAAGTTGGGAGTAACACTTTTGTAGTGCAATCTGCATATAACCCAGTCACAGATGAGATTCGTGAAGAAAGTGACCTTTGTTTGGTATTGAAACACTTCACTTGGGGTTGAGAAAAGTTAAATGCAGTGAGCTACTTGTCTAAACCACCGCCGCCAACTTATGAGTATTACTATGAGAAGGACTCTTATGCGGTAAATGAGCATACATCGGGTTTCTGACAAAACACCCAAGGCTCCAATTAGGAAAATTGGCACCATGGTCAAGGAAAAAAAGGTCGGAAATATAGTAATTACAGCCAAAGGGTTCATTGTGTTTGAGATAGGAATTACTACCGCGATTACAACTTCAACTGGGGTAATTATGGTAGCGGAAATGTTAGGAGTGGGCCCTATGTCCCACTTCAAAATCATGAAGTTTTAGAAAATAATGAGGAGGTTTGATGCTACTGATGAGCAAACTAAAGAGTTGAGGAGTGACTTAGCGTGTATTGGGCAAAAAGTTAATGCACATGAAATCTCTATCAAGAATATTGAGTTGCAAATGGCCCAATTGTCTTTGACTCTGAACCCAAGCCAACCGGGCACTCTTCCTAATAATACTGTCCAAAATCTACAAAATGATAGATATTGTATGGCAGTTACAACTGGAGTTTGTAAGCAAACCATTAACCCACCGATGCCGTCTACTGTAGAAAATGGTATAAGAGGTGATGATGAAGTGGTGGAGGTTAGTCATGAGTTAGAACACAAAACGGGGAAAAAAGTCGAGGTACACCAAAAGGTGACCCCCATGCCTAGACCACCACCTCCATTCCCACCGAACTTATAGAAAAAGACCGAGGATGGTAAATACTGACGTTTTATCACTATGCACAAACAACCTTCCATCAATGTCCCTTTGATAAATGCTTTTGAATAAATGCTTGATTATGGAAGTTCATGAAATATATGGTCAATAAGAAAAGATTAGTATGTTTAGAGGATGATGAAAAAATGCAGCATTGATGTGATATTGCTACAAGGTCTCTAGTGCAGAAGAAAGAAGATGCGAGTGTCTTCACTATTCCATGTACAACCGGTTTATTAAACTTTGCGAAAGAATTATGTGATTTTGGGAAAGCATAAATCTCATGACTCTATTGATTTAAAAGAAGTTTTGTTTGGGAGACCAAAAGCCCAGTGCGATGTGGCTACTGATGGTCGATCGAACAATTAAGAGTCCTGTTGGGATACTCCACGATGTGTTACTAAAGGTTGAGTCATTCATATTTCTGGCCGATTTTGTGATTCTTGAATTTGAGGTACGTATAATTTTTGGGAGGCCATTCCTTGCTACGACTAGTGCCTCGGTTGATATGGAGAAAGAGAAATGAAATTTCGCTTGGACAATAAAGAAGTGACTTTCAACATTTATAGGTCCGTGAAGTAGAGTGGTGAGATCCAATAGGTATGTCCCATATATTACTGGGTTGAAAAGTCATCAATTATACAAATAGAAAAGTTTTGGGTGTAGAAGCACTAGCGGTAGTGATCATGAATTTTGATAGCTATTGCATTAAAGGGTATGGGTCATTGGTCGTGGCATTTGATCGAGATGATGTTTTGTTTAAACCAGAGTAGGTGGAGTTAGATATGAAGGATCAAGAGTCTCAACCTGCGTAAACATTTATAGGGGAGGATCCAAACGTAGAACTTAAGGCTCTACAACATCATCTGAGAACAAAATGAACTAATTAATCATTTAATTGAAGCTATGTATTTCAAATAGACCTTGAGAAGTATTTCATGTACAACCAGAAGACAGTATGTGTTGTGTACATACCCATACTTATACATCAATATTCTAAATGTGTACACAATAAATCAAATATGTATTTAAACTTTTAAAATAGTTCAAAAACTCTTCATCATCCACTTCAACTTTGATCACCTCCATTTCCCTACACAAATAAGATATTGGCAGTTATGTAGAGGATGTAAGATGTTTAGATTGCAACAATATAGAGAGGCAAGAAATCCTGCAGTTACATAAAATTAGATTGCATCTTTTGATTTTCAAAGTAGATGATCTTCCTTTAGGTGTCTAGAATTTCAAACGTTAATTGCTTGAATATCAATTCCTCTAGTAAACAAATCTGTTTCATCAAGAAAGAACACAAAATTAAGAAATTTAACAATTAATCAATTTGAAATTTCCGCTGTAACGGAAAGCGTGACGGACCGTCGTAGCCATGATTGTCCGTCCTGCATGTTCATCATGAAGATCAAAGAAGTACCACGACCCGTCATGACCACGACGGCCTCTCATGACTAATACGGCTCGTCGCGAGGTCCACGGCAGCCCATCGCGAGGTACATGAAGGCTCATCGTGACCACGACGTCCCATCGCGAGGTCCATCGACCTAGCCATGTTTTGACAGATTTCCTATAAACAAATATTTGACTGACACACAAGAATATCAAAATTTTAAACATATAATTTAGACTTTTGAAGGTAAAATCTCTTATCTGATAAACTCTATTCCAACAACCTAAAGCTTTAAGACATGAGGCAAGTTTATTTGAGAAGCATTTTCTTTCAATTTTCAAAAGGAAATCTGATGGAGTAGCAATTTACCCAAAAATCTTTGAAGAAAATCGTCTTCTTCAGCTCTCCAATCTTGAACAACGAAGCTGAGAGGAAAATCGTCTTCTTCACTTCATGTTCAGAAAAATCTCAGTGCTCTTTGATTCTTCACAATCCCAAACTAATAAATTACTTCTAAACACAAAATAAAAATTCAATTTATTGACTATTTTTACGACTAGATGATTAGAAGAGAGTGAAAAGGAATTTAAGCTGTATGAAATTTGTAAATATGCTTCATGAAGTTTGTATTAAGCTTCAGTTCTTCAATCTTCAGCTTCTCGATCGATTCGTAGTTCATCAACATTAGCTTAACTCAACTCAGCTATTCCGATATTTGAGAAGAGAATATTAACTCATCGCTTTTCATTTTCAGCTCTTCTCTTAAGTCTTCAACGTCGTCTCTTCGATCTCCATCTTCTACTCATCGATTTAAAGTTACGGAGAAGAAAAATTGTTTGCTTTTTCATATAAGGAAAGAACCTGCGTTGTGTTCTACTCTTCAGCTTTTGCCAAAAATAATGGGAGGTGGATTTGAAAATGTTGGAGGGAATCAAATATTTTAGTGAAATACTTGAAATATTGGAGGGAATCAATTGCCACATTTCTATAGTGTTGTTTTTACAATTATAAAAATAGGACCCTTTAAAAGTGTGGCCATATATATACATAATTGTTGCCATTTATTTCATACTATGACAACGCTGATAAAGTGTAGTCTATATCATTAAATGGTACACTTTATAAGTGTTCCCAATATTAACGTTGCGAAAAGTTAAAAAATTAGGCAACATTTGAAAAGCCTTCCCAAAAATATTTTAGGCAACACTTTTCAAGCGTTGCTCAGATTTAGTGTTGGCGTAGGCCTAAAATGGTGTAGTGTGCCCAATTTACGATCCTCTCTTGGGTTTTCTTGCTTGTGTTCTTTTTTCCACAAGGGACTGTTTTTTTTGTTCAACCGGCATGTTTGTATCTTTTGTACATAGAATAGGAAGTGAATCTGAAGCATGATTTCTAAACAATATGATATATTTTTTTAAAGAAAATGATGGATGACTAGGCATAGTAACTGATGAATGTGTTTCTCTAATAATGACATAGAGATACACCACGACATGATCGTAAATCTAAAGCTCGAAATAGTTGTCTGATAATCTTGTAGATTAATAAGATGGAAAGTAAGTGTGAATAAAATTTGAATTGTCCATCATTTATACTGAGCTAGAACTTGCTTGGTTATCTTGCTAAAATAAGATGTGATGGACAATTAGGAATGAATCATAGGCCCCTGTTCAAGATAGCCAATCTTTAGCCTAATTAAAAGAAAATTGAATGAAGTTAATCCCTTATTGATCTAAATGATTTGAGATTAAAATAGACCTTTCTTTTTCACCACAACTGATCTTTTCTAGAAATAATGTGTTGGCCCCAGTCCCTCCATGGAAATGTGCACCTCAACTGATACCAAAGAGTGTATTGTGTCCCTTGACTAAAGGCAAAACCATGAGTTAAGGGTTGCTAGTTGAGGAATGCTCCGAAATGTGGGTTGAAAGAACAAAAGAAAAGTGACTCAAGAAAAGTAGTTTCTTTACCTTGCCAAAGTAGAACATTAACATAATGCTAGCATAATAGGTTATATCACTTACTATATCCTATGGGGCAAGCATATTTTATGGAACCATCACGACCCGAGAGTCCCCCTAGAAGTTAGGGCATTCTTTAATTGAAACACAATGCCTCGCCTCTTCTAGCCGGTGTCCTCGTAGAAACCTATTAGGTTTCCTCCTCGTGTTCATCTTCCTTACAAGACAACAAAAACCATAAGAAGATGACACTCATAACTTTTAATATTTATGGCATGACATAGTAGTAGAAAAGAAGGGAAACTCTATCATCGTATGGTCTCTCACTCATAGGTGTATCGCGCCTCACACAATTGAACAAGACTCTACCAGACGTGGCTTTTTTAGACTTTTTGATCTCCATGTACTACCTGATAACCTTATGCCCTTATATCAAATTTGTCATGACCCGAGAATACCCCCTAGAAATTAAGGAATTCTTGAATCTAAAAATGTCGTACTCGACACCTCGGACGTCTTGTACATGGATTTTTGTACCATTCATTGCATATGTGTATGAAAAGTAGTGTGAAATTAAAACTTTTCACACGAAATGATAATACTTCAAAATATTACTTTTATAGAATAACATAATGACAGGCTACGTCTCAAAGTCTCCATCTTAAACATAGGAATATACTGTGACACGGCCCATAAATCAACATATTGAAATCGACTAAGTTTATAACAATACATTCATTAAGGAAATCAAAACATCAAGATGTCCTCGAATGTAGTGAGGACATACCAACTTTTTGCTTGAATGAATTACTTATCCAAGCTTCTACTTCGAGACAACTCTCAAACTCAACCTACACCTTTAGAAATAGACAAAATATATGGAATTAGTACAAACACTTGTACTAAGGATTACATAATGCATAAAATATGATAAATAGACATTTATATAAAACATGCTCTTTTTGATTAAAACATCATAGTATAAGCATAAGAACAACATTTAAAACCTTAAAAAGATATAATATATCACATAAGGTAATATCAATCTCACCTTATTTGTTAAACTACCTACCTAGAATTACTCTAAAACTCACCTAAGTAAGTCAAGTAGAGACACCCACATACTCTCTTAAGTTTACCTAAGCAATCCTCAAAGCTATTCTAGATAAGTACTTTTTTTCATTAATATTCCTTTACTTAAGTCATTATGTTCCTTAAGTCATCTCTAAAAACATTCATCACTTATAGACATTAAAGTTCTGGTCTTTAAGAAGATCGAGGGCGCTCACACACTAACATCTTCGATGCCTAATCGTGCAATGTCTAGATAGCGTCCCATTCCACTACCTAAACTTCATTGTACTCATACAACACTAGCATGTATGCTACATGATGAGAATAGGCAATAACTGACATAGACTATACTAGCTAGGCATGGAATCCTAAGTCATAAACCTACTCGGATGGAGGGTATTCTAATGGCCAACGGTAGAACTAGGACACATCCTATGTACACACAAGGTTAAGGAATATGAAGGTCTTTTATGAACACTAATCTTATTCTAATGTAGACATATATTGTACTCTAGTCTTCTTTCTAGGTATCGATTCAACCCATAACATATTCACCTAGTGCTAGCCTTTGTTCTCATACAGTAAGTTCAATAAAAAGGTACAATCTCATAGACATTACATAGTCATAATGCACCAACCAAAGATTAGTCCACTAGGTGTTCCACTCAATGGTCTATATGGATAGCTCATTTTTAACATTCTTTCTGTATAGAAGGTTTCACATAATAGTCATGTGTAGAATGGCACCATCTTAGGTCTACCGATCCTAGAATTTCATTCAACATTCATCAATATACATACTAGACAAAGGTGCATAAAATTAATATATGAAGATGTTCATATTCATAATGTACATGAATCAAGTAAGGGACACAAGTCTACCAAGAGAAGACAAACACATCTTAAAATATAGCAATCATTCTAAAAGCACATAGGCATAACCAACATCATAGATGACCCTATTCACTACTATAATGACATCAATATAACAATCATAAGACTCTCTAACTAAGTATGAGGAATCATGCATAAACTCTAATACTACACATCCAAGGACATAGTCATAGTCTACCATGATCAACTAACAATATAAATAAAAGAACACATACTATCGCATTAATCACAAATCGGTAGATATGATAATACTTCACATAATTGAACTACCATAACATCATAATATATCAAGTAGTTGCGGATAAGTCCATGATCATTATAATACATAAAGTAACGTAGACGAGGCCACACGATTCACAAGTAAAACCCATAGCACTGCCAACATAAGTGGACAATGCCAATCAAAACAAAATTCAAGACTTACATTACATAAAATAAATATAATAAAACAAATCTACTCTCAGCACTTCAATCCATAGCTAACTCGTCCAATACAACACCAATAGGCCCTTACACATGGCCATGATCATCAATCCAATACAAAAATCATAATTCTTAATTAATTTAAGTCAATTCAATATAGGTTTTTCGATGTAAGGCAGCCTATGCATCAATCTAACATAATTTTACGTAAAAATAGACCATAAAAAACTACAATAGGATTCAAAAACATTGAGACAAGATCATTTAACCCATAAAATAGTCAAAACTAAGATTGCATGGTTTGGTTGGGTTCAGAGGAATTATAGATATAAAAAATTGAATAAACATCAAATAAATCCAAAAACATTGATTCAAAACATATTATGCAAGAACCCAAGGCTAGATCAAAGAATTGGATAATCCATGTTTTGATCATCTTCGAAAATCATTGGACTTGACTCCTTGAAGAAAGTGATTTCAAGAATTAATAAACATACGTTGATTGAGATTAAAATCCCGCAAGATTGATGGAGACAAACTTGGGAAACCTATCTTCTTCCTTGGAGCTTAAAAGCTTCAATAATGGAGGGTTTGAAGAGAAGAATAAAGATGTTTTATTTTGAGTTGAGGGTTTTGCTTTGATTGGTGAGTTTACGGATTTAAATAAGTCCTATAACTGTCCATAATGTACCCTAAATTACCCAAAAGACCCTTTCATTTATTGGAAACATTAAGCAACTTAAATAAGACTTAAAAATGATACAACGAAATCTAGGACTTTACTTTGCGGCTCGGAGGCATTTCCAAATATTATTTTTTGAAATTTTTTGGACAAAATGGTTTGTGAATGCCCCTCCTATCAGGGTAAAACCTTGCCCCACTGCGTGACATCTGTCAACGCGCAACAACTGTCTAAAAAAGTCTGGCCCGGCAGCTTTGTTGTCCAAGTTTGGGTCAAATTTTGAGACCCTTTTAATGGTCTCCGAGGCGTCGTAATTGGACGTTTCGACCCTTTGTATTTCATGCTACGCGTAGGAACCCTTGGTTCAGAATTTAACGTTCAAATGATCCCCTAAAACATCACTAGAAAACACTACGACACACTATTTTAACTTCGACTAGTTTCTGAACGTCTTGGATGTTTGACCTACAAAATATCCCAACATTATAAACTGCCTATGAGCACTATTTTAATTATTTTATGACTTCAACACATTGTGATTCAAGTGTTAGTATCTAGTTCAACCTAGCTCATATTGATGGTGTAACAGGAACTTGGAGTCATATATGAAAACCTATAGGATCTCATAAGTGTGTGTAAGGGATTGTATGGGTGTTTACTTCACAACTACCTCAAGTGAGTCTTAGAAGAACCATTATTCGAAGAATCTCACCTTGATGTTATGATAATTTGTAAGTGTGTATGTGACTTCTTATAAGTAATATTAAGGGTCTTTTAGGCAAATCCAGAGAGGGTGTATGGGCGGTCTCTCTTTGTGTGACATTAGTGAATCTTAGGATAGCTTTTAGTGAGGAAATTACCTCCTAGAAGAGAGTTAAAAAGAATTAAAAGTATTTCACTCTAACAATATATTAATTCACTGTACAGTGAATATAGCTTACTGGAAAGTGAGTTATAAAAATGTAATTTTTGGTTTTATGTTACCTTATGTGTTTATAAGTTATTAAATATTATTCTTTTGTGTATAATATTATTTTTAAATTAAAAGATTCATATTTCCAATAAAAATCCATTTTCATGATTTTTATGTATTTAACCATACTTAGTACATGTGGTTGTACAAATCCATTCTTTTTTATATCTATATAGTTCAAGGTAGGTGAAGAGCTTTGGGAAGAATACTTTTACTCCGAAGATCATTCAAAATATGTTGAAGTATGTCCTCATTTGACTCGAGGAAATATATGTCTTTTATGTATTTTTTCAATTCAAAGTATTGTAATAGAGTAAATGTGTTCATATTCGTATTTTGAAGTATGGGCTATATCCCAAGCATTCTTGTGTCTTAAGATGATTAGATTGACATTATGTTTTGTGGAAAGTTTTAATTTCACACTACTTTTCACTATGTTTATGCGATGAATGATATGAAACGGCTTGTATAAAACCTCGAAGAGGTTGAGTACGCCGGTTAAAATACGAGATTGTACCCTAACTTCTAGTGTGTGGTCTTGGGCTGTTACAAGAATCACAACATAGGTTAGTGAAAGTAGTCTTAGTAATCGAAAAGTCTCATCAAGTCACGTCTAGTAGAGTCTTTACCAGCGGTGTATGTCGAGACACTTCTATGGGCGAGAGGCTATTGGAGGGTAGTGTTTCCTTTCTGTTCTACTCCAATGTCGTGCAATACAGTAAATTGTATGAGTATACTTCTTAGTGTGTTTGCTTGTGCTTTTTAAGGAGATGAATACTAGAAGGATGACCGATAGATGTTTGGAAGAGGAGAGGATGAATGAGGAGGTTTGTTCCCCTCAAGTTGAGCAAGTTAAGTAAGTTCCTCATGATTGGAAAGGAGTCCAAGGTTCCTAAGTGTCTTCCCAAGGTGATCCTATTGGTACTGTGGCCGGTGGTGTTTAGTTTCTAGAGATGTCTAATAGGGAGATTAGACAGTTTTTTATTGCTATAGCCCGAGTCGTGACTATGCAAGTTATTTTGAATATTATGCATAGTGTTGTGGAGACAACTATGAAATCTAGGTTGAGTGATCTTGTGAGGATGAATCCTCCTATATATCTTGGCTCTAAGGTAAATGAGTATCCCCAAGAGTTTCTTCAGGGACTGTACAAGGTGTTCAGTGCTGTTTACATCATGGAAGAAGGCGGAGTTGGCTTCATATCTATTGATATTTTTTTCTCAAATATGATACACACAATGGAAGGATAATAGTCCTGAAGTATCCAGTCTTATTGAGTGGGAAGAATTCAAGGAAGCTTTTCCTTGTAATTACTTTTCTTGATAAAGGAGATAAGTTATGTGGAGGAGTTTATCAATATCAAATAAGGAAATATAAGTGTTGAGGTGTACTCTTTCAATCATAAACTTTGTCTAGGTATGCCCCTTCTCTTTTGTCCATTCCAAGAGATGAAATGAGTCATTTTTTATGGGGGTTACCAACTTAGTGTTTGAATAATGGCGTACTATATGTTCCATAAAGATATGACACTATCTAGACTCATTGTGTATGTACAATCAATTGAAGAATCCAAACATACCAGGATGGATAGAAGCTTGAAAATTAGTGGTTCTAGTGATCAAGAGCAAACTAGATTTTTTTAGAGGGCTCAAACAAAAGAAGAACTTAATAGTACTTTGGTGACATTAGAGAAAGGAGTAATTTCTCAAAAGTTCAAACATACTTGTGCAAAATGTGGAAAGAAACATTATGGTGAGTGTCTATTGGGTACCAGGAGTTTCTTTGGTTGTGTTAAGGAAGAGCACAAAGTGAGAGATTGTCCTACAATTACTTCCAGAGGGAGAGAGGGTAAGCACGTTGCTCCTACTTTTCCAAAGGATACAACAAAGAGGCATTTTTATGCACTCCGTTCTAGAAATGAGAAGCCAGAGGAGAGTGATGATGATGTTGTTAAGTTCTTTTTATCTTTTTGAGATATGAGTTCTCATAAACTTCTTGTATTGTGTGTTTTATGAAGACATGAATATGTTGTATGTTGTGTTTATATGGTGTTACTTTTCATATTATCATGTTTATATAATGAATTTCCTAAAATTTGGATTTTTTGAGAATTACGTAAAATCACTATCGCATATAGAAATAGTTCACTATAATATTTTGTTAAAATGACTATTTGATTCTTTTGTGTAAATTTTTTTGTAATGATGTTAGAACTGATGTATAGGAGTAATATATTGAAAATAAAATGAGTTTTTACTATTTGGAATGAAGCATGTGAGTTTTGTCGCATAATGAGTTATTGAATTTTTTTCTAGTTTCTTGTTGTGTTATGAATCTCTTGGCTATATGAAATTGTTGCTTTCTTATTGGTTATGCATGGTATGGTTTGGTTATGTTCTGTTAGTTGAATCTCTAATCTTGTAAGTGTTCGGAGAGTTGCAAATGTCACTTAAGGACAAATGTTGTCCAAGTGAGGGAGATTGTGAGACCCCGAAAATGACCTAGGCTAAATAGAGCTTTACATGTTTGTATTGATGGTATAAGGTCCTAAATATGTATAATATATGCTATAGGGGAAGTAGCTAAAGTATTAGGTGTGTTTAAAGTCAAACGTCTAGGGATGACTAAGACGTTCGATGTCTAAGTCACCTATGTGTCTCGTAGGTTCTATGTGATTAGGTGTGATTCATGTGGTTTTAAGTTTCTTAAATGAGTTAGTATATAATGTATAGGAACTATGTCATGTTTCGTGATGTTTGAAGGTCAAAAGACTAAGAACGTACATGATGTTCAAAAGATATGCCTTCAAAATGATCTTGTGTTCCTAGGCGTGTTTCAACGCGTTTTACGCGTTCGTTTTGTATGAAATTTATGTGTGAGGTGTTAAAATCATAAAAGATCGTATTTAATTTGGAAACGTTTACGAATATTATCCCCAAGGACCATCCAAATGTCCTTGAAGAAGGACACAACTTTGTGTCAACGCTGCCCCAGGCAGGCCCCAAACGACGGAGGCAGTCGAAACCCAGTGATATAATCAACTCCCGTTCAATGGGTTTTATATGTGGGGACTTATCCTGAGGTAATGAAGGGACCAAGGTCAAGTCTCTTTCACAGAGCACGGAGCAAGAGCAGGGTCCGTTTGTCAAGGGACGGCCCGTAAGTCCCTCCATCTGTGCAGCTTGTTTTCTTTTGCATCTTTTCTTCCAAGCTAGGGGTGAAATGGTAAATTCACCCACGTCTAAATGGATGTATTTTCAGTTTAGTAATGGTAAATTTGGTATTTTTAACAACTATATAAGTTCTTAGCACTTAAAATATTTCATTCATCAAAATAATAACCCTAAAATCACTTAGAATTCTCTCAAAGTCTCCTTTAAAGTCCAAATCAAGGAACATCTTGGAGGTGACGTCTTTAGTTGAAATTCTTCATAAATGTGAATAATTATCTTCATCGAGATATGGATATTAATCCCTGAAACTCTCTTCATAAATTATCCCCAATTCTGAAGATGTTTTCTATGTTTTTTAAAGGTGAATTCTCCAATTTCATGATTCTTACATGGGTTCTTGCATAAATGATTTGTAAACATTGAATTATTATCCAATTGATGTTGTATTGATGATTTCAATCTAAATTTCCTATTAACCCATTAATTGGATGAAACCTTGTTTTTTACTAAGATGTGGGTTACTTGATATTAAGCTAATATTATTAAATTTTTATGTCATTTCCTATGGTATTTATAGTGATGTAATAATTATTGTAAATTTATATATAGGTTGTGTTAGATTTATTAATTCAAATTGAATTAACCTAGTTCATTGAATATTGTAGTTTTTATGTTGAATTGTTTGTTATGACCTTAGGCAAGGGACTTGTGATACAGAATCGAGTAAGTTGACTTTGAATTGAAGTTTTGACGATGATGTGGGGGTATTCTTCCCTATTTAACTTTTATTGATGTTTTTTATACTTGAATTCTATTGTTATTTGTATGGTCCACTTATGATAGAGGTGTTATGTGTTTTACTTGTGATTGATGTGGCCTTGTCGGCATTACTTTATGCAATATGATGATCTTTTCCTTGTTGACAACTACTTGAAGAAATATGTCCAATTGTGCAGCTTGATTATGTGAAGCATTAAAATATGTATCTACATGTGAAGTCATATATGTTTTCTTCTATTCATGTTGTCTTAGGTGATCATGTTAGACTATGACTTTAACATTATAAGTACAGTTTTAGGGTTTAGTTGGTAATTCCTACTTTGCTATTTGAGTCTATGTGGAGTATATTGATGATGTTATGATAGCATATAGGATGAATTGAATAATTAGGTTTTTTAGTAGGTTATACTAGAATGACTTGCATGATCAGTTAAAAGTGAAGTATGTGGTACCATGTCTTGGTTGACTTGTGTCCCTTTCTCTATTATGAATATTTAGATCTTGATATACGGTGTTAGAACTCTTTGTATCCAATGTATGAATGATATGTGACCTTAATTGATGTTATGAGCGTCTTTTATGTGAAAACCCTTACTTAAAGGTAAGGTGAAGATTGTTGAAGTTGTAAGCCATAATAGTATCCCTCAAAGTGAAGGAATGATGGACTTAAGGTTAGTTTGCTGGAAAGACATCATATTAATCCTTAGGAAAGTCATCATGATCTTCTCGTCTCCATTGTGAGGTAGCACTAGTGGACCTTTCTTTGGTAGAGTAAAAGTGATTCGTTATGAACTTGTTATGGAACCCTATTATGTGAACCTAATATTTAAATTACTCTATGAGAAGGAAAGCTAGAACCGAGTGAGTATGATAAGGGAAGTAGTTCAAGCTAAAGTATGAGACTAGAATATAAAGAAGATCATCATATTCCTTAACCATGTTCCTACATAAATTGTGTCGATGTTCTACCCTTGGCAAGTAGAACAACCTCATTGGAGTAGGATAGAACTCCGGATTTCATGTCTTGCTATTATGGTGTATGTCGTTTATTGCCTATTCTAATCATATGGAATGCCTATTAGCACTAGAGAATTTTATGAGGTTTTGGTGGTGGTATGGGATGCTATCTAGACATTGCACAATAGACTTTGAAGATGTTACTTGGAGTTCCAAGGTCTTTTCCATGATAATTATATGAATGTCCTTTATGTGATCTATGATTCTTAATGTACAAATAAACTAATGACTTATGTTAAGTAGTATGTAAATGAATAAGTACCGAATCTAAAGCGACTTATGGATTCCTTAGCTAAAGTGTGAAGAGGTCATAAGAGATGATCTCTTCATGTCTTATATGTTGAATTATTGAGGATGAATCTAGTTAGGGAAGATGTTTGGTGTTGTGAACATGATCTAAGCCTTAGGTAGTCTTAAGGACTATTTAGGTAATGTTGAAGAGGTTACTATGGAGGTTAACTTCTTGATCTACTTAGGTAGGTCTTTTTGGTATCTTTTGAAAGGAGGATGTCGTATAATCAATGTTTTGGTGTGTTAAGTGAGAAGGATTCTATTTCAGGGAGCCTATAGGATCTCTTATGTGTATGTGTAAGAAATTGTATGGGCGGTCGCTCCACAACTAACTCAAGTTTGTCTTACAGTCATTCTGAGTAGAAGAATTTAAACTTGATGTTATGATACTTTGTGTATGTGACTCAATATAAGTAATCTTAAGGGCCATTTAGGCACATCTAGAGAGGGTGTATGGTCTGTCTATCTTTGTGTGACTTGAGTGAATTTTTTTATAGGTTTTAGTATTGGAATTACATACTAGAAGTTTGTTAAAAGGAATGTAAACTATTTCACTATAACATTGAATTAATTCTCTGTACAATAAATATAGCTTACAAGAAAGTGAGTTATAGAAATGTGATTTTTTGTTGTATGTTATCTTATATGTTTCTAAGTTGTTAAATGTTGTTCTTATGATTATAATATGATTTTTAAATGAAAAGATGCATATTTCCAATAAAAGTCTGTTTTCAGGATTGTTATACGTAATACCATACTTAGTACATGTGGTTGTACTAACTCCACACTTTTATCAATCTATATAGATCATGGTAGGTGACGAGCCTTGGGAAAAAGATTTGGACTTAGAAGATCGTTCAAAAGAAGTTGAAGTATGTCCTCATTTAACTTTAGTGCATATATGTCTTTTATGACTTGTACTAAGTGTTTTTATATTTGTTTTTTGAAATATGGGCCGTGTCCCAAACATTCTTGTGGCTTAAGATGATTGGATTGAGACTTAGTATTTCCAATTATTTTTATATGAAATAGATTTTGAACAATATGTAATGTTTTGTGAAAAGTTTTAGTTCCACACTACTTTTAATTATGTTTATGGGATAAATGATATGAAAGGGCTTGTATAAGACCTCCGAGAGGTCGAGTACGCTGTTTACAATCCGAAATTGTACCCTAACATCTACGGTGTGGTGTTTGGATGTTGCATCGTATAATCTCTTTTTTCAAAGCTTGAAAAATGATCTCTAAAGGGTATTTATACCAGATTGTAAGAGTCCAATATTTAGACTCTGAAATTATTCCCATTTAGTCGGTCCCCATAGTGAGTGAATTTACGGAGGTGTTTCCTAATGATTTTCCCAGTATTCCTCTCCAACGGGAAATTGATTATGTTATCGACTTGTTACCTCATACAAATACCACTTCAATTCCTCTTTAATTCATGACCCCAACAGAATTAAAAGATTTGAAAGCTCAACTCTAAGATTTACTAGTCAAAGGCTTTACTAGACCTAGTATTTCTTCATGGGGTGCTCCAGCATCGTTTGTGAAGAAGAATAATGTATCCTTAAGAATGTTAACTTTTTTATTGCAAATTCTATCATGACCGGAGTCTAGACCACAGACGAGACCAGCGGCATTAACCTCTTAGACGTCGTAGACAAGCTTACATACATCATCGCTACTTCATCAAGGTTAATTTTAGTGACAATTTTGAACTTTTTGTTACTTAACATTCATATAAGACATTATACTTATTCTCATAAATTTTCACAATCGAACATCTAATGTTAAGATCATCAAATGAAAGAAATAGTTCCAAACTGCATTAAGTGTATACATGCCAAAATGGCAGCAATAGAATGTTTTAAATAAGATGAGATATAAACGCTAGTCGAACATACTCCACTAACTCAAACCTATATCTAAAATAGAATATAATACTCAAGCTTCCTCGAAGGCATGAGGGCGTAAAAATCCGAATGAATGCTCCATGTCCGGATAGCTTCAGCGTCGACCTATAAGCTCTAACGTCCACCTGGGCTTGCACCTAAAAAGTAGAGTTTTATGGAATTAGTACACACTTGTACTAAGCATGGGTATATGCAAGCACATACGAAGGACATGCATGATTAAGTAGAGCTCTTTCCTATTGATATAAATTATGGAATGTCAAGTTAGTGGACTTGCCGATTTCTTATTAGGAAAGTCACGCCATAAGTGTAACAACCATCATCATACTAATCATTTTGCAAACAACACATAACATATTAATCATATAATATCATATAGTTCATATCATTATTTCATACGCCAAAAGATCTTGGAATTATGAATTACAGTAGGACTTCCCAAAATGAGGGCTCAATATATAGTACCTCAACTAGGGAGCCTTCTTTAATATACACAGTGTCAACTTCATTCATTCATACTTACTTCATTTTCATTCATTCATATACTAGTTCAGCCACCTGTCATACCTAGGATGTAGTTTAAGACTCTCATCAGGTTCGATGTGCAATGACCAAGAATAACCTAGTGTTATTACGTATTTCTATATCACCTCTTTATTATCCTATCCTAACACATTTGGTATCGTTCATTTAGGTATGTGCAGCCGTTAAGGTTGGCCTCATTCATTCATTGGAAACTTCAACCTTGACCGAGATGGATCATATCAGCATCATGAAATCCAGTCTGTAATCCCCACTCTTCTAGATCCCTATATTTGAAGTATAAGTTCAAAGACTAGGAGATATAAGTAGACCCATACCCGGCATTCCGGATAGTCTCATCTCATAAGAGTTACATGAACCTCTGCCTTTCCCGAAGAATGGCGTCACTGCTCATAGCAAACCTCTCGGTGCTCAGTATAAAGTTCCACTAAATTCAACAAAAACATCATGGAAGCTGGCTTCTAGCATGAGGACATTGTAGCTCATTAGATAATTTCTCATTTCAGCCTTAGTATTACGAATGCATTAACTTTATTACTTTCATCATAGTGTTCATAGAGACTTGTCTCTTCATTAACTCTACACTCTCATAGGTGAGTACGTTTGGGTAACATTTACTTACGCTCATTTAAGATTTCTCTCATCTTTCACATTAGCATCTTATAATATTGTCACCTCATTCACTAACTTTAACACATTTGGTTTTTATAATTACCTACCCCTTCACGTGAATGTTCTTTTCATCACATGCCAATGCACTTTGCCATTTAGTCTGTTTCACACTCTTACTTAACCCTTCTTGGGTTAAATATTTTTATCACATACATCTTAGGCTCACTTACTTTTAAACATATGCTAGACTTAAAAGTCCACACACCACAAGCCATGAGGCTTCATACATAGTTTGTCTAAGTGATTATGTTTACCCAAGATTATGGTGTACAAGACTTATGGATCTTTTAGATATGCCAAGATATTGATTTTAATCTTTAGAAACAACATTCATTAAATATTTACTTATGTATGACATATGTGTAAATACTTAATTGGGCAAGGGAACCCGATTTTAAATCCCTTGGACAAAACCTAATCTTATTTTAAACTTGATAAATGCATTTTGAGACTTGGGGGACCCCTTCAGCCCCATAATATTTCCTTTCTCTTTCTCCTCTCCTTTTTATTTTAAGTTAAGGAAGTTTTCGGTTCAATCCCACCAGCTCATTATTTCTCTTTTAATTTATCTCTTCACTATATAACCTATCCAATAGGTTGTGGGTTCAATCCCCACTCTCCACATTTATTTTGTCCTTTATTTTTCTCCTAACTCTCCTATCCATTCAAGAGGTTGTGGGTTAACTCCCCACTCACCACATCTATTTTTCCTTGCATTTTTCTCACAAAATTTTTAGGAAATTTTAATTTATTGAGGTCATGGGTTCAATCCCAAATGAACTCAAATTTAATTTATTTTTAAAAACATAGCTAATTTGCCTCATCCTTAGCCAAGACTCCGAATTTCCAGGAAGCTGGAAATTTGGTCTCTTCATTCTATTTTCCTCTCAATCTTTTGTTGATTTTTTTTGTATATTTAATTTTATGATGTCTTGGGTTCAATCCTTAGTGATATCACTTATTTTACATTAATTTTTCATTGAATTTTTAACCACTTTTTTTGGCCTAACCCAACCTACCAATGCAGGATATGTTTTCACAATAATCATTTTCTTTTTATCATCATTCGTACGTTAATTCTTAAGGCATTCGTGGATCATTTGTTTAATCCTTAATTCTATTATTTTTATGATTATATTTAGATAAGAACTACAGTTAAATCCAGCAATATTACACAACTTTTACACCGCATGATTTACACAAACTTTCGCACATAAAATTCAACCATAAAAACATATCATTTTTTAGGCTTATAACCGAAAATCATGTCACGGCATACACATACATTATTCACGAAATTTTGGCAGACGTACTTCATCGTTCATGCAATTTCGTACACATATTCATGAACACATCATAACCAAAATCACACTTCATACCTTATCTACCAGAAAAGATACCAACCTATGATCAAAGATAGGAGCTAGTGACAGGGAACATGTAATAGGAAAGAATCCTAGTTTTGGATTAGAACTATCTGAGTCTGAAGGTACTGTTGGGAAAGGTACAAAGAGTAAAAAAACCCATACCTAATTTATACGTTTTTCAACACTTGAACTTGCTGCCAAAAACTTCTCCAAATTCACTTCCAATCCCGAAACTACACATTAGTCTACTAGCGCATTATGTTTTGCTTAACGTTTTCAGAGTGCTTTAATGTTTGTGTTTTGCGTCCAAGTTCTTCAAGTGTGAAGAACCTTTATTTTCTGATTTTGCTTACGTTTGGCAGACAGAAAGAAAGTCTGAACTTAGAGAGAGATACACGTGAAGAAAAAAGAGTTAAACGTGAAAGAGGTGAATGACTTAGGATTAGGTGAAGTAGTTTAGACTTAGTCTACTTGGACTCTTTCATACTTTAAAAATTGTTTTTAATTAGTGTAGTGAAATGAAAATAATGACCTTAAAAAATAATATTATAAACCTCAATTTAATCCACGTAAATGTTTCTTTCGTCGATGTTCCAACCCGTGGCGCCCCCAACGCCGAAACGGGTCACTCAAGGTCTAGCCGACCCAAACAGCCGCATTAATTAGTTAATTCATAATAATAATCTTATTTTCCTTTTTTTTTTGTAAAAATCATTTAAATATTAATTAATTAAATCAATTCGCCAATATAAATAATCATGTTAAATCATTGCTCCAACCTATGTTCGAACACTGGTTGAACAAGATTTTGCTCAATGGGAAATTTTTTCCCTTTCTACCCAAAATGCCCATCCACCTTCTAAATTAAATAATTAATTCCATATTTAGGATAATTACGATACTACCCATAGCCTGGAAAAAATCATTTTACCCCTAGACCCTCCAAAATTAAATATTCCCCTTTTTTAATTCTAGGAAAGACTCATTCGGGTAAATCTTGATATTCGGGTGCCCTACATGGATGGACACATACTTTTGTAGATCAACTAACTCACTAGTTAGTTGGCTTGGCTGTTGAAGAGGTTCAGAGGTATGGTTCTACGCGCATCATTCCGGGTGAACGCGGTCTAATCTAGGAATTCTAGATACGTTAGACATTACATAGCATAGTTATTTTTAGGGTTGTTACATTATCCCCCCCTAGGAAAAATCATCCCAGTTGACATTACACATCATTTTAAAATAAAGAGGGCGATTTTCGAATGTATGTTAACATACTTGAGACTTTACTCATTGTGAATTTTTTCTTTCACAATTAATTTGGATAGTGCATATTACTCAAGCTTATCTGAAGATTCATATTTGATATTGAGGAACTTCCTTATTAATCGCACTTAACTTGATGAACCTCACAACTCATGCAACACAAAAAATAATTATGATCACGCTATATAAAAATAGCAACATGACATGCAAACATAAATTCATTCTAACTCACATAGTGCATATATTACACATACAATTTTGGGCTTACAATACCAAGTTGACAATTGCACTACAACTTAGAGTTTCTTAGACAAAACAAGCCTTAAGAGTAGTACATCTAACCCCTTAGATAACAGTTTGTTAGACGTATGATTTGAAATTATATGTCTGTGTTTATTCGGTCCATGCCCTCCCCATTTATTTTTTTATCTCATTTAACAACTAAAACCTCACTACTCTAGTTTGACAGTCTATGGTAGCATAACACTTATGAAAAAAATCCAAACATAAGTTATTCAATGCTTTTTATTGTCAAATATCTGATTTACATAATAGTAGGTTCTTGCACATCCTTGAAACCTACTAGATGTTCACATTAATAGACTAAGAAACTACTTCCTAAACTAGTCTCATCAAAGCATAGAACATAAATAAACACATAATTCAGCAATAGACATGATGACTGCAACATGTTAACTTCATACTATTGAATAAAACCATACACATGAAAAACTAATTTAGGCTATGCACCGGTGACATCACCTGAGGTGTCTTCTCCTACACGCCTAGACGTAAGTGCGAAGAATCGTTACCTCCTTGGAACCTCTTAAATTTGACCATTCGGCTAAACATTCTCCTTCCCTTTTTCTTTACCTCTCGTATAAGGATAATCCTTCATCATGTTACCCAGTTTTCCTAAACTGTAACAAGCGTTAGCCCCTCCTATACTCTCATCGATGAAGTTTGCCAATTTTTTTACAAAGTGGCCTTTTATGAGGTGTATCTTCTTCACTATTTCTCTTAACTCTAGTCTTGGAATCTCTATCATAGCGACCCTTGGATGAACTTGAATCCACTTGGTGGGAGAGTTCCTTCTTCAAACTTGGATTATCCCTTATTTTAGTACTACTCTTTCTTGAAAAATTCTTCTATGGTTTCCGTGACCTTTTTCCTTCCCTAGTATGCTTCCTTGTGCTCCTTTCCTCTAGTTCTTGGACATGGACCATAAGCCTGGAAATGTCCATGCTATCATGCAAAATAGATGACCTACACTCCTCCTTGAGATCATCAGCAGTGTTAGATCCAGTGTAAACGAGAGGATTCGTCCTCGTGAAGTCCTTAAAGTTGTTAACCATGGTTCTAGAATGTGGGTTCTCCCTTGAAACAGCTTGTGTCTCCGCCTGGGATGTCATAGCCTGATCTTGTAAAGTGATGTCTTGGGCTATCTGTACACAGGTTGTCCTCACTACTCCATCTGTAAACCCAGTTGGGTTAACAGGTGTCTCCATTCCAGCAGCTGGAGCTTTGGGAGGAACGTGACTTACCCCAGCTGCTGCTCCTCAAATCTATCCGGCAATGTTTCTCCTCGTATTCATCTTTTTGAATCTCAAGAATTGATGTTAGATACTATCTTAACACAACGAAATCATACAGTAGAGAAGGCACAATAAGATTAGAAGATGGTAATTTTCCTACCCATCATGTAGTCTCTAAAAAATAATTTTGGTGCACTTCACTACAATGACTTAGAAACTACTCAATGTGGTTGAGGTGAACCTATTATCCTCGCAATTTAACCTGACTCTATGATACCAAGTTTGTCATGACCAAACTCTAGATTGCAGATCGGACTGGCGTCATTGCCCTCTTTGAGATCGCAGACAAGCCTACATATGTCATCGTTACTTCATCTAGGTTAATTTTTAGCAGAATATTTGAAATTTTTGTTACTTGCATTCATATAAGACATTCTACTTAATCTCATAAACGTTTACAAAAAACTATCTAACATTACAATCATAAAATAAAAGAAAAAATTCCATACTACATTAAGTCTATGCTTGCAAAAATGGTGATACGCTCAAACATACTTCTCAAATAAGAAGTTAAGTCGTCGTGTCAAGTAAATAACCCAACTAGTGAGGTTGGGATCGTTCCAACGAGGAAAATAGTCTAGACTTAACTTCAACCTGTTATTAATATTGTTTGGTCAATGACGTCCTTGCAAAGTAAAAAACAATAAAATAGGGGTATCTAATTCTAAATGAATAAAAATAACTAACGCAATTGAATGAGTCAGTTAACAGCTTTGAATGTTGGATTTTAATCAATTAATCAAAGTAAGTAGGGTTTACGTGTTCCCCACAGGTTCATAACTTGATAATTCTAACTATAACAACCCTTTCCTAGTATCTTGCATGCAAAGTGATAAGTTATGTATTTCTAAATCCTTTGTCCGATATCTATGAAATCTCACTCCGCACCTTGGTCCGGCCACGTGTGTTGCTTTCCTAACCTTTATCTTTACCTAATATTAAGCATTGTATTCGATATTTGACTAAGTTATTACCTCATACCAATCAATACTAGCCTATTAGATAGTATATACTAAATGTATGTTGATAATTTTTTTCCTATTATCTACCTGCTTGGTCTGGCAAGTAGCGTTAAGGCGAGTTCTAACGTTGGCTATCCGTTAAAAAGACTTCTAAGCAAAAGAATTATTAATACATGCAAGACACCATTCTATAATTGTTATATTAGTTAGGTTATATCTCATTATTTGCCTATGGTTCCCACAACCCTAGTTATGGTGTTTAGTTACTCATATTCATAATCACAATATTCAAATATATTAAATAAGAATTCATGTACTTACTTCAATTAAAAGTGTAAAATCCGAAAGTTTGCTTGATTAATCACCAAAAATCACCAATAATCAATGATAATCAAAAGACTAACAATAAAATGTTTTCTAATATGGTGTCTAACAATACGGAGTCTAGCAATGATCAAAGTCTACCCTCAAAAATGAGGTTTTTTGAACTATTTATAGAAAATAAAAACCTAATTAAAAAAGGACTCTATTTGCTGGAAATCTGCCCAAACGCGGCTGGGTCGACGGACCTCGCGATTGATCGTCATGGTCACGACGGACAGTCATGGACTCCGTCGTCCCATACTTATGCAATTTCTTCCGCTGCTCTTCTTCATTACCCTCGATGGAAAGTATGACGGACCGTCATAGGCAAAACGGTTAGTTGAGGGTCTTCGTTCCAAAACCCTCCAACTCTTGAAATATGGGTACTTAGATTACTTCTCTGTACTTCATGACGAACCATCATAGATACAACGGACCGTCACAAGCTTCGTAACCCCACACTTTGTCAGACTTCCCCATCTTCCTTCACTAGCTACACTACGCTGCCACCTACGGACCGTCACAAGCACGATGGACCGTCATAAGCTCCGTAGGTGATCTCTTTTGCATTTCTTCGCTCAAAATCTCCGCATTCAGCTTTTGATAGATTTCCTGCAAAATAAAAAGAAACTTATACAAAAATTAGCACAAAAAGGCTTTTGGATACACTAAACTTAAAGAAAAAGTATTAATAATACCGTGAAACCATGCTATATCAACACCCTAAGCTTAAATTCATTGTTTGTCCTCAAGCGACGCACTATGACACTATACACAAGCTTTGTACAATAGTATCCCTGTTTCATCCTTTGCAATCGTTTGTCTATCAATCTCGATTAATCTCATCATATCTATGCATGCTATAACTATTAGGATTGAATTATGTGGAATCAAAACATGACATAAACTCGCCATGCACTAACACCTATCCTCTTCAATTTCTCATCGAGTTGCTAACAATTCTAGTATTGCAACTACTGTCCTCACATTAAACAAAATCATCATTTTTCACGCAATGATTTCAGTTTAAGTATAACGATTACTTTTCAACACTCGCTCTCTGAACAAAGTCTCACTTATTCATACCTATTGCCATAAGCTTTCCCTTATTTTCACTGCCTTAAGTTTGCTATACAACCCTTAGGATCACGATAGGACATTCTTAGCTAGTAACATAGGATCAGGGTCAGGTAGGGTATATTTAGGTATACTTTAGTTACTTTTTCCCCTCCTTGACATATCGGCTAAAACTTCCACTTTCTATCATTTTATCTCGCATAGTTTCTCATATTTTTTCACCTTGCTATTTTCTCTTGTTTCTTCATTTGTGTAAGTGACTCTCTTCTTTTATTTCTTGTATTTCTTGTATATTTTTCTTTTTCTTAACTTTTCGTTCAACTAATTCTTGAGTCACTTTACTTTTCTTCTTTTTCTCTCTTTCTTCTTTCAACCCCACTTTCAAGAGCTTTCCTCATAATAGCCACCCTCAACTCATGGCTTTGCAATAGTCAAGGTACACAATACCAAAAGTTGAGTCAGGGCCATAACGAAGGTTTTTCACTACATTATTTACCCTCAACTTATGCTTTTGGCATAAGCTGAGGTGCACATGGCCAAGGAGGTACCAGGGCCAACACATTGTTCCCAGAAAAGATCAGTTGGGGTGAAAAAGAAAGGTCTAATTTAAGCTCAGATTATTTTTATCAAAGAAGGATAAATTTCATTTGGTTTTCTTTTATTTAGGCTAAAAATGGGTTATATTCAATAAGGGCCTATGATCCTTTCCTAATTGTCTATTACAACTCACCTTTAGCAGGACTAACCAGGAAAGTTCAAGCTCAGTACCAATAGTGGACTATTCAAATTTTCCTCACACTCACTTGACATCTAATCACTATACCAGATTATCAGACACCTAGTTCGAATTTTAGACTTAGGGTAATGCAATGGTGAACCTCTATGTCATGCTTATGGCCACACAATTATCAGTTACTATGCCTAGTCATGCATCATTTCCCAGTTTATCAGGATATCATTTTAGCCATCATGCTTTAGAATTAAACTATGTACAAAAAATATAAACATGAAGGTTCAACAGAAAAAGTAATCAATCTTTTGGGTAAAAAGAACACAGGCAAGAAAACCCCAAAAGAGGATAGTGAATTGGGCTACTCAGACTTAACCCTAACACTCACTTTCAATTTACCCCACCCGCAACAAAAAAACATGCAATTGTCCCCAATGCATAAAAATTTAAATACTAGAGTTGTAGGTGAATCAAACATATGGCGCAAAGCACCGTCAATCCGCAAGCTGGTGGGTCCGGTTTCCCGGAACCCACGTCCTCTTCAATCTTGATACCCTCAGTAGTGTCCTCAGCAACAACCGCACTATGAGTAGTTCCTCTTGCTATCTCCACAGTTTGGAAGCTAGACTCTCCAGCCGCTAACACTGATGCTCTCATATGGTGCGCCTCCTCCTCTGGAAGTGAGTCTCTCGTCGTAGCCTCCATCTCTCAGTGCTCCTTCTTCCGTGCTCGCGCCTCATCCTATGCTCGACCCATACGCCTCTTGGCATGCTCTCGAGGGGGAGGTGGTGGAATCTCTGAGGTGGCGAATAGGGCCGTTAGCAGTGTTTCCTCAGCAGGCTAGATAGAAGGGGCCTTAGACTCCGGCACCCTAGCCTCTAAGATCGTGTCTATATCTGCACGAAAACTGTCAACTGCAGCCTGAAGAGTCGACACATCCACTGAAGGGGATGGTCGGGCTAGAACCCTCAACTCAAAGGCGTCCAAGCGCGGGTTAACCTCACCGATCTTCCGCTCTGTATACTATACCATTTTCCCCTTTAGGCACTCTGCTGCATTAGATGCAGAAGTGTAGCCATTTGCGCCTCTAATTTTTGGACCCTAGAAAGAGGGACCAGTGCCGGTAGAGGGGTTGTGCTAGAGGAGCTCGGGGTAGTGCTACTGCTCGGGATAGACTCGACCGGGGTAGTTTCAGTGGACGACGCCTATGTAGCCGTGCGGGCCTGGGCTACCGTATCAGCAAGATCATCAGCAAGTGGGGGCAGCTCTTGATGGGGCCCTCTACATAGAGCCAACTCATTGTCCTCGTCTCTGATAAGGACGACGTCAACAGTCCCTGCGGGGTCTTGAGCTTATCTACGTGCCATATAGGCACACCTGTGGACCTGCATAGATCAAAGATCATGCATGGGAAAGGGTAAGTTGTTGTGACCTTGAATGCCCTCTCATGCATGACATCCTGGAGAAGCAACGCGAAGTCCACCTTGAACCTGGCTATCATCGCGGCCATCAACAGTGCTCGATCCCATTTAACGGTATTATCAGCAGCTATGAGGGAAAGGAAGTGATGGACAAGCAGCCACAAGAACTTCGCCGTGAAAGTGAGGTTAGGCTTCTTTATTGCCCCTTTTGGCTCAGTCACCTAGTCGGCACAGTCTCCATTAACTGATAGTTGTAAAACCATCCACCTCTTGGTGGTCTCTCTCAGTGATGGCTCGCGCAGGAGCTTGCCATCTTTAACTATCTGCCAGCGGTAGTAAAACTCAGCAGTGAGGGGGGTCGAAGTAGATTCAACACGCTCGCCGTATAGAAACCAGCAGATGGAAGGCAGGGAAATGTCAACCTGTACGCCCCGTACTCAGACCTGCTCGAGTGGGGCCTCTGTAGCAGGGGCAGCCCTCCTATCTATCTGCGATCAGAGAGTCGATACATAGGATTCGTAGAACTCTCGCACCATTTCTTCACTTTAACGTCCCAACGGACATGCTGTCCACTCCAAGCGATGCCTAGTGAGGAGAGTGTGGTTCTCTTGCATCCTCGGGAGGCTCCCTGTATGGACCCGCCTCTCCAAGGTGAGTGTTCGAGTCATTACTACATTATTAGTCAGGAATTTTCAATCAGAGTAGACATGTAATTGCCCGTCGACACCCCATCGGTTGGGCTGGTAAGTGGCTGGGGTGGGGCCCTGAGCAGATGAACCCCATGTGGATTCCAAACTATAAGCCTCATCAGACGAGGCCGACGCTGCAGCGGTGCCGGGTGCGGGAACCTCAACAGAGCCGGAGGCTTCCTCGGACCACGATACTCCTAAGAAGCAAGACACTCCTTCTTCATTTGTTGCTGACCTAGAGGGTGTGCCGGTCAGTGTGCGCTCCTAATCAGACTGGGAGGCAGTAACTACGCCAGACGCCTCATTTTTGGGTGTGGCTCTGGGAGCACGTGTAGCACGAGAAGGGGTGGAAGTGCCTAGGGGCACATACTCGGGGTCACGCTCATCATCCGAGCCAATGACCATGCGGGCAGACAGGGCGATAGACTTCGATCGCCCGTGTGCGTAGGTTTTGTCTTGCTTGGGTTCCATAGCAGATAGTACCTGTAATGGATCAATATTAGTATGAGAAGTGGCAAAAAAGACATGAAAAACCACAAAAACAATTAAAATAGTATGTCATTACTATGGTAACAGGGACACATAACGGGCCTGGTGATGGCTCGTATTGACTATGACGGACCGTCATAGGGTCCGTCGTGTTTTACTTAGACTACGTATATATGGAGAACCCTAAAGGAGAGTCTCTGACTAGTATGACGGTATGTGCATGACGGACCGTCGCAGATACGACTGTCCGTCGTAGGTGTCCGTCTTAGGAAACTTGAAAAAAATATGGAGACCCTAAGGAGAGGGGTCTCTGACCGTCATAACTGTCTTGAAGGACGAACCGCCGTGGGTATGACAGTTCGTCACATATGTCTGTTGAAGGACACTTAGAAAAAGAAGGAGAGACCCTTAGGAGAGGGGTCTCTGACCATCATAACCGCCATGCAGGGCGGACCGTCACGGGTACGACGGTCCTTCACATGTTTCCTTTGAAGGACACTTGGAAAAATAGAGAGAGACCCTGAGAAACAGGGTCTCTGACAACCAGGACGGTTGTGCAAGTCAAACCGTTGTAAAGACGATGGTCCGTCACATGTGTCTGTTGGAAGAGGGTGCTAGGTCTTTTAGAACGGACCCTACGACGATCCGCCATGAGCACGACGGTCCGTCATTGGGGTCACGTTCTGTAGATCAGTGAAAGATCTCGTGTACCCCATTCCTCCCCAATGAACCAAAATTGAACTTGCAGTGTTTTGGACCTACATTTGTCTAACTCAACTACCTAGGAAATTAGTAATCCAAAAGCACCAATGTCTACGGTAGGAAACATTGCAATTTTGAACATTTCTAACCTAGGTTAGACATAATCTTATATAAATTAAACGAACATATCAACAAAAATTAAGCTAATACTATTTAATAAACAAAAATGAAGACAAATGAGTAGAAATTAGAGACACATACCTTAGAATTGGGAAAACAAAAAGGAAAAGTACTCGGTGACCAGGATGACACACACAGCAGCAACTCCGACTAGTAGATTGTCACTTTTAGGAACTTTGGACAATTGGGGGGGGGGGCAATGATAGGTTTATAGAGGGAGAGATTGTGGAAGTTGAAAAGAGAGGGAAATAGGTGGACTAATGAAGGAATGGGCTGAAATGAGGGGTTTGGGAGTTTATATGGTGAAATTTTATAACAAACTACAACCGGGTTGGGTACGCCTCATTAACCATGCGAAGGTTCCCCGACGACGGTCCGTTGCATCTGTGACGACCCATCATTGGGTCCGTCGTGTGTGCCCTAGTTTGAAAATAATAGAAAGACGTACCTGGTACGACGCAGGCATACGACGGTCCGTCACAGGCGCAACGGTCCATCGCTGCATCCGTCAGTGACTGCTGCAGAGTAATTTTCTGCAGAATATCCTGGTGATGTGCCTGCAAATTTTAAAACCCATTAGTAGAAAAATGCTACCATTACTAAAAAGACTATAAGTATTGGGTTGCATCCCAACATGCGCCTGATTTAATGTCGCGGCACGACGGGGGACACTTGATTACTCAGACTTCATCAAGATGGTATGCCTCAATCACTTCATTCGCCAATTCAGCATGCCCGAAATAGATTATTATGCGTTGTCCATTAACCTTGAACCGCACACCCTCCTTAGTTTCCAACTCAACTGCTCCATGAGGGAATAGTTGGGTAACCAAGTAAAGACAAGTCCATTTGGACTTGAGCTTGCCCGGAAACAAGCGCAACCTGGAATTGAATAAAAGCACCAAATCCCCAACCATAAACTCTCATTTTCCAATTTTGTTGTAATGGTACTTCTTTATCTTTTATTTGTAGAGGGCTGAGCTTTCTTAAGATTTCAGGTGAAATTCATATAGTTCATTCAACCCACATAACCGTGGTTCTGCAGCTTCGCTCCAATCCATTTTCAACATCTCATAGCCCACATGGCTTTATGCTCTAACTCAACCGGTAGATGAAAAGCTTTCCCATATACAAGTTGGTATGGAGACATACCTATGAGAGTCCTATATTTGTCTGGCAGTCCCAAAGAGCATCATCAAGCCTCCTTGACCAATCTGTTCTACTAGCGTTCACTGTTTTTCACAATATCTATTTGATCTACTGATTCGATACTTCAACTTGCCCACTAGTTTGGGGGTGGTAAGGAGTGTCCACATTAAGGCGAACCCCATATTTGTCCAATAACCCCTTGAACAATCTGTTGCAGAAGTGGGAGCCCCCATCACTAATAATGGCCCTTGGGGTGCCAAAACGAGAGAGTATATTTTTTAACAAGAATGCAGTGACACTCTTCCCTTCATTGTTTATTAGGGCGATGGCTTCGACCCATTTAGATATATAATCAACTGCTACTAGAATGTACTTCATTCCATGACAACTCAATAAAGGGCCCATAAAGTCAAAACCCAAAACATAAAATAACTCAATCACAAGAATGGCATTTAGAGGGAGCTCTTGCTTTTGTGAAAGGTCGCCATCTCGTTGGCATCTGTCACATGATTTAGAAAACTCATGAGCATATTGATGAAGAGTTGTATAATAGTGACCACTTAGTAATATCTTATTACCGGTTCGAATGCCACTGTTATGTCCACCAATGGGTGAGGAATGGCATGCCTCCAACACACTCAGCATCTTACATTCTAGCATACAACACCGAATAAGCCCGTCGTCACTACTCCTATTACAAGTATAGTTCATCCCAAAAAACCATCTTCACATCGTACATGAACTTTTTTCTTTGATGAAAGGACAAGTCTGATAGAACAATATCACTAGACAGATAGTTCACAAAATCTGCGAACCATGGGATCAAGTCTTGTGAAGCAGCCAATACATGCTCATCGGGTAAAGTATCATCAATGTCAGTCTTATCCCCTAACTCTTTCATATCTTCATCCTCTAGACGAGACAAGTGATCAGCAACTTGATTGTCCATTCCTTTTCTATCCATCACTTCAAAGTAAAATTCTTTTAGAAGTAATACCCAATGAATCAGCGTAGGATTCACAGCCTTCTTTGCCATCAAATATCTCAGTGCTGCGTGGTCAATATGCACTATAATTCTAGTACCTAGAAAATAGGAGCAAAATTTGTCAAAAGCAAAGACTACTTCAAGGAGTTCTTGCTCAGTTATTGTGTAGTTCTTCTGAGCTTCTTTTAGGGCTTTAGTATCATAGTAAATGGGGTGAAAGATTTTGTTTTTTTGTCTGTCCCAATACTACACCACGAGCTAGCCCACTAGCATCGCACATTACCTCAAATAGACTGTTCCAATCCGGAGAAACAATGATAGGCGCAGACACAAATTTTTCTTTTAGCTCACTGAATGATTTAAGACAAGATTCATCAAAACAAAATTTAACACCTTTCTCCAACAGTTTGTACAATGGATGTATAATCTTTTAAAAGTCTTTGATGAATCTCCAGTAAAAACCTGCATGCCCAAGAAAGCGTCTCACACCTTTCACAAAGATCGGTGGGGGAAGTCTCTCTATTACCTCGACTTTAGCTCGAGCAACCTCTAAGCCCTTTTATGAAATGCGATGACCCAACACAATACCCTCTTTCACTATGAAATGACAGTTTTCCCAGTTTATTACTAAATTGCAGTCTTCACATCTCTTAAGGACCTTAGAAAAAATGGTCAAACACCGCTTGAATGAATCACCAACCACAGAAAAATCATCCATATACACTTCTATAGTGTCCTCCACCATGTCAGATAGTATCGACATCATACAACTTTGAAATGTGGTGGGTGCGTTGCACAACTCTAACGGCATTCTTCAGAACGCAAAGGTCCCATATGGACAAGTAAAATTGGTTTTCTCTTGATCTTCTGGTGCAATAGAAATATGATTATACCACGAATATCCATCAAGAAAATAGTACCACCTTTTTCCGGCAAGTCTATCCAACATCTGATCCATGAAGTGAATAGGAAAGTGTTCTTTTTCAGTCCATGAATTTAGTTTGTGGTAATCCATACACACCCTCCATCCAGTAACCGGTCTCATTGGAACAAGTTCATTTCTTTAGTTGGGGACCACAGTCATTCCCCCTTTCTAAGGTACACACTGAACGGTGCATACCCAACTACTATCGGCGATTAGATAGATTACTCCGGCATCCAACCACTTAATGATTTCCTTCTTCACGACCTCTTTCATAGGAGGATTAAAGTGTCTCCGGTGCTCAATACTTGGCTTATTATCAGGCATGAGTTTGATTTTATGAGAGCAAATACCTGGAGGGATCCAAAAAATGTCCGCAATAGTCCACCCAATAGCTCTTTTGATCCTTTTTAGCACCTTCACCAAACTCTGAACTTGTTGTTCAGTGAGGTCTGATGCAATCATTATCGACAAAGTTTCACCATTTCCTAAGAATTCATACCCGAGATGAGGTGGGAGAGCTTTTAGTTCTAATTTTGGAGCCTCCTCTATAGATTGTTTCGCGGGTGGGGACTCGCGATTCTTCGTATCTACATCATATTTCTTTTGTTTAAACCAAACATCCCCTCAGTCAAGACCGCGACTAATGACTCAAACTCTTCAATGCAATCACTATCAAAATTCATTATCACTGCCGCTAATGCTTCTACTCCTAGACGTTCTTCTATTTGTGTCTTTGATGTCTCACCCATGTTGTCGAATATAGCAGATACCTATTGGAACTCACCACTCTGCCTCATGGACCTACAAATGTTAAAGGTCACTTCCTCATTGTTCAACTGAAATTTCATTTGCCCTTTTCCATGTTTACTAAGGCTCTTCCCGTAGAAAGGAATGGCCTCCCAAGAATAATGGGCACTTGAAAATCGACTTAACAATCAAGAATAAAATAATCGACCAAAAATATGAACGACTCCACTTTTACTAGCACATCGTGGAGTATCCCTATAGGCCTTTATGCTGTTCGATCAGCAATCAGTAGCCGCATCGCAGCGGGCTTTAGATCACCCAAACCCAACTTCTTGTAAATCGAGAGGGGCATGAGATTTATGCTTGCCCCCAAATAACATAATGCTTTCAAAAATTGTAATAGCCCGATTGTAAAAGGAATAGTATCTTGCATGCAAAGTGATAAGTTATGTATTTCTAAATCCATGGTCTGGCATCTAGAAAATCTTGCTCCTCACATTGGTCTGGCTATGTGTGTTTCTTTCCTAAACCTTATCTTTACGTAATATTAAGCATCGTATTCGATATTTGACTAAGTTATTACCTCGTACCAATCAATACTAGCCTATTCGATAGTATTATATAAAATTATGTTGATAATTCTTTTCCTATTATCTACCTCCTTGATCCAACAACTAGAATTAAGGCGATTTCTAACGTTGGCCATCCGTTAAAAAGACATCTAAGCGAAAGAATTATTAATAGATGCAAGAAACCATTCTAAAATTTTTATTTTAGGTAGGTTTTATCTCATTATTTGCCTATGGTTCCCACAACCCTAGTTATGGAGTTTAGTTACTCATAGTCATAATCATAATATTCAAATATATTAAATAAGAATTCATGTACATAATTAAATGAGAAAGAGTAAAATCTGAAAGTTTGCTTGATTAATCACAAAAAAATCACCAACAATCAATGATAATCAAAAGTCTAACAATACAATGTTTTCTAATACGGTGTCTAATAATACGGAGTCTAACAATTATCATAGTCTATCCTCAAAAACAAGGTTTTTTGAACTATTTATAGAAAATAAAAACCTAATTAAAGAAGGACTCTATTTGCTGGAAATCAGCTAAAACGCGACTGGGTAGACGGACGTCGCGACGGATCGTCATGGTCACGACGGACCGTCATGGACTCTATCGTCTCATACTTATGCAATTTCTTCTGCAGCTCTTCTTCATTACCCTCGACGGGAAGTATGACGGACCGTCATAGGCACAACGGTCTGTCGAGGGTCTTCATTCCAAAACACTTCAACTCTTGGAATATGGGTATTGCGATTACTTCTCTGAACTTCATGACGAACCTGCAGGACGGACCGTCATAGACACGACAGACTGTCACAAGCTTCGTAACCCCACACTTTGTCAGACTTCCCCATCTTCCTTCAGAAGCTTCATTACGCTGCCACCTACGGAACGTCACAAGCACGACTGACCGTCAAAAGCTCCGTAGGTGATCTCATCTGCATTTCTTTGATCAAAATCTTCGCTATCAGCTTTTGGTAGATTTCCTGCAAAATAAAAAGAATCTTATATAAAAATTAGCACAAAAAGGCTTTTGGACACACTAAACATAAGGAAAAAGTATTAATAATACCGTGAAACCACGGTATATCAAATGGTACTAATACAATTTGTTAAATAAGATGTGAAATAAACGCTAGTCAAACATACTTCTCTAGCTCAAACCTATATCTAAGCTAGAGTATAATGGGCAAGCGTCCTCCAAAGCATGAGGGCCTACCAAATCGAGATGAATGATCCACGTCTTGTTAGCTTCAGCGTCGACCTGTAACTTCTAATGTACACCTATGGATACACCTAAAAATGTAGAGTTTTATAGGATTAGTACATACTTGTACAATGTATGGGTATATGCAAGCATACTCCAACGACATGCATGATTAAAAATATTTTTTGCTATCAATATGAATTAAAGTAAGTCATGTTAGTTGACTTGCAATTTTCGGATTAGGAAATTCATGCCTTGAGATTAACATGCATCATCGTACTTTTCATTTTCAACCAACACATAATATATTACACATATCATATAACATTGTTCATGTCATTCCTTCATATGCCATGATATCTTCGAATAGAAAGCAGAGCAATGGAGAAAAGTGGGTTGTTACGGACATGACATTAGGACTTGCAAAAATGAGGACTTAACATATGTGACCTCAACTAGGAATCCTTCTTTAACAAACAAAGAGTCTACTTAATTCATTCATAGATACTTCATTTTCAGTCATTCATATACTAGTGCAGCCACAAGGCATACCTAGGATACAGTTTAAGACTCTCATCGAGTTTGATGTGCAATGACCTAGAATAACCTAGTATTATTACTTGAGTCTAGCTCACCTCTTTACTATCCAATCCTAATAGCTTTGGTATCGTTCATTTTATTATGTGCATTCGTTGAGGCAGGCCTCAGTCTTTCTTTGGGAACTTTAACCTTAACCGACATAAAACATGTGAGCATCATAAAATCAAGTGTTTAATCCCCACACCAAAAATTTATGGAAACACCGTCAAAAGTGAACCATAACATGTTAGCGTATATAGGGAATTTAACCTTTCTAAATCCCTATATTGGAAGTATACATTAAAATAATAGGAGATATGAGGAGACCCATACCCGGCAAGGTGGACAGTCTCATCTCATTAGCGTTACGTTAATCTCCTCCCTTCCCGAAGGAAGGCATCACCACTCATAGCTAGCTTATTAGTGCTCAGTATAACGTTCCATTACATTCAACGAATACATCATGGATGCTGGCTTCATGCATGTAGACATCATAACTTATTAGATGAGTTCTCATCTTTTCGTTAGTATTATGTATCGATTAACTTCAGTCATTTCATTAGAGTATTCATAGTGACTTGTCTCTTCCTTAACTTTACACTCTCATTGGTGAGCACGTTTTGGTAATATTTACTTAGGCTCATTTTAGATTACTCTTATCTTTAACATTAGCCTCTTATCATACTATCACATCATTCAATAACTTTAACACATTTGCTTTTCATAATTACTTACCTCTTCACGTGAATGTTCATTTCATCATATGTTAATGCACTTGGCTATTTAGTGTGTTTCTCACAATTACATAACCCTTCTAGTGTTACATCATTTCATCACATACATCTTAGGTTCACTTACTTTTAAACATATGCTAGACTTATGAGTCCACACATACAAGCCATGAGGCTTCATTCATAGTTTGTCTATACGCTTCATGTTTACCCAATTGTATGTGGTACAAGATTTATGCATCTTGTAGATATGCCAAGATATGGATTTTGATCTTTAAAGGAAGAATTCATTAATATTTATTTACGTATATCTTATGTAAGAATACAAAATTAGGTAAGGGAATGTGATTTAGAATCCCTTGGAGTACACTTAAACTTATTTTAAACTTAATAATTGAATTTTTAAGATTTGTGTGTCCCTTATTCGATTCCCATCAACCCCATAATATTTCCTTACTGTTTCTCCTATGGTTTTTTGTTTATGTTAGGGAGGTTGTGAGTTCAATCCCCAAAAATCTCATTAATTTTCTTTTAATATATCACTTAACTTTCTCACCTATCCAAAAGGTTTTGGGTTCAATCCCCATTATCTACATTTATTCTCTACTTTAATTTTCTCCTAACTCTCTCATCCATTCAAGAGGTTGTGGGTTCAATCCCCGCTCAGAACATCTATTTTTCCCTGCATTTTTTTCAAATAATTTTTATGAAATTCTCATTTTGGTATGGTCATGGATTCAATCCCCAATGACCTATCATTTTAAATATTTTTAAAAACGTACCTAATTTTCCTCATCCTTGGCCAAGACTCCAAATTTCTAGCAAGCTGGAAATTTTTTCTCTTTCAATCAATTTGTCTCTAAATCGCTGATTGATTTTTCTTTGTAGCTTTCATGTAATGATGTATTGGGTAAAATACTTAGTGATCTCTCTTATTTAACATTCTTTTTTACTTTTGCATTTTGTACCATCACTTGTTTTTGCCGAACATAACCAACCAAATGCTGGAAATTTGTTCACTGTTTTCAGCTTCTTTTTATCATAAAAAATACGTTGATTTTAAGGCATTTTGGGGATTATTTGGTAAATCTTTAACTATAATCTTTTTATGGTTATATTTATTCAAGAATTACAATTAAATCCAGCAACATTACACTACTTATATACGTCATGATATACACAAACATTCACACATAAAATTCAATCATAAAAAGATAACATTTTTAAGACTTAAAACCGAAAATCGTGTCACGACGTTCACATACATTTTCACAAAATTTCGGCAGACATACTTTATCGTTAATAATATTCCGAACACATAATCATGAAAACATTATCACAAAAATCACACTTGATATCTAATCTACCAAAAAATATACAAACCTAAGATCAGTGATAGGAGCTAGTGACAGGGAACATGTAATGGGAAACAATCCTAGTTTCGGATTAGAATTATCTGATTCTTAAGGGTCTCTTGGGAAAGGGACCAATAGTAAGAAAACCCATATCTTATTTTAACGTTATTCAAAACTTGAACTTGGTGCCCGAAACTTGTCTAAATTGACATCCATTCCCGAAACTCATACCTTACTCGGCTAGCGTATTACGTTGTTCTTAACGTTTTTTGATTGATTTCTCGTTTGTGTTTTGCTTGCAAGTTCCTTAAGTTGTATTCTGATTTCTTTCTCATTTTTGGAAGCTAGAGAGAAAGTGTGATATGAGAGAGAGATATACATGAAGGAGAGAGAGATAATCGTAAAATAGTTTAGTGGCCTAGGATTTGGTGAAATAGTTTATACTTAGTGGACTAGGACTCTTTCAAACATTGAAAATCGGATTTAATAAGTTTAGTGAATCCATAAAAACCTTTAAAAATGAGATTATAAACATAAATTTAATCAACATAAATGTTTCTTCCGCGAAGATCGAACCCGTGACGTCCCAATCGCGAAAATGGGTCCCTCCGGGTCGACCCGACCCAAATCGCCCCATTAATTAATTAATATTAATATTCAGATTTTAATTTTTCTTATATCAGCATTAAAATATTAATTACATAAATTAATTAACCAATATAAATAATAAAGTCAAATAATTGCTCCCACCTAGGTTCGAACCCGGGTGGTGGAACATTTTGCTCCATAGGTAAATCTGGCCCTTTCTACAAAAAGTACCCCTCAAACTTATAATTAATTATATATTTAGGGTAATTTAAATAATAACCTTAGACTAGAAAAATACCATTTTACCCGTAGACCATCAGAACATACGACTTACCCTTTTTAAGTCCGGTAAAGACTCATCCGGGTAAATCATCATATTCGGGTTCCATACATGGCTGGACCAAACCTTTCCTAGCTCAACTAACTCACAAAGTTAGTTGTCTTGGATGTTGAAGAGGTTCAGAGGTCTGGTTCTACGTGTATCAATCCATGTGAACCCGGTCTAATCTAGGCATTCTAGATACGTTAAAAAAAACGTAGAATAGAAATTTTTAGGTTTGTTAAATTGTCCCCCCCCCCCTTTTAGGAACATTCATCTCCGAATGAAACTACAAATTATTTTAAAATAAAGAGGGTAATTTTTGAAAATATATTAGCATACTTGACACTTTACTTCTTTGTGAATTTATGTTTCATACTTACTCTAGATAGTGCATATTGCTCAAGCTTATCTGATGCTTCAAATTTGAGATTGAGGAACATCATTTTCAATCGCACTTAAGTTGATGCACCTTACCAGTCATGCAACAGAAAAAAAGAATCATGTCCACTCTATAAAAAATAACCAACATGACATGCAATCATGAATTCATTTTAACTTACATTGTGCAATTATTACACATACAATTTTGGACTCACAACACCGAGTTTACTATTTAAATAAAACATAGAGTTTCTTAATCAAAACCAGCCTTAGGAGGAGTATATCTAACCCCTTATATATCATATTCTTTTCCTTTAGATTTGAAATTATATGGCTTTGTTTGATTGGTCCACGCCCTGCCCATTTATATCATATCTCATTTCTCAACTAAAACATCACTACTCTTGTTTGATAGACTATGATAGCATAACACTTATGGACAAATTCATACCTAAGCTATTCAATGCTTTTTATTGGAGAATATCTTATTTACATTTTGTAGGTTGGTGCACATCATTCAAACCTACTAACAGCTTTACATTAATAAAATAAGGAACTCCTTCCTAAATTTTCTCATCAAAGCATACAACATAATAAAACACATATGTACGCAACCAACATGATGACTCGAACATGTTAACTTCATAATAGTGCATATAACCATAAACATGAAAAACTAATTTAGGCTACTCACCCGGGACATCACCAGAGGTGTCTTCCCCTATACACCTAGACTTGAGTGAGAAGAATTGTTTCCTCCTTGGAACCTCATCACTTGTAACATTCGACTGAATTTTCTCCTTCCCATTTTATCAACCTCTTCTATATGGACAATCCTTCATCATGTTGTCTGATTTTCAAGAACTGTAACAAGCGTTAGAGACCCTCCTAATGTCTCCACCGTGATGTTTTCCACACTTCCTACAATATGGCCTCTCATGAGTTGTATCTACGTCACTGATTCTCTTAACTCTAGGTTAGGAATATCTATCATCGCGAACCTTGGATGAAATTGATTCCCTTTTGTAGGAGAGTCCGTTCATAAACCTAGGCTTATCCCTTATTTCAGTACTACTCTTCCTTGTAAGAATCTTCTCATCTTTCCATGACCGGTTCCCTTCCCTAGTTTGATTCATCTTCCTGCTTTCCTCTACCTTTTAGATATGGAGCATAAGCCTTGAAAGGTCAATGCTATCATTAAGTGTAGATTCCCTACACTCCTCCTCTAGACCATCAACATTCATAGATGTAGTGTAAACGGGAGGATTCATCCTTGTGAAGTCCCCTAACCTGTTAGCCATGGTTCTGTAAGGTGGGTTTTCCCTAGGAACACCTTGTTGCTCCGCCTGGGCTATCATAGCCTGAGCTTGTAAAGTGTTGTCTTGGGCCATCTATACATATGTTTTTGTCACTTCTCCATCATTCAACCCAGTTAGGTTAACAGGCATCTCCATTCCAGCAGCTAGACCATGGGGAAAAACGTGATTTACCCGAGCAACAGCTTGTCCAATCTCTACACCTGCGTTTCTCCTTTTATTCATCTCTCTGAATCTTAAGAGTTGATGTTATATACGATCTTAACACCAAGATATAAGACAATAGAGAAGGCAAAATAAAATTAGAAGAAGGGAATTTTCATACACATAATGTAGTCTTTAAATCAGGATAGTTGTGCACTTCACTACCATGACAAAGAAACTACTCGATGTGGTTGATATGAACATGTTATCCTCGGAATATAACCTAACACTCCGATACAAACTTTTTCACGACCGGAGTCTAAACCCAGATGAGACCGACCTCATTGACCTCTCAGAGGTCGCAGAAATCCAACTTATGTCATCGTATATATTAATTTTTGCGGAAAATTTAAACTTTTTGTTACTTAACATTAACATAAGACATTAAACTTAAACTCAAAACGTTCACAATCAACAATTTAACATAAAAATTATCAAATAAAAGAAAGAGTTCAATATTGGATTAAGTGTATACTTGCCAAATATACACCAATACAATGTCTGAAATAATTTGTGAAAGAAACGCTAGTGGAAGATACACCACTAAATCAAACCTATATCTAAGCTAGAATATAATGGATAAGAATCCTTGAATGCATGAGGTCCTAACAAATCAAGATGAATGCTCAACGTCTGGATAGCTTCAGCGTTGACCTATTGTAAACCTCAATTAAATCCCTTAAATATTGTATCGGTCGAGTTTCGAACTCGTGACGTCCCCATCACGAAAACGGGTCCCTCCAGGTTTACCCGACCAATATCGCCCTATTAATTAATTAATAAATAATAATAATAAGATTTTTCTTTTTCATAAGTAAGCATTTAAATATTAATTAAATAAATTAATTCACCAATATAAATAATCAAGTTAAATCATTTCTCACAATTAGGTTTGAACCGTTGTGGAGTAAGATTTTTCTCAATGGGCAATTTCGGCCATTTCCACAAGAAATGCCCCTCTACCTTATTAATTAAATAAGGGATAATGCCCATGTACCCCCTCAACCTATGCCCGAAATCTCAGAGACACACTTATACTATACTAAGGTCCTATTACCCCCTTGAACTTATTTTATTAATAATTTTTAACCCTTTTTTAGCTTACGTGGCACTATCTTGTGGGCCCAATGATAGTTGACTTTTTTTTTGAACTTGTGCCACGTAGGCTAAAAAGGGGTACAAAAATACATATAAAATAAGTTTAGGGGGTAATAGGACCTTAGTATAGAATAGGTGTGTCTCTAGGATTTCGGCCATTGGTTGAGGGGGTACTTGGGTATTTTCCCAATAAATATTTAATAACATATTTTGGGGTAATTACGATACTACTCTGAGCCTAGAAAAATACCATTTTACCCATAGAACCTCTAAACATAAGATTTCCCCTTTTTAAATTCTGGTAAAGACTCATTCAGGTAAATCTTGATATTCGGGTTCCCTACATAGATGTACCTCACCTTTCCTAGCTCTACTAACTCACCAAGTTATTTTTCTTGTCTGTTGAAGAGGTACAAAGGTCTGGTTCTATGCGCATCTATCCATGAGAACCTGGCCTAATATAGACATTCAAGATACGTTAGAATATTACTTAACATAGTAATTTTTACGGTTGTAAGAAATTCAACAAAGTCTGTAGTAATAACAAGTACCCTCTTCCTCGGATCGATGACTTGTTTGATCAAACCCAATGGGCAAGATACTTTTCTAAGATTGACTTTGAATCAGGGTAGCACCAATTTAGGGTGAGAGGTAAGGATATATGAAAGACGACATTAAGAGTAGATATGGTCACATTGAGTTCTTAGTAATGTCCTTTGGTCTCACTAATTCTCCGGCAGTGTTTATGGACCTAATGAATAGGGTGTGTTGAAGTTACCTAGATTCTTTTGTCATTGTCTTCATTAATGACGTTTTTATATATTCGAAAAAAGAGGGTGATCACATGAATCATTTGAGGGTAGTTTAGTAAGTTCTTAAAGAACATCAATCAATTTCCAAGTATAAAAAATGTGATTTTTTGTTGAGGTCGATATCATTTCTTTGTCATATCATGTCTAGTGAGGGAGTTTTGGTTGAGGTCGATAGAATATATTTTTCATATCCAAGGATATTGGAGGCGGTGAAAATTTGTCATAGACCGTTGACACCAACAGAAATTAGGAGTTTCATCGGTTTAGTTAGTTATTATAAGAGGTTTTTGGATGGTATTGCGTCCAATGCATCTATCTTGACTACTGTGTCCCAAAAGTGTAATTTTAGTGTTGTCTTTAGTGGAGAGTAAAAAGGGTTTTTTTGTGTATTACGATGTATCCCAAATGGGTTAGGGGTGTGTGCTTATGCAACAATAGAATGTAATAACCTATTCCTCTAGGAAACATAAGGTGCATGAGAGAAATTATCCAACTCATGAATTTGATTTAGCGGCCATGGTATTTGACATTATAATATGGACGCATTACATTTATGTTGTCCATGTTGATGTGCATAATAACCATTAGAATATACAATATATGCTTACCCAAAATGAGGTTAATCTATAACAAAGAAGGTGGTTATATTTGTTCAAAGATTACGATATGAGTGTTCTCTCTCACCCAAAAAAGAAAAATGTGGTTGCAGATTCTCTAAGTAATATGACTATGAGTAGTGTGTCTCACATAGATGAGGCCAAAAAATACCTGGTGAAAAATGTTAATTGGTTTTCTAGGGTTGGTTCAAGGATTGAAGATTCTCCAAATGGTGGTTTTATGATTCATTATAACTCCAAGTCATCCTTTGTGGTGAAAGTGAAGTCTAAACAACAACTTGATAAACCATTTATATCCGAAGGAATCAGTTTATGGTAAGATGAATGAGTCATTCTCATCAGGTGGATAGTGTTTTGAGGTACCAAGGAAGATTGTGTGTTCTCATGGTAGATGGGTTGAGGAACCGTGTCCTTGAGGAAGCCCATTGGTTCTGTTACTCCATTCATCCAGGTTCGGCAAAATTTTACCATGACCATAGGGAAGTATTTAGTTGGGAAGGTTTGAAGAAGGATATAGCAGAGTTTGTTGCTAAGTGTAAGAATTATGAATAATTTAAAGCAAAACATCAATACCCGGATGGTGTACTACAAGAAATAAAAATTCCTACTTTGATGTGGGAAGAAATCAATAAGGATTTTTTAGTATGTGTGACTTGGACTCAAAAGCAATATGAATCTATATGGGTTGTTTTGGATAGGTTAACCGAATACGCTAATTTTATTTCCATCAAGTCTACTTATTTTGCAAAATATTATGCAAGGATTTTCGTATATGAAATTGTGTGTAGTCATGGTATTTTGTTATCCATCAATATGGGATCGGGGTGAACAATTCTCATCTACGTTTAGGAATTCATTCCAAGAAGGTTCGGGTATCAAGGTGAAGTTAAGTACCACTTTTCATCCCCAAACGAAGGGTTTAAGAGGAGCGTACTATTAAAACTCTTAAGGATATGCTTAGGGATTCTATTATTGATTTCAAGTGAAATTGGGATAATAATATGTCTTTGGTGTAGTTTTCTTATAATAATAGATTTCATTCATCCATCTCAATGGCTCCCTATGAAGCTTTGTATGGTAGGCGGTCTAGGTCTTCTATTTGGTGGTTTAAAGTGGGTAAGACTTTGCTTCTTTGTGTTGATTTGATTTATAAGTCTTTGGATAAAATTTATATCATAACGAATCGGTTGCCAACAGCCTGTAGTCGCCAAAAGTCTTATGCCGATGATAGGAGAAGGGATTTGAAGTTTGAAGAAGGTGATAAAGTGTATTTTAAAATTTCGTCGATGAAAGCGGTTGTTAGATTTAGAAACAAAGGGAAGTTATGACCTTTTTATGTGGGTCCCTGTGAAATTTTTAAAATAGTTTGTTGTAAGGTTACCTATGAATTGAAACATTCTAGTGAATTGGGTTCAATTCAATAGGTTTTCCCTCTTTCCATGCTTAAGAAGTGTATTAGTGATACTAAGTCTATTATTCCTACTGAGGGTCTTGTTGTAAAGGAAATCTCTATTATGAGAAAGTCTCATTTCAAATCTTTCATAGGCAAGGAAAAAAATTAAGAAATAAAGAAGTGTCTTCAGTGAAGGTGTTAAGGACGAATCACCTACTTAAAGAAGAAACATGGGAGGTCAAGGCAAAAATAAAGTAACATTACCCTCATCTATTTGATAACTATGGTTAGTATTGCTTACTAATAATGAAAATAATGATGAAAAGTGATGTTTTTTTGATTAATAGTGACGTTTTGCAAAAGGTGCATTTTTTATGTCATTAGAGTGCATTACACTGAAATTGTGCATTTTTACTTGAAATTGCAATTTTGCTTGTAATGAGTCATGTTGTGCAATTTTTATAGTGTCTTTATTAAAATATATGTTGCATATTATTAAGTTGAACGTTGACATAATTGTCTCATAAATGTTATGTTGAGCTCTTGTTGTTGTGAAAAGGATATTCTCATAATGTAATATTAAGCCTTATGTGGGGTACTTGAAGTTTTGAATTGCCTTATTTAATTGATATGGTTGATGTTTTTATGTATTGATTTTTCTTTGGCTGCTAGTCATGAGTCTATTCCTTCATTCAAAAGATTTTAGTGTCATTCGGAGACGAATGATCCTAAGGGGGAGATAATGTAATACTTTGAAAATCCAAGATGTGTTCTAGAGCCTAACATATGTGTCATAAGGACTAGACAAGGTTCATTGGTTCAATTTGACTAATAGATGTCATTTAGGATGTCTAGTAACCAGAACGTCCAAGAATGTCAATGACAGCCGAAAACTAGTTTAACGAGGTACTAGCGTGCCTTAGCCTATTTGACTAGATTTTAAGAGTCGCAAATTCATGAAATTTGGTGGAAAGATTTCTAATATGTTGTAAAGATGATTCATTGTCGAAATATCCGGGTACGAATCCCCAATTAAAAACCAAGGTACCTTGAGGAGTACCCTTGCAGTATGGGGTCAAGGCTGCCTGCGCATTGTACACCCATGAAGAAGAACGACGAAACATGTGTGAATCAATGATATGTCTATGCCATTCTTCGATCAAAACTTTGAAAATTCTTTGAATTACCCTTTTTGAACAGTCTCTAAAAATACCACGGATGTGCAATACAGAAGGGGGTATCAATCGTCAACTCACTGACGGACTGTCAATCTGGGTTTTATCTGTGAGGGATCCAATTTGTGGCACGTTTTCACATAAATCCAATTCATTAATTCAGGGGTAAGGACTTTATTTAGGGGATTAGGGAAATCTAATTAAGTTAAGTCAACCCCCATATAATTACCCCAACCCCATTAGACTAATAAGAACTCTATATAAAAACTCTTTTCCTTCTCTCTTCCTTCTCTATTCTTTCTCTCTCTAGCGGAAAACACCATTGAAAAAAAATCTAGGCGAGTATTTTAGGCGTTTTAAAGGGATTATTTCAACATTAATTCTTCATCAACATTAATTTATGAGACATAATTCACCTTTGAGACCTCTTTCCTCAAAGGGTTCTTTCATAGTATTTTCAAAATTTGAGTTTTCATGTAGGTCTTCCCCAATGTCGAAATTTATGTTATTGTTTGAGTTTATTTTTGATTTATTTAGGCCATTATTAATGTATTAACATGTTATCTAACTTAATAATAATATATATATTGATAGTTTTGTCTAGTTTGTAGAAGATGACCATTAACCCTTAACCCTATGTGTTGATCTTGATATGAATTACGTTGTATTGGTTCAATCGACTTGGTTATTGGTTAAATTACTACTAGATTATGTTGTAACACGAACAATGAATGAATTTGGTTGATTTTTATTCTTTAATTCTAGTTCTTGATAAGATGCTAGGTTATAATTATAATAAAAATTGACCTATGTATCTTGTCTTAAGCTATGAATTAGTATTGAATTGTAATGTAGCGAATCTTCTAGTCTTGTTATCATGTTGGTTATTGACTTATGATGATTTATAGGGTTGCATTAAGGTGTTTGTTGTAAGACCTTGATGAAGAGATATGAAGGACACTATGTAAGTCTTATGTTCCCAATCCTTTTCTTCAAATTATGGTTAAATGTGAGTAAGTCATGATGTTGTATTAGAGTATGCCTCGCATTAAAATTTTTAGGTTGGTATGATATTTTACTTAAAGTCGTGATTATGATTGTGAGGTTTTGGCTTAAGATGTAAATGTGATAAGGACGGTGAATGGTTTATTAATATGCCTTATCATTATATGTAGATGTTAATGTGCTACCTCACCTATATTAATTGTAATGAAAAGGCAATTCTTATACAATTCCTATTGAGATATGATGTTGATGATGACTATGCAAAGTATAGATGTTATTACCTACAATAAGCTATGATGATTAATAAAGATATTAAGGAAGGTAGGATCACTAATGTACTCTTAAGATTGGAGACTACAATGCATGTAGCATCAAGAGGGTCGCAACTATATCTCATAGTTTTTGAATTATGTTGCCCCCATACGAATACTAGAGAGTTGATTCACATATTTTTTTTTCATGTTTTGATACTACTTTGGCAAGTAGTCTGCCTTCCTTCCTTCTAGGATTTCATGACACCGGATTCCAGACTAGCTCATGTTGTCTATGTCGGTTATGCCATGATATTCCCAAAACGTAAAATGAAGTAAATGAAAAAACTCTAACTATGATAACCTAATGGGTCAATCTTCGTTTTGATGGGGGCATGAGACTATACCTATGTCAAGACCCGGATTCAGGAATCCGAATTGCAACCGGCGTCGTTGACCTCTCAGAGGTAGCAGACAATCCTCTTCTTTCATTCATCAAATTCATAGGGTTAATTTTAGCGAAAAATTTTAAACTTTTTGTTTATAGTTGAAGTTCATATATCGACTTCATATAGACTCATATTTGTAAGGAAGTTTTACTCATACATCAACCATCTAATTATAAGATCATGCAACAAGAAAGAATTGGAATCGCATGTCATACGTAATACTTGCAAAAACGGTATCATTACTAGCCTCTGATTAAGATTGGCAAGAAAAACTAGTGGAACATACCCCACAAGTTAAAACCTTCTACAAAGAAAGAAATTTAAAGACAAGCATCCTCGAATGCATGAGGACCTACCTTGTCCGGATGAAATCTCTGAGTCCGAACAGCTGCAATGATACCCCAAACGTCCACCTGAGCGTGGACATTAAATAGTAATATTTTATGGAATTAGTGCACACTTGTACTAAGTATTGGTACATTAAACAACACATAACGGTAATGCATGAACAAAAATGCCTCTTCCTAATCAACATGCTTTCTTAGAAGGTCAAATATCTTGACTTTGACTATTTCGTAATAGGATGGTCATACCATGATTATGTCACACATCATACACATATAAGTTCACATAATATACATTTAATGTTTTATATTTTATACATTTCATATCCATGAGACCTGGGCTCCCCTATGAGAGATGATAGAAAGGGGAATCTTGTCTCATCTCACTATCTCATCAACATAAAGCTTGGCATAATCTTCAACTTTGTCAATTGACTTTACAAGTATGAAGTGACAGGACTTGGTCATTCTGTCAACAATTACCCAAATGGAATCATGTAGTTTTCTAGTCTTTGGCAGACCAACCACAAAATCTATAATGATACCCTCCCTCTTCCATGTCGGAATCTAAATCGTCTAAGTCATACCCCATGCTTAAAATGTTCGGTCTTAAAATGTTTACAATTCAGACACTCCTCCACAAAGTTAGTGATATCTCTCTTTATGCCTTTCGACCAATAAACCTCTTTAAGGTCATGGTACATATTTGTGGAACCTAGATTAATGGAATACCTTGAACCATGAGCTTCAGCCAAAATATTAGTCCTCAAATTATAAACATTAGGAACACAAAACCAGTTTTTGAATGTGATTACACCATCCCCTCCTAGGGAAAATGAGTCACTTAATTTACTCAATATTGAGTCCTTCAACTCGATGAGTACTGGTTCGAGATGCTGACTGGCTTTAACATCTACAACAAATGAGGATTTAGTACTTTAGTGAATGGAAACACCCCCACTTGGTGCATCTACCAAAAGTACAGCCAATCTAAACATCTTGTGTACCTTTTTAACCAGCTTCTTCTTCTCTTCATAAATATGAGACATACTGCCCATACACAATCGACTCAAAGCATCATCCATTACATTTACCTTACCCGGGTAACAATAGACATTATTATCATAATCTTTGAGCAGTTCTAGAGATCTCCTCTGTCGAAGGTTAAACTCCCTCTGTGTAAAAACATACTGAAGATTTTTATGGTAAGTATATACATAAATATGCACACTATATAAATAATGTCTCTAATGTTTTAAGGCAAACACCACATCAGCTAACTCAATATTATGATTAGGATAATTCTTCTCGTCGATCTTCAACGGTCTTAATTCAAATGCAATCACCTTTCCATCCTTTATAAGAACACATCCCAAAACTGCTCCGAATGCATATCATTACACTACATATCATGCACAACTCCTCGCAAATGTGAGAACCGGGGATTAATTGAGTCTGTCTTTGAGCTCCTTGAAGGTCTTGTCACATTTTTCAGAGCGCTCAAACATCGCCTTCCCCTTCGTCAATGTTGTTAATGGAGAATCAATAATTCAAAAACCTTCCAAAAATTTGCGATAGTAATTGTCCAAACCCAGAAAATTGCGAATATCAGTAGGAGTACGGGGTCTTACCTAATTCTTGTCTGTCTCAACCTTCTTACGATCAACTTCAACACATTGGTCGGTCACAACATAACCAATAAAGGTCACTGATCTCACCTAGAATTCACATTTGCTAAACTTCGCATACAACTAGTGTTCTTTAAGTACCTTCAACGTCTTTCTCAAGTGTACCTCATGCACTTCTCTAGAATTAGAGTATATGAAAATGTCAAGTATAAATACTACAACGAATGAATATAGGTACTAACGGAAAACTCTCTTCATAATGTCCATAAATGCAGCTGGTGCGTTACTGAGACTGAATGACATGACTAGAAATTCATAATGCCCATATCTAGAATGAAAAACCGTCTTCTGAACATCTTCTCACCTTACACTAAGATGATAATAGCCTGACCAAATGTCTATCTTGGAAAATAAAATTGACCCTTGGAGTTGGGGAAATAAATCGTCAATTCTAGGAAGAGGGTACTTTTTCTTTATTGTGACATTGTTGAGTTTTTGATAATCAATACACATTCTAACGGTTCAATCCTTTTTCTAGACGAACAACACTAGAGCACCTCAATGTGATATGCTCGGATAGATGAAGCCCTTATCAAGTAGATCTTTTTACTTATTGAGTTCATCTTGTACCATCCTATAAGGGGAAATTGAAATTTGCTTGGTATTGGTATCTAAATAAACACAAAAGTCAATCTCACATTCAGGAGGGATTCCTAGTAAATCCTTCGAAATGAAATTTTGGAACTCGTTAACTATTGATACTGAATCTATGGAAGGAACTTCTTGATCTATGTAATTGACTCTAACTAAGTGATACAGGTAACTCTTACCAATCATGTTGATGGCCTTCAAGTGTGAAATAATTTGGCCGACTGGACAGGTACCTTGCCCTTCCCATTCGAACTCTAACTCATTTGGAAAAGGAAACCTCACAAATCGATTTTGACAAACCATTGTGCTATAATACATATAGTGCATATCCATACCAAAGATTATATAAAAATTGAGCAAGGCTAGTTCCATAAGATTAACGTGAGTGACTCGATCAAGGATGTGAATTGGGCATTTTTATACACTCTTTCTGCTGTAATACCATCTCCTTTGGGGGTACTTACTAGAATCGACTCATCCAGGATGACAAGAAGCACATCAAATCTACTAGATATTAAAGGAGTAACAAATGATACAGTGGATCCTGGATTTAACAATTCATACACTAGGAATGTAAAGACATGAAATATTCCCGTGACAACATCAATTTACTTCTTTTGATCATCTATACCTTTCAGCGCATAAAAGAGATAAGATGTTCAATTGAAGCATTAGCATTTGGCCGAAGCTGAGCATTTTTGTTGTTCTTATCAATCTTCTAAGGACAATCTATTATCATGTGTCCAGTCTTGCCACACCCGAAGAAGGTGTAAGTAACTATTAAACACTCACCCTCATGGGGACATTCACATTTACCGCAAAGCTTGCTTTTTGGCTAGACATTCCGATCATTGCCCTTGCTAGGTCTAGACTCGTTCAATTTGGAATTAGCATATCTTGAAGAATTAAAATTAATTGAATGTCTCTTGAACTTAGGTCTTTTCTGGACTTCAAATGAGCCCCTGCCCTAGCTAGGACCAGCCGGATCTGCAATCCTAGGCTTCTTGTTTTCTTGAACTCTCCTCTTATGGCGGTTCTCCTCCACTAGCTCAACATGCACCATCAACTTTCCCATATCCATGCTATCATGCAACATAACTGCCCAACAATCTTCCACTAGGTTCACCATCACTCTTATCACAAATTTTCTCATTTCATCCCTATTATTTTCCAAAGTAGAAAAAGTATACTTTGAGAGTTTAATGAATTTGAAGAAATACTCCATGACTAACATACCTCCCTGTCCCTCATTGATGAACTATTGATCCTTATCTTATTATTTCTCTTTGGAGAAGAAGCTCTCCTGAAAGTATGTCTTGAGAATATCCCAAGTGATGGGAACATGTCACGACCAAAAGAGCGTCGTGAGTGGCACCCACATTTATCCTACTATGTGAGCGAACCAACCAATCTAAACCCCAATGTTTCAAACATAATAAATAGAAAAAAATGCGGAAGACTTAAAACTCATTAACAAAATCAATAATCCACTTCTAAATCTCAAAACTTATAATTATCCCCAAAATGTGGAAGTCATCATCACAAGAACATCTATCCTCAAATTACTAATCTAAGAGTATCTAAGAAGCTAAAATAAGTAAAAAGCTAGTCCATGCCGGAAGTTCAAGGTATCAAGACATGAAGAAGAAGATCAAGTCCAAGCTAGAAGCTTTAGCTCACCCTGAAATCTAGTGTGATGAAGACTGGCTAGAGTTGCGGTTGAGTTGAAGACGACGGTACGTTTGCTGCACTCCACAATAACAAGGAAAGAAACATACAAGTAGGGTTCAGTACAAACACAACTACTGAGTAGATATCATCGGCCAACTCAAAATAGAAAATAGTATACATCAGATAATATCATAAATTCAACTACAATACTCAACGGGTAGCAACAACAAGTACTATAATCATTAATAACTACGCCAAGTACACCCATAATGACGCAAGCCTACATACCATACCCATTTGGGAAAATAGGTTCATTAAATTGAGTATATTAACATCTTTCAAGATTCATTATCTTTATTCCTCTTGTGTTGGTACGTGACACTCCGATTCCCTAATTCTACGTGTCGGTTTGTGACACCCGATCCCCTAATTCTACGTGTCGATTCGTGACACCCGATCCCCTAATTCTACGTGTCGGTTCGTGACACTCGATACACAAATTCTATGTGTCGATTCGTGACACCCGATCCCCTAATTCTACGTGTCGGTTTGTGACACCCGATCCCCTAATTCTACGTGTCGGTTCGTGACACCCGCTCCACTAATCTCATTCTATTAATTCGTCAAGCCTTCTTTTATACCAAGGCATCATCAACCTCATTACATTAGTTCATCAAGCCTTCTTTTATACCAAGGCATCAACATTAACAAGGTAAATTTAGGATTAGAGATTCAATAGACTCATCATGCTTATTCATCACAATTATATAATCACATCATGTAAGGACACAATTAAGCATATAGAAGGTTTTATAATACTATACAACACATATCATTCGCTATTAAGAGTCTACTATGAATAGCATAAAAACCATAACCTACCTCCTGCGAAGATTCGTGATCAAGCAAGCATTTTCCCAAAGCTTTGTTTCCTCTTCGTTTCTCCTCTCTCTCGATCGTTCTTCTCCTTCTCTCTGTTCTTTCCATTTTTCTTTTTCAAACCCTTTTTCTTTTACCCTAATTAGCATATAATTAAGTATAAAAGATGATGAATTAACCCATAAATTAATTCGAGGTTATCTTCTTTAACCCTCAGGTAGTTAAATTATTAACATTAACCCACTAAATTTATAATTATAGCAGGAATAGTCAAAAACGTCCCTTAAAACTTTTAAAGAAATCCGACCCAGCCTGGGATTACGCAGCCTGTGTCGGTCCGTCGTGCCTGCGACGGTCCGTCCTGCTGCTTCCGTCATAGAGTTCAGAGACTCAATTCCTTGAAGAGTCTGTGACGGTCCGTCGTGCCATGTCGGCTCGAAGATCAGAGAGTAGATTTCAGTACCCAAATTTCAGAATTCTAAGTGTTTTGGAACGATACCCCCTCGTCGGTCCGTCGTCAGATCTGTCGACCAAGACAGTTTTTTGGAATAAAATCTGCTGCTCAAAATGACTAAACAGGTCGTTACAATAGATACCAATTAACCCATCATTCGTCCTCGAACGATCTTAAGAAGAAAAGCAAGAGCGAAAAGGAGTACCTGAATCTGTAAACAGGTGTAGGTATCTTTCTTGCATATCTGCCTCCTTCTCCCAGGTGGCTTCTTCGACTGGTCGATTCTTCCATTGAACTTTGATGGATGCAATCTCCCTTGACCTTTGTTTGCGGACTTCTCTATCTAAAATAGCAATAGGCTCCTCCTCATAAGACAAATTCTCATCAAGTAGAACTGAATCCCAATGAATAATGAGGTTTCCATCCCCATAGTATCTTTTCAACATAGACACATGAAATACCGGATGCACTCCTGACAGTCCTGGGGGAAAGGCTAATTCATAAGCCACCTCCCCAACCCGCTTAAGTACTTCGAATGGTCCAATATACCTTGGGTTTAGCTTACCTCTTTTCCCAAACTGCATCACCCCTTTCATGGGTGAAACCTTAAGCAAGACTTGCTCACCCTCCATTAACTCCAAGTCTCTAACCTTTCGATCTGCATATTCCTTTTGCCTACTTTGCACCGCTAAAAGCTTTTCTTGAATAGATTTCACTTTCTCCAATGAATCCCTCAAAAGGTCAGTACCCCAAGGTCTAACTTTAAATGCATCAAACCAACCAATGGGAGACCTACATCTCCTCCCATACAATGCTTCGAATGGAGCCATATCAATACTTGAGTGATAGCTGTTATTGTATGAAAACACCGCTAAGGGTAAGAAGTTATCCCAATGACCACCAAATTCTATCACACATGCACGAAGCATATCCTCCAACACATGAATCGTTCGCTCAGACTGACCATCGGTCTGAGGGTGAAATGCAGTACTAAGGTCCAACCTAGTACCTAATTCAGCATGCAATGTTCTCCAAAACTTAGAAGTAAACTGCGTACCTCTATCTGATATGATGGAAAATAGAACTCCATGCAATCGAACAATTTCTGAGATGTAGAGTCTAGCTAACTTCTCTTCATTGTAGGTCACCTTGACCGGGATGAAGTGAGCAGACTTAATTAATCTGTCCACAATTACCAAAATAGAGTCAAACTTCCCCAATGTCTTTGGAAGACCAACCACGAAGTCCATTGCAATTCTCTCCCACTTCCATTCAGGAATAGGCATTCTCTGAAGTGTTCCTCCGGGCCTCTGGTGTTCATACTTTACTTGCTGACAATTTGGACATTTGGCAACAAAATCAACAATGTTGCTCTTCATTCTACTCCACCAAAAGTGTTGATTTAAGTCATGGTACATCTTGGTTGCACCAGGATGTATAGAATATCCGGAACTATGAGCCTCTGTGAGAATAGTGTGGATCAAATCATCAACACGGGGCACACATTCCCTTCCCTTAATTCTCAAAACACCTTCCTCATCGATCGTTACTTCCTTAGCCTCTCCTTGCAACAACTTATCTTGGATCCGGATCAGCTTCTCATTGGTAAATTGCTTTCCCTTAATCTTGTCAAGAAAAGAAGATCTTGCCTCCACACTGGCCAAAAATCCTTCCTTCTCATTTATATCTAGCCTCATAAAGTTATTAGCCAGAGTCTGAACTTCTCTAGCCAATGGGCGTCTAGAAACTTGCAAGTGAGCTAGACTTCCCATGCTTCCTGCCCTTCTACTTAAGGCGTCTGCCACAACATTAGCCTTTCCCGGATGATACAAGATAGTGATGTCGTAGTCCTTCAGTAGTTCCATCCATCTCCTCTGTCTCAAAGTCAAATATTTTTAGTAAAGACATACTGTAGGCTACGATGATCCGTGTACATTTCACACTTAACCCCATATAGATAGTGTCTCCATTGCTTTAATGCAAACACTACCGCAGCTAACTCAAAATCATGGGTCGGATAATTATGTTCATGCACCTTTAATTGCCTCGAAGCATAAGCAATTAGATTCTTCTCTTGGATTAGAACTGCACCCAACCCAGAATAGGATGCATCACAATAAACAATGAAGTTCTTACCTTCCACGGGCAAGGTGAGAATTGGTGTAGTAGTCAACAAAGTCTTGAGCTTCAGAAAGCTTTCTTTGCACTCGTTCGACCATACGAATGGAACATTCTGTTTAGTCAAGTTTTTCAATTGGGAAGCAATGGAAGAGAATCCCTTGACAAATCGACGGTAATAGCTAGCTAAACCAACAATGCTCCTTATTTCTGACACATTAGTAGGTCTTACCCAATTCTTCACTGTCTCAATCTTAGAAGGATCCACCATCACCCCATCCTTAGAAACCACATGCCCCAAGAAGGACACTTCATCTAGCAAAAACTCACACTTGGGGAATTTGGCATAAAGCTTTTTCTCCCTCAACATTTCCAATACAATTCTCAAGTGCTCTTCATGTTCCTTCTTGCTCTTTGAGTATACCAATATGTCATCAATAAATACGATCACAAAGTGATCCAGATATTGCTTAAAACTCCCGTTCATCAAGCTCATGAAAGCAACAGGGGCATTCGTAAGACAAAAAGACTTCACTATAAATTCGTAATGCCCATACCTGGTCCGAAAGGCAGTCTTTGACACATCCGTTGCCCGTATTTTCGATTGATGATAACCGGATCTCAAGTCAATCATAGAGAAGACACAAGCACCTTTTAACTGATCGAACAAGTCATCAATGCGATGAATGGGATACTTGTTCTTAATAGTTACCTTGTTCAACTGCCGGTAGTCTATGCACAATCGAAAACTCCCATCCTTCTTCTTCACAAATAACACCGGAGCACCCCAAGGAGATGCACTTGGTCTAATGAAGCCTTTGCTCAACAACTCATGAAGTTGGGCTTTTAACTCCCTTAACTCAGCGGGAGCCATTCTATAAGGGGGTATAGAAATGGGGCGAGTACCCGGTTCAAGATCGATGCAGAAGTCAATATCTCTATCCGGTGGCATACCAGGAAGGTCTGCAAGAAACACATCTAAAAACTCACGGACTATCGCAACCGACTCCATTGAAGGTACTTGGGTAGTACCATCCCTGAGGTGTGCCAAGAAAGCTAAACAACCCTTACTAACCATTCTCTTAGCACGTAGAAAGGAGACGGTACGAACCGGATTGGAAGTGTAGTCACCCTCCCACAACTAATGGATCTGTCCCAGGCATGGCTAACGTCACAGTTTTAGCATTACAATCCAAGATCGTAAAATTCGGAGAAAGCCAAGTCATACCCAGAATAAAATCAAAATCAACCATTTCGAAGATAACCAAGTCTACATAAGTATTGCTCCCCACAAAAGTCACCAAACAAGACCTATATACTTTTTCAACTATCACAGACTCACCCACCGGAGTAGACACATGAATAGGTATGTCAAGCAATTCACAATGTAAATTAAGACCAGTAGCAAATGAGGGAGATACATATGAAAATGTGGAGCCGGGATCAAATAATACAGAAGCCATACAATCACAAACCAAAAGATTACCTGTGATAACAGCATCTGATATCTCCGCTTCCAACCGCCCAGGAAAAGCATAACAATCGGCCCTATCACCTGTTTGCCCGTTGCCCCTACCATGTTGCGCTGCAGTAGTTCCCATTTGTCCGTCACCCCGGCCGTTTTGGTGACCACCATTACCTCGGCCACCACGTCCTCCAGAATAACGGCCTCTACCATGACCATCTCTACCTCTAGATATTGAGGGTCTATAAATCTGTTTTGGACAATTCCTCCAAATATGTCATGTCTCCCCACATCCATAACACTCTCTAGAGTAAAGCATATGTCTCTCAGAGAAGTGTTGACCAGTCTGAGGTGGACCCCCAACTACAGTCTGTAGTGAAGACTGAATTGGTCAGACCGAGTAACCTCCTGAACCCTGTCCTCTAGAGTAAGAACCATTAAACTCACCTCCCTTTCGAAACCTTTTTGATGTCGATGCCATGGTGAAGTCATCTGGCTTTACTCCTTCAACCTCTATCACGAAGTCTACCACTTCTTGAAAGGATTTTACCCTAGCCGCTACCTGTAAGGCTGAAATCCGCAATTCTGACCTCAACCCCTTCACAAATCGGCGAATCCGCTCTTGTGGACTGAAACAATGTTGGGTGGCATACCTTGATAATGCACGAAACTTAGCCTCATATGCAGTAACCGACATCCTACCTTGCTCTAGGCTCAAGAACTCATCTCTTTTCCTATCCCTCAAAGTCCAGGGGATATACTTCTCCAAAAACAAGCTAGAGAATAATGCCCAAGTCATAGGTGGTGCCTTTGTTTGTTGACACTCAACATGTGACCGCCACCACATTTTGGCGTTTCCTTGAAACTGATAAGTCACAAACTCAACACCAAACCGTTCTACTATACCCATCTTGTGTAGTAGCTCATGACAGTCAACCAGAAAATCGTAGGCATCCTCAGATTCAACACCCTTGAAGACTGGAGGTTTCAATGTGAAGAACTTACTGAAAAGTTCATGCTGATCATTTGTCATTATAGGCCCTGTAGTCAGACGAGGAAACGTGCCTATTTCCAATAAGGCATCCATGCGGGGAGACACAGTAGTTGCTTGTTGTACCTCCAGAACCGGAGGTGTTGGTGCCGAAAACACTGGACGTGTTTGGCCCTCATCAGATAACCCGCTAAGATAAACAAGAACCTGATTGATCATCTCTAGAGTAGGTTGGGGTGGCAATTCCTCATTCTGCACTTGTTCATTCTCCCTATCTTCACCCTCTCTTACCACTTCCTCAGTTGGTGGAGGAGTCACCGCCCTAGTACCAGATGGGCTAGGTGCTCGTCCTCTTCCTCTAGAGGGAGTCCTCCCGCGACCTCTACCATGGCCTATTGTCACTACTCCTCTTTGAGCTACTGCACTAGTGGCTGGCTCAGACGCTTCTTGTCTTGCCGATGTTGGTGTAGGCGCAGTCGTTGCTCTAGTTCTAACCATCTGCGAAATAGAGTGAAGATGGTCAGATACCAATTTGTATAACCTAGATACCAATTGGATCCAAGTAATAGCACGAAAGAAAGAAAGAATGGAATTTTCCTAAAGTCTGATAGCCTCTCAAACAAAAGTAAAGGTGTCCCCCTACTGTTCCTTAAGACTCTAGTAGACTCGTTCTTGTGTGATGAGACCAACGAACCTAATGCTCTGATACCAAGTTTGTCACGATCCAAAGAGCGTCGTGAGTGGCACCAACATTTATCCTCCTATGTGAGCGAACAAACCAATCTAAACCCCAACATTTCAAACAAAATAAATAGAAAACAATGCGGAAGACTTAAAACTCATTAACAAAATCAATAATCAACTTCTAAATCTCAAAACTTATCATTATCCCCAAAATCTGGATGTCTGGTGTGATGAAGACTGGCTAGAGCTGCGGTTGAGTTGAAGACGACGGTACATTTGCTGCACTCCACAAAAACAAGGAAAGAAACATACAAGTAGGGGTCAGTACAAACACAAGTACTGAGTAGATATCATCGGCCAACTCAAAATAGTAAAAAAGTATATATAAGATAATATCATAAATTCAATTACAATACTCCACGGGTAGCAACATCAAGTACTATAATCATTAATAAGTACGCCAAGTACACCCATGAGGACGCAAGCCTCCATACCATACTCATTTGGCAAAATAGGTTCATTAAATTGAGTTTATTAACATCTTTCAAGATTCATTATCTTTATTCCTCTTGTGTCGGTACGTGACACTCCGATCCCCTAATTCTACGTGTCGGTTAGTGACACCAGATCCGCTTATTCTACGTGTCGATTCGTGACACCCGATCCCCTAATTCTACGTGTCGGTTCGTGACACCCGATCCCCTAATTCTACGTGTCTGTTCGTGACTCTCGATCCCCTAATTCAACGTGTCGGTTCGTGACACCCGATCCCCTAATTCTAAGTGTCAGTTCGTGACACCCGCTCCACTAATCTCATTCTATTAATTCATCAAGCCTTCTTTTATACCAAGGCATCATCAACCTCATTACTTTAGTTCATCAAGCCTTCTTTTATACCAAGGCATTATCATTAACAAGGTAAATTTAGGTTTAGAGATTCAAGAGACTCATCATGCTTATTCATCACAATTATATAATCACATCATGTAAGCACACAATTAATCATATAGAAGGTTTTATAATACTACCCAACACATAACATTCGCAATTAAGAGTCTACTACGAATAGCATAAAAAGCATAACCTACATCCACCGAAGATTAGTGATCAAGCAAGCAATTTCCCAAAGCTTTGTTTCCTCTTCGTTTCTCCTCTCTGTCGATCGTTCTTCTCCTTCTCTCTGTTCTTTCTATTTTTCTTATTCAAACCCTTTTTCTTTTACCCTAATTAGCATATAATTAAGTGTAAAAGATGATGAATTAACCCATTAATTAATTCAAGGTTATCTCCTTTAACCCTCAAGTAGTTAAATTATTAACATTAGCCCACTAAATTTATAAATATAGCAGGAATTGTCCAAAACGTCCCTTAAAACATTTAAAGAAATCCGACCCAGCCAGGGATTACGCAGCCTGTGACGGTCCGTCGTGCCTGCGACGGTCCATCCTGCTGCTTCCATCACAGAGTTCAAGGACTCAATTCCTTGAAGAGTCTGTGACGGTCCGTCATGCCCATGACGGTCCGTCCTGCCATGTCTTCACGAAGTTCAGAGAGTCGATTTCAGTACCCATATTTCAAAATTCTAAGTGTTTTTGAACGAGACCCCCTCGACTGTCCGTCGTGAGATCCGTCGACCAAGACAGTTTTTCTGGAATAAAATCTGCTGCTCAAAACGACTAAACAGGTCGTTACAGAACATCTCCACGTGCTCGGCTATCAGCCTATATCCTGTACCAAATCTGTGCCACATCCTTGAGTTGATATGCTGTCTAATCAACATTCTCCTCCTCATCTAAACCCATGGCAGAAAGGATATTGTGCACCTCATCCACGAACTTCTGGTATCCTCATGGGTCTTAGATCCGCAGTAAACTGGGGGGTTAATTCTTGTGAAAGTCGTTAGCCTGCTAGCCATGGTGCTAGGATGAGGTTTCTCTCTGGGAGCATCCTCACAATATGCTTGAGCCGTGATGGCTTGATCCTAAGTAGTGATGGTCTGTACTATCTTCAATAAAGCATTCCTCACTTCACCTTCTCTCAATCCAAGTGGATTGACAGGAACATGATTAGTAGAAACCAGGGCTACAATAGGAACATGATTTTCTCATGCAGCTGCATCACCTACCCTCCGGCCTTCATTTCTCCTTGTATTTATTATCCACATGTAGATACAAGTAGAGAGTTAGATTCTAAATTACACAAGAGTGTAAAAATTATACATAGCACGATAGAGAGTAGAAGAAAGGAAAATTCCTTAAGCATTATGAAGTCTCGAATTAATGATAGTGGTGAACTTCACTACCATAACTTAGAAACTACTTAACGTAGTTGATATGAGACTAATGTCTTGGATATTAAACATAATTCGCAAATACCATGTTTGTCAACTGGATTCCGCAATCACAATCGCAACTGTTATCATTGACCTCTAAGAGGTCGCCAACAAGCCTCTTTTTGCATTCATTTGACTCATATGATTTATTTTACAGTAAAATTTAAAACTTTTTATTTATAATTGAAGTTCATATACAGACTTGATGTTAACACATACTTTTAAGGAAGTTCATTGCTCATACATCAACCATCTAATTATTAGATCATGCAATTGGAAAGAAATTGAATCTCATGTCATAAGTAATACATGCCAAAACGACATCATTACAAGTGTATGAATAAAATAGGAAAGCAACACTAGTGGAACATACCCCACTAGTTCAAATATACTATTAAGAAAAAAGAAAGCATACATCCTCGAATGCATGAGGACCTACCAAGTCCAGATGAAATCTCTTAGTTCGAACAACTGCAATTATACCCACAAGGTCCACCAGAGCCTGCATTAAAATAGTAATATTGTATTGAATTAGTACAAACTTGTACTAAGTATGGGTACATGCAACAAAACAAAACGGTAATGCATGAAAAAGAATGGCTCTTCCTAATCAATATGCTTTCTTAGAAGGTCAAGTCTCTTGACTTCGACTATTCGATAATAGGAAGGTCATACCGTGAATATGTTACACATCATACACATATAATTCCACATATTATACATTTCATGTTTCCTATATTATGCATTTCGTATCCACAAGACCGTGGAATCATGGACGTAGCATTAAAACATCTCATGTGAAGGCCCAAAATATGGGACCTCTACCCGAAGGCCTCCTTTAGCAAACATAGTGTCTGCTTCCTTCGTTCATTCTTACTACACATTATTCATTTCATTCATTCATAGGCTGATGTATCGACCAGCTATACCTAGGATTAAGTGTAAGACACTCACCGGGATCATGAAGTGCAACGACCAAAAATAAACTAATTTAATTACTTAAATCCGGTTTCACCTCTTGATTGTCTTGCACCAACACCTTTGGTATCATTAATTTAATTATATTCAATTCTTTGAGTAATATGAACCTTAACTTACGTAGATCATGTGAGCATCATGAAATTCGGTGTATCCACCACACAGAAAAGAGGTGGAGTCATTGGCCAAAGTGAAAAAAAAACATTCTACCTTTAGGGGTTCGAACATAGCTAGTTCCCTATGGTGGCAACATAGTTCAAATACTAAGAGATTTAGGGAGACCCATACCCACCTTGGTGGACAGTCTCATCTAAAGAGATTTAGCTTAACCTCCCCCTTTCCTAATGAAGGCATCACCACTCATAGCTAGACTATCGGTGCTTACTTTAATGTTCCATTTTACTTTCAAATCATACATAATCAAAGCTTGCTTCTTAGCATGAGGTTTTCATCACTCGTTGGATTATTTCTCATCTCTTCTTTATATTTTAAGTATGAATTGTCCTTACACATACGTAGAGAATGTGATTGAGACTTATCTTTTAATATTCAACACTCTCTTATGTGAGTAATCTTAGTGACCTTCACTCAGACTTGGTTGAGACGTCACACCATTCATCATAGACTTTTGTCACGTCGTCACCATTATTAGTAGCATCATAGTTTAACATAATTACTCATCTCATTATGTGAATGTGCATTTCTTCGTCTTTCCAGTAACTTACATTGTATGTCATGTACATGGCCTTTGTCATACTTCACACTCATGGTAGTACCCCTTTTAGGTTAAACCATACATAAGACTTGTTTTCGGGATTTATGTTATCCTACACTTTACTCGTATTTGAATCCTTTGGAGACTATCATTTCTCTTTATTAATTTTCATTAAATGTGTGTGTGTGTGTGAGACTTATGTGTCTTCACACATTCGACCAACAGAAACCAAATTCAAATCTTAGTGGCAGCGTTTTAGTTTTATTGTATGTAACACTTATGTGCCTCACAATTTTTCGGTCAAGGGTATCCCTGTTCGAATCCCTTAGGCCGCATATAATTTATTATATGTGAAAACTACGTATCTCTAACATTTTTCCTTGAGGACGGGTTCGATTCCAACCTTACACACAATATTATAAGATTCCCATCTTACACCCAAAATTTCTCCCTTTTGAATTTACTCAAGACCTATTAATCTAGAGCTAGAACTTTGAGGTCTCGAGTACGATTCCTAGGTGTAGCGCATTCTTCATTTGCATTAATATATAAACTTTAACCAATAATTTCGCCTATACTTATGTCCATATATTTGTACCATCTCTTTGTCCATTGATGTGTATGGACGAGAGTCCTTGCCTCATTTTAATTCAGCAATTAGTATTTCATTTTCAATCAAAACATTAACATAGTCTTCATGAACATTACGGTTTCATAATCTCATGTTAATAACACGACAATTGCATAGAACATAATTCACCGCGTTCTTGAAAACAATCTTTAATATTCATCTCATGGTATTAGAGTTATCGTGTACATAAACCTTACATAAAATCAGACACACATAAAAAGATCATATGCCGTCGGAAAACATCACATTGCACACAATCAAAAACATTTCAACGATTGTCTACCAGCAAACATACCAACGCATGAATCAACTTTTCATAGGATCTAATCATAGGGGCGTGAAAAGGGGGCAACCATAATTTTAAATTGGAATACATACTAAACCTTAGTGGACTCTTGGGAAAGGTACCAATATAGAAGAAAACCCATACATTTTAAACGTTACAACCAGCCACTAAAATGTACTAACCCACGTAGAAATATCTCTTCCGAGCATTGGCTCTTTCTCACAAGTGAAGTTCCTCTACGATTTTTAAAAAAAACATAGGCGAACAATTTTTCATTTAATTTTTGATTGATGAAGCCAAGAAATCTTTAGAACAGTAAGTTTACTTTTGATTTCTATTATTTAATTGTAAGGTAAGCTGAAAAAACTTATTAGGAGCACATAAGGAATTAAGAGTGTACATGAAGTACACTACTAGTTGGAGTCAAACGCCTTATGATTGGGGAGTTTTTTTTTGACTTATTCAACATGATTTACATGATAAAATATCTTCATATTAAGTTACTATAATGCCCTCCTGATTTTTGACTGATTTAACTAATTTAAATCGTCCTTTTTGCTGCCTCCTACTCGTCTTGAACGCGAGTGTAAAGATCCAGTCAAACTCAGGTTTTACCACCGTTCTTTGACCCATTTTGACTAATTAAAAACCTTATTTAATTAATTAATTATCAGCCAAGGGTAATTAATACACTACCCCAACCCCAAAATTTCTTTTAAACCCCTAGAACCTTTAAAACCTAGGATTAACCCTCTAAGTCCAGTTAAGACTCATCCGGATGAATCCTAGTATTCGGTTACCCAACATGGCTTGACCAAACTCTTCATAGCTCCACTAACTCACCAAGATGGTTGGCTTGGTTGGTGCATAGGTCCAGGGGTCTGGTTCAATGCGCATCAAGCCGTGTCAACCCACTCTGACATAGGTATTGTAGGTAGGTTTAGGACTTACTTAGCATAGTCATTTTCGGGTTGGCACAAACTAAGCATTTCACTAGTTAGCATTAGGGGTGGATGTTCTTATATATGATTATAGTTATTATGTTATATGTTATATATATGATGAACTTACATTGTTGATACTATATGTGGATTAGTCTCACTTATAAATATGTGTTGGTTTACATTGTTAAAGTATGATGGTACGTACTCTTAAAATTTTATATTATTTAATGTAGGATGTTAGTCATGATTCTAGTTGTGTAAGGTTGTTAGGTTTTTTTTTGGTCATTGCACTTATTTACTTGATAGGGGTTCATAGGTAATTGTCTTTCTTTGGTTATGATGAAATGTTGACTTATTTGTGCTTGTTGGTAATATGACTTATTTATATAAAATTCATGATTGACTTGACTAGACTTGATGTTGTTGTTCTTATGATGTACATGCCTATGCTTAAATGAAAATGTCTATTGGTTGGTATGGTCTTGTTGAAAGTGCATAAATGCTTTTAAATGAAAAGTGCATTCTTTATGAAATGTCCCTCTTTATTAGCATGTTTTCATATATGTGCAAATATGGTCTCACACTTAGTATAAGTGGTGAACTAACCCCATTTCTTCCTTTTCCTTGACATTTTATATTTCGATCGTTGAAGGTCTTTTGGAGATGACATTGAAGAAGACTTGGATCTCTTGATCATCCAAGTAGGGTAGGTCCTCAATTTTAGAGGTTGATGCCACTATCTAGCTTATGGAGTTGTTTTTAGTTAAATGCTTCTATGGTTCTTTCTTTTCCATTTAGTATGAAACATTGTATAGCCTATGTAAGGCATTTTAACTTTGATGTATGGGTTTTGCCCATGTTCTTACACTCGTATTAGATGATTATTAAATAAGGTGACTATTATGGCTTTGTTATCTTTTATATACTTATGTGCAATAAAATTAGAAGACTATGTAATATTCCTATACAAAGAATCTATGTATACTCGATATAGATATACTATTTGCATCTAGAAGTCTATGTAAACCTCCAAGTAGGAGTACTGAAATTTTTAAAATTTTTCCTCTTGTTATCTTATGAGTTTAACGATATAAGCTAAGAGGCTAGTCATAGTCCTCAAAGAGAACAACAACGCCGGTTAAGTGTAGGTGGTAAACCCGGATGTAACAGTAACATGGCTACTAGACCTGTCAGAAGTCTTATACAACCCCATAGTATAATCCTTCGCATCGTCATTGTAAATTTGGAGTAAAATTTAAAACTTTTCATAGCATTATTACATAATACAGAACTATACAATTGATAAGGTTTTACAGTAAGCTAAACATGAGGATATCCTTGGATTTAAGGATAACTTTCTTTGATCTTGGGAATCACATATCAAGACCCTCATTTAAAAACATCCCTTAAGCATCCATAACCTACACATAGTATAAAGAGTATAGAAGTATTCAGTTAGTACAAGAATGCACTAAGTATGACAAGCATGAAAAAACATGCATTTAAAAGGGACATTTTACGTCAAATTATACTTCGTGCCTTTTTGGGAATTATTTATAAAACCTTGATACAATAGAATTTATATCATTAACATAATTTAAATAGAACTAATAAAACGCAAAAAATCATACAAAATCACATAAATAATTGAAGGAACATTTGAGGTCGCTTTACAGTGAGCTCTTTTCACAGTACAGTGAGCTATCTTTTCTTTTCCTCATTAACCCCCCAAGTAAACCATTAGTGATACTTGGTGCAATGCATTAACTTAGGGACAAAAAGAATGCATAAACCTACATAAGCCAACACATACCATCATAGAATCATATTACATCATAGACACACTTGAGTCAAGACTCTATTGGCTTAACAGTATGTTATATAAATTTATAATAACTTCACTTCACATAAATATTTTTATATATTAGGCTACTAGTGCAATTTACATGTGAAGCCCCATAATCTCACACATACTTAGTAAACCCATCATGAGACCACAAACCTTAACATTCACTTCATACATCAATCTAGTAAGTGAAGAGAAGTTCGTTCTGTGCAAGCAAGCCCTTCATCATATGGTCATTGAGAACCACATATTGCATATAAGAAGAAGACCACGTAACATAGGTTCATTATGACTCATACCATGAACTTCATCACAACAAGTAGATATCTACTAGACGTCATGCATTATGGAACATATACATAGAGACATGCAGTAGGACGCCTTCATAGGACGTCCCTTATGAACCACTTGTGCAATGCATAGGTGAAGTCCCATAGCCACACCTACAATAACATACTACCCTTAGGTTATCCTAGTTACGGTCCTAGTTATATTTACATTGTGTATTTTCCTTTAGAGATGCTAAGACATAGCCGACACTTAGATCATGGGTTCTAAAGACGGAATTTGGTGTTGTACATCCTTACACTAAAGCAAGGTGTTCTATCCTTTCAAAGGTATAACATTAGGACGTTCTAGAATCTTTATTTGATATCACATTGCTATATCCTATGTGGCAAGCATAGGTTATTGAACTTGTGGGCCATGGTGGAAAAATCTGTCTACACACTTTTTGCGTCAAGAGGCTGTCGACCCCGTAAGGTCTATTTTGACCTACCTTCTTATATTGGGAAGGGACACCCCTCATCTTCAAGTTTACTCGCTGCTAAGCAAAGTTCTCTTTTTATTAAAAATCCTTTATTATCATTATTTTATAAAATTTGTCTTAAGATATTCATCCCCTCATATGATTAGCTCATAGAACATAGATGAGAGTTCAACCTAAATCATGTGAGAAATCCTTTCACATTTACATAGAATATGTATTAGCACTATCTAGTTAAGGCTACCCATGAGAACACCTTTCAAGGACACTCTATTGACTAGATCATCATTCATTTGTGTGTGTATACATATATGTGAGCACTCCTTTTACGCAAAAATTAATAATACAACACATGACCATACATTCTTATTCATAAACATAGAAACAAAAATAGGAACCATCCTATCAAGGAACACATATGCAGTGCATAGACAAGGTCCCATACCCTTGTAAATACTATTACACCTATCAAGTCATCCTAGTTAAGAAACACATATAAAACTTTCATAGACATAAGCTTAGCATGCGTAGTAGTAGACACAAGTGAATATGACTACAATTTTTCAGTAGACACTATAAACCTTTACTACATTGTAAACTTTAATGTAGAGTGAGGATGTGTGTGAATTGGTAAAAATGATCACATAATGGATATCAACAACACATTGCGGCAGCCACCCTCTTAGGACCACAATATAATTTCAAGCATAGACCACACAAAATACAATTGCATAGGAGACAATTCAACTTCATATTACACATAAGACTGCTAACTTTTGCTACTCATGCATTCAAATAGGGGTACAAAGGTAAGGGATTACTAACCACTTTTACTCACAAATGGAAGCACCTACTTTTTACACTATCATTGGTATACACATTCTTATACATATCCATATATCCTAGATCAAAACGAGAATTAGGAAGTAGGCATAAGCTTCACATAATGTAATCCACGTAACAACACATATATTCATCAATTTTACTTTAAGTCCATAATCAACACATATATACATTGAAAAGAAATAAACACCACCACTATATTTGTACCATACCACACAGTGCCATATATGGCATTCATCAACTACAATATTGTAGAAAAGTAGAATGAAAGAGCAATTCTTAACAATTAATCAACCTTTTATCATCATTGATCATAACACATTTTTTATTATCAATATAATATATTACATTAGCTAAATATACATTCAATCTTTAAAGGAACAATGTACAAGCCAGAACAAGATTATACTAAAACATAACACAAGGAATCAAATATATATTAAAAGTAAAGTGTCATATATCACTTACAAATATTCTTTACTTTGATTAACATTCTTAACATTGATAATATACTAATAATACAAACCTATGGAAGTAGCTAAAGACATAATAATAAAGTCCAACTCATTCTTTGTCTACCCTAGAATTAAATTCACATAATTTACATTACGACATTTAATTTATATTCTAGAAGAACCTAGAATAACTCATGACAAGACTCCTTTGCATTGATCATCAAACATTCATACCCGCATTTCATTAATAAAATCCATATATGGCAGTAGTTAAAGAAATCATAAAAAAAAATCCTACTACAATCGATAATAGATAGAGATTACAGTGAACATGCTACTTTAGGAATCCAAGGAAGACATAAGCGATTAAACGTAATAGAATCAAAATTAAAACAATAACAAGTAATAATGACAATGCCCATGCAAGGGCTAAATTGAGTTTGGGAAGGGACATGGGTTCACAATGCAATTGGATTAAAATTCAAATTAAAACCAATACATTATCATCAACCTCAAAGAACCCATGGCTAGATTGAAGAAGAAGAAGTTTAATCATATTTTGTCTATGAAATCTTTGAGATTAATTCTCAAAAAGTGAAAGATTAAATAGATATGAAGGATAACAATACATTTATCTAGATTAAAAATTCTAAACATGATAAAAAACCCATAGGAATCCAAGCTCCAAGATGTTCTTAAGCTTCACCTTTAATTGAGGTTTCTAGAGAGAATATTTTTTGTGGGAAAGTCTAATTTGTCAGAATGGGATTGGGAATGGTTTATTTATGTTGTTGATCACTTATATACTCGAAATAATCAACAAATAAATCATTTAATGTCAGTTTATAACTTGGGATGAATTAACCATTTACCTCTTGAATGAAACAGTGCGCAGGCAGTGACACAAGGCCTGCATCGATGGACCCAATGACATGGCGTTGGTCCATCGACAGGCCATTATGTGTTTCCTTTATTTGAGTTTGAGTCTGTCATGTGAGCAAGCCTTCTCCAGGATAAGTTCCCATAGAATCCTCCCCATTGACGTGGGTTTCCGTTGAGCTCGTCGATTGACACTGCCAAGGTAGTGTCTCCACGGCCTTTGGGTCCTTCTTATTGGGCATTTTGCAGGGCACTTGAGAAGTCGTACCCAGGTGTTTAAAACGTAAATTTGAAAATTAACAATTCAAAGAACTTTGACATCTGTGTCATCCAAACCAATTATACGTAAAACTTCCAAACATGCTTGGCCTCATCAAGACACAAACATGAACGTCTCAAGGACTATGTTTCAATGGTCTTTGATGTTCTTGTATGGTTGAACTCTAAACTTCATGAAACTACATATACTTCATATAAACATCGTTATAAATCATTTTAATACTTAATAAGCTCATTATATACAATTATAATCATGTATAGACACATGAGGCACGTAATTGACTTGTTATCGAACGTCTTTGTCGTCCCTTGACATTTTGCATCCAAATCACCTCAAACTTTATACACGGACTCAATACCATATTATAAATTATTTTAGGACCTTTTACTTTTAATACAAATAAATTAGGCTCTAGAAACTAAAACTCATTTTGGGGGTCTTATATTTCTATACTCTAAAGAATTGATATGTCGTCATATATTCAATGGTACAATAAATGTATCTTTTTTTCATCTTTAATACTTTTATAAGACTTATTAAGCATTCTTTCAATGTAAAGAGTCGTGAGCCTATGATATTTAAGGGGTGTCTTTAAGTTATCCGTAGACGATGAGTGTTATTACTTTGTATTTTATAAAAGATTTTCTTATTATTATTGTTGTTAAAATTTTAAAATTTGTACAACATTTCATAGCTTATGTTATGAATGATAGCTAAGAGGGTTGTACAAGATCAATGAAGGGTCAAATACACCTTGTGATGAATCAAGGGTTCTCGTGTACTTGCGGGTCATTACAAACATCATAAGGTTTTGTGAGATTGCTTAGATTACAAATTCCCACAAGCCACATCTAGTAATGTCTTGTTCATCAGAGCGAGTCGCAACACATCCGTGAGTGGGACTATAAGGAGATATATAATCCACTTCCTTCATTACTCATGTACCGTGCCATAGAGATTAACTCCATAGGAACTCTCTCTTATTTTGATTGTTTGGTTGTCTTCTAGATGTGATTTCATGGAAGGGGTGATGTTGAAAGGATTGAGGGAGAATAAGGTGATTGTTTATTCTTATTGTTGTTTTGATTCTAGATGAGTATATGGGAAGGAGGATTAGGAATGTGATGTGATGTCATTTATGGCTTTGTGTGATCTATGAGATTAAAGGTATTATGATGTGAAGTTGTATTATACAATAGTTCTAGTATGATAAGAGTTATAATGGTAGAATGATGTCATTTTTGGGATAATGAGTTATGTTATGGCTATGTGCAGTGATAGTAGAGAAATGATGTTGTAGATTTGAGAAGAGTTGGAGGAATGTGTTAATTGTAATTCCCTCTTGTGTGGGTAGTGTTTCATAGTTGACCTTGTGTTGAATTGAAGTACTTGTGTAGGTTTACTCTTAGGAGAAAATATAGTAAGTTGACCTCGCAATGTTGTTGTGAAGTTATTCTATGAAATGGTGGAATCTATATAGCAAGATTATTGGTTTCCAAAAGAATATACCTTAAATGGTGGAAAGTGAAAGAGGGAGTTTTATTAAATGAGTTAGACTTATGTTGTGCCTAAGATTTTAATGTTGTGTTGTTTTAGAGAGATTGCCTGTGTTTTAATCCTATGAGGAGAGTGTTATGCTTGATTGTTAGTTTTGATGTTCAAGAGTTAGGATATTATGAGTTCCCACATTAGAATAGGTAAACTTATTTATGAAGTATGAGACCTTGATGATGTCTTGTATGCGTGATATCAAGAATTAAGGAAAATGTGTGAAGGAACCAATATTGAATGAAGGCCTCAGTAAGTAATAATTCTTTATGGTTGTTTTTAATGATTTTAGATGATATTACCCTAAGTGGGGGATAATGAATTGAGTAGTAAATTGTTATATAGCTTTATATTTTCCTTTTATTCCTATTTAAGTTTGAGAAAAAATATCTTAGCATTTTTGTAATGTTTTGGAGTTTTGCATTTTAGTACGAGTTGAATGTCTCCTTATGATATGAGTTTTATCGATAATGTGTAACGAATGGTATTTCCTCAACTTCTTCATATTTGTTGTGATTATTGTGACAATGTGTGATTTGAAGGTTATTGTATGTTTATATGTGAAATGATGTGATGTGAATATCTAATATTTGAGAAGGTAGGTCCTCCATCAATAAAATGAAAATGATGAAGTGACAGTATATTTTGAATTGCTAAAACTGTTCCAAATTTCCTTGTGTTTCTTAAAATGCTTAATGACAGGAAGTTGGTGTTCTTTGTAAGTTAGTGCATTGAATATGAATGATTTTTTCCATGATTTTGTAAGTTATATATTGCTAGTTGATTCCCTGATGTCCTTGAAAGTATTTAGTGTCATTCGTAGACAAAGGTTATTATAAATAGGGGAGAGTGTAGCGACCCTCAAAATGAACTAGCTTGACCTAGAGATTCACAACTATTTATGATTTAATAAGGTGTTAAAGAGGAGAATTTAAATGTTTGGATTCAACTTGGTAAATTTGGAAGTCAATCGTTAAGAGACGATCAAGAAGTTCGAAGACTAGACGTCTATGTGCTCAGTTGTGTTTTTGTGTGCCTTTTTATGTTTAAGGTGTTGTTTGAGGTTCAAATTAATGTGGGAGATACCTAAGACATATATGAAATTGCATAGGGGTTTAAAATCTGGGCACAACTCCACCTAGGACCCATAAAGGCTCCTTAAAAGGACCCAAGACTTGGTCACAAAACATCCATTTCACTGACTCAATCGACACCCATCACCTACAGATAAAAGGTTGAGCAAAGCCCCGTCTTTTGAGGGTGTAGCGCCACAATTAGTGGTGGGATCTAATCCTGAATTAATCCTATATCTCACCAAATTGATGCCTCAGCAGAATGGGCCGTTGTTCAAATGATTCCCCAACAACGACACTTGGAAAATCTTTAAAGCAATGGCAGGCTTGGGGTGTTTTCATAAATTCACCACAAGTATTTTATGGAACATGGAGGTTTGTTTAGGGGTATTTAGGGTACTTAATGTTTATTTATAGTCATACAACCTAGGTAAGTCTTTTATTTTTAAAATCAAAACCCCTCTCTCAAGACAGAATTCTCTCAAACTCCATAGAAGCTAGAACACAAGGAAGGGCTAGAAGTGAATGTCTTGGACTCTTTCTTCATCCATTTTTTTTTGTTTCTTCATAATTTGGAATTGTAGTTAATCCTTCAAAATTATTTCCTTCTGGGACACATTACAAAGTGATTTTAAAAAGTGTTTTCAAAGTCCAACTTCTTATATCTTTTACTCTAAGAAAGGGTGTTTGCACGAAAATATGTTATTAATTCAAATGTGTTGTGTTTAGTATTGGTTGATGATATTTATCGCAAAACACCAATAAGCCAATACCCATGCGCACTTCCATGTTTTTGATTATTAAATAGGTTTAGTTTATATAACTAGATAATGTAAGATAATATTAGAGTTGTATTTCTTTATACAATGTTTTAAATATCTACTGTCTGAAATGATATTTTATGATGAATTATTTGAGAACTTGAGGAAAGTTGGTGAATGCTTTGATGAAGGGTAAGTTAGTTTATATTTCTTAGTTGTTATAGTTAATTAATCTTTAATGGTATGGTCCACATTGGTGGCGGTGTTTACTTTATGTATATGAATATATTTGTATATATGTATCTATCATCATTATAACCTTGAGGGAATAATATAGGAGATATAGTGGTGAGGATGATGTTCATATGGATATGATTTAGGATGTCCAAATTGTATATCTTTAATAGATAATATGTAAATGAAGTATGTATATGTGTGAAGCATGTTTATGTGTGAATTATGAATAATGAAGGTATGATCACGTTTAGGAATCAATGTTATGAAAATGGTGATTATGTTAAACGTGTGCTCAAATGTGTTAACATACACTATGAATGAATGAATAAAGTTAATGAGTGTGAATAAGGAATCATAGGGTGGACACTCTTTGTGAGTAGAGTTTATGTGTCTAGACCATTCCTTACAATTCCAATCGATTTCTAATAATTAAAAAGGGTATTTTAGGGTAAAAACTCTTTTTGAGTTGAGATGATGTGTTTAGTAGAAACGTGACTATTCTCAAAAGCTTTCCAAGATACGTTGGAGGTTGAATACCCTTCGTGAGTTGAGATTACCCAGTGAACTAGCTTTGGTTTTACCGTATTTCATGTCACCATGCATAAGAAGTGTATTCGTTACCCCGTATCCATTCTCCCAATTGGAGGGTGAGGTGTAGATGAGTACCTTTGCTATAGACAAGTTCCTGTGGAAATACCAAGAGATGGACTCCGTAAAAGTTCTATGGTAAAACCACCTCCTTGAGGGTGGAATATGGGAGGCAGAGGGCGAAATGAAGTCCCATCATCCTCTTCTTTTTTCTCAAAATTCTTTGTCAAAGTTGAGGTTACTTATAATCCTCTTAAAATAATGAATAAATTTGAATATTTCTTTGTTTTCTAAAATGTGTATATTTATGGTCAAGGTTCATACTAAAATGGGTTTATATGTGAAATTTCTCTTGTGCTTAACTTCCACTTAGTTGTATTTTTTTTATTTTTTCCTTCATGAATTAGTATAGAGCATGTTAATGTGTTTTGAAAGATGTTTGCTATAGGTGGCCATTGATGTTCTTATTGAGATCATGTTTATATTGGAACTGTAATTATTCATGTTGTAAAGTTGAGCTCTAATGTGTGGTATATTGGGTTTTTACCCTCTATGTGTAAATGTCATGATTGTGTGACGAATGGAGTTGTGAATTACCTCTTTTTAGTGTTAACTTATGTGGATTATATGTTGTTTGGTTAGGCTGCTATCATTGATTCTATCATTTCCATTTTAATAGATTTTAGTGTCTTTCGGGATGAATGTTTCTAATAAGGGATAATGTAACACTCTGAAAGTCCATGAAATATTATAATTCTTCATATGATCAACTAAGACTTAAAACATTGTTTATAGGTCTAAGATATTTTATTTTATCTTAGTAGGAAGTGTCAAAGTCAAAACTTTAAGAAATCATCATGACGTCCGATGAATTGTGAAATGTGTGCTACTGTGCCTGGTAATATATCATGGCCTTTCAAGAGTAGGAATTTAATTAAAATATGTAAAAATAAGTTAAGTATATAGAATATTTTATTTCGGTTTAAAACGTTTGGGTACGAATTCTAATGGACCACCCTAGGGGTCCTTCAGGAAGACCCTTCCATTTTACCCAAAAGTTGTCAATAAATTGTATAACCACATGCAAAGAGTGTTGGACTTCTATGTTGACACTTATTCAATTTGCTAGGAAGTATGAAAGTACAATTTTGTGTTCCAAACGATGACCCAAGGCACTGGGCCATCGATGGGACTACGAGACGTAGGTTAAGGGTTCGTAGGTGAGGGGTCTTTTTGTGTGTCAAATTTAAAGTTAAATGAACTAATTAGATAGTTTTTTAGTTAATTAATTAAGGATTATCATATACCAATAAAGTATATTGAGGGACTATATAAGACCTAAACCTCATTAAACTAACCTAACAACCCACAATTCTCAAACAAAAATTAGGTCATACTTCTCTCTACGTTCTCTCTATTGAAGACCACACTGGAGACCAAGCTGCAAGGTGTACTTGGCGTACAAGACTTCATACATCAAAAATTAAGGAATAGTAAGGTATGGAAACTCTTCAATCTTTGTATCTCTTTCCCCAAGAGGCCCTCAGAAATTGATTTCAAAAGATATCAAAAGCATGGGTTTCATTTAAGTTATGAAATTGATCTTTCAAATTGATGTGATATTTGTATATTTTGATTAATTATTATATAATATGATTACATATTGGTGAATTTTTGTAGTTGTTAGTCTTTGACCTAGTTTAATGAAATAATTCGTGAATTTATTCCCTTACCCTAACTATACTATGAATTAAACTAGTACACGATTAGGGTTGTTTGAATTGGATATGTTATTGTTTAATTCACTATATTATGATGATTATTATGAGTGGGTAATGGATAATTGTGATAAAATTAGGGTGAGATTATTGATGAAGTCCATGAAGTCTATTTGGTAAGACTTTATGTTCTTCAAGACTTTACTACAATAATGATGGATTGTATTTGGTGATGATATGGTTAAATTTACGTAATACATGTGATTTAATAAGATGATATGATGTGATGAATACAATAAAATGTTATGAATATGTTGAATGTGATATCTTGGTGAGGCTATGATAATGCAAGTTTGAATATGGTTTCTCTTGTGTGCCTTAGATGATAAGACCATGATATGTTGATCTATCTAGTGATTATATTGTGATGAAAGGATGTTCTAATCGTATACGTAAAAAGTTATAAATATGATATATAAGGGGGTTAGTCTCCTATGTGCTATATTAAGATATGGTTGATTAATATTGACTTGATTGAATTTTAATAAGGGACTTTATCTTAACACCGCGTGAACTTGACAATGAATGTTGTTGACCCCCAACAGAACGGAGATTCACCAAATTGTGTCTCATGAGATGAGGTCTCTGTCAAAACCATGGAGAACCCCCTAGAAATAACATGTCATATTTGACCTCTCGGAGGTCTTATAAAAGCCCATAGTTATAATTAATAAGTTAAGCGGAAAATTTAAAACTTTTCATTAAACATCATATTCTAGAAACATCACTTCATATATATAAAATATAATTCATATTACATATTTAGATATTAGACTCAAAAACATTTGAATACATTAGCGACACAACCCTAAAAATATAAACATAAGTACAATATTTAAAACGGTACAGTAAACAATAATGTAGGAAATCCTTGAACTTAAGGATTCCTTTCCTTGAGCTTGCGAATCATCTATCAAGATCTTCACCATTAAAGACATTATTTAATCATCCATAAACTACACTATGTAAAAATTAATGAAGAATGGGATAAGTACTAGAATGCGCTTAGTATGGCAACTATGCAAAAACATGCATTTAAAAAGGGACATTTTCTTGAAAGTCATATTTCATGTCATTTGAGTAAATCCTTATGTAACCTTTAAACAATCGCATTTATATAATTTTCATACTTCATATTATCATAATGAAAGTCTAAACATCATTGAATATCAAATATAGAATTTAAGTCCGATTTGAGATCACTTTACAGTGAGCTCATTCCGCTTTACAATGAAACAATTCCTTTTAATTCATTAGTCTCCGAAATAATACTTTAAGGATTCTTGGTGTAATGTATAAACTTAGGAACACAAGAAAAATCATACATATCATCTACCTAAGAAAACACATACCATCATAGATGTATAGTACAACATAAAAATATTTAAGTCAAGAAAAAAAGGACATTACAGTGAGCTTCTAGTCATTATGCACATATACTTATCATACTTCACATATAATCTTATAAAATTTAACTCATGGAAACATTCTAAGTCCACTTGTGCAATGTACATGCAAGGCCCATAACCTCACATATACCTAGTAACCTATCATGAGACTACTAGCCTTTACATCCAAGTCATATACCAACACATTATGAGGAAACAACATCATTTATTGTCAAGCAAGACATTAATCATGTAGTTAACAAAATAAAAATTATGCATATAGACTCATATCATAAACATCTTCATAACAAGTAGACCAGTTCTACAATGTCCTGCAATAGAAACAGAATTACATAGTTATATGCATTGGAACACCTTCCTAGAGCTTCCTCAGAAGCTACTTGTGCAATGTCTAGATGGGTTCATTACTTGCCCCGATCCTAAGTAACCTCCCTTAAGTCATTCCTGTGAGGGTTCTAGTCATCAACTTCCATTGTCCAATTTACATTATGGAAACTATAGACTTAACCGACTCTAAGACCATAGGTGCTAAGCAAGGAGTTCGGTGTTGTAGAGCCTTACACCAATGGAAGGTGTTCCTACCTATACAAGGTACAACATTAACATATATCCTAGCTTCCTATGTGAATTAACCTTGCTAGATCTTATGTGGCAAGCATAACTTATGGAACTATGATATATGTATTCCCTCTTCATACCATTTGGTAATTGTGGCCTCACCTTAGGAGAAAATATCGGTGAATCCTCCTACACGGAAATCCAACACCTCATGTTGGTCCACAATTGAGTATTCCTCTATGGGAAGTCAAAACTCTATAAGGGAGAAACGGTGATTCTTCCTCCAAGGAAAGTCAACACCTCTAAATGTTATGTTCACGCGGTGCTAAACTAAGTTCCCTTTATTCATAAGCTTTTATTACATTTATTTATAAAACTTAGGCTTAGGATACTTACTATTCATATGCTTATACCATATTTAAGCACCTATATAGTTTTAGAGTATTCTTGGGCACATCTCTCAATGTCCCTCTATTAACAAGATCATCATTCATGTGTGTGTTTATACATATATGTGGCAAAACCATCCATATAACACCTTACATCACACATGTTCATACATATGGAAACCAAAACTAGAACTATCCTATCAAGGTAGACATGATCAATGGATAGGCAAAGTCCCATACCCTTGCCCATACTAGTACACCTATAAAGTCATCGTAGTAAGGAATACATACCATACTAAAAATAGATATACTTTTCATGTATAGTAGTAGACACTAGTGAATATGAGAACAACCTTTCATTTAGACACCATGACCTATACTACTTGGAACATGCATGTGAGTTAGTGTGTGTGTACATTTCTCAACATGATCACATAATGTCTATCAATAACATATTGAGGTAGCCACCCTCTTAGACCATAATAATGCATCACGCATTACCACAAAATACACAATAACATAGGAGACAAGTCAACTTCATATTACACTTAGGACTCCTAACTTGTTTAATTCATGCATTCACATAGTGGTACATAGGTAAAGGAATATTTACAATTTTAATTCATCAGTGGAATCACCTATACTTTACCCTTACATGGATTCATCATGCTCATACAATAGCCATACACAATAGATAAAAACTAAAATATGAAAGTAGGTATAATCATCTAATACTATCATCCTAAACACAGGTTCATATATTAATAAATTTGCCTTCATGGCTATGGTCGACACATAAATATATATGTTGAAAATTTTACACCTCCACCATAAATGGATTATACCAGACAATGTCATACAAGGCTTCATAAACTACAATACTATATTAATAGTAGTGATAAGCATTCTTACAAATTTCTCACCCTTTAATCATCATTGATCAATACGCCTTGTTATTCAACAATGCATATATAGGGAAGTATCTATATGTACTTTAATCATAGAAGAAGCAATGTACAAGTCTCTACAGGATCATACTATAATATAATACAAAACATCTAACATATACTAAGAAGTAGAAGTACATAGACAATTAGCCTATTTCTCTTATATAGATTATATATCATATTTCACGAATCATGTATCTTTAAGTCAGAAGCTGATCCTACACTTAGTCACAATGAAAACATGCTTAAGAACTTCAAGATCAAGATACTATCGTAGGCATTTAACTATCAATTCAATGTAGAGTAAAGATAATAGGCCATTTAATCAATTTTACTGAAGTATTGATCATAAAAAATATTTTACAAATAAAGTAGATGTTTGGATGTAGCTAATGAAATCATAGTCTAGATGATACACTACTACAATTGCCATTAAGGTCGACACAACCATGCTTCACATGAGGAGTTCATGGAAGGTAAGTTTACCTAGGTTAATCCTATTCAAACTATTAAGAATTTACCCATATTGTGTTTATTACATATAATTCATACTCATAATTCATTATAGGCAGCAGCTATAGACATTAACCATGACCAATTCATATATCAACTAACCCAACGTCAAGATCACAGGTTACAACTCCATAGACTAGAAGAACCTATATTAATTCAAACCATGCCTTCTTTATTTTTATCATAAAAGATTTATATCCACAATTGAACCATAATATTTACCTTAAACAGTAGCTACAAGAACCACAACATTATCGAGTTCAATATTTAATCATAAAAAGGGTCATGTTACAGTTAGGCATATTCAACTCTTAATACATGGATCACATTGATCCTTCATCTTAAAATAATGATCAAGTCATGTATATAAAAGTATACATAGCCACTTAACCGTATTAGAATCATAATTCAACCGATGACAAATCAAAATCATAAAGCCATACATAGGGAAAAATAGTGTTAGTGAAAGAGATTATGTTCATCATGCAATAGGATTTGAATCATGTCCAAATCACTAGATATTCATCAATACGTTCATATTATAATTTTGAAATAAATTTAAGAAAGAACCCATGCTTAATAGGAAGAAGAAGCACTTGATCATATTTTTGTCTTTGAAAACATTGAGATTATCTCTCTAGATGGAAGGATAACTAGAGATGAAGCATCACCATACCTTTGTCTAGTTGAAACCTCTAAAACATGATGATTCATCCATAGACAACTCAGACACAAGAAGTACTTGCGCTTCATCAACAATGGAGGATTTAAGGGAAATTTGTTTTGAGGGAAAGGCTTCAATCGTGTGAGAGGACTCTAGTATAGGGTGATCACATTTTATATGATTTATTCACAGCCAAAAATAGATAAGTAAACCTGTTAGTGTCAGGTTAGGACGTGGGGTGAATTTTCCATTTACCCCTTTAATTAAAACAGACGGAGCCTGCAGGTTACAGGTCACCATCGACGGAGGTACCTACGGGGCGTTGGTCAGTAAACGGACCATGCCTAGGCTTCCGTCGATTGGTAATTAGACAATTCTTGTCTTAAGACGTGACCGAAGTAAGTTCCAGTCGATGAAACCTTACCAACAAATCGTTGGTTTACCAATAGGTCGTTATTTGGTCTGTCGATTGACATTGACAAGACAGTGTCTCGACCAGCCTTGGGCCTTTATTGTGGTTCCTTTTGCAAGGCCCTTAAGAGGACGTACCCGGACGTTCTAACGTAAATATAACCCTTAAAAATTTGTAGAAATTCCACGTAGGTTTCAAGAAAAAAACCACCTGAATGTCATCCAAATAGGCTAGGCCCCATCAAGACACATGTTGAGCGTCTTAAGGCCTATAATTCGAACGTCTTGGACGTTCTTTGTTATTGACCTCCAAACTTCTAGAAACTCAAAATATATTCATTAAAAATCATTATTACTCATTTATAGGCTTCACAATCTTATTACAAATAAATTTAAGCACATATAGAAACATGAGGCACATAGGAGACTAGTCGTCGAACGTCTTGGTCGTCGCTTGATGTTCAACTTCCAAATAACTTCAAACATTACACACTGCCTTCATTCCATATTATAATATCTTTTATGACCTTAACCTTAAGATAAACATTATAGTCTCTAGACACCCTATCTAATTTTGGGGTCTTATAATATCCCCCACTTGGAAATATTCGTCCTCGAAAGACACTTATGACTCTTTAACCACAACAAGGACATCATAGCATAATAGAGCAGTTCATAACATTTATAAAAACGTTAAATATTATTTGCATTCAATGCACAAAATCAAGCAAAATTGTTACTCACTCACTCTTTAATGCATGAAATACATAGGCAGATTTCAACTTCACTGAAGAAGCACTTTAGGCACTCATACTTCAAACCACATAGACTTGAGTTAGTTGAATCACAATAATATTTATTAGTTTGACCTAGTGCCATGATGTTCATAGTGAATCAAACCATGCTTAGTGGTGTCCATGGAGGAATGTCTACCTAATAAATACTCTTACATGTATCATGAGTTCACAACTTAGCAAAGTACAAGGTTAATTCCTTTTAAAAAGAGAAATTCTCAACTTTTAACCACGACATGCTCATGATTCCTTCCTAGTGATGTCTAAATTGTAAGTCACACCAAGCACATCAAAACACTTACGAAGTTATTTCACGAAATACCATTTTATAAGTTAGTACTCACCTTCACAGTAAGCATATTTTGAGAAGAATCAGACAACTCATAGGCACACACAGGAGAACATAGCTAAACATGCTTTCACATTTCAAGAATGAGCCCAAAATTATGTATTCCAAGACATAAAAGTCACAAAGCTTTGAAGTGACTCAACATATTTCATTTTAAAGAGACTCAACTTTTCATTATAAGGATAAACATTACACCTCACAGTGACTAAAACAAGTTTCTTCTCTTATCTCTTGATGTTAAATGCACAATTAGCACATTAAGATGAACAATACACATGAGAAAATAGGAATTTTATCAAAAACAAGTCTTTTATGCACTTTGGAACATTCATTATACATTTAAGGTAATGTCAATCAATACATAACTAACATATAAGGTAATCCAATTCATACTTTATGCAAAACTCTTATTACTAAAAAATCTTACTAAAAATGAAATAGATCCAAGTTCAAGCCAAAATAGAAGGTCGACGCTGGAAAATATCTACAACCTTACTTCTTCATCACCATTCCCCACTTAGGGTAAACCCAATTAAGAGAAACTTAACTGAAACATAAGAGTATCTTAACTTAACAACCTTGATTTTCATCACATAAAAGTGATTACAACATTAGAATACAATAAGTTAACATAGAAACACCATGGTATTCAAAACCTTAATCTCTTAGGATATTTATCCCCTATTATCAAGTTTGTTCATTCTCGTTCAACGACATAAGGTTTTCATATAATAAAATAGATACCAAGGTCATACATCATTAGGAAAAAAAATATAAGAGAAGTAGCCATAAGATCTATTTCTTTATTTCAAATAGGAAAACCTCTTTTTTACAGTCATTATCATGTTCATATACTTCAATTCTATACACATTTAGACAATATCTAATAATAGATTAATTTAGTTGTTTTTCAAAAGTCTTACAATAAGATTTTTTATCAGTACAGTGAGCATACTTTCAAATTCCAAAATTAGGACATTTACGCAATTTATGGAAAAAGCAGAACAACATGGTATACTATGCTTTACTAAACAAGCCTACTATCTCCACACCTAGGACCAAGTCTATACAAAGGAATCCAATCCATACTAGGCAAGTTATCTTGGAACACATATATACAAAAGGAGAAATTGAACATCTTTAAGTACAAAATCATACGGTTCATGCTTCCATAGATAGTCACTAAGCATTTCCTGTTTAATTTGTAGCATAAGACTACTATCATACAAAACCATGTATTAACACATCATTCCAAAAGAACTTATTTTAACCATAATAACCTATAACATACATTAACTATATCATAAAATATATTTTTAAACATAACATGCTATTTCAGATAGTTTTCATATATAGGCATAATTAGCATCACATCATCAAAACATGAAATAATTCACCTTCACTCGTACTCATTCAAACCATAAAACCAAGAACAACATTTAAACATACCATGTCTCCCCCAAGCATAGAGATAAGATCATCCAAGAAATTACATCAAACAGACCACCAGACAAGAAAAGCGAAGAGAAAGATCTTATAGAGTTAAGTTCTGTGGCACGATATGAGAATGATGAAGAAGGGACACTATATAGTCTTATAGACTCTCGTACCATCTGATGTGTTGTGACTCAACACCAATGATACATGAACCTACTAGACGTGGCAATATAAGACCTCCTAGGCCCTACACAACTTTTCAAAACCTTGTGCTCTAATACAACATTTGTCACAACCGGGGAGCACACCCTAGAAAAAACATGGCGTACTTTACCTATCAAAGGTCCTATACAATCCCATAGTTATCATTCATCGCTTTGACATAGTAAATTTAACGGAAAATTTATAATTTTTCATAGCACATCATATGCTAGAAACTTCAGTTTACATATATATAAAATATAAGTCATATTACATATTTAGACCCTATGTTTTTTTGCCATATTAGACTCATCAACATTAGGATAATTAGGTACATGGTCCTTAAAACATAAACATAAGTACGATATTTAAGACTTTACAGTTAACCATAACGTAGGAAATCATTGGACATAATGATTCCTTTGCTTTATCTTGGGAATCATATATAAGATATTCACCATTAAAGAAATCCTTTAAGAATCCATAACCTTAAGATTGTGTAAAAAGTATAAAAAGAATGGGATTAGTACAAGAAAGCACTAAGTATTGAAACCATGCATTTAAAAAATGACATTTTCATGAAAATCATATCTCATTCCATCTGAGTAAATCCTTATAGAACCCTTAAACAAGCACATTTACATTATTTTTGAACTTCGTAGAGACACAATAAAATGATAAACATAATCGAAGCACATATAGAATTTAAGACCAATTTGAGGTAACTTTACAGGGAACTCATTCCGCTATATAGTGAAATTCTTACTTTTAATTCATTAGTCTCCCATGTAATCCTTTAAGGATACATGGTACAATGCATCACCTCAGAACTAAAAGAAAAATCATACATATCATCCACATAGGACAACACATACCATCATAGAAGTATAGTACAACATAAACATATTTATGTCAAGACAAAAAGGACATTAGAGTGAGCTTCTAGTCATTATGCAAATCTACTTATCTATAAAACCTATCTCACGCCCCAAATCCAAGTGCACTGGTGAGATTTACATGTAAGTCCCCATTACCTCACATTTACCTAGTAAACCAATCATGAAGCCATAAGCCTTTACATCCTAGTCATATACCAACACAGTAAGAGGAAACATCTTTATTTTTTGTCAAGTAAGACCTTAATCATGTAGTTAACAAGATCAACAGTATGCATAAATAATCATATCGTGCAAATCTTCAGAACAAGTAGACCAATGCTACAAAGTCATACATACCAAACACATATACATAGTGACATGCGTTTGAAAACCTTGCTAGAACTTCCTAAGGAGCTACTTGTGCAATGTCTCGATGGGTTTATTACTTCCACATATCCTAAGTTCCCTCCATTAAGTCATTCTAGTTAGGGTCATTGGCATTAACTTTCATTGCCCATTTTACTTTGGGAAACTCCATCCTTAATCGACACTAAGAGCATGGTTTCTACGCATGGAATGTTGGGTTATAGAAACGTACACCAATGGAATGTGTTTCTACCTAGCAAAGGTAGAACACTAACATATATCCCAGCATTATAAGTTCATTCAGCTTGCGAGATCCTATGTGGCAAGAATAGATTTATGGAACTAAGAGATATGCATTCCCTCTTCATACCATTTTGAAATTGGGGCCTCGCCTCATTCAAACACATGGGTGAATCTTCCTCCACGGAAAGTCAACACCTCATGTGTGTCCATAGGTGATTATTCTTCTAAGGGAAGTCAACACTCTATAAGGGAAAAATGGTAAATCTTCCTCCAAGGAAAGTCAACAACTCTGAATGTCAAATTCACTCGATGCTAAGCTAACTTCCCATTATAGAAAATCCTTTGTTACATTTATTTATAAAACATAGGCTAGGATATTCATGATTAATATGGTTATAGCATATTGAAGCACCTATCAAGTTATAGATTATTCTTGGGCACAACTTTTAATGTCTCTCTATCAACTAGATCATCATTCATGTATGTGTGTATACATATATATGACCAAACCATCCACAAAACACCTTAAGTCACTCATTTTCATACATACATATTCATACATATAGAAACCAAAACTAGAACTATCCTATCAAGGTACACACGTGCAATACAAAGGAAATGTCCCATACCATTTCTTATATTAGTTCACCTATCAAGTCATCCTAGTAATAAATACATAATATAATTCATATACATATACTTTTCATGTGTAGTAGTAGACACTAGTGAATATGAGAACAACCTTTCATTTAGAAACCACGACCTATACTACTTGCAACATATATGTGAGTGTGTGTGTGTGTACATTGGTCAACATGATCACATAATGGATATAAATAACATATTGTGGGAGACACCCTCTTAGAACATAATATCATATAATGCATAACTACACAACATACAATTAAATAGGAAACAAGCAAACTTCATATTACACTTAGGATTCCTAACTCGTGCTAGTCATACATTAATATAGGGGTACATTGGTTAAGTATTATTAACCATTATAAATCCTAAAAGGAAGAACCTATACTTTACCCTAACATGGATATACACAAGCTCATTTAATAGCCACACACCATAGATCACAACTAAAATAGGAAAGTAGGCATAATCATCTAATAGTATCATCGTAAGCACATGTTCATATATTGATTAATTTGCCTTCAAGAACACGGTAAAAACATATATATATGTATATATATATATACATATATATATATACACACAAACGTAAATACCTCCACCATAAGTGGACCATACAACACAATGCCATAGAAGGTTTAGTAAACTACAATACTATAAAAAAAGTATAAGATATAAGCATTCTTACAAATTTCTCACCCTTTGATCATTATTGATCAATACACCCTATTCATCAAAAAATTTCTATATAGGAAAGTAGCTAAATTTAGTTTAATCATACAAGAAACCATGTTCAAGTCGCTACAATATCATACTATAAGATAATACAACGCATCTCACATGGACTAGGAAGTAGAAGAACATTGATCATTAGTTAATCCTTAACTTAGTCACAATGAAAAGATGTGTAAGCACTTCAAGATGAAGATCCTATCTTAGGGATTTAACTATCAATTCATCTTAGAGTAGAGAGAATAGGCCATCTTATCTATTATACCAAATTATTGATTATAAATAATATTTAACCAATGAGGTACATGTTAGACAGTATCTAATTAACTCATAATTTAGGTGAGACACTGATACAATTGCCATTAAGGTCGACACAAGCATGCTTCATAGAAGGAGTTCATGGAACATAACTTCATATAGGTTAATCTTATTCAAACTATCATGAATTGAACCAAATTGTATCATTACATATAATTCATCCTCATATTTCGTTATAGGAAGAATCTATAGACATTAACAATGACAAATTGATATAGCAACTAACATAACGTCAAGATCACAAGTTACAACTTAATGGACTAGAAAAACTTGTATTAATTCAAACCAAGCCTTCTTTATTTTGATGATACAATATTTATATCCAAAATTCAACCAAGATATTGACCTACAGGGATAGCTACAAGAACAACAAAATAATCGAGTTCAACATTTAGTCATAAAAAGGGTAATGTTGGAGTAAATTCCTACAATTCTAAGCTAGGAATGTTCAAATCATCATACATCGATCAACGCGGATCGGTCATCATCAAATAATGATCAAATCATGTAAGTAACAGTAGATATAGCCACTTCAATGTAATAGAATCATAATTCAATTGATAACAAATCAAGATCATAAAGCCATACATAGGCTAAAATTGAGTTTGAGAAAAAGCTTCGGTTCATCATGCAATAGGATTGAAAATCATGTACAAATCAGTAGATAATCATCAATACGTTCATACTATGCTTATTAAAAAAATTTAAGAAAGAACCCATTGCTAGACCTAAGAATAAGCACTTTATCATATTTTTCTCTTTGAAAATATTTAGATTAACCCTGTAGAAGGAAAAATAACTAGAGATGAAGGATAACCATAAAATTTTACAATTTAAAACCTCTAAAACATTATAATAAACCCTGAAAAAACCCAGATCCAAGTAGTTTTTTTAGCTTAACCAACAACGGAGGGTTAAAGAGAAATATTTTTTAAGTGAAAGGCTTCAATTATGTGAGAGGATTCTAGAATGGGTTGATCACGTTTTTGATGAGTTATATACACCAAGAAAAAGATAATTAAACCTATTAGGGTCAGGTTAGTACGTGGGGTTAATATCCCATTCACCCCTCTAATTAAAACAGACGCAGCCTAAAGGTTACAGGCCATTATAAAAGTAGACACCTACAGGGCGTTTTGTCAGTAAACAGACCGAGCCTAGGATTCCGTATATGGGTACTTAGCAAATTATTGTCATGAAACCTGCGCAAGTTAAGTTCCACTGGACTAGACCTTACCAACAGATTGTTGGTTGACCAAATGGCAATCGTTTGGTCTGTCGATTGACATTGCTAAGGCAGGGTCTCGACCATCTCTTGGGACTTCTTCTGGGGCCCTTTAGGGGTCGTACCCATACGTTTACAATGTAAATACAACCATTAAGATGTAATATACCTTATACATAAGTTTCAACCAATAAAAACACCTACAAGTCATCCAAACGAGATAGGCCCAATAAGGACACACATTGAGCATCTCAAGGGCTCCCTTTCGAACACCTTCGATGTTCTTGGTTGTTTGACCTCCAAAATTATTTAAACTACATATAACATAAGTTAAATTAACAATAACTATTTTAGAGACTTCACAATATCATGGAACACAAATGTAAGCATGTATACACACATGAGGAACGTAGGCGACTAGTCGTCGAACGTCTTTGTCATCCCTTGAGTTCGAATTTTAAAATAACTTCAAACTTTACACACTGACTCTATGCCATATTATAAGAACTTTTATTATATTATAACCTTAGGACAAACATGTTAGGTTCTAGACACCCTATCTCATTTTGGGTTATTACAAGCTTTAAATGCTAATGTTAGTGTAGAGGGTTCAAGACATATCTCCTACTGCCCTAACAATATTCCCCCGATAGTAATACTAGCATGTGGATTCACTATGAATTATATGTTAATGTTTTGGTCCTACCTTGGCAATTAAAACACCTTGTTTTTGTTTAGGATTTAACGGCAAGGGATTCCATGTTTAGCTCAAATATTCTACTGTCTGTTAAGGTAATTGTTCCCACAAGTAAACAGAATAAACAAAAGTATTAAAGTGAACTCAAATAAGGGTGACTTAAGGAGTTATACTTAGTGTAGGTAGTGCCATGGGTCTCTACCTATACATTGCAGCACTTGGCTTTGAGGAAAATCCTAAGAGGTTGTTTTTATGTTTTCATGACATTAATGATATGATTATATATACTTTACATGTTGATCACCCTTTATGACGTTATTTTGATTTATTAATATTAAATTAGTCTATAGTGTTACTTACAATGATGACTACTCATGATGCTATGTTATTAGAACTATGTGATTACTTATGGTTTCTTTCCTTTTTTACTTTATTATGTGTGGTTATAGGGATTTACATGAGCATTGAACTTGTGGTATTTGAATTGGCTTGGTTGTAAGGTTCATATATATTTTGATAATATGAACTCTTGTACATGATCTATTGTTATGACATTATGTTGATGTTGTAATGCTTATATGATAATGATATGATCCTATTCATGTTGATATGACCTTATGTTGATAATAACAATGTTCACTTGCCTTTTTTGTGATATTGATATTGTGTTTAATTTTTTTTCCTTAAATTAATGTTTGGTCATTGGCTTGTATGTGTTCTTAATTGTGTATAAAGGAATTTTAAAGTTACTTAATATAGTTTTGAACTAAATGTCCCTTTAACCATGATTTTAATGGTTTTATGTGCATATGTTTCCATACCTAATACATGTGGATGTACAAAACCGTATTCTTTCCCTTTTCCCAAACAACTTACATTTAGGTCATTGAGGTGTCAAGGTTATATTGCAAAAAGACTTGGACTTTTCCCCAAATTATCGTAAATACTCTAGATCGAGGATGCTGCCACGTATTCTATGTTAGTAACATTTCTATTGTCTAAAGACATTCGTTTCTTTCATTTTCTTGAAGCCCTTTGTCATAATCCATATTGGGCACTATGAATTTGTATGAAGGGAATGCCCGAATTTTCTACTTCGTTTTAGATGGTTCAATGTGAGATGACTTGATTAGAATAAATCATTACGTATTGGTTATGTTGACTAAATGAGAAGTCTATGCAAGCTTCATATGAAACGAGTAAATATAAACTGCATATATAGTATTGGCGAGGTCTATGTATACCTCCATACGTAAAAAGTTTCAATTTTCTGCATTTTTAACCTATAATATGTTATGATGAATGTTAACTGCTTGTCCAAGTCCTCTCGGAGGATGACAACACCAGTTGTGTCTCGGAATGCTCCTCGGACGCGACATTTAGGTTCAAGGCTTATAAAGTAACATACAATACATAAACACCCTTAGAAAAATTTCCTAAGACATTATTTATAGATACTACTCACACATTGCACTCATGTGACTTGGGGGTTTTCATAGGTGATGTTTTTTATAGGAAGGTTATGCCTTATAATATGCTAATGAATTTATGAATATATGTGTTTGTGTTGATGAAGAATATTTATGAAAGATCATCCTGGTGACCTTAAGGTTATGCATCGTTCTAAGTACCACTTGAAGGATGCATAAGTAAAGAAGTTAAGGTAAAAGCGAGGTAATTTGTTTTATGTAATGAATGTGACTCAAAATATGACAAACGACTTAATGTGTTATAATGAATAGCTCCCATTTATACATGATGCATGTGAACTATATATTGCCTATTGTATCAATGTTCATGAATTTTTACAAAAAGGCATAATCCATGGCTTCTAACTAAATATCCTCTTTAAATGAATGTTTTTTCATGGTTATACTTTTTGCATTCTTCAACTAGTACCATTCTTCTTTATCTTTGACACAAAGTGTAGGTGTTGATGGCTAGATGATTTCTCCTAATTTTAATAGCTTGATAGATGTTTCCCAAGCTCAAAAAGGGATCCAAAAGATTAAAGGATTTCCTATGTCAAGATGCTATTTATGTTCATTTAATAGATCATCTACTTAGAGTCTAATTATATACTTACGATATTGTATATATATGAAGTTATACTACAAAATTCTATGACAATGCGATGGATGATGCATATGGGTTTGGATAAGACACCCCAGAAATAAAGTACGCCATTTTAATTATAGGGGGGCTACACAGACGTGACTAACCGAGATTATAGGCTAAATTTAGAGATTAAGGAGATCATGGGCTCTTCATGTAATAGTATTCAAAATCATGTTAAAATCATTAATTATTATGAGATATATGATTTGAATTACGTTGAAATAAATTTTACAATGAACCCATGACTAGATTGAAATATAGGAAATTTGACCTTAGAATCTCATTTGAAAACATTTGAAAGAACTCCTTATATGAAATGTTAAGTATGGATAAAGTTTTACTATAACTTAATTGAAACCACTTGGAATCCATCCCTTAGCTTGATCATGAGTTTGGTCTTCAATGGAGGTTCTAGGGAGAGTTTATTTTTAGAAGGAAAGAATTTATTTACAATTGAATAATAAATTTGGGTTTTAAGTGTTAACAAATATATAATACCAAAAAAATTTAAAATAACCGTCCATGCTTTAGTTGGAACGTGGGGTGAATTTTCCAAATCACCCCTTGGCTTGCCATATCTATGCATCATGTTGCAGGTCCATTCGACGATTCCAAAGGACGGGCCTTCGGTTGGTTGACACGCGTTCTTGCTGCAACGTCTTTTGTGAGTAATACTCTATTTTTTGGGGATAAGATATCATTGTTAGTTTTTGATTCACACCACATTTCGAATGGGCGTCGATTATTCTACTATCGGTCATTTGCATGGGTATAGATTTACAAAGACTTGCAGAGCTTTGCTAACATTTGTGACCTTCTCAAGGACCATTAGTGTGGTTCTTGGGGTATCATACCATACTATTTTGACCCTAAATACATCCGTATAGATTTTATGATCCTCTTTTCTCAATTAAGAATCTAAAAAACACTCAAACACAAGGAAAACATACGAAGGCACACTAACACACAAACGACTAGATTCCAGACGTCTTCGTCATCCTATATAGTTTGATTTCCAAACACATTAAAACGACTAATAACAAGATGTGACACACTTAATTAACATGTTAATAACTCTAAAAATAGGTGATTGGATCTAGATTATTATAGTTCGTTTTGAGGGTCCTTACAATCACATAATCAAGTAATCCACAATATATAACCATAGTCATTTAGAATCCATATCACATTTATACCTCGCCTACCAATGGTTATCCTAAGGAAAACCTAAGAATTTAATGAAGCGTCCTCCCGTACAACTGCTTCACACACACCTCGATAATCCTAAAGACAACCCAAAATAAGAATTATCCTTTTCATCATTGTAACTCCAAAAGTATAAGAGGTGTTATAGTGTCTAAAATTAATGTCTAAGGGTTTTGTTACTGCTCTAAGGTCCAAAATAGTGTATGTATGTCATATAGAAAGCTTTAGAATCAAAACGTCAAAGAACGTCCATCACATCCGGAAAGTAATTCAAAGAGGTTCTAGTGTGCCTTAGCCTATTTGAATAAATTTTTGGAGTCAAAAAATGATTAAACTGGATGGAAAGGTGTCGAACACATATTAGAGTTATTTTATTGTCGAAAATTCCTACTATAGTTCACCAAGGACGAACTAATGGAAATTGAGGAGGACTCATACAAAAGTGGCTAAAAGATGTCAAGGGACAGTGTCACCAATGAATGCCATCGACGAGGCGTGGTCCAATTGAGTGGAATCGATGGACACTAAGAAACTTTGATGGAACACCTATTTTTACATGTCTTCGACCAAAATGACGGACCAATAAAACGGTTGGTTCCTTGGCCATCCATTCGTAAACGGGGCGTCGATCGTAGTCTCATCAATGAGACCACTATTTTTTTCCCATTCTCAAGTTATTTAAATTAATTTATTAGGGGTTTAATTCATCAGTTTGGGGGTAAGGGAGGGATAATTATGTTAGTTAACAACCTATATAAAGAACCTAATTTAATAAAGCTAACCTAACCCTCATAATTTCCCGAAATAAATTGCCCGTCCTTCTCTCTTATGCCTCAATCAAAAAGAAGAAAACCACAGAATTAAAGGACAACAGTTCATCAATCAACTATGTATGAGATTCCTTTAACCTTTGGGATCTCATTACCCAATGGGATCCTTCAAGATGATTTAAACATATGAAATTCAAGTGGTTTTTGTTCCAGTGCGAGATTAATCTTGTAAATTGGTTTGTTTATGATTTATTTTAGACATTATGAGTATATTAATATGTATTGTAACTTATTTATTTTACATCTTGATTGATTGGTCTCAATTGTAGAAGATGACCCATTCCCCTTAACACGATGTAGTGATCTTTAATTGAACTCTCTAGTAGTGATGTAATTGGCTTGGTTATTGTGTGAATTGCTATCATATGTTGTTTTTATGTCTATTTATCAATATATTGAGATTAATTTAATCCACTTATGCTAGTTCTTGAGTAATTGACCTAGGTTTTGATGTAGATTATATATTATAACGAAGTGTCTAATCTTAAGCAATGAACTACTATGGATTGTTGTGTAGGGCTTCTATTTACATCATTATAATGTTTTTTACTATTATATGATTATATGACCAAATTGTTGGGTTTAATTGAGGATTGTTTATGGTAAGACCTTGATGACTGTTTTGTGAAGAATCTTTAGGTAAGTCTTATGATCTCGACTATTTACTTCAATTATGGTTACTTGTGATGAAGTGATAGTGGTGTGTTGAATTATACCTTATATTAAGGTTGATAGGTTTGTATGATGTTGAATTGAAATTTCCTGTCTATGGTTTGTGAGTTGTAGGCTAAAATGAATATATTATAAGGATGGTTATAACTTACCAATGTGATTTTTCATGAATGATTATGTAAATGTGCTAATCTCACATGTATTAATTTTAATGTAAGGAAAATACTCACACAATTCATATTGACATATTATGAGTATGATTACAATAGACCCTAACATTAAGTTATGTTGATTAGTAATGACTTAAAGACATTTCACATAGTTAAGGTAAGATCACTGATGTACTAATGATATTAAAGATTATAAGGCATGAAGCATAATGAGGGTTCAAACTATGTCTCCTACTTCTTCAACTATGTTACCCCATATGAATACTACCTAGTGGATCCACGTAGGTTATAGGTTCATGTATTGGTACTACCTTGGCAATTTTTCCGCCTTCTTTGGGTGTAGGATTCCATGACACTAGATTCCACATAAGCTCATGTGGTCTATGTTGGTTAAGGCGAGATATTCGCAAAAAGTAAAAATGAAGTAATGAATTAACTCTAACAAGGATGACCTAAGGGGTTTAGCTTAGTCTACATAGGAGTATGAGAGTCTACATATAGATTGCACTAGTTAGACTTTAAGGGAGTCTTTGGATGATGTTCTTATGTATGTATATGCTTATAAATATAAATGTTATGCATAAGATGATCTTACATATCGATGGCACCATATGATGTTTAACTCGCTTATGAATAAATGTTTTGTCGATATTACTAAAGTATGATGTTATGTGCTCTTAATGATATGATATGTGAAGTTGGACATTGGTTATGTTTCTTGTTAGGTTTACTTGATTGATTAAGGTTGTGGGGCTTTGCTTAGTCTTGTACTAGTGGACTTAATGACGGATCATGAGTAGTTTTCTTGCTATGGTTATGTTGTAATGAACTTTAATTCATGCTTGTTCAGGTTAAATTTTTATGATAGAGTTGTCTCGATTATATTTTCAACCATGTTGGTATGCATGATTGACTTGGATAGATCTAGTACAGTTTTTCCTATGGTGAACATGGTCTTGACTTGATGGATATGCCCAATCGATACATTCATTTTAAGATGGTTATGAGAAGAGACATTCTCTTGTACTATGTTAAATATCTTATATATGTGTGTAATAAAAGTAGAAGAGTATGTAATCTACTTATACGAAGGATCAATGTATAGTCGATATGAAAATATATTATATATATGTGAGAGGTCTATGTAAACCTCAAGATAGATATAAAAAAAATTTAAATTTTATGCATGTTTAACCTATGAATATAGTTACGTAAGCTAAGAGTCTAGTCTTAGTCCTCTATGAGGACGACTACAACGGTTACGTCTAGGGGGTGCTCCCCCTATGTGAAATATTTTGTATAACAGAATAAGGTTGAATATCATTAGAATCGATGTCTCACTCAACCATGTCTATGTAGATTCTTACTCATAATTGTGAAGAACGCCTGATTTATGAATAAGAAACTAAATGATGCTTAGGAAATTCGCACATTCTTGGAAATTCAATATCATGCTTCCAAAGTCCTAGTATATGAATAGTCATTTCCTAAAAAATTCAAATTTATGTGCCCTTAGCAACTAATCCTTTTATTATTATTATAGGAAATGAATACTCTATTAACAACAAATGTAAGATTAGAGAAAGAGATTACCAATGTATGAGCTCCTCCTGGTGACAATCAAGTCCTACTCTTGAACAAGGTTTTAATGATTACCAAGCTCCATTCAATATTCCACCAATGAAGGACGGTGACATAAGAGTTGCGTTTCTCAAAATGTCTTAAGCCATTGCTACACAAACATAAGTTTTCACAACTCAAGCACAAGCCATGACGACCCAAGATAATCCGGAGATGGTAGCCCAAGCAAACCAACATGTTAGCACGATGGACTCCCATTTGAGAGATTTTATTAGAATGAATCACCCTAGTTTGTATGAGTCCGAAGTTAAGGAAGACATACATGAGTTCATTGATGAAGTCTAGAATATTCTCGATGCTATGGGGCTGACTACTTGTGAGAAAGATAAGTTATACACTTATTAACTCATAGAAGTTGCCAAAACATGGTATGCTCAATGGAGAGACAATAAGACTTTTAGGGGTTGAACCGAGACATGGAAGATATTCATGATGCCTTTTCATGATCGGTTCTTTCCAAGAGATATGTGGGAAGCCAAAGTGGAAGAATTCATGTACCTTCTTCAAGGAGGTATGAGTGTACTTGACAACTCTTTGAAATATACTAAACTGTCAAAGTATCCTCCTTCTTTGGTTTCCGTCCCTAAAGATGAAATGAGTCATTTTTTGAATGGACTGTCGTATGATTTGAAAGAAGAATATTTTTTCGGCTATGCTACATAATAATATAGACATTTGTTCTCGCATGGTTCATTCTCATCAAGTGGAAGATACAAGTGTTAAGAGAAAATGTAGGGTTACCTAGAAGGCAAGGTCTTTTTATGGGGTTCTTCAAAGAGTAGGCTTGATATCCATGACAAGACTAGGTTCAAGAATAGTTTCTCTAATCAATATCCTTCAAAGTTCCCTATGGATCGTGATGATAGTTTTTCTAACCCTGTGTCTCAAATGGGGAGGGGTACTAGTTAACCAACCAAGAAGCCAACTTGTTGAAATAGTGGCAAGAAGCATTATTGTGATTGCCTTCTAGGGATGGATAATTTCTTTGGTTGTTGAAAGAGTGTCAACAAGTTTAGGAATTGACCGAATATTAAGGGTCAAAACTAGGGTAGTGGTCGAGCTCAAGAAAATTGTTCTAATGATACTACGAAGATGAATCATTTTTATGCTCTTCGCTCTAGAGGTGAATAATAGACTTCTCTAATTGTGGTTACCGCTCTGTTGAAATTCTTTTCTATCGATGTATATGTTTTATTTTATCCCAGTGCTACCTTTTCATTTGTTACTCTTCTATTATCTAAAAAGTTTGATATTTTGCCCGATATCTTGAAAGAACCTTTTATGGTTTCTACCCTGGTGGATGAATCAAATGTTGCAAAAAGAATGTGTAGTAACTGGCCTATAATGTTACATTAATAGAGTTACTAATGTTGAACTAGTAGAACTAGATATGTTAGATTTTGATGTAATTTTTAATATGGCATGGTTGCATGTCTGATTTGCTTCCATTGATTGTATAACAAGGGTAGTGAAGTTTAAACTCCAAATGAGCCCATTTTTGAATGGAATAGGGGAAATTATATTCCTAGAGCTCATATCATTTCTTGTTTGAAAGCTTGTCAGAAGAACTCTAAAGGGTGTTTATACCAAAAAGTAAGTGTCCAATACTTAGACTCCGAAAATCCTCCCATTGAGTTTGTCCCGGTAGTTAAGGAATTTCCTAAGGTTTATCCTAATGATCTTTTCGGTTTTCCTCCTGAACGGGAAATTTATTTTTGTATCGACTTGTTACCTGATAAAAATCCCATTTTTAATTATTCCTTATCAGATGGCTCCGGCTGAATTTAAAGAGCTGAAAGCTCAACACAAGGATCTACTAGAAAAGGGCTTTATTCGGCGTAGTACATCTCCATAGGGTGCTCTGATATTGCTTCTGAAGAAGTAATATGGGTCTCTTATAATTTGCATCGATTACCGTCATTTAAAAAAAGTCACAATCAAGAATAAGTATCCTCTCCCACGGATTGATAATTTATTTGATCAACTTGAAGGTGTGAGTTACTTTTCCATGATTGACTAGAGATAGGGATATCACCAACTTACGGTGAAAGGTGAAGATATTCCCAAGATTGCATTTTAGATTACATATGGTCATTATGAGTTCTTAGTAATGTCATTTGGTTTTTGTAATGCACCAGTGGAATTATGGACCTAATGAATAGGGTGTTTCGGGTCTACCTAAATTCATTTGTCATTGTCTTCATTGACGACATCTTGGTAAATTCAAAAAATGAGGGTGAACACATGAACCATTTGAGTGTTTTTACAAGTACTTAAGGAACACTAATTGTTTGCCAAGTATAGAAAATATATTTTTTGGTTTAGGTCGGTAGCGTTTCTTGGTCATATCATCTCTATTACCCGTGTAGAGGTTGATCAAATTAGGACCGAGTCAATGAAAAATTAACCTTGGCCCTTGGCTATTACAGATGTTAGGAGTTTCTTAGGCTTTTCCAATTATTATAAAAGGTTTGTTGACAAATGTGCCTCTCTTTTTTCTTTTCTTGACAACCTTTACTTTGAAGAAGGTGAAATTCGAGTGGTCAGAGTCATGTGAAAAGATCTTCAAAATTTTGAATATATGCTTTTTTTCAGCTCGGGAATTGACCCTAATAGAGGGTTCTAAGAGTTTTGTGGTTTATTATGATGAATTCCGAGTCAGTTTCGTTTGTGTTCTTATACAAAATGACAAAGTTATAACATATGCTTCTAGGCAACTCAATGCTCATCAGAAGAATTATCAGACTCATGACCTTGACTTAGAGGCCGTGGTATTTCCTTGAAAATGTGGAGGCGTTATATCTATGTGATTAATGTTTATCGATATAAGGACCATGAGAGTGTTAAATATATATTAACTCAAAAGGATTTGAATCTCCGGCAACAGAGATGTTTAGAGTTGTTGAAAGATTATGATATGAGTGTTCTTTATCATCATGGCAAGTATAATGTGGTAGTGGATGATCTAAGTCGCTTGTATATTGGAAGTGTGTCCTATGAGGAAGAATCCAAGAGAAACCTAGTGAAAGATGTTCACAGGTTTGCTCGTTTAGGGGTTTGAATTGAAAGTTCTCCAAATGTTGGTATGGTGGTACATAATAACACCGATTCACATTTGATAGTTGTGGTGAAGTCTAAGCAGCACCTTAATCCCATGTTGATGGAGATGAAAAAATAAGTACTTGGTAATATTATTTAGTCATTCTCCCAAGGGGGTTGGTTTTCTTAGGTACCATGGAAGACTTTGTGTGCCTAATGTAGATGATATGGGGACTAAGATCCTTGAGGAATATCATGGATCTCGTTACTCTATTCATCTGGGTTCTACATACATTTACCATGACCTTACAGAAGTGTTTCGCTGGGATGGACTAAAGACGGATATTGTGGAGTGTGTGTCAGAGTGTCTCAATTGCTAACAATTGAAGGCCGAGAACCAGAATTCGAGTGTACTACTACAAGAATAAAAATTCCTACTTTGAATTGGGAAGATGTTAAAATGGATTTCATAGTGGGTTTCCTAGAACTCAAAAGCAATATGACTCTATAGGGGTGGTAGTGGATAGAATTACCAAATCCGCATATTTTATTCCCTTTAAGTCCACTTATTCGGTTGAATATTATTCAAGAATATATATTGACAAGATAGTAAGTCTTCATGGGGTTCCTTTGTCCATTATATCGGAAAGAGGTGCTAAAAAATCTAGGTTTTGGAGATCATTTGAATGAGGTATGGGTCATAAAAATAAGTTAAGAACTATTTTTCTTCCTCAAACGGATGGTGAAGCTTTCACATCTGAGGAGCACCCCCTAAAACTAACATGGTGTACTTGACCTCTCGGAGATCTTATACAGTACCATAATTATTATTCATCGCATCGACATATTAAATTTACGGAAAATTTAAAACTTTTCATAGTACCTCATATGCTATAAACTTTACCTCATATTCAAATAAAATATAAGTCATAAATATATATATATATATATATATATAAACTCTAAGTGTCATTTCCATCTTAGAATCAACAATATTAGAATACATTAGGGACACGACCCTCAAGACATATTACAAAACCATACAACATTTAATAGGCTTTACAATAAGTACACATTAGGACATCCTTGGACTTAAGGATTCCTTTCCTTGAGCTTGGGAATCACCTATGAATCTCTTTACTATTCAAGACATCCTTTAATGCGTCCATAGAACACTTGTGTAAAAAGTAGAGACTAATGGGATTACAAGAAGAATGTACTAACTATGGAAACCATGCAAAAAAATGCATTTAAAAGGGACATTTTCATTGAAATCATACTTAATGCCATTTTGAGTAAATCATCATAAAACCTTTATAATAAGCATATACATCATTTTCATACTTCATAGAAACAAATTCAAAGGACAAACATCATATAAAACATTTATAGAATTTAAGTACAATTTGAGGTCACTTGGCAGTGAGCTCATTCCCCTTTACAATGAAACTCTCCCTTTTTATTACTAGTCTCCCAAGTAATCCTTTAAGGATACTTGGTGCAATGTATCACCTTAGGACCACAAGGAAAATTATACATAACATATACATAAGAAAAAACATACTATTATAGATGAATAATACAATATAGACATAGTTAAGTCAAGACATGCATCATATAATCAACAAGATCAATGTCATGTATAAAGACTCATATCATGCACATCTCCATAAATAGTATATAAATACTACAATGTCATGCATAAGTAACACAAACATAGTGACATGCATTAGAACACCTTCCTAGAACTTCCTAAGGATCTACTTGTGCGATGTGTAGACGAATTCATTACTTCCACCCATTCTAAGTAACCTCTATTAAGTCATTCTATTTATTCTTCTAGTAATTTGACTACAATTATTTATTTTACTTTAGGGAAAACATATCCTTAACCGAAATATACCATCTGACTATAAATCTGGAATCCGTGTCATAAAACCCCAAACCGATAAATTATTGTCTACCGCCCAAAGTAGAACCAAATGAGTCACAACTTTGTAAGTGGATCCACCAACTTCTATCCTATGATTGAAAAAATAATTATGGAACTTGGAGGTACATGTGAAAACCCTCTTTATGTAAAGATTATGCATTGTATTTAATCACTTATGGAAACCCTATTGATGCCCATTGAGGCATTGTGGTTATCCACCTCATGAGATTTATGGTGACCTACCTTCCTACCATATGAAGGGACACATACTCATATTCATGTTCACTCGGTACTAAGCCAAGTTCCCTTCATAAAAAACCTTTATATTATTTTTACTTTGTCAACTATATGCTAAGGAGAGTCATCCCCTCTTATGCTTAACTCATAGGTCATAGATGGAAGTTCATCAAACTAAATCATGTAAAGAATCCACTAAAATGAATATAGAATATCTAAAGCATTATCTAGTTTAAGGTACACATGAATACACCCTTCAAGGCCCCTATGTTAACTATATCTTCATACATGTGTGCAAACATATATGTGAGCAAACCTTTAACATAACACCTTAGAGTCACAAATGTTCATACATACATATTCATACATAGATAAAGAAAAACTCATGCTATCCTTTCAAGGTACTCATATGCAATTAAAAGGCAATGTTTCTTACCCTTTCCAATAGTAGTACACCTATCAACTCATCCTAGTAAGGAATACATAACATACTTCACATACATAATAGTAGACATTAGTGTATATGAGATCAATGGGTGGGCGTGTACATTGATCAACATGATCACATAAATTTTATCAATAAAATATTAAGGCAGCCACCCTATTAGACCATAATTACATTCAATCATAAAGCTCACAACACTCAAAAGCATAGCAGACAAGCCAACTTCATATTACACGTAAGATTCCTAACTTGTACTATTCATACATTCAAATAGGGGAACGTAGATAAGGGATTATTTAACCGTTTTTACACATCAATGGAAGAACTTATACTTCACCCTAACATGGATGTATACATGCTTACACAATATCCATACAACCTAAATGACAACTAGAATAGGAAAGTAGGCATAAGCTTCACATAGTATCATCATGACCACATGCTCATATAAATCAATTTGCCTTCATGGACATGGTAAACACATATATATATTGACAATAAATTAAAAACTTCCACCATACTATAAAGAAAGTAGATGAGAAAAGAATCCTTACCAATTTCTCATGCTTTAATCATCATTAATTAATACACCTTGTTCATCAACAATTCCTATAAAGGGCACTAGATAAATGTACTTTAATAATTGGAGAAACCATGTACAAGTAGCTACAGGATCATAGCATATCATAATTCAAGGCATCTCACATGTACTAGGACGTAGAAGAACATAGATCTTTAATCCCATTAAGTTGCATTGTTCATCAATTATATTTCATTAATGGTATAAGTCTAGGGTAGTATCTAATCATACACTTACGCATAAATAAATAAGGGTTAAAGCAATTTAAAATCAAGCTACAACATAGGCATTAGACATGTCGATTCATTAGGGTATAGAGAGGAATTAACCAACATATTTTCGAAAGTTGATCAAAACATGAATTCTCCAATTTTGTGGTATATCCATGGGTTTTTGCGTGTAACATTTTGAATCATTGTATTATGATTGAATTGATTTTATTTTGATTGTTTTAACCTAAAAACTCTATGAAACAATGCAAATCATGAATCCTTATTTTGACTATATTATGGGTGACTTGATCATGTCTCAATGCCTATGAGTTCTAGTGTAGTTTTCTTTGGGTTATTTAATGATGTATGAGTTGCATTGGATTGATGTATAGCCTGTCTTAGAATGATAAATCTACATTGAATTGACTTTAATTCATCGAGTATTGTTATTTTTGTATTGTATTAATGATCATGTCCATGGGTAAGGGCCTTTGAGTATTGTATTGGATGAGTTATCTATCGATTTAAGTGGTGAGAACAGAATGGTGGTACACTTCCCTAATTCTCTTAATTGTATGTTATTTAGTCTAGAATTATTTTTTTATTTGAATGGTTAACTTATGATGGTGGTGTTATGTGCGTTACTTGTGAATTATGTGGCCTCATAGGCGTTGCATCATATATTATGATGATCATGGACTTATCGACAACTACTTGACATATAATTATTATTTGTATCATTAAATTATGTTAAATATGATTGTATCTATCTATTTGTGATTAAGGTGATAGTATGTGTTCTTCTATTTATGATGGTAGGTGAACATGCTAGACTATAACTGTGTCATTAGGTATGCAGTCTTAGAGTTGATTGATGATTTTTTCTTCTTAATTATGTGAATGTTATGTTGGCTATGTTTATTATATTATAGTGGCGAGTAGGGTGACCTATAGTTAATGTTAGCAATGCCAATGTTCTTATAGAATGATATGATATTTGTGAAGATGTGTGTGTCTCTTGTCTTGGTAGACTTATATACCTTACTTGATACATTTACATTATGAATATAAACATCTTAACCTAGTAGGATTAGGCACCTTTGTTTTGTATGTGTATATATTAATGTTGAAAGAAAGTCTAGGATCAGTAGACCTCAGATTGTGCCTTTTTAAGGATGAATAATATGTGGAACCTTCTATGTATAAAGAAGTTTAAGAATGATATATCCTCATAGACCATTGAGTGGCATCCCTATTTGATACATCTTTGGTAGGTTTATTATGACAAGGTAATGAATAAGAGGTAGTACCTTTTCATATGCCCCTTTTTATTGAATTTACACTATTAGAACAAAGACTTGTTCCGCGTGATTATGCTATGTGTTGTAGCTCTTCATAAGAAGTAGACTACAGTACAATGTATCTCTACTAGAGAAGGAGATTAGAGTTCATAAAAAACGTTTATATTCCTTCACCATGTGCTTACATGGGATGTGTCCTAGTTCTACTCTTCGTAAGTAGAACACCCTCCATCAAAGTAGGGTAGACTTCGAATTCAATGCCTAGATAGTATATTTTATGTCGGTTATTTCCTTTTAGCATCATGTGGGATACATTCTAGGATTTCATAAGTTATACAACACTCAGGTAGTGGACTGGGACGCCATTTAGACATGGCGCGAGTATAATTTGACGGTTCTACAGTGTAGGTTCTCTAGGTGTTTCAAAGACCAATGGAGGGGGGGTGGAAGCGGATTTATGATTTGAGAGTAGAGAGTAGAGAGAAGATTGTTAGCTGAAAGATTGATGATTTTATTTATGAGGGGAAACCCTCTATTTATACACAAAATTTACAGACTTTTGGCCAAAAAATGGCCGACACATACTTTACACTTGGCCTTTTTATATTCGGCCGACACAAGAAAACAAAATACTTACTATTACTACTTTACATAATGGCCTCTTCTTTATTTATGGCCGACATACACACTATTTTCTTTATGACTTTTACAATTGGCTTTTTACAGCCGACACAACACGACAAAAATAAAAATTATTACTTTTTACATATGGCTGATATTCAGCCGACACAAAATTCAAAATACTTGATACCAATGGAGAGGGGTGGAAGCGGATTTATGATTTGAGAGTAGAGAGTAGAGAGAAGATTGTTAGCTGAAAGATTGATGATTTTATTTATGAGGGGAAACCCTCTATTTATACACAAAATTTACAGACTTTTGGCCAAAAAATGGCCGACACATACTTTACACTTGGCCTTTTTATATTCGGCCGACACAAGAAAACAAAATACTTAAATATCAAGATGAAGAATCATCAGAACAGAAAATTATATTTGATAATACGATATTTGAATAAAGAAAAGGGAAAGAATTAGATTTAAGCGTTGAAAAAGTACTAGAAATACCTATTTTAAGAAATTGGTTTAAAAGACAAAAAGAAGAATATTATGTAGTTAGTCAAAAAGAGCATATCATAGATTGTAAATACACAAGAGGAAAAGCATATATACCTATAATAAATAAAAGAATGATAAAAAAAGAAATACAAGATATAAAAGCTAAAACACCGGCCATTATGTAAAGTAGTAATAGTAAGTATTTTGTTTTCTTGTGTCAGCCGAATATAAAAAGGCCAAGTGTAAAGTATGTGTCGGCCATTTTTTGGCCAAAAGTCTGTAAATTTTGTGTATAAATAGAGGGTTTCCCCTCATAAATAAAATAGCTAATTCTTTTTCTAATTCACTTATTCTTGTATTTTTTATTTCTTCTAAATTTTTTACTTCTTGTTTTTATTTTTTCAATTTCTCTTGATTTATCTATTTCTTCATTTTCTTTTGTTATTCTTACCATAGCTGTTAAACTATCTTCTAATTTTGCTGTTTCTTTTTCTAGCATTAAGTATAAGTTATTTCCTATTTTCTTGTATTTTCTTCCTAAATTTAAAAATATTATTTTTATTATCATTCCATCTTGGTTTTCATATGTTTTTTCGTCTACTGCAAACTCTTCTTTGTTCATTATAATCTAAGTATTATATTATGTTGTAATTCATATTCAAGACAATCTAATTCTAATTCTAACATTAATATATCTTTTCTTTGTGCTAGTATTGATTTATTACATACTCCTGCTAATATATTTTCTTCTAACCTTCTTTTTCTATGTTGTAACTCTTGTTCTTTTTCAGCTATTTTTTCCATTATTTCTTCTATTAATTGTTGTTTATAGATTTCTCTGTTCATACTGTTTTTTCAAATAGCAGACATATTTATATTCTGTTTTTGAAATTATGTTTAATAATTGATCTTTTTTATCATTATATGTTTTGACTAGTTGTGATAGTTCATATCCTGTATATAAAGATCTTAATTTTTTCCATATTTTTCTTACCTTTTTATCTGTCTTAGTTTTTTTTATTTTAGTATTTTTATTTTTATTCATTATAACCTTTTATATAATATTTTAAAAAGCTTACTTAATTTATCTGGATATTTAATCTTTTTTAACCTGTAATTTCTACCATATCGCCTTAGCCAATGTTCAGTCATATTTAGTCTCCAATATCTAAATCATCATATAAATCATATATGTCATAATAAAGTTCATCCTGTATACTTTGTATAACTAACTTAGTCCAACCTTGGGTTGTTATTTCCATTATCTCATATGTTAATAATTTGTTATAAATTTCTCTTTTTATATCAGTATTCAAATTTTTTAGCATATAGAGTAGTAATATCTTATAATCAACATCATCGTCTAATAGGTATGTTTCTATTTTTATTATTTTTATTTTTCACTAAAATTTTATTCCTTCCAACCTCTTAATAAATTATACTTGCTTATTATGCAAAAAAGAAAATAAGTGTGAGGCATGGGAATCACACCCATGATCTCTAGGCGAAAAAGGAAAATTAAAAGAAAAATAAAGTGAGGTTGTGGCGGTTCGATCCCACAACCTCATGGTTAACTCAAAAAATTCATGGAAAAAGAAATTAAAATAAAAGGGGTTGTGGTGGTTCGATCCCACAACCCCTCGACCGAGAAAGAGAAAATTTAAAGAAAGGAAATTAAAAGAAAAAAAAAGAGTTGGGGCTTGATCTTGGGTCTCCAAGTGGTGTGGACTAAAATAAATTAAATAAATAATGTAATTGTTGTCCAAGGGATTCGAAATCGGGTTCCCTTGCCCAAATTCCATATAAATACATAATTCATACGTGAATTAAATGTTCAAGAATAAAGTTTCCTACATAGATTGAAATCGATATATTTGCATACATACAAGATGTATAAGTCTTGTACCACATAATCTTAGGAAGATATGAATCACCTAAAGAATTGTGATTAAAGCCTCATGGCTTGTATGTGTAGACTCATAAGTCTAGCATACATTATAAGTAAGTGAATGTAAGATGTATGTAATGAAATGATGATATAAACAATGAAATGATGAAACCCTAGAAGGGTTAAGAGTGTGAAAGTAAATGCCAAGTGCAGTGGAATATGATTAAATGAAAATTCATGTAAAAACAGGGTGAGTAATTATGAAGAGAAAATGTGCTAATAATAGTTTTGGTGACAACATGATATGAGTCTAATGTACAAAATGAGAGAAAAATGTTACCAAAACGTATTATGTTATGAGAGTGTAGAGTTAATGAAGAGATCAGTTCTATGAACACTCTAATGAATGTATTAAGATTAACTCACTTAATACTAACAATGAGATGAGAAATCATCTATTGAGCTATAATGTTCTCATACTAGAAGTCAGCTTATATGAGGTATGAGTTGAATGTAATGGAACTTCATACTGAGCACCGGTAGACTAGCTATGAGCGGTGATGCCTTCTTTCGAGAATGGGGAGCGTTCACGTTACGTTAATGAGTGGAGACTTTCCGACATGTTTGGTATGGGTCTCCTTATATCTCCTTTTCTTCTAATTGAGACTAACCGACATGTTTGGTATGGGTCTCCTTATATCTCCTTTTCTTCGAACCTATATTGCCAATATAAGGATCAGGCAGGGTTGCATTTCCCAATACGTTAGCATGTTTTGGGTCACTTTAGCCGGTGATTCAACCTTTTTTTGGTGTGGGGGAGACACTGAATTTCACTATGCTCACATGATCTACATTGGTTAAAGTTAAAGTTTACAATGAATGAATGAGGACAGCCTCAAATGATGCATATATTGAAATAAATAATACCAAAAGTGTTAGGACAGGATTATTAAGAGGTGAGCTAGAACATAAGTAATGACACTAGGTCATTTTGGATCATTATAAAATGAACCCGATGAATGTCTTATACATTATCTTAGGTATAGCAGGTATCTACATTAGCAAATGATTGTATAAGGTGAAAAAGAATGAAAGAATGGAGCATACTCTGTGTTTTCTAAAGGAGACTCCCCAGTTGAAGTCCCATATGTTGATACCTCATTTTTGGGAAGTCTTGATGTCAAGTCCATGATCCCAAAGGCTCATGGCATATTAATGAATGATCTGAAAGATATTAAGTGTTATACTCAATATGTTATGTGCTATATCTAATATGTTATGTGCTATGTGTAAAACGTTACGTGTTGTGTGCAATATGATATGTATGATGACGCATGTTACTCTCATGGCATAAATTTTTTAATCCAATTTGGCAAGTGCATTGACTTTGCTAATCCGAATTATGAAGGTATACTAACTTTCCTAATCCACATTTAGTAAGTCTACTTACTTGACTTTCCATAAAATCATGTTGTTAGAAAAGATTCGTGATTTCTTGCATATACCCGTACTTAGTACAAGTGTGTACTAATCCCATACAACTCTACATTTTTAGGTGCAGGCACAGGTGGACGCTAGAGCTTACAGGTTGAAGTTGCAGCTATCCGGATGTGTAACTTTAATCCGTACATGGTAGGCCCTCATGAAGTTCGAGGATGCCTACCGTTATCGTAACATTCGGGAAAATTACATGTCTAGTGAAGAGCATAATAAGTTTTTCCAAATGCGTATTGGGGTTATATAGGCTTTCCAATGCCCTATATTGAGAAATATTGCACATGGTATAGAAAATTAGCTAAGGGGTATTAACCAATTTCTATATAATGCCTAAATAAGCACAATGTTAAGTATACTGGAATATGATGGCATAAAGTGTGTTAGCCAATTTTTCTAAATGTTAACGAGCTTGTTTATGATATGTACCTTTAATAAAGACCCCAAAATAAAAATTTTCATTTTTTATTTCTCATATAAAATGTATGAGACATTCAAGTGTCAAGCCAATATACTATAACACATGATCATTTAAAATGATCATGTAAATTAAGTAGTGCCAAAGGACATAGCGAGGATCCTTGGTAGAATAAGTAAACATTCCCAAATGAACCATAAATAATAGTAAGTTATGAAATTGCAACAAACCCATGTGCAAGAACATATGCATGACATATGAAGAAGCTACCAAAGGAGGGGACCACCCTAACTGAATTTGGGGGGAAACGTCCAAAAGGGACCACTGCATGTGGGGCCTAAACTCCCTACTAATTTTAGACTCTAACCTATTGTCCTAAATAACTTAATAACCTAGGACTAACCGAATTTTACCCATTAATGCACCCGACAACCTAGGAACTAAACCGGGTTTACCCTAACCTAGTACTAGTTAAAGAAACAACCTAGTACCTAACTTGGGATTGTCAAAAAGGTTTGTTATAGTCCTAAAATCTTAGGGGTACTTTATTAATTCCCCTAGGTTACCTAATTAATTAATTTGGAAAATTAATTAATAACTTTTAATGGGCAAAAACTTAAATTAAAAAGGATATTTTCAGATTTCGGTTAAAACAAGAAAGGGACAACCTAGTACCTAACCTAGGATGGTCCAAAGAGTTAGTTAAAATCCAAATGACTTAAGGGTACATTAGTAATTAACCTAGTATAATTAATTAATTAATTTATCAACTTAATTAATTAAATTAAAGGAGCAAAACCGAAATCACAAAACAATTTCAAGATTTCGGTTAAAACAAGAAAAAGACAAACTACTACCTAACCTAGGATAGTTCAAATAATTGGTTATGGTAATAACGACTTAAGGGTATTACCTTATATCACCTAATTATTTAAATTATCAATTTAATTAATCGGTTTAAATGATCAAACAGAAATTCTTACACTAACCTAGTATAAATCATGAAACATCCTAGTACTTAACCTAGGATGGTCAAAAAAGGTTAATTTTTATTCCAATAATTTAGGGGCACATTAAGAGTTACCCTAGGTAACTTAAATAATTAAATTATACATTTAATTAATTAATTTATATGGGAAAAACAAAATTCTTAGAAAAATGAAAGATTTGACAAGGTAGTGTGGTCTCCTATGTTTAGTCAACTTAGGAGGGGATTTTTAGTGATTAGTTAATTAATTTATTTAAACTTATAAAAAATATGTGGAATGATTCAAGATAAATTATTAAACCTAATCATCATGTTCAAACTCATACACAAAAATGAAGCAAAGACAATAAGCAACGAACGTAAGAAAAAGGAAGAAAATTTATGTATTTTTCTAGGGCAATTTCAAAATTTTCGCTCAAGGTGCTCTTCCTAGATTAAGTTCTACATAAGGTATGAGTATCTTTCGTGGACTTCTTTATCCAATATAAAATTCTTTCGAATGATTCAATGATCTTAAAAACTAGGGTTGTTTCCTGTCGTTCTTGTCGAACTCCTTTTCCTAGTATCCTTGTTACGATTTAAATGATGAATAGGTTAGATATCATGTTGTTGGTATGTGGTACTTCCTGATCTTAATGTATATGTTTTTTGATTAAATAATGATTGAATGTACCTATTTATTTGACTCGTTTAATTATAAATTTTATTATGTGAATTAAAGAATGATACTATGTTAAATATATGTCCGAAAATGTTATATATGAAGATGTTACGGTCTTATCTGCATACTTGCTGTTAATATGACGTTAGAAAGATGATATATTTATCAAATGATAATATGATTGTGTTAATGATTTTTCAAATGTTACGCCTAAAGTTATGTTATATGATAAGCTAAATGTTTGGGTTATGCCAGTAAAATGGCTAATAATGTCATGCCCAAAAGTTGAATGGAATTTACATATATTATTTCTTTTAAATAATAATGGAAAAATGGTCTAATGAGAATCTCATGAAACTATATTTGAATGAAAGGTTGGCTTATGGCAATAAATTGGCTATGAAGTCATTTCCCAAATTTCTAGGCTAATAATAAATTTACACTAATCTTCTGTGCCTAATATAATGCAATGTCAAATAAAGCATGACCAACAGAACAAAATGAATCCATACTAAGGGTATGCCAATCAATGGCACAAGTCCAAACATACCCTATACAATATTGTACGACTAAAATTTTGGAATGCCAAATTTATAAGAACATCAAAAGTAATTCAATTAATCCTTAACTAAGGGCACACCATTCATGGGACAACTCCAAAACATGCTCTATGTGAATGGCACATGAACTCATGAAACTCATTGAGCGAAGTGCTCATCATCCATAAACGATTATATGAATCTACTAAACTAAAGTAAGTAAGTTACGGGAGTTATAACATAATTAAAGACGTATAAATTAAGTATGTGACAATAATGGTGTTAAAGGAACTGAGAAAAGATTCACTTACACCTAAGCTACTATAATAAATTATTACTCATGTATGAAGGTTTTAGAATGTGTGATACCAGTCTCAATAACACCTATGGATGATATGTAAGGATAATTCACATTCATCAATGTAAAATAAGGATTATATGTAAGGAAAATTCACATTTAATCAATGTAAAGTAAGGATGACAAGTCATCAAAAGTGTAAATAAATCTCAATCACATTTTATATTTAAGTGTAAGGACAATACACACTTAAGACGTAAAGAAGAGATCACAAATCATCCAATGAGCTATGACTACCTCATGCTACAAGCAACCTTCCGTGATGTAAGATTTTAATGTGATGGAACTTTATATGGAGCACTGATAAGCTAGCTATGAGCTTTGAGGCCTTCCTTTGAGAAGGGCGTAGGTTCACGTAACTCTCATTAGATGAGACTGTTTTCCATGACCGGTATGGGTCTCCTTTTATATCCTAGTATTTGAACCTATACTTCCATTATTGGGATCTAGTAGGGTTCGACTCCTTATATACGCTAGCATGATTAGGTGAATCCACCACTTTTCGGTGTGGGGCACACATAGATTTCAAGATGATCACATGATCTATGTCGTGTAAAATTAAAGTTCCCTAAGAATGAAATAAGATTCAAGAAATGACATTAGGTCATTCTTGGTCCTTTCACTTCATGATCCCACTGAAAGTCTTAAACTTCATCCAAGGTATAGATTGTGTTTAAATCAGCCTACCAATGAATGAAATGAATAATGTGAAGTACGAATGAACGAATGAAGATGACTTTGTATTTGATAAAGAAGGCCCTCGAGTTGAGGTCTCATATCTTGGGCCCTCACTTGATATATCTTAATATTACATACACGATTGCAATGTTTCGTGTATATGAAATATATAATATATAAAACATGAAAGAAAGGAAATCAGTGTAATGAACAATAGAGAATTGCTTATGAAAGGTAATGCATATATAGTGTAAAGAATAACCCACTATAATAAATCATTGCACTTGATTACTTAGTCCTTGGATTACTTACTTGATTCATTGTGGGTATGGGACTACAATGAATCATTGCACTTGTAAGTAAAACATAGAATAAAAAGACTTATTGAACTACACAATAACAATAACAAAAAGACAAAAAAATAAATTAAGGCTTGTGCCAATATTGGAGTATGAATAGATGCCTCAAGGTATATAAATATGGTTAATAACGAATTAATGGGCATAGACAATAAAGATACATTGATATCCAATTTAAAAATGAAATATTTATCTTGTAAGTAAGGTATTCAATAATGGAGCATGGATTACGAATCCACTAATGAATGGGCATAGCAAATAAATGGCGACATAGATATATATAATCATACAGAAAGTAAATAAGAATGAAGAATCTAAAGTAGAGTAGCCAAATCATTTCCATCATGTTGTGAATTGCTTTCTCGATTCATTGTAGGTAAGGGACTATAATGAACCATTGCACTTGTTAGATAAAAATAAGATTAAACGATAACATTAAACTACATATCAAGAAGAAGAAAAAAACTGAAAAATAATCTAAGTGTCAAAAATAGAGCTCTAAGATTTGGAGTATCAAATTTCCAAATATTGGCTCGAGTTGTTCAAAAAATATGTGGATGATACTAATATTTTGTGATCATATAGAAAATGAGTTGTGTGCTTTGAATGTGTTAAAATACATCATATTCATACCTCTATTCACATCTAATGACTTAGGGAAGCTTAGTCCCGAGGATTTCCACAAATAGCATGTTGTTTAGGAAGAGCATTCTTTGATCATGCATAGCCTTATGTGTACGCTTACATACACCCATACTTTGTACAAGTGGTGTACTAACCCTACTATTTATTATTTTATAGATACATGTTAAGGGAGAAATTGACTACTTTGCAACGGTTTGGACATCAGCATTTCTGCAGACTATTTGATAGGTCCTCTTGATTCGAAGATGCTACAGTTTTAGTCCAGCCTTAGTCTTAGAAAAAGCTAGCGAATGTTTTAACTAGAGTTTCTTTCTTACTTTTATTTTGCAACTTTTGTAATAAGACCATATTTGGCAAACATATTAATGATATATTTTTAATGTATTTCAAATATATTCTAATGATAGATGCTTGTTATATTTATGTTTAGCTTTGTATATTACGAATTTATGAAATAACTATATGAAGTCTATGTATACTTCGTACGTTTAAGCATTTTAAATATTTCGCATAAATAACCATATTAATGTGATGAATGCAAGATGAGGCTTGCCAGCGACCTCTAAGAGGTTAACGATGCCATTTTGAGATTCAGATTCCAGAATTTGGGTCGTGAAAGTTATTATCAAGCTTAGATGTAGGTTTTAGCTAGTGGAGCATGTTCCACTAGTGTTTATTTCAAATTTTATTTCAAACCTTATATTAGTGTTGTTTTCAAGAATACGTTTAATGCAATTATAAAATGTTTCTTTCATTCGATAAAGCCTATATTGTATGGTTGATTTGTGAACACCTTTGATATTACTTTAAAAATTTTTAGCATTAAATAAGAAAACAAAAATTTCATTTTTTTTGCTCAAAATAACCTAGATAAAGTAAGATTGTTATATGTAGGATTTTTTGCATCATCTGAGAGATCAACGACGCCGTTCTCGTCTAGAGTCTAGATTCCGATCGTGACAAAGTGTGTATCAGAGCACTAGGTTTAATTCCGATGATAATAAGTTCACATCAACTACATTCAGTATTTTCTAAGTCATGGTAGTGAAGTGCACGACTATCCTGAATTATAGAATTCATGATATGGAGAAAAATTCCCTCTTTCTGATCTTATTGTGCCGTCTCTAATGTCTGATTTTTTTGTGTTATGAGCATATCTACAATCAATTCTAATTTTTCAAAAAAAAATACCACAAGGAGGAGATGCAGTTGCTGGGGGCAACCAAGTTCCTTCCCAGGCTCTAGCTGCTCAAATGGAGATTCCTGTTATACTAGCTAGGTTGACGGATGGAGAAGTAAGGATAGGCCTTATACATATGGCCCAAGTCATCACCTTAAAATCAATGGCTATGATAGCCCAGGCAGAGGAACAAGGTGTTCCAATGAAGAACCCGCCTGCCAGCACCAATGCTAGTAGGTTAAAGGACTTCAAGACGATGAATCCTCGTATTTTCACAAGATCTAAGACTTCGGAGGATCCTTAGGAGTTTGTGGATGATGTGCATAACATCTTCGTGTCTATGGCGGCCACAGATAGAGAGAAAGCAGAGTTGGTTTCCTATCAACTCAAGAATGTGGCATAGAATTGGTGGAAGATGTGGAAAGATAGCTGAGTTTTGGGCGGAGTTTCGGTCACTTGGGAGTTGTTTAAGAAAACATATCTGGAGAAATTCTTTCCCTGGGAGATGATGGAGGCCAAGGTTGAGGAGTTCATCAGCCTTAAAAAGGGATCGATTACAATCAAGGAGTATTCCATGAAGTAGGGATGAATTTACCAGGTTCCTTACAGGATTCAACGGAAATTTAGAGAAGTGTCGGTTTGCGATGCTATACGATAACATGAACCTCTCTAGGTTGATGGTGCATGTAAAGCAGGTAGAGGACAACGAATGAAGAGAGGCATTCTCTATGCTATGAGGCCTAAGCCTCGTGATTAGTCAAGTCCTAGCAATGGGGGCAAAAGGAATAACTTTGGCGTCCGTGAGCAGCCCAGATTAAAAAAAAGGGGCAACAGAGTTCAGGAAACTCTAACTTTCAGAAGAGTGTAATATCTTGAGAAGGAAGACCCAAGACCAAGAAGGGCAATGGAGGGGAGATGCAGCATCCCAGAAAAGATTGTGCTAAGTGTGTCCATGCTCACATTGGAGAGTGCACATAGGGCACTAATGCCTACTTCGGTTGCGGTAAGAGCAGGCACATGGTTAAACACTACCCACAGAAAAGAGGTTAGGCTGGAGGTAATTCTTAGCCTAGGCCTAATCCACAGGATACAGCAATAGTTGAACCTTCTAAGATAAAAAACTTCCACAACCTTAAGGGCGGGCAGGAGCAAGAGAAGTCCGCTGATGTGGTCACATGTATGCTGCAAGTATTCTCAACTTTTTCTTATGATTCACTTGATCTAGGTTCTACATTTTCCTTTCTAGCCTATCTGCTTGCTCTAACTTTTTAGATATTTCCTAAAGTTTTGCATGATTCTATAGTTGTTAGTACACCTTTAGGAGAAAATGTAAGAACAAATAGAGTATACAAAGATTGACCAATAGTTGTTTGTGGTAAGAGTATGTGTACATACTTGGTTGAGTAATAAATGCATGAATTTGATATTATCAATTATATGGACTAGCTTCTTAGTTGTTATGCTTATGTTGTGAGATTTTGTTTCATTAATGAAGAAGATCTAGTCTGAGAGGGGTACAACTCGAGTCCTCCTAATCCCTTGTTTTCAAACCTTAAATCAAATAAAATGATGTCCAAGGGATTATTGTGTAATCTTGTGAGTGTTAATGATTTAGATCATGACATTCCTTCCATAAATTCAGTTCATGTAGTTAATAAGTAACAAGATGTATTTCCTTATGATTTTCCTGGAGTTCCTTCCCCTCGAGAGTGACTTTTGTGTCTACTTAGAACCCGATACTAATAAAATTTCAATTTCTCTTTACAGAATGGCTCAAGATGAACTCAAAGAGTTGAAGCTGCAGTAAAAAGATCTCACTAATAAGGGTTTCATTAAGCCGAGCATATCCCGTTAGGGTGCTCCAGTGTTGTTTGTGGGAAAAAAAGATTGAACCCTTAAATGTCTATCGATTATCAGCATATCAATAAAGTCACAATCAGGAATAAGTATCAACTTTCCACAATAGATGACTTGTTTGACAAACTCCAAGGGTCTAGTTTCTTCTCGAAGATTGATCTTCGTTCAGAGTACCATTAGCTTTGGGTTAGGGATTGATATATCCCAAACACATCCTTTTATACCAATTATGGTAACTATGATTTCGTAGTTATATCATTTGGTGTCATGAATGCACCTACTCTATTTATGGCTCTCATGAACAGGGTCTTCCATGAATCCCTTGACTCTTTCGTCATAGTATTCACAGATGACATTCTCATCTACTCTAAGACAAAGGAGAGCATTAACAACATTTGAGACTCTCCTTGCTGGTGTTAAGACAACATTAGTTGTATGCCAAATTCAGCAAGTGCAAATTCAGGCTTTGATCAATGAACTTCCAAGGTCATGTTGTATCCGAAAAAGTTGTAGAGATAGATCCCAGGAAGACTAAAGTTGTTAAGAATTGGTCAAAACCTCTTACTCCCGTAGATATTCATAGCTTCTTGGGATTGGCCAGTTATTATCGCTGTTTTTGGAGGGTTTTTCTTCCATTGCTGCCTCACTGCCAACTTTGAATAAGAAAAAGGCCATGTTTTAATGAATGGATTCTTGTGATAAGAGTGTCCACTAGATGAAGGATAGACTCACTTCAACCCCGGTGCTTTCTTTGCCTAAGTATGGTGAGAATTACACAGTGTATTGTTATGCATCTAGGGTTTGTTTGGTTTGTGTTCTTATGCAGGGTGGTAAAGTGATAGCTTAAGCGTCCAGGCAGCTCAATGTCCATGAAAAAAATTATCCCACTCAAGACATGGAGTTGGCAGCTGTGGTGTTTGCATTGAATCTGTGGAGGCACTACTTGTATAGGGTGCATTTGGATGTGTTCACATACCACAAGACTCTCCAATACGTGTTCACACAAATAGAGTTTAATTTATGTCAGTGGAAATGGTTGGAGCTATTGAAGGACTATTACATGAACGTTCACTACCATCACGATAAAGCTAATGTTGTAGCTAATGCTTTGAGTAGGATGAGAATGGGAATTACAACCCATATTGAGGATGGGAAGAAGTATATTGGGAAAGATATACATAGACTTGCCAGACTGGGTGTACAGTTAGTTCACTCTACTAGTGGGGGTGTTTAAATTCATCTAGTTCTGAATAATTCATAGTTGTTGAAATCAAGAAGGGTCAACATCTTGTTCCGGTGTTGATGGAGCTGAAGGACTGAATGTTGGTTAAGATTAAAGAGTTTTTTTCTTTTGGAGATGACGGCATACATATGTACCAGGACAGGCTGTGTTTATAAGATGTGGATGATTTGCGAACCAGAATCATTGTAGAGGTCATGGTTCTAGATATTCCATACATCCAGGTTCCACCAAGATGTATCATGACCTTAACAAGATCTATTGGTAGGATTGCCTGAAGAAGGACATTGTAGAATATGTGGCGAAATATCCTAATTGTTAACATGTTAAGGCAGAAAATGTTAAGCTTGGCGCTCTTACTTAGATTATTGAGTTTCCAACTTGGAAATGGGAGGCCATTAATATGGACTTCAAGGTTGTTATTCTGAAGATTAGGAGACATCATGACTCTATATGGGTTATTTTGGAAAGGATTACTAAGTCTACCCACTTTATTCCTTTAATATCTACTTATAGAACTGAGGGTTATGCGAGACTGTACATTGATGAGATTGTGACATGGAATGGGATTCTTTTGTCTATCATTTCAGATAGAAGATCTCAATTCACTTCACATTTCGGGAGATCCTTTTAGAAATCTTAGGCACAGAGTTGAAGATTAGTACTGCCTTTCATCCTCAAACTTATGGGAAGGCAGAGCGCACCATACAGAGATTGGAGGATATATTGAGTGCATGTGTAATTGACTTCAGGGGTAGCTGGGATGACCACCTGTCTTTTATAGAGTTCTCGTATTATTATAGCCATCACTCCATCATAGGGATGACACCATTTGAGGCATTGTATAGTACGAGATGTAGGTCTCTAGTTTGGTAGTTCGAGGTTGGAGAGTCGTCTATCTTGGGTCTACAGATCATTCATGAGGCCTTATAGAAGGTCAAGGTAATGAGGGATAGGTTGGGTACTTCTTACAGTAGGGAAAAGTCTTATGAAGACAATAGAAAATGACCCTTAGAGATTGATGTTGGTGAGAAGGTCTCTTTGAAAATTTCACCTACAAACAGGGTGACGAGGTTTTTCAGGAAAGGGAAGTTGAGTCCGAGGTATGTTAGGCTAATGAGATCCTACACTGTGTCGGTGAGGTGACCTATGAGTTGGCATTGCCTGCTGAACTAGCTTCTATTCATCTAGATTTTTATGTCTCTATGTTAAAGAAGTTCCTAGGTGATCCAGCATCGAGTCTACCTTGTGAAGGTTTCGGGGTTGATGAAAATTTGTCCTATGAGAGTGTACTTCTTGAGATTTTAGACAGACAGGTTAAGCGGTGAGGAACTAGGAGATTACCACAGCGAAGGTATTGATGAAGAATCATCTTGTTGAGAGTGCTACGTGGGAAGCCGAGGAAGATATGAGATCTCGCTACCCCCATCTTTTCAGCTCTTGAGGTTAGACTTCCTACTCTTAAGTCTAAGTTTCCTTATCTCTCCATTCTTTGTTGTTATTGCTTGATTGTGTATAGTAACTATGTTATTATCAGATTGGCATTACACGAAAGTTAGTAGTGTCAGTAGGGGATGTATGTTCCTAAGTGGGGTGGGGAGGAATGTAACAACCTTAAAAATGGATATGCTAAATAGTGCTTCATGTGCCAACAATTCCTACGATTAAATCGGGATAAGAGGGATTGAGGGGCATAGAACAAACCCTTATGATAGCTAAACAAAATAACTCGTGATGTTTTTTGATCTAGTAAATGTTGGGTCCATCCACGTAGGGCTCCTGATTATTAAGATTTACTCATATTAGTCTTTACCGGACATTAAATGGGGAAATCTTATGTTTGGAGGGTCTAGGTGTAAATTGGTCTTTTTCCATGATAAGGGTAGTATCATAATTACTCTAATCATATAATTAATTATTTAACTTACAAGGTTGGGGGTAATTTTTGGGAGAGAGGGCCAAAATTTGGCACTAAGACCGAAGTCTTGCTCTACCTGGGTTCGAACCTGGATGGAAGCGATAATATAAATATTTTTTTAATTCAAGTTTGTTAAATAATGTAATTCCTTCATATTGATTATTTATTGGCTGATTTAAAATAAAAGGGAAATCAGATTTTTACTATTTCATAAAACTTGATGTGACTAAGTCCTCTACTAGACTTCCAAGACTATGAAAACTCTCATCTCTGAAGATCATCTCTCTATCACGTATCTATAATTTTATTTCACGTTCTCTCTGAAAAAATAAAGTAGTAGAACAGAAAAGTTACAAAAATTTCTTCACACTTGAAAAACTCATAACGAAATATAAAATTAAACGCTAAGCAAAGTATGTTAAGAAAAGGGAGGGTTTTTCTGTGGAGAGTTTGGTGTTGAAACTTTGTTTTGTAAGTTAGTGTTGGAGAATGTTTTTTTTAGCAACTTCAAGGTTTGAACGTCATAAAAGGTATGGTTTCTCTTCTCTATTGGCCCCTTTCGCAATAGACCCCTTAAGGCTCAGTATATTCCGTCCGAAAACTAGGGTTGTTTCCCTATAGAATGTCCCTGTCACTAGTTCCCATTTTATCTAAGGTTTGTTATGTTTGCTAGTAGAAAAATTAGATAAAACGTGTTTTCATGATTCTCATATTTTTATGTGTATGTTCGGAATTATGTGACTTATGTCGATGTTTTAAAAAAATCTAACTACGAGCGTTTGGGTGTGTTGTCGTGGCTATTGGTAACAGTTTATGAATTTAAATGGCATGTTATTTCATTGTATTTCATGTAAACATGTTTATGTAAATCTTCATGTTCATAAGAGATGAAATGTGGGTGATTTGAGTGGTAATATGTTATCTGAACGAATCCATGAAAACACAACTAAAATGTTTTAAATGCACTATGAAATTACCCTAAGTACTATCGAATAAGGGAATGGAAAAGAAGCTGAAAATGTAACTCAAATTTCCAGACCTTGTTGATTAATTTCATCCAATTTATGTTGTTAAAATGTCATGAAAAGTGAAGAAAAACATGTGAGGTTACTGAGGGTCGAACCTGTGACCTCACCACGTAAAAAGTTGTGGAATTAAAGAAGTGAAAAACAATGTGGTACGGGGGAATCATACCGTGCTCCTGGATGAAAAATAAAGTATTAAAATAAGAACTAAGAGGAGTGAGATTTGAACCAAAAACCTCTCGGTCAAGCTTATGGAAAAATGAAAAGAAAATAAGTATGAGTCATGGGAATAGAACCCACAAACTCTAGGAAGAAAAGTAGAATAAAAAGAAAAATAAAGTGAGTCTGTGGGTGTTTGATCCCACAGCCATATTGTAAACTCGATAAAGTCATGGGAAAAGAAATTAAAATAAAAGGGGCTGTGGGGGTTCAATCCCACAACCCCTCGGTCAAGAAATAAATAATATAAAGAAAAAAATAAAAGAAAATGAAGGCATTGGGGCTTGATCTTGGATCCCCAAGCCGTGTGGAACACAATAAAATAAATGAAAAATGTAATTGTTGTCCACATGATTCATAACCGGTTTCCCTTGCCCAAGAATAATGCAACCTGCATAGATTGAAATCAGGATCTTTGCTTATATACAAGATGAATAAGTCTTGTACAACATAATCTTAGGAAGACATGAATAACTTAAACGAGTTATGATTGAAGCCTCATGGCTTGTATGTATAGACCAATAAGTCCAGCATACGTTTGAAGTAAGTGAATCTAAGATGTATGCAATGAATTGATGATATGAACAATGAAATTATTATACCATAGAGGATTTAAATATGACTGTGAAACACAATAAATGGCCAACTGCATTGTCATATGATGAAATGAAAATTCAAGTAAAAGGGGTAAGTAATTATGAAGAGGAAATATGCTAATAGTAATGATTGTGGTGACAACATGATATGAGGCTAATGTAAAAGATGAGAGCAATCTTAAATTAGCCAAAGTAAATGTTACCAAAACGTAGTCACTTATGAGAATATAAAGTTAATTTAGAGAGTACTCTCTATGAACACTCTAATGAATGTATTGAGATTAGAACAATTAACACAAATAATGAGATGATAAATCATCTATTGAGCTATGATGTCCTTATACTAGAACCCAGCTTCCATGAGGTATGAGTTAAATGTAATTGAACTTTATACTGATCACCGATAGACTAGCTATGAGTGGTGATGCCTTCTTTCAAAAAGGGAAGAGATTCACATAACTGTCATGAGATGAGAAATTCATGCAATGATGGATATGGGTCTCCTTAGATCTCCTAGTCTTTGAACATATACTGCCAATAAAGGGATCTGGGAGGGTTCAATTCATATGTATGGTAGCATGTTTTGGGTCACTTTGGGCGGTGATTCCAACTATTTTTGGTGTGAGGGAGACACTGTATGTCATGATGCTCACATGATCTATCTCGGTTTAACATAAAGTTCCCAATAAATGAATGAGGCCAGCCTCAAATGATGCACATAAAAAATTAACGATACCAAAGATGTTGGGATAGGATGATCAAGAGGTGAACTAGACTTATGTAATGCCACGAGGTCTTTCTTGATCATTGCACAATGAACCCGATGAATATGTTAAACTACATCTTAGGTATAACTTGTGTCTACATTATCTTATGAAGGTATGAAGTGAAGTTCGTTTGAATGAATGAAGCAGACTATGTTTTTTTCTAAAGAAAGCTTCCTAGTTGAGGTCTCGTAGGTTTAGCCCTAATTTTTTGAAAATCTTGATGTCAAGTCCATTATCCAAAAGTTTCATAGCGTATGAATGCATGATATGAAAGATGTTATGTGCTACACGCAATATGTTATGTGTTATATGCAATATGTTATATTCTATGGGTAAGACATTATGTATTGAGTTCAATATGATATCTATTATGATGCATGTAACTATCATCGCATGACTTTCTTTATCTGAAATTGCAAGTCCAGTGACTTTCCTAATCAAAATTTGGCAGGTCCACTAACTTTCGTAATCCAAATTTTGCAAGTCTATAAACATAAATTTCTGTAAATCATGTTGTTAAGAAAGAAATATTCTTACTCATGCATGTCCTTGGTGTGTGCTTGAATATACCCATACTTAGTACAAGTGTGTACTAATCCCATACAACTCTATATTTTTAGGTGCAGGCATAGGTGGGTGCTAGAGCTAATAGGTTGACGTTGCAGCTATCTGGTCGTCGAACTTTCATCCGAGCTTGGTAGGACCTCATGTGTTCGAGGATGTGTACCGTTATTATCATCTTAGATGTAGTCTTTAGGTTGTGGAGCATGTTCCACTAGTGTTTATTTCGACTTTCATTTTAGACGTTGTATTGGTTCCGTTTTGGCAAGAATACATTTAATACAATAAGGATTTGTTTCTTTCATTGGATCATCTCTATATTAGATGGTTGATTTTTGAACGCAAATGACATTAAGTTTAAAATGTTAAGCATGAAATAAGAAAACAAAAAGTTCAATATTTCCGCTAAAATTAACCTAGATTAAGAATGGCATATGTAGGCTTGTCTGTGACCTCTGAAAGGTCAACAATGCCGATCTCGTCTGGGGTCTAGATTGTGATAGTGACAGAAATACACCCCACATTCTAACCATAACGTAGAAAGTTTATTTATATATTTTAGGGTATATTAGGTTTAATAAAAACGTGAATATCCCATAACCAATCCTCCATTCAAAAATCAAACTTCCATCTCCAAACATATTTTCTATAACACTTCCATTAATTATGAATCTCAAGAATAGTGTGGAACTTGGATTTCCATGGATTCTTCATCAAGTCTTAGAGGTTTTTATCTAGATAAATGTATTGTTATACTTCATCTCTAAGTAACCTTTCACATGGAGAGTTAACGTCACATCTAGTTTCCCCCCTAGAGGTAACCGACGTCGTCGTCCTTTTGAAGACTAAGACAAGCCTTATAGCTGACATCATTACATTTATAGGTCAAAATCGCACAAAAACTTAAAACTTTTCATTATTTCTACTTGGAGTTCTACAGAGACCTCTACATGCAGGTACAATCATACACACACACACACACACACAAACACACACACACGCACACACACACACACATATATATTTATATATAGATGGAGTGTACATAGACCCTTCGTATAGGAATATTACTTAGTGTTTGGAGTCAAACACTGTCTAGGCAGTGTGGACCCACGAAAGGCCATCAAAGAAACATGTGTGGATCAACGTGGCATCAATTCCATCTGTAGACTAACACATTCGTCCACGAATGACACTAAAATCTATTGAAGGATGTAAAATACTCAAGACTAGAAGCCCAACCAACAACAATACGTAACAACATCACCCATATCAAATATACAAGGCAATTCAAAAATTCAATTACCACACATAAGGCACAACATTACATTGTGAGGAATATCCTTCTCACAACAACAAGAGCTCAACATATCGTTTAAGAGTCAAATGTATCCAAATTCAACTAACCAAATGCTACATATACTTTAACAAGACTCACTATATCAAAATGCACAAGATGACTAACAACAAGCCAAGAACTAAATTTAAATTCTAACGCACACTATAATGACATAAAAATGCACCTTTTGCAAAACTTCACTAAAAAACAAAAAAAAAACAATTTCAGTTATTATTTCCATTAATAGTAAGAACTATTAAACTTTGTTATCAAATATATTAGTATAACGGGAGTTCATGTCGGCCTCGGCCTCAAATGCTGCACCATCAACAAGGTGATTCTTCGATAACAACTTTACGGAAGCCACATCTTTATTAACCACTTTATTCCTCAAATTCTTTACTTAAATATCAAGTATTTGAACTGGAACTTCATCATAAGAGAGATTATTCTTCACACAAATAACCTCAGTAGGAATAATAAACTAAAGATCACCAATACACATCTTAAGCATGTTAACATGGAAAACCGTATGAACCGAAGCTAATTAACTAGGACGTTTGAATTCATAAGCAACATTAAAAATCCTTACAAGATTTAATAGGCACCCACATAACGAGGACTCAACTTCTCTTTCTTGCCAAACCTAACCAAGCCATTCATAGGTGAAATTTTCAAATACAGTTTATCACCTTCTTCAAACTCTAAATCCCTTCTGCTATGATCGGCATAAGACTTTTTCCGACTCTAAGATATTTGCACCGGTTACTTATGAGATGAACATTCTCAAGATTCTTATAAATCAAATCGAGACTAAGAAGCGAAAGCTCACCAACTTCAAATACTCCAGTAAGAGACCTACACCTCCTACAATACAAAGATTCATGGGGAATCATGGATATGGATGAAAGAAAACTATTATTATAAGCAAACGCCACGAAAAGAAAATCTTATCCCAATTTCCCTTGAAATCAATAATAATAGACCTAAAAATTTCCTTAAGGTTTTGAATAGTATGTTCCTCTTGACCATCTGTTTTGAGATTAAAGGTGGTATTTAACTTCACCTTAGTAACCAACCATTCCTTGAATGACCTCAAAAACCTAGATGTGAATTTTGCACACTGATCTGATATGATGGATAACGGAATACCATGGCGACACACAATATCATCTATGAAAATCATTGAATAATCTTCTGCAGTATCTGTAGACTTGATAGGAATAAATGAGCGGACATGGTCAACCTATCCACAACAACCCAAATAGAGTAATATTGCATTTGAGTCCGAGCCAAACCCACAACAAAATCCATATTGATTTCTTCCCAGTTACAAGTTGGAACATGGATTTCTTGTAGTAAGCCACCTAACTTTTGATGTTCGACTTTCACTTGTTTGCAATTCTGACACTTTGCAACAAAATCTGTTATGTCTGTTTTCATACCTTCTCACCAAAATGCTTCCCTAAGGTGGTAAATTTTTGTCGAACCCGTATAAATGCAGTAACGGGACCCATGGGCATTTTCAATATTTCGTTCCTCAACCCATCTACATTGGGAACACATAATCTTCCTTGGTACCTCAATATACCATCCACCCTTAAGGAGAATGACTCATTAAGCTTACCGAGGATCGATTCTTTCGACTCTATCACTGATTGATCAAGGTATTCTTTGGACATCACCTCAACCACTAATGATGACTCGGTGTTATGATCGACTGTATAACCACCTTTCGGAAAATCTTCGAGACCCAAACCTAATCTAGCAAATATATGAAAATTTCACACTAGGCTTTCTTGTCTTCTTCTATGTGAGACACATTACCCATGGTCATACGACTTAGAGCATCCCCAAAAACATTGTCGTTGCCGGGGTGATTGAGAACACTCATGTTGTAATCATTCAACAATTCTAACAACCCTCTTTGTCGGATATTCAACTCTTTTGGATTAAACACATGTTGGAGACTGTAATGGTCTGTATTCACATAACCATTAACGCCATAAAAGTAATCCCTTCATATTTTTAAGGAAAATACAATGACTCCTAAATCAAGGTCATTAGCTTGATAGAGTGTCTCATGCAGCTTAAGTAGCCTTGAAGCATAGGCTATTACCTTCACATGTTGCATAAGCACATACACTAAACAAATTCGAAATGAATCACAATACACAACAAAACCCTTTGTGCCTTACGGTAAAGATAAAACCCGAGCGGAAGTAAGTCTATCTTTCAAAATTTGGAAGCTTCTCAGATGCCTCGGACCACTAAAATTTCATACAATTTTGGGTCAAAGTACTCAAGGGAGATGCCATAGACGCAAAACAATTATCAAAACTCCGATGATAACCTGCTAGACTCATGAAATTCGTAATGTCGGTTAGATTCATTGGCCTAGGCCAATTATTTACCGCCTCAATTTTCATTGGATCAACCTGAACACCGTCATTAGATATTATCTGACAAAGAAAGGCCACCGACATCAACCAAAACTCACATTTGCGATACTTGAAAAACAATTGATGTTTCATAAGTACATGAAACACCGCCCTCAAATGATGTCACTACGAGAATGAAGACCCCAAACGAAATCGGCGTCTTTGACCTCTCAGAGGTTGCATAAAAGCGTACGTACGTCATCATTATTTAATCTAGGTTTATTTTTGCAGAAAATCTAAACTTTTTGCTTACTTAGACTACATAGTGCGAAACATTGAACTCACATAACACTATCTACATAAACTCATAAGCATTCACAACAATCTGCTAATACTAAGATACTCAATTGAATGAAATAGTCATATAATAAAATATAAAGCTGCCCGAATAGAAACAATACAATGTCTTAACATAATTGAGAATGAAACGCTAGTGGAACATACTCCTCTAGATCAAGCGTACAACTAAGCTAGAATATAATGAGCAAGTGTCCTCGAATGCATGAGGGGCTACAAAATCCGGATGAAAGCTCCACATCCAAATAACTTCAACGTCGACTCATAAGCTCTAGCATCCAGCTATACCTGCACGTAAATGTAGATAAATGTATGGAATGAGTACACACTTATACTAAGTATTGGTATATGAAAGCACACACCATGGAGATGCATGATTTAGAAAAGCTTTCTCTTAACGATATGAGTTATGGAAAGTCAAGTAATTGGACTTGCCTAATCGGATTACGAATATCATGCCATGAGAGGGACATGCATAATCATACGTATCATATTGCAGACAACACATAACATATTGCATATAACACATAACATATTGCATATAGCAGATATCATATTTCATTTCATTCATTCATATGCCATGAGACCTTGGAATAATGGACTTGACATTAGGACTTCCCAAAATGAGGGCTCAACATATGGGACATTAACTAGGGATCATTCTTTAGAAAACATAGAGTCTTCTTCATTCATTCATACGTAATTAATTTTCATTAGTTTGTAAGCTAGTGTAAACACCAACCATACCTAGGATGTAGTTTAAGAATTTCATTGTGTTTGATTTTCAATGACCAAGAATTACCTACTGTCATTACTTAAGTCTAGCTCACCTATTGATTATCCAATCCTAACACCTTTTTGTATGGCTCATTTCATTGTGTGCATTAATTGAGTATGGCCTCATTCTTTCCTTGAGTCATGATAAACAATTATAATCAACAAAAGATTTTCAGGAATAAATTTATTTAGCTACTCATAAATTTAAGAGTGTATACCTAATTTTGTAGATTTGTAGCTCCAGATTTTTCCATAGTTGATAGCTTAATTAGTTAGCTAGCTCTGATACCAATTTTGGGGGGTGGAAGCGGATTTGTAAAGAAAGAGAAAATATTACAGAGAGGAGATGATGATGGAAGATTGGTGGTTTTATTTAAAATGGGGGAAACCCTCTATTTATATACAACAATCTTATCTCTTTGGCCAAAAATGGCCGACACCTACTTTACACTTGGCCTTTTTACATTTGGCCGACGCTAAAAACAAAAAACTTAGTGGCCTATCTTTATTATTGGCCGACACACTTACTATTTACTTTACGACTTTTATAATTAGCTTTTTACAGCCGACACAACACGATAAGAATAAAAGATTATTACTTTGTACATATGGCTGATATTCAGCCGACAAAAAAAACAAAATACTTTACTTTATACTTTTTTTCTTTTTTTTTATTCTAAAAGTACCTCAGGGATTATGTCATCCCCTTGGTTACATTTTGAACAAATATGGTCTGGGTATTTGTGCCCAACTAGCTTGCAATATCTTGTCATCAGTTCTTCGAATATGAATCCTTGCTTTATTGCTCTAGTTGTTCGCGTAGCTTCTGGTTTTAGCATGGACAAAATCCATTTTTGGACTTCTTCCATATCTGCTTGTCTTATTTCTCGCGAATTGGCATATATCATTAAGTGATCTCTCGAATAGTAGCTCCATATGGCGTTGCCTTGTAGATAGTTATTTGCTAGCTCTTGTATAATAGTTGATAATCCAATTATCCTTTTATTGTCATAGAAACTGGGTATCTCAACTCTTGTTATCTCTGGCTGTTGGCCTATATCTTCTAGGATTATCATTTCCCGCGTTAGCCCAATTTTGACTATCTGGATCATTGGCTTATTTCATCATAGAGTATCTCCGCTGGTGCTGTGTAGAATCTTATGAAAAATAAATTTCCTTTTGTTATCATTTTATATATTAAAAATGCTTTGTGGACCTCAAGGATTCCACTTATTTCTTCACCTGTATATGTATAGAATGAATTTAATAATCCATAGTTATAACAAGTTTTAACTAGGTTTGGGTTAGTTTTTGGTTGTGCAGTTACCTTGTTATATCCCTATAGTTTTTGGGTTAGGTAGTCTTGGGTTTTTTCTAATGTCGTGGTAGATTTGGGTTTTTGATTCAAAATGTTTTGTATCTTGTATAGGTTTTCACTATATGTTCGGGATATATGGTTATATGTTTTCTTCTCTTTATGCAGGCTAGCTGCATACGTAGATGTTTGTGGTGCTGAAGTATCTATTATCTGTACCTTTGGAGTAAATGGTTTGGTAAATACACTATTTAGGTTTATGTTTTTTCGTGTAGGTTTCTCCATAGCTCCTTTGCTTGTACCTGCAACATCAGTAATGTCATGGGTTTTAAGGAGTTTCCCAACGTCTCATTTTAGTTCTGGCTATTTTTCGTCTGCCGAACGATGTAGCTCCGCATTTTTAGAGTCATGCTGCTGACTATTAGCTTTCAGATTTTGTACATCTGTCTCTATTTTTTCTATTTTCTGGCATAGGTTTGTCATTATTGCCAATAGATCTTTCATTGTATCTCTTTCTTGAGAGGTAGTCCGCAATAAGATTTTCATCATTTTAATAATCTCAATTGTAATTGTAAAATTTAATATATTTAATATTAATCTTCTTATTTCTTTGGTTGTAACTGAATCATCTATCTTTTTGGTTATCCACCACTTTACCTGTGAGTTATCTGTTCTCACAATAAATTTATTGTAAACTATATATGGTTCAAATGCTAACAAATATTTATATAATGCAAATAACTCTTTTTTGTTTATTTCACATTTTGCTTGTGCTTCAGTATATGATCCTGAGCAATACTTGCAATGGTGTTCTATCTTTTCTTTGTTATATTTATATTTTAGTACTCCTCTATAACTGTGGTCACTTGAATCTGTTTCAATTATATATGTAAATGTTTTACTTTCATCAGGAAAATATAGTTTTGGTAATTTTTTGCATAATTTTTTGATATTTTTTATGTGTTCTTTGTCTTTGTTGTAAAAATGATATTCAACATCTTTTTTGAGTTTTTTGTATAGTGGTTTTAAATGCTCTGCTAGTTTTGGTATGTATTCTCTTACTTGTTTTACTAATCCTATGAATGATTGTAATTTCTTTTTTACATCTATATTTTCATCAATAGTAATTATTTTTTGTACTATATGAGTTTGCACTTTTATTCCATTTTTATCTATTTGTATTCCTAAAAATTCTATCTGTGGTTTGATAATTTCTGCATTACTTTTACTTAAACTTATACCTGAATTTTTCATTATATGTATAAATTTTTCTAATAATCTTATATGTTCATCTTGTGTTTTAGAATATAGTAATATATCATCTATATATACAACACAATTTTCTAACTGGTTAAAACGATTATCCATAAAATGTTGGTATCTACCTAGTGCATTTTTACATCCAAATGGTAATACATTCCATTCATAGAATCCTTGCGGTACTGTGAATGTTGTTAATTCTTTAGATTCTTCTTCTAGTCTTAGATGGTAAAATCCCGATTTACAGTCAAATTTACTAAAATAATTATATCCTTGTACTAGTCCTATTTTTAGTATTTTGTTTGGTATTGGATAGTTATATGTTTTAGTTTTGGCATTTAAATTTCTGTAGTCTATAACCATTCTACTTTTGCCTCTTTTTTGTTCACTGTGTTTTATAACTATAAATGTTGGGCTTGTATGTTTACTATTACTTTCTTGTATATAATTTTTTTTCTACTAATTCATTTATATGTATTTTAAATTCTTGCAAATCATCAAAGTTGTATTTTAATGGTTTTTGTGTTATTATACTATTTTCATCTATTAATTCAATTTTTATTTTTGTTTTATGTTTTTCCTATCCTTGTAGTGGATCTTCATTATATAATTGTTCTAGTTGTTCATTAATTATTTTAACTTTGTCTATTGTAAATATAATGATTTCTAATTGTGATATTTGTTTTTCATTTATATTTTCCATTTCCTGGTTTATTTTTTCACTACCTTTAATCCTTTCTATAGATTTTCGTTGTTTATTTTTTACTTTTTTTGCTCCAATTTTATAGCCACATGGCGTAGTAAACCAGTGTGTTTTTATTATTATATGTGGGTAAAATTTGTCTAGAAATGGCATTCCTAGCAACATATCTTTTGTTGTGAATTCAAAATAATAGATTTCTTCTATTGTTAATATTTTATCCCATATTTGTATTTTTATATTTTTTGCTTTATATTTAATCATACTTCCTTCATTAATAAATCATGTTACTACAATTGGTGTTTTTAATTTTTCCCATTTATCTTCTGGTAAACAATTATATTTACATATATTTGCTTCTGCTCCTGTATCTATCATAGGGGTATAATATCTGTTGTGATATCCTTCTACAATAATTTTTGCAAGTATAAATATTTTCATTAATCATTTTGTTCTTTTTATAATTATTTTCTTATTTTGACAAGTTATTGTTCATTGTTAATTTTCTACGTTGTATGGTTTAACTTTTTCTAACCATTTTATTCCTAATGTATTATTATGGTTTCCTTGGTATAGTTTAAATGGTATTACTAAGGGTATTCCTCCTATAATTATTTCTTTTTCCGTTGTTTCTTCATTTGTGTTTACTATCTCACTAGGTAATCCAGGGCATATGTGTCCTGTATTCATAATTTCTTCTTCAAATACTAATTCTCTTGTTATAAGATTTTCTTCTTGTCCTGTGTTTATCAAGATTTTACATTTTCTTTGGTCTATTATTCTTGTTATGTAATAATGATATGACGTTATTTCTTCCTTATCTAATAAGTTTTGTGGGATTTCATAATTCCTTTTAGATGTACTCATTCTTGATGAGGTAGCACTTGTTAACGTATTTGGTACGCTTGAAGTGCTTAATCTTTCTTTTACAATTTCTAAAACTTCTTCTATGTCAATTTCTTTATAGCTATAGTCATTATTGTCTATTACAGTAATTATTTTTTCAAAAGGATTTTCTATTTTTATTTTATCAATTTTATTTCTTGCTGTTATTTTATGCTTTGTTGTTAATATGTATAGGTTTTTACATCTTGCTGTAAATACTTTGCTACCTGGTGCTAGTTCTATTCCAGGCATTTTCCAATATCGGACTAATGATTTATCTATATTTCTATCTATTAATGGTACTGTATAATTAGCACTTATTATAAATTTAAATTTTTGATATATTAAGTTTCCTTTTACTACACTAATTACGCTTTTTTCTATAGGGTGTATAATTCTATCATCTGCTAAATATATTTCAATAGGTGTATCTATTCCTTCTCTGAAACAAGCTTTTATTTATATTTCTGTTCCTCCTAAATGTACATATTTTATTGGTGTTTTGGCTTTTATATCTTTTATTTCTTTGTTTATTGTTCGTTTATTTAGTATAGGTATATATGCTTTTCCTCCTGTATATTTGCAATCTATGATATGTTCTTTCTGACTAACCACATAGTATTCTTCTTTTTGTCTCTTATACCAATTTCTTAAGGTAGGTATTTCAAGTACTTTTTCAACACTTAAATCTAATTCTTTTCCTTTTATTTGTTCAAATATTGTATTATCAAATATAATTTTTTGTTCTGATAATTCTTCATTTTTATAATCTTCCTTGGATATTATTTTTATTTCATCTTCAGACATTATATTTCTTCATCTGTTTCGTTTATCTATATTAATATTTTCTTCTTCATTGTCAGTTTCTATATCTGATACTTCATATATACTATCATTTTCACTTAATTCATAGTCTATGTATTCTATCTGCATATATTCGTCATCATCTATAACTATTTCTGCAATTTGTTTTCTTTTTGGATTTTTAGGTAATTTACAGTCTCTAGCTATGTGTCCTATCTTTCCGCAATTATAACATGTACATTGGGATATTTTTCTTTTAGGTCTATATGGTCTTTTTATTTTATAATATTTTACATAATACCTTCGTCTTGGTTGTTTATATTTATACTTAGTTTTATTTTTTCTATAATTCTTATATCTTTTGGATTTTTGTTTTTTATTTGTACACCCAAACTGTGGTGCCATTTTATTTTTACAACATGATAAATTTTTATTTAGTACTTTTTCCATTTTTAATTTTTCTTTTTGGTTCTCACATAATTGTGTAAACCATTGAGATAGAAATTTTATTCTAGCTCCTAAAGTATTGTCACGACCTAAAACGAGCCGCGAGTGGCACCCACACTTATCCTACTATGTGAGCGAACCAACCAATCTAACCCCAACATTTCAAACATAATAAACAGAAAATAATGCGGAAGACTTTAACCTCATTAACGAAATCAATAATTAATTTCTAAAACTCAAACTTATCATTATCCCCAAAATCTGGATGTCATCATCACAAGAACATCTATCCTCAAATTACTAAGTCTAAGAGTATTTAAGAAACTAAAATAACTAAAACGATAGTCCATGCCAGAACTTCAAGGCATCAAGACGTGAAAAAGAAGATCCAGTCCAAGCTAGAATCAATAGCTCACCCTGAAATCTGACGTGATGAAGACTGGCTATAGTTGCGGTTGAGTTGAAGATGACAGTACGGTTGCTGCACTCCACAATTTAACAAAAAGAAAACATACAAGTAGGGGTCAGTACAAAACACGAGTACTGAGTAGATATCATCGGCCAACTCAAAGTAGAAAACAATATATATCGAATCATAACATAAAATCATCCATAACACTTAACAGGTGACAACAACCAGTACCCTGACCATTGGGCACAACCCAAGCACATCTATGAGGACTCAAGCCTCCACACCATACTCATTTGGGAAACAGGTTCATTAAAATGAGTACATTAACATAATTCGAATTCATTCTTTTTACTATCCTAGTGTCGGAACGTGACACTCCGATCCCCTAATACTATGTCTCGGTTCGTGGCACCCGATCCCCTAATACTACGTGTCGGTTCGTGACACCCGATCCATTAATACTACGTGTCGGTTCGTAACACCCGATCCATCAATACTACGTGTCGGTTCGTGACACTCGATCTATCCATACTACGTGTCGGTTCGTGACACCCGATCCCCTACCCCCATTCCTTTAGTCCATCAAGCCTTCTTTTATACCATGGCATCATCATTAATAAAGACGTTTTAAGGTCTAAGATTCAAGCGCCTCATGATGCTTAATTTATCACAATTATGAAATCACATCACGCAAGCACACAATTAAGCATATAGAAGACTTTACAATACTACCCAACACATATCGTTCACTATTAAGAGTTTACTATGAAATAGCATAAACCATAACCTACCTCCATCGAAGAATTCGTGATCCAAAAATCTACTTTTCCAAAGCTTTGCTTTCGTCTTCGTTCTCTCCTCTTGATCGATCGTTTCTCCCTCTCTCTGTTCTTTTCTATTTTTCTTATTCCAACCCTGTTTTTCTTTTACCCTTGTTAGCATATAATTAAGTATAAAAGATGACAAAAGTAACCCACTAATTAATTCAAGGTTATCTCCTTTAACCCCCAAGTAATTGAATTATTAACATTAACCCACTAACTTTATAATTATAAGCAGGAATAGTCCAAAACGCCCCTCAAAACATTTAACAGAAATTTGACCCAGTCAGGGTTTATGCAGCCTGTGACGGCCCGTCGTCCCTGCGACGGTCCGTCCTGTCGCTTCCGTCACAAAGTTCAGAGAGTTGATTTTATTTAAGACTCTGTGATGGTCCGTCGTGCCTATGACGGTCCGTCGTGCCATGTCGTCGAGAATTTCAGAGAGTTGTTCTCAGTACCCAAATTTCCAGAATCTAAGTGTTTTGGAACGAGACCCCCTCGATGGTCCGTCGTGCCCATGACGGTCTGTCGTGGGATCCGTCGACCAGAGAGTTATTACAAGAATAAACTCTACTGCTCAAAACGACCAAACGGGTCGTTACAATAGATACAAATTTACCCATCGTTTATCCCCGAACGATCACAAGAAGAAAAACAAGTGTGAAAAGGAGTACCTGGATCTGAAAACAGGTGTGGGTATTTTTCTTGCATATCAGCCTCCTTCTCCCAAATGGACTCTTCAACTGGCCGATTCTTCCATTGAACCTTGAGGGATGCAATCTCTCTTGACCTCAACTTGCGGACTTTCCTATCTAAAATAGCAACAGGCTTCTCCTCATAAGACAAATTCTCATCAAGAAGGACTGAATCCCAACGAATAATGTAGTTTCCATCACGATGATATCTTTTCAACATAGATACATGAAATACTGGATGCACTCCTGACAGTCCTGGGGGTAAAGCTAGTTCATAAACTACCTCCCCCACGCGCATCAAAACTTCAAATGAACCAATATACCTTAGATTAAGCTTACCTCGCTTACCAAACCGCATCACCCTTTTCATGGGTGAAAGCAAAACTTGCTCTCCCTCCATAAACTCCAAGTCTTTAACCTTTCGATCTGTATATTCTTTTTGCCTACTTTGAGCCGCTAGAAGCTTTTCCTGAATGCTTTTCACTTTATCTAACGATTCCCTCAGAAGGTCAGTACCCCAAGGTCTAACCTCAAATGCATCAAACCAACCAATAGGAGACCTACACCTTCTCCCATACAGTGCCTCAAATGGGGCCATATCAATACTTGAGCGATAACTATTGTTGTATGAGAACTCTGCTAAGGGTAAGAAGTTATCCCAATGACCACCAAACTCTATCACACATGCAAGAAGCATATCCTCCAAAACCTAAATCGTTCGCTCAGACTGACCATCGGTCTGATGGTGAAATGCAGTACTAAGATCCAACCTAGTAACCAATTCAACATGCAATCTTTTCCAAAAGTTAGAAGTAAACTGCGTACCTCTATATGATATGATAGAGAGTGGAACCCCATGCAATCGAACAATTTTTGAGATGTAGAGTTTGGCTAACTTCTTTGCATTGTAAGTCACCTTAACCGGAATGAAGTGAGCAGACTTAGTTAACCTATTAACAATCACCCAAATAGAGTCATACTTACCCATTGTCTTTGGAAGACCAACCACGAAGTCCATTGCAATTCTCTCCCACTTCCATTCAGGAATGGGCATCCTATGAAGTATCCCTCCAGGCCTCTGGTGTTCATACTTTACCTGCTGACAATTCGGGCATTGAGCAACAAAATCAACAATGTCCCGCTTCATTCTACTCCACCAAATATGTTGCTTTAGGTTGTGATACATCTTGGTTGCACCGGGATATATAGAATACCTTGAACTATGAGCCTCTGTAAGAATAGTGTGAATCAAGTCATCGACGCGGGGTAAACATACCCTTCCCTTAATTCTCAAAACACCTTCCTCATTGATTTTTGCTTCTTTAGCCTCTCCTCGCAACACCTTATCTCGAATCCGAATCAGCTTCTCATCATTAAACTGCTTTCCCTTAATCTTGTCAAGAAAGGAAGATCTTGCCTCCACACAGGCTAAAAACCCTCCCTTCTCATACTTCTGCCTCCTCCAGAGTCTGAACCTCCTAGCACCGGGCGTCTGGAAACCTGTAAGTGAGCTAGGCTTCCCATGCTCCCTGCTTTTCTACTTAACGCGTCTGCCACAACATTAGCCTTTCCTGGGTGATACAAGATTGTAATATCGTAGTCCTTCAGTAGTTCCATCCATCTCATCTGTCTCAGATTCAAATCTTTCTGAGTAAAGACATACTTTAGGCTACGATGATCCGTATAGACTTCACACTTAACCCCATATAGATAGTGTCTCCATTGCTTTAATGCAAACACTACCGCAGCCAACTCCAAATCATGGGTCCGATAATTACGTTCGTGCACCTTTAATTGCCTCGAGGCATAAGCAATTACATTCTTCTCTTGCATTAGCACTGCACCCAACCCAGAATAGGATGCATCACAATAAACAATGAAATTCTTACCTTCCACTGGCAGGGTAAGAATTGGTGCAGTAGTCAACAAGGTTTTGAGCTTCTGAAACCTTTCTTCAAACTTGTCCGACCATACAAATGGAACACTCTGCTTTGTCAAGTTTGTCAATTGGGAAGCAACAGAAGAAAATCCCTTAACAAATCGACGGTAGTAGCTAGCTAAACCAACAAAGCTCCTTACCTCTGTAACATTAGTAGGTCTTGCCCAACTCTTCACTGCTTCAATCTTAGAAGGATCCACCATCACTCCATCCTTATAAACCACATTCCCAAGAAGGACACTGAATCTAGCCAAAACTCACACTTGGAGAATTTGGCATAAAGCTTTTTCTCCCTCAACATATCCAATACAATTCTCAAGTGTTCCTCATGTTCTTTCTTGCTCTTTGAGTATACCAGTATATCATCAATGAATACGATGACAAAGAGATCAAAATATGGCTTAAAAATCCCGTTCATCAAACTCATGAAAGCAGCAGGGGCATTAGTAAGCCCAAAAGACATTACTAAGAACTCAAAATGTCCATACCTGGTCCGAAAAGCAGTCTTTGGCACATCCGTTGCCCTTTTTTTTCAATTGATGATAACCATATCTCAAATTGATTTTTGAGAATGTACAAGCACCTTGTAACTGGTCGAACAAATCATCGATTCGAAGAAGAGGATACTTGTTCTTAACAGTTACCTTATTCAGTTGTCTGTAGTCATTGCACATCCGAAGACTTCCATCCTTCTTCTTCATTAACAAAACCGGAGCGCCCCAAGGAGATGCACTTGGTCTAATGAAACCTTTGCTTAACAACTCTTGAAGTTGGGCCTTTAACTCTCTTAACTCAGCGGGAGCCATTCTATAAGGGGGTATGGAAATGGGGCGAGTACCCGGCTCCAGATGAATACAGAAATAAATATCCCTATCCGGTGGCAAACCAGGAAGGTCTGCAGGAAACACATCCAAAAACTCACGGACTATCGAAACCGACTCAATAGAAGGTACTTGGGTAGTATCATCCCTGAGGTGTGCCAAGAAAGCTACACAACCCTTACTAACCATTCTCTTAGCACGAAGAAAGGAGATAATGCGAAATGGAGTGGAAGTGTAGTCATCCTCCCACACTAACGGATTTGTCTCAGGCTTGGCCAAAGTCACAGTTTTGGCATTACAATCTAGGATTGCAAAGTTTGGAGAAAGCCAAGTCATACCCAGAATAACTTCGAAATCAACAATTTCTAAGATAACCAAGTCTACATGAGTATTGCTCCCCACAAAAGTCACAAGAAAAGACCTATACACCTTCTCAACTATCACAGACTCACCCACAGGAGTAGAAACATGAATAGGTATGTCAAGCAATTCACAATGTAAATTATGACCATTAGCAAATGAGGAAGATACATATGAAAATGTAGATCCAGGATCAAACAAAACAGAAGCCATGCAATCACAAACCAAAAGATTACCTGTGATGACACATCAGATGTCTTCGCTTCAGATCTCCCAGGGAAAGCATAACAATGGGCCCTATCACCTGTCTGCCCGTTGCCCCTACCATGTTGCGCTGCAGAAGTTCCAGTTTGCCCGTCTCCTCGGCCGTTTTGGTGTCCACCATTACCTCGGCCACCACGTCCTCCTGAATAACGGCCTCTTCCATGACCACCTCTACCTCTGATTATAGGGGGTCTGTAACTCAGTTTTGGACAATTCCTCCTAATATGTCCAGTCTCCCCAAATCCATAACACTCTCTGGATTCAAGCATAGGTCTTTGTGAGAAGGACGAAGTCTGGGGATAACCTACAAACTCAGAGAAATGTTGACCGGTCTGCGGTGGACCCCCAGCTACAGCCTGTAGTGAGGACTGAATTGGTCGGACTGGGTAACCTCCTGAACCCTGTCCTCTGGAGTAACAACCATTAAACTCACCTCCCTTATGAAACCTTTTTGATTTCGATGCCATGGTGAAGTCATCTGGCTTAACTCCCTCAACCTCTATCACGAAGTCTACCACTTCCTGAAAGGATTTTGCTGTAGCCGCTACCTGTAAGGCTGAAATCCGCAACTCTAACCTCAACCCCTTCACAAAACGGTAAATTCGCTCTTGTGGATCGAAACATAGCTGGGTGGCATACCTGGATAATGCACGAAACTTAGCCTCATACGCAGTAACCGACATCCTGCCTTGCTCTATGCACAGGAACTCATCTCTCTTCATATCCCTCAAAGTCCGGGGTATATACTTCTCCATAAACAAGCTAGAGAATTATGCCCAAGTCATAGGTGGTGCTTGTGCTGGTTGACACTCAACATACGATCGCCACCACATTTTGGCGTTCCCCTGAAATTGATAGGTCACAAACTCGATGCCAAATTGTTCTACTGTGCCCATCTTGTGTAGTAGCTCATGACAATCAACCAGAAAGTCATAGGCATCCTCAGATTCAGCACCCTTGAAAACTTGAGGTTTCAACTTCAAGAACTTACTGAAAAATTCATGCTGATCACTTGTCATTATAGGCCCTGTAGTCAATCGAGGAAACGTGCCTATTTCCAAAGAGGCATCCATGCGGGGAGCCCCAGCAATTGCATGTTGTACTCCTGGAACCTGAGGTGCTGGTGCAGAAAACACTGGAGGTGTCTGGCCCTGATCAGATAACCCGCTAAGATAAGCAAGGACCTGATTAATCATCTCTGGGGTAGGTTGGGGTGGTAATTCTTGATTTTGCACTTGCTCATTCTCCCCTTCCTCACCCTCTCTTACTACTTCCTCAGTCGGTGGAGGAGTCACCGTCCTAGTACTAGCTGGGCCAGGTGTTTGTCCTCTTCCTCTAGAGGACGTCCTCCCTCGACCTCTACCACGGCCTCTTGCAACTACTCCTCTTCGAGATACAGCCTCAGTGGCTGGTTCGGACGCATCTTGTCTGGCCGGTGTTGGTGTTGGCGCGGTTGTTTCTCTAGTTCTAACCATCTGCGAAATAGAGTGAAGATAATCAGATACCAATTTGTATCACCCAGATACCAATTGGATCCAACTAATAGCACGAAAGAAAGAAAGAATGGAACTTTCCTAAAGTCATGTCTCCTCTCAAAGAAAAGTAAAGACGTCCCCCTACTGTTCCTCAAGACTCTACTAGACTCGTTCTTGTGTGATGAGACCAACGTACCTAATGCTCTGATACCAAGTTTGTCACGACCCAAAACGAGCCGCGAGTGGCACCCACACTTATCCTACTATGTGAGCGAACCAACCAATCTAACCCCAACATTTCAAACATAATAAACAGAAAATAATGCGGAAGACTTTAAACTCATTAACGAAATCAATAGTTAATTTCTAAAACTCAAACTTATCATTATCCCCAAAATCTGGAAGTCATCATCACAAGAACATCTATCCTCAAATTACTAAGTCTAAGAGTATCTAAGAAACTAAAATAACTATAACGATAGTCCATGCCAGAACATCAAGGCATCAAGACGTGAAGAAGATTATCCAGTCCAAGCTAGAAACAATAGCTCACCCTGAAATCTGACGTGATGAAGACTGGCTAGAGTTGCGGTTGAGTTGAAGACGACGGTACAGTTGATGAACTCCACAATTTAACAAAAAGAAAACATACAAGAAGGGGTCAGTACAAAACACGGGTACTGAGAAGATATCATCGGCCAACTCAAAATAGAAAACAATATATATCGAATTATAACATAAAATCAACCATAACACTTAACAGGTGACAACAACCAGTACCCTAACCATTGGGCACAACCCAAGAACATCTATGAGGACTCAAGCCTCCACACCATACTCATTTGGGAAACAGGTTCATTAAATTGAGTACATTAACATAATTCGAATTCATTCTTTTTACTATCCTGGTGTCGGAACGTGACACTCCGATCCCCTAATACTACGTGTCGGTTCGTGACTCCCGATCCCCTAATACTACATGTCGGTACATGACACCCGATCCATTAATACTACGTGTCAGTACGTAACACCTGATCCATCAATACTACGTGTCGGTTCGTGACACCCGATCCATCAATACTACGTGTCGGTTCGTGACACCCCATCCCCAACCCCCATTCCTTTAGTCCATCAAGCCTTCTTTTATACCAAGGCATCATCATTAACAAAGAGGTTTTAAGGTTTAAGATTCAACCGCCTCATTGTCACGACCCAAAATCGATCGCGACTGGCACCCACATTTAGCCTCCTATGTGAGCGAACCAACCAATCTAAACCTTAACATTTCAATATAATATCAATAGAAAGTAATGCGGAAGACTTAAATCATTAATAAAAACCAATTCAATAACTTCTAAAATCCAACATCTATTATTCCCCAAAATCTGGAAGTCATCACCACAAAAACATCTATGATCAAATGACTAAACTAAGAGTATTCTAAAAGCTAAAAATACATAAGAAGCTAGTCCATGCCGAAATGTTCAAGGCATCAAGACTTGAAGAGGAAGATCCAGTCCAAGCTAGAAGCATTAGCTCACCCTGAATTTCCGATGTAGTAAGACTGGCTTGAATTACTGTTGAGTCGAAGACAACGGCACGTTTGCTGCACTTCACAAATAAACAAGAAGAAAACATAAAAGTAGGGGTCAGTACAAAACACGGGTAATGAGTAGATATCATCGGCCAACTCAAAATAGAAATCAGTATATACCAAGTAATATCATAAATCAACTATGATACTCAACGTGTAGCAACAACAACTACTATATCATTAACAAATACCGTCAAATTCACACATGAGGACTCAAGCCTCAATACCATACTCATTTGGGAATTAGATTCATTAGATTGAGTATATTAACATCTTTCAAGATTCATTATCTTTATTTCACTTGTGTCGGTACGTGACACTCCGCTCCCTCATATTCATTAATCCTCTTGTGTCGGTACGTGACACTCCGATCCCCTAAATCTACGTGTCGGTTCGTGACACCCGATCCCCTAAATCTACGTGTCGGTTCGTGACACCCGATCCCCTAATTCTACGTGTCGGTTCGTGACACCCGATCCCCTAAATCTACGTGTCGGTTCGTGACACCCGATCCCCTAATTCTACGTGTCAGTTCGTGACACCCGATCCCCTAATTCTACGTGTCGGTTCGTGACACCCGATCCCCTAATCTCATTCTATCAATTCATCAAGCCTTCTCTTATACCAAGGCATCATCAATCTCATTACTTTAGTTCATCAAGCCTTCTTTTGTACCAAGGCATCATCATTAACAAGAGATTAGGTTTTTATCAAGATTTGGGACTCAATAGCTTCATCATGCTTATTTCATCACAATCATATAATCACATTCATGCATGCATACAATTAAGCACATAGAAGGGTTTACAATACTACCCAATACATATCATTCTCTATTAAGAGTTTACTATGAAAGCATAAAACCATAACCTACCTCCACCGAAGATTCGTAATCAAGCAAGCAATTTTTCCAAGCTTTGTGTTTTTCCTCTCGTTCGATCCTCTCTCTATCGTTTCTCTTTCCTTCTCTTTGTTCTTTCTATTTTCTTTATTCAAACCCTCTTTCTTTTACCCTAATTAGTATATAATTAAGAATAAAAGATGGCAATAATAACCCACTAATTAACTTAAGGTTACCTCGTTTAACCCCCAAGTAATTAGACTTATTAACATTAACCCCCTAACTTTATAATTAAAGCAGGAATTGTCAAAAATGTCCCTTAAAAAATATAAAGAAATCCGACTCGGACTGGGATTGCGCAGCCTGCGACGGCCCGTCGCTCCTGTGACGGCCTGTCGCGCCTGCGACGGTCCGTCCTGCTGCCCCGTCACAGACTTCAGAGAACCAAATTTCCACCAAGGGTCTGTGACGGTCCGTCACACCTGTGACGGTCCGTCCTGCCATTCCGTTACGAAGTTCAGAGAGTCGATTCCAGTACCCAATTTGCAGATTTTCTAAGTGTTTTGAAACGAGACCCTGCGACGGTCCGTCGTGCCCATGACGGTCCGTCGTGGGGTCCGTCGCTTCTGCCAGTTTTTCCAAAATTGAAGTCTGCTACTCAAAACGACTAAACAGGTCGTTACAATAGATACCAATTTACCCATCGTTCGTCCCCGAACGATCACAAGAAGGAAAACAAGGGCGAAAAGGAGTACCTGAATCTTTTAAGAGATGTGGGTATCTTTCTCGCATATCTACCTCCTTCTCCCAAGTGGCTTCTTCAACGGGTCGATTCTTCCATTGAACTTTGATGGATGCAATCTCCCTTGATCTCAACTTGCGAATTTCCCTATCTAGAATGGCAACAGGTTCCTCCTCATAAGACAAATTCTCGTCAAGCAAAACTGAATCCCAAAGGATAATGTAGTTTCCATCCCCATGATATCTTTTCAACATAGACACATGGAATACCGGATGTACTCCGTACAGCCCTGGAGGCAAGGCTAACTTATAAGCCACCTCCCCTACTCGTTTAAGTACTTCGAAGGGACCAATATAACATGGGCTTAGTTTACCTCTTTTACCAAACCGCATCACCCCTTTCATTGGTGAAACTTTCAACAAGACTTGTTCATCCTCCATGAACTCTAAGTCTCTAACCTTTCGATCTGCATATTCCTTTTGTCTACTTTGCGCCGCTAGAAGCTTTTCTTGAATAGACTTCACTTTCTCTATCGAATCCCTCAAAAGGTCAGTACCCCAAGGTCTAACCTCTAATGCATCAAACCAACCAATAGGAGACCTACATCTCCTCCCATACAATGCTTCAAATGGGGCCATATCAATACTTGAGTGATAGCTATTATTGTATGAAAACTCCGCTAAGGGCAAAAAGCTATCCCAATGGCCACCAAACTCTATCACACATGCACGAAGCATATCCTCCAACACTTGAATCGTTCTCTCAGACTGACCATCGGTCTGAGGATGGAACGCAGTACTAAGGTCAAGCCTAGTACCCAATTCTGCATGCAATGTTTTTCAAAACATAGAAGTAAACTGCGTACCTCTATCTGATATAATGGAGAGTGGAACCCCATGCAATCGCACCACTTCCGAGATGTAAAGTTTTGCTAACTTCTCTGCATTGTAAGTCACCTTGACCGGAATAAAGTGAGCAGACTTAGTTAACCTATCAACAATTACCCAAATGGAATCAAACTTTCCCAATGTCTTTGGAAGACCAACCACGAAATCCATTGCAATCCTTTCCCACTTCCATTCCGGGATGGGCATTCTCTGAAGTGTTCCTCCGAGCCTTTGGTGTTCATATTTTACTTGTTGACAGTTTGGACATTTGGCAATAAAATACACAATATCCCGCTTCATTCTACTCCACCAAAAGTGTTGCTTTAGGTCGCGGTACATCTTGGTTGCACCCGGATGTATAGAATACCTTGAACTATGAGCCTCTGTCAAAATAGTGTTGATCAAATCATTAACTCGGGGTACACATACCCTTCCCTTGATTCTCATAACACCTTCCTCATTGATTGTCGCTTCTTTAGCCTCTCCTTTCAACACTTTATCTCGGATCCAGATCAATTTTTCATCATTAAACTGTTTTCCCTTAATCTTGTCAAGAAAAGAAGATCTTGACTCCACACTAGCCAACAATCCTCCCTTCTCATTTACTTCTAACCTCATCAAGTCGTTAGCCAGAGTCTGAACCTCTCTAGCCAATGGTCGTCTAGAAACTTGCAAGTGAGCTAGACTTCCCATGCTTCCCGCTTTTCTACTTAAGGCATCTGCCACAACATTCGCTTTCCCCGGATGATACAAAATAGTGATGTCGTAGTCCTTCAGTAGTTCCATCCATCTCCTCTGTCTCAAGTTCAGATCTTTTTGAGTAAAGACATACTGAAGGCTACGATGATCCGTGTAGACCTCACACTTAACCCCATATAGATAGTGTCTCCAATGCTTTAATGCAAACAGTACCGCGGCCAATTCCAAATCATGAGTTGGATAGTTTCGTTCATGCACTTTTAATTGTATTGAAGCATAAGCAATCACATTCTTCTCTTGCATTAGCACTGCACCCAAACCCGAATAGGATGCATCACAATAGACAATGAAATTCTTACCTTCCACTGGCAAGTTGAGAATGGGTGCGGTAGTCAATAAAGTCTTGAGCTTCTGAAAGCTTTCCTCACACTCATCCGAACATACAAATGGGACATTTTGCTTAGTCAAGTTTGTCAGTTGGGAAGCAATAGAAGAGAATCCCTTGACAAATCGGCGGTAGTAGCTAGCTAACCCAACAAAGCTCCTTATTTCTGACACATTAGTAGGTCTTACCCAATTCTTCATTGTCTCAATCTTAGAAGGATCCACCATCACTCCATCCTTAGAAACCACGTGCCCCAAGAAGGACACTGCATCTAGCCAAAACTCACACTTAGAGAACTTGGCATAAAGCTTTTTCTCCCTCAACATTTCCATTACCATTCTCAAATGCTCTTCATGTTCCTTCTTGCTCTTTGAATATACCAATATATCATCAATAAATACGATCACAAATAGATCAAGATATAGCTTAAAAATCCCGTTCATCAAGCTCATGAACGCAGCAGGGGCATTCGTAAGACCAAAAGACATCACTACAAATTCGTAATGCCCATACCTCGTTTGAAAAGCAGTCTTTGGCACATCCGTTGCCCGTATTTTCAATTGATGATAACCGGATCTCATGTCAATCTTAGAGAAGACATAAGCACCTTGTACCTGATCGAACAAGTCATCAATGCGAGGAAGAGGATACTTGTTCTTAATAGTTACCTTGTTCAACTGCCGGTAGTCTATGCACATCCGAGAGCCATTCTATAAGGGGGTATAGAAATGGGGCGAGTACCCGGTTCAAGATCAATACAGAAGTCAATATCCCTATCTGGTGGCATACCACGAAGATCTGCAGGGAACACATCCAGAAACTCACGGACCACCGAAACCGACTCAATCGAAGGCACTTGGGTAGTGTCATCCTTGAGATGTGCCAAGAAAGCTAAAAACCCTTTACTAACCATTTTCTTAGCATGAAGAAAGGAGATGTTACGCACCGGATTGGAAGTGTAGTCACCCTCCCACACTAACGGATCTGTCCCAGGCTTGGCTAACGTCACCGTTTTAGCATTACAATCCAAGATCGCAAATTGCGGAGAAAGCCAAGTCATACCCAGAATTACATCAAAGTCAACCATTTCTAAAATAACCAAATTTACATAAGTGTTGCTCCCCACAAAGTTCACCAAACAAGACCTATATACCTTTTCAACTACCACAGACTCACCCACCGGAGTAGAAACACGAATAGGCATATCAAGTAATTCACAATGTAAATTTAGACCATTAGCAAATGAGGAAGATACATAAGAAAATGTGGATCCAGGATCAAACAATACAGAAGCCATGCAATCATAAATCAAAAGATTACCTGTGATGACAGCATCTGATGTCTCCGCTTCAGATCTCCCAGGAAAAGTGTAGCAATGGGCCCCATTACTTGTCTGTCTGTTGCCCCTACCATGTGGTGATGTAGTGGCTCCAGTTTGCCCATCACCCCGGCCGTTTTGGTGACCACCATTACCTCGACCACCGCGTCCTCTAGAATAACGGCCTCTGCCATGACCACCTCTACCTCTAGCTATTGGGGGTCTATAGCTCTGTTTTAGACAATTCCTCGTAATATGTCCGGTCTCTCCACATCCATAACACTCTCTAGAGTCAAGCGTGGGTCTCTCAGAGAAGTGTTGACCGGTGAGAGGTGGACCCCCAACTACAGTCTGTAGTGAAGACTGAATGGGTTGAACTGAGTAACCTCCGCAACCTTGTCCTCTAGAGTAAGAGCCATTAAACTCACCTCCCTTTCGAAACCTTTTTGATGTCGATGCCATGGTTAATTCATCTGGCTTCACTCCTTCCACCTCTACCACGAAATCTACCACTTCTTGGAAGGATTTTGCCGTAGCCGCTACCAGTAAGGCTGAAATCCGCAACTCCGACCTCAACCCCTTCACAAAACGACGAATCCGCTCTTGTGGACTGAAACAAAGTTGGGTGGAATATCTGGATAGTGCACGAAACTTAGCCTCATATGCAGTAACCGACATCCTACCTTGCTCTAGACTTAAGAATTCATCTCTTTTCCTATCCCTCAAAGTCCGGGGGATATACTTCTCCATAAACAAGCTAGAGAATGAGGCCCAAGTCATAGGTGGTGCCTCTGTTGGTTGACACTCAACATGTGACCGCCACCACATTTTGGCGTTCCCTTGAAACTAATAAGTCACAAACTCCACACCAAACCATTCTACTATACCAATCTAGTGTAGTAGCTCATGACAGTCAACCAGAAAATCGTAAGCATCCTCCGATTCAGCACCCTTGAAGACTGGAGGTTTCAATTTCAAGAACTTACTGAAAAGTTCATGCTGATCATTTGTCATTATAGTCTCGGTAGTCAGACGTGGAAACGTGCCTATGTCCAATGAGGCATCCATACGAGGAGCCATAGTGGCTGCATGTTGTACCTCCGGACCCTGAGGTGCTGGTGCAGATAACACTGGAGGTGTTTGACCTTGATCCGATAACCCAATAAGATAAGCGAGAACCTGATTGATCATCTCTGGGGTAGGTTGGGGTGGCAATCCCTCATTCTGTACTTGTTCAGTTTCCCCTTCCTCACCCTCTCTCACTACCTCTTCGGTCGGTGGAGGAGTTACTGCCCTAGTATCAGACGGGCTAGGTGCTCGTCCTCTTCCTCTAGAGGACATCCTCCCACGACCTCTCCCACGGCCTCTTGCCGCTATTCTTCCTCTAGCTACAGCCCCAGTGGCTGGTTCAGACGCACCCTGTCCCGCCGGTTCTGGTGCTGGCGCGGTTGTTGCTCTAGTTCTAACCATCTGCGAAATAGAGTGAAGATGGTCAGATAACAATTTGTCTCACGTAGATACCAATTAGACCCAAGTAATAGCACGAAAGAAAGAATGAAAGAATGGAATTTTCCTAAAGACTTATAGCCTCTCAAAGAAAAGTAAAGGCGTCCCCCTACCGTTCCTTAAGACTCTACTAGACTCGTTCTTGTGTGATGAGACCAACGAACCTATTGCTCTGATACCAAGTTTGTCACGACCCAAAACCGATCGCGACTGGCACCCACATTTACCCTCCTATGTGAGCGAACCAACCAATCTAAACCTTAACATTTCAATATAATATCAACAGAAAGTAATGCGGAAGACTTAACTCATTAATAAAAACCAATTCAATAACTTCTAAAATCCAACATCTATTATTCCCCAAAATCTAGAAGTCATCACCATAAGAACATCTATGATCAAATGACTAAACTAAGAGTATTCTAAAAGCTAAAAATACATAAGAAGCTAGTCCATGCCGGAATGTTCAAGGCATCAAAACTTGAAGAGGAAGATCCAGTCCAAGCTAGAAGCATTAGCTCACCCTGAATTTCCGATGTAGTAAGACTGGCTTGAATTACTGTTGAGTCGAAGACAACGGCACGTTTTCTGCACTCCACAAATAAACAAGAAGAAAACATAAAAGTAGGGGTCAGTACAAAACACGGGTACTGAGTAGATATCATCGGCCAACTCAAAATAGAAATCAGTATATACCAAGTAATATCATAAATCAACTATGATACTCAACGTGTAGCAACAGCAAGTACTATATCATTAACAAATACCGTCAAATTCACACATGAGGACTCAAGCCTCAATACTATACTCATTTGGGAATTAGATTCATTAGATTGAGTATATTAACATCTTTCAAGATTCATTATCTTTATTTCACTTGTGTCGGTATGTGACACTCCGCTCCCTCATATTCATTAATCCTCTTGTGTCGGTACGTGACACTCCGATCCCCTAAATCTACGTGTCGGTTCGTGACACCCGATCCCCTAAATCTACGTGTCGGTTAGTGACACCCGATCCCCTAAATCTACGTGTCGGTTAGTGACACCCAATCCCCTAATTCTACGTGTCGGTTCGTGACACCCGATCCCCTAAATCTACATGTCGGTTCGTGACACCCGATCCCCTAATTCTACGTGTTGGTTCGTGACACCCGATCCCCTAATTCTACGTGTCGGTTCGTGACACCCGATCCCCTAATCTCATTCTATCAATTCATCAAGCTTTCTCTTATACCAAGGCATCATCAATCTCATTACTTTAGTTCATCAAGCCTTCTTTTATAGCAAGGCATCATCATTAACAAGAGATTAGGTTTTTATCAAGATTTGGGACGCAATAGCTTCATCATGCTTATTTCATCACAATTATATAATCACATTCATGCATGCATACAATTAAGCACATAGAAGGGTTTACAATACTACCCAATACATATCATTCTCTATTAAGAGTTTACTATGAAAGCATAAAACCATAACCTACCTCCACCGAAGATTCGTGATCAAGCAAGCAATTTTTTCAAGCTTTGTGTTTTTCCTCTCGTTCGATCCTCTCTCTATCGTTTCTCTTTCCTTCTCTTTGTTCGTTCTATTTTCTTTATTCAAACCCTCTTTCTTTTACCCTAATTAGTATATAATTAAGAATAAAAGATGGCAATAATAACCCACTAATTAACTTAAGGTTACCTCTTTTAACCCCCAAGTAATTAGACTTATTAACATTAACCCCCTAACTTTATAATTAAAGCAGGAATTGTCAAAACCGTCCCTTAAAACATATAAAGAAATCCGACCCGGACTCGGATTGCGCAGCCTGCGATGGCCCGTCGCGCCTGTGACGGCCCGTAGCGCCTACGACGGTCCGTCCTGCTGCCCCGTCACAAACTTCAGAGACCCAAATTTCCACCAAGGGTCTGTGACGGTCCGTCACACCTGTGACGGTCCGTCCTGCCATTCCGTTACGAAGTTCAGAGAGTCGATTCCAGTACCGAATTTGCAAATTTTCTAAGTGTTTTGAAACGAGACCCTGCGACGGTCCGTCGTGCCCATGACTAAATAGGTCGTTACACTCATCATGCTTAATTTATCACTATTGTGAAATCACATCACGCAATCACACAATTAAGCATATAGAAGACTTTACAATACTACCCAACACCTATCATTCGCTATTAAGAGCTTACTGTGAAATAGCATAAACCATAACCTACCTCCACCGAAGAATTCGTGATCCAAAAATCTACTTTTCCAAAGCTTTGCTCTCCTCTTGTTCGATCGTTTCTCCCTCTCTTTGTTCTTTTCTATTTTTCTTATTCTCTAATTAGCATATAATTAAGTATAAAAGATGACAAAAGTAACCTACTAATTAATTGAAGGTTATCTCCTTTAACCCCCAAGTAATTGAATTATTAACATTAACCCACTAACTTTAAAATTATAAGTAGGAATATTCCAAAATGCCCCTCAAAACATTAAACAGAAATCCGACCTAGTCAAGGTTTACGCAGCCTGTGACGGCCCATCGTGCCTGCGACGGTCCGTCCTGCCGCTTCCGTCACAAAGTTGAGAGAGTTGATTTTATTTAAGACTCTGTGACGGTCCATCGTGCCTAAGACGGTCCGTCCTGCCATGTCGTCGCGAAGTTCAGAGAGTTGTTCTCAGTACCCAAATTTCCAGAATCTAAGTGTTTTGGAACGAGACCCCCTCGACGGTCCGTCGTGCCCATGACGGTCCGTCGTGGGATACGTCGACCAGACAGTTACTACAAGAATAAACACTACTGCTCAAAATGACCAAACGGGTCGTTACAAGTATCTACCATTCCTCTATTATTCCAATCCTTTATTATTTTTGTACTAAGTGGTTCTTGTAATTTTGTTAAATATTGTTTTCTAATTTCTTTTGCTTCGTCTAAATTGTATTTAGCTTTGTAATAATATTCTTTGAATGCACAAGTATATTCTTCTATATAATACTTTTTCCATATAGCTAATTTTTTCATAAGTTGTCTATTTATTATTTTTTCTCTATTTTGTTCTCCTAAATCCGTGGTCATACCTCCAAATTCACTTTTTATTGCTGATTCATATTTGTCTAGTATATCTATATTTGTTGCTGATGGGGATCCATCCATTTTCTTATCATTCCTAAGTACTTCTAAACTTTTTGGGGGTAGATTTTCTATCCATAATTTTGGTGTTCCTACGAATGTTCTTTCTATGTATCTCGATGTTTTTGTTGTTTCTATTTTGTCATCTATTAACTGTTAAGATATATTTCCTGTCCATTGTAATATTGCTTTATTTATGTCTGTGACACAATCTAAATCTAAGAAATTATATTGTTCACTTATTGGTTGTGGTATCCAATTTTTATTTAATCTACTGTTCCATATTGCATTATTTCTATCTGATTGTTGATACCTTTCTGTATAATAAGTTGGTGGTGTACACCTAGGACTACTTCTAGGACTATTTCAGGGACTATTATCTGGATTTTAACTCTTGACGTACTAGGTCTATTAATATCTCCTGTGTTTATTTCTAATTTTTTTGGTTTATTTACCTGTTCTAAAATTTCTGTATCTGTCTCACTTATATCACTTATTTCTGATTTTTGGACATTTTCATTTTCATCTATTTCATTTACTTCATTTATCTCAAGATCTTCGTTTAATTTTTGTTCCATTTCGTTTATTTTATTTGTTAATTCTTTTTCTTTTTCTATCTATTTTTCTTTTTGCTAATTTTTATATAACAATTTTAATCTTGCTAATTTTTTTTCTAGTTCGTTTATTCTTGTATTTTTCATTTCTTCTAAATGTTGTACTTCTTGTTTTGCTTCTAATTTTATTTTTTCTATTTCTCTTGATTTATCTATTTCTTCATTTTCTTTTGTTATTCTTATCATGACTGTTAAACTATCTTCTAATCTTGGTGTTTCTTTTTCTAATATCAAGTATAAATTATTTGCTATTTCTTTATATCTTCTTCCTAAATTTGAAAATATTATTTTTATTATCATTCCGTCTTGGTTTTCATATGTCTTTTCGTCTACTGCAAATTCTTCTTTTTTCATTATAATTTATGTATTATATTATGTTGTAATTCATATTCTAGACAATCTAATTCTAATTCTAACATAAATATAGCTTTTCTTTGTGCTAGTATTGATTTATTACATACTCCTTCTAATATATTTTCTTCTAACCTTCTTTTTCTATGTTGCAATTCTTGTTCTTTTTCAGTTATTTTTTCCATTATTTTTTCTATTAATTGTTGTTTATATTTTTCTTTGTTCATGCTGTTTTTTGAAATAACAAACATATTTGTATTCTTTTTTTGAAATTATATTTATCAAATGATCTTTTTTATCGTTTTCTGTTTTGACTAGTTGTGATAGTTCATATTCTATATACAAGGGTTTCAATTTTTTCCATGTCTTTCTTACTTTTTTATCTATCTTGTTTCTTTTTATTTTAATCTTTTTACTTTTGTTCATTATATTTTTCTGTATAAAATTTTGAAAAGTTCACTTAACTTGGTTGGGTTTTTAACTAATTTTTTCCTATATCTTATACTTCGTCTTTTCCATATTTCAAATTTTTCTAATTGAATAATTAATCTGTAAATATATCTAGATCGTCATATAAATCATACATATCATAGTAAAGTTCATCTTGTATACTTTGTATAGTTAACTCAGTCCAACCTTGGGTTGTTACTTCTATTATTTCATATGTTACCAATTTGTCATAAATTTCTCTTTTTATATCAGTACTCAGATTTTTTAGTATATAGAGTAGTAATATCTTATAATTATCATTATTATCTATTAAATAGGTGTTCATTTTATTCATTTGTGCTAAAAGTTTTTATTACTTCCAACCTCTTAATGGATTATACTTATTTATTATGAAACAATATTGTTATACTAAGCATCTTTAGAAGGTTTGCTACAGAAATATTATTCGAATAAGTATGCCCAGACTATGCCATCCTAAAAGTTTAAACCGGTAGGCAAGAAGGCCGTTTAGGGGAGTAAACAAAGTTGAGGCGCTGTTAGGGCAACTAATCAAAGAAGAAATGTGTTGTAGTGGAGTATTTTGTTGTTTCTATTTTGTTATCTATTAACTGTTTAGATATATTTCCTGTCCATAGTAATATTGCTTTATTTATGTCTGTGACACAATCTAAATCTGAGAAATTATATTGTTCACTTATTGGTTTTGGTATCCAATTTTTATTTAATCTACTGTTCCATATTGCATTATTTTCTATCGGATTGTTGATAACTTTCTGTATAATAAGTTGGTGGTGTCCACCTAGGACTACTTCAAGGACTATTTCAGGGACTATTATCTGGGTTTTAACTCTTGACGTACTTGGTCTATTCATATCTCCTGTGTTTATTTCTAATTTTTTTGGTTTATTTACCTGTTCTAAAATTTCTGTATATGTCTCACTTATGTCACTTATTTCTGATTTTTGGTCATTTTCATTTTCATCTATTTCATTTACTTCATTTATCTCAAGATCTTCATATAATTTTGGTTCCATTTCGTTTATTTTATTTGTTAATTCTTTTTCTTTTTCTATCTGTTTTTCATTTTGTTTATTTTCATATAACAATTTTAATCTTGCTAATTCTTTTTCTAGTTCATTTATTCTTGTATTTTTTATTTCTTCTAAATGTTGTACTTCTTGTTTTGCTTCTACTTTTATTTTTTCTATTTCTCTTGATTTATCTATTTCTTCATTTTCTTTTGTTATTCTTATCATGGCTGTTAAACTATTTTCTAATCTTGCTGTTTCTTTTTCTAACATCAAGTATAAATTATTTCCTATTTTTTTATATCTTCTTCTTAAATTTGAAAATATTATTTTTATTATCATTCCGTCTTGCTTTTCATATGTCTTTTCGTCAACTGCAAATTCTTCTTTGTTCATTATAATTTATGTATTATATTATGTTGTAATTCTTTTTCAAGACAATCTAATTCTAATTCTAACATAAATATAGCTTTTCTTTTACAATTTCTAAATCTTCTTCTATGTCAATTTCATTATAGCTATAGTCATTATTGTCTATTACAGTAATTATTTTTTCAAAAGAATTTATATTTTTATTTTATCAATTTTATTTCTTGCTGTTATTTTATGCTTTGTTGTTAATATGTATATGTTTTTACATCTTGCTGTAAATACTTTGCTACCTGGTGCTAGTTCTATTCCAAACATTTTCCAATATAGGACTAATGATTTATATATATTTCTATCTGTTAATAGTACTGTATAATTAGCACTTATTATAAATTTAAATTTTTGATATATTAAGTTACCTTTTACTGCACAACGCTTTTTTCTATAATTTTTATATCTTTTGGATTTTTGTTTTTTATTTGTACACCCAAACTGTGGTGCCATTTTATTTTTACAACATGATAAATTTTTATTTAGTACTTTTTCCATTTTTAATTTTTCTTTTTGGTTCTCACATAATTGTGTAAACCATTGAGATAGAAATTTTATTTTAGCTCCTAAAATATCTACCATTCCTTCATTATTCCAATCCTTTATTATTTTTGTCCTAAATGGTTCTGGTAATTTTGTAAAATATTGTTTTCTTATTTCTTTTGCTTCGTCTAAATTGTATTTAGCTTTGTAATAATATTCTTTGAATGCACAAGTATATTCTTCTATATAACACATTTTACATATAGCTAATTTTGTTATAAGTTGTCTATTTATTATTTTTTTCTCTATTATGTTCTCATATATCCGTGGTCATACCTCCAAAGGGGTGGAAGCGGATTTGTAAAGAAAGAGAAAATAATATAGAGAGGAGAACATGATGGAAGATTGGTGGTATCCACCTAGGACTACTTCTAGGACTATTTTTGGGACTATTATCTGGGGTTTTAACTCTTGATGTACTAGGTCTATTCATATCTCCTCTGTTTATTTCTAATATTTTTGCTTTATTTACCTGTTCTAAAATTTCTGTATATGTCTCACTTATGTCACTTATTTCTGATTTTTGGTCATTTTCATTTTCATCTATTTCATTTATCTCAAGATCTTCATTTAATTTTTGTTCTATTTCGTTTATTTTATTTGTTAATTCTTTTTCTTTTTCTATCTGTTTTTCTTTTTGTTTATTTTTATATAACAATTTTAATCTTGCTAATATTTTTTCTAGTTCGTTTATTCTTGTATTTTTCATTTCTTCTAAATGTTGTACTTCTTGTTTTGCTTCTAATTTTATTTTTTCTATTTCTCTTGATTTATCTATTTCTTCATTTTGTTTTGTTATTCTTATCATGGCTGTTAAACTATCTTCTAATCTTGCTGTTTCTTTTTCTAACATCAAGTATAAATTATTTCCAATTTTTTTATATCTTCTTCCTAAATTTGAAAATATTATTTTTATTATCATTCCGTCTTGGTTTTCATATGTCTTTTCGTCTACTGCAAATTCTTCTTTGTTCATTATAATTTATATATTATATTATGTTGTAATTCTTATTCAAGACAGTCTAATTCTAATTCTAACATAAATATAGCTTTTCTTTGTGCTAGTATTGATTTATTACATACTCCTTCTAATATATTTTCTTCTAACCTTCTTTTTCTATGTTTCAATTCTTGTTCTTTTTCAGTTATTTTTTCCATTATTTTTTCTATTAATTGTTGTTTATATTTTTCTTTATTCATACTGTTTTTTGAAATAACAAACATATTTGTATTCTTTTTTTGAATTATATTTATCAAATGATCTTTTTTATCGTTTTTTGTTTTGACTAGTTGTGATAGTTTATATTCTATATACAAGGGTTTCAATTTTTTCCATGTCTTTCTTACTTTTTAATCTATCTTGTTTCTTTTTTTTTAATCTTTTTACTTTTGTTCATTATATTTTTCTATATAAAATTTTGAAAAGTTTACTTAACTTGGTTGGGTTTTTAACTAATTTTTTCCTATATCTTATACTTCGTCTTTTCCATATTTCAACTTTTTCTAATTCAATCATTAATCTTTAAATATATCTAGATCGTCATATAAATCATACATATCATAGTAAAGTTCATCTTGTATAATTTGTATAGTTAACTCAGTTCAACCTTGGGTTGTCACTTCTATTATTTCATGTGTTACCAATTTGTCATAAATTTCTCTTTTTATATCAGTACTCAGATTTTTTAGTATATAGAGTAGTAATATCTTATAATTATCATTATTATCTATTAAATAGGTGTTCATTTTATTCATTTGTACTAAAAGTTTTTATTACTTCCAACCTCTTAATGGATTATACTTATTTATTATGAAACAATACTGTTATAATAAGCATCTTTAGAAGGTTTGCTACAGAAATATTGTTTGAATAAGTATGCCCAGACTATGCCATCCTAAAAGCTTAAACCGGTAGGCAAGAAGGCCGTTTAGGGGAGTAAACAAAGTAGAGGCGCTGTTAGGGTAACTAATCAAAGAAGAAATGTGTAGTAGTGTAGTATTTTGTTGTTTCTATTTTGTTATCTATTAGCTGTTTTGATATATTTCCTGTCCATCGTAATATTGCTTTGTTTATGTCTGTGACACAATCTAAATCTAAGAAATTATGTTGTTCACTTATTGGTTTTGGTATCCAATTTTTATTTAATCTATTGTTCCATATTGCTTTATTTCTATCGGATTGTTGATAACTTTCTGTATAATAAGTTGGTGGTGTCCACCTAGGATTACTTCTAGGACTATTTCAGGGACTATTATCTGGGGTTTTAACTCTTGACGTACTAGGTCTATTCATATCTCCTGTGTTTATTTCTAATTTTTTTGGTTTAGTTACCTGTTCTAAAATTTCTGTTAATGTCTCACTTATGTCACTTATTTCTGATTTTTGGTCATTTTCATTTTCATCTATTTCATTTACTTCATTTATCTCAAGATCTTCATATAATTTTTGTTCCATTTCGTTTATTTTATTTGTTAATTCTTTTTCTTTTTCTATCTGTTTTTCATTTTGTTTATTTTCATATAACAATTTTAATCTTGCTAATTCTTTTTCTAGTTCGTTTATTCTTGTATTTTTTATTTCTTCTAAATGTTGTACTTCTTGTTTTGCTTCTACTTTTATTTTTTCTATTTCTCTTGATTTATCTATTTCTTCATTTTCTTTTGTTATTCTTATCATGGCCGTTAAACTATCTTCTAATCTTGTTGTTTCTTTTTCTAACATCAAGTATAAATTATTTCCTATTTTTTTATATCTTCTTCTTAGATTTGAAAATATTATTTTTATTATCATTCCGTCTTGATTTTCATATGTCTTTTCGTCAACTGCAAAGTCTTCCTTGTTCATTATAATTTATGTATTATATTATGTTGTAATTCTTTTTCAAGACAATCTAATTCTAATTCTAACATAAATATAGCTTTTCTTTTACAATTTCTAAATCTTCTTCTATGTCAATCTCTTTATAGCTATAGTCATTATTGTCTATTACAGTAATTATTTTTTCAAAAGGATTTTATATTTTATTTTATCAATTTTATTTCTTGCTGTTATTTTATGCTTTGTTGTTAATATGTATATGTTTTTACATCTTGCTGTAAATACTTTGCTACTTGGTGCTAGTTCTATTCCAAACATTTTCCAATATAGGACTAATGATTTATCTATATTTCTATCTGTTAATGGTAATGTATAATTAGCACTTATTATATTGTATTCTTATTTCTTTTGGTTCGTCTAAATTGTATTTAGCTTTGTAATAATATTCTTTGAAAGCACAAGTATATTCTTCTATATAATACATTTTACATATAGCTAATTTTGTCATAAGTTTTCTATTTATTATTTTTTCTCTATTTTGTTCTCTTATATCCGTGGTCATACCTCCAAAGGGGTGGAAGCGGATTTGTAAAGAAAGAGAAAATATTATAGACAGGAGAAGATGATGGAAGATTGGTGGTGTCCACCTAGGACTACTTCTAGGACTATTTTTGGGACTATTAACTGGGGTTTTAACTCTTGACGTACTAGGTCTATTCATATCTCCTGTGTTTATTTCTAATTTTTTTGCTTTATTTACCTATTCTAAAATTTCTGTATATGTCTCACTTATGTCACTTATTTCTGATTTTTTGTCATTTTCATTTTCATCTAGTTCATTTACTTCATTTATCTCAAGATCTTCATTTAATTTTTGTTCCATTTCGTTTATTTTATTTGTTAATTCTTTTTCTTTTTCTATCGTTTTTTCTTTTTGTTTATTTTCATGTAACAATTTTAATCTTGCTAATTCTTTTTCTAGTTCGTTTATTCTTGTATTTTTTATTTTTTGTAAATGTTGTACTTCTTGTTTTGCTTCTACTTTTATTTTTTCTATTTCTCTTGATTTATCTATTTCTTCATTTTCTTTTGTTATTCTTATCATGGCTGTTAAACTATCTTCTAATCTTGCTGTTTCTTTTTCTAACATCAAGTATAAATTATTTCCTATTTTTTATATCTTCTTCCTAAATTTTAAAATATTATTTTTACTATCATTCTGTCTTGGTTTTCATATGTCTTTTCGTCTACTGCAAATTTCATTATAATTTATGTATTATATGTAACGACCTGTTTAGTCGTTTTGAGCAGTAGAGTATTTTCTGGTAATAACTGTCCGAGTCGACAGATCCCACGACGGACCGTCATGGGCACGACGGACCGTCATGGGCACGACGGACTGTCGAGGGTGTCTCGTTCCAAAACACTTAGAATTCTGAAATTTGGGTACTGAGATCGACTCTCTGAACTTCGCGACGAAATGGTAGGACAGTCTGTCGTAGGCACGACGGACCGTCACAGGGTCTTAAATAAAAAGTGAGTCTCTAAACTCTGTGACGACTCAGCAGGACGGACCATCGCAAGCACGACGACCCGTCAGAGGCTACGTAACCCTGACTGGGTCGGATTTCTGTTAAATGTTTTAAGGGGCGTTTTGGACTATTCCTGCTTATAATTATAAAATTAGTGGGTAATACTAATAATTCAATTACTTGGGGGTTAAAGGAGATAACCTTGAATTAATTAGTGGGTTACTTTTGTCATCTTTTATACTTAATTATATGCTAATTATGGTAAAAGATAAAGGGTTTGAATAAGAAAAAAAGAAAGAACAGAGAGAGGGAGAAACGATCGATCAAGAGGAGAGAACGAAGAGGAATGCAAAACATTGAAAATTAGATTCTTGATCATGTTTTCTTTTTATTATTTGTGGAGTGCAGCAAACGTACCGTCGTCTTCAACTCAACCGCAACTCTAGCAAGTCTTAGTCACACCAGATTTCAGGGTGAGCTAAAGCTTCTAGCTTGGACTGGGTCTTCTTCTTCATGTCTGGATGCCTTGAAGTTCTGGCATAGACTAGCTGTTATTTATGTTTAGTTTCTTAGATACTCTTAGCTTTAGGAATTTGAGAATAGATGTTCTTGTGATGATGACTTCCAGATTTTGGGGATAATAATAAGTGTTTGAGTTTTCAGAAGTTATTTAATCGATTTACATTAATGAGTTTAAGTCTTCCGCATTATATTATGTTATTTATGGTTGAAATATTGGGGTTTAGATTGGTTGGTTCGCTCACATAGTAGGATAAGTGTGGGGCCACTCGCGGCCCGCTTTGGGCCGTGACAAACTTGGTATTAGAGCATTAGGTTCGTTGGTCTCATCACACAAGAACGATTCTAGTAGAGTCTTAAGGAACGGTAGGGGGACGCCTTTTCTTTTCTTTGAGAGGCTATGAGACATTATGAAAATTTCATTTTTTCTTTCTTTCGTGCTATTACTTGGATCCAATTGGTATCTAGGTGATACAAATTGATATCTGTTCATCTTCACTCTATTTTGCAGATGGTTAGAACTAGAGCAACAACTACGCCAACAGCAGCACCGGCTGGACCGGGTGCGTCTGAGCCAGCCACTGGGGCTGTAGCTCGAAGAGGAGCAGTGACAAGGGGTCGTGGTAGAGTTCGTGGGAGGACGTCCTCTAGAGGAAGAGGACAAACACCTGTCCCATCTAGTACTAGGGCGGTGACTCCTCCACCGACTGAGGAAGTAGTAAGAGAGGGTGAGGAAGGGGAAAATGAGCAAGTGCAGAATGAGGAATTACCACCCCAACCTACTCCAGTGTTCTCAGCACCAGCACCCCAGTTTCCGGAGGTACAACCTGCAACTACTGTGGCTCCCCGCATGGATGCCTCATTGGAAATAGGCGTGTTTCCTCGTTTGACTACAGGGCCTATAATGACAAGCGATCAGCATGAACTTTTCAGTAAGTTCTTGAAATTGAAATCTCCAGTCTTCTTGGGTGCTGAATTTGAGGATGCCTACGATTTTCTAGTTGATTGTCATGAGTTACTAGATAAAATGGGCATAGTGGAACGATTTGGCGTTGAGATTGTAACCTATCAGTTTCAGGGAAATGCCAAAATGTGGTGGCGGTCACATGTTAAGTGTCAACCCGCACAGGCACCACCTATGACTTGGGCGTCATTCTCTAGCTTATTTATGGAGAAGTATATCCCCCGGACCTTGAGGGATAGGAGGAGAGCTGAGTTCTTGAGCCTAGAGCAAGGCAAGATGTCGGTGACTACGTATGAGGCTAAGTTCTGTGCATTATCCAGGAATGACACCCAGCTTTACATCAGTCCACAAGAGCGGATTCGCCGTTTTGTAAAGGTGTTGAGGTCAGATTTGCGGATTTCAGCCTTACAGGTAGCGGCTATAGCAAAATCCTTTCAGGAAGTGGTAGACTTCGTGATAGAGGTTGAGGGAGTGAAGCCAGATGACTTCACCATGGCATCGACATCTAAAAGATTTCGTAAGGGAGGTGAGTTTAATGGTTCTTAATCCAGAGGGCAGGGTTCCGGAGGTTATCCAGCCCGACCTATACAGTCTTCACTGCAGACTGTAGTTGGGGGTCCACCGCAGACCGGTCAACACTTCTCTAAGTTTGGAGGTTATCCCAGACTTCGTCATTCTCACAGATATCTATGCTTGAATCCAAATAGTATGATGTATGTGGGGAGACTGGACACATTAAGAGGTATTGTCCAAAACAGAGTTACAGACCTCAAATAGTTAGAGGTAGAGGTGGTCATGGAAAAGGCCGTTATTCTGGAGGGCGTGGTGGCCGAGGTAATGGTGGTCACCAAAACGGCCGGGGTGACGGACAAATGGGAACTACTGCAGCGCAACCTGGTAGAGGCAACGGGTAGACAGGTGATAGGGCCCATTGTTACGCTTTCCCTGGGAGGTCGGAAGCGGAGGCATCAGATGCTGTTATCACAGGTAATCTTTTTGTTTGTGATTGCATGGCTTCCATATTATTTGATCCTGGATCCACATTTTCATATTTATCTTCTTCATTTGCTACTGGTCTTAATTTACATTGTGAATTGCTTGATATGCCTATTCGTGTTTCTACTCCGGTGGGTGAGTCTGTGATAGTTGAAATGGTGTATAGGTCTAGTCTTGTAACGTTTGTGGGGAGCAATAATCATGTAGACTTGGTTATCCTAGAAATGTTTACTTCGATGTAATTATGGGTATGACTTGGATTTCTCCAAACTTCGCAATCGTAGATTGCAATGCCAAAACTGTGACATTGGCCAAGCCTGAGACAGATCCGTTAGTGTGGAAGGGTGACTACACTTCCCCTCCAGTTCGTATCATCTCCTTCATTCGTGCTAAGAGAATGATTAGAAAGGGTTGTTTAGCTTTCTTCGCACACCTCAGGGATGATACTACCCAAGTACCCTCCATTGAGTTGGTTCCGGTAGTCCGTGAGTTTTTGCATGAGTTTCCTGTAGACCTTCCTGGTATGCCACCGGATAGAGATATTGACTTTTGCATTGATCTGGAGCCGGGTACTCGCCCCATTTCCATACCTCCTTATAGAATGGCTCCAGCGGAGTTAAGGGAGTTAAAGGCCCAACTTCAAGAGTTGTTAAGTAAAGGTTTCATTAGACCAAGTGCATCCCCTTGGGGTGCTCCGGTGTTATTTGTGAAGAAGAAGGATGGGAGTTTTCGGATGTGCATAGACTACCGGCAGTTGAACAAGGTAACTATTAAGAACAAGTATCCCATTCCTCGCATTGATGACTTGTTCGATCAGTTACAAGGTGCTTGTGTCTTCTCTAAGATTGACTTGAGATCCGGTTATCATCAATTGAAAATACAGGCAACGGATGTGCCAAAGACTGCTTTTCGAACCAGGTATGGGCATTACGAATTAGTAGTAATGTCTTTTGGTCTTATGAATGCCCAATGCTTTCATGAGCTTGATGAACGAGATTTTTAAGCCATATCTGGATCTCTTTGTGATCGTATTTATTGATGATATACTGATATACTGCAAGAGTAAGAAGGAACATGAGGAGCATTTGAGAATTGTGTTGGATGTGTTAAGGGAGAAAAGGCTTTATGCCAAATTCTCCAAGTGTGAGTTTTGGCTAGATTCAGTGTCCTTTTTAGGGCACGTGGTTTCTAAGGATGGGGTGATGGTGGATCCTTCTAAGATTGAAACAGTGAGAAATTGGGTAAGACCTACTAATGTGTTAGAAATAAGGAGCTTTGTTGGTTTAGCCAGCTACTACCGTCGATTTGTCAAGGGATTTTCTTCTATTGCTTCCCAATTGACGAACTTGACTAAGCAGAATGTTCCATTTGTATGGTCGGATGAATGTGAAGAAATCTTTCAGAAACTCAAGACTTTGTTGACTACTGCACCTATCCTTACCTTGCCGGTAGAGGGTAAGAACTTCATTGTTTATTGTAATGCATCCTATTCTGGTTTGGGTGCAGTGCTAATGCAAGAGAAGAATGTAATTGCTTATGCTTCGAGGCAATTAAAGGATCATGAACGTAACTATCCGACCAACGATTTGGAATTGGCCGCAGTTGTATTTGCATTAAAACAATGGAGACATTATCTATATGGGGTCAAGTGTGAAGTCTATACGGATCATCGTAGCCTATAGTATGTCTTTACTCAGAGGGATTTGAATCTGAGAAATAGGAGGTGGATGGAACTACTGAAGTGTTATGATGTTACCATCTTGTATCACCCAGGAAAGGCTAATGTTGCGGCAGACGCCTTAAGTAGAAAAGCAGGGAGCATGGGTAGTTTAGTCCACTTACAAGTTTCTAGACGCCCATTGGCTAGAGAGGTTCAGACTCTGGCTAACGACTTTATGAGGTTAGAAGTAAATGAGAATGGAGGATTTTTGGCCAGTGTGGAGGCCCGATTTTCTTTTCTTGACAAGATCAAGGGAAAACAGTTCGATGATGGGAAACAAAGCCAAATTTGGGATATGGTGTTGCGAGAAGAGGCTAAATAAGCAATAATGGATAAGGAAGGTGTTTTGAGAATTAAGGGAAGGGTATGTGTGCCCGTGTTGATGATTTGATCCACACTATTCTTACAGAGGCTCATAGTTCCGGATATTCTATACATCCCGGTGCAACCAAGATGTACCGTGACCTAAAGCAACACTTTTGGTGGAGTAGAATGAAGCGCGACATTGTTTATTTTGTTGCCAAATGTCCAAATTGTCAGCAAGTAAAGTATGAACACCAGAGGCCCGGAGGAACACTTCAGAGAATTCCCATTCCTAAATGGAAGTGGGAGAGAATTGCAATGGACTTCGTGGTTGGTCTTCCAAAGACATTGGGGAAGTTTGACTCCATTTGGGTAATTGTGGATAGGTTGACTAAGTGTGCTCACTTCATTCCGGTCAAGGTGACTTACAATGCAGAGAAGTTAGCCAGACTCTACATCTCAGAAATTGTTCGATAGCATGGAGTTCCACTTTCCATCATATCAGATAGAGGTACACAGTTTACTTCTATGTTTTGGAGAACATTGCATGCTGAATTAGGTACTAGGTTGGACTTTAGTACTGCATTTCACCCTCAGACCGATGGTTAGTCGGAGCGAACGATTCAAGTGTTGGAGAATATGCTTCGTGCATGTGTGATAGAATTTGGTGGCAATTGGGACAACTTCTTACCCTTAGCAGAGTTTTCATACAATAATAGCTATCACTCAAGTATTGATATGGCCCCATTTGAGGCACTGTATGGGAGAAGGTGTGGATCTCCCATTGGGTGGTTTGATGCATTTGAGGTTAGACCTTGGGGTACTGACCTTATGAGGGAATCGTTAGACAAAGTGAAATGCATTGAAGAAAAGCTTTTAGAGGCTCAAAGTAGGCAAAAGGAATATGCAGATCGAAAGATTAGAGACTTGGAGTTTATGGAGGGTGAGCAAGTCTTGCTGAAGGTTTCACCCATGAAAGGGGTGATGCGGTTTGGTAAGCGAGGTAAGCTTAGTCCGAGGTATATTGGTCCATTCGAAGTTCTGAAGCGCGTGGGGGAGGTAGCTTATGAATTGGCCTTACCCCCAGGACTGTCAGGAGTGCATCCGGTATTTCATGTGTCTATGTTGAAAAGATATCATGGGGATGGAAACTACATCATTCGTTGGGATTCAGTCCTGCTTGATGAGAATTTGTCTTATGAGGAGGAGCCTGTTGCTATTTTAGATAGAGAAGTCCGCAAGTTGAGGTCAAGGGAGATTGCATCCATCAAGGTTCAATGGAAGAATCGGCCGGTTGAAGAATCCACTTGGGAGAAAGAGGCTGATATGCAAGAAAGATACCCACATGTGTTTACATATTCAGGTACTCCTTTTCGCCCTTGTTTTTCTTCTTGTGATCGTTCGGGGACGAACGATGGGTAAATTGGTATCTATAGTAACAACCTGTTTAGTCATTTTGAGCAGTGGAGTATTTTCTGGAAATAACTGTCTGAGTCGACGGATCCCACGACGGACCGTCATGGGCACGACGGACCGTCGAGGGTGTCTCGTCCCAAAACACATAGAATTCTGAAATTTGGGTACCGAGATCGACTCTCTGAAATTCGCGATGAAATGGCAGGACGGACCATCGTAGGCAGGACGGACCGTCGTAGGCACGACGGACCGTCACAGGGTCTTAAATAAAAAGTGAGTCTCTGAACTCTGTGACGACTCTGCAGGACAGACCGTCGCAGGCACGACGGCCCGTCACAGGCTACGTAACCCTAACTGGGTCTGATTTCTGTTAAATATTTTAAGGGGCGTTTTGGACTATTCTTGCTTATAATTATAAAGTTAGTGGGTAATACTAATAATTCAATTACTTGGGGGTTAAAGGAGATAACCTTTAATTAATTAGTGGGTTACTTTTGTCATCTTTTATACTTAATTATATGCTAATTAGGGTAAAAGAAAAAGGGTTTGAATAAGAAAAATAGAAAGAACAGAGAGTGGGAGAAACGATCGATCAAGAGGGGAGAACGAAGAGTAAAGCAAAGCATTGAAAAGGAGATTCTTGATCACGAATTCTTCGATTGACGTAGGTTATGGTTTATGCTATTCGTAGTAAACTCTTAATAGCGAATGATATGTATTCGGTAGTGTTGTAAACCCTTCTATATGCTTAATTTTATGCTTGCATGAATGTGATTATATAATTGTGATAAAATAAGCATGATGAAGCTATTGAATCCTAAATCTTGAAAAACCCTAATCTACTTTGTTAATGATGATGCCTTGGTATAAAAGAAGGCTTGATGAACGAAAGTAGTGAGATTAGGGGATCGGGTGCCACGTTCCGGTACCACGATAGTATGATGAGGATCGGGTGTCACGTTCCGGCACCAGGATAGTATGATGAGGATCGGAGTGTCACGTTCCGACACTAGGATAGTATATGGATCGGGTGCCACGTTCCAGTACCAAGATAGTATGATGAGGAACATGTGTCACATTCCGGCACCAGGATAGTATGATTAGGATCGGAGTGTCATGTTCCGACACCAGGATAGTATATGGATCGGGTGCCACGTTCTGGTACCAGGATAGTATATGTGGATCCGAGTGTCACGTTCCGACACCAGGATAGTATATGGAGTGGAGTATAACGTACCGACACGAGAGAAATAAAGATAATGAATCTTGAAAGATATTAATATACTCAATATAATGAACCTATTTCCCGAATGAGTATGGTGTGGAGGCTTGAGTCCTCATGGGCGTACTTGGTGATATTTATCAATGATTCTCGTACTTGTGTTGTTACCTGTTGAGTAGTGTAGTTGATTTTATGATATTATCTGATATATACTATTTTCTATTTTGAGTTGGCTGATGATACCTACTTAGTACCTGTGTTTTATACTAACCCCTACTTGTATATTTCCTTTTTATTATTTGTGGAGTGCAGCAAACGTACCGTCATATTCAACTCAACCGCAACTCTAGCCAGTCTTCGTCACACTAGATTTCAGGGAGAGCTAAAGCTTCTAGCTTGGACTGGATCTTCTTCTTCATGTCTGGATGCCTTGAAGTTCTGGCATAGACAAGCTGTTATTTATGTTTAGTTTCTTAGATACTCTTAGGTTTAGGAATTTGAGAATAGATGTTCTCGTGATGATGACTTCCAGATTTTGGGGATAATAATAAGTGTTTGAGTTTTTAGAAGTTATTTAATCAATTTTCATTAATGAGTTTAAGTCTTCCGCATTATATTATGTTATTTATGGTTTAAATGTTGGGGTTTAGATTGGTTGGTTCGCTCATATAGTAGGATAAGTGTGGGTGCCACTCGCGGCCCGCTTTGGGTAGTGACATTATATTATGTTGTTATTCATATTCAAGACAATCTAATTCTAATTCTAACATAAATATAGCTTTTCTTTGTGCTAGTATTGATTTATTGCATACTCTGGCTAATATATTTTCTTCTAACCTTCTTTTTCTATGTTGCAATTCTTGTTCTTTTTCAGTTATTTTTTTCATTATTTTTTCTATTAATTGTTGTTTATATTTTTCTTTGTTCATACTGTTTTTTCAAATAACAAACATATTTGTATTCTGTTTTCGAAATTATATTTATCAAATGATCTTTTTTATCGTTTTCTGTTTTGACTAGTTGTGATAGTTCATATTCTATATACAAGGGTTTCAATTTTATCCATGTCTTTGTTAATTTTTTATCTATCTTGGTTCTTTTTATTTTAATCTTTTTACATTAGTTCATTATATTTTTCTATATGAAATTTTAAAAAGTTTACTTAACTTGGTTGGGTTTTTAACTAATTTTTTCCTATATCTTACACTTTGTCTTTGCCATATTTCAAATTTTTCTAGTTCAATCATTAATCTGTAAATATATCTAGATCGTCATATAAATCATACATATCATAGTAAAGTTCATCTTGTATACATTGTATAGTTAACTCAGTCCAACCTTGGATTGTTATTTCTATTATTTCATATGTTACCAATTTGTCATAAATTTCTCTTTTTATAGCAGTAATCAGATTTTTTAGTATATGGAGTAGTAATATCTTATAATTATCATCATTATCTATTAAATAGGTACGCATTTTATTCATTTTTGCTAAAAGTTTTTATTCCTTCCAACCTCTTAATGGATTATACTTATTTATTATGAAATAATAATGATTTAATAATCATCTCGTCTAGCCACGACTACAGCTTTCTTCTTTGATTAGTTACCCTAACAGCGCCTCAACTTTGTTTACTACCCTAAACGACCTTCTTGCCTACCGGTTTCAACTTTTAGGATGGCATAGTCTGGTCATACTTATTCGAAGAATATTTCTGTAGCAAACCTTCTAAAGATGCTAATTATAACATTATTGAGTCATGATAAACAATTATAATCAACAAGAGATTTTCAGGAATAAATTTATTTAGCTACTCATAAATTTAAGAGTGTATACCTGATTTTGTAGATTTGTAGCTCCAGATTTTTCCATAGTTGATAGCTTAATTAGTTAGCTAGCTCTGATACCAATTTTTGAATGTATTCTCTTACTTGGTTTACTAATCCTAAGAATGATTTTAATTTCTTTTTTGTATCTATATTGTCATCAATAGTAATTATTTTTTGTACTATATGACTTTGCATTTTTATTCCATTTTTATCTATTTGTATTCCTAGAAATTCTTTCTGTGGTTTCATAATTTCTGCTTTCTTTCTACTTAAGCTTATACCTGAATGTTTGATTATATGTATAAATTTTTCTAATAATCTTATATGTTCATGTTGTGTTTTAGAATATAATAATTATATCATCTATATATACAACACAATTTTCTAACTGGTTAAAACAGTTATCCATAAAATGTTGGTATCTACCTGGTGCATTTTTATATCCAAATGGTAATACATTCCATTCATAGAATCCTTGCGGTACTGTGAATGTTGTTAATTGTTTATATTCTTCTTCTAGTTTTAGATGGTAAAATCCTGATTTACAGTCAAATTTAATAAAATAATTATATCCTTGTATTCGTCTTATTTTTAGTATTTTGTTTGGTATTGGATAGTTATATGTTTTAGTTTTAGCATTTAAATTTCTGTAGTCTATAACCATTCTACTTTTATCTCTTTTTTGTTCACTGTGTTTTGTAACAATAAATGTTGGGCTTGTATGTTTACTATTACTTTCTTGTATATAATTTTTTTCTAGTAATTCATTTATATGTATTTTAAATTCTTTCAAATCATCAAAGTTGTATTTTAATGGTTTTTGTGTTATTATACTATTTTCATCTATTAATTCAATTTTTATTTTTGTTTTATGTTTTTCCCATCCTTGTAGTGGATCATCATTATATAATTTTTCTAGTTGTTCATTAATTATTTTAACTTTGTCTAGTGTAAATATAATGATTTCTAATTGTGATATTTCTTTTTCATTTATATTTTCCATTTCCTGGTTTATTTTTTCACTACCTTTAATCCATTTTGTAGATTTTCGTTGTTTATTTTTTACTCTTTTTGCTCCTATTTTATAGTCACATGGCGTAGTAAGCCACCAATGTGTTTTTTTTATTATATGTGGGTAAAATTTGTCTAGAAATGGCATTCCTAGCAACATATCTTTTGTTGTGAATTCAAAATTATAGATTTCTTCTATTGTTAATATTTTATCTCATATTTGTATTTTTATATTTTTTGCTTTATAATTAATCATACTTCATTCATTATTAAATCATGTTACTCCCATTGGTGTTTTTAATTATTCCCATTTATCTTCTGGTAAACAATTATATTTACATATATTTGCTTCTGCCCCTGTATCTATCATAGGGGTATAATATCTGTTGTGATATCCTTCTACAATAATTTTTTCAAGTATAAATATTTTCATTAATCATTTTGTTCTTTTAATAATTATTTTCTTATTTTGACAAGTTATTGTTAATTGTTCATTTTCTATGTTGTATGATTTAACTTTTTCTAACCATTTTATTCCTAATGTAATATTATGGTTTCCTTGGTATATTTTAAATGGTATTACTAAGGGTATTCCTCCTATAATTATTTCTTTTTCCGTTGTTTCTTCATTTGTGTTTACTATCTCACTAGGTAATCCAGGGCATATGTGTCCTGTTTTCATAATTTCTTCTTCTAAAACTAATTCTCTTGTTATATGATTTTCTTCTTGTCCTGTGTTTATCAAGATTTTATATTTTCTTCTTCATTGTAAGTTTCTATATCTGATACTTCATATATACTGTCGTTTTCACTTAATTCATAGTCTATGTATTCTATCTGCATATATTCGTCATCATCTATAACTATTTCTGCAATTTGTTTCATTTTTGGATTTTTAGGTAATTTACAGTCTCTAGCTATGTGTCCTATCTTTCCGCAATTATAACATGTACATTGGGATATTTTTCTTTTAGGTCTATATGGTCTTTTTATTTTAAATTTTTTTACATAATACCTTCGTCTTGGTTTTTTTATATTTATACTTAGTTTTATTTTTTCTATATTTTTATATCTGTTGGATTTTTGTTTTTTATTTGTACACCCAAACTGTGGTGCCATTTTATTTTTACAACATGATAAATTTTTATTTATTACTTTTTCCATTTTTAATTTTTCTTTTTGGTTCTCACATAATTGTGTAAACCATTGAGATCGAAATTTTATTCTAGCTCCTAAAGTATCTACCATTCCTTCATTATTCCAATCCTTTATTATTTTTGTACTAAATGGTTCTGATAATTTTGTAAAATATTGTATTCTTATTTCTTTTGCTTCGTCTAAATTGTATTTAGCTTTGTAATAATATTCTTTGAATGCACAAGTATATTCTTCTATATAACACATTTTACATATAGCTAATTTTGTCATAAGTTGTCTATTTATTATTTTATCTCTATTTTGTTCTCTTATATCCGTGGTCATACCTCCAAATTCACTTGTTATTGCTGATTCATATTTGTCTAGTATTTCTATATTTGTTGCTGATCTGGATCCATCCATTTTCTTATCATTCCTAAGTACTTCTAAACTTTATGGGGGTAGATTTTCTATCCATAATTTTGTTGTTCCTACGAATGTTCTTTCTATGTATCTCGGTGTTTTTGTTGTTTCTATTTTGTTATCTATTAACTGTTTAGATATATTTCCTGTCCATAGTAATATTGCTTTATTTATGTCTGTGACACAATCTAAATCTAAGAAATTATATTGTTCACTTATTGGTTTTGGTATCCGATTTTTATTTAATCTATTGTTCCATATTGCATTATTTCTATCTGATTGTTGATAACTTTCTGTATAATAAGTTTTGTGGGATTTCATAATTCCTTTTAGATGTACTTCTTCTTTATGAGGTAGCTCTTGTTAACGTATTTGGTACGCTTGAAAAGCTTAATCTTTCTTTTACAATTTCTAAATCTTCTTCTATGTCAATTTCTTTATAGCTATAGTCATTATTGTCTATTACAGTAATTAGTTTTTCAAAAGGATTTTCTATTTTTATTTTATCAATTTTATTTCTTGCTGTTATTTTATGCTTTGTTGTTAATATGTATAGGTTTTTATATCTTGCTTTAAATACTTTGCTACCAGGTGCTAGTTCTATTCCAGACATTTTTCAATATAGGACTAATGATTTATCTATATTTCTATCTGGTAATGGTATTGTATAATTAGCACTTATTATAAATTTAAATTTTTGATATATTAAGTTTCCTTTTAATGCACTAATTACGCTTTTTTCTATAGGGTGTATAATTCTATCATCTGCTAAATATATTTCAATAGATGTATCTATTCCTTCTCTGAAACAAGCTTTTATTAATATTTCTGTTCCTCCTTAATGTACATATTTTATTGGTGTTTTAGCTTTTATATCTTGTATTTCTTTGTTTATTGTTCGTTTATTTAGTATAGGTATATATGCTTTTCTTCTTGTATATTTGCAATCTATGATATGTTCTTCTGACTAACTAAATAGTATTCTTCTTTTTGTCTCTTAAACCAATTTCTTAAGGTAGGTATTTCAAGTACTTTTTCAGCACTTAAATCTAATTCTTTTCCTTTTATTTCTTCAAATATTGTATTATCAAATATAATTTTTTGTTCTGATAATTCTTCATTTTGATAATCTTCCTTGGATATTATTTTTATTTCATCTTTAGACATTATATTTCTTCATCTGTTTCGTTACTATCTATATTAATATTTTAGTACTCCTCCATAACTGTGGTCACTTGAATCTGTTTCAATTATATATGTAAATGTTTTACTTTCATCAGGAAAATATAGTTTTGGTAATTTTTTGCATATCTTTTTGATATTTTTTATGTGTTCTTTGTCTTCTTCCCAGTTTCTATGCCAATAAAAGGATAATTGGATTATCAACTATTATACAAGAGCTAGCAAATAACTATCTACAAGGCAGCGCCATATGGAGCTACTATTCGAGAGATCACTTAATGATATATGCCAATTAGCAAGAAATAAGACAAGCAGATATGGAAGAAGTCCAAAAATGGTTTTTGTCCCTGTTAAAACCAGAAGCTACGCCAACAACTAGAGCAATAAAGCAAGGATTCATATCCGAAAGAACTGATGACAAGATATTGCAAGCTAGTTGGGCACAAATACCCAGACAATATTTGTTCAAAATTTAACCAAGGGGATGACATAATCCCTGAGGTACTTTTAGAATTAAAAAAAAAGAATAAAAAAAAAGTATAAAGTGAAGTATTTTGTTTTTTGTGTCGGCTGAATATCAGCCATATGTACAAAGTAATAATCTTTTATTCTTATCGTGTTGTGTCGGCTGTAAAAAGTCATTATAAAAGTCGTAAAGTAAATAGTAAGTGTGTCGGCCATTAGCGTCGGCCAAATGTAAAAAGGCCAAGTGTAAAGTAGGTGTCGGCCATTTTTGGCCAAAGAGGTAAGATTGTTGTATATAAATAGAGGGTTTCCCCCTCATAAATAAAACCACTATACAAAAAACTCAAAAAAGATGTTCAATATCATTTTGACAACAAAGACAAAGAACACATAAAAAACATCAAAAAATTATGCAAAAAATTACCAAAACTATATTTTCCTGATGAAAGTAAAACATTTACATATATAATTGAAACAGATTCAAGTGACCATAGTTATGGAGGAGTACTAAAATATAAATATAACAAAGAAAAGACAGAACACCATTGCAGGTAGTGCTCAGGATCATATACTGAAGCACAAGCAAAATGGGAAATAAATAGAAAAGTATTATTTGCATTATATAAATGTTTGTTCGCATTTGAACCATATGTTGTTTACTACAAATTTATTGTGAGAACAGATAACACACAGGTAAAGTGGTGGATAACCAAAAAGATAGATGATTCAGTTACAACAAAAGAAATAAGAAGATTAATATTAAATATATTGAATTTTACATTTACAATTGAGATTATTAAAACTGATGAAAATCTTATTGTAGACTACCTCTCAAGAAAGAGATACAATGAAAGATCTATTGGCAATAATGACAAACCTATGCCAGAAAATAGAAAAAATAGAGACAGATGTACAAAATCTTAAAGCTAATAGTCAGCAGCATGACTCTAAAAATGCGGAGCTACGTCGTTCGGCAGACGAAAAACAGCCAGAACTAAAAGGAGACGTTGGGAAACTCCTTAAAACCCATGACATTACTGATGTTGCAGGTACAAGCAAAGGAGCTATGGAGAATCCTACACCAAAAAACATAAACCTAAATAGCATATTTACCAAACCATTTACTCCAAAGGTACAGATAACAGATACTTCAGCACCACAAACATCTACGTATGCAGCTAGCTTGCATAAAGAGAAGAAAACATATAACCATGTATCCCGAACATATATTGAAAACCTATACAAGATACAAAACTTTTTGAATAAAAAACCCAAATCTAGCACGACATTAGAAAAAACCCAAGAGTACCTAACCCAAAAACTACAAGGATATAACAAGTTAATTGCACAACCAAAAACTAACCCAAACCTAGTTAAAACTTGTTATAACTATGGATTATTAAATACAGTCTATGCATATACAGGTGAAGAAATAAGTGGAATCACAGAGGTCCACAAAGCATTTTTAATATATAAAAAGATAACAAAAGGAAACTTATTGTTCATAAGATTCTACACAGCACCAGCGGAGATACTCTATGATGAAATAAAGCCAATGATCCAGATAGTCAAAATTGGTATCAGAGCTAGCTAACTAATTAAGCTATCAACTATGGAAAAATCAGGAGCTACAAATCTACAAAATCAGGTATACACTCTTAAATTTATGAGTAGCTAAATAAATTTATTCCTGAAAATCTCTTGTTGATTATAATTGTTTATCATGACTCAATAATGTTATAATAAGCATCTTTAGAAGGTTTGTTACAGAAATATTCTTCGAATAAGTATGCCCAGACTATGTCATCCTAAGAGTTGAAACCGGTAGGCATGAAGGCTGTTTAGGGGAGTAAATAAAGTTGAGGCGCTGTTAGGGTAACTAATCAAAGAAGAAAGTTGTAGTAGTGGCTAGACGACATGATTATTAAATCATTATTATTTCATAATAAATAAGTATAATCCATTAAGAGGTTTGAAGGAATAAAAACTTTTAGCAAAAATGAATAAAATGAGTACCTATTTAATAGATAATGATGATAATTATAAGATATTACTACTCTATATACTAAAAAATCTGAGTACTTATATTAAAAGAGAAATTTATGACAAATTGGTAACATATGAAATGATAGAAATAACAACCCAAGGTTGGACTTAGTTAACTATACAAAGTATACAAGATGAACTTTACTATGATATGTATGGTTTATATGACGATCTAGATATATTTATAAACTAATGATTGAATAAGAAAAATTTGAAATATGGCAAAGACGAAGTATAAGATATAGGAAAAAATTAGTTAAAAACCCAACTAAGTTAAGTAAACTTTTTAAAATTTTATACAGAAAAATATAATGAACAAAAGTAAAAAGATTAAAATAAAAAGAACCAAGATGGATAAAAAAGTAAGAAAGACATGGAAAAAATTGAAACCCTTGTATATAGAATATGAACTATCACAACTAGTCAAAACAGAAAACGATAAAAAAGATCATTTGATAAATATAATTTCGAAAATTGAATACAAATATGTTTGTTATTTGAAAAAACAGTATGAACAAAGAAAAATATAAAGAACAATTAATAGAAAAATAATGGAAAAAATAAATGAAAAAGAACAAGAATTGCAACATAGAAAAAGAAGGTTAGAAGAAAATATATTAGCAGGAGTATGTAATAAATCAATACTAGCACAAAGAAAAGCTATATTTATGATAGAATTAGAATTAGATTGTCTTGAATATGAATTACAAGATAATATAATACATAAATTATAATGAACAAAGAAGAATTTGCAGTAGAAGAAAAGACATATGAAAACCAAGAAGGAATGATAATAAAAATAATATTTTCAAATTTAGGAAGAAGATATAGAAAAATAGGAAATAATTTATACTTGATGTTAGAAAAAGAAACAGCAAGATTAGAAGATAGTTTAACAGCCATGATAAGAATAACAAAAGAAAATGAAGAAATAGATAAATCATGAGAAATAGAAAAAATAAAAGTAGAAGCAAAACAAGAAGTACAACATTTAGAAGAAATAAAAAATACAAGAATAAACGAACTAGAAAAAGAATTAGCAAGATTAAAATTGTTATATGAAAATAAACCAAAAAGAAAAACAGATAGAAAAAGAAAAAGATTAACAAATAAAATAAACGAAATGGAACAAAAATTAAATGAAGATCTTGAGATAAATGAAGTTAATGAAATAGATGAAAATGAAAATGACTAAAAATCAGAAATAAGTGACATAAGTGAGACATATACAGAAATTTTAGAACAGGTAAATAAACAAAAAAAATTAGAAATAAACACAGGAGATATGAATAGACCTAGTACGTCAAGAGTTAAAACCCCAGATAATTGTCCCTGAAATAGTCCTAGAAGTAGTCCTAGGTGGACACCACCAACTTATTATACAGAAAGTTATCAACAATCAGATAGAAATAATGCAATATGGAACAGTAGATTAAATAAAAATTTGATACCAAAACCAATAAGTGAACAATATAATTTCTTAGATTTAGATTGTGTCACAGTGTAACGACCTGTTTAGTCATTTTGAGCAGCAGATTTTATTTCTGGAAAAACTGGCTGAGGCAACGGAACCCACGACGGATCGTCAAGGGCATGACGGACCGTCGAGGGTGTCTCGTTCCAAAACACTAAGAATTCTGAAATTTGGGTAATTAAATCGACTCTCTGAACTTCGTGACGAAGTGGCAGGACGGACCATCACAGGCATGACGGACCGTCACAGGTCCTTCAGTAAATTTCAGTCTCTAAACTTTACAACGACTCAGCAGGACGGACCGTCGCAGGCACGACGGCCCGTCACAGGCTGTGTAATCCCAGGCTGGGTCGGATTTCTTTAAATGTTTTAAGAGACGTTTTGGACTATTCCTGCTATAATTATAAATTTAGTGGGTTAATGTTAATAATTTAACTACTTGAGGGTTAAAAGAGATAACATTGAATTCATTAATGGGTTAATTCACCATCTTTTATACTTAATTATACGCTAATTAGGGTAAAAGAAAGAGGGTTTGAATAAGAAAAAGAAAAGAACAGAAAGAGAGGGAGAGAACGATCGAAAGAAGGGGGAAACGAAGAGGAAACAAAGCTTTGGGAAATTGCTTGCTTGATCACGAATCTTCGGTGGAGGTAGGTTATAGTTTTTATGATATTCGTAGTAAAATCTTAATAGCGAATGATATGTATTGGGTAGTGTTGTAAACCCTTCTATATGCTTAATTGTATGCTTGCATGAATGTGATTATATAATTGTGATGAATAAGCATGATGAGTCTATTGAATATGTAATCCTAAATTTACCTTGTTAATGATGATTCCTTGGTATAAGAGGAGGCTTGATGAACTAAAGTATTGAGATTGATGATGAATTGGTATAAAAGAAGGCTTGATGAATTAATAGAATAAGATTAGTGGAGCGGGTGTCACGAACCGACACGTAGAATTAGGGGATCGGGTATCACGAACCGACACGTAGAAGTTAGGGGATCAGGTGTCACGAACCGACACGTAGAATTAGGGGATCGGGTGTCACGAACCGACACGTAGAATTAGTGGATCGGGTGTCATGAACCGACACGTAGAATTAGGGGATCGGAGTGTCACGTACCGACACAAGAGGAATAAAGATAATGAATCTTGAAAGATGTTATATACTAAATTTAATGAACCTATTTCCCAAATGAGTATGATGGGGAGGCGTGAGTCCTCATTGATGTGCTCGGTGTTGTGACCAAGGGTTATGGTAATTGTAAATGCCGCATGTTGAGTATTGTAGTTGATTTTATGATATTATCTGCTATATACTGTTTTCTATTTTGAGTTGGCCGATGATATCTACTCAGTACTTGTGTTTGTACTGACCCCTACTTGTATGTTTTCCTTTTATTCATTGTGGAGTGCAGCAAACGTACCGTCGTCTTCAACTCGACCGCAACTCTTGCCAGTCTTCATTATACCGGATTTCAGGGTGAGCTAACGCTTCTAGCTTGGACTGGATCTTCTTCTACATGTCTTGATGCCTTCAAGTTCCGGCATGGACTAGCTTTTTATTTATTTTAGCTTTCTAGATACTCTTAGAATTAGTAATTTGAGGATAGATGTTCTTGTGATGATGACTTCGAGATTTTGGGAATAATAATAAGTGTTTGAGTTTTAGAAGTTGATTATCGATTTTCATTAATGAGTTTAAGTCTTCCGCATTATATTATGTTACTTATGGTTGAAATGTTGGGGTTTAGATTGGTTGGTTCGCTCACATAGGAGGATAAATGTGGGTGCCACTCACGCCACGTTTTGGGTCGTGACGCACAGACATAAATAAAGCAATATTACTATGGACAGGAAATATATCTAAACAGTTAATAGATAACAAAATAGAAACAACAAAAACACCGAGATACATAGAAAGAACATTCGTAGGAACAACAAAATAATGGATAGAAAATCTACCCCCAGAAAGTTTAGAAGTACTTAGGAATGATATGAAAATGGATGGATCCCCATCAGCAACAAATATAGATATACTAGACAAATATGAATCAGCAATAACAAGTGAATTTGGAGGTATGACCGGGGATATAAGAGAACAAAATAGAGAAAAAATAATAAATACACAACTTATTACAAAATTAGCTATATGTAAAATGTGTAATATAGAAGAATATACTTGTTCATTCAAAGAATATTATTATAAAGCTAAATACAATTTAGACGAAGCAAAAGAAATAAGAAAACAATATTTTACAAAATTACCAGAACCATTTAGTACAAAAATAATAAAGGATTGGAATAATGAAGGAATGGTAGATACTTTTGGAGCTAGAATAAATTTTCTATCTGATTGGTTTACACAATTATGTGAGAACCAAAAAGAAAAATTAAAAATGGAAAAAGTACTAAATAAAAATTTATCATGTTGTAAAAATAAAATGGCACCACAGTTTGGTTGTACAAATAAAAAACAAAAATCCAAAAGATATAAAAATTATAGAAAAAATAAAACTAAGTATAAATATAAACAATCAAGACGAAGGTATTATGTAAAAAAACTATAAAATAAAAAGACCATATAGACCTAAAACAAAAATATCTCAATGTGCATGTTATAATTGCGGAAAGATAGTACACATAGCTAGAGATTGTAAATTACATAAAAATCCAAAAAGAAAACAAATTGCAGAAATAGTTATATATGATGACGAATATATGCAGATAGAATACATAGACTATGAATTAAGTGAAAACGATAGTATATATGAAGTATCTGATATAGAAACTAACAATGAAGAAGAAAATATTAATATAGATAATAACAAAACTGTCACGACCCAAAAATGGGCGTGATGGCACTCGTCTTATCCCACCAAGACAAGTAAGCCTAAAACTCAACTATTACAATAAAAATGCGGAAAATTTACCATCAACTTACATTATACCCCAAAACCTGGTTGTCACCTGTACAAGCCTCTAAAGTATTACAATCGGATCGAAAGAAAATATAAGTCTCATGTGATATTGTTTCTAGAGTAGAACAAAATCATAAACAAGAGTAAGGAGGGAGGCTGAGATGACCAACAACTACCTCACAAAATCTCCAGGAAGCCTCGGCCTAGTAACCTACAAAAATTTGTAGAAGCAAGGGGTGAGTACCAAACCACACGGTACTCAGCAAGTAAACCTCTAAACACAAGCTAAGGGGATGAAATACGGGTACTCCTACCACGCCCAACCGAACCTCCACAACTACAACCTGCATAAACATCAACCCAACCTAACAACTCACAGTTTACATAGAACGTAACTCAACAAAAACATTTAGACAAATTATATATCCTCCACAACAACACTTTAACAAATTACATATCCTCCACAACAATACCTTAACAAATTATATATCCTCAACATCAACACTTAAACAAATTAGATATCCTCAATAGCAACACTTCCAATATTCAACAATCACAAGTTCCGCAAAAAGACAATCACTAGATCAGCAAAACACAATATCAAGTTCACTAATGATAAGTATGTGCAATGTAATGGAATGCAATGTCAAGTATAATGATGCATGTCTGACCTAGTGATACACACCCGCTGTCTCTCAGTCCGGGACCCATGGGGGACATATCTGTCCATGCATCTGTCGCAGCGCACGACACGACCCTCGATAATAGTAACCATCGCGGCGCGCGATACATCCCTCGAAATATAGTATCCATCGCGGCGCGCGATACGTCCCTCGAAATGGTACATCCTCTTAAGTACCCATTATTTCTCAATGCACATAACACTTGCCACAACCAATGCCTCAGAATAATGCAGATGACGAGTTCACACATATAATGAGGAGATGACCATTTTCATAACATCGCACAGTTCACAACCACAAAAACATGAAGTTACATAAACAATGATTCAACAAGCCTTCAACCCTTTCTCAACACAACACACATAAACAATTAATCACAATGCCTTTTGTTATCCCCATTCTTTTCATCATTAGAATTAATCAATGTGGACAAGTCAACCCATCACCAATCCCGTTACTCCCAACATATACCACAAGGATATACACGCATTTCATACACTTAACAAGAGTTTAGAAATCCACTTGCCTCAAGTAGTCGAACATCACTCCAGGACTTGAGTCTTGCCTTTTCTGTAGACTTCCAAATAATTGCAATCTATTCAAATGTGTAATCACCATAAGAATCCAAACTAAAAAAACCCATATGCTATATGTCAAGCTTAGACTCAAAAACCTAATCAATTTATAATCAAGTCCTAATCTTGATGTCAATTAATATTTAAATTCCTTCAAGTTCTTTTCCAAATTTCAAGCCTAGGGTTTAGCATCATTATCTCCAAATAACATAAATTTAATGATCTTCATATACTACCATACACCCACTATTTAATTATATATCATTATATATATCAAAACTTGAATCATAATATAATAAATAAATAATTAAGTAACACCCTATATTAGTCGCGTACCTGGAACCAAATTTTCCAAACTAGCATATTTCTTTGTTTCAATTATAAGCACTAATCCATGTGCCACCGATGCACATTAATTTATTTCCCATTTTTTTCTTATCTCCTTTTTGTTTCACTATCTTATATTATAATATTATTAATAATAACATAACCTATAACTATATACTTTAATAGATATTGTTAATAATATTATAATATAAGATAGTGAAACAAAAAGGAGATAAGAAAATAATGGGAAATTAATTAATGTGCATCGGTGGCACATGGATTAGTGTTTCTTCTTCCCCCCTTTTTTTTTTCTAAGATAAATATATACTAAAAGTGATAAATTTTACTAACTTAATTTTATTATATGGAACAAAGGGTATAAGATCTTAAATAAATGATATTTTAGTCCATTAACTATCAATTAAGTCAATTATCCACAATTACCCATCAAATAATTAACTAAAGTCAATGAATAGTTCAAAATTATCAAAAATAACTTTCGGGGTCATTACAAAAACTGATGAAGAAATATAATGTCTGAAGATGAAATAAAAATAATATCCAAGGAAGATTATCAAAATGAAGAATTATCAGAACAAAAAAAATATATTTGATAATACAATATTTGAACAAATAAAAGGAAAAGAATTAGATTTAAGTGTTGAAAAAGTACTTGAAATACCTACCTTAAGAAATGTCACGACCCAAAGCGTGTCGTGAGTGGCACCCACATTTATCCTCCTATGTGAGCGAACCAACCAATCTAAACCCCAACATTTCAACCATAAATAACATAATAATAATGCGGATGACTTAAAACTCATTAACGAAATCAATAATCAACTTCTAAAACTCAAACTTATCATTATCCCCAAAATCTGGAAGTCATCATCACAAGAACATCTATCCTTAAATTACTAATTCTAAGTGTATCTAGAAAGCTAGAATAACTAAAAAGCTAGTCCATGTCGAAACTTCAAGGCATCAAGACATGAAGAAGAAGATCCAGTCCAAGCTAGAAGCGTTAGCTCACCCTGAAATCCGGTGTTATGAAGACTGGCTAGAGTTGCGGTTGAATTGAAGACGACGGTATGTTTGCTGTACTCCACTAATAACAAAGAAAGAAACATACAAGTAGGGGTCAGCACAAAACACAGGTACTGAGTAGGTATCATCGGTCAACTCAAAATAGAAAACAGTATATATCAGATAATATCATAAAATCAACTACAATACTCAACAAGTAGCAACAACAAGTACTATAATCATTAATAAGTACGCCAAGTACACCCATGACGACGCAAGCCTCCATACCATACTCCTTTGGGAAATAGGTTCATTAAATCTGAGTATATTACAATAATTCAAGATTCACTCTCTTTATTCCTCTTGTGTCGGAACGTGTCACTCCGATATCCTAGTACTACGTGTCGGTTCGTGACACCCGATCCCCCAATACTACGTGTCGGTTCATGACACCCGATCCCCCTATTACTACGTGTCGGTTCGTGACACCCGATCCCCCAATACTACGTGTCGGTTCATGACACCCTATCCCCCTATTACTACGTGTCGGTTCGTGACACCTGATCCCCCTATTACTACGTGTCGGTTCGTGACAACCGATCCCCCTATTACTACGTGTCGATTCATGACACCCGATCCCCTAACCTCATTCTTTTTGTTCATCAAGCCTTCTTTTATACCAAGGCATCATCATTAACAGAGAGGTTTTAAGATTTAGGATTCAATAGCTTCATCATGCTTATTTCATCACAATTATATCATCACATCCATGCAAGCATACAATTAAGCATATAGAAGGGTTTACAACACTACCCAATACATTTCATTCGCTATTAAGAGTTTACTACGAATAGCATAAAAACCATAACCTACCTCCACCGAAGAATTATGATCAAGCAATCTACTTTCCCAAAGCTGCGTTCTTCCTCTCTCTCAATCGATCGTTTCTCCCTCTCTCTCTGTTCTTTTTCTTTTTCTTATTCAAACCCTCTTTCTTTTACCCTAATTAGCATATAATTAAGTATAAAAGTTGACAAAAGTAACCCACTAATTAATTCAAGGTTATCTCCTTGAACCCCCAAGTAATTGAATTATTAGTATTACCCACTAACTTTATAATTATAAGCAGGAATAGTCCAAAATGCCCCTTAAAACATTTAACAGAATTCCGACCCAGTCAGGGTCACGTAGCCTGTGACGGGCCGTCGTGCCTGCGACGGTCCTTCCTGCTGAGTCGTCGTAGAGTTCAGAGACTGAAATTTACTGAAGGGCCTGTGACGGTCCGTCGTGCCCACGACGGTCCGTCCTGCCATGTCGTCGCGAAGTTCAGAGAGTTATTCTCAGTACCCAATTTTTCAGAATTCTAAGTGTTTTGGAACGAGACACCCTCAGCAGTCCGTTGTGCCTATGACGGTCCGTCGTGGGATCCGTCGACTCAGACAGTTATTACCAGAAAATACTCTACTGCTCCAAACGACTAAACAGGTCGTTACAATAGATACCAATTTACCCATCGTTCGTCCCCGAACAATCACAAGAATAAAAACAAGGGCGAAAATGAGTACCTGAATCTGTAAATAGATGTGGGTATCTTTCTTGCATATCAGACTCTTTCTCCCAAGTGGATTCTTCAACCAGCCGATTCTTCCATTGAACCTTGATGGATGCAATCTCTCTTGACCTCAACTTGCGGACTTCTCTATCTAGAATAGCGATAGGTTCCTCCTCATAAGACAAATTCTCATCAAGCAGGACTTAATCCCAACGAATGATGTAATTTCCACCCCCATGGTATCTTTTCAACATAGACACATGAAATACCGGATGCACTCCTGACAGTCCTGGGGGTAAGGCCAATTCATAAGCTACCTCCCCCACGCGCTTCAGAACTTCGAATGGACCAATATACCTCAGACTAAGCTTACCTCGCTTACCAAACCGCATCACCCCTTTCATGGGCGAAACCTTCAGCAAGACTTGCGATCCTTCCATAAACTCCAAGTCTCTAACCTTCCGATCTGCATATTCCTTCTGCGTACTTTGAGCCGCTAGAAGCTTTTCCTGAATACATTTCACTTTATCTAACGATTCCCTCAGAAGGACAGTACCCCAAGGTCTAACCTCAAATGCATCGAACCACCCAATGGGAGACCTACATCTTCTCCCATACAATGCCTCAAATGGGGCCATATCAATACTTGAGTGATAGCTAGTGTTGTATGAGAACTCTGCTAAGGGTAAGAAGTTATCCCAATGACCTCCAAATTCTATCACACATGCACGAAGAATATCCTTCAACACTTGGATCGTTCGCTCAAACTGACCATCGGTATGAGGGTGAAATGCGGTACTAAGATCCAACTTAGTACCCAATTTAGCATGCAATGTTTTCCAAAACATAGAAGTAAACTGCGTACCTCTATCTGATATGATAGAAAGTGGAACTCCATGCAATCGAACAATCTCTGAGATGTAAAGTTTGGCTAACTTCTCTGCATTGTAAGTCACCTTAACCGGAATGAAGTGAGCAGACTTAGTTAACCTATAAACAATCACCCAAATGGAGTCATACTTACCCATTGTCTTTGGAAGACCAACCACGAAGTCCATTGCAATTTTCTCCCACTTCCATTCCGGAATGGGCATTCTCTGAAGTGTTCCTCTGGGCCTCTGGTGTTCATATTTTACTTGCTGACAATTTGAACATTTGGCAACAAACTCCACAATGTCACGCTTCATCCTACTCCACAAAAAATGTTGCTTTAGGTCACGATACATCTTGGTTGCACCATGATGTATAGAGTACCTTGAGCTATGAGCCTCAGTGAGAATAGTGTGAATCAACTCATCGACGCGGGGTACACATACCCTTCCCTTAATCCTCAAAACACCTTCCTCATCGATTGTTGCTTCTTTAGCCTCTCCTCGCAATACCTTATCTCGAATCCGGTTCAGTTTCTCATCATTAAACTGCTTTCCCTTAATCTTGTCAAGAAAGGAAGATCTTGCCTACACACAGGCCAAAAATCCTCCCTTCTCATTTATTTCTAGCCTCATTAAGTCATTAGCCAGAATCTGTACCTCTATAGCCAATTGGCGTCTTGAAACTTGCAAGTGAGCTAGACTTCCCATGCTCCCTGCCTTTCTACTTAAAGCATCTGCCACAACATTAGCTTTTCCCGGATGATACAAGATAGTGATGTCATAATCCTTTAATAGTTCCATCCACCTTCTCTGTCTTAAATTCAAATCTTTCTGAGTAAAGACATACTGTAGGCTACGATGATCCGTATAGACTTCACACTTAACCCTATATAGATAGTGTCTCCATTGCTTTAATGCAAACACTACCGCAGCCAACTCTAAATCATGGGTCGGATAATTACGTTCGTGCACCATTAATTACCTCGAAGCATAAGCAATTACATTCTTCTCTTGCATTAGTACTGCACCCAAACCCGAATAGGATGCATCACAATAGACAGTGAAATTCTTACCTTCCACTGGCAGGGTAAGGATTGGTGCGGTAGTCAACAAAGTCTTGAGCTTCTAAAGCTTTCTTCACACTCGTCCGACCATACAAATCGATGGTAGTAGCTAGCTAAACCAACAAAGCTCCTTACTTCTGACACATTAGTAGGTCTTACCCAATTCCTCACTGTGTCAATCTTAGATGGATCCACCATCACTCCATCCTTAGAAACTACGTGCCCTAAGAAGGACACTGAATCTAGCCAAAACTCACACTTAGAGAATTTGGCATAAAGCTTTCTCTCCCTCAACATTTCCAACCCAATTCTCAAGTGCTCCTCATGTTCTTTCTTGCTCTTTGAGTATACCAGTATATCATCAATGAATACAATGACAAAGAGATCCAGATATGGCATAAAAATCCCATTCATCAAGCTCATGAAAGCAGCAGGGTCATTCGTATGCCCAAAAGACATTACTAAGAACTCATAATGCCCATACCTGGTCCTAAAAGCAGTCTTGGGCACATCTGCTGCCCGTATTTTCAATTGATGATAACCAGATCTCAAGTCGATTTTTGAGAAGGTACAAGCACCTTGTAACTGATCGAACAAATCATCAATGCGAGGAAGAGGATATTTGTTCTTAACTGTTACCTTATTCAGTTGTCTGTAGTCTATGAACATCCGAAAGCTTCCATCCTTCTTCTTCACAAACAAAACAGGAGCACCCCAAGGGGATGCACTTGGTATAATGAAGCCTTTGCTCAACAACTCTTGAAGTTGGGCCTTTAACTCCCTTAACTCAGCGAGAGCCATTCTATAAGGGGGTATAGAAATGGGGCGAGTACCCGGTTCAAGATCGATGCAGAAGTCAATATCTCTATCCGGTGGCATACCAGGAAAGTCTGCAGGAAACACATCTAAAAACTCGCGGACTATCGCAACCGACTCGATTGAAGGTACTTGGTTAGTATCATCCCTGAGGAAAGCTAAACAACTCTTACTAACCATTCTCTTAGCACGAAGAAAGGAGACGATACGAACCGGATTGGAAGTATAGTCACCCTCCCACACTAACGGATCTGTCCCAGGCTTGGCTAACGTCACAGTTTTAGCATTACAATCCAAGATTGCGAAATTTGGAGAAAGCCAAGTCATACCCAGAATTACATCGAAGTCAACCATTTCTATGATAACCAAGTCTACATGAGTATTGCTCCCCACAAAAGTCACAAGACAAGACCTATACACCTTTTCAACTACCACAGACTCACCCACCGGAGTAGAAACACGAATAGGCATGTCAAGCAATTCACAATGTAAATTAAGACCATTAGAAAATGAGGAAGAAACATAAGAAAAAGTGGATCCAGGATCAAACAATACAGAAGCCATGCAATCACAAACAAAAAGATTACTTGTGATGACAACATCAGATGTCTTCGCTTCGGATCTCCCAGGGAAAGCGTAACAATGGGCCCTATCACCTGTCTGCCCATTGCCCCTACCATGTTGCGCTGCAGTAGTTCCAGTTTGCCCGTAACCTCGGACGTTTTGGTGACCACCATCACCTCGGCCACCACGTTCTTCCGAATAACGGCCTCTTCCATGACCACCTCTACCTCTGATTATTGGGGGTCTGTAACTAGGTTTTGGACAATTCCTCCTAATATGTCAAGTCTCTCCACATCCATAACATTCTCTGGATTCAAGCATAGGTCCCTGTGAGGATAACGAAGTCTGGGGATAACCACCAAACTCAGAGAAATGTTGGCCGGTCTGCGGTGGACCCCCAACTAAAGTCTCTAGTGAAGACTGGATAGGTCGGGCTGAGTAATCTCCTGAACCCTGCCCTCTAGAGTAAGAACCATTAAACTCACCTCCCTTACGAAACCTTTTAGATGTCGATTCCAAGGTGAAGTCATCTGGCTTCACTCCCTCCACCTCTATCACGAAGTCTACCACTTCCTGAAAGGATTTCACTGTAGCCGCTACCTGTAAGGGTAAAATCTGCAAATCTGACCTCAACCCCTTCACAAAACGGCAAATCCGCTCTTGTGGACTGAAACAAAGGTGGGTGGAATACCTGGATAATGCACGAAATTTAGCCTCATACGCAGTACCCGACATCCTACCTTTCTCTAGGCTCAAGAACTCATCTCTCCTCCTATCCCTCAAAGTACGGGGTATATACTTCTCCATAAACAAGCTAGAGAATGATGCCCAAGTCATAGGTGGTGCCTCTGTTGGTTGACACTTAACATGTGACCGCCACCACATTTTGGAATTTCCCTGAAACTGATAGGTTACAAACTCAACGCCAAATCATTCTACTATACCCATCTTGTGTAGTGGCTCATGACAATCAACCAGAAAATCATAGGCATCTTCAGATTCAGAACCCTTGAAGACTGGGGGTTTCAATTTCAAGAATTTACTGAAAAGTTCATGCTGATCACCTGTCATTATAGGCTATGTAGTCAACCGAGGGAAAGTGCCTATTTCCAATGAGGCATCCATGCGGGGAGCCAAGGTAGCTGCATGTTGTACCTCCGGAACCTGAGGTGCTGGTACAGAAAACACTGGAGGTGTCTGGACTTGATCAGATAACCCGCTAAGATAGGCAAGGACCTGGTTTGTAATCTCTGAGGTAGGTTGGGGTGGTAATTCCTCATTCTGCACTAGCTCATTTTCCCCTTCCTCACCCTCTCTTAAGACTTCCTCAGTCGGTGGAGGATTCACCGCCCTAGTACCAGATGGGCCAGGTGCTTGTACTCTTCCTCTAGAGGACGTCCTCCCTCGACCTCTACCGCGGTCTCTTGCCACTGCTCCTCTTCGAGCTACAGCCTCAGTGGCTGGCTCGGACGCATCTTGTCTTGCCGGTGTTTGTGTTGACGCAGTTGTTTCTCTAGTTCTAACCATCTGCGAAATAGAGTGAAGATGGTCAGATACCAATTTGTATCACCTAGGTACCAATTGGATCCAAGTAATAGCACAAAAGAAAGAAGGAATGGAATTTTCCTAAAGTCTTGTAGCCTCTCAAAGAAAAGTAAAGGCGTCCCCCTACCATTCCTCAAGACTCTACTAGACTCATTCTTGTGTGACGAGACCAACGAACCTAATGCTCTGATACCAAGTTTGTCACGACCCAAAGCGTGTCGTGAGTGGCACCCACATTTATCCTCCTATGTGAGCGAACCAACCAAACTAAACCACAACATTTCAACCATAAATAACATAATAATAATGCGGAAGACTTAAAACTCATTAACGAAATCAATAATCAACTTCTAAAACTCAAACTTATCATTATCCCCAAAATCTGGAAGTCATCATCACAAGAACATCTATCCTAAAATTACTAATTCTAAGAGTATCTAGAAAGCTAGAATAACTAATAATCTAGTCCATGCCGGAACTTCAAGGCATCAAGACATGAAGAAGAAGATCCAGTCCAAGCTAGAATCGTTAGCTCACCCTGAAATCCGGTGTTATGAAGACTGGCTAGAGTTGCGGTTGAATTGAAGACGACGGTACGTTTGCTGTACTCCACAAATAACAAAGAAAGAAACATACAAGTAGGGGTAAGTACAAAACACAGGTACTGAGTAGGTATCATCGGCCAACTCAAAATAGAAAACAACATATATCAGATAATATCATAAAATCAACTACAATACTCAACAAGTAGCAACAACAAGTACTATAATCATTATTAAGTACGCCAAGTACACCCATGAGGACGCAAGCCTCCATACCATACTCCTTTGGGAAATAGGTTCATTAAATCTGAGTAAATTACCATGATTCAAGATTCACTCTCTTTATTCCTCTTGTGTCGGAACGTGACACTCCGATCCCCTAGTACTACGTGTCGATTCGTGACACCCGATCCCCCTAATACTACGTGTTGGTTCGTGACACCCGATCCCCCTATTACTACGTGTCGGTTTGTGATACCGGATACCCCTATTACTACGTGTTGGTTCGTGACACCCGATCCCCCTATTACTACGTGTCGCTTCATGACACCCGATCCCCTAACCTCATTCTTTTAGTTCATCAAGCCTTCTTTTATACCAAGGCATCATCATTAACAGAGAGTTTTTAAGCTTTAGGATTCAATAGCTTCATCATGCTTATTTCATCACAATTATATCATTACATCCATGAAAGCATACAATTAAGCATATAGAACGGTTTACAACACTACCCAATACATATCGCTATTAAGAGTTTACTACGAGTAGCATATAAACCATAGCCTACCTCCACCGAAGAATTGTGATCAAGCAATCTACTTTCCCAAAGCTGCGTTCTTCCTCTCTCTTAATCGATCGTTTCTCCCTCTCTCTGTTCTTTTTTTTTCTTATTCAAACCCTCTTTATTTTACCCTAATTAGCATATAATTAAGTATAAAAGATGACAAAAGTAAGCCACTAATTAATTCAAGGTTATCTCCTTTAACCCCCAAGTAATTGAATTATTAGTATTACCCACTAACTTTATAATTATAAGCAGGAATAGTCCAAAACGCCCCTTAAAACATTTAACAGAATTCCGACCCAGTCAGGGCACGTAGCCTGTGAAGGGCCGTCGTGCCTGCGACGGTCCGTGCTGCTGAGTCGTCGCAGAGTTCAGAGACTGAAATTTACTGAAGGGCCTGTGATGGTCCGTCGTGCCCACGACGGTCCGTCCTGCCATGTAGTCGCGAAGTTCAGTGAGTTGTTCTCAGTACCCAATTTTTCAGAATTCTAAGTGTTTTGGAACGAGGCACCCTCGACGGTCCGTCGTGCCCATGACGGTCCGTCGTGGGATCCGTCGACTCAGACAGTTATTACCTAAAAATACTCTACTGCTCAAAACGACTAAACAGGTCGTTACAAGAAATTGGTTTAGGAGACAAAAAGAAGAATACTATGTAGTTAGTCAGAAAGACCATATCATGGATTGCAAATATACAAGAGGAAAAGCATATATACCTATACTAAATAAACGAACAATAAACAAAGAAATACAAGTTTAAAAGCTAAAACACCAATAAAATATGTACTTTTAGGAGGAACAGAAATATTAATAAAAGCTTGTTTCAGAGAAGGAGTAGATACATCTATTGAAATATATTTAGCAGATGATAGAATTATACACCCTATAGAAAAAAGCGTAATTTGTGCATTAAAAGGAAACTTAATATATCAAAAATTTAAATTTATAATAAGTGCTAATTATAAAGTACCATTAAGAGATAGAAATATAGATAAATCATTAGTCCTATATTGGAAAATGTCTTGAATAGAACTAGCACCAGGTAGCAAAGTATTTACAGCAAGATGTAAAAACCTATACATATTAACAACAAAGCGTGAAATAACAGCAAGAAATAAAATAGATAAAATAAAAATAGAAAATCCTTTTGAAAAAATAATTACTGTAATAGACAATAATGACTATAGCTATAAAGAAATTGACATAGAAGAAGATTTAGAAATTGTAAAAGAAAGATTAAGCACTTCAAGCGTACCAAATACGTTAACAAGAGGTACCTCATCAAGAATGAGTACATCTAAAAGGAATTAAGAAATCTCACAAAACTTATTAGATAAGGATGAAATAACACCGTATCATTATTACATAACATGAATAATAGACCAAAGAAAATATAAAATCTTTATAAACACAGGACAAGAAGAAAATCATATAACAAGAGAATTAGTATTAGAATGAGAAATTATGAAAACAGGACACATATGCCCTTGATTACCTAGTGAGATAGTAAACACAAATGAAGAAACAACTGAAAAAGAAATAATTATAGGAGGGATACCCTTAGTAATACTTTTTAAAATATACCAAGGAAATCATAATATTACATTAGGAATAAAATGGTTAGAAAAACTTAAACCATACAACATAGAAAATGAACAATTAACAATAACTTGTCAAAATAAGAAAATAATTATAAAAAGAACAAAATGATTAAAGAAAATATTTATACTTGCAAAAATTATTGTAGAAGGATATCACAACAGATATTATACCCCTATGATAGATACAGGAGCAGAAGCAAATATATGTAAATATAATTGTTTACCAGAAGATAAATGAGAAAAATTAAAAACACCAATGGTAGTAACAGGATTTAATATTGAAGGAAGTATGATTAAATATAAAGCAAAAAATATAAAAATACAAATATGTGATAAAATATTAACAATAGAAGAAATCTATAATTTTGAATTCACAACAAAATATATGTTGCTAGGAATGCCATTTCTAGATAAATTTTACCCACATATAATAACAAAAACACACTGGTGGCTTAGCAAAAAGAGTAAAAAATAAACAACGAAAATCTATAAAATGGATTAAAGGTAGTGAAGAAATAAACCAGGAAATGGAAAATATAAATGAAAAACAAATAACACAATTAGAAATTTACAATAGACAAAGTTAAAATAATTAATGAACAACTAGAACAATTATATAATGAAGATCCACTACAAGGATGGGAAAAACATAAAACAAAAATAAAAATTGAATTAATAGATGAAAATAGTATAATAACACAAAAACCATTAAAATACAACTTTGATGATTTGCAAGAATTTATAATACATATAAATGAATTTCTAGAAAAAAATTATATACAAGAAAGTAATAGTAAACACACAAGCCCAGCATTTATAGTTATAAAACACAGTGAACAAAAAAGAGGCAAAAGTAGAATGGTTATAGACTACAGAAATTTAAATGCCAAAACTATAATATATAACTATCCAATACCAATCAAAATACTAAAAATAAGACAAATACAAGGATATAATTATTTTAGTAAATTTGACTGTAAATCAGGATTTTAACATCTAAAACTAGAAGAAGAATATAAACAATTAACAGCATTCACACTACCGCAAGGATTCTATGAATGGAATGTATAACCATTTGGATATAAAAATGCACCAGGTAGATACCAACATTTTATGGATTACTGTTTTAACCAGTTAGAAAATTGTGTTGTATATATAGATGATATATTACTATATTATAAAACACAAGATGAACATATAAGATTATTAGAAAAATTTATTCATATAATTAAACATTTAGGTATAAGTTTAAGTAAAAGAAAAGCAGAAATTATGAAACCACTGATAGAATTTCTAGGAATACAAATAGATAAAAATGGAATAAAAATGCAAACTCATATAGTACAATAAATAATTACTATTGATGAAAATATAGATACAAAAAATAAATTACAATCATTCTTAGGATTAGTAAACCAAGTAAGAGAATACATACAAAAACTAGCAGAACATTTAAAACCACTATACAAAAAACTCAAAAAAGATGTTGAATATCATTTTGACAACAAAGACAAAGAAAACATAAAAAATATCAAAAAATTATGCAAAAAATTACCAAAACTATATTTTCCTGATGAAAGTAAAACATTTACATATATAATTGAAACAGATTCAAGTGACCACAGTTATGGAGGAGTACTAAAATATAAATATAAAGCAAAAAATATAAAAATACAAATATGGGATAAAATATTAACAATAGAAGAAATCTATAATTTTGAATTCACAACAAAAGATATGGTCCTAGGAATGCCATTTCTAGACAAATTTTGCCCACATATAATAACAAAAACACACTGGTGTCTTACAACGCCATGTGGCGATAAAATAGGAGCAAAAAGATTAAAAACTAAACAACGAAAAATTATAGAATGGATTAAAGGTAGTGAAAAAATAAACCAGAAAATTGAAAATATAAATGTAACGACCTGTTTAGTCGTTTTGAGCAGCAGACTTCGATTCTGGAAAAACTGGAAAAGACAACGGGCCCCACGACGGACCGTCGTAGGCACGACGGACCGCCGCAGGGTCTCGTTTCAAAACACTTAGAAAATCTGAAAATGGGTACTGAAAATCGACTCTCTGAACTTCGTAACGGAATGGCAGGACGGACCGTCACAGACTCTTCAGAGAAATTGAGTCTCTGAAGCCTGTGATGGAGCAGCAGTACGAACCGTCGCAGGCGCGACGGGCCGTCACAGGCGCGACGGGCCGTCACAGGCTTCGTAATCCAAGGCGGAGTCGGATTTCTTTATGCGTTTTAAGGGACGTTTTTGACTATTCCTGCTTTAATTATAAAGTTAGAGGGTTAATGTTAATAAGTCTAATTACGTGGGGGTTAAAAGAGGTAACCTTAAGTTAATTAGTGGGTTATTATTGTCATCTTTTATTCTTAATTATATACTAATTAGGGTAAAAGAAAGAGGGTTTGAATAAAGAAAATAGAAAGAACAAGAGAGAGAGGGAGAATCGAACGAGGAAGAGAGAAAAAAAGCTTGGGAAATTGCTTGCTTGATCACGAATCTTCGGTGGAGGTAGGTTATGGTTATTTTTATGCTATTCGTAGTAAAATCTTAATAGCGAATGATATGTATTGGTAGTATTGTAAACCCTTCTATATGCTTAATTGTATGCTTGCATGAATGTGATTATGTAATTGTGATATAATAAGCATGATGAAGCTATTGAATCCTAAATCTTGAAAAGAAACCCTAATCTACTTTGTTAATGATGATGCCTTGGTATAAAAGAAGGCTTGATGAACGAAAGTAGTGAGATTAGGGGATCGGGTGCCACGTTCCGGTACCAGGATAGTATATGAGGATCGGAGTGTCACGTTCCGACACCAGGATAGTATATGGATCGGGTGACACGTTCTGGTACCAGGATAGAATATAAGGATCGGATTGCCACGTTCCGACACCAGGATAGTATATGGATCGGGTGCCACGTTCCGGTACCAGGATAGAATATGGATCGGGTGTCACGTTCCGACACCAGGATAGAATGAGGATCAGAGTGTCACGTTCCGACACCAGGATAGTATATGGATCGGGTGCCACGTTCCGGTACCAGGATAGAATATAGATCGGGTGTCACGTTCCCACACCAGGATAGAATGAGGATCGGAGTGTCACGTTCCGACACCAGGATAGTATATGAGGAGCGGAGTGTCACGTACCGACACGACGGGAATAAAGATAATGAATCTTGAAAGATGATAATATATTCAAATCTAATGAACCTAATTCCCAAATGAGTATGATGAGGAGGCGTGAGTCCTCATCGATGTGCTTGGTGTTGTAACCAAGGGTTATGGTAACTGTAAATGCTGCATGCTAAGGATATTAGTTGATTTTATGATGTTAATCAATATATACTATTCTCTATTTTGAGTTGGCCGATGATATCTACTCAGTACCCGTGTTTTGTACTGACCCCTACTTTATTTGTTTTCTTCTTTGTTATTTGTGGAGTGCAGCAAACGTGCCATCGTCTTCAACTCAACCGCAACTCTAGCCAGTCTTCATTACTCCGGATTTAAGGGTGAGCTAAAGCTTCTAGCTTGGACTGGATCTTCTTCTTCATGTCTTGATGCCTTGAACTTCCGGCATGGACTAGCTTTTATTTGTTTTAGCTTCTTAGAATACTCTTAGTTTAGTAATTTGATCATAGATGTTCTTGTGATGATGACTTCCAGATTTTGGGGATAATAATAGTTATTGATTTTATTAATGAGTTTAAGTCTTCCGCATTACTTTCTGCTTATATTATATTGAAATGTTAAGGTTTAGGATGGTTGGTTCGCTCACACAGGAGGGTAAGTGTGGGTGCCAGTCGCGGCCCGAATTTGGGTCATGACAAACTTGGTATCAGAGCATTAGGTTCGTTGGTCTCATCACACAAGAACGAGTCTAGTAGAGTCTTAAGGAACGATAGGGGGACGCCTTTACTTTTCTTTGAGGGGCTATTAGACTTTAGGAAAATTCCATTCTTTCTTTCTTTCTTCGTGCTACTACTTTAATCCAATTGGTATCTAGGTGATAAAAATTGGTATCTGACCATCTTCACTCTATTTCGCAAATGGTTAGAACTAGAGCAACGAGTGCGCCAACATCAACATCGGCAAGACAAGAAGCGTCTGAGCCAGCCACTGGAGCTATAGCTCGAGGAAGAGTAACGGCAAGACGCCGTGGTAGAGGTCGTGGGAGGACGTCCTTATGAGGAAGAGGACGAGCACCTAGCCCATCTGATACTAGGGCGGTGACTCCTCCACCGACTGAAGATGTAGTAAGAGAGGGTGAGGAAGGGGAAACTGAACAAGTACAGAATGAGGGATTGCCTCCCCAACCTACCCCAGACATGATCAATCAGGTTCTTGCTTATCTTAGTGGGTTATCTGATCAAGGTCAAACACCTCCAGTGTTTTCTACACCAGCACCTCAGGGTCCGGAGGAACAACATGCGGCTACTGCGGCTCCCCGCATGGATGCTCCATTGGAAATAGGCACGTTTCCTCGTCTAACTACAGGGCCTATAATGACAAATGATCAACATGAACTTTTCAGTAAGTTCATGAAATTGAAACCTCCAGTCTTCAAAGGTGCTGAATCTGAGGATGCCTATGATTTTCTGGTTGACTGTCATGAGCTACTACACAAGATAGGTATAGTAGAACGGTTTGGTGTTGATTTTGTGACTTATCAGTTTCAAGGGAACGCCAAAATGTGGTGGTGGTCACATGTTGAGTGTCAACCAACAGAGGCACCACCTATGACTTGGGCATCATTCTCTAGCTTGTTTATGGAGAAGTATATCCCCCAGACTTTGAGGGATAGGAAAAGAGATGAATTCTTGAGCCTAGAGCAAGGTAGGATTTCGGTTGCTGCATATGAGGCTAAGTTTCGTGCACTATCCAGATATGCCACCCGAGTTTGTTTCAGTCCACAAGAGCGAATTCGTCGTTTTGTGAAGGGGTTGAGGTCAGAGTTACGGATTTCAGCCTTACAGGTAGCGGCTACGGCAAAATCCTTCCAACAAGTGGTAGATTTCGTGGTAGAGGTGGAAGGAGTAAAGCCAGATGAATTCACCATGGCATCGACATCAAAAAGGTTTCGAAAGGGAGGTGAGTTTAATGGCTCTTACTCTAGAGGACAAGGTTCCGGAGGTTACTCAGTCCGACCGATTCAGTCTTCACTACAGACTGTAGTTGGGGGTCCACCTCAGACCGGTCAACACTTCCCTGAGAGACCTATGCATGAACCCAGAGAGTGCTATGGATGTGGGAGATTGGACATATTAAGAGATATTGTCCAAAACAGAGTTACCGACCCCAATAGCTAGAGGTAGAGGTGGTTATGGAAGAGGCCGTCATTCTGGAGGACGCGGTGGTCGAGGTAATGGTGGTCACCAAAACGGCCGGGGTGATGGGCAAACTGGAGCCACTACATCAAAACATGGTAGAGGCAAAAGACAGACAAGTAATGGGCCCATTGCTACGCTTTTCCTGGGAGATCTGAAGCGGAGACGTCAGATGGTGTTATCACAAGTAATCTTTTGATTTGTGATTGCGTGGCTTCTGTATTGTTTGATCCTGGATCCACATTTTCTTATGTATCTTCCTCATTTGCTAATGGTCTAAATTTATGTTGTGAAATACTTGACATGCCTATTCGTGTTTCTACTCCGGTGGGTGAGTCTATGGTAGTTGAAAAGGTATATAGGTCTTGTTTGGTGAACTTTGTGGGGAGCAACACTTATGTAGATTTGGTTATCTTAGAAATGGTTGATTTTGATGTAATTCTGGGTATGACTTGGCTTTCTCCGCAATTTGCGGTCTTGGATTGTAATGCTAAAACGGTGACATTAGCCAAGCCTGGGACAGATCCGTTAGTATGGGAGGGTGACTACACTTCCAATCTGGTGTGTATCATCTCCTTTCTTCGTGCTAAGAAAATGTTTAGTAAAGGGTGTTTAGCTTTCTTGGCACATCTCAAGGATGACACTACCCAAGTGCCTTCGATTGAGTCGGTTTTGGTGGTCCTTGAGTTTCTGGATGTGTTCCCTGCAGATCTTCCTGGTATGCCAGCAGATAGGGACATTGACTTCTGTATTGATCTTGAACCGGGTACTCGCCCCATTTCAATACCCCCTTATAGAATGGCTCCCGCAGAGTTAAGAGAGTTAAAAGCCCAACTTCAAGAGTTGTTGAGCAAATGCTTCATTAGACCAAGTGCATCTCCTTCGGGTGCTCCTGTTTTGTTTGTAAAGAAGAAGGATGGGAGTTTTAGGATGTGCATAGACTACCGGCAGTTGAACAAGGTAACCATAAAGAACAAGCATCCTCTTCCTCGCATTGATGACTTGTTCGATCAGTTACAAGGTGCTTGTGTCTTCTCTAAGATTGACTTGAGATCCGGTTACCATCAATTGAAAATACGGGTAACGGATGTGCCAAAAACTGCTTTTAGAACCAGGTATGGGCATTACGAATTTGTAGTGATGTCCTTTGGTCTTACGAATGCCCCTGTTGCGTTCATGAGTTTGATGAACGGGATTTTTAAGCCATATTTGGATCTCTTTGTGATCGTATTTATTGATGATATACTGATATACTCTAAAAGTAAGGAGGAACATGAGGAGCATTTGAGAATGGTATTGGAAATGTTGAGGGAGAAAAAGCTTTATGCCAAGTTCTCTAAGTGTGAGTTTTGGCTAGATGCAGTGTCCTTCTTGGGGCACGTGGTTTCTAAGGATGGAGTGATTGTGGATCCTTCTAAGATTGAGACAGTGAAGAATTGGGTAAGACCTACTAATGTGTCAGAAATAAGGAGCTTTGTTGGGTGAGCTAGCTACTACCGCCGATTTGTCAAGGGATTCTCTTCTATTGCTTCCCAATTGACGAACTTGACTAAGTAGAATGTTCCATTTGTATGGTCAGATAAGTGTGAGGAAAGCTTTTAGAAGCTCAAGACTCTGTTGACTACTGCACCAATTCTCACCTAGCCAGTGGAAGGTAAGAATTTCATTGTCTATTGTGATGCATCCTATTGGGGTTTGGGTGCAGTGCTAATGCAAGAGAAGAATGTGATTGCTTATGCTTCAAGACAATTAAAAGTGCATGAACGCAACTATCCAACTCATGATTTGGAATTGGCCGCGGTAGTGTTTACATTAAAGCAATGGAGACACTATCTATATGGGGTTAAGTGTGAGGTCTACACGGATCATCGTAGCCTTCAGTATGTCTTTACTCAGAAAGATTTGAACTTGAGATAGGGGAGATGGATGGAACTACTGAAGGACTACGACATCACTATTTTGTATCATCCGGGGAAGGCGAATGTTGTAGCGGATGCTTTAAGTAGAAAGGCGGGAAGCATGGGAAGTCTAGCTCACTTGCAAGCTTCTAGACGCCCATTGGCTAGAGAAGTTCAGATTCTGGCTAACGACCTTATGAGATTAGAAGTAAATGAGAAGGGAGGATTTTAGCTTGTGTGGAGGCAAGATCTTCCTTCCTTGACAAGATTAAGGGAAAGCAGTTTAATGATGAAAAATTGATCCGGATCCGAGATAAAGTGTTGCAAGGAGAGGCCAAAGAAGCGACAATCGATGAGGAAGGTGTTTTGAGGATTAAGGGAAGGGTATGTGTACCCCGCGTCGATGATTTGATCAACACTATTCTGACAGAGGATCATAGTTCAAGGTATTCGATACATCCGGGTGCAACAAGGATGTATCGTGACGTAAAGCAACACTATTGGTGGAGTAGAATGAAACGTGATATTGTTGAGTTTATTGCCAAATGTCCAAACTGTCAGCAAGTAAAGTATGAACACTAGAGGCCCGGAGGAACACTTCAGAGAATGCCCATTCCTGAATGGAAGTGGTAAAGGATTGCAATGGATTTCGTGGTTGGTCTTCCAAAGACATTGGGAAAGTTTGATTCTATTTGGGTAATTGTTGATAGGTTAACAAAGTCTGCTCACTTCATTCCGGTCAAGGTGACTTACAATGCAGAGAAGTTAGCCAAACTTTACATCTCGGAAGTGGTGCGATTGCATGGGGTTCCACTCTCCATTATATCAGATAGAGGTACGCAGTTTACTTCTAAGTTTTGGAAAACATTGCATGCGGAATTGGGTACTAGGTTGGACCTTAGTAATGCGTTCCATCCTCAGACCGATGGTCAGTCTGAGCGAACGATTCAAGTGTTGGAGGATATGCTTCGTGCATGTGTGATAGAATTTGGTGGTCATTGGGATAGCTTCTAACCCTTAGCGGAGTTCTCCTACAACAATAGCTATCACTCAAGCGTTGATATGGCCCCATTTGAGGCACTATATGGGAGAAGATGTAGGTCTCCCATTGGGTGGTTTGATGCATTTGAGGTTAGACCTTGGGGTACTGACCTTTTGAGGGATTCATTAGAGAAAGTGAAATCTATTCAAGAAAAGTTGTTAGCGGCGCAAAGTAGGCAAAAGGAATATGCAGATCGAAAGGTTAGATACTTGGAGTTCATGGAGGGTGAACAAGTCTTGTTGAAGGTTTCGCCAATGAAAGGTGTGATGCGGTTTGGTAAGCGAGGTAAACTTAGCCCAAGGTATATTGGTCCATTTGAAGTACTTAAGCGAGTAGGGGAGGTGGCTTATGAGTTAGCCTTGCCTCCAGGGCTGTCCGGAGTGCATCCGGTATTCCATGTGTCGATTTTGAAAAGATACCATGGGGATGGAGACTACATTATCCGTTGGGATTCAGTTTTGCTTGATGAGAATTTGTCTTATGAGGAGGAACCCGTTGCCATTCTAGATAGAGAAATTCGCAAGTTGAGATCAAGGGAGATTGCATCCATCAAAGTTCAATGGAAGAATCGACCCGTTGAAGAAGCCACTTGGGAGAAGGAGGAAGATATGCGAGAAAGATACCCATATCTGTTTACAGATTCAGGTACTCCTTTTCGCCCTTGTTTTCCTTCTTGTGATCGTTCGGGGAGGAACGATGGGTAAATTTGTATCTATTGTAACGACCTGTTTAGTCGTTTTGAGCAGCAGACTTCGATTCTGGAAAAACTGGCAAAGACAACGGGCCCCACGACGGACCGTCGTAGGTACGACGGACCGTCGCAGGGTCTCGTTTCAAAACACTTAGAAAATCTGAAATTGGGTACTGAAAATCGACTCTCTGAACTTCGTAACGGAATGGCAGGACGGACCGTCACAGGTGTGACGGACCGTCACAGACTCTTCAGAGAAATTGAGTCTCTGAAGCCTGTGACGGAGCAGCAGGACGAACCATCGCAGGCGCGACGGGCCATCACAGGCTTCGTAATCCAAGGCGGAGTCGGATTTCTTTATACGTTTTAAGGGACGTTTTTGACTATTCCTGCTTTAATTATAAAGTTAGAGGGTTAATGTTAATAAGTCTAATTACTTGGGGGTTAAAAGAGGTAACCTTAAGTTAATTAGTGGGTTATTATTGTCATCTTTTATTCTTAATTATATACTAATTAGGGTAAAAGAAAGAGGGTTTGAATAAAGAAAAATAGAAAGAACAAGAGAGAGAGGGAGAATCGAACGAGGAAGAGAGAAACAAAGCTTGGGAAATTGCTTGCTTGATCACGAATCTTCGGTGGAGGTAGGTTATGGTTATTTTTATGCTATTCGTAGTTAACTCTTAATAGCGAATGATATGTATTGGTAGTATTGTAAACCCTTCTATATGCTTAATTGTATGCTTGCATGAATGTGATTATGTATTTGTGATATAATAAGCATGATGAAGCTATTGAATCCTAAATCTTGAAAAGAAACACTAATCTACTTTGTTAATGATGATGCCTTGGTATAAAAGAAGGCTTGATGAACGAAAGTAGTGAGATTAGGGGATCGGGTGCCACGTTCTGGTACCAGGATAGTATATGAGGATCGGAGTGTCACGTTCCGACACCAGGATAGTATATGGATCGGGTGCCACGTTCCGGTACCAAGATAGAATATGAGGATCGGAGTGTCACGTTCCGACACCAGGATAGTATATGGATCGGGTGCCACATTCCGGTACCAGGATAGAATATGGATCGGGTGTCACATTCCGACACCAGGATAGAATGAGGATCAGAGTGTCACATTCCGACACCAGGATAGTATATGGATCGGGTGCCACGTTCCGGTACCAGGATAGAATATGGATCGGGTGTCACGTTCCGACACCAGGATAGAATGAGGATCGGAGTGTCACGTTCCGACACCAGGATAGTATATGAGGAGCGAAGTGTCACGTACCGACACGAGGGGAATAAAGATAATGAATCTTGAAAGATGATAATATATTCAAATCTAATGAACCTAATTCCCAAATGAGTATGATGAGGAGGCGTGAGTCCTCGTCGATGTGCTTGGTGTTGTAAATAAGGGATATGGTAACTGTAAATGCTACATGCTAAGGATATTAGTTGATTTTATGATATTGCTTAATATATACTATTTTCTATTTTGAGCTGGCCGATGATATCTACCCAGTACCCGTGTTTTGTACTGACCCCTACTTTATTTGTTTTCTTCTTTGTTATTTGTGGAGTGCAGCAAACGTGCCATCGTCTTCAACTCAACCGCAACTCTAGCCAGACTTCATTACTCCGGATTTCAGGGTGAGCTATAGCTTCTAGCTTGGACTTGATCTTCTTCTTAATGTCTTGATGCCTTGAACTTCCGGCATGGACTAGCTTTTATTTGTTTTAGCTTCTTAGAATACTCTTAGTTTAGTAATTTGATCAGAGATGTTCTTGTGATGATGACTTCCAGATTTTGGGGATAATAATATTTATTGATTTTATTAATGAGTTTAAGTCTTCCGCATTACTTTCTGTTGATATTATATTGAAATGTTAAGGTTTAGGATGGTTGGTTCGCTCACACAGGAGGGTAAGTGTGGGTGCCAGTCGCGGCCCGGATTTGGGTCGTGACGATAAATGAAAAACAAATATCACAATTAGAAATCATTATATTTACAATAGACAAAGTTAAAATAATTAATGAACAACTAGAACAATTATATAATGAAGATCCACTACAAGGATGGGAAAAACATAAAAGCAAGAAATAAAATTGATAAAATAAAAATAGAAAATCCTTTTGAAAAAATAATAACTGTAATAGACAATAATTACTGTAATAGACAATAATTACTATAGCTATAAAGAAATTGACATAAAAGAAGATTTAGAAATTGTAAAAGAAAGATTAAGCACTTCAAGCGTACCAAATACGTTAACAAGAGCTACCTCATCAAGAATGAGTACATCTAAAAGGAATTATGAAATCCCACAAAACTTATTAGATAAGGAAGAAATAACATCATATCATTATTACATAACAGGAATAATAGACCAAAGATAATATAAAATATTGATAAACACAGGACAAGAAGAAAATCATATAACAAGAGAATTAGTATTAGAAGAAGAAATTATGAAAACAGGACACATATGCCTTGGATTACCTAGTGAGATAGTAAACACAAATGAAGAAAAAACGGAAAAAAAATAATTATAGGAGGAATACCCTTAGTAATATCATTTAAAATATACCAAGGAAACCATAATATTACATTAGGAATAAAATGGTTTGAAAAAGTTAAACCATACAACATAGAAAATGAACAATTAACAATAACTTGTCAATATAAGAAAATAATTAAAAAAAGAACAAAATGATTAATGAAAATATTTATACTTGCAAAAATTATTGCAGAAAGATATCACAACAGATATTATACCCCTATGATAGATACAAGAGCAGAAGCAAATATATGTAAATATAATTGTTTACCAGAAGATAAATGGGAAAAATTAAAAACACCAATGGTAGTAACAGGATTTAATAATGAAGAAAGTATGATTAAAAATAAAGCAATATTACTATGGACAGGAAATATATCTAAACAGTTAATAGATAACAAAATAGAAACAACAAAAACACCGAGATGCATAGAAAGAACATTCATAGGAACAACAAAATTATGGATAGAAAATCTACCCCCAGAAAGTTTAGAAGTACTTAGGAATGATAAGAAAATGGATGGATCCCCATCAGCAACAAATATAGATATACTAGACAAATATGAATCAACAATAAGAAGTGAATTTGGAGGTATGACCACGGATATAAGAGAACAAATTAGAGAAAAATTAATAAATAGACAGCGTATGACAAAATTAGCTATATGTAAAATGTGTAATATAGAAGAATATACTTGTGCATTCGAAGAATATTATTACAAAGCTAAATACAATTTAGACAAAGCAAAAGAAATAAGAAAATAATATTTTACAAAATTACCAGAACCATTTAGTACAAAAATAATAAAGGATTGAAATAATGAAGGAATGGTAGATACTTTAGGAGCTAGAATAAAATTTCTATCTCAATGGTTTACACAATTATGTGAGAACCAAAAAGAAAAATTAAAAATGTAGAAAGTACTAAATAAAAATTTATCATGTTGTAAAAATAAAATGGCACCACAGTTTGGGTGTACAAATAAAAAAAAAAATCCAAAAGATATAAAAATTATAGAAAACATAAAACGAAGTATAAATATAAACAACAAAGACGAAGGTATTATGTAAAAAACTATAAAATAAAAAGACCATATAGACCTAAAAGGAAAATATTCCAATGTACATGTTATAATTGCGGAAAGATAGGACACATAGCTAGAGACTCTAAATTACCTAAAAATCCAAAAAGAAAACAAATTGCAGAAATAGTTATAGATGATGATGAATATATGCAGATAGAATACATAGACTATGAATTAAGTGAAAACGATAGTATATATGAAGTATCAGATATAGAAACTGACAATGAAGAAGAAAATACTAATATAGATAATAACGAAACAGATGAAGAAATACAATGTCTGAAGATGAAATAAAAATAATATCCACGGAAGATTATCAAAATGAAGAATTATCAGAACAAAAAATTATATTTGATAATACAATATTTGAACAAATTAAAGGAAAAGAATTAGATTTAAGTGTTGAACAAGTACTTGAAATACCTAACTTAAGAAATTGGTTTAAGAGACTAAAAGAAGAATATTATGTAGTTAGTCAGAAAGAACATATCATAGATTGCAAATATACAAGAGGAAAAGCATATATACCTATACTAAATAAACGAACAATAAACAAAGAAATACAAGATATAAAAGCTAAAACACCAATAAAATATGTACATTTAGGAGGAACATAAATATTAATAAAAGCTTGTTTCAGAGAAGGAACAGAAATAATGCAATATGGAACAGTAGATTAAATAAAAATTGGATACCAAAACCAATAAGTGAACAATATAATTTCTTAGATTTAGATTGTGACACATACATAAATAAAAACACCAATCTTCCATCATCTTCTCCTCTCTATAATATTTTCTCTTTCTTTACAAATCCGCTTCCACCCTCAATATTTTCTCTTTCTCTATAATATTTTCTCTTTTCAAGTGTAAAGTAGGTTTCGGCAATTTTTTGCCAAAGAGGTAAGATTGTTGTATAAATAGAGGGTTTCCCCTTCATAATAAAACCACCAATCTTCCATCATCTTCTCCTCTCTATAATATTTTCTCTTTCTTTACAAATCCGCTTCCACCCCAAAATACCAATTTTGGGGTGGAAGCGGATTTATAAAGAAAGAGAAATATTATATAGAGGAGAAGATGATGGAAGATTGGTGGTTTTATTTATGTCTGTGACACAATCTAAATCTAAGAAATTATATTGTTTACTTATTGGTTTTGGTATCCAATTTTTATTTAATCTACTGTTCCACATTGCATTATTTCTGTTCCTTCTCTGAAACAAGCTTTTATTAATATTTCTGTTCCTCCTAAATGTACATATTTTATTGGAGTTTTAGCGTTTATATCTTGTATTTCTTTGTTTATTGTTAGTTTATTTAGTATAGGTATATATGCTTTTCCTCTTGTATATTTGCAATCTTTGATATGTTCTTTCTGACTAACTACATAGTATTCTTCTTTTTGTCTCTTAAACCAATTTCTTAAGGTAGGTATTTCAAGTACTTTTTCAACACTTAAATCTAATTCTTTTTCTTTTATTTGTTCAAATATTGTATTATCAAATATAATTTTTTGTTCTGATAATTCTTCATTTTGATAATCTTCCTTCGATATTATTTTTATTTCATCTTAAGACATTATAGTTCTTCATCTGTTTCGTTATTATCTATATTAATATTTTCTTATTCATTGTTAGTTTCTATATCTGATACTTCATATATACTATCGCTTTCACTTAATTCATAGTCTATGTATTCTATCTGCATATATTCGTCATCATCTATAACTATTTCTGCAATTTGTTTTCTTTTTTGATTTTAGGTAATTTACAGTCTCTAGCTATGTGTCCTATCTTTCCGCAATTATAACATGTACATTGGGATATTTTTCTTTTAGGTCTATATGGTATTTTTATTTTATAGTTTTTTACATAATACCTTCGTCTTGGTTGTTTATATTTATACTTAGGTTTATTTTTTCTATAATTTTTATATCTTTTGAATTTTTGTTTTTTAGTTGTACACCCAAACTGTGGTGCCATTTTATTTTTACAACATGATAAATTTTTATTTAGTACTTTTTCCATTTTTAATTTTTCTTTTTGGTTCTCACATAATTGTGTAAACCATTGAGATAGAAATTTTATTCTAGCTTCTAAAGTATCTACCATTCCTTCATTATTCCAATCCTTTATTATTTTTGTACTAAATGGTTCTGGTAATTTTGTAAAATATTGTTTTCTTATTTCTTTTGCTTCGTCTAAATTGTATTTAGCTTTGTAATAATATTCTTTGAATGCACAAGTATATTCTTCTATATAACACATTTTACATATAGCTTATTTTGTCATAAGTTGTCTATTTATTATTTTTTCTCTAATTTGTTCTCTTATATCCGTGGTCATACCTCCAAATTCACTTCTTATTGCTCATTCATATTTGTCTAGTATATCTATATTTGTTGCTGATGGGAATCCATCCTTTTTCTTATCATTCCTAAGTACTTCTAAACTTTCTGGGGGTAGATTTTCTATCTATAATTTTGCTGTTCCTACGAATGTTCTTTCTATGTATCTCGGTGTTTTTGTTGTTTCTATTTTGTTATCTATTAACTGTTTAGATATATTTCCTGTCCATAGTAATATTGCTTTATTTATGTCTGTGACACAATCTAAATCAAAGAAATTATATTTTTCACTTATTGGTTTTGGTATCCAATTTTTATTTAATCTACTGTTCCATATTGCATTATTTCTATCTGACTGTTGATAACTTTCTGTATAAATAAGTTGGTGGTGTCCACCTCGGACTACTTCTAGGACTATTTCTGGGACTAACTCTTGGTTTATTTACCTGTTCTAAAATTTCTGTATATGTCTCACTTATGTCACTTATTTCTTATTTTTGGTCATTTTCATTTTCATCTATTTCATTTACTTCATTTATCTCAAGATCTTCATTTAATTTTTGTTCCATTTCGTTTATTTTATATGTTAATTCTTTTTCTTTTTCTATCTGTTTTTCTTTTTGTTTATTTTCATATAACAATTTTAATCTTGCTAATTCTTTTTCTAGTTCGTTTATTCTTATATTTTTTATTTCTTCTAAATGTTGTACTTCTTGTTTTGCTTCTACTTTTATTTTTTCTATTTCTCTTGATTCATCTATTTCTTCATTTTCTTTTGTTATTCTTATCATGGCTGTTAAACTATCTTCTAATCTTTCTGTTTCTTTTTCTAACATCAAGTATAAATTTATTTCCTATTTTTCTATATCTTCTTCCTAAATTTGAAAATATGATTTTTATTATCATTCCGTCTTGGTTTTCATATGTCTTTTCTTCTACTGCAAATTCTTCTTTGTTCATTATAATTTATGTATTATATTATGTTGTAATTCATATTCAAGACAATCTAATTCTAATTCTAACATAAATATAGCTTTTCTTTGTGCTAGTATTGATTTATTGCATACTCCTGCTAATATATTTTCTTCTAACCTTCTTTTTCTATGTTGCAATTGTTGTTCTTTTTCAGTTATTTTTTCCATTATTTTCTATTAATTGTTGTTTATATTTTTCTTTGTTCATACTGTTTTTTCAAATAACAAACATATTTGTATTCTGTTTTTGAAATTATATTTATCAAATGATTTTTTTTATCGTTTTTTGTTTTGACTAGTTGTAATAGTTCATATTCTATATACAAGGGTTTCAATTTTTTCCATGTCTTTCTTACTTTTTTATCTATCTTGGTTCTTTTTATTTTAATCTTTTTACTTTTGTTCATTATATTTTTCTGTATAAAATTTTAAAAAGTTTACTTAACTTGGTTGGGTTTTTAACTAATTTTTTCCTATATCTTATACTTCGTCTTTGCCATATTTCAAATTTTTCTAATTCAATCATTAATCTGTAAATATATCTAGATCGTCATATAAATCATACATATCATAGTAAAGTTCATCTTGTATACTTTGTATAGTTAATTCAGTCCAACCTTGGGTTGTTATTTCTATTATTTCATATGTTACCAATTTGTCATAAATTTCTCTTTTTATATCAGTACTCAGATTTTTTAGTATATAGAGTAGTAATATCTTATAATTATCATTATCATCTATTAAATAGGTACTCATTTTATTCATTTTTGCTAAAAAGTTTTTATTCCTTCCAAACTCGTAATGGATTATACTTTTTTATTATGAAATAATGATGATTTAATAATCATCTCGTCTAGCCACTACAACTTTCTTATTTGATTAGTTACCCTAACAGCGCCTCAACTTTTTTTACACCCCTAAACGGCCTTCTTGCCTACCGGTTTCAACTTTTAGGATGGCATAGTCTGGGCATACTTATTCAAAGAATAATTCTGTAGAAAACCTTCTACAGATGCTTATTATAACATTATTGAGTTATGATAAACAATTATAATCAACAAGAGATTTTCAGGAATAAATTTATTTAGCTTCTCATAAATTTAAGAGTGTATACCTGATTTTGTAGATTTGAAGCTCCAGATTTTTCCATAGTTGATAGCTTAATTAGTTAGCTAGCTTTCATACCAATTATAGTGGTGGAAGAGGATTTGTAAATAAAGAGAAAATATTATAGAGAGGAGAAGATGATGGAAGATTGGTGGTTTTATTTATGAGGGGGAAACCCTCTATTTATATACAACAATCTTACCTCTTTGGCCAAAAATGGCCGACACCTACTTTACACTTGGCCTTTTTACATTTGGCCGACGCTAAAAAGAAAAAACATAGTGGCCTATCTTTATTATTGGCCGACACACTTACTATTTAATTTACGACTTTTATAATTGGCTTTTTACAGCCGACACAACACGATAAGAATAAAAGATTATTACTTTGTACATATGGCTGATATTCAGTCGACTCAAAAAATAAAATACTTTACTTTATACTTTTTTTTGAATCAAAAACCCAAATCTACCACGACATTAGAAAAAACCCAAGACTACCTAACCCAAAAACTACAAGGATATAACAAGTTAATTTTACAACCAAAAACTAACCCAAACCTTGTTAAAACGTGTTATAACTATGGATTATTAAATACAGTCTATACATATACAGGTGAAGAAATAAGTGGAATCCCAGAGGTCCACAAAGCATTTTTAATATATAAAAAGATAACAAAAGGAAACTTATTTTTCATAAGATTCTACACAGCACCAGCGGAGATACTCTATGATGAAATAAAGCTAATGATCCAGATAGTCAAAATTGGGCTAACGCGGGAAATGATAATCCCAGATATAGTTTACAATAAATTTATTATGAGAACAGATAACACACAGGTAAAGTGGTGGATAACTAAAAAGATATATGATTCAGTTACAACAAAAGAAATAAGAAGATTAATATTAAATATATTGAATTTTACATTTACAATAGAGATTATTAAAACTGATGAAAATCTTATTGCAGACTACCTCTCAAGAAAGAGATACAATGAAAGATCTATTGGCACTAATGACAAACCTATGCCAGAAAATAGAAAAAATAGAGACAGATGTACAAAATCTGAAAGCTAATAGTCAGCAGCATGACATTAAAAATGCGGAGCTAAGTCGTTCGGCAGACGAAAAACAGCCAGAACTAAAAGGAGACGTTGGGAAACTCCTCAAAACCCATGACATTACTGATGTTGCAGGTACAAGCAAAGGATCTATGGAGAAATCTACACCAAAAAACATAAACCTAAATAGCGTATTTACCAAACTATTTACTCCAAAGGTACAGATAATAGATACTTTAGCACCACAAACATCTACGTATGAAGCTAGCCTGCATAAAGAGAAGAAAAATATAACCATATATCCCGAACATATATTGAAAACCTATACAAGATACAAAACTTTTTGAATCAAAAACCCAAATCTACCACGACATTAGAAAAAATCCAAGACTACCTAACCCAAAAACTACAAGGATATAACAAGTTAATTGCACAACCAAAAACTAACCCAAACCTAGTTAAAACTTGTTATAACTATGGATTATTAAATACAGTCTATACATATACAGTTGAAGAAATAAGTGGAATCCCAGAGGTCCACAAAGCATTTTTAATATATAAAAAGATAACAAAAGGAAACTTATTTTTCATAAGATTCTACACAGCACCAGCGGAGATACTCTATGATGAAATAAAGCCAATGATCCAGATAGTCAAAATTGGGCTAACGCGGGAAATGATAATCCCAGATATAGTTTACAATAAATTTATTGTGAGAACAAATAACACACAGGTAAAGTGGTGGATAACCAAAAAGATATATGATTCAGTTACAACAAAAGAAATAAGATGATTAATATTAAATATATTGAATTTTACATTTACAATTGAGATTATTAAAACTGATGAAAATCTTATTGCAGACTACCTCTCAAGAAAGAGATACAATGAAAGATCTATTGGCAATAATGACAAACCTATGCCAAAAAATAGAAAAAAAAAGAGACAGGTGTACAAAATATGAAAGTTAATAGTCAGCAGCATGACTCTAAAAATGCGGAGCTACGTTGTTCGGCAGACGAAAAACAGCCAGAACTAAAAGGAGACGTTGGGAAACTCCTTAAAACCCATGACATTACTGATGTTGCAGGTACAAGCAAAGGAGCTATGGAGAAACCTACACCAAAAAACATAAACCTAAATAGCGTTTTTACCAAACCATTTACTCCAAAGGTACAAATAATAGATACTTCAGCACCACAAACATCTACGTATGCAGCTAGCCTGCATAAAGAGAAGAAAACATATAACCATATATCCCGAATATATATTGAAAACCTATACAAGATACAAAACTTTTTGAATCAAAAACCCAAATCTACCACGACATTAGAAAAAACCCAAGACTACCTAACCCAAAAACTACAAGGATATAACAAGTTAATTGCACAACCAAAAACTAACCCAAACCTAGTTAAAAACTTGTTATAACTATGGATTATTAAATACAGTCTATACATATACAGGTGAAGAAATAAGTGGAATCCCAGAGGTCCACAAAGCATTTTTAATATATAAAAAGATAACAGAAGGAAACCTATTTTTCATAAGATTCTACACAGCACCAGCGGAGATACTCTATGATGAAATAAAGCCAATGATCCAGATAGTCAAAATTTACACTCTCATATGTGTGTACGTTTTGGTAACATTTACTTAGGCTCGTTTGAGATTGTTCTCATGTTTCACAATAGCCTCTTATCACGTTGTAACCACATTCATTAGCTTTAGCACATTTACTCTCTATAATTACTCACCCCTTTTACGTGAATCTTATTTTCATCATATGACAATACACTTGGCCATTTAGTGTGTTTCACACTCTTACTTAACCCTTTTAGGGTTACATCATTTTATCACATACATCTTAGGTTCACTTACTTTTAAATGTATGCTAGACTTATGAGTTTATATATACAAGCCATGAGGCTTCACTCACTGTTTGATTAAGTTATTAGTATATTCCTAAGATCATGTGATACAAGGCTTATCCATCTTATATGTATTCCAAGATCTCGATTCCGATCTATATTGGAAAAATTCTTTTGAACATTTGTTCATGTACAACTTATGTGACGATATAGAATTGGGCAAGGGATCAAATTTCGAATCCCTTGGATAACACTTGCATTTTTATTTTGTTTCCCTTTTTCCTAATCTTCACCCTCAGCTTGGGGAACTGAATTATGATCACCTCACTAACATTGTTTTTCTTTCCTTTTTCCTTTCCCTCACTTCACGTTAAACGTTTATGAATTAGGGGACTCGAGATCAAACCCTCACTCCTATCATCTAATTATTTTTATTAATTTCTCCTTGTCTATTCATTCGATTGAGAGTTCGTAGGATTGAATCCCACTCCTCCCATTTTTTCATTTATTTTTACCTTTCTTCTTATTCTCATGTTTAACCGAGAGGTGGTGGGGTCTAACCCTACTCCTCTAAATGATTTCTATTAATTTTCAAGTTTGACAATCGATTAAGGTACCCTATTTCGCTTCCCCTTAACCATATTTCCTTATGTACATTTTATTAATGATTTAAATATGGTTAGGTCTCAGGTTCAATCCATAGTGACCTCAAATATTTTACATTCATTTTACATTGCATATTGTACAACATTGCTTGGTCGAAACCAACCAACAAGGTGCTGGAAATTGGGTCACGTTTGAAAGCTCATTTTTATCAAGAATTATACGTAAATCATAGGGCATTTCTTGAATCATTTAGTATGTTTTTTTAGGTGTAGTTTCATATTTACGTTTTGCTAAGAGTTTTCCACTCAAATAAGCCACATTATACCTCATATGAACATCACGATTTATACAATTTTATGCACATTAAATACAACCATAAACTCAAACCGAAAGTATATGTCATGGCTTACACATTGCACACACATAATTTTTCACATAATTTTGGAAGACATATATTATCAATCATACAATTTCCAACGCAGTTTTATGAACATATTCATCACAAACATCACATTGCACACTAATATACTAGTATACATACCAACCTAAGATCATTGGGAGCTACTGTCAGGGAACATGTAATGGGGAACAACCCTTGTTTTTGGAGTAGATTAATCTGAGACTTAAGTGTCTCTTGGGAAAAGGACCAAGGAAAGAAACCCATACTTTGTTTTAGCTTTACAAAACCTTTAAAGTGCTGCCAAATCCACTAATAAACCAATGCCCAACTTTACCTGAAGAACAATTACCTTTTTGCTTTATGTCTACAATTATTTGTAGTTTGTATTTCTTTGTATATTCTTCAAGTGTGAAGAACTTTTGTTTTTTGTTTTGTTTTCGTTTTTGTAACCAGAAAGAAAGTGAAATGCTGAGAGAGTGTTTGAAGAGAGTGAGATAAACGTTAAAGAGAGAGATGTGAGCTAGTTTTCCCTTAGAACTAGGACTTTTAGGCAAGACTTAGTCAAATTATATTAAATAATAGTTAATAAACAATAGTAAAAAATAAAAATGATTTTCCTTTTTCTTCAATAAGCATTTAAATATTAGTTAAAAAAATTAATTCACCAAATTAAATAATTAATTAAATATTTAGGGTAATTACGATGCTACCCTTAGCCTAGAAAAAGACCATTTTACTCCTAAACATTCCAAACTTAAGATTACCCTTTTTTAAGTCCTGTTAAGGCTTAACTTGGTAGATCTTAATAATCGGGTGCCCTATATGGTTGGACCCAACTTTTTCTAGATCAACCTACTCACCAAGTTGGTTGGCTTTGTTGTTGTAAAGGTTAAGAGGTCTGCTTCTACGCACATCAATCCGTGTGAACCCGGTCTAATCGTAGGCATTCTAGACACATTAAGCATTACTTAGCATAGCCATTTTTTAGGGTGTTACATTGCCTTCCCTTAGAAACATTCTTTCGCGAATGACACTACACATCATTTTAAAATAAACAGGGTTAGTTCAAAAAATATTTTAACATAATTGAGACTTTGCTTTTAGTGAATTTCTATTTCACACTTACTCTGCATGATTCATATTACTCAAGCTTATCTGAAGCTTCTTATTTTAGATTGAGGAACTTCCTTCTCAATCTCACAAAACTTGATCCACATCACAACTCATGCAACACAAAAAAATCATGTCCGCGCTATACAAAAACAGCAACATCACACGCAAACATGATTCATTTTAACACATATAGTACAATTATCACACATACGATTTTACACATACAACACCAATTCGACCATTTCTCTAAAACATAGAGTTTCTTAAACAAAACCAGCCTTATGAGGATTATATCTAACCTCTTAGAAAAAATATTGTTATCCTTAAGATTTGAAATTAAATGGGTTTGTTGGATTGATCCACGCCCTGCCCATTTATACCATATCTCATTTGGCAACTGAAACCTCACTACGTGGTTTGATAGTCGATGGTAGCATAACACTTACAAAGAAAATTCATACCTAAGCTATTCAATGCTTTTTGTTGGTGAATATTTTATTCATATATTAGTAGGTTGGTCCACATCCTTGAAACATACTAGAAGTTTCACATTAATAGACTAAGGAACTCATTCCTAAACTAGTATCATCAAAGCATACAAAATAAATAAACACATAAGTCACATAATTCAGCAACCGACATGATAACTCCAACATATTAACTTCATACTAGTGCATAAAACCATACACATGAAAAACTAATTTAGGATATGTATTTGAGACATCACCAGAGGGGTCTTCCCCTTCACCCCTACACTTGAGTGCGAAGAATCACTGCCTCCTCGGAGCCTCTTCATTTCGACCATTCAGCTGAACTTTATCCTTCCCTTTTTCTCAACCTCTCATATACAGACAATCCTTCATCACGTGACCCGGTTTGCTACAACTGTAACAAGAATTAGGTCCCCTCACACACCCTCCTACATGATGTTTTCCACACTTCCTACAAGGTGGCCTCTCCTGAGGTTTATCTACTTCAATGTTTCTCTTAACTATTGACTCGGAATCCCTATAATAGAGACCCTTGAACGAACTTTACTCCCTTTGGTGGGAGAGTCCCTTCATAAACTTCGGTTTATCCCTGATTTCAGTACTCCTCTTCCTTGAAAATTTTTCTGAACTTGCCTTGACATGTTTCCTGCCCTAGTAAGCTTCCTCTTCTAACATTCAACCCCTTGTTGGACATGGACTAGAAGCCTGAAAAATCCCATGCTGGCATGCAACATAGCTACACTACACTTTTCCTCGATATTCTATATAATCTTAGATCCACTGTAAACGGGAGGATTCATCCTCATGAAGTCCCTTAACCTACTACCCATGGTGCTGGTTGGTGGGTTCTACCTAGGAACACCTTGTTTTACTGCCTGGGCTATCATACATTGAGCTTGTAAGGTGATGGATTCGGCCATCTGTACTTGGGTTTTCCGTACTTCTCCATCTGTCAATCAAGCTAGGTTAACATGCATCTCCATTTCAGTAGTGGGGCCTGGGGAACATTTTTTTCCACCAACAGCTGCTTCTCCTCTTTAATGACCAACGTTTCTCCTTGTGTTTATTTTCTATAAATAATAGAATTGATGTTAGATACGCTTATAACACCAAGGAATCATACATAAGGGAAAGAACGATAAGATCAAAAGAAGCGAAAATTTCCTATTCATCATGTAGTATCTATTTAAGGATAGTGGTGCACTTCACTACCGCGACGTAAAAACTACTCGATGTGGTTGATTTGAACTTATTATCCTCAAAATTTAACCTAGTGGTCTGATACAAACTTTGTCACGACCTGAATCTAGATCCCAGAGGAGATCGGCATTGTTGACCTCTCAGAGTTCGTATATAAGCCTACATACGTCATCGTTACTACATCTAGGTTAATTTTAGTAGAAATTTTGAACTTTTTGCTTACTTAGACTTCATTGTGAGAAACATTAAACTCGCATATCACTATCTACATAAACTCATAAGCATTGACTACAACAATCTAATACAAAGATACTCAACTGTATTAAATAGTCATATCATAAAATATAAAGTTTCAAGAATGGCACCAATAGAATGTCTAAAAATAATTAAGAGAGAAACGCTAGTAAAACATACTCCACTAGCTCAAGACTAAATCTAAGCTCAAATATAACAGGCGAGCGTCCTCGAAAGCATAAGGGCCTACCAAATCTGTATGAAAGATTCACGTCCAGATAAATTCAAAGTCGACTTATAATCTTTAACATACAGCTGTACCGACACCTAACTGTAGATAAATATATGGAATTAGTATACACTTGTACTAAGAATGGGTATATGCAAGCACACACCATGGATGCATGATTTAGAAAAGCTCTCACCTAATGATATCAATTATGTAAAGTCAAGTCAGTGGATTTGCCAAATCAGATTAGAAAAGTGATGCCATGAGAGTGACATGCATCATCAAACGTATCATATTGAACACATGTCACGACCCAAAACCGGCCGCGACTGGCACCCACACTTACCCTCCTATGTGAGCGAACCAACCAATCTAAACCTTAACATTTCAATGTAATATCAACATAAAGTAATGCGGAAGACTTAAACTCATTAATAAAATCAATAACTATTATTATCCCCAGAATCTGGAAGGCATCACTACAAGAACATCTATGATCAAATTACTAAACTAAGAGTATTCTAAGAAGCTAAAACAAATAAAAGCTAGTCCATGCCGGAACTTCAAGGCATCAAGACATGAGGAAGAAGATCCAGTCCAAGCTAGAAAAATTAGCTCACCCTGAAGATCCGATGTGACGAAGACTGGCTAGAATTGCGGTTGAGTTGAAGATGACGGTACGTTTCCTGCACTCCACAAATAAACAAGAAGTAAACATAAAAGTAGGGGTCAGTACAAAACACAGGTACTGAGTAGATATGATCGGCCAACTCAAAATAGAAAACAGTATATATTAAGCAATATCATAAAATCAACTAATATCCTTAGCATGCAGCATTTACAGTTACCATAACCCTTGGCTACAACACCAAGCACATCAATGAGGACTCACGCCTCCTCATCATACTCATTTGGGAATTAGGTTCATTAGATTTGAATATATTATCATCTTTCAAGATTCATTATCTTTATTCCCCTCGTGTCGGTACGTGACATTCCACTCCTCATATACTATCCTGGTGTCGAAACGTGACACCCGATCCATATTCTATCCTGGTAGCAGAACTTGGCACCCGATCCATATACTATCCTGGTGTCGGAACGTGACACTCCGATCCTCATATTCTATCCTAGTACCGGAACGTGGCACCCGATCCATATACTATCCTGGTGTCGGAACGTGACACTCCGATCCTCACATACTATCCTGGTACCGGAACGTGGCACCTGATCCCCTAATCTCACTACTTTCGTTCATCAAGCCTTCTTTTATACCAAGGCATCATCATTAACAAAGTAGATTAGGGTTTCTTTTCAAGATTTGGGATTCAATAGCTTCATCATGCTTATTTATTCATAATTACATAATCACATCATTCATGCAAGCATACAATTAAGCATATAGAAGGGTTTACAATACTACTAACACATATCATTCGCTATTAAGAGTTTACTACGAATAGCATGAAAACCATAACCTACCTCCACCGAAGATTCGTGACCAAGCAAGTAATTTCCAAAGCTTTGTTTCTCTCTTCCTCGTTTGATTCTCCCTCTCTCTCTTGTTCTTTCTATTTTCTTTATTCAAACCCTCTTTCTTTTACCCTAATTAGTATATAATTAAGAATAAAAGATGACAATAATAACCCACTAATTAACTTAAGGTTACCTCTTTTAACCCCCAAGTAATTAGACTTATTAACATTAACCCTCTAACTTTATAATTAAAGCAGGAATAGTCAAAAACGTCCCTTAAAATGTATAAAGAAATCCGACTCCGCCTTGGATTACGAAGTCTGTGATGGCCCATCGCGCCTGCGACGGTCCGTCTTGCTGCTCCGTCACAGGCTTCAGAGACTCAATTTCTCTGAAGAGTCTGTGACGGTCCGTCACACCTGTGACGGTCCGTCCTGCCATTCCGTTACGAAGTTCAGAGAGTCGATTTTCAGTACCCAATTTTAGATTTTATAAGTGTTTTGAAACGAGGCCCTACGACGGTCCGTCGTGCCTACGACGGTACATCGTGCCTACGACGGTCCGTCGTGGGGCCCATTGTCTTTGCCAGTTTTTCCAGAATCGAAGTATGCTGGTCAAAATGACTAAACAGGTCGTTACAATAGATACCAATTTACCCATCGTTCATCCCCGAACGATCACAAGAAGGAAAACAAGGGCGAAAAGGAGTACCTGAATCTGTAAACAGATGTGGTATCTTTCTCGCATATCTGCCTCCTTCTCCCAAGTGGCTTCTTCAACGGTTCGATTCTTCCATTGAACTTTGATGGATGCAATCTCCCTTGATCTAAACTTGCGAATTTCTCTTTCTAGAATGGCAACGGGTTCCTCCTCATAAGACAAATTCTCATCAAGCAAAACTGAATCCCAACGGATAATGTAGTTTCCATCCCCATGGTATCTTTTCAACATCGACACATGGAATACCGGATGCACTCCGGACAGCCCTGAAGGCAAGGCTAACTCATAAGTCACCTCCCCTACTCGCTTAAGTACTTCAAATGGACCAATATACCTTAGGCTAAGTTTACCTCGCTTACCAAACCGCATCACCCCTTTCATTGGCGAAACCTTCAACAAGACTTGTTCACCCTCCATGAACTCCAAGTCTCTAACCTTTCGATCTGCATATTCCTTTTGCATACTTTGCACCGCTAACAGCTTTTCTTGAATAGATTTCACTTTCTCTAATGAATCCCTCAAAAGGTCAGTACCTCAAGGTCTAACCTCAAATGTATCAAACCACCCAATGGGAGACCTACATTTTCTCCCATATAGTGCCTCAAATGGGGCCATATCAATGCTTGAGTTATAGCTATTGTTGTAGGAGAACTCCGCTAAGGGTAAGAAGCTATCCAAATGACCACCAAATTATATCACACATGCACGAAGCATATCCTCCAACACTTGAATCGTTCGCTCAGACTAACCATCGGTCTGAGGATGGAATGCAGTAATAAGGTCCAACCTAGTACCCAATTCCATATGCAATGTTTTCCAAAACTTAGAAGTAAACTGCGTACCTCTATCTGATATAATGGAGAGTGGAACCCGATGCAATCGAACCACTTCTGAGATGTAAAGTTTGGCTAACTTCTCTGCATTGTAAGTCACCTTGACCGGAATGAAGTGAGCAGACTTTGTTAACCTATCAATAATTACCCAAATAGAATCAAACTTTCCCAATGTCTTTGGAAGACCAACCACGAAATCCATTGCAATCCTTTCCCACTTCCATTCAGGAATGGGTATTCTCTGAAGTGTTCCTCCGGGCCTCTGGTGTTCATACTTTACTTGCTGACAGTTTGGACATTTGGCGATAAACTCAACAATATCACGTTTCATTCTACTCCACCAAAAGTGTTGCTTTAGGTCACGATACATCTTGGTTGCACCCGGATGTATCGAATACCTTGAACTATGAGCCTCTGTCAGAATAGTGTTGATCAAATCATCGACGCGGGGTACACATACCCTTCCCTTAATCCTCAAAACACCTTCCTCATCGATTGTCGCTTCTTTAGCCTCTCCTTGCAACACTTTATCTCGGATCCGGATCAATTTTTCATCATTAAACTGCTTTCCCTTAATCTTGTCAAGGAAGGAAGATCTTGCCTCCACATAAGCTAAAAATCCTCCCTTCTCATTTACTTCTAATCTCATAAGGTCGTTAGCCAGAATCTGAACTTCTCTAGCCAATGGGCGTCTAGAAGCTTGCAAGTGAGCTAGACTTCCCATGCTTCCTGCCTTTCTACTTAAAGCATCCGCTACAACATTCGCCTTTCCCGGATGATACAAAATAGTGATGTCGTAGTCCTTCAGTAGTTCAATCCATCTCCTCTGTCTCAAGTTCAAATCTTTCTAAGTAAAGACATATTGAAGGCTACGATGATCCGTGTAGACCTCACACTTAACCCCATATAGATAGTGTCTCCATTGCTTTAATGCAAACACTACCGCGGCCAATTCCAAATTATGAGTTGGATAGTTACGTTCATGCACTTTTAATTGTCTTGAAGCATAAGTAATCACATTCTTCTCTTACATTAGCACTGTACCCAAACCCGAATAGGATGCATCATAATAGACAATGAAATTCTTACCTTCCACTGGCAAGGTGAGAATTGGTGCAGTAGTCAACAGAGTCTTGAGCTTCTGAAAGCTTTCCTCACACTCATCTGACCATACAAATGGAACATTCTGCTTAGTCAAGTTCGTCAATTGGGAAGCAATATAAGAGAATCCCTTGACAAATCGGCGGTAGTAGCTAGCTAACCCAACAATGCTCCTTATTTCTGACACATTAGTAGGTTTTACCCAATTCTTCACTGTCTCAATCTTAGAAGGATCCACCATCACTCCATCCTTAGAAACCACGTGCCCCAAGAAGGACACTGTATCTAGCAGAAACTCACACTTAGAGAACTTGGCATAAAGCTTTTTCTCCCTCAACATTTCCAATACCATTCTCAAATGCTCCTCATGTTCCTCCTTACTTTTAGAGTATATCAGTATATCATCAATAAATACGATCATAAAGAGATCCAAATATGGTTTAAAAATCCCGTTCATCAAACTCATGAACGCAGCAGGGGCATTCGTAAGACCAAAAGACATCACTACAAATTCGTAATTGTAACGACCCGTTTAGTCGTTTTGAGCAGCAGATTTTATTTCTGGAAAAACAGGCTGAGGCGACGGACCCCACGACGGACCGTCATGGGCACGACGGACCGTCTCAGGGTCTCGTTTCAAAACACTTAGAAAATCTAAAATTGGGTACTGAAAATCGACTCTTTGAACTTCGTGACGGAATGGCAAGACGGACCCTCACAGGTGTGACGGACCGTCACAGACTCTTCAGAGAAATTGAGTCTCTGAACTCTGTGACGGGCAGCAGGACGGACCGTCGCAAGCGCGATGGGCCGTCACAGACTGCGAAATCCCAGTCTGGGTCGGATTTCTTTACACGTTTTAAGGGACGTTTTGGACTATTCCTACTTTAATTATAAAGTTAGAGGGTTAATGTTAATAAGTCTAATTACTTGGGGGTTAAAAGAGGTAACCTTAAGTTAATTAGTGTGTTATTATTGTCATCTTTTATTCTTAATTATATACTAATTAGGGTAAAAGAAAGAGGGTTTGAATTAAGAAAATAGAAAGAACAAGAGAGAGAGGGAGAATCGAACGAGGAAGAAAGAAGAACAAAGCTTTGGGAAATTGCTTGCTTGATCACTAGTCTTCAGTGGAGGTAGGTTATGGTTTTTCATGCTATTCGTGTAAACTCTTAATAGCGAATGATATGTATTGATAGTATTGTAAACCCTGCTATGTGCTTAATTTTATAGTTGCATGAACGTGATTATATAATTGTGATTATATTAAGCATGATGAAGCTATTGAATCCCAAATCTTGATAAAAACCTAATATCTTTTTAATGATGATGCCTTGGAAAGGGATAAGGCTTGATTAACTAAAGTAATGAGATTGATGATTCCTTGGTAAGGGAGAAGGCTTGATGAATTGATAGAATGAGATTAGGGGATCGGGTGTCACGAACCGACACGTAGAATTAGGGGATCGGGTGTCACGAATGGACACATAGAATTAGGGGATCGGGTGTCACGAACCGACACGTAGATTTAGGGGATCGGGTGTCACGAACCGACACGTAGATTTAGGGGATCGGGTGTCACGAACCGACACGTAGATTTAGGGGATCGGGTGTCACGAACCGACACGTAGATTTAGGGGATCGGAGTGTCACGTTCCGACGCATAGTAGTAGGGGATCGGAGTGTCACGTACCGACACAAGGGGATTAATGAATACGAGGGAGTGGAGTGTCACGTACCGACACAAGAGAAATAAAGATAATGAATCTTGAAAGATGTTAATATACTCAATCTAATGAACATAATTCCCAAATGAGTATGGTATTGAGGCTTGAGTCCTCATGTGTGAACTTGGCGGTAATTGTTAATGATATAGTACTTGCTGTTGTTACATGTTGAGTATCATAGTTGATTTATGATATTACTTGGTATATATTGATTTCTATTTTGAGTTGGCCGATAATATCTACTCAGTACCCGTGTTTTGTACTGACCCCTACTTTTATGTTTTCTTTTTTGTTATTTTTGGAGTGTAGCAAACGTGCCGTCGTCTTCGACTCAACAGTAATTCAAGCCAGTCTTAATACATCGGAAATTCAGGGTGAGCTAATGCTTCTAGCTTGGACTGGATCTTCTTCTTCAAGTCTTGATGCCTTCAACTTCCGGCATGGACTAGCTTCTTATATATTTTTAGCTTCTTAGACATTTTTAGTTAGTAATTTGATCATAGATGTTCTTGTGATGATGACTTCCAGATTTTGGGGAATAACAGTTATTGATTTAGTTTTTATAAATGAGTTTAAGTCTTCCGCATTATTGTCTGTTGATATTATATTGAAATGTTAAGGTTTAGATTGGTTGGTTCGCTCACATAGGAGTGTAAGTGTGGGTGCCAGTCGCGATCCGATTTGGGTCGTGACAAACTTGGTATCAGAGCATTAGGTTCGTTGGTCTCATCACACAAGAACGAGTCTAGTAGAGTCTTAAGGAACGGTAGGGGGACGCCTTTACTATTCTTTGAGAATCTATAAGACTTTAGGAAAATTCCATTCTTTCATTCTTTCTTTCGTGCTATTACTTGGATCCAATTGGTATCTAGGTGATACAAATTGGTATCTGACCATCTTCACTCTATTTCGCAGATGGTTAGAACTAGAGCAACGACTGCGCCAACATCAACATCGGCAAGACAAGAAGCGTCTGAGCCAGCCACTAGGGCTGTAGCTCGAGAAAGAGTAACGGCAAGAGGTCGTGGTAGAGGTCGTGGGAGGACGTCCTCTAGAGGAAGAGGACGAGCACCTAGCCCATCTAATACTAGGGCATTGACTCCTCCACCGACTGAAGAGGTATTGAGAGAGGGTGAGAAAGGGGAATTTGAACAAGTACAGAATGAGGGATTGCCTCCCCAACCTACCCCAGACATGATCAATCAGGTTCTTGCTTATCTTAGTGGGTTATCTGATCAAGGTCAAGCACCTCCAGTGTTTTCTGCACCAGCACCTCAGGGTCCGGAGGTACAACGTGCGGCTACTGCGGCTCCTCGTATGGATGCCTCATTGGACATAGGCACGTTTCCACGTCTGACTACTGGGCCTATAATGACAAATGATCAGCATGAACTTTTCAGTATGTTCTTGAAATTGAAACCTCCAGTCTTCTAGGGTGCTGAGTCTGAGGATACTTACGATTTTCTGGTTGACTGTCATGAGCTACTACACAAGATGGGTATAGTAGAACGGTTTGGTGTTGAGTTCGTGAGTTATCAGTTTCAAGGGAACGCCAAAATGTGGTGGCGGTCACATGTTGAGTGTCAACCAACAGAGGCACCACCTATGACTTGGGCCTCATTCTCTAGCTTGTTTACGGAGAATTATATCCCCCGGACTTTGAGGGATAGGAAAAGGGATGAGTTCTTGAGCCTAGAGCAAGGTAGGATGTCGGTCAATGCATATGAGGCTAAGTTTCGTGCACTATCCAGATATGCCACCCAACTTTGTTTCAGTCCACAAGAGCGGATTCGTCGTTTTGTGAAGGGGTTGAGGTCAGAGTTGCAGATTTCAGCCATACAGGTAGCGGCTACGGCAAAATCCTTCCAGGAAGTGGTAGATTTCGTGGTAGAGGTGGAAGGAGTGAAGCCAGATAAATTCACCATGGCATCGACATCAAAGAGGTTTCGAAAAGGAGGTGAGTTTAATGGTTGTCACTCTAGAGGACAGGGTTCCGGAAGTTACTCAGTTCGACCCATTCAGTCTTCACTACAGACTGTAATTGGGGGTCCACCTCAGACCGGTCAACACTTCTCTGAGAGACCAATGCTTGAATCCAAAGAGTGTTATGGATGTGGAGAGACCGGACATATTAGGAGGAATTGTCCAAAACAGAGTTATAGACCCCCAATGGCTAGAGGTAGAGGTGGTCATGGCAGAGGCCGTTATTCTGGAGGACGTGGTGGTCGAGGTAATGGTGGTCACCAAAACGGCCGGGGTGATGGGCAAACTGGAGCCACTACATCACAACATGGTAGGGGCAACAGACAGACAAACGATAAGGCCCATTGCTACGCTTTTCCTGGGAGATTTGAAGCGGAGACATCAGATGCTGTCATCACAGGTAATCTTTTGATTTGTGATTGCATGGCTTCTGTATTGTTTGATCCTGGATCCACATTTTCTTATGTATCTTCCTCATTTGCTAATGGTCTAAATTTACATTGTGAATTACTTGACATGCCTATTCGTGTTTCTACTCCGGTGGGTGAGTCTGTGGTAGTTGAAAAGGTATATAGGTCTTGTTTGGTGAACTTTGTGGGGAGCAACACTTATGTAGATTTGGTTATCTTAGAAATGGTTGATTTTGATGTAATTCTGGGTATGACTTGGCTTTCTCCGCAATTTGCGATCTTGGATTGTAATGCTAAAACGGTGACGTTAGCCAAGCCTGGGACAGATCCGTTAGTGTGGGAGGGTGACTACACTTCCAATCCGGTGCGTATCATCTCCTTTCTTCGTGCTAAGAAAATGGTTAGTAAAGGGTGTTTAGCTTTCTTGGCACATCTCAAGGATGACACAACCCAAGTGCCTTCGATTGAGTTTGTTTCGGTGGTACGTGAGTTTCTGGATGTGTTCCCTGCAGATCTTCCAGGTATGCCACCAGATAGGGACATTGACTTCTGTATTGATCTTGAACTGGGTACTCGCCCCATTTCTATACCCCCTTATAGAATGGCTCCTGCGGAGTTAAGAGAGTTAAAAGCCCAACTTCAAGAGTTGTTGAGCAAAGGCTTCATTAGACCAAGTGCATCTCCTTGGGGTGCTCCGGTTTTGTTTGTAAAGAAGAAGGATGGGAGTTTTCGGATGTGCATAGACTACCGACAATTGAACAAGGTAACTATTAAGAAGAAGTATCCTCTTCCCCGCATTGATGACTTGTTCGATCAGTTACAAAGTGCTTGTGTCTTCTCTAAGATTGACTTGAGATCCGATTATCATCAATTGAAAATACGGACAACGGATGTGCCAAAGACTGTTTTTCGAACGAGGTATGGACATTACGAATTTGTAGTGATGTCTTTTGGTCTTACGAATGCCCCTGCTGCGTTCATGAATTTGATGAACGGGATTTTTAAGCCATATCTGGATCTATTTGTGATCATATTTATTGATGATATATTTGTATACTCAAATAGTAAGAAGGAACATGAAGAGCATTTGAGAATGGTATTGGAAATGTTGAGGGAGAAAAAGCTTAATGCCAAGTTCTCTAAGTGTGAGTTTTGGCTAGATGCAGTGTCCTTCTTGGGGCACTTGGTTTCTAAGGATGGAGTGATGGTGGATCCTTCTAAGATTGAGACAGTGAAGAATTGGGGAAGACCTACTAATGTGTCAGAAATAAGGAGCTTTGTTGGGTTAGCTAGCTACTACCGCCGATTTTTCAAGGGATTCTCTACTATTGCTTCCAAACTGACGAACTTGACTAAGAAAAATGTTCCATTTGTATGGTCAGACGAGTGTGAGGAAAGGTTTCAGAAGCTCAAGACTCTGTTGACTACTGCACCAATTCTCACCTTGCCAGTGGAAGGTAAGAATTTCATTGTCTAATGTGATGCATCCTATTCGGGTTTGGGTGCAGTGCTAATGCAAGAGAAGAATGTGATTGCTTATGCTTCAAGACAATTAAAATTGCATGAACGTAACTACCCAACTCATGATTTGGAATTGGCCGCGGTAGTGTTTGCACTAAAGCAATGGAGACACTATTTATATGGGGTTAAGTGTGAGGTCTACACGGATCATCGTAGCCTTCAGTATGTCTTTACTCAGAAAGATCTGAATTTGAGACAAAGGAGATGGATGGAACTACTGAAGAACTACGACATCACTATTTTGTATCATCCGGGGAAGGCGAATGTTGTAGCGGATGCTTTAAGTAGAAAGGCGGGAAGCATGGGAAGTCTAGCTCACTTGCAAGCTTCTAGACGCCCATTGGCTAGAGAAGTTCAGATTCTGGCCAACAACCTTATGAGATTAGTAGTAAATGAGAAGGGAGGATTTTTAGCTTGTGTGGAGGCAAGATCTTCCTTCCTTGACAAGATTAAGGGAAAGCAGTTCAATGATGAAAAATTTATTCGGATCCGAGATAAAGTGTTGCAAGGAGAGGCTAAAGAAGCGACAATCGATGAGGAAGGTGTTTTGAGGATTAAGGGAAGGGTATGTGTACCCCGCGTCGATGATTTGATCAACACTATTCTGACAGAGGCTCATAGTTCAAGGTATTCGATACATCCGGGTGCAACCAAGATGTATCGTGACCTAAAGCAACACTTTTGGTGGAGTAGAATGAAACGTGATATTGTTGAGTTTATCGCCAAATGTCCAAACTGTCAGCAAGTAAAGAACGAACACCAGAGGCCCGGAGGAACACTTCAGAGAATGCCCATTCCTGAATGGAAGTGGGAAAGGATTGCAATGGATTTCGTGGTTGGTCTTCCAAAGACATTGGGAAAGTTTGATTCTATTTGGGTAATTGTTGATAGGTTAACAAAGTCTGCTCACTTCATTCCGGTCAAGGTGACTTACAATGCAGAGAAGTTAGCCAAACTTTACATCTCGGAAGTGGTGCGATTGCATGGGGTTCCACTCTCCATTATATCAGATAGAGGTACGCAGTTTAATTCTAAGTTTTGGAAAACATTGCATGCGGAATTGGGTACTAGGTTGGATCTTGGTACTGCGTTCCATCCTCAGACCGATGGTCAGTCTGAGCGAACGATTCAAGTGTTGGAGGATATGCTTCGTGCATGTGTGATAGAGTTTGGTGGCCATTGGGATAGCTTTTTACCCTTAGCGGAGTTTTCATACAATAATAGCTATCACTCAAGCATTGATATGGCCCCATTTGAGGCACTATATCGGAGAAGATGTAGGTCTCCCATTGGGTGGTTTGATGAATTTGAGGTTAGACCTTAGGGTACTGACCTTTTGAGGGATTCATTAAAGAAAGTGAAATCTATTCAAGAAAAGGTGTTAGCGGCGCAAAGTAGGCAAAAGGAATATGCAGATCGAAAGGTTAGAGACTTGGAGTTCATGGAGGGTGAACAAGTCTTACTGAAGGTTTCGCCCATGAAAGGGGTGATGCGGTTTGGTAAGCGAGGTAAACTTAGCCCAAGGTATATTGGTCCATTTGAAGTACCCTAGCGAATAGGGGAGGTGGCTTATGAGTTAGCCTTGCCTCCAGGGCTGTCCGGAGTACATCCGGTATTCCATGTGTCTATGTTGAAAAGATACCATGGGGATGGAAACTACATTATTCGTTGGGATTCAGTCTTGCTTGATGAAAATTTGACTTATGAGGAGGAGCCTGTTGCCATTCTAGATAGAGAAATTCGCAAGTTGAGATCAAGGGAGATTGCATCCATCAAAGTTCAATGGAAGAATCGACCCGTTGAAGCAGCCACTTGGGAGAAGGAGGCAGATATGCGAGAAAGATACCCACATCTATTTACAGATTCAGGTACTCCTTTTCGCCCTTGTTTTCCTTCTTGTGATCGTTCGGGGACGAACGATGGGTAAATTGGTATCTAATGTAACGACCCGTTTAGTCGTTTTGAGCAGCAGATTTTATTTCTGGAAAAACAGGCTGAGGCGACGGACCCCACGACGGACCGTCATGGGCATGACGGACCGTCATGGGCACGAAGGACCGTCATGGGCACGACAGACCGTCGCAGGGTCTCGTTTCAAAACACTTAGAAAAACTGAAATTGGGTACAGAAAATCGACTCTCTGAACTTCGTGATAGAATGGCAGGACGGACTGTCACAGGTGTGACGGACCGTCACAGACTCTTCAGAGAAATTGTGTCTCTGAACTCTGTGACGGGCAGCAGGACGGACCGTCGCAGGCGCGACGGGCCGTCACAGACTGCAAAATCCCACTCTGGGTCGGATTTCTTTACACGTTTTATGGGACGTTTTGGACTATTCCTACTTTAATTATAAAGTTAGAGGGTTAATGTTAATAAGTCTAATTACTTGGGGGTTAAAAGAGGTAACCTTAAGTTAATTAGTGGGTTATTATTGTCATCTTTTATTCTTAATTATATACTAATTAGGGTAAAAGAAAGAGGGTTTGAATAAAGAAAATAGAAAGAACAAGAGAGAGAGGGAGAATCGAACGAGGAAGAAAGAAGAACAAAGCTTTGGGAAATTGCTTGCTTGATCACTAGTCTTCGGTGGAGGTAGGTTATGGTTTTTCATGCTATTCGTAGTAAACTCTTAATAGCGAATGATATGTATTGATAGTATTGTAAACCCTGCTATGTGCTTAATTGTATGGTTGCATGAACGTGATTATATATTTGTGATTATATTAAGCATGATGAAGCTATTGAATCCCAAATCTTGATAAAAACCTAATCTCTTTTTAATGATGATGCCTTGGTACGGGATAAGGATTGATGAACTAAAGTAATGAGATTGATGATGCCTTGGTAAGAGAGAAGGCTTGATGAATTGATAGAATGAGATTAGGGGATCGGGTGTCATGAACCGACACATAGAATTAGGGGATCCGGTGTCACGGACCGACACGTAGAATTAGGGGATCGGGTGTCACGAACCGACACGTAGATTTAGGGGATCGGGTGTCCCAAACCGACACGTAGATTTAGGGGATCGAGTGACACGAACCGACACGTAGATTTAGGGGATCGGGTGTCACGAACCGACACATAGATTTAGGGGATCGGGTGTCACGAACCGACACGTAGATTTAGGGGATCAGAGTGTCACGTTCCGACACATAGTAGTAGGGGATCGGAGTGTCACGTACCGACACAAGAGGATTAATGAATACGAGGGAGCGGAGTGTCACGTACCGACAGAAGAGAAATAAAGATAATGAATCTTGAAAGATGTTAATATACTTAATCTAATGAATATAATTCCCAAATGAGTATGGTATTGAGGCTTGAGTCCTCATGTGTGAACTTGACGGTAATTGTTAATGATATAGTACTTGCTGTTGTTACATGTTGAGTATCATAGTTGATTTATGATATTACTTGGTATATATTGATTTCTATTTTGAGTTGGCCGATGATATCTACTCAGTACCCGTGTTTTGTACTGACCCCTACTTTTATGTTTTCTTCTTTGTTATTTGTGGAGTGTAGCAAATGTGCCGTCGTCTTTGACTCAATAGTAATTCAAACCAGTCTTACTACATCGGAAATTCAGGGTGAGCTAATGCTTCTAGCTTGGACTGGATCTTCTTCTTCAAGTCTTGATGCCTTGAACTTCCGGCATGGACTAGCTTCTTATGTATTTTTAGCATCTTAGACATTTTTAGTTAGTAATTTGATCATAGATGTTCTTGTGATGATGACTTCCAGATTTTGGGCAATAACAGTTATTGATTTGGTTTTTATAACTGAGTTTAAGTCTTCCGCATTATTTTCTGTTGATATTATATTGAAATGTTAAGGTTTAGATTGGTTGGTTCGCTCACATAGGAGGGTAAGTGTGGGTCCCAGTCACAATCTGATTTGGGTCGTGACAGTAATGCCCATACCTGGTTCTAAAAGCAGTTTTTGGCACATCCGTTGCCCGTATTTTCAATTGATGGTAACCGGATCTCAAGTCAATCTTAGAGAAGACACAAGCACCTTGTAACTGATCGAACAAGTCATCAATGCGAGGAAGAGGATACTTGTTCTTTATGGTTACCTTGTTCAACTGCCGGTAGTCTATGCACATCCGAAAACTCCCATCCTTCTTCTTTACAAACAAAACCGGAGCACCCCAAGGAGATGCACTTGGTCTAATGAAGCCTTTGCTCAACAACTCTTGAAGTTGGGCTTTTAACTCTCTTAACTCCGCGGGAGACATTCTATAAGGGGGTATAGAAATGGGACGAGTACCCGGTTCAAGATCAATAAAGAAGTCAATGTCCCTATCTGGTGGCATACCAGGAAGATCTGCAGGGAACACATCCAGAAACTCACGGACCACCGAAACCGACTCAATCGAAGGCACTTGGGTAGTGTCATCCTTGAGATGTGCCAAGAAATCTAAACATCCTTTACTAACCATTTTCTTAGCACGAAGAAAGGAGATGATACGCACCGGATTGCAAGTGTAGTCACCCTCCCACACTAACGGATCTGTCCCAGGCTTGGCAAACGTCACCGTTTTAGCATTACAATCCAAGATCGCAAATTGCGGAAAAAGCCAAGTCATACCCAGAATTACATCAAAATCAACCATTTCTAAGATAACTAAATCTACATAAGTGTTGCTCCCCACAAAGTTCACCAAACAAGACCTATATACCTTTTCAACTACCACAGACTCACCCACCGGAGTAGAAACACGAATAGGCATGTCAAGTAATTCACAACGTAAATTTAGACCATTAGCAAATGAGGAAGATACATAAGAAAATGTGGATCCAGGATCAAACAATACAGAAGCCATGCAATAACAAATCAAATGATTACCTGTGATGACAGCATCTGATATCTCCGCTTCAGATCTTTCAAGAAAAGCGTAGCAATGGGCCCCATTACTTGTCTGTCCGTTGCCCCTACCATGTTGTGATGTAGTGGCTCCAGTTTACCCATCACCCCGGCCGTTTTGGTGACCACCATTACCTCGACCACCGCGTCCTCCAGAATGACGGCCTCTTCCATAACCACCTCTACCTCTAGCTATTGGGGGTCGGTAACTCTGTTTTGGACAATATCTCTTAATATGTCCAATCTCCCCACATCCATAGCACTCTCTGGGTTTATGCATAGGTCTCTCAGGGAAGTGTTGACCAGTCTGAGGTGGACCCCCAACTACAGTCTGTAGTGAAGACTGAATCGGTCGGATTGAGTAACCTCCGGAAACTTGTCCTCTAGGGTAAGAACCATTAAACTCACCTCCCTTTCGAAACCTTTTTGATGTCGATGTCGAGGTGAAGTCATCGGGCTCCACTACTTCCACCTCTATCACGAAGTCTACCACTTCTTGGAAGGATTTTGCCGTAGCCGCTACCTGTAAGGCCGAAATCCGCAACTCTGACCTCAACCCCTTCACAAACCGGCGAATCCGCTCTTGTGGAATGAAACAAAGTTGAGTGGCATACCTGGATAGTGCGCGAAAACTAGCCTCATATGCATTAACCGACATCCTACCTTGCTCTAGGCTCAAGGACTCATCCCTTTTCCTATCGCTCAAAGTCCGGGGGATATACTTCTCCATAAACAAGCTAGAGAATGAGGCCCAAGTCATAGGTGGTGCCTCTGTTGGTTGACACTCAACATGTGACCGCCACCACATTTTGGCGTTCCCTTGAAACTGATAACTCACGAACTCAACACCAAACCGTTCAACTATACCCATCTTGTGTAGTAGCTCATGACAGTCAACCAGAAAATCGTAAGCATCCTCAGATTCAGTACACTTGAAGACTGGAGGTTTAAATTTCAAGAACTTACTGAAAAGTTCATGCTGATCATTTGTCATTATAGGCCCAGTAGTCAGACGTGGAAACGTGCCTATGTCCAATGAGGCATCCATACGAGGAGCCATAGTAGCCACATGTTGTACCTCCAGAACCTGAGGTGCTGGTGCAGAAAACACTGGAGGTGTCTGGCCCTGATCAGATAACCCACTAAGATAAGCGAGAACCTGATTGATCATATCTGGGGTAGATTGGGGTGGCAATTCATCATTTTGCACTAGTTCATTCTCCCCTTCCTCACCCTCTCTTACTACTTCCTCAGTCTGTGGAGGAGTCACCGCCCTAGCATCAGATGGGCTAGGTACTCATCCTCTCCCTCTAGAGGACGTCCTCCCACGACCTCTACCACGGCCTCTTGCCGTTGCTCTTCCTCGAGCCACAGCCCCAGTGGCTGGCTCAGACGTTTCTTGTCTTGCCGGTGTTGGTGTTGGCACAGTCGTTTCTCTAGTTCTAACCATCTGCGAAATAGAGTGAAGATGGTCAGATACCAATTTGTATCACCTAGATACCAATTGGATTCAAGTAGTAGCACGAAAGAAAGAAAGAAAGAATGGAATTTTCCTAAAGTCTTATAGACCCTCAAAGAAAAGTAAAGGCGTCCCCCTACCGTTCCTTAAGACTTTACTAGACTCGTTCTTGTGTGATGAGACCAATGAACCTAATGCTCTGATACCAAGTTTGTCAAGACCCAAAACCGGCCGCGACTGGCACCCACACTTACCCTCCTATGTGAGCGAACCAACCAATCGAAACCTTAACATTTCAATGTAATATCAACATAAAGTAATGCAGAAGACTTAAACTCATTAATAAAATCAATAACTATTATTATCCCCAGAATCTGGAAGTCATCACCACAAGAACATCTATGATCAAATTACTAAACTAAGGGTATTCTAAGAAGCTAAAACAAATAAAAGCTAGTCCACGCCGGAACTTCAAGGAATCAAGACATGAGGAAGAAGATCCAGTCCAAGCTAGAAACATTAGCTCACCCTGAAGATCCGATGTGACGAAGACTGGCTAGAATTGCGGTTGAGTTGAAGATGACGGTACGTTTGCTGCACTCCACAAATAAACAAGAAGAAAAGATAAAAGTAGGGGTCAGTACAAAACACGGGTACTGAGTAGATATCATCGGCCAACTCAAAATAGAAAACAGTATATATTACGCAATATCATAAAATCAACTAATATCCTTAGCATGCAGCATTTACAGTTACCATAACCCTTGGTTACAACACCAAGCACATCAATGAGGACTCATGCCTCCTCATCATACTCATTTGGGAATTAGGTTCATTAGATTTGAATATATTATCATCTTTCAAGATTCATTATCTTTATTCCCCTCGTGTCGGTACATGACACTCCGCTCCTCATATACTATCCTGGTGTCGAAACGTGACACCCGATCCATATTCTATCCTGGTACCGAAACGTGGCACCCGATCAATATACTATCCTGGTGTCGGAACGTGACACTCCGATCCTCATATTCTATCCTGGTACCGGAACGTGGCACCCGATCCATATACTATCCTGGTGTCGGAACGTGACACTCCGATCCTCATATACTATCCTGGTACCGGAACGTGGCACCCGATCCCCTAATCTCACTACTTTCGTTCATCAATCCTTCTTTTATACCAAGGCATCATCATTAACAAAGTAGATTAGGGTTTCTTTTCAAGATTTGGGATTCAATAGCTTTATCATGCTTATTTATTCATAATTACATAATCACATCATTCATGCAAGCATACATTTAAGCATATAGAAGGGTTTACAATACTACTAATACATATCTTTCGCTATTAAGAGTTTACTACGAATAGCATGAAAACCATAACCTACCTCCACCGAAGATTCATGACCAAGCAAGCAATTTCCCAAGCTTTGTTTCTCTCTTCCTCGTTCGATTCTCCCTCTTTCTTGTTCTTTCAATTTTCTTTATTCAAACCCTCTTTCTTTTACCCTAATTAGTATATAATTAAGAATAAAAGATGACAATAATAACCCACTAATTAACTTAAGGTTACCTCTTTTAACCCCCAAGTAATTAGACTTATTAACATTAACCCTCTAACTTTATAATTAAAGCAGGAATAGTCAAAAACGTCCCTTAAAACGTATAAAGAAATCCGACTCCGCCTTGGATTACGAAGCCTGTGACGGCCTGTCGCGCCTGTGACGGCCCGTCGCGCCTGCGACGGTCCGTCCTGCTGCTCTGTCACAGGCTTCAGAGACTCAATTTCTCTGAAGAGTCTGTGACGGTCCGTCACACCTGTGACGGTCCGTCCTGCCATTCCGTTACGAAGTTCAGAGAGTCGATTTTCAGTACCCAATTTCAGATTTTCTAAGTGTTTTGAAACGAGGCCCTGCGACGGTCCGTCGTGCCTACGACGGTCCGTCGTGGGGCCTGTTGTCTTTGCCAGTTTTTCCAGAATCAAAGTCTGCTGCTAAAAACGACTAAACAGGTCGTTACAACACAACACATAGCATATTGCATATAGCACATAAAATATTGCATATAACACATATCATATTTCATTTCGTTCATTCATATGCCTTGAGACCTTTGAATCATGGACTTGACATTAGGACTTCCCAAAATGAGGCTCGACATATGGGACCTTGACTAGGGAGCCTTAATTAGAAAACACAGAGTCTGCTTCATTCATTCATACATACTTCATTTTAATTCATTTGTAAGTTAGTGTAAACACCAGTCATACCTAGGATGTAGTTTAAGTCATTCATTGGGTTTGCTGTGCAATGACAAAGAATGACCTAATGTCATTACTTAACTCCAGCTCACCTCTTAATTATCCTATCCTAACACTTTTTGGTATTGTTCATTTCATTGTGTGCATTAATTGAGGCTGACCTCATTCTTTCTTTAGGAACTTTAACTTTAACCGACATAGATCATGTGAGCATCATGAAATCAAGTTTTTAACCTCATACAAAAAAGATGTGGAATCACCAGCAAAAGTGACCGAAATATGCCAACGTATATATAGAGACCCATAACCGTCAAGACGGATAGTCTCATCTCATGAGATATACGTAGTCCTCTGCCTTTCCCTAACAAAGTCATCACCACTCATAGCAATCCTATCGGTGCTTACTATAAAACTCCATTACATTAATATCATACATTATGGAAGTTGGCTTCTAGCAGGAGGACATCATAACTCATTAGATGATTTCTCATCTCATCATTTGTATTAAGTATGCATTAACTTCAATACTTTCATTAGAGTGATCATAGAGACTAGTCTCTTCATTAACTTTACACTCTCATATGTGTGTACGTTTTGGTAACATTGATTAGGTTTAGCACATTTACTCTCATAATTACTCACTTGGCCCTTTAGTGTGTTTCACACTATTGCTTAACCCTTTTAGGATTACATCATTTCATCACATACATCTTAGTTTCACTTACTTTTAAATATATGATAGACTTATGAGTCTATACGTACAAGCCATGAGGCTTCACTCACAGTTTGTTTAAGTGATTAGCATCTCTGAAGATAATGTGATACAAGACTAAAGCATCTTGTATGTAGGCCAAGATCTTGATTTCGATCTATGTTGGCAGCATTATTTTGAATATTCATTAATGTACAAATTATGTGTCAATATTGAATTGGGCAAGGGAACCCAGTTTCGAATCCCTTTGATAACACTTACATTTTTATATATTTTCCCTTTTTCCTAATATTCACCCTCATCTTGGGGACCCGATTTCGAAACCCCTCACTAACATCATTTTTCCTATGTATTCCTTTCCCTCACTTCACCTTAAACGTTTAGGCATTAGGGGACCCGAGATCGAATCCCCACAAGCACATTTCTTTATTTTTATTTTTACTTAAATCCTTTTGTGTTGGCCGAGAGGCTGCGGGTTCGAATCCCACTCCTCTGCTCTCATTATTTTTATTACTTTCTCCTTGTCTCCTCATTCGTTTAAGAGGTTGTGGGATCCAATTCCACTCCTCTGTTTTTTTTTTTTTAGCTTTCTTCTTATTCTCAAGTTTGACCGAGATGTGGTGGGGTCCAATCCCTCTCCTCTCACTTATTTTTATTTATTTTCAGGTATGAGAATCAGCTAAGGCACCCTATTTCAATTCCCCTTAACCCTACCTCCTTACATAATTTTTTTTTGAGATTTTAACATGGTGAGGTCTCCAGTTAAATTCTTTGTTTCCTCACTTATTTTACATTCATTTTACATTGCATATTGTATAACCTTGCTTGGCCGAAAACAACCAACAAGGTTCTTGAAATTGGGTCATGTTTTTCAGCTCATTTTTATCAACAAATATACGTTATTTCTTAGGGCATTTCGTGAATAATTAAGGATTTTTTTAGGTGTAGTTTCATAATTATGTTAAGCTAAGAGTTTTACACTCAAATCAGCCACAATATACCTCATATGAACATCACTATCAATACACACTTGTGCACGTTAAATACAACCATAAAACATGTCATTTTCTAACTCAAAACAAAAGTATATGTCACGGCATACACATTGCACACACATATTTTTGACATAATTTCAGAAGGCAAAAATTATCAGTCATACAATTTTGAACACAGTTTCATGATCATATTAATCACAAACATCCCATTACACACCTAATATACCAGCAGACATACCAGCCTAAGATCATAAGGAGCTAGTGACAAGGAACATGTAATGGGGAACAACCCTAGTTTATAGAAGTTTATTCGTCTGATACTTAAGGCTCTCTTGGGAAAAGGACCAAAGGAAGAAACCCATATCTTATTTTAGCTTTCAATACCTTCAAAGTTCTCAAATCCACCACTAAACCAGCGTCCCACTTTGCCCGACAAGGAATTGCGTTTTTTGCTTTACTTTTTCTAATTATCTTGTCGTTTATATTTTTTGTAAGTTATTCAAGTGTGCAGAACATTTGGTTTTTGTTTTGTTTGATTTTTTGTAAACAGCAAGAAAGTGAAATCATGAGAGTGTGTTCTAAGAAAGGGAGATAAACGTGAAAGAGAGATATGTGAGTTAGTGTTCCCTTAGAAAGAGAACTTTTAGGCAAGACTTAGTCAAATTAGATTAAATAATAGTGAATAAATAATAATTAATGATAAAAAATATAATTTTCATTTATCTTAATTCAGTATTTAAATATTTATAAATTTAATTAATTCACCAAATTAGATATTTAATTAAATATATAGGGTAATTACGATGCTACCCTTCGCCTTGAAAAAGACAACTTTTCCCCTAGACGCTAAAAACATAAGATTAACCCTTTTTATGTCCGGTTAAGACTTAACTGGGTAGATCTTCATATTCGGGTTCCCTACATGGCTGGGCCAAACATTTCCTAGCACAAATAACTCACCAAGTTTGTTGGCTTTGTTGTTGTAAGGGTTAAGAGGTGTGGTTCTACACGCATCAATCCTGTGAACCCGGTCTAATCGTAGGCATTCTAAACACATTAAGAATTACTTAGCATAACCATTGTTAGGGTTGTTAAAAATGGTTCATGTTATAACTCTCATTTTTCGAAAATACCAAGATGGTATCAATAAAGACAATGAGGAATGAATATAGGTAAATTTGAAACACCCTATACATTAGATCCAATAATGTCGCCAAAGCATTAGTGAGACAAAATGACATTACTAAGAACTCATAGTGACCAAATCTAGTCCAAAATAGCGTCTTTGGTATATCATCACCTCTCACTATCAATTGGTGATACCTCAATCTCAAGTCAATCTTAGAAAAGTAGCTTGCCCATTGGAGTTGATCAAACAAGTTGTTAATCCAAGGAAGAGGATACTTGTTATTAAAAGTGACTCTGTTGATTTGGCGATCATCAATGTACATTCTTAAAGACACATCCTTCTGCTTCACAAACTAAATCGGAGCACCCAATTGAGAAATACTACGTATAATGAAGCCTTTGTCTAGTAGATAATTGAGTTGAGCCTTTTACTCTTTCAATTCAACAAGAGCCATCTCATAGGAAGGAGTAGAAATGGGATTTGTATCTGGTAAAAAGTCAATACAAAAATCAATTTCCCCTTCGCGAGGAATACCGGGAATATCATTAGGAAAGACCTCCGAAAATTCACTCACTATGGGGACCGACTAATAGGACGAATTTCAGAGTCTAAATCTTTGACCCTTTAGAGATCATTTTTCATGCCTTCAAAAAAGAGATGATACGACCTCTACGAATAAAATTTCCCCCCTTCCAGTCTACAACAGGTTCATTTGAAAAGTTAAACTTCACCAACCTCCAACTATAATCAATAGAGGCAAATGCAGCATGCAACCAATTAATGCCTAAAATGATATCACAACCAAGAATATCATGTTCTACTTGTTAAACATATGAAACTCTATTGGCAAACATTATAGCACAATTTATATACACCCTTTTTCCAAAAATCGACTCACCCTTCGAAGTAGACATTATAAAAGGTTCATGCAAAATATGGGGAAAAATTTCAAATTTAACTATTAGAGGAGTAACAAATTCTAAAGTAGCATCGAGATCATGTAAGGCATATACATCAATAGAGAAGAGTTTCAACATACCGTCCACCACGTCAGGAGAAGTCTCTTGCTCACCCCTAGAGCGGAGATCATAGAAGTGGTTCTTCTTAGGAGCCACATTTGAACGGAATTGCTTGAGCTTGACCAATACCCTTATATTCAACCATCATATTAGGGAAATCCCAATCATTGATACAAGTTTTACCATATCAAAAACAATTATTTGTACCCTTATGGAAATCATCATAGTTCTTCTTGCCACACATTCCACAAGCTGACTTCTTTGTTGGTGAACTAGCATTCGTTCCCTTCTTAGGATTAGGGTTGGACACACTATTATAACTAGCCTTAGGAAATTGGAAGGAACTTGATCACAAACCCTCTTCATAAATCTCGGATTGTCTTATATCGCTAGCATATTTTTAGAAGAACCACCATAAAAAGATATTTCCCTCTTAGCATCTCTACTATTTCTCTTAGCCCTTTCCTCCTCCACATATTGGTCATGCACCATAAGATGAGAAATGAAATTATCCAACATCCCTGTCACAAAAAGACTAATTTCATCCCTAGGATAGGAAACCAAAGAAGGAGAATATTTTGACCATTTATTGAATTTCAATGAGTATTCATGTACACTCATACCTCCTTGGCTAAGGCTGATGAACTCAAGAACTTTAGATTTCCGCTTCTCTATATGAAAGAATCGATCAAGAAAAGCCTTCTTTAACACTTCCCTAGTGACAACTCAATCCCTTAATGACTTATTATCCCTCTGTTGGACATACAATGCTTGAGACACATCATTGAGTTTATAAGTGGCAAACTCGGCCTTCTAACTAGTAAACAATTCCATAACATGTATGATCTTATAGATTTCATCAATGAACTCTTGGGGGTCTTCTTCAACCTTGGATTCGTAGAATGTATGTGTTTCATCTGAGTGAAATACCTTAGACGAGAGGCCATGGTAGAAAATTTTAGATGTTCTCTTGTTACAACCTCCCAATTAGATTGGGCCGTCATGGATTGTTCTTGAGTGGTGGTGGCTTGTGCTTGGGCAGTAATGGCTTTGGCCATTTAGAAGAGAGAGAACCTTATGTTCTCATCCGTCAAAGTAGGAGGATTTACCGGGGCTTGGTCATCATTCACATCTTTATTAAGAGGAGGATCTTGATAAACATAGGGAGGAACTCCTGCGTTGGAAATCTTTTGTTCAAGTCTTTTTGCCGCCTTCCTTGAAGTATTCATTTCCAATAATCACAATAAAAGGATTTGATGCGAAAGCACACAATAAGTATACTCTAGTGGCACGATATTCTATATCCAAGAAAGTGAGAATTTCCTAAGCATGACATTGATTCCTATTAATAAGTTAGGCGCACCTCACAATTATTAATACAAACATACATAGACGTGTTAAGAGAGATCAACTCAAAGATATTCAACCTCATGCTTTAATACAAAGCTTGTCACATTCGAGTTTACCCCTTAGACATAACCGGCATCGTCATCCTTTATGAGGACTAAGACTAGACTCTTAGCTTAAATCATTACATTCATAGGTCAAGAACACAGAACAATGTAAAACTTTTCATTATTTCTACTTGGAGGCTTAAATAGACCTCTACATACATATAGTATATATATATCTAGTATAAATAGACCCTTCGTATAGGAAGATTAGTTAGTCTTCTAATTTTATTGCACATAAGTAAATAAAATATAACATAATCATAATAGTCGTCTCATGTCATAACTATCTAATAAAAGTGTAAGAACATGGGCATTACCCATACATCAAAGTAAAAATGTCTCACATGGGATATACAATGTTTCATACTAAATGGAAAGGAAAGAGCTACAGGAGTCTTGAACTAAAAAAACAACTCTATTACCTAGATAGTGGCATTGCCCTCAAAATTGAGGACCTACCATACTTGGATGATCAAGACATACAAGTCTTTTTCTATGTAGTCTTTAAAAGCCCTTCAATGTACGAAACCTAAAATGGTAGGAAAAAGGAATAAATGGGGACAGTTCGCCACTTGTACTAAGTATGACATCATATACACATATACATGAAAACATTCTAAGTAAGAGGGACATCTCATAAACTATTCACTTTTTATTTAAAAGCCTTTATGCTCTTTCAATAATACCATACTAACCAATAGGACATGTTCATTTAGTCATACACATGTACATAACAAGAACAACAACATCAAGTCTAGTAAAGTCAGTCATGCATATAATATAATTTAATATATATTCAAGTAACTTTATAATCAAGTATTACTAGCAACAAGCATAAATACATTTACATTTCCTCATAAACAATGCAAGACAATTACCCATGAACCCCTATCGAGGTCATATGTTCAATGAAAAAGTAAACCACCATAACCTTATTCAATCAAATAACCCTACAAGAATCTTTACCAACATCCAACTTTACATAATATAGAATTTTAAAGCACATATTATCTTACTTTAACAATGGAAACCAACACATATTTATAAGTGACACTAATAAACAAATAGTATCAACAATGTGCAAGTTCATTATTTATATAAGGGAAAATGCACAAGTACCCCCTCAACCTATGCCTGAATTCCCAGAGACACGCTTATACTATACTAAGGTCCTATTACCCCCCTGAACTTATTTTATATGTAATTTTCTAGCCCTTTTTAGCCTACGTGGCACTAGTTTTACAAAAAAATCAACCATCGTTGGGCCCACAAGATAGTGCCACGTAGGCTAAAAAGGGGTAAAAAATTATTAATAAAATAAGTTTAGGGGGGTAATAGGACCTTAGTATAGTATAAGTGTGTCTCTGAGATTTCGGGCATAGGTTGAGGGGGTACTTGAGCATTATCCCTTTATATAACATATATCATCATAAGCATAATCATTCATAAGAACATCCTCCTAAGACTCCCCTCAAGGATAATTAGTGCAATGTTAATGTAAAGTATCATACCCCAATCTAGACTCAGCTAGACCCCTTATGTTATCATAGTTAGAGTTTGTTCCTTTAGTATATTTTACATTTTGGGAACATCTTAACTAAAAGACATAGACAACATGAGCTAGTATAGAATCCGGTGTCAAGGAACCTACACTGAAAGAAGGCGGACTACTTGCTAAGGTAGTACTAAAAAATAAACGTAGTAACTACGTTGATCCACTAGCTAGTAATCCTATGGGGAAAATATAATTCAAGTTCTAGGAGATATAGTTTGGACCATCTTTATCCTACATGTATTATTGACTCCAATCTCAAAAGTACATTAGTTATCCTACCTTCCCTATATTGGAAGGGACACTCCTCACTCTAATTCACTCGGTGCTAATCTGATACGCTCAAATTATGCTTCCCTAATGAAGTATAAGCGGTCGTATAAAGTTAAGAACCCAACTATTATGCTGCGGTCAATCCCAAGAGCAAAATGATTTAGACTTAACTTTAATGTACTATTACCTCTATTTAGTAAAGTCCATTTCGTAAACTACTTATTAAAGGGGGTGTTTATTTAAACAAAAGTGTTACCATATTGTGAAATCAAACAAGTAGCAAGAGTGAATTATTGTTGTTTATTAAGTTGTGAGAGAAACTAGGGTATAAGTGTTCCCTATAAGATCATAACGCCATAATCCTAGCTTATAATAATTCTTCCCTAATATTTTTTTTAGGAAAAGTGATATGTTATGTATTTCTAAATCCTTGGTTCGACATTTAGAGAATTTCACCCCGTACATTGGTCCAGTTACGTGTATCTAAGCTATTAACCCTTACCTTTACTTCATATTAACCATCATATTCAATGCTAGTCGTTGTTATAACTTTGCACCAATCGAAACTAGCCTATTAGATATTATCCACTAAATATATGTCAATAATTCTTTTTTTATTAACTACCCCCTTGGTCTGACAAGTAGCAATAAGACGAGTTCTAACACGTGCACTCATTAAAAAGACTTCTAAACAAAAGAATAATCGATGCATGAAACAACATACTTGAGAATTGTTAATCATCTAGGTTTATTTTTTTAATCACCCACGGTTCCTACAAACCATGTTATGGATTTAGTTACACATTCCTCGAATAACATAATTCATAATTGATAAATAATAAATCATGAACTTACTTTGACAAATTTGAAGAAAATCCAAAATTTCCACTTGAAATCACACAATTATCTTCAAAAGATAATCTGAAAATTGGAATTATTTGCAAAGGCAACTGTCCACGAACAAAATTATAAATTTGTAAATGAATCCAATCCCAAGAAAGAGGGTTGTCACCCTATTTTTAATAAAAAGAATCCTAAATTAAAAAGAGTTCAAATAAGGAAAGTTTGTCTAAAATGTTGCTTCAATAAATGACCCTTACAGACGGTCCGTTGATGAAATGACAAATGGTTGACTGCTTGGTCAGTCCACACTTAGCATCTTGTTTTCAGCCTCCATTTTTCATTTTCTCTCATCTAATCCACGGACCAACAATAGGATCTGTCAATTCATCTACGATCCATCGATGCTTCTCGTCCTTCCATACTTTGGTTTTTCTTCAACCCTGGGTACTAGGACATTCTCTAATCCAATCGATGTTTTGACAGGCTGGTCCTTCGATTAGTTGACGGACTGTCTATCCTTCCCTAGACTGACACATAGTCAAAATTCTCCGAGTTGCTTCCAGATGCATGAACCTTCAATTGACGTTCACCACCTACAATCTATCAATAGGCCGACAAGCTATCAATGTGTTTGTGGTTCACTTCTGCGATTATTCTTTCCAACCTTCTGTATTTCCGATTCGGACAACTTTCCTGTAAAACAAAGACAAAACATATTAAAATTACTGCTAAAAGGATCTAGACACACACCAACAACTTAAGGAGTAAGCATTGGAAGTATTTTTAAACCATGGTATATCAACACCCTCAACTTAAATTCGTTGTTTGTCCTCAAGCAACGCACAATTACTCAACACAACACTTTGAATAGAACTATCCTTTTTTTAACTTCCGCAATCATATAGCCATTAATCACAAATTTTCCATTACATTAGTGCAAGTTTCTTCTATTAGGCTTGATAGGCTTACTATTGTTGATAAGAACATGACACAAACTCACCATGCACTGACACCTCTACTCTTTTTTTGTCTCTCGCCAAGTTACAAACTTTCTGATATTGCAACTAGTGCCCTCACTTCAAAAGATATCCTCCTTTCTCACACAGTGATTTTAACATTAAGTATATTTCATTATTCAACACTCACACTCAAAAAAAACTTGAAACCTAATTTGTACTTGTCGCCATAGGCTTGCCATTATTTTCATGGCTTAAGTTAACCGTATAAGACTATTAGGATCATGATAGGACTTTCTTAGCTTGTAGCATAGGCTCAAGGTCAGGTATGGTTACTATGGGTACATTTTAGTGACTTTTTGCCCTCGTTTACATTACGAATAAGCGTCCTACCACTTTCACTACCTATTGTACCGTACTTTGGTTGTCATCTTTTCCCTTATTATCTCTTTGATTCCTCTTTTGTTGAAGTGACTAGTACTTCTTTCTATTCAACACTATTTCTCTATTTTAATTAATTTCCTAATTTTGATCTACTCAATACTCTTTTTCATTGTCCATTTTCTTTTCCACGTTACTCTTTTTTAGACCCTCTTTTCGACTCATCACTCATAATAGCCACCCCAACTCATGGTTTTTCCCTAAGTCGAGGTACACTTTACCCAAGGATGGGTCAGGCTGAAGATGAGGTTAGTTAAGATCTTGGCCTAATTTGAGGTGCACATGTCCAAGGAGGGACCTGGGTACACAAATTATACCCAGGGGAGTTTATTTTGTGAAGAAAAGTAAGGTCTATCATAGGTTCAATTCTTTGGATCAAATTTTGCTAAATTGAACAAGGGCCTCTTATCCCTTCCTATCACAGATTCATTTTAGAAGACCAACTGGGCAAGTTCTAGCTAAGGACGAATAGAGGAACTCTCAAATCTCCTCACAGTCTCTTGAAAACCACATTACATTAACAAATCATCGGTTACTTAGTTAGAGTATTAGAGTGAAGATCATGCAATGGGTATATCTCTATGTCATGATTAGAGCCAACATAAAACATCAATACCTATTCATGCGAGCACTCTGTTAGAATGGGATATCATTCAAGTTTAGACATCATGCTTCATTTTTAACTTTTATACTTTGTAAAAGTTACGACACATGTCGGTTCAATAATAAATTAATCAATCTCTTGGGGCAAAATAACACATGCAAGAAAACCACCAATAGAGGATTGTGAGTTGGGATACTCACACTTCACCTTAGAACTCACTTTCCGTTTACCCCACCCGAACCAAAAAGCATGAAAATATCCCCAATGCATATGAAAATAAATAAAGGGTGGTTGGTGAAGTGGAAATGAGCCACATAGCGCCGAATGACGGGTCTGGTTTCCCGTAACCCGCTCCCTAATTATTGTCCACAATAGTATCTTCTCCCTCAGTGGTGCTCCTCTCAAGAACCTATACTCTTTATCTAGACACCCAACAATCAACGATCTAGCCTTCATCTGACGCGCCTCCTAATCAACAAACGAAGCTCTCCTTGCTGCCTCCAAATTTATTCGCTCCTTCCTAGAAGGAGCGTGCTTACCCTTACTAGTACGGATAGAATGATACCTCTTGCCATGCTCATGAAACTCAAGCGTTGGTGTAGTGGGAATGGTGAATAGTGTAGCTAGCACTCTGTCATCTGTTGTCTTAACTGGAGGATTTTTTGGCTCGAGTCCTTTCATCTCAAGTACATTCTGAATATATGATCACAGAGACGCCACAACCTCGTAAAGAGTTGTCAAATCAATGGTGGGGGCTAAGTGTGCTAGAACTCAAAGCTCAAATGCATCTTGTCACTGATGGACTGCCCGATTCTTCAGCTATGTCTTCAGAGACACCTTTTTCTTAATCCGTTCCTCTTCCTACGCAATAGATGTCTTCATCCAAGGCTGGATATGGTGCAGCAAGGTGGCCAATAGGCCTCTAGCTTATAGACCGTATCAATCGGGACCTGTGTTGTTGATTGTGGGGTAGATCAGGAGGAAATAGGCACCCTACTAATACCAGGTACAAACATGGTCAGGGTGGTATACGTAGGGTCTGAAAATGCATGATCAGCCTCTTGAGCTTTCTCTACCGTATCTACCAAGTTCTAACCCAGCGGCTGCATATAAATTCAGGGCCCTCGTTGTAGTGCGCATTCATAGTCCTAATCCCTTATATGACTAATATCTACTGTCTCGATAGGAGTACTGATATGCTCAAACCTACTTCTCAAATAAGAAGTAAAGTGGTCGTGTCAAGTAATTACCCAACTAGTGAGGTTGGGATCGTTCCCACGAGGAAAATAGTCAAGACGTAACTTCAACCCGTAATTACTATTGTTTGGTCAATGACTTTCTTGGAAAGTAAAAAACAAGAAAGAGGGGTTTCTATTTCTAAATGAGTGAAAATAAATAACAAACTTGAAAGAGACACTTAAAAGCTTTTAATGTTTGGTTTTAATCTATTAATCAAAGTAACTAGGGTTTACGTGTTCCTCACAGGTTCATAACTTGATAATTCTAACTCTAACAATTCTTTCCTAGTATCTTGCATGTAAAGTGATAAGTTATGTATTTCTAAGTCCTTGGTCCGCTATCTAGAAAATCTCACTACGCATATTTCTCCGGCTACGTGTGTTGCTATCCTAACCCTTCTCCTTACCTCATATTAAGCATCGTAATCGATATTTGACTAAGTTTTTACTTCGTACCAATCAATACTAGCCTATTAGATAGTATACACTAAATCTATGTTAATAATTCTTTTCCTATTATCTACCTCCTTGGTCTGGCAAGTAGTATTAAGGCAAGTTCTAATGTTGTCCATCCGTTAAAAAGACTTTTAAGCGAAAGAATTATTAATATATGCAAGCCACTAATCTAGAACTTTTATTTTTGTTAGGGTTTATCTCATTATTTGCCTATGGTTCCCACAACCCTAGTTCTGGAGTTTAGTTACTCATAGTCATAAACACAATATTAAAATATATTAAAAACGAATTTATGTACTTACTTCAATGAGAAAGAATAAAATCCAAAGTTTTCTTGATTAATATCTAAAACTCACTTGCAAGAATCTCAAAATCCAACACTTATACACAAAGTCGAAAAATTTGATGTCTAATCTCATAGAGTCTAAAATTACAGAGTGTAACCTCAAAAATGAGGTTTTTCAAACTTTTTATGAAAAAACAAAAACCTAATTAAACATGGATTCTAATTGCTGGAAATCTGCCAAAACGCGGCTGGGTCGACAGGCCTCGCGACGGATCGTCGTGGTCAAGACGGACCGTCGTGGACTTCGTCGTCCCATACTTGTGCAATTTCTTCTGCTGCACTCTTTATTCCCCTCAACGGCAAGTATGACGGACTGTCATAGGCACAGCGGTCCATCGAGGGTCTTCGTTCCAAAACACTTCAACTCTTGGAATCTGGGTACTGGGATCACTTCTCTGAACTTCACGACGAACCTGCAGGACGGACCGTCATAGCCACGACGGACTGCACAAGCTTCGTAATCCCACACTTGGTCAGACTTCCCCATCATCCTTAAGCAGCTATACTACGCTGCCACCTACGGACCGTCACAAGCACGACGGACCGTCATAAGCTCCGTAGGTGGTCTCTTCTGCAGTTCTTCGCTCAAGATCTCCGCATCACCTTTGGCCAGATTTCCTGCAAAACAAAGAGAAACTTATATAAAAATTAGCACAAAAAGGATTTTGGGCACACTAAAATTTAAGGAAAAGGTATTAATAATACTGTGAAACCACGGTATGTCAACACCCTCAACATAAATTCATTGTTTGTCCTCAAGCGACGCACTATGACTCAATACACTATCTTTGTACAATAGTATCCACGTTTTATCCTTTGCAATGATTTGTCTATCAATCCCGATTAATCTCATCACATCTATGCATGCTATCACTATCAGGCTTGAATTTTGTGGGATCCGAACATGACACAGACTCACCATGCACTAACACCTATCCTCTTCAATTTCTCACCGAGGTGCTAAAAATTTGGGTATTGTGACTAGTGTCCTAACTATAAAATAAAATCCTCTTTTTTCACACAATGATTTCAGTTTGGTATAAGGATTTATTTTCAACTCTCACTCTCCGAACAAAGTCACACTCAATCATACCTTTTGCCATAAGCTTGCCCATATTTTCACTGCCTTAAGTTTGCTATACAACCCTTAGGATCACGATAGGACTTTTTAGCTAGTAACATAGGCTCGGGGTAAGGTAACGTATATTTTTGTATACTTTAGAGACTTTTTGACCTCCTTGACATATCGGCTAAACCTTCCACTGTCTCTCATTTTATCTCGCCCAGTTTCTCATATTCTTTCACCTTGTTATTTTCTCTTCTTTCTTCATTTGTGTAAGTGACTCTCTTCTTTTCTTGCTTGTATTTCTTGTGTATTTTTCTTTTTCTTTACTTTTCTTTTCATCTAATTCTTGAGTCACTTTACTTTTTTTCTTTCTCTCTCTTTTTGTTCTTTCAACCCCACTTTCCAGAGCATTACTCATAGTAGCCACCCTCAACTCATGGCTTTGCCATAAGTCAAGGTACACAATACCCAAAGTTGGGTCAGGGCCATAACGATGGTTGGTTATGCATTAGCCACCCTCAACTTATGCTTTAGGCATAATCTGAGGTGCACATGTCCAAGAAAGGACCAGGGCCAACACATTGTTCCTAGAAAAGATCAGTTGGGGAGAATAAGAAAGGTCAAATTTTAAGCTCAGATTATTTGGATCAAAGAAGGATAAATTTCATTTGGTTTCTTTTCTTTAGGCTAGAAATGGGCTATATTGAATAAGGGCTTATGATCCTTTCCTAATTGTCTATTACAACTTACTTTTAGCAGGACTAACCAGGCAAGTTCTAGCTCGGCACCAATAGTGGACTATCCAAATTTCCTCACACTCACTTGAAATCTCATCACTATACCAGATATCAGACACCTAGTTCGAATTTAAGACTTTGGATAATGCAATGGTGTAACTCTGTTTCATGCTTAGAACCACACAATTTTAAGTTACTATGCCTAGTCATGCATTATTTTCCAGTTTATCAGGATATCATTTTAGCCATTATGCTTCAGACTTAAACTATGTTCAAAAGATATAAATATGCCGGTTCAACAGAAAAAGTAATCAGTCTTTTGGGGAACAAACACAAACAAGAAAACCCCAAAAGAGGATAGAGAATTAGGCTACTCAGACTTCACCCTAACACTCACTATCCATTTACCCCACCCCCAATAAAAAGCCATGCGATTGTCCCCAGTGCATAAAAATCTAAGTACAAGAGTGGTAGGCAAAGCAAACCTGTGGCGCAAAGCGCGGTTGATCAACAAGATGGTGGGTCCGGTTCCCCGGAACCCACATCCTCTACAATCTGGACACCCTAAGTGATGTCCTCAGCAACAACCGCACCATCAGTAGTGCCTCCTACTATCTCCACAGTGCGGGAGCTAGACACCCCAGCCGCTAACTTAGATGCTCTCATTCGGTTCACCTCCTCCTCAGCAAGGGAGGCTCTCCTCGCAGCCTCTGTATCTCGACACTTCTTCTTCCATGCTCGCGCCTCGTTCTCTGCTCGACCCCTACGCCTCTTGGAACTCTCTTAGGTGGGAGGTGGTGGAATGTCATAAGTAGCAAAAAGGGCCGCCAACACGGTGTCCTCACCAGGATCGACAGAAGGGGCCCCAGTCTCCGACACCCTAGCCTCTAAGATCGTGTCGATGTCTGCACGAAGACTGCCGACTGCAGCCTGAAGAGTCGACACATCCACCGGAGGGGCTGGTCGGGCGAGCACTCTCAACTCAAAGGCGTCCATGCGCTGGTTAACCTCAGCGATCTTTCGCAATGTAAACATCATATTCTTCCTCTCTAGACGCTTTTCAGACTAAGTAATCGACCTCTGCATCCACGGCAGGATATAATGCAGAAGAGTGGCCATTTGTACCTCTAGTTTTTGGACCCTTGCAAGCGGGACCACTGCCGGTAGAGGGGCTGTGCGAGAGGAGCTCGGGGCTGTGCTACTACACGGGGCCCTCTGCGTGGAGCCAACTCATTGGCCTCGTCTCTAATGAGGCCGACATCTACAGTGTCCTGCGGGGTCTTAAGCTGATCTGCGGGCCATATAGGCACACCTGCGGACCTGCAAAGGGCAACGATCATGCACGAGAAAGAATAGGTAGTTGTGACCTTGAATGCCCTCTCGTGCATGACTTCTTGGAGAAGCCATGCGAAGTCCACCTCGAATCCGGCTATCATCGCCGCCATTAACACTGCTCGATCCCAGGTAACAATGTTATCAGCAGCTGTAGGGGAAAGGTAGTGACAGACAAGCAGCCACAAGAACTTTGATGCGAACGCGAGGTTGGCCTTTTTGATGGCCCCCTTCGTCTCAGTCACCCAATCGGCACCCTCTCCATCTACTGACAGGTGCAGGGCCATCCACCTATTGGTGGTCTCTCTCAGTGCTGGCTCGCGTAAGAACTTGCCATCCTTTACTATCTTCCAGCGGTAGTCAAACTTGGCAGTGAGGGGGTCCGAGTAGAATCAATGCTCTCGCCGCATAAAAGGGGCGGATGGCTTGCAGGGAAATGTCAACCTGCACACCCCGGACTCGGACCTGCTCAAGTGGGGCCTGTTTAGCGGGGGCAGCCGCCTATCTATCTGTGATCAGAGAATCACTACGTAGGATGCATAGAACTCTCGAACCACTTCCTCGTTGAATCATCCCAACGGACGTGCTGTCCACTCAAAGCGATACCTGCTGAAGAGGTTGTGGATCTCCGACATCGTTGGGAGACTCTCTATAAGTACCCGCCGCTCCAAAGTGAGTGTTCGAGTCATCACTCCTTTATCAGTCAGGAACTTGGCGTCGGAGTAGACTTGAAACAGCCCGTCGACACACCACCGTTGGGCTGGTCAGTGGCTGGAGTGGGGACCTGAGCTAGTGAGCCGGATGTAGAGTCTGAACTGTCAGCCTCATCAGACGAGGACGACGCTGCAGCACAGGCGGTTGCGGGAATCTCAGCAGAGCCAGAGGCTTCCTCGGACCAGGATACTCCTAAGGAGCCAGATGCTCCTTCCTCATTTGTGGCTGACCCAGAGGGTGTGCCGGTCAGTGTGCGCTTCTCATAAGACTGGGAGGCAGTGACTACGCCAGACGCCACCTTTTTGGGTGTGGATCTTGGAGCACGTGCAGCACAGGAAGGTGTGGAAGTGCCTGGGAGCACATACTCACGGTCCCGCTCATCATCAGAGCCGAAGATCATGCGTGCAGACGGGGCGACAGACTTTGATCTCCCGCGTGCATAAATTTGCTCTTGCTTCGGTGCCATAGTAGATAGTACCTGCAAAGGATCAATATTAGTATGAGTAGTGACAAACAAGACAGGCAAAACCAAACAAATAAAACATTAAAAAGAGTATGTCATTGCTGTAGAAGCAGTGACACACGACGGTCCAGGTGACGGCTCGTAGTGACTATGACGGACCGTCGTGAGGTCCGTCGTGTTTTACTTAGACTATGTATATATAGAGTACCCTAAAGGAGAGTCTCTGACGAGCATGACGGTATGTGCAGGACGGACCGTCACAGGTACAACGGTCCGTCGTAGATGTCCGTTGTAGGACACTTGAGAAAAAAAATGGAGACCCTTAGGAGAGGGGTCTCTGACCGTCATGACGGTCATGCAGGATAGACTGTCGTGGGTACGACGGTCCGTCACATGTCTCCGTTGAAGGACACTTGGAAAAAAAATGAGAGACCCTTAGAAACAGGGTCTCTGTCTAGCATGACGGTTGTGCAGGACGGACCGTCGCGAGTACAACGATCCATCACATGTGTCCATTGGGACAGGGGTGCTAGGGCTTTTGAAATGGACCCTATGACGGTCCGTCATCGGGGTCTCATTTTGAAATGCAGTGACAGAACTAAGGGTGCCCTAAGCATCCCCGATGAACCCACATCAACCTTGTAGTGTTTTGGACCTACATGTTTCTAACCCAACTACCTAGGAAACTAGAAATGCAGAAGCACGTATGTCTAGGGTGGTAAACATCGCGATTTTGAACATTTGTAACCTAGGTTAGAGAGAATCGTCTAAAGTAAACAACATACGAAGAGAAACTAAACATAATACTAACTAGTAAACAAAAAGGCACAATAAATGAGTATAAATTTAGAGACATGTACCTTAGAAATGGAGAAAAACAAATGCACAAGTACTCGGTGTCAAGGTAGACACTCACAGCAGCAGTTTCCACTAGTAGATAACACTTTAGAGATTTGGAGAATTGTGAGAGGGCAATGATCGGTGGTGGAGAGAATGTGGAAGTTGAAAAGAGAGGGGAGATGAGAGGAATAATGAAGTAATGGGGTGAAATGAGGGGTTGGGGGGTTTAAATGGTCTGATTTTAAAAAAGGGTCGCAGTTGTGATGACCCGCCATTGGTTCCGTCGTGTGTGCCCTAGTTTCAAAATAACATAAAAACGTACCTGGTATGACGGATGCATACGACGGTCCATCGCAGGCGCAACGGTCCGTCGATGTGTCCGTCAGTGACTGTTGCAGAGTAATTTTCTGCAGAATTTCCTGGTGATGTGCCTGCAAATTTAAAAACTCATTAGTAGAAAAATGCTACCCTTACTAAAAAGACTATAAGTATTGGGTTGCCTTCCAACAAGCGCCTGATTTAATGTGGCGGCACGACTAGGGTCCCTTGATTACTCAGACTTCATTAAGATGGTATGCCTCTATCACTTTATTCCCTGATGCTTTATGCCCAAAATAGAGTTTTGTTCTATCTCTATTCCTCTTAAACCGCACTCCCTCCTTGGGTTTTAACTCAACTGCTCCATGAGGGAATACTTGAGTAATCAAGTAGGGGCCAGTCCATTTAGACTTGAGTTTGCCCGGAAGACAAGGCACCCCAGAACTGTCTGCAAGCACCAAATCCCAAACCATAAACTCGTGTTTTGCATTTTTTTGTTCAGTCTCCTTCTTCATGTTTTCTTTGTTAAATAGGCAGATACCGATTGGAGCTACCACTCTGCCTCATGGTCCTACAAAGGTTGAAGGTCGCTTCTTCATTATTCAACCGAAATGTCATCTGTCCCTTCTCCATATAAAACTAATGCTCTACCTGTAGCAAGGAATGGCCTCCCAAGAATAATAGACACTTCAAAATTGACCTCACAATCAAGAATAACAAAATCAGTCAGAAAGATGAATGACTCCACTTTTACTAGCACATCATGGAGTATCCCTATAGGCCGTTTCACTGTCCAATCAGCCATCAGTAGCCGCATCGCAGTGGGTTTTTTATCCCCCAAACCCAACTTCTGGTAGATTGAGAGGGGCATGTGATTTATGCTTGCCCCCAGATCACATAATGCATTCGCAAAATGTAATTACCCAACTGTACAAGGAATAGTGAATGCACCAGGATCTTCTTTCTTTTGTACAAGGGATCTTGTAGTAGTAGCACTACAATGTGGCAGTTTATCATCATCCTCACAAGTGACCGATCTTTTCTTGGTTACCAGATCTTTCATAAATTTTGCATAACCGGGCATTTGTTCTAGAGCTTCTACCAAAGGGACATAGATAGAGAGTTGCTTCAACATTGTTTTGAAGCGCCGGTATTTAGCATCCTCGGTCTTTTTCACTAATCTCTGAGGGAAGGGTGGTGGTGGCCTAGGCATGGGAATTACCTTGATAGGTACTTCTACATCTTTTCCATTAGTTCACTCTGCTTCACCACTACCCTTTACCACATTATCATTATCCTTTCTCACATTTTCCTCAGTAGATGGCATAGGTGGGTCAATGGTTTGCCTACAATCCCGAGTAGTGATTGCCATAAAGTGCGCATCATTCTTTGGATTTTGGACAGTGTTGCTAGAAAGAGTGCCCGGTTGCCGTGTGTTCACTATCGCACATATTTGGACCACTTGCAATTCGATTAGTTTAATCGAAATTGCATGTGTATCAACTTTTTGCCCAATACTAGCTAAATCACACCTCAACTCTTTAATGTGTTCATCACTAGTGTCGAACCCCCTCATCATTTTGTGCAACATATCCTCAACTCGCGCCAATACTATCTCCACCATCCTTAGGAGTAACTTCACGATTTTAAGGAGGGACATAGGGCCCATTCCTGTCGTTTCTTTTAGAAAAGTTACCCCTGTTAAAGTTGTTGTCGCGATTGTAGTTTCCATATCGGACATAATGACCCATACGATTGTAGTTACCATAGTTCCGACCTTGGCTCCCTTGACCTTGGCACCAATTATCCTGATTTGGGCCTTGGGCGCTTGGTCGGAAACCCCCTGTCTGCTCATTTACTGCATAAGTGTCCTCCGCATAATAGCACTCATCATTAAGAGGTGGTGGCTTAGCCAAGTAGTTGACATCATTTATCTTTTTTGCACCCCCAGTGTGATGTTTTAGTAACAACCCAAGCTCAGTTCTCATCTGAGCCATTTTTTCACGAATCTCATATGTGGCTGGGTTGTGAGTGGACTGCACTGCGAAGGTGTTTCTCCCTGTATCAGACTTCCTAGTACTCCAAGCTTTGTTATTCCGGGAGATTTCTCTAATTTTTCAGGGATCTCACCATAAGGGCATTCTCCATAAGATCCATTTGTTATAGTGTCCAACACCGCTTTGTTGTTATCATCGTGTCCACGATAGAAGTATTCATTTAGTGACTCATCATCTATACGGTGATTTGGAACACTTCTCAAGAATAAGGTTAATCTATCCCAAGAACTACTAACTGACTCTCCTGGTAGTGCCACAAAGTAGTTCACTCTTTCTTTGTGGTTTAGTTTCTTGGAGACTGCATAGTAGCGTGCTAAGAAGACATATCTTAATTGGTTCCAAGTGAAGAGAGGAAACACTTTGAGACCTATTACATCTAGATCAAAATTCGGCCTCCCCAAACAACTTTTACACACTCCCCTTACCTTAGATATATGGGCATGTGGATCCTCAGAAGGTAGCCCTGAAAACAAACCTCTGGCAGTGAGCATTTACATCAGGCTACTAGTTACCACAAAAGTGTGGCCTTGGTGTAGAGGGGGCAAGACAAGGGGCCCATCCGAGTCTGCTATGTTATCATACCCTCTGTAGTTTGCTTGGGGCCGTGGAATGGGATTTTGTCCCCTCTGTTAATGTTCACCCGGAGCATCGGGTAACATCTGACCATGAACATCAACCGGAGCTGGAATGTTCTGGTTTGGATCCTTATCATTTATTCCCAAGTTTTAATTCATATTGCGCAGTGTAAGCTCTAGCTCGTGATCGTAGGGAAACAAGGGTTCTCTTCCTCTCCGTGTATTTGCCATACAAGGAGAATAGTTTGAAAAGAAATCAAAAACAATACAACAAAGTAAAATCAAGAAAATATCAACTAAACAATAGTAATAGGTTCAAGTTAATCTAGAAGCTATAATCCCCGGCAGCGGTGCCAAAATTTGATACGCTCAAACTTACTTCTCAAATAAGAAGTAAAGAGGTCGTGTCAAGTAAATAACCCAACTAGTGAGGTTGGGATCGTTCCCACGAGGAAAATAGTCTAGACTTAACTTCAACCTGTCATTACTATTGTTTTGTCAATGACTTCCTTGGAATATAAAAAACAATAAAGGGGGGTTTCTATTTCTAAATGAGTGAAAATAAATAACGAACTTGAAAGAGACACTTAACAGCTTTGAATGTTGGGTTTTAATCAATTAATCAAAGAAACAAGGGTTTACGTGTTCTCCACAGGTTCATAACTTGATAATTCTAACTATAACAATTTTTTCCTAGTATCTTGCATGCAAAGTGATAAGTTATGTATTTCTAAATCCTTGGTCCGGCATCTAGAAAATCTCACTCCGCACCTTGCTCCGGCTACGTGTGTTGCTATCCTAACCCTTATCCTTACCTCATATTAAGCATCGTATTCGATATTTGACTAAGTTATTACTTCGTACCAATCAATACTAGCCTATTAGATAGTATACACTAGATCTATGTTGATAATTCTATTCCTATTATCTTCCTCCTTGGTCCGGGAAGTAGCATTAAGGCGAGTTCTAACGTTGGCCATCCGTGAAAAAGACTTTTAAGCGAAAGAATTATTAATACATGCAAGAAACTAATCTAGAACTTTTATTTTAGTTAGGGTTTATCTCATTATTTGCCTATGGTTCCCATAAGCCTAGTTATGGAGTTTAGTTACTCGTAGCCATAAACACAATATTCAAATATATTAAATACGAATTCATGTACTTACTTAAATGAGAAAGAATAAAATCCAAAGTTTGCTTGATTTATATCCAAAAGTCACTTGCAAGAGTCTCAAAATCCAACACTAATACACAAAGTCTAAAAATATGCTGTCTAATGTCATAGAGTCTAACAATACAGAGTCTAACAATACAGAGTCTAACAATACAGAGTCTAACCTCAAAAACGAGGTTCTTCGAACTATTTTTAAAAAAACAAAAACCTAATAATACTTGGATTCTAATTGCTGGAAATCTGTCAAAACGCGGCTGGGTTGACGGTCCTCGCGACGGATCGTCGAGGTCACGACGGACCGTCGTGGACTCCGTTATCTCATACTTGTGCAATTTCTTTTGCTGCTCTCTTCATTCCCCTCGACGGCAAGTATGGCGGACCGTCATAGGCGCAACGGTCGATCGAGGGTCTTCATTCCAAAACACTTCAACTCTTGGAATCTGGGAACTGGGATAACTTCTCTGAACTTCACGACGAACCTGCATGACGGACCGTCACAGCCACGATGGACCATCACAAGCTTCGTAATCCCACACTTGGTCAGACTTCCCCATCATCCTTCAGCAGCTGAACTACGCTGCCACCTACAGACCGTCACAAGCACGACGGACCGTCATAAGCTCTGTAGGTGGTCTCCTCTACAGTTCTTCGCTCAAGATCTCTGCATTCAGCTTTGGACTGATTTCCTGCAAATAAAAGAGAAACTTATATAAAAATTAGAACAAAAAGGCTTTTGGACACACTAAACTTTAAGGATAAAGTATTAATAATACCGTGAAACCTCGGTATATCATGTACGGAGGACATATTTGTGACAATTGGGAAATCCAGCATCCCTGCATAACTGGAAGATGATACAGGTGAACAGGTAAGTGGTAGAGGACTTAAAATCCTTCTTATGGATGACAAAGACCAACAACCTCGCGAAGTCGACCTTCAACCAGGCTACAAGAGTTGCTACAAAAACCACCTTATTCCAAGTATGTATATTATGTGCAGTTGTGGGGGATAGACAGTGCCAGACTAATAGCTAGAATAACATGGTTTCAAAAGGGAGGTTGGCCTTTTTGATAAGGCCTCTGTGTTCCAATGCCTAGTATTCTACCTCACCATCTATGGAGAGAAGTTGTGCAATCCATCTATTAGTCGACTATCTCGATTCTTTGCTCCTCTTAAAATGAAAATTCTTGACCACATCCCACATGTAGTCGAAATCTCAGGTGAGGCGAATCTTTACAGCATCAGTGGACCCACCGTATAGGAAGTGGAGGATGGAATGAAAAGAAATGTCTACCCAGCAACCTTGAACTCTAACATCTGTGAAAGGGGCGCGTTTGGCAGGCTTTGCCCTTCTATCAAAAGCACCTTGTACAGCCTCTATGTATGAGTTATAGAAATCTCGCACAATATCTTCACAATACGACCCCACACTCATCACCAACAACTCCATGTAGTGGTAGGTAAAAAAATCATGAACCACAGGGACCATGTGTACAATCCCTATAAGAACCCGTCGCTGAATAGTCAACATGAGAGTTATCACCCCTTATCGTTCAACAACTTGGCATCTATGTATATCATGTACTGGAAATCTATGCACCACCAGTTGGGCTAAAAAGAAACCTATTCAGGGACCTCTTTATAGGGTGCTGGAGTAGACTCCGAACTTTTGCCTTTATTTGACGAGGCATTGTGGGCAAACCCGGCTGGGAGAGTGGCTCCATGTGATATGAAACCTGAGGTTGTGGACTAATTTGACCCGTTAGAAAGGGCCAACTTTGAACCGGAAGCCTCCTCAGTGCCATATGCTCCCTCAGAACCCATGGGAGACCTAGACTACACAAGGCGCCACCTCTTTCGGGTGCCCCAAGTGGCTCTAGCAGCCGGTATAAGGGTTTGGGTTCTTGATCCACGTATTTTGAATCACTCTCATCATTGGACGAGCCAATCATCTGTCGGGATGGTGCCACAATCTTGGACCATGCCTTGGATTAGACAATATCCGGCTTGGGGGCCATCAGTACCTAAAAAGGAAGTTAATAGTTTAATTGTAATCAACATTCCAAGACAACATAATCGACAGAGACATGGATACTCCAGGAACATGTAATTGCAAAATTTAAAAAGTGGGAGACGTGCACTATCGATGGCCTATCGATGCATCGACGGTCGATATATAGTGTCCGTCGGTGGACAGATATGCAGATATACCAACGGTCTCATGACCTTGTGTTCTAACTCAACCGACAAGTTACAAGACTTCCAATATACAAGTTGATATGCATATATACCTATGGAAGGTCTGTATCCTGTCTGGTAAGCCCAAAGAGAATCATCAAGCCTCCTTCACATATCCTTCTATAGGTGGCGAACAATAGTCATTTGAACAACTTGTTGGAAAAGTTGGACCGCCCATCACTAATAATGTCCCTAAGTGTCAAAAATCATGAAACGATGTTCTTTTTCAAGAACGGAGAAACACTCTTTCCTTTATCATTTGCATGTTCTGTCGCTTCCACACATTTTAACACATAATCCACCGCCACAATAATATGTTTCATCCCATGAGTACTCATAAATGGGCACATAAAATCAAAGCCCCATACATCAAACAATTCAATTACTATAATGGGATTCAAAAAGAGCTCTTCCCTTTTCTAAATAACTCCATCTCTTTGGCACCTATCACATGACTTGGAGAGCTCATGATCATCTTGGTGGATGGTTTGCCATTAGTACCCAGACTGCAAAATCTTATGGGAAATTCAGATACAATTATGATGCCCATCCATAGGCGAGGAATTGCATGCCTCCATAACATTTAGCAGCTCAACTTCCTTCATATAACGGCAAAAAATCCCATGATCACAACTCTAGTATAATTAAGGCTCATCCTAAAAGAACTTTTTCACATCATGCGTGAACATTTTCTTCTTATGAATGGACAACTCATATAGGACTATATCACTAGCAAGTTAATTTTAAAAATAGGTGACCACGGAATCAATTCATGAGAAGCGGCCAATACATGTTCATTAGGGAATGTATCATCAATTTCAACCTTTTCACCCCACTCTTCTAGTTTGTACAAGTGATCAACAACTTGATTTTTGATCCTTTTTCTATCTTTTGCCTCAAAATAAAAAACTTGTAATAGTAGCACCCATCTAATAAACTTTTGTTTTGCATCCTTTATTTCCATCAAATATCTCAATGCAGAATGGTCAGTATGCACTATAAATCTCGTGCCATGAAAATAGGCATGAAATTTTTAGATAGAAAATACCACTGCTAAGAGCTCTTGTTCAATCATTGTGCAGTTCTTTTGTATTTCATTTAGGGCCTTACTCGTATAATATATCTGGTGAAGGATTTTTTCCCTTCTTTTTCCCAACACCACACAAAATCCAACCCCGCTAGCATCACACATCACCTCAAATGGCTTACTCCAACACGGGGAAATAATTATGGGAGAAGAGACTAACTTCTCCTTCAACTCTCCAAACGCCTTAAGACAAGATTCATCAAACTAAAATTTACATTCTTTCTCAAGTAACTCTCACAGAGGATGTGCAATTTTTGAGAAATCGTTAATATATCTCGGATAGAAGGCCGCATGCATAAGACAACTTCTCCAACCTTTTATAAAGATAGGTAGAGGAAGTCTCTCAATAATCTCTAATTTTATCCCATGAGCATGTATCCCCTTCTCCGAGATGCGAAGGGCCAATACAATACCCACTTTCACCATGAAGTGACATTTTTCCCAATTTTGCACAATGTCACAATTTTCACATCATGTGTGAACTTTGGCCAAGTGACTCAAACAACGATCAAAAGAGTCGCCCACAACTGAAAAATCATCCATAAACACCTCAATAGTGTCCTCAACCATATCTGAGAATATCGACATCATAAAACTCGTAAAAGTAGCCGGTGCATTACACAACCCAAAAGGCATCCTCTTGAATGCAAAAGTTCGAGACGAGCAATTAAAGGCGTTTTTATCTGGATTCTCTGGTGAAATAGATATTTTATTTTAACCCGAATAACCATCAAGATAATAGTACCATACTTTTCTCTTGATCCTTTGGTGAAATGGTCCTTCTCAGTCCATGCATTAATCTTATGAAAATCCATTGACACTCTCCATCCGGTCACAGGCCTCATTTTAACAAGCTCATTCTTCTCATTAGGAACCATTTTCATTCCTCCATTTTTCGGCGCAAAAAGAACATGGCATACACTGCTACTATATGCGATGGGATAAATGACTACGGCATCAAACCACTTGTAATATCCTTCTTAACTACCTCTTGCATAGGTGGATTTAAATGTCTCTGGTGCTCAATTACTTGTCTTATGATCGGGCATGAGTTGGATTTTTTTTAACAAATACAAGGTTTTATCCCATAAAAGGCCGTAGTAGTCCAACCAATGGCTCGTTTGAACCTCTTTGACACCTCTACAAGACACTCTACTAGTTGCACATTTAAATCTGATGCAATGATTACGGGCAGAGTGTCATTGCTTGCCAAGAATACATACCTCAGATGAGGTGGTAGATCCTTAAGCTCTAATTTTGTGGCCTCCTCAATAGACGGTTTTGCGAGTTGGTACTCGCGATGCTTCATATCTAACTCTGATTTCTTTGGTTTGAACAAAAACTCACCTTCATCAAGTGCCGCAACCAACAAACCATACTCCTCAATACCATCATCACTCTCAAAATTAATGATTACTGCTGCTAGAGCGTCAACACCAAGGAGATTTTTTATTTGTACCTCAGACGTACTAACAACGTTGTAGGATATATTAAATACCATTTGGATCTCACCAGATTGATTCTTGGACCTTCAAATATTGAAAGTTACTTCTTCATTGTTTAACCGAATCATCACTGCACTTTTTCCATATCAACAAGGGTGCTTCCGGTAGTAAGGAACGACCTTCAAAAAATAATAGGCACCTCAAAATCAAACTCACTAGTAAAAATCACAAAATCGGAAGTAAATATATATGACTCCACTTTCACTAACACATGATGGAGTATTCCAATTAGCCTCTTCACTGTTTGATTGGAAACCAATATTCGTATCATAGTGGGCTTTGGGTAACAATAGAGAGAGGCATGAGACTTGTTCTTACACCTTGATCACCTAGTGTTTTAGAAAAATGTAACAAACCGATTGTACATGGACTAGTGAAAGCGCTCAGATCTTATTTCTTTTGCACAAGATGCATTGTAGTAATTGCACTAAAATTTTCATTCGGTCATCATCCTTAAAATTTACCGATCTCTTTTTTGTAACCATGTTTTTCATTAAATTTGCATAATCGCGCCTTTAGTCAAGAGCTTATATCAAAGGAACTTTAATGGAAAACCTTTTTAACAAAGTAATAATATGCCTGTGTTTACCATCCTCTGTGTTCTTCACCAATCTTTATGGAAATTGTAGTGGTGGTCTAGGAACAAGGAACACCTTTTGGGGTATGTCTTCTTCTTTCACGGCTTTATCTACCAACTCACCACTAACTTCAACTATCTCATTATCTTTTCAAACCTCATCTTTTACGCCACACGTTATAGGTGGATCAATGGGTTGCTTAACTACTACAGTAGTGACTGTCATGCAATGTAAATATTTTTTTTAATTTTGGACAGTATTGGATGGAAGAGTACCTATTTGACGTGGGTTCACTGTAGTAGACAGTTGGGCCATTTGCAACTAAAGATGCTTGATTGAGATTGCATGTGCATCAACCTTTTGCCCAATATTATCCAAATAACCTCTCAACTGTTTGGCGTGCTCATCACTAGAATCACAATTCATCATCATCTTTTGCAACACATCTTAAACTTGCGCCATACTACCTCCACCATCAATAGAAGAAACTTCCCATTTTGAGGTGGAACATAGGGCTTACTTCTATCGTTTCATTTACAATAGTTACCCTAGTTGATGTTGTTGGTGCAATTGTAGTTTCCATCTCGTACATAATGGACCTCTTTTTTTCATTCCCATAGTTCCAACCATGATTTCCTTAACTTTGGCGCCAATTATCCAAATTGGAGCCTTGGGTGTTTGGTTGAAAACCCCTCGTCTTGTCATTCACTGCTTAATAATCCTCTTCATAATAGTACTCATCCACTGGTAGCAGTTATTTATTCAAATAATTTACCGCATTTACTTTTTTTGCACCCCATGTGACATGTCTCAATAAAAATCTTAGCTCAATTCTCATTTGAGCCATCTCTTCACGAATCTCATCTACGGTCGCGTCTTTAATACATGCATTGCAAAGGTGTTTCTCCTAGTGTCAGACTTCCTATTGCTCCAAGTCTTATTGTTGCTAGAGATATTCTGCAATTTCCCTGCGATCTCTGCATATATGCACTCATCATATGAACCACTCACAATAGTATCAAGCACTACCTTATTATTATCATATTTCCTCTTATAGAAGTACTCTTTCAACGACTCATCATCAATGCGTCTATTTAGGACACTTCTTACGAATGCGGTGAATCTATCTCAAGAGCTACTCACCTACTCCTTAGGAAATGCGACAAAAGTGTTCACTCTTTCTTTGTGGTTGAGCTTTTTAGACAATAGGTAGTACCGTAGGGAATACATTTAATCCGATGACATCCATGTCCAAGTTCGGCCTCCCTACACTACTATTACAAACCGACCTCAGTTTAGCGATGTGAGCATGTAGATCCTTAAATGGTAGCCCAAAAAATAAACCTCTAGAATTGAGCAACTGTATCAAGCTACTAGTTACCACTAATGTGTGACCCTGTTTAAGAGGAAGTAGAAAAAGAGGCCCATTAGAGTCAGTGATGTTAATGTTTCCCATATATAACTCTTGAAGGAGTGGGGTGGGAGGTTACCTCTTCAAACCACCATTAATTGGTTGTGAGTATCAACCGGCAGAGAAAGTTGACGGTTGATCTCATCATCTATATTTACGGGATTCTTTTGATCATACATTATGTGGAGTGTCTGGTTATGTTCAGGATTTATTGGTACGATTATTTATTTCTGCCTCCATATACTTGGCATACTCTAGAGATAGACCTGAAGCAAATAAAAAACAAAACAAAAGATTTAAATTATATAATTATTGACTACAATTCAGTAATTGATATTAAAGTTAATCTAAAAGACACTTTCCACGAAACATGAGCCAAAATTTGATACGCTCAAATTACACTTCCCTACTAAGTATAAGTGGTCGTATCAATTAAAGAAATAAACTATTTAGTATACAATTACCTCTATTGAGTAAAGTACTTTTTGAAATCTACTAATTAAAAGGTGAGTTCTGTGAAATAATAGTGTTGCAATGTTGTGAAATTAAACAAGTAGCAATAGTGATTATTGGTATTTATACAGTTGTGAGTGAAACTAGGATGTAAATGTATCCCATAGGATCATAAAACAATAATCCGAGCTTATAACAATTCTTCCCTAATATTTTGCATGCAATTTTATAAGTTATGTATCACTGAATCCTTGGTCCAGTATTTTGATTATTTCACCCCGTACCTTTGTACGGTTACGTGTGTCTAAGCCACAAACCCTTACCATACTTTGACAAATTTTAATATAATCCAAAAATTTAGCTTGATATCACACAATTATATTCAACACTAAATCTGGAAATTTGAAGTAATTACCAAAACAAATCTCCAAGGACAAAAATATGAAATAATAAAAAAATTTAACCCCCAAAACGAGTTTTTACCTATTTATAATAAAAATAGTCCTAAATTAAAAGGATTTCTAATAAGGAAAGTTTGTCCAAAACACGGCATCAATCGACGACCCCCACTGATGGTATGCCGATGAAATGATGGACCGGTCCACACTTAGAATCTTTTTTTAAAAATTACATGATGCATCTTCTCTGATCTAATCGACGAATAAACAACACAATTTGTCGGTTCATCTATGGTCCATTGCTGCTTCTTATCGTTCCATACTTAGCTTTTTCTTTAACACAGTGTTTCGAGGTATTCTCTGATCCAATCGACGTTTTTCCTGGACAATCCGTCGACCGTTCGACAGCCCCAAAATTAGATTAAATTCTGCAAGATTCTTCTAGATGCATGAACCTTTAATCAACAGTCACCACCTATGTTTCATCGATGGGACGACGATCTATCAATTGATTCATGGCTCACTTATACGCTGATTCTTCACAGGCTTCTGCATTTCCATTTTGGACAACTTTCTTAAAAAACAAAGTCAAAACATATTAAAATTACTTCAAATAGGCTTTATATACACACCGGTCTTAACAAAAAAGCATTTAAAGTACCGTTAAACCATGGTACATCATACACTAGAGTCCGTTTTTGAATGTCTTTATTAATTATCATCGCTTTTTTGGGGTCATAGGGTATAAACCTTGTATAAACATCATCATATCATAATAGGAATTGTATATGTATCATCCTTTCATTACAATTCATAACTGTGAGGTTAGCATATTAACATATTCATATCATGATAAGGAACATTGGTAAATCATTCACCCTCCTTATAACATAGACATCATAAGACAAAACCTCAAAATCATAAAAAGACATTTAAATTCAACATTATAGCCATCTATTAGTCCTAATACGAGGCATAATCCGAATTAACATCATGACTTAATCACAATTAACAACAATTTTAAGTAAAGGATAGGAATATTAAGACTTTCAAAGTATCCTCAATTATTCATCATCAAGGTCTTAGCATAAACCCTCAATTAAGACTATTTGCGTATACATTATCATAAGTCAATGCCCAACATAATAACAAGGCTAGAAGAATCACTACATCAGGATTCACTACTAATTTATAGCTTATGACAAATATACTTAGGTCAATTCACAATATACTTTATAACCTAGATCATCATAAAAAGAACTAGCATGAATGAATACAAATCACCCTAATTTGTTCATGATTAGTATAACAACATCATCTAGTAGTATTTAAATCATTAACGAAGTCAATTTAATCAATATAACCATATTCATATAAAGATCATAATCTACTGTTAAGGCTTAAGGGTCATCTTCTACAAACAAGACTAAGCAATAAAGATATATAATAATTAAATTAGAATAAATGTTAATCAATTCATAATATCCAAAAGAAATCATAAACTAATCATTCCTAACATAAATATCTAGATTTGGAATCAACCACATGAAAACTCAACTTTTCAAAATACTTTGGAGGAACCCTTTATGGAAAGAGGTCTCAAAGTTGAATTAGATCCCATACCATACTAATTTATGAAGATTTATGGAGAAGTTAGTCCCTTTACTGGCATCAAATCCTCCCCTAGCTTTGTCTTCAATGGTGTTTTCCACTAGAGATAGAAAGAAGAGAGTTTTGTTTTATGAGTTATGATTAGTCTAATGGGGTTGAAGTCTTTATATGGTGTTTTAGTTAACATAATTACGCTTCCTTGAAATCCTTAATAATGACATAACCTTTTAAAGAATTATTTTTGACATAGTCAAAACGTACAAAAAATTTGGCCCTCATAGACGACACCAGGATCGATGAATCGTGGGTCAATCGATAAACGACCCCCCTTCCTTTCTACACATTTATCTTTTTTTCAAAGAAATTCCAAATAAGTTCCTTCAGGGATTTTTCTATGTATTGGTCGAAGGATGACATCTACGCCCCATTAATGCACACACGTTTCGTCGATCGCTTTTCGTGGGTGCACAATACCCGGTAAGTGTTTAACTCCAAAGAGCATGTTATCCTCAAGGTCCCTTGGTTTATCATTGTAGATTCATACCTAGATGTTTCGACTATGAATCAAGTTAAACACATGTTAGACACCCTACAACCAATTTTCATCATTTTCTGAATTCTAAAATCTAGTTAAATAGGCTTAAGGACCACTAGTACTTATTTGAACTAGTTTTTGGACTTCATGGACGTTCCTGGATGTTTTGATTTCTTGATTACATCAATGACATTTATTCATAAAAAATGACCTTAAAAAAGTGTCTAGACCTTATGATAATTATTTTAGGGTCTAGAACAGGTATCGGTTTTCCAAAGTGTTAGAGTTAATCTCAATGTTGTCAAAGAGAAAATAAGCTCAAACTTCTTCTTCTTCAATATGGACATGGGTTCTTTCTAAAAAGGTTTTTAAAGTCTTAATCATGATGAATTGATGATAATGTATTGGTGTTGACGTTATTTTCATTCTAATTGCATGATGAACCCACGTCCCTTCCCAAGCTCAATTTATTCCTTTGTTAGGCATTGTGATCATGGATTTTTTTGAACAAATTGTGATTCCATTTGGTGTAATTGCTTATTTCTACTGTTATTCACGTGTAATAGTGATTAATGGAAGATGAAGGATCCACGTGGATAAATGTATGAATATTTGAATACGACTAGGCTATGTCTTTATGTTTTATAGTGATTAAGTCAATATTATGGATTACTTGTGGGTATAAATCCTTGATTAAAATATTAAAGAAGGCTTACATAAATTGATCTAGGTTCTTCTAGTCTATGGATTGATAATGTTATGTAAAAGATGTAATCTAAGTTCTAGATTATGTAAAGGATGATTTAAATTGATTAATGGTCTAATAAAGTTGCTATGAGAGTCCTTTATGTGACACCGTAAAACTAGTGGTACGGTTCTTATACTTGAAGTAGAAAGTCGTAAATATATCATTCTTGTATGAATGGTGGACTTAAGGTATGTTGACTTGAATGGAGTGAAATCATCCATAGGAAAGTCATTAAGCTATCATATTCGCCATTGAAAGGCATCCCCTGGGGACCTCTTTGGTAGGTGAAGGTTATTGGGTTATGAACTTGATATGGAACACCTTCACGTGATCCTTAATGTAAATTACTCTTTTTGACAACAAAGGCTAGAACCAAGTGAGTATAGTATGGGAAGTATATCTAGTTAAGAATGAGGCTACAGTGCAATGAAACTCTTCCTATTACTTAATCATGTGTCTACATGGGATGTGTCCAAGTTTAACCATTGGCAAGTACAACACCCTTTAACGGAGTAGGTTACCGCTCCAGATTCCATGGTTTTTCTACAATGGTTTATGTCAGTTATTGCCTATTCTCATCATATGAGATACCTAATATGAAGTTGAGGTGGTCGTATGGGACGCTATGTTGACATTGCACAATAGGCTTTGATGATGTTAGTAAGAGTCCCTAGGTCTTCGGCAAGACCACCACTAGAATGTCCTCTATGTTATCAATGTATCTTACTAAAATAATATAGTAATGACTTATATTTTGAAGCATGTGTATGAATGAGTACCTAATCTAGAATGACATTACGGATTTCCCAGTTACAGTGTGAAGGGAAATAAAGGATGATCTCTTCATGTCTTAACCTAGGGAAATCTTGAGGATGAATCTGGCTAGGAATGTGAAGTTAATAAGTATTGATAATTTAATATTAGGAAGTCTTAAGGATTTTTAGGTAATCTTGAAGAGGGTGTATGAGATTCCTCTTCAATAAGTCTTTTGATAACTTTAGTGAGGTGAATGTCATTTCATATATGTTATGTTTTTGTGTATATTGTAAGTGTGCATATCTCATTATAGGTTGTCTTCAGGATAATTTAGGTGCTCCTCTAAAGGGTGTATGGGTGGTCTCTCTTTGCCTTACTTAAGTGAATATTAGGATAGTTTTTTGTGGGAGTATTGCATATTAAAAGTGTTCAATGAGAAGTTGAAGAACTTCAATGATATAGCATATTAGAAAGTGTTCAATGAAAAGTTGAAGAACTTGAATTTAACATGGAAGCAATTAAATTCATCAGTGAATTAGCTTACCCAAATGTTACTCCTAAAATGTTATAAATTGCTTAAGTATTATATTGAAGTTTCTAAGGTGTTAAATATTGTTCTTATGTTTATACTATGACGTTTTAATCGAAATAAGCGTATTTAAATTGAATGTTTGTTATGATAATTTTTATGCATTAAGCGACATGTAATAATTCCATATTTTATCCATCTCAAAAGTGATTCATACGTGAAGGTTTTTATTGGTATTGAAATTATATAGGATTATTTAAGAAAGTTGAAGTATGTCCTCACTTGATTTGAAGACATAGTTATCTCTAGAGTTTCTTTATATTGAAGTATTGTATTTGACATATTGTATTATATATTTGTTGTATAGTTCAGGTCCTAATTATTCGTGACTCTAAGATTTGATGATTTGAGACTTAGTATGTCCTTTAATTTTATATGAAAGATATTTTGAAAGACTTTTAGAATGTTTTTGCGAAAAGTTTTAATTCCCCAGTAATTTTCACATATGTATATATGATGTGAAAGTACTTGTACGAAACCTCTGGGAGGTCAAGTACGCATGTTGAACTCCTAGAGTTCCATATCTTCTAGGGTATGCTCTTGAGATGTGCCAAGATTGGTATCAAAACATAGGTTATCAAAGTACTCTAAGGAATAAAAAAGTCTCATGCAGTCATGTATAGTAGAGTTTCGACTATCGGTGTCAATCGCAGCAAATCTATGAACGAGAGGCTATAGGACAGTAGAGTTTCAATTTTTTCCTACTCATATGTCATTTTGCAGAGTAAAATGTTATGAGTGTCCTTTTCTCACAATTTTCCTTGTGTTTCTAGGAATATGAATACGAGGAGGACACCGGCTAGAAGAGTTGAAGAGTGTGAGGTGAATGAGGAGATGCCTCCTCAAGTTGAGACGGTTGAGCAATTTCGTAAAGGTTATCAATGATCTCAAGGTGCTAGAGATGATGAAGTACCTATTGTGGAAGGAGGAAATGAGGTTCCGGGGGTTCCCCTGGAAATGACTATTAGGGAGAATAAAGAGGCTTTACTTCTTTTAGCTTGCGCTTTCACTACCCATTTGAATATGAGTATTGAGCCTAATGAGAATGTTGTGAATATCTCTATGACATCTAGATTGAGAGATTTTTTCATTGTGGATCCTTCGATCTTTCTTGGCTCTAAGGTAGGAGAAGATCTCCAAGAGTTCCTAGATGGTGTGTATAAGGTGTTGAATGTCATAGGGTGACTTCTAGGGAGAAGTCGAAGTTATATTCGTACCAATAGAGGGAGGTTGCTTAAGTGTGGTATACTAAATCGAAGAATAATTATCTTGTTGAGTCGAGTCCTATTGAATTGGAAGTATTTTAAGAGGCTTTTCTAGGAAAGTACTTTCCGCATGCGACGAGGGAGGTAAAGGTTGAGGAGTTTATACATCTCAAGCAAGGAAATATTAGTATTGAGGAGTACTCTTTGAAATTCTCTATGATATATAGATATGCACCATCCTTAGTATATAACCCTAGGGATGATATAAGTATTTTTGTCATTAATAGGGTTAACAACCAAATGAGAGAAAAATGTCATACGGCCATGCTACATGATGATATGAACCTGTCTAGAATCATGATATACTCTCAATCCATGTAGGAGTCTACACTTAATAGGATTGGTAGAAACTTGCAGAGAAGTAGACAAAGTGATCAAAGTCAACTTGGACCCAAGAATAAGTTCTCAAGTTAAGATGAACCTAGGAGTGCTAACATTAATCTTTAGAGAGGTAGTGGTTCTAATGAGGGAAAGCATACATGTGCTAATTTTTTGAAGAGGCACTATGGGGAATGTCTATTGGGTACCGGGAGTGGTAGTGGCTGTGGTAAATATGGGCACAAAGTGTGATAATTTTCCTACTAGATATGGTAAGCAAGTCTGTTCTACTATTCCAAAAGATGATGCTTCAAAGAAGAGGCGTTTCTAGGCACCGTGGACTGGAGGAGGATAGCCAAAATAGGCTGATTATGATGATGGTAAGTTCTTGTTATTGTCTCTTTAGTTATATGAGTTCCTTCTATGTGGGGGAGTATGGTGAGAAGATTATCTACATAATATAGTAGCTTGTTGCGTTGTTGTGTTGATTGCATTGTTTTCATGAGTCATATTGGTATTGAATATCATTTATTCCTTGTATTGTGAATTTGATAATGTTAAAATTTTGTTATAAGATGTGTTCACATGGTGTTATCTAGCATATTAGCATGTTTATATCATCAATTGCCTAAATGTTGCAGTTTTGAAACATTGAAGTATGTTCACTGCCAAGGAAAAATCTGCTCACTATAAGATTTTTGATAAAGTGACTAAATCATTCTTTAGTGAGAGCTGTTGTAATGTGGATAGAACTGATGTATATGATATGTAAATGAATGTATAAAATTATTTCATTCTCTTTAGAATAACGAATGTGTGTTTTATTGCATAATGAGTTGTGTAATGAGTTTCTATCTTCCTTATATGTTGTGAGTCTCTTGTTTATATGATATTGATGTTTCTCTTATATTGTGTGATGTGTTATGTTGTTTGGGGTAGAGTTTTTAACTAAATTTTTATTCATGGATGTGTTCGGAGAGTATGATGTTTCATTCGATACGAATGTTGTCCAATTCACCGAAGATATTTGGTTAATTGGAAGTCAAACGTCAAGCGACCACTCAGACATTCGACGACAAATCACCTATGTGCCTCATGTGTGTTTACGTGCTTATATGTGTGTGTTTTGAGCTTATGAGTCTTATATGAGTTATAATTGTCATTAACGGAGAGTACCCCACAGTAGTTAGGACGTTCTTGAATTAAAACACCGTGTACTTGACTTCTCTGAGGTCTTGTATAAGCCCTTTCGTACCATTCACTGCATAAAACATAAATTAAATTAGTGCAAACTTTAAACTTTTCATACGAAATATAAATACGTCAAAGTATCTATATTGTTGATAAACATAATGAAAGGCTAAGTATCGAAGTCGCCATCTTATACATAAAAATATATTGGGACACGACTCACAATTCATCATATAGAAAATACCTAAGTCTATTACAATACTTTCAAATAAGGAAATCAAAAAAGCAAGATTTCCTCGAATCTAGTGAAGACATACCAAATCTTTCTTCAATGAACACTAATCTTAGCTTCCACTTAGAGACTACACTTAAATACAACCTATACCTTTAGTGATAGACCAAACATATGAAATTATTACAACCGCTTGTACTAAGTATGTCATAATGCTGAAAAACATGATAAATGATCTTTTGTATGAAACGTTTTCTTTTTTAGAACCCGTTTAAGACAAGTATAATAATCACATACAAGTAAACATATATGCTTATAATTCAGATTTAACAATATATCATAAACATCTCTTCAACCCATAATATCTAATAAATTTCCCTCCAAATGTTATCTTAAGACTTACTTCACTAAGACAACAAGAGACCACCCGTACACCCTCTTCTACTCTACCTAAATAATCCTTAAGACTACCTAAGATAAGATTATTCCTTTATCCTTCATTTAATCCCCACCTAATGTTACTACAAGATTCACCTATGTAGGACAAGAAGATACCTTTCATACACCCTGTTCAACCTTACCTAAGCAACCCTCAAAGCTAACCTAGATGGAGCAAATTATAGTCAACATACATTAGGTAAAGTGAAAATCATTTATTAAGTCAATTAGAAGACATTTCATTCATTAAGGACTTCACATGATGGTCAGGGAAAGACTGAGGGAACGTACACTCTAGCATCATCAAAGCCTTCTCGTACCATGTCAAGATACAGTCCCATTCCACTACAAAAATGTTCTAGAACTTATAAAATACTATAATGTATTGCACATTTTTATAGTAGGCAATACCTACATAGACCATACTAGCTAGGCATGCAATTTTGAGTCTACCTTACTCCGATGGAGCGTGTTCTACTTGCTAAGGGTATAACTAGGACATATCCCATGTAGTAACTTAGCTATGGAATATGAAGGTCTTTTATGTACTCTAGTCTCATTCTCAACTAGAGTTACATTGTACTCTAGTCTCCTTCTTAAGTATAGCTACAAACCACAAAATATTAACTAGGCGCTAGCCTCTGTTCATATACAGTAAGTTTAATAAAAAGGGGCAAATGAAAACGTACCATCTCTTAGTCATTACCTAGATATAATTCACTAACAATATATGGGTCCACTTCTGCTGCCACTCAGTGACCTATAATGATAGCTCATTTTTAACCTTCTTTCTATATAGAAGGTTCCACTTATTAGTCATGCTTAGAAGGGAACTATCATAGATCTACCAATTCTACACTTTCATTCTACAGTCATCCATACGCTTAAAAGACAATGGTGCCTAAGCCTACTAGGTGAAGATGCTCATATCAATAATGTACATGTTTTAAGTAAGGTACACAAGCCTACCAAGACAAGTCACACATATCTCTCCAAAACATCACTAGAAAACACTAGACATACTAGTTTTAACATCTTTGACGTTCATGGACGTTTGACCTCCAATAATTTCAAAACTTTATATGCTGCTTAAGAACACCATTATTATCAATTTTATAACTTTAAAACGTCATGACACAAGCTTTAGACTCTAGATAAACCTAGGTAATTATTAGGGACGTTACAATCTCCTCCACTTGGACAATATATATCCTTGACTGGCACTCACACCATTTTGAACTTTTTTAGAGTTACGACTCAAACACTAGAATAGCATAACAATACCACACAAAATACTATACATATAGATATGAAGCACATCAACTCCACATAATAAAGAGACTCAAAACACTACAAGAAGATAGAAACTACTTGTACAACTCATCATGCAATGACTCACATTTTCATTTCATATAGAGGGAACTTCCTTCTCTATATACTATGATTGTCATATAAAAAAGTTCTAAAGATATCATTACCATTTTAATTAAAAAACGATTTAGTCAAAATTTCTAAATCTTTACAATGAGCGCCAGTTTCTTTACAGTGAAACATGCTTATATTCAAAAAATAAAATAAAAAATGTATCTCTTAAGTAATTTAGGATGGAAGCATGACAATATGATACATAAAACCATATAAATTCAATTTAAAACATTGTCATAACATCATGAAATGCAAAATGGAAGAAATCAATGAAATTCGATTTCAAGTAGACTCCTACATAAAATGCAAAATGCAACATGCTACTATTACACTATATCTCTCAAGCTTGAATTGAATAGAATAGATGAGATAATGAATGACCATTCTACTACTCACCATACTCCCCCAAATAAAAGGAACTCATATAACTAAACAGAGAAAACTATAAATTACCAATATCATAATAATCATCTGATTATGTTCCTTTGGCTCAGAGAGCATATGAGTAGTTCCTATTTGGAGCACCACCATTCGGAGCATTAGGAGGAACTTGTGTGGCCTCTCTTTCTCTTGCCACAATAGTAGGACAATCTCTCACCTTGTGATCAACCTTCCCAAAACAAAAGAACCCACTACTACCGTCTAGACAATTCTCAAACTTCTTCTTCCCACAAGAAGCACAAGTAGGCTTAGCCACCTTGAAAACAACACCTCTCTCACTATTAGCCTTAGGGGCACTACAACTGTCTTAATTTGCAGCCCTCTTCATAAACTTAGCTTGAACTTGGTCATCAGTTTTTCCACTCTTAGCATCTCTACTTCTCCTCCCTTGTTTAGACTCTTCAATAGATTAAGATTACACCGTAAGACTAGATAGATCCATGTCACCATGGAGCATGGTTGTACGAGATTCTTCCTTTGCAATATCCGAAACACTAGTCAAGAACCTACTCATCTCATTCATAGGGTTGGACACCAATGATGGATCATACCTAGATAATAGGATGTACTTTAACGAATACTCCTTAACACTTTTGCGACCTTGCCTATGGTGTATAAAAGCCTCAATCTTAACCTCTATCTTCTCACAGGGAAAGTCCCTTTCTAAGAATTCTTCCTTAAGCTCTTCCCACACTAAGTGACCTGATTCAACCGGTCTACTATCCTTCTAATGATTAAACCATACTTGAGCAACATTTTTCAATTGTTACGAATCTAACTCCCCCTTTTCCCAAGAAGTCACTCCAATAGCATGCATTATCTTACACACCTCATCAAATTAAGCATGTGGATCTTCTGCTACCATAGAACCAATGAATATAGGAGGATACATCCTTACAAAATTCCTTAATGTGGAGGTCATTGTAGTGTCTATAGCATTCACCTTAAGGATAATGTCTCTATTCACTTTAGATTTCATAGCTTAGGCTAGGGTAAAGAGAGTTGTCATAGCTTATGCTAGGGTAAGGAGAGCTTCTCTAATCTCCCCATAAGCCATAATCGGGGGAATCATCCAAACATGGTTACCTCTTTTCACATTAGGGACCTGATCATCTTGAGCATCTTGACCACCTTGAGGAACTTGCACTCCTTGTGGCACTTGTCCACCTCGCGGAGGATGTCCCTCATTAACATCATTCGGCTCAACCCTCCTAACCGGTGTCCTCCTGGTATTCATCTTCTTAGAAACAGGAGGAAAATCATAATAAAAGGACACTCATCACTTTTAATCTCTATGGCACAATATAGGATCAAAAAAGAAGGGAAATTCTATCGTCTTATACCCTCTCACTCATGGATGTGTCGCGACTTACACCAATGAAAAAGACTCTACTAGACGTGGCTTTTTAAAACTTTTTAATTCCTTACTACTACTTCATAACCTTATGCTCTGATACCAATTTTGTAAAAACCCAAAAGTACCCCCTAGAAATTAGGTCATTATCATATCGTAACACGTTGTACTTGAGCTCTCTAAGGTCTTGTACAAGCCCTTTCATACTATTTATTGAATAAAACATATATGAAAAGTAGCATATTCAAAACTTTTCACACGAAATTATAATACTTTTAAATATCTTTTTTATATAAAAACGTAATGAATGGCTAAGACTCAAAGTTTCCATATTATACATATGAATATAGTGGCACAGGACCAATACTTCATCATATAGAAAATAGCTAAGTCTATTACAATACATTTAATAAAGAAATGTAAAAATCAAGAAGTCCTCGAATAGAGTGAGGATATACCAACTCTTTGCTTGAATGAACACTAATTCAAGATTCTACTTCGAGACTCCTTTCAAATGACACCTACATTTTTAGAGATACAAAAAATGTATGGAATAAGTACAAAACTTAACTAAGTATGACATAATGCTGAAAAACATGTTAAATGAAAATTTGTATGAAACATGCGCTTTTTGAAAAACCTTTTAAGACAAGAATAATAATTACTTACAAGTCATAATAAATGCACTTAAGTCACATTCCACGATATAGCATCAAAATAACTTCACCCATATAATCGTATGCACCTACCACCAAAGGTTTTCCTAAGACTTACTTAAGTAAGACAAGAAGAGACCACCCATTTACCCTCTTCAAGCCTACCTAAAAATCCATAAGACTACCTATGATAAGATTGTTCCCTTTTCGTTCATTTACCCCCAACCTAAGGTTACTAAAAGACTCACCTATGTAGGACAAGACGAGACCACCCATACACCCTCTTCAAGCTTATCGAAGCAACCCTCAAAGATACCCAATATAGAGAACATTCTAGCCAACATACATTAGCTAAATTCATAATCATTCATTAAGTCAATTGGAAGACAATTAATTTATTAAGGACTTTACATGATGGACGTGAAAAGGCATAGACAACCTACAATCTAGGATCGTCAAAGCCTACTCGTTCCATGTATAGATAGCGTCCCATTAACTTCCTTAATGTTGTAGAAATTATTTAATACAAGAATGTATCCCACAAGATAAGATTAGGAAATACTGACATAGACCATACTAGCTAGGAATGGAATTCAGAGTCTACCCTAATCCAATTGAGAGAGTTATATTTTCAATGGTTAGAACTAGAACACATCCCATGTAGTCACGTGGTTAAGGAATATCGAGGTCTTTTATTCTCTCTACTCTCATTCGAAAGTATAGATACACTTTACTCTTTTCTCTTTCTTGAGTAGAGCTACGACCGATAACATACTAACTCGGTGCTAGCATTTTTTCTCGTAGGGTATGTTTAATAAAAAGGGCCATATGAGAAGGGTTCCATCACTTAGTCTTACGTAGTCATAATGCACCTACAAAAGATGTGTCCACTAGGGGTGACAGTCAATGGTCTTTAAGGATATCTTATTTTTAACCTTCTTTCTATATGGAAGGTTCTACATATTAGTCATGCTTCGAAGGGCACCATCTTAGGTCTACTGATACTAGACTTCAGTCTACATTCATGCATACGCATAAAAGATAAAGGTGCCTAAACCCATTGGGTCAAGACGTTCATATTAATAATATACATGTATCAAGTAAGGAACACTATTCTTCCAAGACAAGACACACACATCATTACATATTGCATATCAATATATTAGCTTAGGCATAACCAACAACATCTATAGGTCATTCTACTCCTACTATAATATAATCAATATTAGTATGATAACACTCACATAATCAAGTAGGAAAAAACATGCATTAAGTCTAAGACTACACATACAAGGACATAGTCATAGTCTAACATGATCACCTCACATCATAAATAGAAGAACATACTATCACCAATAACACTCTGAAACTCTAAGACATTTTCGAGAGCCTAACATAAGAATACAAAGGTTTAGAAACTATTATAATGTAATAATAAAAAATATGAGTAATTTATGATGGTTGGAAATCAAAATTCGAGGAACACCTGTGGAATTTAGTGAACTAGTCACATGGACTACTTTGGTGATTTGATAGTTTGAAAGAAGTGTTGATTGTTTTATCTTACTGTGATGATGACGAATAAATTAGCTGACAAATAAAGGTCAAACAAATCAATACCATGTTGGGAGTGACAACTTTCAAGGGGAAGCCGAATCTATGAGGCCAACTCTTCCCAATAATGGAGGTTACGTCCTCACCCTTCACTGGTATGAACACGGCTCGTGGCTTCAACTACGGTCAAGGTGGGGGGATTCTTAAGAGTCCTTAGGCATGGGGTAGATCCTAGGGAAGACCAGATAGAATGTACAAGTCACCACGAGCCAATCTATGACTCTTGGTGAACATGACGGAAGATAAGGGGTTTCCGTGATAGGCTCAAAAGGAGGGTTAGGTTGTTAGAAAGGAGGAGCTACTTTCTAAGAGCACAATGGGCCACTTGATGGGCTGTGGCGTATCTTCATGGTAGAGACAAGTTTCCCATTACTATACCAGACCCTCAAATATGTGACACTCTCGGAGTGCAATAAGTGTACTTGACCTCTCAGAGGTCTTAAACAAGCCCTGTCGTATCAATCGTCGCATATATATAGTCAAAAGTAGTGTGGAATTTAAATTTCTCAAAATTATCAGTCTTTAAAATCACTTTTACATAAAACTCATAGGTAATAATAATCTCATTTCATAAAATCTTAGACACAAGAATACTTCGGACATGGCCCATACATAATAGAAAGATAGTACTACTATGTCTATTAAAATACTTCAATAAGAGAAATAAAATACATCCATGTCCTCGAGTCAAATGAGAAAATACTTCAACTTCAATTGAATGATTATAAGAACCAAGTCTTGCTTTCCAATGCTCCTCACCTACCAAGCAACATAAAGATAGATAAAAGAATCGAATTAGTACAACCACACCTACTAAGTATGACAAAATGCATAAAAATCAAGAAAAAGGACATTTATTGGAAATATGCATCTTTTAATTTAAATATAATAATAAAATAATAAGAACAACATTTGACACATTAGAAGCACATTGGAAATCACTTAATAAATTTATCACATTTTAAGGAGCAACATTACAGTGAACTACTTCAGTGTACAATAAACTCCTACACTAGTACAGTGAAGTGATTCTAATTCATATAGGACACATACTAGTATGTAATTTTCTTACTTAAAGTTATCCTAAGACTCACTAAAGAAATACAAGAGAGACCGCCCACACACTCTCTATAAGCATGCATAAATGATCCTCAATACTACATATACTGAGACACACAATTACAAGACAACAAAATGCATAACATGTATAATATGACATTGTCCTTACCAAGGCAATCAAAAGAAAAAACATAATTACTCCAAGAACAGAACGACCATATACTCTCTTCAAGGTTACCTAAATAATCCTTAAGACTTCCTATGTTTATATCATGCTTAAAGTATCAACCAACCTCCCTAATTAGAGTTATTTTCAAGACTTCCCTATATAAGACATGAATAGATCATCTGTTATTCCCCCTTCATAGTTTAAGAAGGAAATACTTAAATTCGCTCTAGATTCAATACCCATTCATATACCTGGTTTCTAACATAAGTCACTATTTCCATTAATTCATTAAGAGATATTCATTTCATAGAGGACAATAAAATATTTTCTTGGAGAAGACCTAGGGACTCTCACTAACATCTTCAAAGACTATTTTGCAATGTCTAGATAGTGTGCCATCCCATCAACATAATTTCATAGAACTTCTCAAATGCTAGTAAGTATCCCACGTGATTATAACCGGCAATAACATAAATAGACTATATTAAGAAAACATGGAATCTGGAGTTGTAACCTACTCAGATCAAGGTTGTTCTACTTGCAAATTGTAGAACTTGGACACATCCCATGTAGGCACATGGTTAAGGAATATGAAAGACTTACTTCGAACTCTAGACTCATATTTTAAGTAGATCTACTTCCCTTACCATACTCATTTGCTGCTAGCCTTAGTTATCGTAGATTAATTTACATTGAAGGTTCATACAAAAGTGTTCCATATCAAGCTCATAGCTTAATATCATTTGCCCTACCAAAGAGGTCCCCTATGGCTGCCTTACGGTGGTGATAAGACAACTCATAATGACTTTCCTAAGGATGATTTGATGACGTTACATCCAACAAACTTTAAGTCCATCACTCATTACAAGAAGGATACCATTATGGATTTCGACTTCAAGGTTCATAACCTTACCACTACGTTCAAGGTTTCACTTAAAGGACTCTCTTAACATCATTCAATGTATCATGCCATTCCTTCATAAAATACTAAAAGGCTTTATCATCCTAAGTCGAGACATCTCGTATTCACATTCATAAATGCATCAAGTAAGGGCACAAGTCTACAACACAGACACACTAAGACTTCACTTTACCACACATTGCATATTATATTCAAGAAGCTCATAGGCACAACCTTCATCACCTTTAATTCACCCTATACACAATGATAAAATCATCAATATAGCCATCATAATATACAATAACCAAATAGGAAGAATAACACATCAAGTCTAAGATTACATATACAAGAACATAGTCATAGTCTAACATGATCACCTAAATAGCATCAATAGAAGCGACACATAATTTAACATTTCTTAGCATGTACGTAGATATGATCATATTTCACATAATTAACTACACAAATCATCATATTGCTTCAAGTAGTGCTGAAAAGACCATGATCATCATAATACATAAAGTAAAGCCGACAAGGCCACATCATTCACATAACACTTCCACCATAACTGGGCTATACCAATTACAACATAATTCAAGAGCTATAATACATAAAATAAAGGTAATTATGGTTGTGTACCACCAATCCATTCTCTCCACTTCATCTTAGTTAAATCGTCCAATTCAATACCATAAGGCCCTTACTCATTGCCATGATCATCAATTCAATCCATAAATTATAATACTTAAAGAATCTAAATTAATACATATATTTATAAATCTAAGAACACCTATAGATCAATTTAATATAACTTTTTCGTCATTAAATAGTCCATAGAAAACAAAAATAAAATTCTTAAGTAATAAGACAATATCATGTAACCCATAAAGTAGTCAAAAACTAGGGTTCATCAATTAAATGAGTTCATAGTTTAATTGAGTTAATATAATAAAATTAAAAACAATTCTATTAATTTCAAACGACTCTTAACCTTTTATGCAACAACCCATGAATATAACATAAAATTCGAATAGCTCATCTTTGAAAACATCAGAAAACTTCTTTGAATTCGGGCTCGTTGATGAATAGAGTTTCAATGATTAAAAATCATACCTCAATGATGTTAATACTATAATTTGATGAAGAATAATCACTCAACTCTCCAATCCAAGCTCTTCATTTAGCTTTTGCTCCAATGGAGTTCTAGAGAATTTCTAAGATATTTGGGATTTTAAATTTGAAGAATGAATTGTTCTTAGAGTTAAAAAAACCCAAAAAAACCTTTAGAAACCTCCAAAAATCTTATTTGGAAGTGAGGTGACTTTACAACTTCACCCTATACTTAATAGTAACCTTCGCAGGAAAACAACCCTCAAAGATGGTTAAAAACGACTGGCCGTTTCCCAACCAATGGACTGTCCTATTTGTTCGTGTTTTGTGATTAAGGCTGGCACTAAGATGATCTCCTCCAACGTGTAAGTGTCAACAAACGAAACCCATCGACGGGGCGTCGACTGGACCACGAGCCATCTACTACCTTCATTTTTTGTGTCACGACTAGAAAGTAGCGTCACGACCCAAAACGAACCGCGAGTGGCACCCACACTTTCCCTACTATGTGAGCGAACCAACCAATCTAAACCCCAACATTTCAAACATAATAAACAGAAAAATAATGCGGAAGACTTAAATCTCATTAATATAACCAATAAATAACTTCTAAAATTTATCAATTACTATCCCCAAGATCTGGAAGTAATCTTCACAAGAACATCTATCCTTAAATTACTAAGTCTAAGAGTATCTAAGAAGCTAAAATAACTAAACAGATAGTCCATGAAAGAACTTCAAGGCATCCAGACATGAAGAAGAAGATCCAGTCCAAGCTAGAAGCTTTTAGCTCACCCTGAAATCCGGTGTGACAAAGACTGGCTAGAGTTGCGATTGAGTTGAAGACAACGGTACGTTTGCTGCACTCCACAAATAATAAAAAGAAAACATACAAGTAGGGGTCAGTACAAAACACATGTACTGAGTAGGTATCATCGGCCAACTCAAAATAGAAAACCGTATATATCAGATAATATCATAAAATCAACTACAATACTCAACAGGTAGCAACACAAGTACGAGAATCATTGATAAATAACACCAAGTACACACATGAGGACTCAATCCTCCACACCATACTCATTTGGGAAACAGGTTCATTGAATTGATTATATTAACATATTTCAAGATTCATTCTCTTTACTATCCTGGTGTCGGAATGTGACACTCCGATCCTCATCATACTATCCTGGTGTCGGAACGTGACACCCGATCCATTAATACCATCCTGGTGTCGGAACGTGACACCGGATCCATTAATACTATCCTGGTGTCGGAACGTGACACCCGATCCATTAATACTATCCTGGTGTCGGAACGTGACACCCGATCCATTAATACTATCCAGGTGTCGGAACGTGACACCCGATCCACTAACCTCATTCTTTTAGTTCATCAAGCCTGCTTTTATACCAAGGCATCATCATTAACAAAGAGGTTTCAAGGTTTAAGATTCAATAGCCTCATCATGCTAATTCATCACAATTACATAATCACATCATGCAAGCACACAATTAAGCATATAGAAGACTTTACAAAATTACCCAATACATATCAATCGCTATTTAGAGTTTACTAGGGAATAGCATACACCATGACCTACCTCCACCGAAGAATCGTGATCAAGAAATCTACTTTCCAAACCTTTGATTTCCTTACGTTCTCCTCTTCTCTCGATCGTTTCTCTCCTTACTCTCTGTTCTTTCTCTTTTTCTTAGTCAAATCCTTTTGTCTTTTACCCTAATTGTCATATAATTAAGTATAAAGATGGTAAAAGTAACCCACTATTTATTCCAAGGTTGTCTCCTTTAACCACCAAGTAATTGAATTATTAACATTTAACCACTAACTTTATAATTATAAGCAGGAATTGTCCAAAACGCCCCTTAAAACATTTAACAGAAATCCGACCCAGTCAGGGTTACGCAGACTGTGACGGGCCGTCGTGCCTGTGACGGTTCGTCCTGCTGAGTCGTCACAGAATTCAGAGACTAACTCTTCACTAAGGGCCTGTGACGGTCCGTCGTGCCCACGATGGTCCATCTTGCCATGTCGTCGCGAAGTTCAGAGAGTTGTTCTTAGTACCCAATTTTTCAGAATTCTAAGTGTTTTGGAACGAGACACCCTCGACAGTCCGTCATGCCCATGACAGTCCGTCGTGGGATCCGTTGACTCAAACAGTTATTACCAGAAATAAACTCTACAACTCAAAACGACTAAACAGGTCGTTACAATAGATATAAATTTACCCGTCGTTCGTCCTCGAATAATCACAAGAAGAAAAACAAGGGCGAAAAGGAGTACCTGAATCTGTAAACAGGTGTGGGTATCTTTCTTGCATATCAGCCTCCTTCTCCCAAGTGGATTCTTCAACCGGCCGATTCTTCCATTGAACCTTGATGGATGCAATCTCCCTTGACCTCAACTAGCGGACTTCTCTATCTAAAATAGCAACAGGCTCCTCCTCATAAGACAGATTCTCATCAAGCAGAACTGAATCCCAACGAATAATGTAGTTTCCATCACCATGGTATCTTTTCAACATAGACACATGAAATACCGGGTGCACTCCTGACAGCCCTGGGGGCAAGGCTATTTCATAAGCCACCTCCCCCATGCGCTTCAGAACTTCAAATGGACCAATATACCTTGGACTAAGCTTACATCGCTTACCAAACCGCATCACCCCTTTCATGGGCGAAACCTTTAGCAAGACTTGCTCACCCTCCATAAACTCAAAGTCCCTAACCTTTCGGTCTGCATATTCCTTTTGTCTACTTTGAGCCGCTAAAAGCTTTTCTTGAATGCATTTCACTTTATCTAATGATTCCCTCAGAAGGTCAGTACCCCATGGTCTAACCTCAAATGCATCAAACCACCCAATGGGAGACCTACATCTTCTCCCATACAATGCCTCAAATGGGGCCATATCAATACTTGAGTGATAACTATTGTTGTATGAGAACTCTGCTAAGGGTAAGAAGTTATCCCAATGACCACCAAACTCTATCACACATGCACGAAGCATATCCTCCAAACCTGAATCGTTCGCTCAGACTGACCATTGGTCTGAGGGTGTAATGCAATGCTAAGATCCAATCTAGTACCTAATTCAGCATGCAATGTTTTCCAAAACTTACAAGTAAACTCCGTACCTCTATCTGATATGATGGAGAGTGGAACTCCATGCAATCGAACAATTTCTGAGATGTAAATTTTGGCTAACTTCTCTGCATTATAAGTCACCTTGACCGGAATGAAATGAGCAGACTTAGTTAACCTATCAACAATTACCCAAATGGAGTCATACTTACCCATTGTCTTTGGACGACCAACCACGAAGTCCATTGCAAATCTCTCCCACTTCCATTCAGGAATGGGCATTCTCTGAAGTGTCCCTCCGAGCCTCTTGTGTTCATACTTTACTTGCTGACAATTCGGGCATTGAGCCACAAAGTCAACAATGTCACGCTTCATTCTACTCCACCAAAAATGTTGCTTTAGGTCACGGTACATCTTAGTTGCACCAGGATGTATAAAATACCTTGAACAATGAGCCTCTGTGAGAATAGTGTGGATCAAATCATCGACGCGGGGTACACATACCCTTCCCTTAATTCTCAAAACACCTTCCTCATCGATTTTTGCTTCTTTAGCCTCTCCTCGCAACACCTTATCTCGGATCCTGATCAGTTTCTCATCATTAAATTGCTTTCCCTTAATCTTGTCAAGAAAGGAAGATCTTGCCTCCACACAAGCCAAAAATCCTCCCTTCTCATTTACTTCTAGCCTCATAAGGTCATTAGCCAAAGTCTGAACCTCTCTAGGCAATGGGCGTCTAGAAACCTGCAAGTGGGCTAGGCTTCCCATGCTCCCTACCTTTCTACTTAAGGCATCTACCACCACATTAGCCTTTCCCGGATGATAAAAGATAGTGATATCATAGTTCTTCAGTAGTTCCATCCATCTCCTCTGTCTCAAATTCAAATCTTTCTGAGTAATGACATACTGTAAACTACGATGATCCGAGTAGACTTCACACTTAACCCCATATAGATAGTGCCTCCATTGCTTTAATGCAAACACTACTGCAGCCAACAATCATGGGTCGGATAATTACGTTCATGCACCATTAATTGCCTCGAAGCATAAGCAATTACATTCTACTCTTGCATTAGCACTGCACCCAAACCAGAATAGGATGCATCACAATAAACAATGAAATTCTTACCTTCCACTGGCAGGGTAAGGATTGGCGCAGTAGTCAACAAGGTTTTGAGCTTCTGAAAGATTTCTTCACACTCGTCCGACCATACAAATGGAACACTCTGCTTAGTCAAGTTTGTCAATTGGGAAGCAACAGAAGAAAATCCCTTGACAAATCGACGGTAGTAGCTAGCTAAACCAACAAAGCTCCTTACCTCTGTAACATTAGTAGGTCTTGCCCAACTCTTCACTGCTTCAATCTTAGAAGGATCCACCATCACTCCATCCTTAGAAACCACATGCCCCAAGAAGGACACTGAATCTAGCCAAAACTCACACTTGGAGAATTTTGCATAAAGATTTTTCTCCCTCACCATTTCCAATACAATTCTCAAATGTTCCTCATGTTCTTTCTTGCTCTTTGAGTATACCAGTATATCGTCAATGAATACGATGACAAAGAGATCCAGATATGGCTTAAAAATCCAGTTCATCAAACTCATGAAAGTAGCAGGGGCATTAGTAAGCCCAAAAGACATTACTAAGAACTCATAATGTCCATACCTAGTCCGAAAAGCAGTCTTGGGCACATCCGTGGCCCGTATTTTCAATTGATGATAACCAGATCTCAAATCGATTTTTGAGAAGGTACAAGCACCTTCTAACTGATCAAACAAATCATCGATGCGAGGAAGAGGGTACTTGTTCTTAACAGTTACCTTATTCAGTTGTCTGTAGTCAATGCACAACCGAAAACTTCCATCCTTCTTCTTCACAAACAAAACCGAAGCGCCCCAAGGAGACGCACTTGTTCTAATTAAACCTTTTCTTAACAACTCTTGAAGTTGCGCCTTTAACTCTCTTAACTCAGTGGGAGCCATCCTATAAGGGGGTATGGAAATGGGGCGAGTACCCGGCTCCAGATCAATACAGAAATCAATATCCCTATCCGGTGGCATACCATGAAGGTCTGCAGGAAACACATCCAGAAACTCACGGACTATCGAAACCGACTCAATAGAAGGTACTTGGGTAGTATCAACCCTGAGGTGTGCCAAGAACGCCAAACAACCCTTACTAACCATTTTCTTAGCACGAAGAAAGGAGATTATACGAACCGGATTGGAAGTGTAGTCACCCTCCCACACTAACAGATCTGTCCCTGGCTTGGCTAACCTCACAGTTTTAGCATTACAATCTAAGATTGCAAAGTTTGGAAAAAGCCAAGTCATACCCAGAATTACATCGAAATCAACCATTTCTAAGATAACCAGGTCTACATGAGTATTGCTCCCCACAAACGTTACAAGACAAGACCTATACACCTTTTCAACTATCACAGACTCACCCACCGGAGTAGAAACACGAATAGGCATGTCAAGCAATTCACAATGTAAATTAAGACCAGTAGCAAATGAAGAAGATACATATGAAAATGTGGATCCAGGATCAAATAATACAGAAGCCATGCAATCACAAACTAAAAGATTACCTGTGATAACAGCATCGGATGTCTCCGCTTCTGAACGGCCGGGGAAAGCATAACAATGGGCCCTATCGCCTGTCTGCCCATTGCCCCTACCATGTTGTGCTGTAGTGGCTCCAATTTGCCCGCCACCCCGGTTTATTTGGTGACCACCATTACCTTGGCCATCACGTTCTCCAGAATGGCAGCCTCTTCCATGACCACCTCTACCTCTGACTATTGGGGGTCTGTAACTCTGTTTTGGACAATATCTCTTAATATGTCCAATTTCCCCACATCCATAACACTCTCTGGGTTCAAGCATAGGTCTCTGTAATAACGACGGAGTCTGGGGATAACCTCCAAACTCAGAGAAACATTTATCTATCTGAGGTGGACCCCCAGCTACAGCCTGCAGTGAAGACTGAATAGGTCGGGCTGTATAACCTCCAGAACTCTGTCCTCTGGAGTAAGAACAACTAAACTCACCTCCCTTACGAAACTTCTTAGTAGTTGATGCCATGGTGAAATCATCTGGCCTCACTCCCTCCACCTCTATCACAAAGTCTACCACTTCTTGAAAGGATTTTGCTGTAGCAGCTACCTGTAAGGCTGAGATCCGCAAATCTGACCTCAACCCCTTCACAAAACGGCGAATCCGCTCTTGTGGACTAAAGCAAAGCTGTGTGGCATATATGGAGAGTGCACGAAACTTAGCCTCATAAGCAGTAACCGACATCCTGCCTTGCTGTAGGCTTAGAAACTCATCTCTCCTCCTATCCCTCAAAGTACGGGGTATATACTTCTCCATAAATAAACTAGAGAATGATGCCCAAGTCATAGGTTGTGCCTCTATTGGTTGACACTCCACATGTGACCGCCACCACATTTTGGCGTTCCCTTAAAATTGATAGGTCACAAACTCGACGCCAAATCGTTCTACTATAC